>BSBM01000888.1:0-1322500 GCA_027924585.1 Larix kaempferi
CCAAAATCGATCTTTCTCTTCTTCGTGCTAGAGGAAGATGGGTCCTTCTGGCTACTTGGACCACATCCCCCTGGGCCCTGAAACGACAACAATAATATGTCAACTTTTCCTGGAAATTATACAAGTATAAAACATAATTTAAAAATAAAAATAGTTTTCAAATCTTAAATATCTCACCGCATGAGAGACTGTAAGTCATGAGGGGGTCTCTCTCCTCTGTGCTCCAAGTCTCTTAGCAATGCCACCCTGCAAAATTTAGAAAAAATAGATAAATGATGAAATTATATGCATATAGTATTTTTTGTTAAAATTGAACGAGATTTTCATAAACTAGTCAATCTCACCGTGAACACAACCGGCTAGCCTTCAACGCTAGCCGATGGAGCAGTCGGCTAAACAACCTGCTCCGATGTTTGAGTGAATGGTATAGGAGTGGATGTAGCCACATCGACGGTGGCTACACCACTCATGGGAACAATGGAAGAAGGAGAGGTGAAAGAAGGAGGCATGGGAGAAGTGGAGATGCATGTCTAGGGCGATAAATCCCAACTGGCTGTAATATGGATGGGGCCACCCTGGAAGGGGAAGCGAGTGTGGTGGGGTAATGTGGAGGGGGTGAGGTCTATGTTGCGATGGAGGGATGGGTGCTATATCGTGGTCAGATGGGGGAGGGTGGAAACATGGGAAACTGCAACAGAGGTAGTGGAAAGGTTGGGATGGGATGATGGGATGCATGATATGAAATAGAAGGGGGGAGCTGGATGGAAGTGTGGTGCCTGATAGGAGGGGGGATTAAATGGAAGGGGGTGGGGAGGGATGCATGGAAGGGGGCATGTATTCCAGGGGTTACAACTGGCATATATGGTGGAATAAAAGTCGGGGAGGGAGGGAATAGTGGCACTAGAAGGCCGAAGTGCTCGCACCTGCATACACATTTATAAACTCATAGTTTAATATAGAAAAATATAGATATACACAAACAAGTCATCATATTTGAAAATTAATTTATACTTCAATACACACAATATCTGCACACATGGAGATCTACTGATCCCTGGTGGGGATGGCTGGTTGCTGGAGCCTGCGGACACCTGTGCAAACACTACAATATTTATAATGAATTTATAAAAACAATATTAACAATATTAACATTGGGATATGGTAGATTTAATTCTTTTTCTTGGGTTTATTAATCATTTCTTCTATTAAAAAACTAAGTTCCACCAACCTACAAATGACATCAATGACTCAAGAATCCACACTAAAGCACACAACAATTACAGTGTTCGCTCTAGATGTGTTCTTTAAGTTCAAGGAGATAGACCCGGGTTCTGTGCGGTTTAGGGAACCAACACAACCCATTTTCATCAGCCCTTTTGGTAATAGTCTGCCAGCAGACTGAGGTCTCACCCAAGGCGAAGTTATGGGGAGGTTGTGGAATCAGGTTTCCACAACCGGGTGATGCACGCTTCAATGGAATGGGAGACTATGCAAAGTTCACCTCCTTAGCATTTAATACTTATACAATAGCACATCTGTGGACTGCGCGGCTATGAATGGTTCTTCGACAATAGGACAACGCAATTGAGACTGCACTTCCTCTTCGGTACTTAACCACTTCAAGGGACTTTACCGAGTGTAATTTTATGCATTCAACATGCATCTTAGACTCTAACCTTGCAAACTTATACACTATAATACACTATAACAACAACACTGTAACTGCGCACTTCGGGTGCTCGCTCAAGGAATCTCACTATACAAACTTTGTTGGCTAAGTGTTTACCCGATTAACTAATGCATTCATCTGACTTAGAAATACTGGTGCATTCAACATTCATTCACACATATCGATACTTAACATATTACTCCCATCCTTATTCTTATGGCGAACACATATAAAAGCACGAACACATGAACTCATAAACAAGATCCTAACCATTCAACATAAGCAAATACACAGATAAAAACCCATAATCAATCACATAACACATAATTTAATGTGGTTCACCCCCAAGATGGGAGCTACGTCCATAGGAACTATTATTATATTATCTATGGGAAGGGTACAACAGTTCCAATCTGTGCACTTAGCTGCAGACTCTCTTCTCTCTCAGTAGGTCTCTGCGCACACAGCTGCAGAGCCTTTTACAATCTTCTCTCAATAGAGATTACTCTTCAACAGTAATCAACTATTTAGGTTTATAGATTCAACCCTTTCCCTTACAAAAAATGCCCTTTATATAGAGATCATTCATGTAGGTCACGTCTGTTACAATACATAGGCCCAAAGCCCTAAGGTTACTCAAAATGGTGCGGTTACCCGCCGAATCAGCTTGTCACAGTCGACAACTGGTTCACATGCTTCTGGTCATTCTGCTGGACCACTCGCAGCTCACACGCCCTTCTCACATCCGTAGCCTTCACAAAATAGTTATACTGCATCGTGGTGTGTCTCTTTCCACCCTTCTAGACTTCTTGTCACTGTCGGCTTCGTGGCTTAGCTTCTAACTATTTTCTGCTACTCCCACTGATAGGATGCTTTCATCTTCCTTCACGCTGCTCCATACTCATTCCAGAGAATCCTGGAGTTTCTTACTCAAAATAGGTCGCTTTCACAGCTTGAACTTCCCTTATACTCTTTACCCAAAATAAAGGCTTTACTGGCACTGCGCAGTGCTGCCACTTCACAAGGATGACACTTAGTTGCGTTGTTCTTACCCTAACGATACTGCACTATGCTGTAACTTCGCAGCTTCCCAAAAGTGTCTTGACAAAAATGCCTTTCCCTGAGCTGCACTATAACTTCACAGCTCCAAAAATTTCTTGCACAAAAATGCCTTACTTAGGCCAGGCCCAACAGGCCCCTAATAGTTACATGTGGCTCGTCCCCAAGCCACTTTCCACTTCTAGTTCCATGATATTCTCTTCCTCTTGCGGAGCTATTTCGCAGCGAATTCTTGGTAAGTTGTGCTCAGCTTGACAACTATATCCTTGGCATCCTACTCAACTGCTTTGACAGTTTCCAACACATTCGATGTTAGATCTTCCTGAGTTTGTTCTTCTACTGACCCCTGCGTGTCGCGGAGTTCCTACAATTTTTCTTCGATCTGCTGCGTTAGTGCATGGGATTGCTCCTGCAGGGGCTATAACTTATCTTTGGCTTTAGCATCATGTTCTCTTAACACTTTAAGTTCTCTTTTTAATTCTTTGACTTCTGGAAATGAACGAGGTCCGTCTTTTGGTAATAAGGTCTTCATATCTGCGTTCAGAGTGTCTAACTGTGCCTGCTTTTCCTGCAAACGGGTTTGGACCTACAGTAGTGGAGGGTCCTCTTGCAGCACAGTAAATACTCTCGTATACTTGTCCAACAAGTTTTTACACCTTGCTACTTCGTTGGATATGTTCTATGTGGCTCTTTTTGCTTCTGCTGCTTTGAGCTCTTCCTGATCTGGTGGTGTCTTTGGGACATTCTGTGTTTCCAAAGTGGCAAGCTTCTCCTGATATTCTATATCCATGTCCATCATTTCAGCTTTATTATCGATCACTACCAAGCCGATCTTAAGGATAGTGTCTGCGATCTCTGGCTTCTCGTCGCACTCTAGTATCTCTGTGCAGAATGAAGCGACAGTCTTCTCTATTATTCTTCGTTGCTCCTGTTCACTTTCAAGTGACTTGGCCTTCTTTTCACTTGCTTCTTTGAAATGTTTATAATTTGCATGTAATTCCTGGTGTTGGTTTAGAATGACCCTATCTCTATCATGTATTTTTTCCACAACCTGCAGGTGCATATTATGTAGGCCTTCGAGGGGTAGCATTGTGATATCAATATCCACGTGCTCTATCTTCTGCGTGCTTGAAGCTAATTCACCGCGCAATAACATTACACTTAGCGGGTTAATTCTAACGATGTGTGGTATTGGTGCCATGGTTAAAGCCAAAGGATTTGTCTTCTGCTGCAATGTGGTGTTGGATCCTCCCTCTGAGTCAGAATCATGAACCAAGTCTTTTTGGACCTGTTCCATCTTCGCTGCTATTCCTTGCAGTGTTATGATATTCTCTTTCCGAATTATTTGAATCTCCTCATTCTTGTTGTCTTTGAGAGTAAGTGCCTCGTCCAGATATTTTCTTACTCTGCTCATGATGAGGTCATAATCATCATCACGAAGCTTTGTCTCTCATGGCTCCTTTGTTTCTTTACATTTCTTCTTCATTCCTTTGTGTTGCACAGAGTGATGGGTCCATTTTTCAAGTATTTTGATAACCCTTTTTCCACAGTCCAGCTCAAGCAATGGTAATGAAATGCACTAAATTGTGGGAAAAGTGTTTTACTTTAATGATTTAATGAAATTGTTTTTATGATTAATCTTGTATGTTAGAATGTGTATCAATTAAACTGATTATATGGAAACCAAGAGTGATTGAGTAGGTTCAAGTTTATTAAAGGACATGTATAAGACTAAAGGATCACCAAGCATAGTGCCCTGTTTCCTGATTGATAGAGGACACACTCCCACTTTCAAGATGAATCAGCACTTTGACAATCAGTTAGGATTAGAGTTAAATTGTATAAATATGGACCTCTCGGGTAGCGAGAGGCCCCTGCTGTTATTTTTGTGAAAGACATTATTTTTAACGTTTTCTGCACTATTGAGATACTGAAATACAGACTTCTATTTTGACATGGATTTTACATATTGATGATTAATTCCAGCAAGCATTTCTGAGTTTTTATTCTCTCCTGAGTACGGGTTGGGGAGGGCCCCTCCAACACGTAGGCCAGGATATTCCTATTTGCAGGTATTTTTCCAAGTATGCGTTTTACATTGATGAACAGTTCTATGATATATGGTAGCGTTGAATGATTCATTGTTTTTTGTAGTAATTTAGAATGCATTCCGTAGTACAGTAAAACGATTTCAGTAGTCCTGTAGGTTCTTTCTTGCAACGCATATTTTTATCCATGATTACATGTGTAATAGCTTTGCTTTCAATGTCATGGTTTAGATCTGGAGTTCACTGCAGTTTCTCATCGTGATTAGTTTCTTTTAACTTCTTAGTAGTAGATGAGTAAGCATAGAATGATCATATTTCAATTCTAGATTGGTAGAATAAGATAGATCAAGACTCGAATTGTGTGTGCAGATAGTAGTTACAGACTTCGTTTCCCCAATAGTAGAATAGCTCTATTATGGTATTTTCATTCTCAACATTTAGTTATTTCAGCAGTTTAATTATTTAAAATAGATTTACTTTCTTTGTATCTTCATTTCTTAGAACAGATCAGCATTCAATCATTTCAGCATTTTAATTATTTCAAATAGATTTACTGTCTTTGTATCTTCACTTCTTAGAACAGATCAACATCTAATTACTTCAGCATTTTAATTACTTAGAATAGATTCCCTCCTTTATTTCTCATAACATATTTACTGCTTTCAACACTTTAATTCTTTTAATCAGATTCATTGCTTTCCAGCATTCAATTTCATAGCATAATCAGTTTTCACATTAAGTAGACAATCTTCACATTTAGTAGACAATATTTAGAACATCAATACCGCCCTTTAACTGTGACAATTGATACCGCCCTTTAACTATGACAAGAGATTATCCTATAAAGAGCACAGATAGTGCATGCATCTCTCAAGTTTGTACGTTCCCCGGATTGACATTTAAAGTAGGTTGTTGGTATAGCTGCCCTCATTAGGCATCCATATAAGGAGCTCACCACAGAGCTTCTAGGCTCCTTCCTTTTTCCTATTGGTGACTCTTCAACAACTGTTGTTGGTATTGGGTTACTTTCATCCGAGTCACTGTCGATGATCATAGGTCCTTCGACCTTCCATTCATCTAACCATTCCTTCATAATGAGGTCGATATCCGCTTTGTCCAAGTGATAGTTCCCTTGGAACCATTCTGGGTTATTTTTCTGTGCCTTTGCTAAAATGTAAATGGAATGCATATCAACGGGAAATTTAAAGTGTGAATATACTTGGATGTTACCTCTTTGGAGATGCACAATGTCCGAATAATGACATTGCACAACTGCTCGTAGTATGTAAGGAATACTTCGTTTGAAGTGTGTTGTCATTCCGGTAGCATATTTTCCCAGAGATTCGCATATCTAGTTCCTCGGCAGTCATTGATGCTACCCATGAGACCAACATAATGCCTTGGCTCCTTCCAACCCACAAAGGAAATCAAACCATTAACCAACTGTAATGGAAAGTAGCGCCATTGAGGTTGACGTTTCTGTCCAACCAAAGGTAACCTTGGTTTGTGCACAATATCAGTGTGCACACCACCACATTTAGTTCCAGGCTTCAGTTGAAGAGTAGAAGCCTCAACAGGTTTAGAAGGCTTGATTCCATAACTTTAGACAACCAACTCTGCACGACCAACAATGGGTTTTTCTTCACATCCATCTTCCAGCACATATATCTATCCGGCTGGAATTGTGGGTATTTTGGCTTGTCTGGATCCTTCTGCATTTGAAGTAATTCGTAGTCTTCGAACTTACAGTCTGTGAGCTTTCCCAACATATTTGCTTATGGTTTCACATGTTTGGACATAGGCAAAAGTGGTATCTCATACTTTGCATTTCTAGCAAGCTTTATCGCCGGTGCATTTGCTGTGCATGGTGAAATATACTCTGGGGTTAAGGTCAATGAAATATATCTGTCCTCTGGTGGAACTTCTGGTAGCTTGGATCCCATTACCTTCGCCTTGACATTCTCAGCTACGGGTTCCTTACCCTTGCTTTGAATTTGTGTAGAATGTCGTGGTGATCTGCGGGAACCCTGGACTTGTTTTGTGACAAATTTTTTAGCAGGGGTTCTCATCAACCCTTCAAGTCTGGTTTGTTTGAAATCCCTCATAGCCTACTCGACTGGGGACTCTTGCTCAACTGTAGAATCATCAGACATTCACTAGAATTTCTCTGCAAGCTCACGGAATTGCTTAGCACTCACCATAAACAAATTGAATCTATGGCATGCAGAAAATTTTCAAAGGTTTCAGTAACTCCCGTGAGTCCAATTTTCACGGTATTTATAGGCACAATTAAGCTCATCCGCGCCCATAAATGGTTAAATAAGAATTAATGGTTATGCCCATTGGCCAAATCCACCTAAGAATTGGGTCCTTTCCTTCATTAACTTCTTCATAACGGTTATTTTTGCGTTAAATGCTCAAGCGATCGTCGACAAAATCACTATATAACTGCTAGTTTTCCAAATGACATTTTAATGACTAGTTTCTTGGTGTGTTGTGTCGAACTGTGTAGTGGGTTGTCACTATTCCTGGCATGGTTACTTCGCAGTGTCCTGCTTCTTTGTTTTGAACTTTGTATCTTTGTTGTTCTATTTGATTTGCGCAACTGCGTGCTTTTTATTTTCTTTTCATTTTATTTTTTTTCCTGGGCAACTTCACTTCTCAACTAGTGTCGCGTGGTTGATGCATTCTTTTCATCAAACTACGTGTATCAGACCAAAACGATGTACAGACTCTTTCGAATTTCTAGTGCCCAATTTCAATTGTACTTGACACTTAGAAATTTCCTTCTCTTCTGATCACTGAGGGTTGTGCGAAGTAGGGCTATCCCTGTAGGGTTTTAGTCTACTCCCATTAACCAAACCTGGTAAGTTATCTCTGGATAACGTGGCTAACTAAACTGTGCCACCATTAGTAACATGCACAACAGTATATGGGCCAAGCCAATGCATTTTAAATTTGTCCAGAAATTTCATGAACTTGCTATCATACTGGAGGACAAGATCACCTACCTAGACTTGTTCTTGATGTGGCGATCATGCCATGCTTTTTCTCTGTCTTTCTACACTTGCTAGTGAAAGCCTTTAATGAAGCAATCTTCTTCCAATCCAACTACGTGTAGAAGCCTTTCTTCTATTGTTTCTTCATCCTCCATGCATATGAATGCAACAATCCTTAAGCTCGGTACAATGTATTCCATTGGCATCATAGCTTCATGTCCATAGGCCAATCTGAAGGGAGTATGGCCTGTTAGCTTCTTGCAAGTTGTTTTGTATGCCCATAATACGGCTGGAATGCACAGATCCCAATCATCCCTGCTTACATTGCATACCTTTGTCAATGCATTCTCTAATACCTTGTTGAAAGCTTCAATAGTTCCATTAGCCTAAGGATGATACAATGTACTATTATGATAAATGTGGAACCCTTCAGTAAGGGATTCAATAGTTCTATTCAAAAAGTGAGTCCCTTGATCACTCATTAAAATCTTTGGGCATCCAAATATGGTAAGGATGTTCTCGAAGATGAATTGTGTGACAGTAGTTGCGCTACAGTCCTTCACTGGTTTAGCCTCTTCCCATCTGGTGATATAATCACTCACGGTGATAATATATCTTGCGCCAGTCCTCTTTCCCAGTAGGTTAATAAGTCCCACGAAATCAATAGGCCATTTGTCACATGATTGTAATGTCAACTGTGGTTTCAATGACATTTCATCTCTTCGCGACAGATTTCCCATTTTCTAACAGACATCATAACTCTGGCAATGTTTCTTTGAATATTTATGGATTATATGCCACCATAACCCTACTCTTAATATCTTCTACACAGTAGCTCTACCTGCGTAGTGAACTCCTGATGCACCTAAATGTGCCTCAACCAATATAAATGGCTTCTCATGCTCTAACACGCATCTACACAACACTTCATCTGGTCCCAACTTGTATAGTTTTTCTGCTATGATAGTGAATTCTGCTGCTCTGAATACCAGCTGCTTCTTCTGCTACGTAGTAAATTCAGCAGGTTCCAACCCTGTAGTAAAAAATTCTACAATATCCTTGTAATAATCATCGACGACCTGGATGGTAAATAACTGCATGTTAGGCAGATTGTCTTTGAGGTTTGTGGGCTCTTCGCCTGACTCAATCCTTGATAGATGATCAGGTCCTAGGTTCAATCTTCCTGGTTTAACAATGATCTCAATTTCATATTCTTGGAATAGTAACAACAATCTACAAATTCTCCCCCCTAACACTGGTTTATTGACCAAATAATTTAAAGCAGAATGGTCAGTAAACATTGAGAAGTGTGCACCCAACAAATAGTGCATGAATTTCTGGAGTGTGTACACCATAGCTAGACCCTCTCTTTCTGTAGTTGTATAGTTCTTTTCAGCTGATGAGAGCTTCCTGCTCGAAAATGCATTGGGATGGTCAATGCCTCCCTCTCATAGCTATGCTAGCACCACACCAAGTGCAATGGACGAAGCATTGTTGTGTACATGGAATTGCTTATCCCAATTCAGAAAGACAAGGATAGGTGCAATTACCATTTTCTCCTTTAGTGTATTTAGGCCTCGCTCACATTTTGCATTCCATATGAACTGTGCTTCTTTCTTCAACAAATTCTCCATTGGAATGGTTATTTGTGCATAACCCTTGATAAATTTTCTATAGCACCCTGTATGTCCCAATGTGGTGCGAAGTTGTTTCACTGAATTCGGTGCTGGCAGGTTCACAATAACTGCAATCTTCGCAGGGTCAACCATCAATCCCTGTTTACAGACAATGTGTCCCAACATAATTCCATAGGGCACACAAAAGATACATTTCTTCAAATTCAAAGAGATCTGATGTTGTCTGCATTTTGCTAACATCATTCTCAAATTCTCATAGTGGTTCTTCAGTAAACCAAAGACAATCCAATCATCGAAATCGACTTCTAAGAACTTATGGATAAAGTCCTTGAATGCGGCCCAACAAATCTGGAAAATATGGAAGGTGCATTCTTTAACCCAAATGGCATAACTGTATACTGATATGATCCCCATTCAGTAGAAAATATTGTCTTATTCCTGTCTGCTTCATCGATCCTAATCTGATGGCATCCAGAAAATCCATCAGTGAAAGAATAGGCCTCATTTCCTCCAACATTATCTAATACTTCATTTGTAAATGAAGTAGGAATGGGTCATGTAGAGAAGCATCATTCAGTTTCCTCAGATCTACACAGATTCTTATTTCTCCTTTGGTCTTCTTGTCCTGTATAACCATAGGGCTTATCCATTCTAATTCTTCAAATGGCTCGATGATCACTGCATGAAGCATCTTATCAATCTCTGCCTCAACCCTTTCTTTGTATCTGGGATTCATTCTATAAGGCCTTTTCTTAATGGGATTCACGCCTAGCTTGAGAGGTATCTTCATGACCCCCAAGTTGTCCAAAATGCCTTTCATTTCGGTGAAATTCATTGGAAACAAATCCTGATACTCATGTAGAAGGTTTTCGATCTGCTCAACCATTTCACCATCCTAGTAATCTCCAATGGATGCAAACTTCGGCTCTTTTCTTGTGCCAATGTTCACTTTCTTTGTCTTGATAGGGATGCTCATATCTGGAATTTCTAGTGAAGGTCCCTCTACATCACGTGCTCCTTCGGATCCAGGTATATTGATGTTGCGTGGATCCTCCTCATCACTCTCCTCATCTTTATCTGCGGAGAGATTGTAACATTCAAGGGCATGTTCTATTTCTCTTTCCCATTTTGGTTGTAGGTTCATAGGTACTTTTACGTCTTCAATTATCCTGTCTTTGATTGCCTCTAATGCCTCATTTGTACTTGGGCATTCTTCTTTAATAATATGTAGAGCTTCGTTTATGCTTGGAGATTCATCTTCAAAACTGAAAGTTCTCTGGAATTTTAAAGTCATGATAGACCAATCTAGTGTTTCTCTGTGAAGTTCGGCGTCTGTGTACCAATTCTTTGGAATCTGCTCCAATGTGTGGAAAAACAGATGAACCCATTATGTCTGTGGTCTGTTTATCCATACCTGTGAACAACTCTCTATGTGATTCCTCGGATCTGTTTGTCCATTATACTTTTCCATTGTCAGTGTGACTTTCTCTGTGAATCTAATTTGCATCATATGTCTGCTTGTTCCCATGTGATCATAGTCTTCCTATGTGCGACCCACCATCTAGTAGGTGTAGTGTGTAGTGCTATATCCAATGCTGGTATGTGGTGTTCAGTTGCAACTGATACAGTATATTCTTTCAAAAAGGTATAGACATTAGTTAAAGCATCATAAGTGGGAATTGGACTCACCTCTGTTCCAATCCATCGCAGTGACTTTGTGATCTGCGCACATCTTCTTGCAAATACTTCATGCATTCGACTTTTCCAGTTCTCCAGTACTACGTCAGAATCTGATACGTAAGAGCTGTCGCATCGCCAACTAAGTGTTCCATCGGTTGTGGGATTGATGTAATCGTCCTGATTCGTAGTCATCTTATAGACACGATCGAGGTCCTGTGCTCAGGATTCTTCCTGTATCGGATCACTGTATCTTTCTCCTTGCGAAGGGTCCAAGGATGTGATGACCTATTGTTGCTTCAACATCCCCCCCAAATTTTTTTGAATATTGGGGCCCCTCCTTTGATTTTTTGAAGAAGTCCTTTGGTCTTTTTAATGCTTGTTTTTAAACTCTTCAAGTCTTCTCTTTCTTCAACAAATTTTTGTTTTTCTGCTAAGGCAAAGTTCCCTCTTAATCAACTTTGGTCGCAGTTTTAACGATAACAGCACCGACCATTGCACAAAGTTTAACCTTATCTTACTCGACCATTGCGCAATTGTTAAGTTTATCTTGCATTGATCAGTCGCAAGTTTTAAATCCAAAAGTGTCAATCGTTGCGCAGAGTCCCACTTTTATTGTTGTCGATCGATGGCACTAAAATCAGCATTGGTCACAGGTTTTAATGCTATTTGCACTGGTCCTGACCTCAAGTTCACTGACCATTTTTTGCGCCATCCTTTGGACTCATCCTCGTTTCCTCCATCACGCTTCCCGGTCACATCTCTTAGGATTAATCTCCCCGACCGCTGCATGTCTTGTTAGCTTAGAATTCGTCGACCTTTGTTTCAATCCTCGTAGCAGTGTCTGGTTGTAGGAGTTACACTTAAAATTGCCGACCATTGCGCATGGGTTTCCATTTGAGTCGCTGACCATGGCGCCTCCTTTTTTGGAAAGCGGGTATATATATATATATATATATAGATATATATTTACCCAACGGGGTTTTTCATTTGATCCTTGCCAAAACCAAGAAACATTGTTGTTCGCCATTGGAAGCTTCAAAATGTCACTAGCTTGGTATGTGCATCAACCACAGGGAGTCATTCTAAGATTGACCGGTAGATCCTCGATTTCCTCCCTTTATTTTTTGTCTAGTAGGAAACCCCGTTAAGTGCTCATTGTTAGCTTTAAAGTTGTTTATGGGTTTTCCCTCAAGGCCGAACCTGTGTAGTTAGAACACTTGAATGGTTCCTATTTTCATGTGATTTTTGGGAACCCTGTGCCCAATAAGAACTTCTTTTCCCTTATATTTCCAAGCAGGTCTCACGTAAATTCGAAAGAAAACAATTTTATGCACATCCCCGTAAACTAGTTCCGCGACCACTATGCATTGTGCCCCACATGCATACAATTTGTTCTGTCAGTCGTTCTTTTTGTTATCAAAAGGGCTCTTCCCTCGCATTCGTTTGGTTACTCAAGGCTGAACTTGTGAAAAATCCAAATAATGTTTTGAGGAAACACCTTATCCCACAGCGACATTCTTTGCATGTTCATGTTTTCTAAAGGCTAGCCCCAGTAGGATGTTTTGGCTTGTAATGATAAGATATTGTTAAATTCCATCTATTAGCGCTCTTGTTTTCATTTAAATGCATGGATGAATTTGTTTAAGTGCTCCTCTTTGTTATTTTTATCTTTGAAAGACTAGTTTAATTGAAAGCTAACACTTGTGTATGCTCAAGCTCTGTTAAACATCATAAATTCAAATGCTTGCTAACTGTGTGTTGCTCATAAACTTGTAAACTTCTCATTTGTGCTCTCCTCGACATTGCAGGTTTGACATGCACAAGAGATCTTTTAGACAGAAGGCTAAGCTTATCGAGTCAAACTCGGATGTAGAAGTCTTGTTGGATACCTCGCTTGAGACAATGTTTTGTAATACAAAAGATGTCACGGGAGTAGCATCGGGAGCCCCAGAATTTTAGTGGGGTGAGTTATACAAATTTATCAGAGACTAGAAGTACCTCGACGCAACCTTAGAAGAAAGCATGGTCTACTCGAAATCAAGAAGTATAGCCTTCACATGGTAGCAACTCGTCCCGAGCTATTTCCATGCTCAGAAGTTATTGGTTGGATAATTCCTCATGTGAAAACTAACACAAGATTCATTAATGACAACACCGGGATGAGTCTCGCGTCTTTCGCACCAAAGCATATCATGGCTACCTACAAGTTACTGTTGAAATATTGTAACTTCAAAGAATATTATATTTGTATATTATTTATTCCGGAGATGTTCCATACCTCCGATGTGATTATACTATAAATACGGAGATGTTTATTCCTCCGAGTTGGGTGTGGTAACTAGGGTTATTAGACCCACCATGTGGGGGTCGGCCCAGTCAGTTATAATGGGGTATTTAACCTAATGGTTAAATACGAGCCTACATGTACTTGTGTAAAATACATATCAGAGTAGTGTATAAATAGAGGAGGTGTGTTCCTCATTTGATACACACACACTCTTGAGGATAGCGCACTTGTGGAGGAGAGGTCTGCTATTGTGGAGGAGGAGATCATGTCTCAGGGTTTCTTCTTTGTATATTGCTGGTCATCTATATTGAGGAAGCTTTGCTGGGTTTTCTACCCCATGAGGGTTTCCCAGGATAAATTTTTGTCTCTTGTGTTTATGTTGTGCTTGTTGTTTCTTCAGTGATCCTGTATATGCTATTATTGTGAAATGGAATGTAATGCTACTATTTTCTGTCTTAGCATATTGAATTTTAACATGGTATCAGAGCTAACCTGAAGGAAGACAAGGTATGGCACTAAAGACACTTGCTTTACTTACGACAATTTGAAGGTTAGGGTTTTACATAGCAAAAACCAGTCATCGTAGCACTTTCGCTATAAATCCGTTTTGGCGAAGTTTTCAGATCTGAAATTGTTACAGGACGAAGCTAAGATCTCCAGGTACCTTGTGTCCAAAGGAAAACCTCTAATTCATTGTAATTTGTGATTTATGATCTATACAATATAGGGTTTCTGCCTCTTCCAGATCTGAGTCAAAATCAGGTGACCTTGGGAAAAAGGTCATATCTTGGGCTAGGAAGCTCCAAATGAAATTTCGTAAAAAGTGACAGGTAGTACACAGTCTGTAATATCTCAGAAAACTTTTTCAGAGGACGAAGTTGAACCAGTGACACGTGGCACGCCGTACAAGTTCGCTCTCCTGTATTATCCCATAAACAGGTCACGTTGCAACACTTGGCATAACTCTCTCTCAGAGAATCCAATTGAGGTCAAAACTATCAGGATGGAAATATAACAGGCCGAGATATCTCTGAAAACGTTTTCAGAGGCCGAAGGTCAAACAGTGACACGTGGCACGCCGTACAAGTTTGCTCTCCTGTATTTTCCAAAAAACAGGTCACGTTGCGACATTTGGCATAACTCTCTCTCAGAACATCCAATTGAGGTCAGACCTGTCAGGATGGAAAGCTGACAGGTCAGGCTATCTCAGAAAACTTTTTCAGACCCTGTGGATCAAAAATTTCGGAGTTACACCAGAATCAATCAGGTACATATTTCTGTCAAAACAGAATTATTTTTTGGTACCTTCATTCATGGCTTCCAGAATTTAGGGCTTTGAAGAAAGTTGGTATTTTTTGTAATCGGAGACCACGGCTGGATGCTACTCATCAAAATAGAAATTTAGAGACCAAGATCAGAATTTTTGGTTGGGCAGAAGGCCGGGCTTGATTAGACCCTAGTTCGGGACTTTGATCAGAAAAAGTGGAAAATTAGGGCTTCTGTAAAAATGGGAATTTTTGAAATCTGTGACCACGGCTGGAAGCTCCTCAGAAAAATAGAAGGTTAGAGCTTTGGATCAAACCTTTTGATGGGGCAAAAGAGTGGGCTTCATCAAACCCCAGTTCAGGGTCATGTCCAGTGAATCCGAAAGTTTCAAAGGCAAAATTGAGGAGTAAAACTTTGCAGTTTTCAAATTCTGAATATACCAGTTTGATCAGCTCATCAAGGCGCATATTTCTATTCTTTCGGAAGTTTGAAATTCAAAGTTTGAATTTTTGGGGTTTCTCTGACAAACCCATATCTAGCTCAAGGTCCAGTTCTTGCAAATCAAGTGGATAGGGTTAATCCTAGAAGAAGATGGATTGGTCACCTGCATAAGTGAAGGAGTTCCTGTTTCAGAGGAAGATGAGGCTAAGGCTTTACATAAGGAGATTACAAGCGATCTCGACAGGTATAACTCATCGAGGTATGTTTTGAGATTTGTTCATGATTAAGTTTATGGTATGTTTGTCTTCATGTTATTACGGTTAGTACAATCTTGATTTTAGATTTGTTGTATCACCTTAACAAAATTATGAATGCATGATAGAAGATATTCATTGGTTAGGGTGTTGACACTTATGATTGTACTAATGCATTATGATGTTGTGTGAGGTTGATGTTGTCTGCTAACAAGATACGGGTACATCACAAAAGACAAATCAGGCTCCATGACCATGAAAACATGAAGACAAAGACTCATCCATAATCTTTGTTCTACTTACAAGGTATGTATGACTTTGTTATATTATGCTTAACCTATGAGACATGCAGGTTCTAGCTCAGGATCTCTAAATCATTGAAGAGATTGTTTAGGTATGTTGTACATAACCAAGTAGGTATACTAATCCAGGTATGTTTCCCATAAATCTTACCTTGTGTTAGGATCCCTTATATAAGTATACTTGGAATGATTGGTTATGCTTATTCATAAAGTTAGTAATCAAGGGATTATGCATATTATATCTTTTATCTTGATTGATGATATGCATGAGTAAAAGAAGACTTCCCTGAAATCTTGAATACTAATGTTTATTAACTATAATCATGACTATACATTTTCAAGATTATTTAGTACTATAATGTTTTGATAGCATTTAGAATATACTAATGAGTGTATGTTTGTGCATGAGATCATGAGGATGACTCTTGAGCATGCACAGTGGTACGGAATGAATAGAAGTTCAAAAGACATACAGAAGATCAAGCGGGAGGAAACCACACAAACATAAAAGATAAGTATTTGAGTTGTTATTTGAAATAGTAATGATATTGTTTGTAATAGGTTGTATGCATATTTGTATTCCTAGAATATATAATGCTGAGTATAAACATTCATAGAGCATTGAACAGTATACTACTAATGTGCATATGATTGGTAAGTTGGACAAACATTCCATTGTTGCTTGTCTAGAATGAAACCTCTTTGCTGACATGCCGAGAGCTGTGCACACTCTCGATAGTATGTTCTGGTAGAGATGGAAGGCATCTAGATAGCCACTGTATGCATACAGGATATGGGAAAGTGTTGTGCCAAAGTATTGGTCAAAATAGTTGCATCACTATGTAAATGATATCTGTATGCATAATAGGTTATCATGTCAATATGATTTGATGATTATGAAGTATTACTAATCATGTACTTAATTTTGATTTGTAGGAAAGGTCATGAAGAATGATGGACACCGTACAAGTGGTGGATGTTCAAACAAGAAGATTTACAAATCAAACAAAATATAGAAGGCTCATGGCTAGAAGATTCTCTTAGAAAGGGGAAGAGAATCATGACAAGATGTTTGCTTCAAGTATGGTGTAATTAAAGAAGAAGTGTGAATCAGGTTCTGTATAGGTACCTAGGATCGATAATAAATTGATAAGCTTAATGATCACCATGGGTGATGTGGATCTCAACCTTTGCTACAAGGTTGAATATGATTTCTATACACATATGACATGGATGCAAGAAGGAACTCACCACAGAGTTCGAATGATATTGAGGTTCATATCAGTAGACCCATCTAACGAGAGATGGCACAGATAGATATGCAGAAGATCATTCAATGCAGAAATGAAAAATGAAAGATCTCAAATTGATGCTTTACTTCCTAGGTCTGGAAGTATGGCAAGGCTCAGAAGGAATATTTCTCAACCAGGGAAAGTATGATGAGAAATATGACTTGAGGTGTTGGAATGGCCACTCTTATGGATTCCAACTTAGCTGTTAGGGGATAACTCATCAGAGTTAGTGGATATAACTCTGTACAGACAAATTATTGGGTCATTGATGTATCTAACATATACTAGATTAGATATATGCTTTGTTGTGAACACGTTGAGTCAGTATCTAGTGGAAACTAGATGTGTTCACCTGATAGTTGCAAAGCATGTGATGAGGCACATAAAGGACACGATAGAATTTGATCTATGCTATCTTGAAGATCATGACTTCAGATGGTTATTCAGATTCTGATTGGGCAGGAAGTGTATCAGACAGGAAGAACACATCGAGAGGATGTTATTGTCTGGGATTAGCCATGATCTCGTGGTTTAGCTGGAAGCAGTCTAGTGTGGCTCTCAACACAAGCAGAATATATGGCTGCTTGCTCTGCTAGTTGTGAAGAAGTTTGGCTTCAGGATTGTTTGACTTAGAGATAGAACCAATTGTGATCCTATGTGACAAATAGAGTTGTATCAAGATGACATAGAATCCAGTGTTCCATGATAAGTCAAAGATCATAGGGATCTAACAAGATATGACACAGAAAGGAACTATAAAGTTTGAATTTGTAACAGGTTGCTGATGAACTAACCAAACCTCTGTCTCGAGTGAAATTTGAATACTTCCGAGACAAGCTTGGTATAGCTCAAAAGGACCCTCCTCGAAAGGGGGAGTAGTATAGTCACTGATGATGAGATTGTCTCATCGAACAACAAGGTCGATGATGAGGTAACCTGTTCTCTACACCTAGATACTTAGAAATATTTAGATTTAGGACTCTTATGCTTAGAATACTTTGTTTTACATGCTTTTGATGATAGATGTATTGGTGAGAATACATGCTTTTTATGATAAGATGTATTGGTAAGAATACATACTTTTGATGACACATGTATTGATTAATGTAATTGTATGGTTGAGGATACTTGTACTTGTATTGATGAGAATACATGTGGGGATTGTATCATCCCCGGACTTTGGTCCCTGAATTGATCCGTAGACGTATGGTCTCCGAAAATGAAGTCCTTAGTGGACAGTTGAGGGGATTGGATCATCCCTGGACTTTCAGTCCTAAAGAGAGCCGTAGACGTGAGGTCTCCGAGAATGAAGTCCTTAGTGGACAGTTGAGGGGATTGGATCATCCCTGGACTTTCAGTCCTAAAGAGAGCCGTAGATGTGAGGTCTCCGAGAATGAAGTCCTTAGTGGACAGTTGAGGGGATTGGATCATCCCTGGACTTTCAATCCTAAAGAGAGCCGTAGACGTGAGGTCTCTGAGAATGAAGTCCTTAGTGGACAGTTGAGGGGATTGGATCATCCCTGGACTTTCAGTCCTAAAGAGAGCCGTAGACGTGAGGTCTCCGAGAATGAAGTCCTTAGTGGACAGTTGAGGGGATTGGATCATCCCTGGACTTTCAGTCCTAAAGAGAGCCGTAGACGTGAGGTCTCCGAGAATGAAGTCCTTAGTGGACAGTTGAGGGGATTGGATCATCCCTGGACTTTCAGTCCTAAAGAGAGCCGTAGACGTGAGGTCTCCGAGAATGAAGTCCTTAGTGGACAGTTGAGGGGATTGGATCATCCCTGGACTTTCAGTCCTAAAGAGAGCCGTAGACGTGAGGTCTCCGAGAATGAAGTCCTTAGTGGACAGTTGAGGGGATTGGATCATCCCTGGACTTTCTGTCCTAAAGAGAGCCGTAGACGTGAGGTCTTCGATAATGAAGTCCTGAATGAACAGGCAGGGGATTGTATCGTCCCCGGACTGAGGTCCCAGAATAGAGCCGTAGACTGGGTCTCCGATAATGAAGTCCTGAATGAACAGGAAGGGGATTGTATCATCCCCGGACTTCGGTCCCTGAATTGATCCGTAGACATGAGGTCTCCGAGAAGTGGGGATTGTATCATCCCCGGACTTAGGTCCCTGAATTGATCCGTAGACGTGAGGTCTCCGAGAAGTGGGGATTGTATCATCCCCGGACTTCGGTCCCTGAATTGATCCGTAGACGTGAGGTCTCCGAGAAGTGGGGATTGTATCATCCCCGGACTGCGGTCCCTGAATTGATCCGTAGACGTGAGGTCTCCGAGAAGTGGGGATTGTATCATCCCCGGACTTAGGTCCCTGAATTGATCCGTAGACGTATGGTCTCCGAGAAGTGGGGATTGTATCATCCCCGGACTTCGGTCCCTGAATTGATCCGTAGACGTATGGTCTCCGAGAAAGTGATTTTGATGTGGTTACTTGTATCGGTAGGATACTTGTATTGATGATGTGGTTACTTGTATCGGTAGGATACTTGTATTGATGATGTGGTTACTTGTATCGGTAGGATACTTGTATTGATGATGTGGTTACTTGTATCGGTAGGATACTTGTATTGATGATGTGGTTACTTGTATCGGTAGGATACTTGTATTGATGATGTGGTTACTTGTATCGGTAGGATACTTGTATTGATGATGTGGTTACTTGTATCGGTAGGATACTTGTATTGATGATATGGTTACTTGTATCAGTGTGGATACTTGTATTGATGATATGTACACTTGTATTAGCATGAATACGTGTACTGATGATGTGGATACTTGTATTGTTATGGATACTTGTATTGATGATGATGCTGATGATCGTGTGATGACGATGTTGATGATCGTGTGATGATGATGCTGATGATAGTATGATGACGATGCTGATGATCGTGTGATGACGATACTGATGATCGTGTGATGACGATGCTGATGATCGTGTGATGACGATGCCGATGATCGTGTGATGACGATGCTGATGATCGTGAGATGACAATACTGATGATCGTGAGGATCTAGATGTTGATGTTGTTGTAGCTATTCAAGTACTGCAGAAGATAAAGACTCAGTACTGAAGATGTTGATGTTCCAGTATTGAAGATGTTCCAGTAACTGCCTGAGTTACTGATGATGTTGAGAAAGCTTCCAATGATTTATAGATGTATCATGTATGATGTTGATGACTCCTTGCTCGTGCAGATGTTTTTATAATATCCTTCTTGTTAAGGGGGAGTGTTGAAATATTGTAACTTCAAAGAATATTATATTTGTATATTATTTATTCCGGAGATGTTCCATACCTCCGATGTGATTATACTATAAATCCGGAGATGTTTATTCCTCCGAGTTGGGTGTGGTAACTAGGGTTATTAGACCCACCATGTGGGGGTCGGCCCAGTCAGTTATAATGGGGTATTTAACCTAATGGTTAAATACAAGCCTACATGTACTTGTGTAAAATACATATCAGAGTAGTGTATAAATAGAGGAGGTGTGTTCCTCATTTGATACACACACACTCTTGAGGATAGCGCACTTGTGGAGGAGAGGTCTGCTATTGTGGAGGAGGAGATCATGTCTCAGGGTTTCTTCTTTGTATATTGCTGGTCATCTATATTGAGGAAGCTTTGCTGGGTTTTCTACCCCATGAGGGTTTCCCAGGATAAATTTCTGTCTCTTGTGTTTATGCTGTGCTTGTTGTTTCTTCAGTGATCCTGTATATGCTATTATTGTGAAATGGAATGTAATGCTACTATTTTCTGTCTTAGCATATTGAATTTTAACAGTTACTCCAGGAAAAGGCTTGGTTGAACAATGAGTGGCTAGCAAAGCAAAGAATAGACCCCCTAGAGTCCGCCAGGAAAATGTTGATAATTGAAAGGAAAATAAGGCAAAGAAGCAATGGAGAGTATGAAAGTGTGCTTCTAAGGACTCCTTACATATTTATTGCCTTAATGCTGAGCTGGTTGTTGTTGGTTTACTAACTTCAGTGATATAGGTGCTTATCTTACTCTAACATGCTCCTACATCGCCAATTCCTTCCTATAGGTATAATATCATTTACCCCTATTTCAGCCTACTATAAGTTGTCATGACACACTTTAAGGAAATATTCTATAATCATAGATATATTTTTGGTTGATCACTGCTCAAATCAACTGTATAGCTCTAACTCACATCATTGGGAGAAACTATTGGAAAATCCCCTTTATCTAAACGTATTTTCATGTTGTTTCATTTAGTTGCCATATATATATTATATCTGCATGACATATTTTCAATTTGAATGCAACATATATCATATTTACTTGTCTTATTGTGTTGTAATGAGGCTATCTACTTTCAAATTGCATCCATCTCTATCTGTGTGTGGATAGTATTCAATGCTAGTTGTAGTTGCAAAAATGACATGGATTATGTAGTCAAATCCAACAACTCACTTATGCCATAGTCTGCAAAGGTATACCATGACCTCTACCCACCCATGGTTGATATCCAAATTTAGCATGTTGCACACTCCATTTACATGCCCAAGTCTAAGGGTTGAATCTAGTTAATTGTCAAAACTTTGAAGCTGCATTACATGTGAAAACTTGGTTTTGATTGTGTAAAGTTTAAATTATGCATGCTTGTGCAACATTGATGAGCCAAAGAAAAAGAAGTTGTAGTGATAAATCAGACCTAAAAAGAAACACTAGTGTTGCTAAAATGTACCCATGTACACTCATTTTCCATTTATATATAAAAAGTGGTTAAAATTCCGTGTGCCTTAAGTAACAACATAAAAACCTTCTCATTAAAATATAAAATAAGAAACCCTACAAACTATCACCTACAATCCATATGTTCAATGATTAAACTCCATGTGGGGGCATATCAAACATTTATTCAAAAAGTCACTTCTTGTACAAGTATGGCATAGATCACGCAATGAGATCCAGCTAACAACTTCTATCATCCTCACTCTAAATTTATTGGAGCTTTGTAGATTTCTTGATTGAAATCTTAGCAATACATACTTGAAGTACCTACCTACCACCCCATGAAAAACATCTCTTCCTACAAAACAAGGGATGCTCTCTCCTTGTCATTGTTCACCAATTTCAATTACAAATATAAAATTCAAAATAATCCCTTGGTGAGTGAGGTAATCAATTAAATAATATTAAAAAAATCTAACAACCCATGTGATCTCCTTAATAAAACACCCAGCATCTTCAAATGGTAAAACCGGCGTGCTGAAGTAGAAAACTAATAGTTAGGCGTGATGCGATGTTATAAATATAACTCCTACCACTAATGCAAATCCAAACCTTTATCCTCACTCTAAATTGATCGGAGCTTTGCATATTTCTTGATTGAAAGCTTAGCGAGTCATACTTGAACTACCTACCTACCACCCCATCCAAAACATCTCTTCCTACAAAACAAGGGATGCTCTCTCCTTGTCATTGTTCACCAATTTCAATTACAAAACCATTAAAATATACAATTCGAAATAACCCCTTGGTAAGTGAGGTAAGCAATTAAATAATATTAAAAAAATCTAGTTGTGTGGCCTTGAACAAGCCCAAGAAGAGGGTTAACCCTATGTATAAACATTATCACAATAGAGTTTTCCTGTCAATCTTTGAGCAACTGGTTTTGATGGGATGTAGGAAGATATTTTTCCTTAAATTTGTTTGAAGTTGAATATCATACTTTCCACAAAGTTAATTTTGATATTGTAAATGTGCCCAGTTATTAGGGAATGCAGAGGAGACAGACACCATTTTTAGACATTTTTGATACAATGTGGCTGGAAACACCTTATATACAAATAGACACTAAATTTTCTATCAGATTGTGTGGTAATGCAAACCTGTCAAATAACCCTATTTAACCTGTGAAAAGGTGTTTTGATGGTTGAATCTTTATAGATCCCATACAGATCCATGTTATAACCCTTTATGGATATGGATCCATAAAGTGTTGAATATGTATCCGAGAAGGATTGCATTTTGATATTTATCTGGGCATATCAATGGAGGGGGAAGGATCTAGTAACATCCCATTTGCAAGTATAATATATTAAAGTTCGAAGAAAATATTTTGGCACTGAAAACTGACTGAAGTTTGCATTAAAAAAGTCAATGAAGTTGAAGGATTTTGAATTTATTGAAGGTTGCTTAGGAGAATGGAAAAACATGGATTTTAGCCAAACCTAGTTTTATGTAATTGTATCATAATGGAATTGATTGAAGAAATCCTATGTGAATAGGCAAGAAATAAAATAAAAATTATTTTAATTCAACAAGTACTGGATAATGGCTCTTTCTCTAGGATATTATAGTTTAATGAATATGTTATTTTATTATTATATGCGGTTTATGCATTATTGAAAAATTCGCCAAGTCTTCATAATGTTTTATAATGTAATAAAAGATTCGCCAAGACTTTACAAGGTTTTATAATTTAGTGAAAGATTCGCCAAGTTTTTACAAGATTTTATAATTCAATAAAAGATTCGCTGAGATTTTACAAGATTATATAATTTGGTGTGACATTCGCCAAAAAATTATATATACGTATTATTTAATTGATAAAATAGTCTTCATATTTTCCTATGTATCATGGGGATTAGCCCAATTATTATACATAGAAATTTATGGGGGATTCTTAAAATTTTCCCTGTTCGATATAATTTTACCCCTTTTCGGGCTGGGCACTTCCTTTACGAAAAAGGCACTTAGGGATTTTATGTTAAGCTCTTTTCTGAATCCTAAAAATAATGAAAATATCACTGAGCAATCTTGCTTCCTTTCATGCTTGCTAAAAGTATCTGAAAGGGCGTCTATCTGGTATAAGTTTAACCCTTATTCCGGACCTGGTAGACTAATTATGAAAAAGGAATACTCAAGTCACTTCGGCTAGAAGAGTTCTTCATTGCATACTTTTATGCTTCTTTAGGCCTTGGAGACTAACACAAGAAAAATCACCCCCTCGGAGTCTTCTTATTGCTTTCAGACTCTCTAAAATTGAAAGCAACCACAGGCATTCACCATCCTGGGCTCATATAAATCTACACGATGGTACCTTTCCACCATTCCATAGTCTTCTTATCGCTTCCAGACTTGTAACATCCCGATATTTTCATAAAAATTTAAAATTTCTAAATCATCATTAAATGCTAATAATTGTAAAATACATAAATAATAAATGTTTAGTAAAGCAGTAATTAATAATTAAGTCATTTTGTAGGAACAACTTAACTGCTATGTTTTTTTTGTTTCTGATGGGGTTTTGTGTTGGCGACATGTCATGAATCCAAATAATGATTACGACATTTATTTATATGCTTGAATGATTGAAATTTCGATATATTTGGAAAACAGAATTCTCCTCAACAAGGTATTGACAGTTTAAAATTTCTGGATGATGATGAAAGGGGTCCCACGAGGTGCCCCGAGGCTTACTTAGCTACTCAGCTAAAGCATTGTACCCGTCCTTCATGCGCAGACTCGCAGGTAAGAGATAGCGATAAAATTCAGAGTGTTTAATCACCGTTTTCAATAAATGAAAACTGCTAGTACTTCGACGCCACAGGTATGGTTTCTTTTCAATTTTTGTAAGAAGTAACTTGACTAGCTCAAAAGCTGCAGAAGTCATAAATTTTTGAGTGTGGTTGTTATTAGTTTTTTGCATTAAGAGTTTATAGTTTCCCTTGTTACCATTCCACGAATGACTTGGGCTTTTTCAAATAATATTTTTATAAATTTCGACTCGTGACATAACCAAAGCAAGGAAACGTGGTCCTATGCAAACCATGGTGAAGGCGACGAGGTGCTTCTAAGTCACCTTTTTTTTTTATTACCTAAGAAATTATTGGTAACGTAATATGTATTATCACCCTACCATGCAATTTATGCGATGGTTTTTATGTGGCAACTATACCCTAAAGGGGTGTAACCCTATGAATTTATAACATGGGAAAGTATGATGATCTTTATACTAAGTGGGGTGGACCTATCCACCTTAGATATCGAATGCGACCTAGGTTGATGTGTTATGCTATGAGTGCACTTATATTGACTTAAATGGAACATCCGAAATCTTTTATGCATCCTACTGATATATATTTTAACCTTTGTATGATTTATAAAGTGAATGCAATAACGTCGATCCTATGGTTGGCAGGTGGGTATGATGGCGTGATAAATGTCTACGTATGAGTTAAAGGTATCGTAAATGATTGGTTTTGTAATCAAGTCATCTGGCTACAGCTTTAATGGTAATATTACGTGCCTGTTATAGTGGATGTCCAGCACGTGAAAAGGTTCACCAGCGCTGCGTTGTAACAGGCCTCCTGCCTCGGTGTCGACTGAGTTGGCAAGGTTGTGGCTTAGGAGGTGGATGGGTGATTTAATACCGCATCTACCACCCTCCAACCTAGCTCATTGAAAGTAGATCTCTATCGTCGATTTGTTGTGCGTTGGGATCGTAGTGAACCCTAAACGTAATCTTCAGGGTTTTGTAACGTTTTCTTGGTCATTCGTTTCAGTGGTAGGTTTTGGGGTGAGACCAATCGGCCGAGAGGCTCTTAGGTTTTGATATTTTTTTTAGCCTCCCTCAGGATCAAACCTGAGACCTGCAACAACCTTCAATCTGTAAGTGAATACGATCAATGGGGGCCGAGTCTGGAAAAGAATAGTGCAGCAACCATAGTGTTGGATGAGTGCGTCAGTTTGTTGGAGTTATAGTAATCTAAAGATTTGGGGTTTCAGAATCGGGTAGAAAGTTTGCCAAGTGTTGACACAGTGTGCCCTACGAGTTGGGTCTTTCTCCTTCAAGGCGGATGGATGGCTTCGTCATTCTTCTATCAACGACGCAGGTACAGTGTTGTTGAATAACTTAGAGTTTGCTTTATGCATGCATCGGCATTTTATGAATATCGTTTAACCTTGAGTAGGTTTTGCTTGTTAGGTTGGCTCTCAGCGAACAGTGGTGTTCCTGGAATGTTTGACGGGGAAACTACAGTGTAACCACTGATAAGCATCGGTGGTAACCCTACCTTTTGGTTCTCCTGGATTCGGACTTGGTCAACAGTTGTGAGTGTTAGCAGGGTTTTGGAAATGTGTGTTCTTGGCAATGACTTTTGCCTCCCCTGCAACTTTGGGGAAAACATTACTGTTATGGTTTTTAGTTAGCGTAGATGATGTAAATCTTTTCTAAAATTTAAGGCCAGCCATGCCTCGACTCGGCAAGCTCGATAGGGTTTGAGCCTTCATTGTTGCAATGAATTTTACAACATTTAAACGTTTAATGTTTATAGTTTTGCACTTCTAAATTGATGGTGGAAACAAATATTGAACTGTAAGGAATAGAAATGTTGACTATGGTTCGTCTCGGCAATAGCTGTGCAGTGTGAAAATGGGTTTTGAATGAAACAATCAGTAAACAAATAAGGTGTTCTGTAGGATGTTGCGATCGTATTTTAAATGGAAATTTTAAGTGCTAGGGTTTAACGTTTATGTACAGTGTTTTGAAATCTGATTTTCGAATTTGTTTCTGAAAGAATGAAAAGCATGTTTGAAGTTTTTATCCCAGGGATGGCTGTAAGCTGATAATGGAATTTTTGGCTTACTATACATCTGTGCATACTATGAGTTAAGCAGTTAATAAAAGGGTATTAGGTTCAGTTTGAATACAACCGTGTTTGATGTTAAACCCTATCCTGTCGATGATAATGCAAGAACGAGGTTCTAAAATGAAAAGTGCTGGGCCGTAATGATGTTTACATGCAAGAACAATAGTTCTATTTCTGTAGTTAGAATATCTATGATAATTTTATGAGATGAAAACATTTGATTTTGCAGATGTTAAATGTTTGTAAATATTAGTATGGCAAGAATAGATCAAACCCTGGTTTGGGTGTAGAGATGTAGTATTTTACTCTGTCAGTTGATAAAATAATTACTACCCTTTTCTTTTTATTTAATAACATGCTATTCTGTGATTTAAATTTTGCCACGTACAGTTGATAATACAAAATCAAAGAAATTTACAGAGTATTCATCAGTTATTTTTAATTTTCCTATTAGTTTAACATTTTGTCTACTTTAACTCTATCTCCTTGTATTTGTCCAGTTTGGGCCTCTGGAGAAATGATAGAACAATATAGTACCTTTCTTTTTGCAAAAAGATAATACAGTGATGACAATAATTTCTATAAAGATCAGTCATATTCAAATAACATTTAAAATAAAAGAATGGGCATGTGGTTAAACAGAATGCATGATATTGGTTTCTTTTTGAAGAAATAACTAATGATCAGTAAACCTAGATGTTAACACCATGTCCACCTTCAGAAGTCAAAAAAGAAATTACTGTTATAGCTAGTTTCTAGTATGTTGTTTTAGCATACAGAGTTGAGCAGTATATTCAGTGCATGCAGAGATCTAATTTGCAGCTGCTAAAATATAAGATGCATGGGGAATATAAGTCTGTGCATGGTTGTCTCTTGGGGTTAGGAATTTAGATGCATGTTAGGTTTCACTTTAAATGAACATATTTAATGCTACCTCTCTGTACTGGAGTACAATGCAGCCTCACGTATGGGGAAAAATGCAGAGGAGTCATTTTATCAGTTCAGCAATTTAAAATCAATCAGAATCTAACATTTTACTCCTACTGGTCATTAATAACATTTCTAAGCCACTTTCTGAAATCATTCATGTGGAAGCCTACCCAGTATGGTCTCCTTTGTTCATAGTAATATGCGATGTGTCACCCTTTGAGTCTCCTGATATCACTCATCAGTTCCCCCCTCGAGTCTCCCCCATTGCAGTCATAATCCATGGTCCCTTACCCTATGATCCCCTTCCCTAAAGCCAGTTTCATATGCTGCCAGGTTAACCTTACCATGATACTCTAAACAAAGGAAGTTTGAGCTTCTACAAGAAGAAAATTCATTATTTGGGTCACATTATTTCAAAAGAAGGAATATTGGTGGACGTTGAGAATATTGAAGCCATCATGAATTGGTCAACTCCAAGAAATGTGATAGATGTGATATCTCTTATGGGTCTTACTGGTTACTATAAAAGGTTCATTGAAGGATTCTCCAAGGACTTGGAGGAGTTATTACGCAAGATAACCATGTGGTATGCTATGAGTCAAGGAAGTTGAAAGAGCACGAGAAGAACTATGCTACCCATGATTTAGAACTTGCATCCATAGTGCACACTTTGAAAATGTGGAGGCACTATTTAATGGACATGAAATTGGAGCTAAGGACAGACCACTGTGGTCTGAAATATTTGCTTGAGAATCCAACATTAAATGCTAGGAAAGCTAGATGGTTGGAATATTTGTGTGAATTTTATTTTGAGATCAAACACATAAAGGAGAAGGAAAATAAGGTGGTCGATGCACTTACAATAAAATTACATGAAATGCATGTGGTAGCCATTAGTACCTTCCAATTAGAATTAAGGTAGCAGATTGCTAACTATGTTCTTGAAGATGAATTGTATGTGCAAATAAAAGACAAATTACAGCATCAGAATTTAGAAAAGAGGTATGAAAGGGTACCATTTGGAGAATGACAGAATTCTCATTTATAAGAATAGAATTTATATTACAAATACAGAAAACTTGAGGAGGATTGTTATGGATGAAATCCATAAAATGCCATATTCTAGTCACCCAGGATACCAAAAAAAAAATTGCTACAGCAAGAAAGAAACAAATTTGGTTGAGAATGAAGAAGGACATTGTTGAGTATATTTCTAAGTGTATGAAATGTCACCAAGTGAAAGTTGAACATCAACACCCAACAGGTTTATTGCAGTGTTTTCCAATTCCGAAATGGAAATGAGAAATTATTTCCATGGATTTTATTATAGGTTTTCTGATGACAATGAGGCAACATGATTCCATCATGGCTGTGGTGGATAAATTATCAAAGGAAACACACTTTATACTAGGTAAATCAACGTATAAAATGGATTCCATTGGAAATATTTTTATGAAGGAAATTTTCACATTACATGGATTTCCTAAGGCAATAATTTCAGACAGGGATGCCAAGTTCACCTCGAATTTATGAAAAATCATTTTCATTGATTTGGGTACATAGCTAAAATTTAGTACTTCCTACCATCCACAAACAAATGGTAAAATGGAAAGAGTAAATCAAGTGCTTGAAGACATACTACGCATGTATGTGATTGACAAGCCATCCAAGTGGGAGGACTATCTACACTTGGTAGAGTTTACATCTAATAATGGGAAACAAGAATCATTAGGCATGAGTCCAATTGAAGCTTTGTGTGGAAGGAGGTGTAGAACACCAGCTACTTGGGATAATCTAGTGAATAGAATTGTACTTGGTCTAGAATTGTTTAAAAAAATGGAACAGGAGGTTTTGAAAATTAGGTAGAATTTAAAGGCAACCCAAGATAGATAGAAAAGTTATGCAAATAGGAATAGAGTGAATAGGGAGTTTCATGTTGGGGATCATGTTTACCTCGAAGTGAGGCAAAGGAATAGTTCCTTGAAGCTTGGAAGTTGTGCCAAGCTATCACCAATATATTGTCGGCCATTTGAAGTGCTTGAGAGAATAGGGCCAGTTGCATATAGAATTGATTTTCTTAGTAACACTAGAGCTCATAATGTTTTTCATGTTTCTTTGCTTAAGAAATATGTACATGATCCTAACCATGTGATTGATTGAGATGTGATCTAGGTGGAACTTGAGGGAGAGTTCCAAACCAATCCACTATGCATCCTAGATAGGAAGGTGACATTGCTTCGAAACTGAGCCATCGGATAGGTAAAGGTGCAATGGAAACACTTCAATCCCGATTAGGCTACATGGGAGCTAGATGATGCCATGAGAGAGGCATACCCCTTTTTGTTTTAATTTTGAGTAAACACGGAGGATGGTGTTATTCTAAGGGGGAGGGGATTGTAATACCCCCAGTTTTGAATTGGAATGTATTTAACCAAAATTATGTAAATGATGTAAATATGCTAGTGCATATTCCTAGTGCGGAGCTCAATGTCAAGGTCCAACTAGTGAATGGCTAGGCATTTATGATGTATATATTTTTATTTGGAATGTGTGGTTGGGTTGTCATATTGATTTAGAATATATGTAAATATTATGTGCATAAATAATAAAATTGTCCAAGAATGGTTGTGTAAAGAGAACCAAAGGGGTTATGATTCCACCAAAGGGAAAGAGGAAAGGGGCATCTATGGGAGACTAAATCCTTGTTTCCAAGTGTCAACCTTAGAATTCACCCAAAATCTATCATGAGCTTTGAATAAGTCAATTATCTTATTTTTGGACTATTTTCCAATCGTTGAATGCACGTGTACTAAGGTTGGTGGGAAAGTCACCTCATGCAGTTATTGAAGCATGGGGGATGACTACACTTTTGTCACAGTTCTGTCGTGACAGAAGTTAGTCCATAGCTTCCAGGAGTCCTTTCTTCTATTGTCAAAAGCTATGCCAGTTCTCTTTTCACCATTTTTCTCCTATCCCTTTGAGTCAACACTCATTCCCTCATTTCGGCACGTAGATCTACACTAGGAAAAGTTGTCCATTGCTATTCATGACCTTACCATACTATGTTTAACCCAGAAATTCGAATTTGGAGATAGTGTTGCATATTTGGAAGCAACAATTGATGGTTGTAGGTGAGAAGAGAGGTTTGGAAAGATAAGAACCCTTAACCATTGAGTTGTTCTGGTCATAGATGCTTGAGAAGCCATAAATTGAGTTTACAAGTTGTTGGTACCAAGATCTACCCCACCAAAAATTTTGGATTCCAGCAACGCACTTATAGAGAGAAAGACCTCGTTTTTCGCTGTCGGAATGGTCAGAAACTTGAGCTCCTTGTGTTAACTTGGTTGGCCTCGTTTCTCCATTGAACAGAGTTAAATATCATAGTTCAAATAGTTAGAGCTTTTCCAGTTTCAGGTCAGTTCGTAATGAATATTTGTGCCCTTGTATTCCTTGTTTGGTGAGGAGATCACGTCTTTTAATTAAAATAATAATTTTTATTTAAAATTAAAAATTATTAAATAGTAATTTTATTTTAACATAAAATTATTATTTAATAGTTTTATTTAAAAACAAATAGTATTTTATGGAAACAATAAAGATTTTCCTTTTTTGGTAAAATTCTCTCACGTTGCCATAAAGAGATGATGAGCTGAGTTTTATAAGAAGTTTAAGGGCTTTTATCCATCTCCACGTCTTGTTCGTATCATAAGAGCCAATGGAAACCCCACAAGGAAGGCACAAAGGGACCTACGCATCACTAATGGAGGTGAATAATTTGACTTATACAATGTCTAAAATATATTTTCGCGTTGCATGTGGGATATGTCCCATGCGTTACAAAAGCATTTAATCCAGAGCCCGATAACATGCATAGTGTTGTCAAGGTAAGCGCACAATAGAAGGAAGAATTCATAAGTGGCATTACATGAAAAACACAATGTGCTTGAGATTTCTCAACGGATGACAACAAAGAGATAAATCAAGTATTATCAACCATGAGTGCCAAATAAAGTGGCTTCCAGCAAACCACAAATGGAAATTGAGATTGAGATCATACTTCAAATGAACGCCATATTCAAAGCACTAACGTCAAATGCTTGACGAGTTCCAAAGTGTAAATGACAAAGCAAATGAAAGACTGCCAACGCTATATGCTGCTAAGCGCCCTGAGGAGAAATACTTTAGTCTTTTTTGTATACGATAGCTCCAGATTTGGTGGCACCAAATAAGCAGGGTAGCCGGCAGAGTATTCAAGATTATGGTCAATTCCAGGTCAGAGAAAATTACCTAGAAGGTGATGAAGCATCTAGAATACGCAGCTGGCATAATTTAAAGAAGCAAATCCAGACTTTAATGCATAGGTTTTAAGTTGTTGAGAATTACATGTGGCAGAGTATCTAAGGCAAGGGATTTCCCACATTCCATATTTTCCATATTTACTTTTCTCTTTAAATACAAGCATTTCGAGGTATTCAAATGCATATGTGGAAGACGATTGCAAAGATAAACATGAGGAATATAAGATTGTTTCCAGTGCAGTGGCCTTTGATCCCAACCATTCCATATCTCTCGGAGGCAAATTTGTAACAGTTAACGTTGTGCATTTCTCTATAAATTCTTTCATTTTTAATTGTAAAAGGAGGAGGTTCAGTCGAAGAGGCTTGAAAGAGCTGTAGGGGGACTTCAAGCTAAAGGGAGAAGAAGATTTATGGACTGTATTGAAGTTTGCTTATATTTTTGAATTTAATACATAAGCTTTTCCTTTCTGGACCTAAGATTCATTATGGTATTATTGTCCTATTGTCTATATTCATGACTATGTTTTTTTTTGTTAGTATGCTCTGTAGTTTGGTGAAGGAATTCATCTATTTGGTGCTCCTCTCCATTATGATTATACATGTTATGTGTAAATGGTTGTTTTCGGAATTCATCACTGTTGGATGCTCTGTTTATAATCATTTTGTAAGTTAATTCTTCTAAAGTTGTGTTAGAGATTCATCCTTGATAGATGCCTCTTGTGCAATGGGTTGTTCCTTCATTTCTAACTGTCATTCATCAGTTTATGTGTTGAACATGATGCTTACCTTGCCTTGAAGTTGTTAGAAATAAATATAGCCAGTTATTAGATATAAGCCATTAAGATTCAAGTTTTGACTCCATGCCCAATAGAATATCTCTGATCTACAGTTAGCTTACTGCCCTCTCCCTTTCTCATCCATTCTTATTGATCCATTTACCACACTCAAATTCAATCATCCATTTTAGATGCCTAATCTATGTACTCTAGCAGTCCAGTACATATTTTAGGACAAACATATTTTAGTGCCGTTACCAGAGACGGAGGATTGAAGATATATTCCCCAGGAAGAATGACAATGATCAGATCCATCTCTTGATGGTGGACATGAACAGAACACTAGCTTGACTGCAATTTTCTACCTAGCGACTCCAGCTTCATCACAAACAAATATATTGGTGATTGCACCGATTCAAGATTCTGAATACCATGGAAGCCATTTTGGCTTGGAGGTTTGCACCTTTCAATTTTTCAGCTATTCTAGGATTTCCAAATGTAGTACCTATTGTGGACGTGTGGGGAGATTTCCTTCCCAAATTCAGAGAGAAAAAAGATGACAATCCAGCAGCACATTTGTTCAGATTCCATGAATTTATGTATCAGCTGGGAATTCATCATGAAGATGTACTAATGAAAATGTTCATGTATTCACTCGATGAAGATGCATGAGAATGGTATTTGTCTCTTCATGCTTCCAGCATATCTTCCTTGAAGTAATTATGTATAGTGTTCAACAAGTATTGTAAAAGGTATTATTCTCCTGACACACTTCTTGAATATTGTTGTGAATAGTTTGAGTCTTATATTCCAGAGATAGTAAAATGTTCCTCTCGTGATGAACTTTATGAAGATTTTGTTGAAAAGGAATTAAAGAAGAGTCAATCCTTAAAGAAAACATTTCAAACTCTTTTATTCAGGAGAAACTTGAAATTGAAAAGAATGATCATGATCAACAATTTCTCAACCCCACGTATTTGTCCTTTGTACCATGTATTCAAGATCAGAAATTTATTAAGGAAAATTTTCATAACGTATCCATTGATACTGAAGCATGTGATAGTCATGTGTAAGAAGAATTACATCCGGTTGAAGATATTTTTCAAAAAAAAGAAACAGAAGATCAAGCTTATGCCTTTTCAGATTAGCACATGTCTATGATGAATATGATGATGATCTCAAAATGCAAGATCCAGATATTTGTGATGTGGCAGAATCTGGTCAGCAGATTCATGAAGACATTCAGTTCATTATCCATGAACAACTAGAGTTGGTATATGACATCTATGCATATGATGGCAGTGAGGAATACATGGATCAGTTTATTGATTCTCAGGATGACATTGTTGTTGTTGTTGTTCAAGAAACTTGTGAGCAGATTCAGGATGACCTTGATGCCTTTGATTGCCAATTCCAAAATGATGTTCATGCTCTTTTTCTAGGAGAACCCATAAAGTATCATTTGATCAATGAAGTAGATATATCAACTAGAAATGCAGCACAATTGGCAAGACCCAGTGGCCATTTACATGGAATCATGGTTATCAAAAAGTTTTAGCTTTCTAGAATTTGGAATCAAAGTAGAAAATAGTTGTAAGTATGTGTTGGAAATCAAATTTTTGCTGCAAATGTTAAATTTTTCTTTTACTTATATCTGCATGCAAGAAGCTCTTATATTCGTATGGATTCTATCATGGTTTCATTGGAAGCATGATTACACATAATCAGTTTGCTTCTACCAGTTAGAAGTAGGATAAGGTAGATGAATAGGCTCGTTTCTCGAGCAACTAGTTTGCACTAGTATCTTGTCATTCCAAAAGTGTGTGTTTAGATTTGAAAAAGTTGAAGATATTTGGTAACGGTATAAATGACTCCATTAGCCCAATGGACTAGGCACAGTATAAAAATTATGGAAAGTTTGCAGGTTCAAGTTGCACGGATGAACATAAAGTAGGGACATGGTCTACTTGTTCTTGGCAGCACGCAGGGAACATGCCATCTCTAGAAGGATCCAAATGTTGGTACCAGGATTTGCCCCACCAAAAATTTTAGATTCCGACAACACACTTATAGAGAGAGACCTCGTTTTTCACTGTCGAAATGGCCATAACCTTGAGCTCCCTGTGTTAACTTGGTTGGCCTCTTTTCTCCTTTGATCAAAGTTAAATATTAGAGTTGAAATTGTTAGAGCTTTGCCACTTTCAGGTGAGCTCGTAATGAATATTTGTTCCCTTGTATTCCTTGTTTGGTGAGGAGATCATGTCTTTTAATGAAAATAATAATTTTTCTTTAAAATTAGAAATTATTAAATAGTAATTTTATTTTTAAAATAAAATTACTATTTAATAATTTCTAATTTTAAAGAAAAATTATTATTTTCATTAAAAGACATGATCTCCTCACCAAACAAGGAATACAAGGGAAGCATAAAGATTAAATTATTATTTTATGGAAAGCATAAAGATTTGTCTTTTTTGTTAAAATCCTCTCACGTTGCCATAAAAATTATTATTTTCATTAAAAGACATGATCTCCTCACCAAACAAGGAATACAAGGGAAGCATAAAGATTAAATTATTATTTTATGGAAAGCATAAAGATTTGTCTTTTTTGTTAAAATCCTCTCACGTTGCCATAAAAAAGATGATGAGTTAGGTTTTATAAAAACATTAAGGGCTTTCATCCATCTCCACGTCAAGTTCATATCATAAGAGCCATGGAAACCCCACAACGAAGGCACAAAGGGATCTACGCATCAATAATGGAGTTGAATAATTTGAGTTATACAATATCTGAAATATATTTCCATGTTGCATGTGGGATATGTCCCATTCGTTACAAAAGCATTTAATCCAAAGCCCGATAACATTCATAGTGTTGTCAAGGTAAGCGCGCAATAGAAGGAAGAATTCATAAGTGGCATTACATGAAAAACACAGTGTGTTTGAGATTGCTCAACGGATGCCAACAAAGAGATAAATCAAGTATTATCAACCATGAGTGCCAAATGAAATGCATGCTAGAAAACACCAAATGGAAATTGAGATTGAGATCATACTTCAAATGAACGCCATAGTCAAAGCACTAACGTCAAATGATCGATGAGTTCCAAAGTGTAAATGACAAAGATGATGAAATACTGCCAACGCTATATGCTGCTAAGCACCCTGAGGAGAAATTATTTAGTCTTTTGTGTATACAATAGCTCCAGATTTGGTGGCACCAAACAAGCAGAGTAGTTGGCAGAGTATTCAATATTATGGTCAATTACAGGTCAGAGGGAATTACCTAGAAGGGGATGAAGCATCTAGAATACACAGCTGGCAGAATTTAAAGAAGCAAATCCAGACTTTAATGCATAGGTTTTAAGTTGTTGAGAATTACATGTGGCAGAGCATCTAAGGAAAGGGATTTTCCAGATTTACTTTTATCTTTAAAGACAAGCATTTCGAGGTATTCAAATGCATATGTGGAAGAATATTGCAAATATAAACATCGATGAATATAAGATTGTTTCCAGATTCAGTGGCCTTTGATTCCAACCATTCCATATCTCTCGTAGGAAAATTTGTAAGAGTTAACATTGTGCATTTCTCTACAAATTATTTCATTTTTAATTGTAAAAGGAGGAGGTTCAGTCAAAGAGGATTGAAAGAGCTGTAGGGGCACTTCAAGTTAAAGGGAGAAGTGTTACACTTAAATCTTACCATCATGAGACTCAATGTAAACATTCCCTGAAGTTCCTTATCTAAGTCACTAACTTGGAAGAGATACAAACCTTTTCTTACTAGGTTTTGAGAGGTCGTCGCAAGTTGTCCTAATGCAACCTGCGATGTCGCAGGTTTTCCTCTTATAGCCTACGACAATGTCAGTTAATTGATCAAAATAGAATCTTCGAACCCATTCTCGAAGCAAGGTGATGTGGATCCCTATCCCTAACCTTTAGGGAAGTTGGCATTCGAGTCCTAGCCTCTTGGAAGGATCCCCTAACTCTCTGCTACCATATCTCAACCTATCCTATCCACTTAGTCCTATATAATTGAATCTCACTCCCATTCCAAAGGGAGGAAGTCTATGGTATGTACATGCTGGTGAAATTAGCTTAGGAGAGATCTCTACTCATCCATTGAGAGATCCATCATCCCTTTGGAGGCTTTGGTGTTGGATTGTTTGGAGAAGGATTGATACGTTAAGTCATTGGTTGTAATCACTTCCTTCTGTGTACTTTCCCTTATTATACAGTAATACAAATGCTTTCCACCAAATCTCATTGCATTGATGATGTTTTGTGTATTTTTCCTGCTTAACTGCTTACTTAGATTTGTTATTGTATACATGCACTTTACTACTTGTTTTGTTTCTATGTTGTCTTGACAGGTTTTGTAGCTAAGATCTGAAGACCATCAAACTTGGAGCAAACATCAAGGAGAAAGGATCAACGATCTGAAAGGTAAGGCACCTAGCCACTCGATCCTTAACTAGATCTAGGAAAGTCATTTCTATTCTATCTATATTTGTTCTAGACTCACATTGAGCTGGGGAAATCAGGCCTCGAGTCCACTCTTGGTAGATTGTTCGTCAAACAAGAAGAAGACTTCTGGACTATATTGAAGCTTTCTTATCTTTTTGAAGTTAATACAGAAGCTTTAATTCCTTTCTTGACCTAAGATTCATTACAGTATTATTGTTCAGTATGTGTTCCTATTGTCTACATTCATGACGGTGTTTTATCTGTTGGTATGCTCTGTAGTTTGGTGAATTAATTCATCTATTTGGTTCTCCTCCCCATTATGATTATACATGTTATGTGTAAATGGTTGTTTTCGGAATTCATCATTGTTGGATGCTTTGTTTATAATCATTTTGTAAGTTAATTCTTCTAAAGCTGTGTTAGAGAATCATCCTTGATAGATGCCTCTTGTGTAGTGAGTTGTTCCTTCATTTCTAATTGTCATTCATCAGTTTATGTGTTGAACACGATGCTTACCTTGTCTCAGAGTTGTTAGAAATAAATCTAGCCATTTATTAGCTATAAGCCATTGAGATTCAAGTTTTGACTCTATGCCCAATAGAATATCTCTGATCTACAGTTTGCTTACTTCCCTCTCCCTTTCTCATTCAGTCTTGTTGATCCATTTACCACACTCAAATTCAATCATCCATTTCAAATGCCTAAGCTCTGTACTCTAGCATTCGAGTACATATTTTAGGTCAAACACAAGTGACTCTCCAATAGCACATATCATATTGGAATTATTCCATGCACACACTGGAAGCACCTAGCAAGATGGATTTCCCAAGAGAACCGTGGATCAGTGAAGGGGATGCTTGAGCCCAAAATGATGTAGTGTGGGGTAGGCATTTGGAAGCCAAGAGACTATTGTAGAGCTCTATAGGAGCATTTGGCTAAGCATAGAGAGTAGAACAGGTTGTAGGTTGAGGGAGAGAATCCTGTAGGTGTTTCCTTTTCCCTAGTGGCCTCATAACCCAGCTTGGGGGTGACCTCTCAGCAGAAAGAGTATATGTTGGACAGAGTGCCTATGATTGGGTGGAAAATTGCTCTTACACAACTAGTTGCTTGGATCTGTGTTGAATAAAGATAAGTATTCTCATGAATTTGATTCTGAAATGGTTTTATTTAATTCCTGATATGATTATGCTTTTATATGAAATTTGTGTGTGTGTGGATAAAGCTTATTTCCACTGTCTATTCTTATTTTGAATATACATGTGTATTTTAGCTATTAGAAATTCAGAATATGGTTATGGAGTGAAATTTTAGAGGCCCCAAATTAGTTAATGTCCCCCTCTATTGGTTGGATTGATGGAAAGGTACATTACACTTCCTATCCATCTTGTGCTAGAGTGCCAAAAGGGAACTGGAGGATGCACGGAATACTAGTAAATCAAAGAAGGAAGCTTGTTCTTGGCATTGTGCAGGTTGATGGGGAAGCAGAATTGAGCATTGGGAGAATTGTAGAGGGGGTGTTGGGCGTAAGGTTTTGTGAACCAGTTTTGCATTAATGTGAACAAGAGAGTGTAGTGAAGTGTTCTAAAGGGAGTGCACCCATAAAAGAGGGAAAGAGTAGTGTTTGATTGGGTCAACCAAGAAACTGGTTAAGTAAGCTAGGAAGCTAGTTATATTTTTGGTCCACTTACTAGTCTGTAGGGACCATGCCAAGAAGTATAAATATGTAGCGGGTTGGATAGAATAGGCTGCAGATGTTTTGTGTAAGAATTAGAGTTATGAATGTAAGAGAGATAGTGCAACAAAAATAAGAATGATCCCATGTATTGTTTTGTATACAAGAATATTTGAGAAGAGGTGTGATCTGTAGGCTATGTGCATAGATCTAAAGAAGATGAAATGATTTTGTAATGGGATCAAAGAATAAACAAGCATTACCATGGTTTTCTCGCATTTGGGTTTCCACGTAAAACTATATGGTGTCTATGTATGTGTTTATTTATATGTGTGTCTCTTGTGATGATTTACATGATGATTGTTGAATGACAAATGTTGAATGTATGCCAATGAACCATGAATGTTTTAAGTTTCAAAATATTACACAGATGATATATGCATTATGTTAGTTCTGTGGGTTAATTATGTTCTTTTGAGGATCTGTTAATGTGTTTTGTGGTAGAATAGAGTGTGATCCCCTTCACTACTATTGAAACTTGGTTCCTGCAATTCCCATAGGTACTTCAGGTGAGATGTTTCCTGCTTGTAGGTGATGTTGAAAGGGCTAGTATCTTGTGGTTTGTTGGTTTGTGTCGTAGTGAACCGAGGTCTTCCCACAAGTGATCCAACAAATGGTTCCATTGTCGGGACCGGAATCTGTGTTTGAAGGGGGCAAGTAGATGTGGCATCTGACTAAGCAAGAGATATTAGAATGGATAGCGAAGAAGGAATACGATTTTTTTGAAGAACATAATAGAAATCCAAGGATCAACTCACGATAATGGTTGGAAAGGCTTGTTTCTCAAATATACATGAAAATTTCTTTGTGGAATTTCCTATATTAATATTTGAGTGGTTATCAAAGTTAGTAAAACAAAAGAGATGATTTTAGGGAGGTCAGATGGCAGTTTGGACTCTTCCATTAATATGGAGGCTTAAAGGTATTAGTAATAATATCTCCCATGTTATTGATTATTGGATTGATAGTATATTTGTGGGTTATGTCACTGAGTTTGTTGTAGAAACTCTAAAGTATTATAGTGCAGCTTAAAGAGACTTTTTCAAAGGTTCATGAGCTATGTATTTGAAATCTATCTATTTTTGTATCATCGTGCTTCTTTGTGAAAAGGGTGTTATGAGAATGGAATATGAGAAGTGAGTATATTCGCACATTGGGAACTGGGAGTTGACCAGAGGAAGGTCTGAGGATATGTTGGAAAAGAGTGAGTTGTAATGCTAAAGGGAGAAGAGAGTGAAATGGACAAGGAGTGTGTATTTATGAGAAGTGGAGCAAGGTTTCGACACTGTAAGAGGAGAAGGACTATGATAGAAAGGAAGGAAGTTCGTAATGTGACCAAAGGTTGTGACTATATCATTGTCTCGCAGCTCAGAGAAGAGTCAGTTAGTGCAGAAAAAGAAGAAGAGGAAGAGTACCAGTTCATATTGGAAGAAGAACCAATTGAAACATCTGAAACTGGACATTGTGACATACCAATGACCCCATGTGCATCTCTTGAAATTGAGGTAAGTAATTTTATTCCATCGCATCTTATGATAGAAAGTGATAGTAATCGAAGTAGTCTATTGGCCCTATAGTTCAAATTCAACCAATAACTTCGAGGAAGAATATGGAAAGAGATGATATTAAATTGCCACTTTTCCATGTGAATGGATCGAAAGATCCAAAGCAGCATTGGTCTCTCTATGAAGATGTGTGGAATGTTAAACAAGTACAAGATGATAATGTAAAGAAAACATAGTTGATCAAAGCCTTCTGATGTCATGCATTAAATTGGTTTATGAAATTTTTCATTGTACACCAAGTGGCACCATAGAAAACATTAGTTGAGATTAAAACTACATTAGAAGATGAATTCAGTAAGTCTAAATTTGAGTCATACTGTATCACTGAGCTCAAGGAGATTAAGCAATTACCAAGTGTTGGCATGGGATTAGTCTGCATGAAGTGCAGAAGCCGACAGCTGCAAAAGGGATAATCCGCGAAAGAAGGGTCATTCGTGGAGAATGTGGAAGCGTGAAAGTAGTTAGTTTGTGAGATAAGGATCATGTGGACCATTTTGTAACTAATTAGTTTTGTATAAATAGGAGTATGATTGTAATCCTAAGGGCATCCAGTGATGAATAAAGCAATTGACCCTTTGGGTTTTGATCTAGTTGTTGATATGTTTTGTAATGTCCCCATCTTGACCCTATTGCTATAATATTGTAAATCATGTAAATATTGTTATTTAATCATGGTGAGGAGCTCAAGGCCAAGGCCCCACCATTGATTTATTGTTTTAGGTATCGGCAATTAAAAATCGGTGCATATGACTCTTGTGCTAGATAGGCACAATGTCAATTAATACATCATGTAAATACAAATTTTAATGAAATCCCCACAACTAGCTATGCAATGCAACAAAGAGATGGGGCATGATTTTACAAAGAATAGGGAGGGAAATTATTCAAACCCATGAGCCAATGGTGTTAATCCATTTCATTGAGAAAACCCATAAATCCCAACTACCCATTTTGGGTTATGCACCCAATCATTTAATTCTTCCAAGAGTTGGTTGAGGTAGTTAATGCCTTGGGAAGGGAGAGGTATGGTAGTCAATTCTCGAGTATGGACAAGTCATCAATCTGGAAAATTGTATTTTGCCTCCATGGGAAAGAAAAAACCCACAAAATGGTGCCCAAAGCCATTCTGAACCCATATCCTTTGCCCTCTCACGCAGTCTAAGCTAGCTGGGCTTTCCCCATCACGTTTTTCACCATTTTTCCTGCATTTTCCATGCCTGGGAGCTCGTTTTTGCATTGTATAGCAGCTGGGAGAGGAGGGCCACAATTTGGGACTGTGAGGGAGGTCATTTTTTCCCCAAAATACCCATGGGTGTTTTTCTGAAAATGGTTTTTGCTCTCCAGGGTTGAATCCCCAATTTCCTTTTCGTTTTTGGGCTTTCCCACATTTTTCTAAATAGGTAGAAACCCCCTCTTTGGGCACCCCAATGAAGAAACGTTTTTCCTCATGCCCAACAATTGTGGTTTTGTTGTAATGTCCATCCCTGTTTTGGTTTGAACCTGTGAGCAAGAGATTTGGTGTGGTAGTGGACAGAATTGGCTTGATAAACCTAGTGGGAAAAATAACCTCTCAAGAAGATCAATAGGGCTGGCTACTCTTCTATGCACTCCTTGGACACTCTAGAATTGGAAGGTATGGCCTAAGGGACTGCGAATTGGTGAAGGAAATACTTCCTTGAGTGGGGTGTGTAGGCATTATGGGTGCCAAGATGGATATATCTTGTAGAGGAATCCATGGCTCTATGCTTGAGCTCACTAGCTTAGCAATTCTTCCTTTCCATTTCCTGGAAGCCTGATAAACCCAATTGTAGATTGGTTTGGCTCATGTTGGTGTATGCTTGGCTATGTGTGAGTCTGTTGTTCCCTGGTTCCTTGTAGAAATCATGCCCAGCTCGGGGGTGGAAGTTGCATCAAGATATTGATAAGCACAACTGGCCTATGGTTGGGAGGAACGTTGCAGTTGCATAGCTGGTTGCTCAGGGACTACTTTGTTTCAAGATAAGCACTCTCATGTGCTAATTCTCTATTGTTTCAATGGATGAATGACATAAATATTTTGAATGTATTGTGGATGTGTAATAGAACTTAATTATACTGTGTTTTCAAATATTTATGCATTTTCATATGTCCATCTTCACTTTATATGAATGTTTGTTTACTAAGTATGGGGCTAGATGTCCAGTATTGTCATTAGTGTCCTCTCCATAGTCTTGGTAGGATGGGAGGGACATTACATTTTGGTATCAGATCCATAGGCTACAGCATTGGGTCTCTATGGGCCAAGTATGATCACAGTTACAAGGGAAGATTCCCTTCTAAACACCACAGATTACCATGTTGGGTTTAAACAGACTAAGGTTGAATAGTTTGCAGAGCTTATGATTCAACACTACGGCTGTTGGGCCTTTCATAGAGATATAAATCATTGTGTGTATATGTATGTAGTATTTGAAGTTAAAATGAATTAGAGAAATCTGAAGATATCATAGCTTCTATTTGATTAAGTTGGGAAAACATTTCCGTAACTGTTTTGGGGATTCTTGCAAAATTGTTTGCAATGATTTCATGCTATGAAAGTGAGGAGGGAGGAAGAAAATCCTTTTTCAAGTAGAATGCTTGCTTTACATTGTTTCCAATGTAGTAGCATTCAGTTTTGTAGTTGTCAGTTTTCAAGTTGAATGCTTGCCATTGTTAAATTTTCAGAATTTACTTCAATATGATCTAGGATCTTAACTGAGAGAACAATATGTACAGCATATCTACATCATATCAATCATGGAGACAATAATGCAAGCACACAAGAGACACAAAGATTTACTTGGGGAAAACCATAAAGGTGAAAAACCCCAATAACTTCCTCAGAGATAGATAGAGCAATGATACAACCAACCAAGAGAGATAGCCATAACCTAGCAACAGATCCTCCGCCTCCATAAGTGCGCCACTCCTCCTTGAGTGCATGTGTGAGAAGTGAGTGAGTAAATAGAGAGCCTCCCGCACTCTATTTATACTTGACTTGACTTGCCTTTTTACCTAACTCATGTAGGCTCAAACTTTACCACATAACATAATGCTGAGTGGGCCGACCCCCAATAGGGTGGTCTAATAACCCTTTGACCCACATGACTTATATAGGGCCGACCCCAAATAAGGTGGTCTAATAACCCATCAAGTATAAGTTACGACACTTACAATATAAATGACGACACTTCCTTATAGAGGAATAATACCATCTCTATAGGAATACAATATACATATATGTGAAATACATTCCGAAGTTACATATACATCAACAGCCATCCTATATTATTTTGTTGTTTTATTTTTGACATAGAAGAGGTGCAATTTCTTGAAATACTTTTACTGTTTTGTTCTATGAGAGTATGATCTGTAAGTAAGTGGCTTACCTCTATAAAGAAATGAAAGACACATTCCAGAAAAAAAATACCAACTGTTTGTGAAAATTTGCAAAATTTTTCTAAGTATTTGTGAGTTCTACTAAAGGTTCTGTCGACGATTTTAGCGTTAATTTCTGTGCGCGTGGTGGCAGAGTTAGCATTAAGTTTTGCACGGCACTGGCGGCAGAGTTAGCGTTAATTTTTGTGTGGTGTTGGCGGCAGAGTTAGCGTTAATTTTTGCGTGGCACTAGCGGCAGAGTTAGCGTTACGTTTTGCACAGCACTGGTGGCAGAGTTAGCGTTAAGTTTTGTGCAGCGCTGGCGACAGAGTTAGCATTAAGTTTTGCACGGCGCTGGAGGCAGAGTTAGCATTAAGTTTTGCGCGGTGCTGGCGGCAAAGTTAATGGTAAGTTTTGCGCGGCGCTAGCGGCAAAGTTAATGGTAAGACCCGCACGACACTGGCGGCAATTCTAACACTAAAACCTGCGATGCGCGCAGCGCGCAACAGCGAAAATAACCTTAACATCCGTGCCACCCACGGAAATTTTCAACCTTAATATTTGCGCCAAATGGGAAAATGCAGCATTTTTTCACTGAGATTCTCAGGTGCCGAAAATGGAAAATTGCCATGAAAGTTATGCGCCAGATTGCGCGAAATCAAGGGAAGCCACATGGGGGAAATCCCCCTTGGCCCCCGTCGTCCCCCTGAGACCGTCATTGATTCTGAGAAAGTCTATGATTAGACAAAGTTGTCAATACAGGATTTTCCCATATACATGTAACCAATTCACGATATTATAATGCAGCTAACAGTTGTGTTTATAAACACATTTTGCAGAATAATAGTCACATCAAAGACAACAATCCAGTTAGTGCAGTTGGAAAGTCTTGGTCTTGGTTGGGCCAAAAATATCAACATCATGGATGATGCACAGGATCCCTATGAGCCTGAGACAGATGCCATGGGGGAAAGAATACATGTTGAGAATGATGAAACATAATCCAATGGAAGAAGAGATCAAGAGACTCCCCCTGATATTGCAACCACCATGAGGATCCTAAGGGTGGAGTTACAGAGTTGTAGAGAAGATAATGAGAGGATGATTAAAGCTCAGGAAGAGAAGAATCAGTTAAATGAAACCATGCTGCAGAGTTTGACAGATATCTAGAGGCAAATTAATCATGGACATCAGTTGGAAAATCCAGAAGGGAGTCGGAGTAGTTCAAGGAGAAATTTCCGTAAGAGGTCCAATATCTCAAGAAGAGTTTCTAGAGATAGAACATATACTCCAGAAATCTCTTCTAGTGGATCATCTAACTTTGAAGGATCCATTGAAGGTTCAAGCTCTTCATCTCACAAGAATAAGAGAAAGAGGCATTACAAGAACAATTCACATGGGGAATTTAAGAAGGCAAAACCTCCTACATTTGATGGAGAGGTAAAATCCGGTCAAGAAACTGAAGCTTGGCTTCTTGGGATGAGAAAGTATTTCCAAGTCCAAGACTACTTCGGAAATATGAAGGCAAGGATCGCCATATTCAACATGAATGGAAGAGCATCTATATGGTGGGATCACATTAGGCAAGTGAGAAAGATCAATGAAAGAAAGATTGTGTGGAATTAGTTCAAGAAATACTTCAAGTAGAAATACCTCTCTGATAGGTACTATGATGACAAGATCAAAGAGTTCCATGAGTTGAAATTGGGAAAATTGACCATGGAAGAGTATGCAAACAAGTTCTTGGAGCTACTCAGGTATGTCAGGTATATTCGAGATGATAAGATGAAAATTCAACGTTTTCTAAGTGGGCTACCCCAGTCATAGAAAGATAGGATTGAATTTGATGAGCCTCGAACTCTTGAGGAGGAAATAAGCAAGGCCAAGTATTGCTATGATCAAAACAAAAGAAAACCTGATTTCCATAAGGTATGGAAGGATAAGAAAACTGAGAAGTTTGATCAAAGGAAGAAAGGTTTCAAACCCCCTCATATCAAAAATCAGCAAAGGAAGCCATCACAGGTTGTGACTAAGCCAACTAGGATGATGGGAGACAAGCCAAGAGATCCAAAGGAGCCAATAGAACCACTTCAAAGTTGGGGTTGTGGAGGAGACCACATGCTTAGGAACTGTCCGCACCAGAATGGGAATGTAAATCAAGTTCACAACATCCAAGGAGTTGAAACTGTGGGTCAAGTGGCAAGAACAATCCCTAGAATCTATGCATCACTAGATGATTGCTAGGCAAATCATCAATCGACTGTTGTCGAAGTTTAAGGTAAGATTGCCAAGCAATCTGTTTCTATTTTGATTGATCCTGGATCTACTCACAGTTATGTCACTCCTAGAATTGTTGAGATTTGTGCTTCTAAGAAATCAAAGCATAGTAAATCATGGTTAGTTCAACTAGCCACTGGAACCAAGAGAAAAGTTAGTGAAATAGTAGAGAAATGTCCCTTAGAGATGGACGGGCTATTCACTTATGAAAATCTAAATATTTTTCCACTTGGTTCCTATGATATTCTCATTGGGATGGATTGGTTAGAGGCACATAGGGTTAAACTTGACTGCTACAATAAGACATTTGAATGCATGGACGAAGAAGGAAACCCAAGGGCTGTAAAAGGCATTCCAAAGGTGACTTCTGTTAGGAAAGTTTCAGCCATGCAGTTGAAGAAGTTCTGTAGAAAGGGTTGTCAATTTTATGCAGCCCATGTTTTGGAGGCAACGGAAAATGAAACTCCTATGTTAGAGGACTATCATGTATTGCAGGAATTCGGGGATGTTTTTCCTGATGAGATTTCGGGACTTCCCCCAAAGAGAGACATTGATTTTACAATTGAACTTGTGCCAGGAGAAGCACCAGTGTCTAAGACACCGTACAAGATGAGTACACCGGAATTGCTAGAATTGAAAATGCAATTACAAGAGTTGTTGGAAAAGAAATATATCAGGCCAAGTGTGTCCCTGTAGGAAGCACCTGTTCTATTTGTGAAAAAGAAAGATGGAACACTCATATTATGTATTTACTACAGGCAGTGGAACAAGGTCACTGTGAAGAACAAATATCCATTGCCCCGAATTGATGACCTTTTTGATCAAATGAGAGGAGCAAAGGTATTTTCAAATATTGAATTAAGGTCAAGTTACCATCAGGTAAGAATCAAAGAGGAAGCTATTCATAAGATAGCCTTTAGAATAAGGTATGGACACTATGTGTTTGTAGTGGTACCATTTGGTCTCACAAATGCACCAGCTACATTCATGTGTCTCATGAATAGTGTTTTTAGCAAGTATTTGGACAAGTTTGTTCTTGTTTTTCTAGACGACATTCTCATCTATTCTAAGAATGAAGAAGAGCATGAAGAACATTTGAGAATGACATTGCAATTGCTAAGGGAGAATAAGATGTATACAAAGTTAAACAAATGTGACTTTTATAAAGATAAAATCCATTATTTGGGTCACATTATCTCAAACGAGAGAAGAAAAACCCTAGATAGACGGTAAGCAGTTAGTTGCAGAAGTACATTTATTCAAATATCCATGAGATTTTTTTCTACGAATTCCAAGTAATGTTGCATGAGTGGTTAGCGCAGCTAACATTCCAGAAGCACCATTTCCAAAAGACTGAGCCTGACCATTGTACACCAGAACTGATTCGACAGTTGATACGTGTCAACAACACGATATCAAGGGTTGTCGATTTCTGGGTGGATAGTATCCTAGAGGGATATATTACTGAGTTCGCAGTAGAAATAATCAAATCGTATAGCGACGCAGAAAGGAATTTCTTCAAGGGACCAAGGGGAAGGTTCTTACTGTTGCTAAAACTAGGGATTAAGATGCTTGTCTGCGAAAAGGGCATCTTGAGGATGAATTCTGACAAGTAGAAAGATCAGTGTGTGGAGGTTGTGGGTATCGCGTGAACGCGGATCCAATAGAAAGATGCGGGGTAGATGGACATGAGAGACAATGAGTTTCTAAGGGAAGATGACGAAGAGTGTGGTACCTTGAGGAGTGGGGTGATATTCCAGCATCTTGAGAAGAAGAGGAGGACTGAGAGAGAGTCTCCTGAGAGGACCGGAATGGAAGACTGTTAAACAGGACCATAAGGGAGGAAGCAACCTTATTGCGACGAAGATGGTGACCAGGATACCCTTGAAGCAGAAGATGGATGGATCGTAAGTTACAACATACATGCAACCCCATGCACTACCCAGAATTTCATAGGAAGAAACACAAGATTTTTGCAAAGTTTCCCTACGTGCAGCGGTAAAAGTAGTGCATCAGTAAACAATAACAGTAGGAACATTAGAATAGCAGACAACACAAAAATGCCCACTTTCAAGGGGAACGGGACTGAGGATCCCGAGCAATTTTGGTTTCTGTGCGAAGCAGTATGGACTATGAAGCAGGCCCAAGATGAAGATATTAAGAAGGGACAACTAGCGATGACCCTTAGGGGCCATGCACTAGATTGGTTCATGAAATCTACAAGGGTTCCAGTGGGAAAACTTGCCAAGTCATTGGCACAGATCAAAGCATGAATGATCGATGAATTTAGGAAGCCAAAGTCGGAATCATAGTATGTCACCGAGCTCAAAGAAATCAAGCAATACCCAAACGATTCGGTATGGGAATTTGATCAGTGGTACAAAACGTTGATAGCGAAGGTAATTTTTGGAATAAATATATGCAGCACAAGGAGTGGTTTATTGTAGGATTGGTACCACACATCCGTGGACCACTAATGCAACAGAAGGTTGCGACCCTGGCTGAAGCATTGGAGATTGCGATGAAGATGGAGGCTTCACCAATCGACGAAACGGGGTTGTGAATGGATCGAATACAAGCGTAGCTAGCAAACTTGACGCTCCAACTACAAGACATAAATAAAGGGAAAGAGGCTCATGAAGATGTCTGGTGCACCAAGTGTAGGACAGAGGGACACCACAAGGATCAGTGCCTAGAATTCCAAGAGTATTTCTAATCTGGTGCACCAAATCCCCTCTATCAGGGATGGTTTCCTTGGTGTCGTATCTTCCAAATGAGAGGCCATCGACCAGAAGATTTTTTTATTTGCAGAGAAGATAGTGTCGAAACCAGAGAACTTGTATTGCAAGTTTTGTAAATCGATTGGCCACGATGAAAACAACTGTAGAGCTTATTTCCTACTCTAGGTGAGGATTGCAGCTCCATACTTCATGGCAGGAGAAGAACAGGCACTGGATCAGCAACAACAGCAGTATAATCAACCATCGGCCCAGTATAATCACCAACCGTAGCAGTATGATTAGGGGTAGTATAGGAAACCATAGTATGGTCAGCCATAGTATCCGGCACCATAGTATCCGCCATCGCAGTCCTCACCATATGGACCACTGCAATAGCCGCACTTTGGGAAACCACAGTACCCACCATATGGCCCACCACATGGAGGGGCTAGAGGAGGATTCCACGGAGGTCGAGGTTCTGGTGCAGGCAAATTAGGAGTTGCTGGATGAGGACGAGGACCGATTATATGCTACAATTATGGGCAACAGGGACACTATCATAGGGATTTGCCAAATTGAATGCCGCAGTGCACTTATTGTAGCGCTGTGGATCATGGCATTGAATATTGTCCGAAGCTCATCACAAAATGGCAGACCAAGAATATGCCACCACCTCCGCAGAACCAGAATCAAAATCCACCACCAGTTGTACAGATGATATCCACGGAGGCTCAAAGACACCATGCGACTATTGGAGTAGTGACAAGAGGAGGAGCTGCGATAGGAGCCGACGGGTCACGGGATACTATTTGACCAACAACACGGAAACATGTCACCTTTATGCAGAGATCGAAAGGGATGTATTCTTGGAAGCACAGGAGGTGATGAGACATAGGAGGAAACTACCTCTTTAGGAAGAAATTATCTGCAATATGCCACTGACGTTCGATGCGACGAAGTCGCGGGGGAAGGCTAACACCTTAAAATCCTTCTTGAATAGTTGCCTGGAGTTAGTAAAGGATCAGGATGCGCTAGAAGAGATATCCAATCTATTGAATCGATGGGAGGGTGCACACCAGAAACAAAAGGTTAATCGCGTACACAAGAGGAAGACGGGGAGAGAGATGTGAATGTCGGCACAAATTGGAGCATTTGATGTCGACTCAATTATCTTGGACCTTGGGTCAGATGTCAACATTCATACCAAGCAGACATGGGAAACAATGGGGAAACCATAGTTGGCCTGGCCACTGGTACAGCTACGATTAGAAAATCAGAGTAAGGTTACTCCACTTGGTCAGGTGTACCAGCTTCCAGTCGAGATTGAGGGCCTCAAGACTTATGCAGATTTTGATGTAATTGAAACCGTGGACAATACCAGCCCCTACCTAGTGCTACTATGGATTGACTAGGAAATCGATAATCTAGCTATTATCAACTTCAAGAAGCAGACTATGTCATTCGAGAATCGCGAGATGAGGGTCATTGCACCTATTGATCTTGCGGAAGGGCAGCGATACATTGAACCGGAGAGAGATGAATTTATGGAGGGATGGGATAGTGTACACAATATATCTGAGGATTACATTAATACTACCATAGATGAAGAATTGGGATGGTGTAGTGTTAGCTCAATGTCATCGGATTCGGATGAGGTGCTTGAGAATTGGCAGAACCGAATGCATGAAGTGTCATTTAGAAGGTGTCCCATATCACACAGTCACTGTGATGGGTAGCCATATAGTAGCGCATGCTACCAACATATGAAGGATTTCCCAATTTGGCTAGATTTCTCGCGGAGTTTGAGGATAAAGTGGCAGAACCGCAACATCTATTGGCATTGGAAATGCTACTCCCGCATGTTGGTGGGCGGTGCATATGTCTAATATCACAAACTTGCCACTATGTCGACACCTCATGGAGGTTAGGTTCGGCGATGTGGAAGGATCTGACGGAAGGAATTTTGATGGTAGAAGTTACCCGAAGGCGCATTTCGCTGAGTGTGAAAGCAAATGGGGATTACGAGCAAAAGAGGAATGGGTCCATGCATTTATTCACACACTGGATGAAGTAACGCAGAGTTGGTATGTCGCAGCAGAACTACGACGTTGAACAACTTCTTGGGAGCAGCTAACAATTGGCTTTAGCCAAACGTTTTGTTTCTCATATGAGAACCCCTTCATCCTTAGTGCATTGCAGGTGATTCGAGAGAAGCTATTTGAAGCAGTATTAACAGAGAAACCATTAGAACTTCGGTGGACTGCGACACCCGAAATGTTGATGGAGTGCTATAACATCACAAGAGATGCGGATGATGAGGATGATCTGAGGGATACGCATGTACCAGAGTCTGAAGGAATTTGCAGTGTCGAGGCACCAGAAACACCTTCCGACAAATTCCAACAAACGTTGAAGATCAAGAAGGTGAACATCGGTTCGGAGGAGAATCTGAAGTTCACAGGAATTGGAGACTATTGGGACAACTCAACTATTGCAAATATGACTGATCTGTTGCATGAGTTTCAGGATCTGTTCCCAATGAAATTCTCAGAGATGAAAGAAATTTCCGGGGACTTAGGCGAAATGAAGATCCCCCTGAAACCCGATGCGAAGCCAGTCAAGCAGCGGCCCTACTGGTTGAATCCAAGGCATAAGGAGAGAGTGCAGGCCAAGATTGAAAGGATGCTGGAAGTAGGCATTATAAAACTAGTAGAGGAATTAGAGTGGATAAGGCCGATGGTGGTCCAGGACAAGAAAACTGGTGAAGTCTTAATCTTTGTCGACTTACAAAAGTTCAACGATACATACTTACACGACCTATTCCCGACACCATTCACAGATGAGGTGCTTGAAGGAGTAGGAGTTCAGGAAATCTACTCATTTATGGATGGGTTTTCAGGTTATCACCAGATCAAAATCGCGAAGGAAGACCAACATAAGACTACATTCATCATTGTTGCTTGGTTTTTCAACCAAGCATGTGCAAGGATGCACCTACTAACTTGTAGTAGCAATCTTGAAATTGAAATCAAATACAACTATAAACTAATCTGAATTTAGCATGTGCATATAACAATAAACTTGAAAATATTTAAGAACAAGAACAAGAAATGAAATAAAAAATGAATTTTGTATTATAATACCTCAAATGGTGAGGATGTTTGGTGTTGAGCAGCTCCAAGGTTGAGATGTTCCAGGCTCCAATGGTCTCTTCTCCAAGATTGCTACAATGGTCAAATAACTCGAGAGAGATTTTGACGGCATGAGGATAGGATGATGGATGGATGGAAAGTGAGGAGCCCCTTTCACCTTTTTATAGTTTTTGGTGATGGGGAATACTATTGTGGTTTTGAGGAAACCAATGGTATTGACCAACATGGTTTAGGTACCTTTTTTCCTCTTTTTTCCTTTTTTGAATATTTTGAATATTTTTATTCCCTTTTAATATTTTTGGGAATTCTGGACCCTTTTTGAGGGTTTTTTATGTTTTTTGAGGAAAAATATATATTTTGAGGGGAAAAAGGGTGTATTATGGTCTTTTTGGTGTCCTTTTGATGGCTTTAGAGGCTCAAATGGTGGAAAAGTGGACAAATGGGTCATGTGAATAAGGGAATGAGCTAGTGAGCACTTTTTGGGTGTTAACAGATTGCCCCCTGATGTGTGAGGGCGGGAGCTCATCGTATGGCCGATAGACATCATAGTTCTTTTGTGTTTTTCCTGGGGTTTGGAGTAGAGAAGAGGCCGGTTGGAGACTGGATCAACGGCCCCTTGGAAGCTGCAAAAAAAAAAAATATTACTTGGCCTCAATATGAATGAGGAATAATATCTGATAATAGATGAGGCGGGAATACCCATGCTCGTATCAAGACATATACATAACAATTAGTCCCAAGAAGGGGGACCTGAATAATACATAAAAAATCTGTTGGTACATCATAGTGGTCCAAAGGGGACACTATTCTAGGATGTACTTATGATCGTAACATGACTGATCTCAATAACTGATACACTGGAAATGCAACAACCATTCTGAATAAGGTTTCACGAGGGTTGATGAACTGCTGAAACTGAAGGTGTCCAACATCTGTAGGGACTCAACAACTGTGAGTCAACTCTGAGGAGTATATGTAACTGTATACTCGAGGGAGTGTAAAACTAGGGTACATTTGAATACTGTCGCCATGCGCAACCTGGATATCTATACGAAAAATGTAACTGGTTGTTTCCATAAGTAGACTCTCAAATGTGGAAGAGTCAGGTGGTATCCGGGGTCTTCAACGAATAAATGAAAGGACCAATACCTTGTGCGAGTCTCAACGATGCAATCAAGGTGTTGAAGTCGAGCATGTGAGAAACAACCATTTGGAGAGGCACTGAGGACTCTTCTCGAAATGATCCATAGGAACTCATCATAAATGGTGATGAGTCCAAGGCACAGGGACCTCTAGGTCTATCCTCTGGAATAAATTTGGTTGGCGTCAACAGAGGGAGACCGGCCACTATCAAGGCAATGCTCTTTCCTTGATAGGATTGCGAGCTATACAACCAAAGTTGGATAGCACTGACGGTAGGACTGACATACTGTGGGGATGGGAAATAACTGGGGTCATAGAGTGGGTGGACTCAAACTTCCTTTGTTCAGAGCATGATGATGTGGTTGGCCTGGCAGCGTAGGAAAATGACTTGTAGGTGTGGGGATCATAGATTTAAGGACTGAAGGGTATGTATCATAGATTGGAGTGACTCTGGGGGGGACAAGCTGACGGATGCTGTAGAGGGAGTCTCGGGGTGACATACTGCAGAATACTCTCAACAAAGTCGACCAAAATGGGGAAGCTGCCATATGAGTAGACATGAGCTGTTGTGGCGCCGAGAAGCACCATTGGGTCCTTCTTCATAGTTTTAATGAGCTCCAAGAAGGGATAAAAGTGTACTCTGAAATGGTACTATCCTGTGGATTTTGTGAGCCCAGGACTATTCGTGCTCATGAGTGCTTTCATTTTTAAGGAGTCTGAAAACTATAAGAAGACTCTGCAGTGGTGGTGGAGTACCGTCCTATGGATTTATACGAGCCTAGGATGGTGATTGCTCATGGTCACTTTCATGTTTAGAGAGTCTGAAAGTGGTAAGTGGACTCCATTGGTTGTCTTTTTCGTAAGTTAGTCTCCAAGGCCCGAAAAAGCATAAAATAATGAAAATAGAGAACTCTTCTAGCCGATGTGACTAGAGTATTCCTTTTTCGTAATTAGTCTACAAGGTCCGGAAAAGGGGTAAACTTATACCAGGTAGATGCCCTTTCAGATACGTTTAGCGAGCATGAAAGGAAGTAAGGTTGCTCGACAATCTTTTCATTGTTTTAGGAGTTAGGAAAGAGCTTAACAGAAACTCCCTAAGTGCCTTTTCGTAAAAGAATTGCTCGGCCCGAAAAAGGGATAAAATTATATAGAACAAAAAGGTATTGATGAGAGCGAGAAATGGTCTCAAGCATCGTCATGAGTGCGGAAAATTGAATCCGGTGACATAAAATTCGTAAAAAATGGATGACGGTCGATGTGGCATGCAAATCAAGGCGACAAGGGGGCATGCAAAAGATGCCCAAAAAATCTGGGCATGAGAGCAAGAAATGATCTCAAGCATAATCACGAGCGCGAAAAACTGAATCCGATGATATAAAACTCGTTAAAAACAGATGACGACTGATGTGGCACGCAAATCGAGGCGACGAGGGGCATGGAAAAAATGCTCAAAAAATCAGGAGGTGAGAACGAGAAATGATCTCAAGCATCATCACGAGCATGAAAAATTGAATCCAACAATATAAGACTTGTCAAAAATGGATGACGGCCGATGTGGCATGCAAATCGAGGCGACGAGGGGCATGGAAGAAATGCCCAAAAAATATAGAGGTGAGCGAGAGAAATGATCTCAAGCATCATCATGAGCGCGGAAAACTGAATTTGACGATATAAGACTCGTCAAAAATGGACGACGACCGATGTGGCATGCAAATCGAGGCGACGAGGGGGCATGAAAAAATGCCCAAAAAATGGACCTAGTGGAATCGGGAAAAGGAAAGGACTATCATGAATTTCTTGCTATGTTGATTCCAATGGTGCCAACGGTTTGAAAAATGGACGTCGTATGATACAGAAATCACTGTTGGAAAAATGGTCAAATTTCTATAAATAGGGTGTGGGCCCAATGTGACATGTGTCATTGTTATGTGGGAGTTTCACAGAGCATTTGAGTGAGGTCAGAGCTCTTCCTTGATTTGTGGGAGATTCGACTGTTGGAATTTCATTTCGCGAGTTTCTGGTAAGCCTATGTGCCTTAACCTTTTCAATTATTTCTTTTCTTGTTAGCGGTGGGCCCTCAAAGGCCATGAAATTCCACGTTGGCATTCCAACATGGAATATCGCGGGTTTTGCGTGCTTTTCCGTGATGAACATCGTGGGTTTCGGATCAAAACCTGCAATGTTCATCATGGGTTTGGGGCCGACAGTCACGATGTTCATCGCGACTATCGTGCTGACAGTCGCAATGTTCATCACGACTATCGTGATGACAGTCGTGATGTTCATCGCGACTGTAGGGATGATACCCGCGATGTTCATCGCGGGTTTGCGGCTGATACCCATGATGATCATCGTGGATTTTGATAGAAAAGCCGCGATGATCATTGCGGCTAAAGGCCTGAAAGCCGCGATGGAATTTTTTGAAAAAAATTTATGTTTCTAAAAAAATTTCTTTGTTTTTTGGCAGGATGTTGAGGAGACCGCGAGTATCATGGTGGGAAAGAGAGTTGGATGAGGATTTGACGGTGCGGATTTGGACCAACTAGGGTGTTCGACAGGATTTGGCTGCAGGCAAGCTCCTAAAGTTCGCATAGATTCCACCAATGTGTTCAGTCAGATAGCTGCTGAACAAATTGGTGGGTTTCTGGGTTCCAGCAGAGGTTGCTTTCATTATGGGGGGTGAGAGGTTAGAGATCACCCTTTCTGACGTTTATTTTCTTACTGGGTTTCCCCGTTTAGGGGAGGTAGGGGATCTGCTACCAAGGATCCCGGCTGGTTTAGATATTGAGGATCGTTTGGAGAGATTCTGTGTGCTAGGGGCTATTGCGCATAACAATGCATTGAGTTTGAGATCTCTAAGGGAGTGGGAGATGCGGGTGGTTGGGCCTGTGTTTTGCGTGTGTTGGGTGCCGTGGCACCACATCGTTTGTCTGGGGGGAAAGCAATGATGGTAGATTCTTTGTTGAGAGGGACCTACTATGCGTGGGGTCAGATGTTTTTGGCATGTGTCCGGCGAGATCTGGACAAGGTCAGTCGGGATGGGGGGGAGTTTTGCTATGCCTCCTTCCTTTGTTGTTTTTTCTTTGAGCGGGTACTGACCTTGCGGCAGTGTGTGCCGGTTCGAGATGGGTTGGTTAGTGAGTCGCGCATGGTGCGGTGAGGGCGGATGATGGTATGTCTTTATTTTTGGTTCTCTACTACATCATGTGTTTGGATTATGAGTATAGTTAGAGATATTTATATGATATTGACTTGGTTCACTTGTGTGATTGTGCAGATGTTGTTTCGGTACCACCGGCTGATCATGTGGGCCGTAGGGGATGGGCGATGGTGGTCGTTCCTCCACCTATAGCGGTACCACCTCCACGTGCTCGAGGGGTTGTATGCCCTTGAGATGATGCAGTTGAGGGTGTTTGAGAGACTCTGGACATGATTCTAGAAGGAGCGCCAGAGGAGGGGTGGAGGAACTTGGACTGGGACATCATCGAGCATTGTTTCGATGCTCCTCGTGAGTGGCGTTCTATCCTACTTAGAGCAGCAGTGGTGATGGCCGAGAGGAGGCTCAGGATCAGGAGGATCTGAAGGAGCCAGCGGAGGAGGAGCCAGAGGATCCCGGGGATCGTGATGACTAGTTGATTGTATATTTTCCCCCAAATGCTGATGAGCATATGGGGATGTACCTTTTTGTACGACTTATGTATTTTTGTATATTGGGTGCTGAGGGAACCTATGACATGTTGAGTATTATGATTATTTATATATGTATATATATGTTTGGATATATAGTCGTGTATGCATGTGGATGCACATCTTGTCTATTTGTTTTCCCGTACCTGGTAATCATTGTTGAGCTGGGAAACAAGGAGCTGGGAGTCCAAGAAAATGCTAAGGTGACTTATGCTCATTTGGAGAGCAGCGGCCAGGAGACCGGTCACGGCATCGTACTCAGCTTGGTTGGTGGTGGCGGCACCTATGCACACTCCATCGATGTGGATCAACTCATGTGAAGGGGAATATACTACCCAAGCTGCGGAGGTGAGATTGGGAGACCAACGGCTTGCACCATCAGCGAAACCAACGTACCAAAGTGGAACAGGATCCATCTGTGGTCATGCAGGAAAAAACAAATTTTTAGGTTTTTGTATTTTTTGTAAAAAACAAAATAAGACTGTACAGTTGTGGACTATGGTGTCCATCAGAATTTCTATGGGTAAAAACGTTTGAGGTACAACCCATTACGGGGGTTGTGTAGGGGGTTTCCTTCTGATTCGGTCAGAAAATATTCCCCCTGTCCAAGGAAAATGTGTATAATATATGGGCCTTGCCACATGGACACAAAATTTCCTTTTCCTGTTTTTTCATGATCTTGATCATAGGAAAGTACAAGGTTGCGTTCACTAAATGATCATGGGTGAACATGTTTATCATAATGAAGTTTAGATCTCTTCTTTGCAGCTTCGATTGTTTGGAGAGCTGCGCGGCAATCTTTGTCAGCCTATTCTAAAAGAAGTAAGTGTTCTTCAATCATTGATGTATTGGGGAGAAGTTCTACGGACATTTGTAATGTTGGTATCTGGAATTCAATGGGGAGGACAGATTCCATGCCATGAACTAAATGGAATGGGGTGAAGCTGGTGGTGGTCTTGGTCGACGTTCGGTAAACCCATAATGCGAGGAAAATCATGTGATGCCAATTGGATCTATGTTTGTCAAAGGTACGCTGGACGATAGTCTTCAAAAAAAATTTAACAGCTTCGACTTGGTCATTCCCTTAGGGGTAGTAGGTAGAGGAGAAATTGTGTTCAAACTTAAGGAGTGTGGACAATTCTCTCTAAACAGAGTCTTGGAAGTGAGAGCCATGATCTGAGACGAGTTGTTTTGGTACTCCGAAATGAGCAATAACATGGTTCAGGAAAAATTGGGCTGCAGTGTCGGCTTTGCAATTGTAAGTAGGCATGGCCTCCGCCCATTTGGTAAAATAATCAACTACCACAATAATGTGTTTGTGACCGTCAACTGAAGTGGGGTTGCAATCCATGAAGTCAATGACCCATTTGCAAAATGGTCCAGCGGTGCTGACCGGATGAAGGGGGGCGGGGGGGGGGGGTTTCTTGCCTTTGGGATAAAGAGATGGTAGTTTTGACAATGTTTGACTGCTGTGATACAATCCATGAATAATGATGGCCAAAAATAACCGGCACAGATTACCTTTTGGGTGGTGGCCATTCCTGAAAAATGGGCACCACAGGCACCGCTATGACAGTCATTAAGGACTTGTTCTGCTTCGTCTTGGAAAGACATCATCGTAAGATTGTGTCGACGCCATGTTGATAGAGGACATCACCCAAGAGGAGATAATGGGGGGCATGGTGACGGATGCGACGGTGTCCGTCACGGTCGATGTTGGGTCGAAACTTCTGTGTGCCGAGGTATACCAAAATGTCGCCATACCAAGGGTCGTCCGACGAGATGATGAACAAATGTTCGTCGATCATATCAGTATGGATAGTTGGTGATGACGATGATGATGGTAAGTCTATGATGAGTTGAGCGAGTGCTAAATATTTGGTGCTTTTCGGGGTTTTAAAAGTTAGTTCATATTCTTGTAAGATAATCACCCATTTGGCAACACGGCCTTGTAGAAGGCGACGATTCAAGAGATAGACCATTGGATTGGAATTGGCTACAACCATGGTGTGGCTGAGGAGAATGTAATGTTGCAGCTTCTATACTGAAAAGGCGACGGTGAGGGCCGTTTTCTCTTCATGCGGGTAGCAGAGGGGTGGCCCTGACAAGCTCTAGCTCACATAGTAAATTACGTGCTCTTGGTGGGCGGAGTCTTCTTGGACGAGAACTCCAGAGATGGCGTGATCTGACGCCGAAATGTAAAGGGTAAAGTCTTTTGTGAAGTCTGGTGGAGAAATCAAATGGGCACTTATAAGTGCTTCTTGAGGTCCGTGAAGGCTCCCTCTGCTTGGTTGTCCCATACAAAGCGGGTGTGAACATGTAGCAAACGGAGGAAACCATGTACTATGGTGGCATAGTCTGGGACAAAATGATAAAGGAAGTTGGATTTACCCTGTAGGCTTTGAAGAAGTCGTAATGTACGTGGCGAGGGGAGGTCCACTATGGCTTGAACTTTAAGAGGGTCAACGGTGATTCCTTTCTCTGAAATGACAAACACAAGCAAACGGCCTACTGTAATGCAAAATACACATTTAAGAGGGTTCAAGCGGATTTTTTATTTGCGACAATGCAAGGAAACCTGTCGGAGATCTTCTAAGTGGTCAGATTGTTTCTTAGATCAGGCGGTGAGGTCTTCAAGATAAACTTTAATAATTTTATGCAGATCATGAAAGAATTAAGTAATGGCTCGTTGGAAAGTGGCTACCGCATTCTTCAGACCGAAAGGCATGACGCGATAGGTGAAGGTTCCCCGTGGGGTGGTAAAAGCGGTCTTGTATTGATCTTCTTTATGGATTTTGATTTGGTTATGTCCAGAGAAACCATCCATAAAAGAGAGTACCTCATGCCCTACACACTCATCAATTAGTTGGTCAATAAATGGTGTGGGGAAGTTGTCTTTGGGATAAGCTAGGTTGAGTTCGCGGAAGTCAATACAGACGCGGATTGTGCCGACTTTCTTATTAATTGGTACTGGATTTGAAAACCAGGTGGTATATGCAATCGGGTATATGAAACCTACTGGTCGAAGCTTCTCGATTTCTGCTTTGACGGCTGGAAGCTTGGATGGGTGAATGGGACATTCTTTCTGGTGAACCGGAGATATGTTGGACTAAGTGTCTATGTGATGTTCTACGATGGTGGAATCAAGACCAAGCATCTTGGTATAAGACCAGGCGAAGACATCTCGAAACTCTTGGAAGAGTTTCTTATAATCTTGGGTTTCTTTCTTTGTGCAAGATGCACCTAAAGAAATAAGCTCAGGTTTACCAGGGGTAGTGGAGATGTCAATTTTTATAACGGGTGAAATGTTAGCCATGTTACCTTCCTCGAAGGCTTTTGGAGCTAGTATAGGATCTTTGAACCAATCGACCTTGGTTGGTAAGAAGTCCTTAGTTTCAACAGATAGTTGGTTTGCTACAGTGGACGTAGATGCTTTAGGGAGGAAGTATGATCGATGATCCATATCATCCCAAGGGTAGTCCGGTGCACTGAGTGTTTCTAAGATTTCTTCATTGGTACGAAAATAGTGTTCCATTAAATGAATTGGTTCAGGTTTGTAAGTTGTTGAAATCATATAAATGGTATTGATTTCTTCTAAATGGGATGATACTAGAGGGAATATTTCTTCAATAAGTGGTGGGGATATCTCTAAGTTGACATTATTCATCTCATATAGTGTTGCTCTATAATCTGGGAGATTGGGGCAGTGATTTAAATAATGGCCGTAGATTCCGCATATTGCACAAGGGTGGTTTGTGCGCAATGACTTATCACGAGGTTGAGATGGTAATTCTAATTTGACAACTGGAACGTTGATGTCATCGTCCAACATATTCATGTGTTCTTGAAGTGCTGGTAGTTGTGGACACAGATGGGTGGAGTGGCCAATATCGTCGCACAAGGAGCACTTAGGGAGTACACGGGTTTGGGGATTCTTGCCTACTTTGGGAGTCACTGGGGGGGTGCGAGTTGTGTGTGTAGTGTTGTAGGTTTGTGGACCTCTACCCACAATGTGGCGAGATTGAGGGGGGACATAACTAGATGTCGATGTAGTACCTCCTGCTGGAATTGATCGGTTTTGGGGGCTGGGACCACCAGGTGGTGGGCGATTTTGGTGATTTGGTATGCTAGGTGGTGGATGGTTTGACATATTCATGAGTTGTACCAGTTGTAAAACAATAGTCAGAGTCAGCAGGGGGGTTGGTGCAGGTAAGTACCATACTGGTAACCCTATTGTCAAACCTGGTAGGTTGAGCGTAGCCATTACTAGCGAGCTGACGACTCCTGAAAACGGAAACAAGAACGGGATAGTATGAATCGATGTTGTTCCGATATGAGTAGGCACGATGGGTGCTAGTGGTGTTGGTTGAGTATGTTGAGAACGTTGTTGTTCATTGTGTGATAGGGTACACATATCGGATACTGTGGTTTCCTGAAGAGGGGGTGGGATGGATGGGAAAGAGCTGGTCAAGGGAGTATCTGAATATGTCCTAGGTCCAACTGATGAGACGAAAGATGTTGGTGCACTAAGAACGGTTTGTTCGATCATGGGAAGAACATTCTTGGGTGTTGCGGGGGCATTGGGATCATAGTATGTAATCTGTTCAATTTTAATTACACGTCCTTCATGGGGGAACAACATGATGCGGAAAACTGAAGAAGCGACAGCTTTCATTTTGTACATGTAGCTTCATCCTAGAAGGAGATTATAATCAATTTGGGCATTAATGACCTCTATATCTATGAGAACCAACTTTCCCCCAAGCTGTATGGGTACGTTCACTAGCAAACCTTGGGGTTGAGCTGCACGGCCATCGTAAGCATGTAATGTGGTAGTGGACGGTTGTAGCGTTGGGGATCCAAGTTTTTGCCATACAAAAGTTGACATGATGCAGGTAGAGGCCCCTTCATCGATTATGCATCGATGAATGACGAGGTTGCGAATGGATATGGAAACTTGAAAAGCTAGAGATGAAGGCATGCGAGGTTCAACTTGTTCTAAGTCGAAAGCCGTCATGTTAGAGTCATTAGGATCTATGGCACCAATGGCAGATAACAATAATTTTCTCTGTGTATGACAGTTTTTTAAGATCTCGAGAGTGGACATAGCAGTGGGGGACTCAGCTAAATCCTCTACAATGTTATAGTTGGAGGCTACACGAGAATTCGGGTTATTTTTAATCCGTCTCAAAGGGAAACGAGGTGCTTTAGGGTCCCCGTCAATGGGCATAGTGGGTATGCAAATTGGTTGATCAATTGGGAGAGTACTCGACGATGGGTCAGTAGGTGTGGCCTCAGGGGCAGATCCGTATTGATTTCGACGGGTTTGGATATTAACATCATTTGATGACATCATAAGCAAATGGTGAGTGTTGGACTCGGCATGCTGGTAATCGGTGGTTGTATAGGTAATTTGCTGCTGTGGTGCAGCGGATCCTTGAGGGGGGTCATTTTGACAAGTGTTTACCGTGCCTTGGTGTGGTAAGGGATTTTGTAATAACATGGGTTGTGGCTAAGGAGGAGGTGATGGTTGTGCAGCATGTCCTTGTTGTTGGGCGTTGTCGGTCCAGAGTTGACGCACTCGATCTAAATGGGGACAATTGTGTGTGTAATGGTCGTAGACTGCACATATGGAACAAGGATGGTTTGTTCGCAAATTATTATTTTTAGCCTGTTTCGGTGGACGATCAGGGTTTTGGTTGGGAGGAGCAGTGTTGTTATTGTTTGCAGGATTAGGTGGTGGTGTACCTTGGTTATGTTGTTGGTTGTGTTAAATTTTCAGAATTTACTTCAATCTGATCTAGGATCTTAACTGAGAGAACAACATGTACAGCAAATCTACATCATATCAATCATGGACACAATAATGAAAGCACATAAGAGACACGGAGTTTACTTGGGGAAAACCATAAAGGTGAAAAACCCCAATAACTTCCTCAGAGATAGATAGAGCAATGATACAACCAGAATACAAGAGATAGTCTTCTCCTAGCAGCAGAGCCTCCTCCTCCACAAGTGCGCCACTATCCAAAGTGTGAGTGAGAGAATAGAATGTGTAAAAGGAGAGAGACACACTCTCTATTTATACACTAACTTGACTTGACCTTTACTCAACTAGGTCAGCCTCAACTTAACCACTTAACATAATGCTGACTGGGATGACCCCCAATAGGGTGGTCTAATAACCCTTTGACCCACTTGACTTATACAGGGATGACCCCAACAAGGTGGTCTAATAACCCATCAAGTATAAGTTACGACACTTACAATATAAATGACGACACTTTCGTATAGAGGAATAATAACACCTCTATAGGAATACAATATACATATATGTGAAATACATTCTGAAGTTACATATACATCAGGACTCCCTCTTAACTAGGAAGGTATTTCTTGACACAGGTCTTCTAGCACAAGTCATCTTCTCTGGACCATCATCACTGGATAATCGTCATCGAGTCATCATCATCGTCACTGCTTGCTATCTCAATTAATCTCTGAATCTACTCATCATAGGAAGTTCTACAGAGCCAGTCCTTTTTCATACTGGATGCAGGCCCACCACCTGCAGGTCTTCGTCATCACTGGCCATAGTGTGGAATCCCCAGGACTTATTACGTGCGTCACAAAACCTGGCTGCAGCATCCCAGGCTATTACGAGCACACATCTCTACCTGTCGGATCTCCTAGGAGCACATTACATGTGACCCATCACAAAACCTGGCTGAAGCATCCCAGGCTGTTACGAGCACACAGCTCTACCTGTCGGATCTCCCAGGAGCACATTACATGTGGTCCACCACAAAACCTGGCTGAAGCATCTAAGGCCTTTTTCATCCTATCCAGATCTCCCAGGAGCAAATTACATGTGGTCATGGCAAAACCTGGCTGAAGCATCCGAGGCCTTTTTCATCCTATCTATATCTCCCAGGAGAAAATTACATGACATAGGACAAAACCTCGCAAGAGCATCTCAAGATGTTATGGGTACACAACTCTGACCTGAAGATCTACCAGGGCACAAATTACATGTCCTCCCAGAGCAATGTCTCGAAAGAGCATCCCAGGCTGTTATGGGTACACAACTCTGACCTATAGGATCTCCCAGACATACTCATCTTCACAACCTAATCCACGGCCACAAAGTATTGTCCTGATACTCACCATACATCATCCTGATTATCATCACTGCATCGTCCTGATGCATGTCATCTGGAGAAGCTCGTCATCCACAATCATCCTGATCATACAATGCATCCACCTGATGCATACCAAGTATCTACCTGATACATATCAACATATACAATGTATCTACCTGATACATACATAGATACATGATCCACACAATGTATCCATCAGCATACATGATCTACTTGATCATACAAAGATACATGATCCACACAATGTATCCATCAACAGACATGATCTACCTGATCATACAAAGATACATGATCCACACAATGTATCCATCAGCATCCAACATGATGTGTACATACATAAATGATCCAACTGATCATATCCAGCATCCAACATGATGCATACATACATAAATGATCCAACGGATCATATAGAGCAGAAAATAGAACATCATCTTGATGCTCATCATCCATGATCCTCCTGATCATCATAGCATCGTCCTCTTCAGATCATCTCATCGTCCACCAAGCACAACCCAGATGCACATCATCCAGCACTTACACCATTGACATGGGAGAACACATCTACCACCATTTGGGGAAGGCTCCAGCCCTTACTTTTTCACCATGGGAGAACACATCTACGACCATGTGAAAAATGGCTCAACAATTACATCACGACCAAGGGAGAACACATCAACCATGTCAGAAAAGCTCATGTGCATCTACATCTTCCGGACTCATCACTTCCCTTTGGAAGTGTAGCTAGGGTTTTACCCCTAGCTTGTGCCAATGAGCACCTACTAAGGAGAATGGACTCCTTAGTAGCAGTTCAGTATATTAAACTAATTATGCAAAAAATAAAAAATTAAATTATTTCTAAGACAAGCATGAAGCATAAACACCAAAATGAAAGAATGACTTTGTATTGATGTTACCTTGAGTGTCAAGGTTGGTGAAGCCCTTTGCAGTGTCCAAGAGGATGCTCCAAGCTTCTGAATGCTCCTTCTCCTTCTCCAATGTTGGGGGATGGGCCAAAGGTGGCTCTCAAGGTGAAAATAGTTCAAATGATGAACTAGGGTTTCGAGAGAGATTTTGGCAGAGTAAGGGTGCTTGTGATTGTGGATATGGAATAAGGGATCTCCATCACCTATTTATAGTTTTTTGGTGGTGGAGTGCTGACCCATGGTTTTGGGAAACACATGGTTTTGGGCAGCTGTATAGGGTTTTTTCCTCCTTTTCCTCATTATTTTATATTTTTTATTCCCTTTTTAGGGGATTTTGCTATTTTTGGAGGAAAAGGGGGGTTTTTTAGCCTTTTTTAGGCTATTTTGAGGGTTTTATGGCCTTTTGGAGGTATTTTAGGCCTTTTGGAGGCTTTTTAATGGGATTTTTTGGGATTTTTAAGGGAAAAATGGTAGGAAAATGGACAAATGAGCCATATAATGTGGTAATGAGGTAGTGAACACTTTTTGGGTGTTAACAGATTGCCCCCTGATGTGCGAGGTCAGGAGCTAATCGTATGGCCGATGGACATCATAAGTCATGAATGGTTTTCCTGGGATGTGGAGAGGAGAGAAGAAACAAACTAAAGCCCGGAACAATGATCCCGAACAACTGCAAGAGCTAAAAGTACATAACCTCAATAATGGATGAGGAATCATCTGATCATATGGACGAGGCGGGCATTCCCATGCTCGTATCAGGATATAACATAATAACAACAATGGGGTCCAAAAATGGGGACCTGAAATATACATGACTGAGGAATAATCTCAATATATGGACGAGGCGGGCATACCCATGCTCGTATCAAGATACATGAACATAACTGTAAGGCCCGAAAAGGGGGACCTGTAAGATACATGACCACTGTGTACATCATAAGAGTCCAGAGGGGGCACAAATCTGGGATATACTGCTGAGCGGATCATGTGTGAACTGCAGAACTGGTGCACTGGAACAATCAACAGTGCTACTGAGTGTGGTACCAAAGGAACTGATGAGCTGCTGGATCATAGTGACTGGGGTCAAACTCTCCATGGTACACTGAACTGGAACTGATCTGGAACTGAAACTGGGTACTCAAGGAAGCATGAAATTGGATGGCTTCCGAATACAAACGCCAACGCAGCCCGGACATCCACGGGAACATATAACTGGGTGTTCCGAAGTGACTCACCAATGTGCTAGAGTCGGGGGAAATCCGGGGTCTTCGACAAAAAACTGATGGAATATAATCCTACGCGATCCTCAACGATGCGATCAAGGTGCTGAAGTCGAGCATGTGAGGAACAACCACTCGGAGAGGCAATGATGTCTCCTCTCAGAATGATCCGTAGGCACTTACCACAGATGGTGATAAGTCCAAGGCGTAGGGACCTATGGGCCTATCCTCTGGAATAGAGGAGCTGTCGTCGACAAAGGGAGACCTGCCCCTAGCAAGGCAATGATGTTTCCTTGACAGGAGCGTGAGGTAGAAGACCGAAATGTGATAGTGCTGGTGGCAGGACTAACAAACTGTGGTGGGACAACTGGGCAAGTAGAGTGGGTGGACTCAAACTTCCTTTGTTCAGAGTATGATAAGGGAAATGATCTGGCAGCATATGAAACTGTCTGAGGGGAAAGGGATCATAGCTGTAATGGATCTGGGAGGATAACTGGCTGAGGGAGACTCAAGCTGGTGTAAAATGGCAGAAGACTGCTGAATACTCTGAACAAAGGAGACCTGATTGGGGGTGCTGCCGAGATGATCGATCATAGTGCCAGGAGGCACGGGAGGAGACTTCTTCATGGGTTAATGAACTAGAAGAAGTGTGTGTAAAATGGTACTGTCGTGTGGATTTTACGAGCCCAGGACAGTTCATGCTCGTGGTTGCTTTCAATTTTAAGGAGTCTGAAAGCGATAAGAAGACTCTGAAGTGAAGGAATGGTACTATCGTGTGGATTTAACGAGCCCAGGACAGTTCACGCTCGTGGTTGCTTTCAATTTTAGAGAGTCTGAAAGCAAGTAAGAAGACTCCAGGGGGTTGCTTTTTCGTAGATTTAGTCTCCAAGGCCCAAAGAAGCATAAAAGGATGCAATGAAGAACTCTTCTAGCCGGTGTGACTAGAGTATTCCTTTTTCGTAATTAGTCTACCAGGTCCGGAAAAGGGTTAAACTTATACCAGATAGACGCCCTTTCAGGTACTTTAACGAGCATGAAAGGAAGCAAGATTGCTCAGCGATCTTTTCATTCTTTTAGGAGTCAGAAAAGAGCTTAACGGAAACTCCCTAAGTGCCTTTTTCGTAAAGGAGTTGTCCGGCCCGAAAAAGGGATAAAATTATACCGAACAAAAGGAATGGCCAGGCAAGGAGGAAGTGTTCAATCAAGGTTGAGTAATGATAACCAAGAACGAGGGTAGGTGGGAACACTGATGGACCTCCTTGCGGGGTAGATGAGATGGTGGCAAAATAACGAGACATTTGCAGTATGACAGGAGTGAATGGCTCATGTAAAACATGTGAAACAATCCGATAGCGACCGATGTGGTACGCGAACCGAGGCAGCAAGGTGTTGGGACACAATGTTGAAAGTGAACCAAGTGAGAGCGAGAAATGATCTCAAGCATCATCACGAGCTCGGAAAAATGAATCCGGCGATATAAAGGATGTCAAAAATGGGTGACGGCCGATGTGGCACGCAAACCGAGGTGACGGGGGCATTTTGAAAAATGCCTGGAAAATCTGGAGGTGAGAGCGAGAAATGATCTCTAGCATCATCACCGGCTCGGAAAAATGAATCCGATGATATAAAACATGTGAAAATCGGAGAACGGCCGATGTGGCACGCAAACCGAGGCGACTAGTGGCGTCTGAAAAAATGGGTAAAAAATGACAGGACAAAAATAATGCAACGAGGTGACCATCATGACGGTCACATCGCGCTGATTCCAATGGTGGAAACGGTTCGGAAAAACAAAAAACAAAAAATAAAGTACTGTACAATGCGGACCCATGAGGTCGCAAGTTATGCAATAGGTAGAGGGTCCGTAGGATGCAACCCGTCATGGGGGTTGCGTAAAGGGAGGCCTTTAGAGTTGGTTTCAGTAAGAACGTGGAGTTCCTCTGGCCGTGTGTCTATGTGATGGTTGAGAATGTCGGTGTCGAGACCGGGCATTCTGTTAGAGGGCCAAGTGAAGACATCACGGAACTCTTGGAAGAGTTGTATATAATCCTCAATCTCCCGCTCACTGCAGGAGGCTCCTAAAGTGATGAGTTCGGGGGCATATCCTGGGAACTTTGAGGGAGGAAGAGGATGTTGTTTCTGACGAACGGGGGTTACATCAGGCCATGTGTCAATGTGGTGCTCGATAATGGCAGGGTCAAGACCAGGCAGTTCGGTATAGGACCAGGCAAAGACATCACGGAATTCTTTGAAAAGGTGTGTGTAGTCCTCAATCTCTTGTTTACTGCAGAATGCTCCTAAAGTAATGAGTTCAGGGGCACGACCTGGAGCAGCAATATCAACTTGGATGACAGGTGAGATGTTGGCCATGTTTCCCTCCTCGAAGGCATCAGGAGCAGGAATAGGGTCCTTGAACCAGTCAACCTTAGTGGGGAGGAAGTCTTTAGATTCGACCGCGGATTGGGTAGCGGTGCTAGAGGAAGACGCTTCTGGGATGAAATAGGAACGGTGGTGCATATCATCCCAAGGATAATCCAGGGCAGTAAGGGCCTCAAGAATCTCCTCATCAGTACGGAACGTTTGCGTCGTCAAATCGGTTGACGAGGGAGTAGTGGTGGAAGAGATCATATAGATGGTATTAACCTCTCCGGAAGGTGAAGAGTCTGGGGGGTAGATCTCCTCAATGGTAGGTGGTGCCGTCTCAAGATCCAGATTGTTCATCTCATAGAGAGCCGCTCTGTAATCCGGGAGATCGGGACAATGATGTGAATAGTGCCCGTAAATACCGCAGATGGCGCAGGAGTGGTTGGTACGTAGGGACTTATCTTTAGGCTTAGGAGTAGGGTTGAGTTCGACAGTTGGGATGTTGGGGTCATCATCGAGCATTTGCATGTGCTTCTGTAATGCGGGTAACTGTGGGCATTGGTGGGTCGCATGGCCCAACTCGTCACACAGCGAGCATTTGGGAGGAGCACGAAACACTGGAGGGTTCTTGACTGTCTTGGGAGGTGGGACAGCAGTGTAAGGTTGTGGACCTCTGCCCCCAGTGGGTGGAGGAGGAGGAGGAGGTGTCGTGGAGGACGAAGGGGTAGAGACACCGGGAGGTGGCTGAGTGGTAGTAGCCATGGGTTGCACCGGCTGGAGGACGACATCTGGTGTCGGCGGGCGAACGGGAGGCGAAAGGTACCATACAGGTAATCCCAAGGTTAACCCAGGGAGGCTAAGGGTAGCCATGACCGGGGCGCTTACTACTCCTGCTGGAGGAACTAGGAAGGGGATCGTATGGATCGGTGTAACACCAATGTGACTAGGTACCAATGGTGGTTTAGGCAACAAGGATGGTTGATTGTTAGGTGGTAGGATGTCATGGGACAAGGTACATAAGTCAGACATTTCGGGCGTAGATGACGGCGGAGGAATGGATTGAAAGGTGGAGGTCATCGGCGCGTCTGAGTAGACTCCAGGCCCCGTAGAGGAAACAAACGAGGTGTTGGCAGGAGAAACAGGTTGTTCAACCATGGGGAGAACATTTTCCGGTGCCGCCGGAGCACTGGGATCATAGTAGGTGAGCTGGTCAATCTTAACCACGCGTCCCTCGTGGGGGAACATCATGGTGCGAAAGACAGAAGAGGCAACTGCCCGCATGGCATACATGTAGCTACGGCCGAGTAGAAGGTTGTAATCCAATTGGGCATTGATTACCTCTATGTCAATAAGGACTGTTTTACCACCTAACTGGACTGGAACGTTGGGTAGAAGGCCTTGGGGCTGGGCCGAACGACCGTCGTAGGAGCGTAACGCAGTGGTGGACTGCTGGAGAGGAGGGGATCCTAGCTTCTGCCATACAAATGTAGACATAACGCATGTGGAAGCACCCTCATCGATGATGCACCGATGGATAACAAGATTCCTAACGGAGACTGTAACTTGGAAGGCTAAGCTGGAAGGTAGACGTGGTTCAGACTGGTCTAAATCAAATGCCATCAAATGCGAATCAGTTGGGTCAATCCCCCCGATGGCGGAAAGTAAAGTCTTGCGCTGGGAAGGGCAGTTCTTCAAGACTTCCAGCGCAGACATGGCTGCGGGAGATTGGGCTAGGTCGTCTACGATGTTGTAGTTTGACGCAGCGCGCGCGTTAGGGTTATTGTTGATTCGGCGAAGTGGGAAACGAGGTGCTTTCGCAGCGCCGTCTATGGGCGGCGGAGGTATACGTAACGCCTGATCGGTGGGATGGGCGTTAGTAGGTTTATCCGTGGGAGGGGCTTCAGAGGTGGAGCCATATTGGTTCCGACGGGTCTGTAGGTTGACGTCAGCAGATGACATCATCAGTAAGTGGTGGGTACCTGAGTCGAACATGGGTTGATCAGGAGCAGCGTAGGTGATCTGTTGTTGTTGGGGTTGCACGTTAGCTTGAGGGGCCAACGGCTGAGTGTTCACCACGCCTTGGGTCGGTAATGGGTTTTGCAGCACTAAAGGGGGTTGCTGAGGTTGGGGGGGGGTTGGGTGGCGCTTGGGGGGCCGCATGCCCTTGGCGATGGGCCTCGTCAACCCAGAGCTGCCGAGCTCGCTCCAAGTGTGGGCAAGCATGGGTGTAGTGTCCATAGACTCCGCAAATAGAACAAGGGTGGTTTGTTCGCAGATTGGGGTTTTTGGCCTGCTTGGGCGGGCGATCAGGGTTTTGATTAGCGGGGGCCGCATTGTTATTGTCAGGGGGATTAGCCGGTTGACCAGCTTGGTCTGCAGGTTGGTTGTTTCCCCGATTACGGCCCTTGCCGCGGTTCTGTTGGCCCTGATTACGTTGGTTATTCTGGTTTTGCTGCGGGTTATGTTGGGCGTAAACTTGCCCTTGGGCAGCAGGTGGATTTTGAGGTTGCGCAGGTGCAGGAGCAGGCTGCGGAGGATGATATGTAGGTTGAGGCTGAGCAGGTGCAGCAACTTGAGGGGGTTGCTGATAGGACTGCGGAGCAGGTTGTGGATGTGCCGCAGGGGCTGCCTGTGGCGGATAATATGCTGGTGGGGCTGGTGAAGGCGCAGGAGCTGAGGCAGCCTGCTGATGGTAGTAAGGCTGAGGGGCGACTGGAGGAGCATAAGCAGGAGTCGCATACCCGAAGCACTGAGGTGGACATGAGGGTCCATGGGAATGGTGATGTGTCATGGGAGCATATGAGTTGGTTGCTCCAGACTGGGAGGTAGCCCTCGACAGGTCGGGGCCAGGGGTAGGACGTGCTATAGAAAACGGTTGGGGATGCGAAGAAACACGGCCAATGATACCATCTGCAGCGTGGGATGCCCCCGACGCATCATGATGGGAGGACTCGCCGCGAGGGGCGTCAGGTATAATGGTATAAAGGTAACCCGACTGGGCGTAAATGAGGTCGAACTGATGTGCCTTAAGGATGGCCTCTTCTTCAGACTGGGGTCTTTCTGAAGCTACATCCTTAGCAATAACAGGAAGCAGGGACTTGAGGAACCAATCGAGGAAGATACGGTCGTCTAGTTTGATCTTGCATAAGCTACGGCGTCTACGCCACTCATGGATGTGGTCCGTGATATGGGTAGCCGTGTTTTGTCTACAAGATAGAAGGATCTCAACGCCCGCGTCATAGCGGACTGGCAACTGGAAGAACTGCAGGAAGGTCGAGGCCAGGGAAGAAAAGGTGGCGTGGGTCCCATGAGGCTGCTCAATATACCACTTGGCTGCAGAGCCAGTGAAGGTGCGCTGTAAGAGACGGAGGCGAACAGAGTCATCCACGATGGAGTTAGAGGAACACCATAGGTGGAAAGACATGATATGGTTTTGTGGGTCCTCACCGGCCTTACCCTCGAATTTAGGGATGTCAGAGGGTAGTTTGGTAGGCATATGAGGCCACATAGGGTCGTGTCGAATAGGATCGTTGGTCAATCTGGCCAGGTCAGGTAGGTTGAGGCTAGCCATGAACGGCAAACTGGAAGAAGGCTGTGACACAGTAGTGCTGTGGACCAAGTTGGGGCCAGTGCCCCCAAGTGGAGGGACAAGATTTAGGGTGGTGCCCCCAAGTGGGGGAACTGAGGTAGTGGAGGATGGTCCAGCACCACCATGGGTAGTGGGAGCCACTGATGTAGTGGGCATAGGTATTCCCGCTGTGGGAATAGGTACCGTGACGGGAACGGTAGATGGTTTCCCCATGGAGGGCATACCAAAAACAGGTGTAGTAACTGGTGTAGTGGTGGATGTGCCACCAATGGTCCCTATGACAAATGGAGTGGAAGTCGTACCAGCCATGGGGCTAGTAGGGGCAGTATAAATAGGGTTTTCAGACTCTTCGTCAGAATCTGAGGTAAAGTAAGGTGCGTCACTATCTGGTGACGGAGACCTACGTCGCTGACGAGTGGAGTCGAGTGACAAGGCTCTAGATCTGTGATGAGTGGTATCAACGGACAATGATCGGAATCTATGACGAGTGGTGTCGAGAGAACCGTGCTGTGGGGGCTCGCCCCTGAGGCGCTGAGAATGTCTCGGGGACTCAATGGTGACAGATGGTGTCTAAATCTCTGTGGGTTGATGTGAGTATGAAAACAGCTCAAAAATCCTAATGCAACCGAGTGTGCAGAAGGAGAGCTAAAAAACAAGGCACTCAGGCCAACAACCAACTCAAAACACCCACTGCAACAGCTGTGCTACAATAGGTGGAGTAACAACAAAGATGGTCAGAATACCAACAAGCAGCAGGTTTCCTAAAAAAGAAAAATGGTGGACTCACTAGACCAAAGGGAGGTAAAGGAGCATGCAAACATCTAACTAAAAGTATTCTGACTTAACTAAACATATCCTCTGCAAGGTGATGAAATCCAAGTCAGACAATATGAGTAGGAAAGCCAAGTGGCTATGATATCCCCCTACCAGGAGGGACACCGGGTAGTCAATCCTAGAAGAAAGGCAACTAAGATACCCCGTTCATGACACGTCCAGAAAGGTGAATCTGCCGTTTAGTTCGTTGACCGCAATACCCCTATACAGGGATATCCCGCGAACCGCGAAAGGTAGCCCTTCGGTTACTGAATGGAGTGCGGTATTCCACTCAGGCCTCCGGAACCAGTCTCCCGACTTCAACCCTCCTAAGGGAGAGGCCCTCTGATAAACTGGTCGTGACCGTGCCAAAAAGTACTAGGGGATTTTGGTTCCCTATTTGGACAACAACTATGTCTCAAGTGAAATAACCAAGGGGTGTTATTGGAAGCCTATCCCCCTGATCCTACCTAACTACAATGATTCTTTTGTGTTCCCCAAGTGGGGTTAGAATGTTGGTTTAGTTAGGTACTTTTTAAGGCTCACTTGATTTAATGTGACAGAGTGTGTGCTCGTGAGGTGTTGAACCCAAAAACAGAAGTGCCACAAGGGAGGGCAACTTCCAATCTATCAATAATGCTGAAATTGATAGTTTAATTTTGCAAAATTTTCTGAAATAAAAATACTGAAATTTTAAAAAGATTCTGTAAAAGGAACAGAAATTATGTTGCAGAAAGGCTGTAAGGAAGTGGGCTGCAGGTGGGACAGAGGGCTGTTCAAATGCAGAAAATATTGCAGCAAGAGGGGCTGGGCTCAAAACAGGAAAAGAGCAGAAATCAGACCGCGGGTCTGTGGCGGATCAGAACAGGGCGACCGCGGGTTTAAGGGAAACAGCGGCGGTCAGGTCGCGGCTATCGGGCCAACTGTGGCAGTCGGGACGCAGGAAACAGGGGAAAAGGCACAGTCGGGTCGCGGCTATCGGGCCAACAGTGGCAGTCGGGACGCAGGAAAACTGGAAAAAGACACAGTCGGGTCGCGGCAAAAAGGCTAACAGGCGCAGTCGGGACGCCCGAAAGAGGCAGAAAGCCGCAGTCAGGACGCGTGAAAAAGGCCGACAGGCGCAGTCAGATCGCGGCAAACAGGCTGATTAGCCACGGTCGGATCGCAGGTAACAGACTTGAATCCGCCGGCAGAGCGTCGGAAGCAGTCTGAGAGCCACGGTCGGATCGCGGGTAAAGGCCTGAAAGGCGCGGTCGGGACGCGACTGTAGAGGGAAAAAGACGCGGTATGCGGCGGCCGAAAGGGACAGCCGAAAGGAAAAAATTTTAAAAAACGGAAACCAGAAATTCAAAAACTAGGGGAGTCGCCAAAACTGTAGCTAGGGTTTTACCCCTAGCTTGTGCCAATGAGCACCTACTAAGGAGAATGGACTCCTTAGTAGCAGTTCAGTATATTAAACTAATTATGCAAAAAATAAAAAATTAAATTATTTCTAAGACAAGCATGAAGCATAAACACCAAAATGAAAGAATGACTTTGTATTGATGTTACCTTGAGTGTCAAGGTTGGTGAAGCCCTTTGCAGTGTCCAAGAGGATGCTCCAAGCTTCTGAATGCTCCTTCTCCTTCTCCAATGTTGGGGGATGGGCCAAAGGTGGCTCTCAAGGTGAAAATAGTTCAAATGATGAACTAGGGTTTCGAGAGAGATTTTGGCAGAGTAAGGGTGCTTGTGATTGTGGATATGGAATAAGGGATCTCCATCACCTATTTATAGTTTTTTGGTGGTGGAGTGCTGACCCATGGTTTTGGGAAACACATGGTTTTGGGCAGCTGTATAGGGTTTTTTCCTCCTTTTCCTCATTATTTTATATTTTTTATTCCCTTTTTAGGGGATTTTGCTATTTTTGGAGGAAAAGGGGGGTTTTTTTAGCCTTTTTTAGGCTATTTTGAGGGTTTTATGGCCTTTTGGAGGTATTTTAGGCCTTTTGGAGGCTTTTTAATGGGATTTTTTGGGATTTTTAAGGGAAAAATGGTAGGAAAATGGACAAATGAGCCATATAATGTGGTAATGAGGTAGTGAACACTTTTTGGGTGTTAACAGGAAGGAACCTTGATCTGAAGTGCACCAAGCCTCTCTCTGAAGTACTCAAACTACACTTTGGCCAACGGCTTGTTCAATACATCTGCAACATGCTCATTCATCGCAACATACTCTGCTTCGGCTGTACTCAATGCTACATAGGACTGCTTCTTGCTAAACCAAGAGATCACACCTGATCCCATACTGAAGCAGCACCCAGATGTGCTCTTCCTATCTACAGCACTGCCTACCCAATCTGAATCAACATAACCTTGCAAGTTAAACTTTTGATTTGCATCATACTTGAGCCCATAATCAATTGTACCCTTCAGGTACCTCAGAATATGCTTTACAGCTACCAGGTGAACACTCCTTGGATCCGTCAGTAACTGGCTCAATGTGTTCACCACAAAGCAAATATCTGGTCTCGTGTTCGTCAGGTGAATCAAGGACCCAATCATCTGACGATACATAGTGATATCAACCGACTCAGATGAAGCATCACACAAAACCTTCAGGTTCGATGCCATAGGTTTGGCCATAGCCTTGCAGTCCATCATCCCGAACCTCTTCAGGATCTCTACTGCATACTTCACTTGTCCAAGGAAGATTCCATCTGCACTCTGCCACACCTCCATGCCAAAAACAAATAGTGCATCATCCCCAAGTTCTTCATCTCGAACTCAGAAGCAAGCTTCTGCTGCATGTCGGCAATCAATCTATCCTCACCTGTTATAAACAGGTCATCCACATACACTTCTTCAACTACACCATTCAAGAAGGTTGTCTTGAAATCCACATTAGTATTCAAGGTTTCAGGGAAGTCTTCTTTTCCTCATGCATATTCTTATTTGATCCTAGGACTCTTCTGATTAGTTAAATCATCAATGCATAAACCCATGATTACTCAAACCTATATCTTCATGATTCTTCTGGTTAGTCATATCATCTATTATGGTAAGAAACATAATATGCATATAGCCATGACTCTTCAAACCTATGACTTCATGAATAATCATTATCAACAACACAACAGTATAAGATCCTAACACAAGGGGGGATTCTAGCTTGATATAGGAAAAACATACCTGGATTAACATGCTAGCTAGTTATGTCTAACATACCCTCATAATGTCTTCTGGTTCTCTTCAGTGACTTGTGCTAGTAACCTGCATGTATCATAGGTTAACCATTGTAGGACACCAAGTTATACATACCTCGAAAGTAGATCTTCTATGAGATCCATGACAATGGATGAATCTTTGTCTTCATGTCACCATGATCATATGTTCTTGAAGTAGAACATGATTTGTCTTTCTTGGTGTACCTTTTATGTTAGCAAACAACACAAACCTCATACAACATCACAATGCATTAGTACATTCATAAGTGTCAAAACCTTAATCAATGAATATCTTCTATTAAGGTGATACGACAAGTCTAGTAATTAATGAAGATTGTACTGTAATGATATGAAGACAAACATATGATAAACTTAACCATGAAACATACCTGTAAGCCATACTTGTCAAGATTGCTTGTAATCTTCTTATGGAGGGCCTTAGCCTCATCTCCCTCTGAGACAGGAACTTCTTCACTTATGCAGGTGACCAATACATCTTCTTCTAGGATTAACCCAATCCACTTGATTTGCAAGAACTAGACCTGGAGCTGGATTAGGGTTTTTCAAAGAAACCCCAAAAATTCAAACTTTGAATTTCAAACTTCCGAAAGGATAGAAATATGCACCTTGATGAGCTGATCAAGTTGATATATTCATAATTTGAAAACTGCAAAGTTTCACCCCTCGAAATTGCCTTTTAGATTTCTAGATTCACTGGGGAGGACCCTGAATTAGGGTTTTAGTTTCCCGGAGCTTCACCTAACCAAAAGATTTGATTCAAATCTCTAAGCTTCGATTTTTCTAAGGAGCTTCCAGCCGTGGTCACAGATTTCCAAAATTCCAATTTTTTTGCAGAAGCCCTAAATTTCCATCTTTCCAATCAAAGTCCCGAACTGGGGTTTGATCATGACCAGCCTTCTGCCCAACCACAAAATCTGATATTGGTCTCTAAATTTCGATTTTGATGATTATCATCCAGCCGTGGTATCCGATTACAAAAATTCCAACTTTCTCCGAAGCCCTAAATTCCGGAAGCCATGAATGAAGGTGCTAAAAAATAATTCTGTTTTGACAGAAATATGCACCTGATCGTTTCTGGTGTAACTCCAAACTTTTCAATCCACAGGGTCTGAAAACATTTCTTGAGATAGCCCAACCTGTTATCTTTCCATCCCGACAGGTCTGACCTCAATTGAATTCTTTGGGAGAGAGTTATGCCAAGTGTCGCAACGTGACCTGTTTATGGGATAATACAGGAGAGAAAACTTGTACGGCGTGCCACGTGTCACTGGTTCAACTTCAGCCTCAGAAAAATTTTCCTAAGACAGCCCGACCTATTATCTTTCCATCCCAATAGGTATGGCCTCAATTGGATTCTCTGAGAGAGATTTATGCCAAGTGTCGCAACGTGACCTGTTTATGGGATAATACAGGAGAGTGAACTTGTACGGCGTGCCACATGTCACTGGTTCAACTTCGACCTTTGAGACATTTTCTTGCGATATTACAGTCTATGTACTACCTGTCACTTTTTACTAAATTTCATTTGGATCTCCCTAGCCCAAGTTATGACCTTTTTCCCAAGGTCACCTGATTTTGACTCAGATCTAGAAGAGGCATAAACCCTATATTGTACAGATCATAAATCACAAAGTACAGCGAATTAGAGGTTTTCCTTTGGACACAAGGTAAATGTGGATCTGATCTTCGACCTGTAAAAGTTTCAAATCCGAAAAATTTTCCAAAACAGATTTATACCGAAAGTACTACGATGACTTGTTTTTGCTATATCAAGCCCTAGCATCGTAAGTGCAACAAGTGTCATACATGCCATATCATGCTTGCTTTCAGGCTAGCTCTGATACCATGTTAAATTTTCAGAATTTACTTCAATATGATCTAGGATATTAACTGAGAGAACAACATGTACAGCAAATCTAGAGCATACCAATCATGGACACAATAACGCAAGCACACAAGAGACACAGAGTTTACTTGGGGAAAACCATAAAGGTGAAAAACCCCAATAACTTCCTCAAAGATAGATAGAGCAATGATACAACCAGAATACAAGAGATAGTCTTCTCCTAGAAGAAGAGCCTCCTCCTCCACAAGTGCGCCACTCTCCAAAGTGTGAGTGAGAGAATAGAATGTGTAAAATGAGAGAGACACACTCTCTATTTATACACTAACTTGACTTGACCTTTACTCAACTAGGTCGGCCTCAACTTAACCACTTAACGTAATGTTGAATGGGATGACCCCCACTAGGGTGGTCTAATAAACCTTTGACCCACATGACTTATACAGGGCCGACCCCAACAAGGTGGTCTAATAACCCATCAAGTATAAGTTACGATACTTACAATATAAATGACGACACTTCCGTATAGAGGAATAATAACATCTCTATAGGAATACAATATACATATATGTGAAATACATTCCGAAGTTACATATACATCAACAGGTTGTTCCTGCAGTTACGTCCTCTTCCGTGGTTTTGTGACCTCCTTGGTTATGTTGGTTGTTTTGGTTTGGAGGTTGGTTTTGCTGCGTGTAAACATGCCCTTGGGCAGTAGGTGGGTTTTGAGGTCGTGCCGGCTCTAGAGCAGGTTGTGGTGGGTAGTAAAAAGGAGGGTTCGGAGGTGGCCCTAGTGTTGGTTGTTGTTGTGTGTAACCTTGAGCTACTGGAATTTTTGGAACAAGAGGTGCTTCCTGTGGAGGATAATAACCCACTTGGGCTTGTGGCTAGACCGGATTCTAGTGGGCCAGTTGTTTATAATATGGAGCTGGCGCATAAGCTGGTGGTGCATGCCCATAACATTGTGGTGGACACGAAGGTCCATGGATGTGATGGGTGTGTGTTATTGGAGCACACGAATTTGTAGCCCCAGAATGAGATGAAGCCCTAGAAAGGTCTGGGGTGTTGTTTGTACTCGTCATGGTAAAAGGTTTGTTTTTTTCCGTAACCTAGTCGATAATACCGTCGGCTGCATGGGATGCCCCTGGTGCGTCATGGTGGGATGGATCGCCACATGGGGCGTCAGGTAAAATAGTGTATAGATATCCTGACTGGGCATATATGAGGTCAAATTGTTGAGCTTTTAAGATAACTTCTTCTTCTGACTGGGGTCGTTTGTAGGCTACATCTTTGGCTATGAGGGGTAGGAGTGATTCAAGAAACCAATCCAAAAATATACGATCGTCAAGATTTATCTTGCAGAGTCTACGACGTTTACGCCACTCATGGATATGGTCGGTGATGTGGGTAGCTGTGTTCTATCTACAAGACAAAAGGATTTCAACTCCTGCATCATGGCGTACAGGTAGTTGAAAAAACTGGAGGAAATTTGAGGTGAGGGACGTAAATGTGTTGTGGGTCCCATGTGGTTGCTCAATGTACCACTTGGTTGCAGAGCCAGTGAACGTTCATTGTAACAGTCGTATTCTAATGGAATCATCTACTATGGAGTTAGAGGAACAACATAGGTGAAATGACATGATGTTGTTTTGGGGATCTTCCGCAGCTTTTCCTTCAAACTTTGGGATGTCTGAGGGAAGCTTTGTGGGCATGGGTGGCCATGTAGGGTTGTGTCTAATAGGATCATTGGTTAACCTGGCTAGGTCTGGTAAGTTTAAACTAGCCATGTATGGTAGACTAGCAGATGGGTGTGGCATAGTGACTGGGACATAATTGTTAATGGTAGCATTATGTAGTGGTCCAGTGGCCCCTAAGGGTATGCTAGGTATGGAAGGGATGTGTCCTCCAACTGATGTGGTGTGGGAAGGGCCTGCGCTCCCAAGTGCAACATGGGTTGCAGAGGGGTTAGGAATGGTTCTAGGAATCCCTAGGATCTGGGTTGTGGTAATGAGAGGGGGTGTGACCCCTATGTTGGGCATACCCATAATAGGTGGTGGTCCTGTGTTGGGCATACCTAAAGGGGGAATGGCCCCTATATTAGACATGCCTAAGGGGGTTGTGGTTACCGCGGGTGGCACAGTAGTAGTAGGGTTTGTTGATGTATCTCCAATAGCACTGGTGAAAAGGGGTTCGTATTGTGATCCAGCCATGGGGTTGGTTGGTGATGTCTCAGTAGGATGCTCGGTTTCAGCCTCAGAATCAGATGTGAAATGAGGCGCATCAGAATCGGATGACTGTGTTCTATGCCGATGACATGTCGAGTCAAGGGATAACGCTCTACGTCTATGACATGTAGAGTCAAATGTATTGAACTGAGGGGGTTCACCCTGAAAACGGTGGGATCATCTTAAATTCTCAATGGTGAGAAATGTATAAAAATTCCAGTGGATAGTGGTGATTTAAAAAACTCAAGACCCTAATGCCACGATGTGTGCAGGAGGGGGGTATGAAAAAATAATGGCTCTCAGGCCAACAACCAACCTCAAAAGCACTTATTATAATAACTATGCTATAATAAGTGGAGGGATTCAAAAAAAGTGGTAAGATACCAAAAGTCAAATAGTTCCTAGAAAAAAGTGGTGCTCACTACACCAAAGGTGGCTATTGTATCATGCAAACACCTAACTAGAAGTATTGTGAGTCGACAAACGATATTCTCTGCAAGGTGATGAAATCCAAGTCAGAAAATATAGAGTGTAGAATCAATGTCTATATATCCCCCTACCAGGAGGGACACCGGGTAGACAATCCTAGAAGTATGGCTACTAAGATACCTCGTTCATGACACATTCGGTTGGGTGAATCTGCAGTTTGGTTCTATTGCCGCTGTACTCCCATACGGGTAGTACACCGAGAACTGCGAGAGCTATCCTTCGGTTACTGAATGGATTGTGGAATTCCACTCAGACCTAAGGAACCAATCTGGCTACTTCAACCCTCCTAAGGGAGAGGCCTTCTCGATAAATTGGTTGATAACCGTGTCAAAATTATAAGGGATTTTCGGTACCCTAAAGGACAACCACTATGTCTCAAATGTAAATAATTGAGGGGTGTTATTGAAACACCTATCCCCTCAATCCTACCTAACTACAAGATTCTTTTAAGTGCTCCCCAAGTGGGGCTAAAAAAGTTTGTTGAGTTAAGGTAGATTTTAAGGCTTAGTTAAAAAATGTGGCAGATTGGGTGCACATGTGATTATTTAACTGCAAAATGATTTGCCTCGCTTGGGTGATTGATTTCAAATGAAAAACAAGACACTTCCAAATTGCAAAAAATAAAGGCATTTTCTGAAATGTAAATGCTTTAATAAAAAAAATTAAAAAATAATGGACTTTTGAAATAATTTAAAGGAAAGCAAATAACATAAAAATTTCGAGAAATAAATGGATTTCTTAAGAAATTGCTTGAGCAAACTTCTGAGCAAAATTAAAGTGAAACCTATGATCTAAATAGAATGCTAAAAAATCTTTCTTCCACTTTCTGAAAATTTTTAAAAAGATTTTTTTTAATGGAGCATATGTAAAATAGAAAATGAGTCACTATGGCTGTAATAATGCAGAAAAAATAATGTTGGAAAATAGGCTAAATTGGCAAAAAGTACAGCAAATTTTTTTCTAAAAAATTGGTTGAATTTAAAAAGACAACATCGCAGGTTTTAGGGCAAAATCTGCAATGTGCATCGCAGGTTTGGGCCGCGAAGTCGTGATGCACAGCGCGGAAAACTATTGCGAAGCTGCAATGTGCAGCGCAGAAAATGACCGCGAAGCCATGATGTGTAGCACAGAAAAAGGTTGCGAAGCCATGGCGCACCGCGCGACTGTCGAGGGAAAAGTCGCGATGCGAAAAACGGAAAACAGATCGCCAAAAACGAAACCGAAAAGTGAAATTTCAGTTTGTTAGAGGCTACAGAAAGGGCCAACAACTAGGGCAGCAATGGATATGCTGTCTAGGATGGTAGATCTGCTAATTTGAATGGAAAAAACAAGTAAAAAACTAAGATCTAAAGAAAAAGTTAAAAGCTCGAAAGCCAGCGGAGTCGCCAAAAAACTGTTGCTTGGTTTTTCAACCAAGCATGTGCAAGGATGCACCTACTAACTTGTAGTAGCAGTCTTCAAATTGAAAGCAAATACAACTATAAACTAATCTGAATTTAACATGTGCATATAACAATAAACTTGAAAAGATTTAAGAACAAGAACAAGAAACGAAATAAAAAATTACTTTTGTATTATAATACCTCAAATGTTGAGGATGTTTGGTGTTGAGCAGCTCCAAGGTTGAGATGCTGCAGGCTCCAATGGTCTCTTCTCCAAGATTGCTACAATGGTTAAAGAACTCAAGAGAGATTTTGACAGCATGAGGATAGGATGATGGATGGATGGAAAGTGAGGAGCCCCTATCACCTTTTTTATAGTTTTTGGTGATGGGGAATACCATTGTGGTTTTGAAGAAACCAATGGTATTGACCAACATGGTTTAGGTACCTTTTCCCTTTTTTTTTTTCTTTTTTTGAATATTTTGAATATTTTTATTCCCTTTTAATATTTTTGGGAATTCTAGACCCTTTTTGAAGTTTTTTTTTTATGTTTTTTGAGGAAAAATATATATTTTGAGGGGAAAAAAGGGTGTATTATGGTCTTTTTGGTGAGCTTTTGATGGCTTTAGAGGCTCAAATGGTGGAAAAGTGGACAAATGGGTCATGTGAATAAGGGAATGAGCTAGTGAGCACTTTTTGGGTGTTAACAATCACATAATGGGGTTGCTTTCAGTATACCGTGATGCCATTTGGACTAAAGAATGCTCCAGCAATTTTTTCAAGATTAGTAGTTTCGGCGTTCAAAGACTACATTCATAAATTTTTTGTCGTCTATATGGATAATTGGACAGTGTATGGGTTGGTCAAATATAATGTCGCAAACTTGAGGTTAATGCTGGAACGATGTCGATAGTACCAGATTTCAATGAAACTGAAAAAGTGCATCTTCTGTGCTCTGTTTGGGATTTTGTTGGGGCACATTGTGTGCAGGGAAGGAATGTTGGTAGACCCAGCGAAGATCGCAATTATTGTTGACCTCCCACCACCGGCAACAGTCAAGCAATTGAGAGTGACGCTGGGCCACAAAGGCTACTATAGAAAGTTTATGAGAGAGTATGCAGCAATCATAGAACCAATGAAGAAGTTGTTAAAGAATGACGCCAAGTTTGAGTGGAATGAAGAGTGCCAGAAGAGTTTGGACATATTAAAAGCAAAGATGGTTTCCACACCCATATTGGCATTCTCAGATTGGATGAAGGAGTTCCACATTCATGTCGATGCATCATCAGTCACATTAGGAGTCATCTTAGCCCAACCAGGAGAAGGTGACATCGACCACTCGATAGCCTTCACAAGTAGAAAGTTGTTTACTACGGATAAGAATTATACAACTACGGAATGAGAAGGGTTAGCAATGTTATATGCCTTATAGAAATTCCGACACTACCTATTAGTGGGCCACTTTAAAATGTTCACCGACAACTCAGCATTAAAATACCTGGTGAACAAGCCTGTGTTGGTGGAGAATATCTGGAGATGGTTGTTACTATTCCAGGAATTTGATTTCGAAATCATTGTAAAGCCCACGTAAAGCCAAGATGACTGAATGCAGGACTAGACCACTTGTCATGAATCAAGTTAGGGGAAGAGCCAAGGAGCATTGACGAAGGATTTTCGGATGCTCAGTTGTTCAAGGTTGGCATGGTCGATGACCATTACCAACAATTCATTCAATTTTTTCCAACAAGGGAGGCACATGAAGGCTTCACTACCAACCAAAAGAGGCAACTATTTGCCAGAGATGCATATTTTCAATTGATTGCAGGATAATTGTATAAAATGGGGCTAGATGAGATACTTCGATGATATGCCCTTCCGCATGAACAGGAGAGGATTCTTGTGGAAGCTCATGACAGGATCGTTGGAGCACACTACGGAGGATGCACCACTGCGAGGAAGATCCTGCGAGTAGAAATATGGTGGCCGACGATGCATGGAGATGTTGCGAACTATGCTAAAGGCTGCAATGCGATTTCGACAAGTGGGAAGTTGACTTTGTGGGACCCATCAACCCACCAGGAAAAAGAATAGGGTTGTGCTACATAATTACTACGATGGATTACTTGACGCGATGGGAAGAAGCAGCACCGGTGAAGGATTGCTCAGCTGCGATTTTTTGCTTGGTTTTGAAACCAAGCTTGTGCAATGGGCACCTATCAACAATGTGATAGCAGTTTCAATATAGAAAGTAAAAATGATTATGAATTAAATCTAAATCTAAACTAACATGTGCATATAACAAATAAATCTAAAAACGATTCATAGAAAGAACAAGAAATAAAATAATGTTTTGTATTATCATACCTCAAATGGTGAGGATTTGTGGTGTTGAGCAGCTCCAAGGGTGAGATGCTCCAGGCTCCAATGGTCTCTTCTCCAAGATTGCTACAATGGTCAAGAACTCATGAGAGATTTTGACAGCATGAGGATAGGATGATGGATGGATGGAAAGTGAGGAGCCCCTACCACCTTTTTATAGTTTTTGGTGGTGGGGAATACCATTATGGTTTTGAGGAAACCAATGGTATTGACCAACATGGTTTAGGTACCTTTTTCCCTCTTTTTCCTTTTTGAATATTTTGAATATTTTTATTCCCTTTTAATATTTTTGGGAATTCTGGACCCTTTTTTAGGGTTTTTTATCTTTCTGAGGAAAAATATATCTTTTGAGGGGAAAAAGGGTATATTATGGTCTTTTGGTGACCTTTTGATGGCTTTAGTGGCTCAAATGGTGGAAAAGTGGACAAATGGGTCATGTGAATAAAGAAATGAGCTAGTGAGCACTTTTTGGGTGTTAATAGATTGCCCCTTGATGTGTGAGGGCAGGAGCTCATTGTATGGCGGATAGACATCATAGTTCTTTTGGATTTTTCCAGGGGTTTGGGGAAGAGAAGAGACCAGTTGGAGACTGGATCACAGGCCCCTTGGAAGCTGCAAAAACAAAAAATATTTCTTGGCCTCAATATGAATGAGGAATAATCTGTGATAATGGATGAGGCGGGCATACCCATGCTCGTATCAAGATATATACATAACAATTAGTCCCAAGAAGGGGGACGTAAAAAATATACCAGTACATTATAATGGTCCAAAGGGGACACTATTTTTGGATGTACTCATGATCATAACATGACTGATCTCAATAACTAATACACTAGAAATGCAACAACCATTCCAAATAAGGTTTCGGGAGGGTTGATGAACTGCTGAAACTTAAGGTGTCCAACATCTGTAGGGACTCAACAACTCTGAGTCAACTCTGAGGAGTATATGTAACTATATACTCGAGGGAGTATAAAACTAGGGTACATCTGAATATTGTCACCATGCGCAACCCGTATATCTATAGGAAGATGTAACTAGTTGTTTCCATGAGTAGACTCTCAAATGTGGAAAAGGTAGGTGGTATCCGGGGTCTTCAACAAATAACTAAAAGGACCAATATCCTATGCGAGTCTCAACGATGCGATCAAGGTGTTGAAGTCGAGCATGTGAGAAACAACCATTTGGAGAGGCACTAAGGACTCTTCTCGAAATGATTCGTAGGCACTCATCATAAATGGTGATGAGTCCAAGACATAGGGACCTCTAGGTCTATCCTCTGGAATAAATTTGGTTGTCGTCGACAGAGGGAGACCAGCAACTAACAAGGCAATGATATTTCCTTGATAGGAGCACGAGGTGTAGAACTGAAAGGTGGTAGTACTGATGGTAGGACTGACATACTGTGGGGATGGAAAATAACTGGGGTCACCGAGTGGGTGGACTCAAACCTCCTTTGTTTAGAGCATGATAACATGGTTGACCTGGCAGGGTAGGAAACTGACTTGTAGGTGCAGCGAGCATAGCTTTTAAGGACTGAAGGGTATGTATTGACTCTGGGGGGACAAGCTGATGGGTGTTGTCGAGGGACTCTCAGGGTGAGATACTGCAAAATACTCTGAACAAAGGCGACCAAAATGGGGAAGCTACCATATGAGTAGACATGATCTGTTGTGGCGCCAAGAAGCACCATTGGGACCTTCTTCGTAGTTTTAATGAGCTCCAAGAAGGGATAAAAGTGTGCTCTGAAATGGTATTGTCCTATGGATTTTGTGAGCCCAGGACTATTCGTGCTCATGAGTGCTTTCATTTTTAAGGAGTCTGAAAACGATAAGAAAACTCTGTAGTGGTGGTGGTGTACCGTCCTGTGGATTTTTATGAGCCCAGGATGGTGATTGCTCGTGGTCACTTTCATGTTTAGAGAGTCTGAAAGTGGTAAGTGGACTCCATTGGTGTTTTTTTTTGTAAGTTAGTCTCCAAGGCCCAAAAAAGCATAAAATGATGCAAATGGAGAACTCTTCTAGCCGATGTGACTAGAGTATTCCTTTTTCGTAATTAGTCTACAAGGTCCAGAAAAGGGGTAAACTTATACTAGGTAGACACCATTTCAGATACGTTTAGCGAGCATGAAAGGAAGCAAGATTGTTTGGCGATCTTTTCATTGTTTTAGAAGTCAGAAAAGAGCTTAACAGAAACTCCCTAAGTGCCTTTTTCGTAAAAGGAATTGCTCACCCCGAAAAAATGGGTAAAACTATACCGAATAAAAAAGTATTAATGAGAGCGAGAAATGGTCTCAAGCATCATCATGAGTGCAGAAAACTGAATCCAGTGACATAAAGATTGTAAAAAATGGGCAACGACTAATGTGGCACGCAAACCGAGGTGATGAGTGGTATTTTGAAAAAATGCCCAAAAATTATGGGGGTGAGAGCAAGAAATGATCTCAAGCATCATCATGAGCGCGAAAAACTGAATCCTGTGGTATAAGATTCGTCAGAAATGAACGATGGTCGATGTGGCACACAAACCAAGGAAACGATGGGTGCATGTAAAAGATGCCCAAAAAATATGGGTGTGAGAGCGAGAAATGATCTCGAGCATCATCACAAGCACGGAAAACTGAATTCGGCGATATAAGACTCGTCAAAAATGGACAACGGCCAATGTGGCATGTAAACCGAGGCGACAAGGGCATGAAAAAATGCTCAAAAAATGGACCTGGTTAAAACAGGAAAAGGAAAGGACTATCATGAAGTTCTCGCTGTGCTGATTCCAACAGTACCAACGGTTTGAGGAACAGACGTCGTATGATATCACAATGGTTGTTTGAAAAATGGTCAAATAGCTATAAATAAGGTGTGGAGCCAATATGACGTGTCATTGTTATGTGCGAGTTTGGTAGAGCAATCAGAGCTCTTTCTTGATTTCTAGGAGATTCGAATGTTGGTTTTCGATTCCGTGGGTTTCAGGTAACCCTATTCACCTTAGCCTTTTGAATTATGTCTTTTTTGGTTAGCGGCGGGCCCCTGAAGGCCACGAAATTCCATGTTGGCCTTCCAGTGTGGAATATCGCGGGTTTCGCGGCCTTTTTCACGATGAACATCGTGGGTTTGGGGCCAACAGTCACAATGTTCATCGTGGCTATCGGGCTAGAAGTCGCGATGCTCATCGTTACTGTGGGGCTGACAGTCATGATGATCATTGCAACTGTGGGGTCAATACCCGTGATGTTCATCACGAGTTCGCAGATGAAACCCACGATGATCATCGCGGCTTTTGATGGAAAAGCCGCGATCAAATTTTTTGAAATTTTTTTCTGTTTCTAAAAAATTTTCTTTGTTTTTTGGCAGGATGTTGAGGAGACCGCTGGTATCATGGCGGGAGCGAGAGATGGAGGAGGACTTGACGATTCAGATTCAGACCGATCAGGGTGGTCGATAGACTTTGGCTATGAGCGGGCTCCTGAAGTTCACTCAGATTCCACCGATGCGTTCAGTAGGACTGCTGCTGAACAAATTGGTGGGTCTCTGGGTCCCTACAGAGGGTGCTTTCATGGTTGGGGGTGAGAGGTTAGAGATCACCCTCACAGATGTTTACTTTCTTACCAGGTTTCCTCGCTTAGGGGAGGTAGGGGATCTTATACCGAGGATCCCGGCAGGTTTGGATATTGAGGAGCTGTTGGAGACATTTTGTGTTCCAGGGGCTATCATGCAGAACAGCGCATTGAGCCTGAGATCTCTGCGGGAGTGGGATATGTGGGCTATTGGGGCTTGTTTTTTGCAGGTGTTGGGTGCCGCGGCTCCACATCGTTTGTCTAGGGGACAAACGATGATGGTGGATTCTGTGCTGAGAGGGACCTAATACGCGTGGGGTCAGATGTTTTTGGCCGGTGTCCGGAGAGATCTGGACAAGGGCAGTCGGGAGGGGAGAGATTTCTGCTATGCCTCCTTCCTATGTTATTTCTTCTTTTAGCGGGTACTGACCTTGCGGCCAAGGGTGCCAGTTCAAGACGGGTTGGTGAGTGAGTCGTGCATGGTGCGGTGGGGGTAGATGATGCCCCGTGGTGGTGGTGGTATCCGCAGGTTCTTTTCATAGGATATGTATGAGCAGTGGGAGCAGATCCCTCTATTGATTGATGACTATCCATATGCTGGCATGGATTATCGAGGAGATCCGGAGATGCCTTGAGCCCAAGGGCAGGCCTGGGGTTTAGATGGTATGTTTTTGTGTTTGGTTCTCTACTATATCATGTGTTTTTTAGATGTTTTTGTTATGAGTATAGTTAGAGAAATTTATATGATGGTTCACTTGCGTAATTGTGCAGATGTTGGTCTTGTACCACTGGTTGATCATGTGGGCCATAGGGTATGGGCGATGGTGGTCGTTCCTCCTCCTGTAGCGGTACCGCCTCCTGATGCTCGAGGCGTTGGGCCTCGCGGTCGAAGAGTTGGGCCTGAGATGATGTCGTTGAGTTCGTATGAGAGACACTAGACATGATCCTGGAAGGAGCGCCAGAGGATGGGTGGAGGGACTTGGATCGGGACATCATCGAGCGTTGTTTCAATTCGCCTCGTGAGTGGCACTATATCCTGCTCAGAGCAACATTGGTGATGGCTGAGAGGAGGTATGGGGCTTGGCATGATCCGGCAGGGCTGGTGGAGGGGAGGATTCTGGTGCAGGATGATCCAGCGGAGCCAGTGGAGAGGAGGGTTCGGGCTTGGCATGATCCGGCGGGGCCAGCGGAGGTGGCGCCAGAGGAACCCAGAGAGTAGGATGATTGGATGATCTTGTATCTGCCCCCAAATGTTGATGAGCATATGGGGAAGTACCTTTTTGTACGGCTTATGTATTTTTGTATATTGGATGCTGAGGGCACCTATGACATGTTGACTATATGATTATATATATTATATGTTTTGGTATATAGTCGTGTATGCACATGGATGCATTTATTGTCTATTTGTTTTCCCGTGGAGGCACATGTTATGCACGTGGATGCAACATTTTAATTTTTGTATATGCCTGTGGAGGCACATATTATGCATGTGGATGCATCTTTTGTATTTACTACATGGTTGGATTGGTGTGCCAATCAAGAATGTTGTTGGCCATATGGTTTGCTACATTGTTGAGATTCCTTGGGACATGTGTGAATGAAATGGACTCAAACTGTCGAACCATTTGTTTAGTGCGTAGGAATTTTATGAAAAGATAGGGATCGCATACCTAGTAATCATTGTTGAGCTAGGAAACAAGGAGTTGTGAGTCCAAGAAAACATTAAGGTGACTTATGCTCATTTGGAGAGCAGCGGCCAAGAGATCGGTCACGGCATCGTATTCATCTTGGTTGTTGGTGGCGGCACCTATGCACACTCCATCGATGTGGATCAACTCATGTGAAGGGGAATATATTACCCAAGCTGTGGAGGCGAGATTGGGGGAACAATGGCTTGCACCATCAGTGAAACCAACGTAGCAAAGTGGAATAGGATCCATCTGTGGTCATGCAGGAAAAATAGATTTTTAGGTTTTTGTATTTTTTGTAAAAAACAAAATAAGACTGTACAATTATGGACAGTGGTGTCCATCATATTTTCTATGGGTAAAATTGCTTGAGGTACAACTTGTTGCGTGGGTTGCATAGGGGGTTTCCTTCTGAATCGGTTAGAATTTATGCCCCCTGTCCAAGGTAGGTATGTATAATGTATGGGCCTTGCCACATGGACACAAACTTTCCTTTTCCGGTTTTGCCATGAGCTTGATCATAGGCGAGGACAAGGTCCCCTTCAGTAAAGGTTCTTGGGTGGACATGTTTGTCGTAACTCAGTTTGGATCGGTTCTTGGCTGCTTCCATGGTTTGGAGGGCTATGCGTCGATCTTCATCAGCTTGCTCCAAAAGTAGTAAGCGTTGCTCAATTGGGGAAGTGTCCGGTAGGAGTTCAATGGCCATATGCAGGGCTGGAATCTGGCACTCAATGGGGAGGATGGATTCGACACCGTGAACTAGATGGAAAGGGGTAAAACTGGTGGTGGTTTTGGTTGACGTGCGGTATTCCCATAGTGCCGGAAAGAGCATGTGATGCCAATTTGATTTGTGTTTGTCAACAGTGCACTGGAGGATGGTCTTCAAAATTTTGTTAATTGCTTCGACTTGGCCATTCCCTTGGGGGTAGTAGGCGGAGGAGAAATGGTGTTCAAATTTCAGTAGGGTTGATAATTCTCTCCAAACAGCATCTTCAAAGTGAGAGTCGTGGTCTGAGACGAGTTTCTTTGGCACTCCAAAACGAGCGATAACATGGTTGACGAAAAGACGTGCTACGGTGTTGGCTTTGCAATTGTAAGTTGGCATGGCTTCTGCCCATTTGGTGAAATAATCTATGGCCACAATGATGTGTTTATGACCGCCGGATGACGTGGGATTGCAATCTAGGAATTCGATGGTCCATTTGAAGAATGGTCTGACAGTGACGACTGGATGAACGGGGGTGGGTGGGGTTCTTGCCTTGGGGGAAAAAAGTTCAGTTTTGACAATGTTTGACTGCAGTGATGCAATCAGTAAATAATGAGGGCCAAAAGTAACCTGTGCAGATGAGCTTTTGGGTGGTGGCCATGATGGAGAAATGGCCTCCGCAGGCACCGCTATGGCAGTCATTAAGGACTTGTTCTACTTCATCATGAGAAAGGAAGCGTCGTAAGATGGTATCAATGCTACATCGATAAAGTACATTGCCTAATAGGAGATATCGGGGGGCGTGGTGTCTGTTAAAATTTAATATGCTAAGATAGAAAATAGCAGCATTACATTCCATTTCACAATAATAGCATATACAGGATCACTGAAGAAACAACAAGCATAGCATAAACACAAGAGACACAGATTTATCCTGGGAAACCCTCATGGGGTAGAAAACCCAGTAAAGCTTCCTCAATATAGATGACCAGCAATATACAAAGATGCAAACCAAAGACATGATCTCCTCCTCCACCATAGCAGACCCCTCCTCTACAAGTGCACCTCTCTCAAGTGTGTGAGTGTATCAAATGAGGAATACACCTCCTCTATTTATACACTACTCTGACATATCTTTTACACAAGTACATGTAGGCTCGTATTTAACCAATGGGTTAAATACCCCACTACAACTGACTGGGCCAACCCCTCTAGGGTGGTCTAATAACCCTTTGACCCACATAACACATACAAGGCCGACCTCCACTAGGGAAGTCTAATAACCCGAGTTACCACATTCCGACGGAGGAATAAACATCTCCGGATATACAATAAGATCTTTACGGAGGAATGAAACATCTCCGGAATAATAAAGTACAATTATAATATTCTTTGAAGTTATAATATATCAACACTCCCCCTTAACGAGAAGGATATTATAACAGCATCTACACGAGCAAGGAGTCATCAACATCATACATGATACATCTATAAATCATTGGAAGCTTTCTCAACATCATCAGTAACTCAACCAGTTACTGGAACATCTTCAATATTGGAACATCAACATCTTCAGTACTGATTCTTTATCTTCTGCAGTACTCAAACAGCTACAGCAACATCAATATCTAAATCCTTACGATCATCAGCATCATCATCACACGCTCATCAGCATCGTCATCACACGATCATCAGCGTCGTCACATCATCTTGATCTACAACATCTAGTTCATCACGATCTACAGCATCGTCATCATACGATCATCAGCATCGTCATCATACGATCAATCAGCATCATCATCATACGATCAACAACATCGTCATCATACGATCAACATTTTCTAGGGTGATCAATCCTGCTCTCTTTAGGACATACGTCCATGGATGATGCAATCCAGTCATGTACCTTTTGAACCGAAGTCCAGGGACGATCCAGTCCTGTCATGTACCTTTTGAACCGAAGTCCAGGGATGATCCAGTCCTGTCATGTACCTTTAGAACCGAAGTCCAGGGACGATCCAGTCCTATCAATTCTTGGAGACCTCATGTCTATGGCTCAGTTCACAGGACCAAAGTCCAAGGATGATCCAATCCTTACCGTACATTTAGGACCACGTCCAAGGATGACTTAATCCTCAACCGTACATTTAGGACTACGTCCAAGGATGACTTAATCCTCCACCATACATTTAGGACTACGTCCAAGGATGACTTAATCCTCCACCGTACATTTAGGACTACGTCCAAGGATGACTTAATCCTCCACCGTACATTTAGGACCACATCCAAAGATGACTTAATCCTCCACCGTACATTTAGGACCACCTCCAAGGATGACTTAATCCTCGACCGTACATTTAGGACCACATCCAAGGATGACTTAATCCTCCACCGTACATTTAGGACCACCTCCAAGGATGACTTAATCCTCCACCGTACATTTAGGACCACGTCCAAGGATGACTTAATCCTCCACCGTACATTTAGGACCACGTCCAAGGATGACTTAATCCTCCACCGTACATTTAGGACCACGTCCAAGGATGACTTAATCCTCCACCGTACATTTAGGACCACGTCCAAGGATGACTTAATCCTCCACCGTACATTTAGTACCACGTCCAAGGATGACTTAATCCTCCACCGTACATTTAGGACCACGTCCAAGGATGACTTAATCCTCCACCGTACATTTAGGACCACGTCCAAGGATGACTTAATCCTCCACCGTACATTTAGGACCACGTCCAAGGATGACTTAATCCTCCACCATACATTTAGGACCACGTCCAAGGATGACTTAATCCTCCACCGTACATTTAGGACCACGTCCAAGGATGACTTAATCCTCCACCGTACATTTAGGACCACGTCCAAGGATGACTTAATCCTCAACCGTCCACCAAGGACTTCATTCTCGAAGACATACGTCTACGGCTCTTCTTTCAGACTAAAGTCTAGGGATGATCCAATCCCCTCACATGTTCACCAAGAACTTCATTCTCGAAGACATACGTCTACGGCTCTTCTTTCGGACTGAAGTCCAGGGATGATCCAATCCCCTCACATGTTCACCAATAACTTCATTCTCAAAGACATACGTCTACGGCTCTTCTTTCGGACTGAAGTCCAGGGATGATCCAATCCCCTCACATGTTCACCAAGAACTTCATTCTCGAATACATACGTCTACGACTCTTCTTTCGAACTGAAGTCCAGGGATGATCCAATCCCCTCACATGTTCACCAAGAACTTAATTCTCGAAGACATACGTCTACGGCTCTTCTTTCGGACTGAAGTCCAGGGATGATCCAATCCCCTCACATGTTCACCAAGAACTTCATTCTCGAAGACATACGTCTACAGCTCTTCTTTCGGACTGAAGTCCAGGGATGATCCAATCCCCTCACATGTTTACCATGTTTACCAAGAACTTCATCAAGACATGTGTCAATCATGTATCCTCATCATCAAAACATGTATAACAAAACATGTATCCTCATCATCAAAACATGTATAGCAAAACATGTATCCTCATCATCAAAACATGTATAACAAAACATGTATCCTCATCATCAAAACATGTATAGCAAAACATGTATCCTCATCATCAAAACATGCATAACAAAGCATGTATCCTCATCATCAAAACATGCATAACAAAGCATGTATCCTCATCATCAAAACATGCATAACAAAGCATGTATCCTCATCATCAAAACATGCATAACAAAACATGTATCCTCATCATCAAAACATGTATAGAAAAACATGTATCCTCATCATCAAAACATGTATAGAAAAACATGTATCCTCATCATCAAAACATGTATCCTCATCATCAAAACATGTATACCAAAACATGTATCCTCATCATCAAAACATGTATAACAAAACATGTATCCTCATGCATAACATCTATCAGCAAAAGCATGTATACATCTATCATCAAAAGCATGTATATCTAACATCAAAAGCATGTATGCATCTATCATCAAAAGAAAAAATATAAGATTCCTAAATCTAAATAATTCTAAGTAACTAAGTGCAGTAAATAGGTAACCTCATCATTGATGAGACAGACTTGTTATCAGATACTATGCTACTCCCCCTTTCGAGGAGAGTTCTTTTGAACTATACCAAGCTTGTCTCGAAAGTATTCAAACTTCACTCGAGACAGAGGTTTAGTCAAGATATCAGCAATCTGATCCTCAGTGCTTATATATACGAGCTTGATAGCTCCTCTTTGCACCATATCTCGTATATAGAAGTATCGGATCTCTATGTGTTTTGACTTATCGTGGAATAGAGGATTTTTAGTCATCTTAATGCAGCTTTGAATGTCACACATAATCACAGTGGGATCCATTTCTAAGTCAAACACTCCATATAATAGCTTTGAAGCCACACTGCTTCACAGCTGGCAGAGCAGACAACCATATATTCTGCTTCAGCAGTACTGAGAGCCACACTAGATTGTTTCTTGCTGAACCATGAGATCATGGCAGATTCAAGACTATAAAATCCACCTGATGTACTCTTTCTGTCTAAGACACTTCCTGCCCAATCAGAATCTAAGTAACCATGTAAACGGAATTCATGACCTCCAAGATAATATAGACCAAAAAATCTAATGTACCTTTTAGGTACCTCACTACATGCTTTGTAGCTATTAAGTGAACCTTTCTAGGTTCTACTAGATACTGACTTAGGGTATTTGCAGCAAAGCATATATCTGGCCTAGTATGACCCAATGATTTGTCTATATAGGGTTAGGTCCACTAAATACGATGAGTCATTAACTAATAACTTCAAGTTGGAGTCCATGGGAGTGGCCATGGCTTTATACTCCAACATATCAAATTTTTTTTAGAAACTTTATAGCATACTTACCTTGATTTAAAAGATTCCTTTTGGATCTTGCCATACTTCTAGACCTAAGAAGTAGTGCATTAATCTGAGATCTTTCATTTTCATTTCTGCAGCCATTTTCATGAGCTGTTTCTCATTCCTTGTCAGAAAGAGATCATCGTCATACAATAATGGTATGATAGGTTCATCATCCACAACCTTAAGGTAAAGGTTAGGAACAACTTTACTTCTGGTAAAGCCCAAGCTTTGTCATGAAGCTGTCAATTGTCCATTATTCACACTCTGCATTGAGTGATCTTCTGCATATCTATCTGTGCCATCTCTCGTTAGATGGGTCTACTAATATGAGCCTCAAAATCATTCGAACTCTGTGGTGAGTTGTTTCTTGCATCCATGTCATATGTGTATAGAAGCCATATTCAACCTTGTAGCAAAGGTTGAGATCCACATCACCCATGATGATCATTAAGCTCATCAATTGACTACCGATCCTGGGTACCCATACAAAACCTGATTCATACTTCTTCTTTAATTACATCATTAAGAGATTGGTCTTATCTAGTCCCTTGGAGCAAAACATCTCATCATAATTCTCTTCCTCTTTCTAAGAGAATCTCTTAACCACAAGCTTTCTATAGTGTGTTTGATTTGTAAATAATTTGTTGAACATCCATCGCTTGTTCATAGTTCATCATTCATCATGATATTTCCTACAAATGAAAATTAAGTACATGATTAGTAATACTTCATAATCATCAAATCATATTGACATGATAACCTATTATGCATTCAGATATCATTTACATAGTTATGCAACTATTTTGACCAATACTTTGGCACAACACTTTCCCGTATCCTGTATGCATACAGTGGCTATCTAGATGCCTTCCATCTCTACCAGAACATACTATCGAGAGTGTGCACAGCTCTCAGTATGTCAGCAAAGAGGTTTCATTCTAGACAAGCAACAATGGAATGTTTGTCCAACTTACCAATCATATGCATATTAGTAGCATGATATATTCTAGGAATACAAATATGCATACAAGCAATATCATTTACTATTTCTAATAACAACTCAAATACTTATCTTTTATGTTTGTGTGGTTGCCTCCCGCTTGATCTTCTATATGTCTTCTGAACCTCTATTCATTCTGTACCACTGTGCATGCTCAAGTGTGTACTAGTGTCATCCTCATGATCTCATACACAAACATACATTCATTAGTGTATTCTCAAAACATTCTAATTCTAAATAATCTTGAATATGTATAGTCATGCTCATTAGTATTCAGGGTTTCAAGGAAGTCTTCTTTTACTCATGCATATTCTTGTTTGATCATAGTACTCTTCTGGTTAGTTAAATCATCAATCAAGATAAGAGACATAATGTGCATGAACCCTTGATTAACTTTATTAATAAGCATAACAAATCATACCAAGTATACTTATATAAGGGATCCTAACACAAGGTAAGATTCTAACATGACATAGGAAAACATACCTGGATTAGTATACTTGCTTAGTTATGTACAACATACCTAAACAATCTCTTCAATGATTTAGAGATCCTGAGCTAGAACCTGCATGTCTCATAGGTTAAGCATAATATATCAAAGTCATACATACCTCGTAAGTAGAACAAAGATTATGGATGAGTCTTTTTCTTCATGTGGAACTTGATTTGTCTTTCGTGATGTACCTGAATCTTGTTAGCAGACAACATCAACCTCACACAACACCATAATGCATTAGTACAATCATATAGCCCTAATCAATGAATGTCTTCGATCATTCACATGCATTCATACTGTTACTAGGGTGATAAGATAAGTCTAACATTAATCAAGATTGTACTAACAAATAATATGAAGACAAATACATTATGAATTTAATCAGGAATCAGATTTCAAGACATACCTGAACCTCCTTGAGTCATACCTGTCGAGACTTCTTGTAGTCTTCTTATGTAAGGCCTTAGCCTCAACTCCCCCTTTGAAACTTCTGGATCTTCTGGACAGGATCCCGAGCTAGGGTTTGATGAATCCCACCCTTCTGCTCAATCAAAAGGTTTGATCCAAGGCTCTAAACTCTTATTTTTCTGAGGAGCTTCCAGCCGTGGTTACAGACTTCAAAAATTCCAACTTTTGCTGAAGCCCTAATTTTCCATCTTTCCGATCAAAATCCCGAGCTAGGGTTTAATCAAGCCCGGTCTTCTACCCAACCAAAAAATTCGATCTTGGTCTCTAAATTTCAATTTTCCTGAGTAGCATTCAGCCGTGGATACCGATTCCAAAAATTCTAACTTTCTCCGAAACCCTAAATTCCGGAAGCCATGAATCAAGGTGCTCCAAAAATAATTCTGTTTTGACAGAAATATGCACCTGATTGTTTCTACTATAACTCTAAAATTTTTGCTCCACAGGGTCTGAAAACGTTTTTTGCAGTAGCCTGACCTATCATCTTTCCATCCTAATAGGTCTGACCTCAATTGGATTTTCTGAGAGAAAGTTATGCCAAGTGTCGCAACGTGAATGGGATAAAACAGGAGAGTGAACTTGTACGGCGTGCCACGTGTCACTGTTTGAACTTCGGCCTCTGAAAAATTTTCTTGAGATAGCACGCCCTGTTATCTTTCCATCCTAATAGGTCTGACCTCAATTGGACTCTCTGAGAGAGAGTTATTCCAAGTGTCACAACGTGACCTGTTTATGGGATAAAACAGGAGAGCGAACTTGTACGGCATGCCACGTGTCACTGGTTCACCTTTGGCCTCTGAAAAAGTTTCGTGAGATAGTACAGTCTGTGTAATACCTGTCACTTTTTATGAAATTTCATTTGGAGCTTCCTAGCCCAATTTATGACCTTTTGTCCAAGGTCACATGATTTTGACTGAGATCTGGAAGAGGCAGAAACCCTAACTTGTACTGATCATAACTCATAAAGTACAACGAATCTGAGGGTTCCATTTGGACACAAGGTACCTGGGGATGTTATCTTCTACCTGTAAACGTTTTAGACCCTGAACCTTTGCAGAAATGGATTTATAGCGAAAGTTCCATGATGACTGGTTTTTACTATGTAAAACCCTAACCTTCAAATTGTCGTAAGTAAAGCAAGTGTCGTAAGTGCCATACCTTGTCTTCCTTCAGGTTATCTCTAATACCATGTTAAAATTTAATATGCTAAGACAGAAAATAGCAGCATTACATTCCATTTCACAATAATAGCATATACAGGATCACTGAAGAAACGACAAGCATAGCATAAACACAAGAGACACAGATTTATCCTGGGAAACCCTCATGGGGTAGAAAACCCAGTAAAGCTTCCTCAATATAGATGAACAGCAATATACAAAGATGCAAACCAAAGACATGATCTCCTCCTCCACCATAGCAGACCTCTCCTCCACAAGTGCACCTCTCTCAAGTGTGTGAGTGTATCAAATGAGGAATACACCTCCTCTATTTATACACTACTCTGACATATCTTTTACACAAGTACATGTAGGCTCATATTTAACCAATGGGTTAAATACCCCACTACAACTGACTGGGCCAACCCCTGTAGGGTGGTCTAATAACCATTTGACCCACATAACACATACAGGGCCGACCTCCACTAGGGAAGTCTAATAACCCGAGTTACCACATTCCGACGGAGGAATAAACATCTCCGGATATACAATAAGATCTTTACGGAGGAATAAAACATCTCCGGAATAATAAAGTACAATTATAATATTCTTTGAAGTTACAATATCTCAACAGTGTCATATACAATGGCATCCGTCACAATCGATGTTGGGTTGAAATTTTTGTGTGCGGAGGTAGATTAAGATGTCGCCGTACCATGGGTCGTCAGAGGAAATGATGAAAATGTGGTCGTCAATGAGGTCCGTTTGGATAGCAGGTGATGACGAAGAGGATGGGAGATCTGTGATGAGTTGAGCGAGTGCTAGGGCCTTGGTGCTCTTTGGGATTTTGAAATTTAGGTCATATTCTTGTAGGATAATCTCCCATTTAGCTACGCGGCCTTGAAGGAGGCGACGTGTCAAGAGGTAAACCATTGGATTGGAATTGGCTACAACCATGGTGTGGCTGAGGAGAATGTAATGTCACAGCTTTTGTACTGAAAAGACGACGACGAGGGCCATCTTCTCTTCATGTGGGTAGTGGAGGGGTGGGCTTGACAAGGTCTAGCTCACATAGTAGATGACATGCTCTTGGCGAGCAGTATCTTCTTGGACAAATACTCCAGATACGACATATTCGGATGCTGAAACATAGAGGGTGAAATCTTTTGTGAAATCTAGAGGAGAGATCAACGGGGCGTTCGTGAGTGCTCTCTTTAAGTCGATGAAAGCTTATTTTGCTTGTTGGTCCCATATGAAATGGGTATGTAGACGTAGTAGTCGAAGGAAACTGTGGACCATCGTGGCATAGTCAGGGACAAAGCGGTGGAGGAAGTTGGACCTCCCTTGAAGGCTTTGAAGTTATCTTAATGTACGGGGTGACAGTAAGTCTATAATAGCTTAAACTCTCAAGGGGTCTATAGTGATGCCTTTTTCTGAAATGACAAACCCCAGCAGGCGACCTCCTGTAGCGCGAAAGACACACTTGAGTGGGTTCAAGCGGATGTTGTATTTTCGAAAATGCAAGAAAACTTGTCGAAGGTCGTCTAAATGGTCAGATCATTTCTTAGATCGAGCGGTAAGGTCGTCTAGATAAAATTTTATGATTCTATGTAGATCGTGGAAGCAATAAGTCATGGCGCGTTGGAAAGTGGCTCCAACATTCTTGAGACAGAAAGGCATGACGTGATAGGCGAAGGTGCCCCATGGGGTAGTGAAAGTGGTCTTGTATTGATCTTCTTTACAGATTTTGATTTGGTTATATCCAGAGAAACCGTCCATAAAAGAAAAAACCTCATGCCCCGCACATTCATCGATTAGTTGGTCAATGAATGGTGTGGGGAAGTTGTCTTTGGGACAAGCGAGGTTGAGGTCTCAGAAATCAGTACAAATGTGTATGGTGCCCACTTTCTTGTTTACTGGAACTGGGTTTGAAACCCAGGTGGTGTAGGCAATAGGATATATGAATCCTGCTTTTTGGAGTTTCTCAATCTCAACCTTAACAGCTGGGAGCTTAGACGGGTGAATTGGGATTTGTTTCTGTCAAACAGGAGGCACATTGGGCCAGGTGTCAATGTGATGTTCCACAATGTTAGGATTGAGGCCAGGTATCTCGGTGTAAGACTAGGCGAAGACATCACAAAACTCTTGGAAGAGTTTCTTATATGCCTGAGTCTCCACTTGAGTGCATGATGCGCCTAGCGAGATGAGCTCAGGTTTTCTAGGTGTGGTGGAAATCTCGATTTGTATAATAGGGGAAATGTAGGATATATTCCCCTCTTCGAAGGCATATGGTGCTGGGATGGGGTCTTTAAACCAATCAACCTTAGTCGGTAGAAAATCTTTTGATTCCACTGATAATTGGTTTTCTGCGGTGGATGTAGACACCTCAGGGAGGAAGTATGATCGATGGTGCATATCATCCCAAGGGTAGTCCGGTGGAGTGAGTGTTTCTAGAATTTTCTCATCAGTAAAAAAGTAATTAGGCCATAAATCAACTGGTTTGGGTTTGTATGTGGTTGCAATCATATAGATGGTATTGATTTCTTCCGAGGAAGATGATTTCAGAGGGTAGATCTCCTCGATGAGGGCAGGAGATATCTCTAAGTCAACATTGTTCATCTCGTATAAAGCTGCTCTATAATCTGGGAGATTAGGGCAGTGGTGTGAATAATGGCCATAAATGCCACATATCGCACAAGGGTGGTTAGTGTGAAGCATTTTGTCGCGAGGTTGAGGAGGTGGCTCAATTCTTATCACTGGAATTTCGGTGTCGTCATCCAACATATTCATGTGTTGTTGGAGTGCAGGTAATTGTGGACATTGATGAGCGGCATGGCCTACGTCATCACACAACGAGCACTTTGGGGGAATGCGAATAGTTGGGGGGTTCTTGGCTACCTTGGGGGTTGTTTGGCAGGTGCGAGTTATGGGTCCAATGTTATAAGTTTGTGGGCCTCTGCCCCATGTGTTTCGTAACGGAGGTGGGGCGTTTCTAGACATTGATGCCATAGTCACTATTGGGGGTGGTTTGTTTTGCAGATGAGTGACAGGAGGGGGTGGGTGGTTGGTAGTAGGGATAGGTTGTACCAGTTGTAAAATAACAGTCAGAGTCAGCGGGGGGCTCAAAGCAGGAAAGTACCATACAGGTAACCCTAATGTTAAACCAAGAAGGTTGAGTGTAGCCATTACTGGCGAACTGACAACTCCAGAAAATGGGAACAAGAATGGGATAGTATGAATTGGCATTGTTCCAAATGAGTAAGCATTGTGGGTGTTTGTGGTAGTGACGAGGGATGATGTGTGGTGTGCGACAGGGTGCACAAATCGGATGTTCTTGTTATCGGTAAAGGTGGTGGGATCGATGGAAATGTGGAATTCATAGGTGAATCGGTGTAGATTCCAGGACCAATTGACGAGACAAATGATGTCAGTGTAGTTTGAATGGTTTGTTCAATCATTGGTAACACATTTTGAGGGGCTGTGGGGGCATTAGGATCATAATATGTGAGTTGATCAATCTTGATAACGCGTCCATCATGTGGGAACATCATGAGTCGGAACACAGATGAAGAAACGGATTTCATTTTGGACATATAGCTATGTCCAAGAAGGAGGTTGTAGTCGAGCTGGGAATTGATCACTTCGATGTTGATGAGAACTAATTTGCCGCCTAGTTCTACGGGTACGTTTGATAAGAGGCCTTGTGGTTGAGCTGAGAGCCCGTCGTAAGCTCGTAATGCTATGGTAGATGGTTGTAAATTGGGGGAGCCAAGTTTCTGCCACACAAGAGTGGACATAACGCAGGTTGAAGCTCCTTCATCGATGATGCATCGATGCACAACAAGGTTTCGAATGTTTACGGATACTTGGAAGGCCAAATTTGATGGCAATCAAGGTTCAGCTTGGTCTAAGTTGAAATCCATCATATGTGTATCGTTAGGGTCTACTCCTCCGATGGCAGATAGTAGTAGTTTTCATTGTGTAGGGAATGTTTTCAATACCTCTAAAGCAGACATAACAGCGGGGGACTGTGCTAAATCTTCCACGACGTTATAATTGGATGCTGCACGAGCATTAGGATTGTTGTTAATCCTTCGCAAAGGGATGTGAGGGATTTTAGGTTCTCTGTCCAACGGCATATTTGGTATGCATAGTGGTTGATCTGATGGAAGGGAGGCGGATGCGTTAATGGGAGGAGTTTCTGGGGGTAGGCCATATTGATTCCTACGAGTATGGAGGTTGATATCATTGGATGACATAATTAATGAATGGTGTGTGCTTGAATCCATATGCTGATAATCAATTGCGGCATAGGTGATTTTTTGCTGAGGTGTAGCAGATACTTGTGGGGGATCCGTTGGGTGAGCATTTAGTACTCCCTGGTTTGGCAATGGGTTTTGCAATATCATGGGTTGCGGTTGATTAAGTGGAGCTGGTTGTCCAGCGTGGCCCTAGCATTGGGCATCGTCATCCCAAAGCTTACATGCTTTCTCTAAATGGGGGTAGTTGTGAGTGTAGTGGCCATAGACTCCACATATAGAACATGGATGGTTTGTTCTCAGGTTATTGTTTTTCGTGTGCTTGGGATGATGATCAGGATTCTAGTTGGGGGGAGCGGTGTTGTTATTATTTGGAGGATTGGGTGGTGGTGGACCTTGATTATGTTGTTGGTTGTTACTGCGGTTACGTCCTCTTCTGTGGTTTTGTTGTCCGCCCAGGTTGCGTTGGTTGTTTTGGTGTTGGGGCTGATTATGTTGTGTGTACACTTGCCCTTGAGTAGTGGGAGGATTTTGGGGTGCCGCAGGTGCGGGAGTAGGTTGCGGTGGATAATAAGCTGGTGGGGCTGGAGGAGGTCTAGTTGCCTACTGGGGTTGTTGGTAACACTGGGCTATTGGAAGTGTTGGGTTAGCTGGTGTAGCTTGCTGGGGGTAATACATTGGTACATTGGTTGGGCTGGTAAGTGAATTGGGGGTCATATTGTGATCCAGCCATGGGGTTGGTTGGTGATATTTCAGTAGGGTGTTCAGATTCAGCCTCAGAATCAAATGTGAAGTGAGGCACATCAGAATCGGATGACTGTGTTCTATGCCAATGACGTGTCGATTCAAGGGATAAGGCTCTACGTCTATGATGTTTAGAGTCAAGTGTACCGAACTGAGGGGGTTCGCTCTGAAGACGGTGGGATCGTCTTAAATTCTTAATGGTGAGAAATATATAAAAATTTCGGTGGAAGGTGGTGATGTAAAAAACTTGAAACCCTAGTGCAACAATGAGTGCAAGAGGGGAGTGAAAAAATAATGGCTCTCAAGCCAACAACCAACCTCAAAAGCACTTATTATAACAGTTGTGCTATAATAAGTGGAGGGATCTAACAAAGTGGTCAGAATACCAAAAGTCAAACAGTTCCTAGAAAAAAGTGGTGCTCATTAGACCAAAGGTGGGTATTGTATCATGCAAACACCTAACTAGAAGTATTGTGAGTCAACAAACGATATCCTCTGCAAGGTGATGAAATCCAAGTTAGACAATATAGAGTGTTGAATCAACAACTAGATATCCCCCTACTAGGAGGGACACCGGGTAGACAATCCTAAAGAGTGGCAACTAGGATACCCCATTCATGACATGTTCGGTTGGGTGAATCTGCAGTTTGGTTCTATCATCGTTGTACCCCCGTACGGGTGTACACCGAGAACTTCAAAAGGTATCCTTCGGTTACTGAATGGATTGCGGTATTCCACTCAGGCTTCCAGAACCGGTCTGGCAACTTCAACCCTCCTAAGGGAGAGACCTTTCCGATAAATTGGTTGATAACTGTGTCAAAATTATAAGGGATTTTTGGGACCCTAAAGACAACCACTATGTCTCATATGTAAAATATTGAGGGGTGTTATTGGTACACCTATCCCCTCAATTCTACCTAACTACAAGATTCTTTTAAGTGCTCCCCAAGTGGGGTTAAAATGTTGGTTGACTTTAAGGTAGATTTTAAGGCTCAATTTAAATAATGTGGCAGAGTGGGTGCAAGTGTGGTTATTAAACTGAAATTGATTTGCCTCGCTTGGGCGATTGATTACAAATTAAAGAAAAGACACTTCCAATTTGCAAAAAATAAAGGCGCTTTCGAAATGTAAATGCTTGAAAAAACTATTCAAAAATAATGGATCTTTGAAATAATTTAAAGGGAAGAAAATAACATAAATATTTCAAGAAATAAATGGATCTCTTAGAAAATTGCTTGGAAAAACTGTTGAGCAAATAAATAGTAAACCCTATGATCTAAATAGAATGCAGAAAATCTTTCTTTCAATTACTAATTTTTTTCTTAAAAATACTTTTTAATGGATCATATATAAATAGAAAAAGATTTAGTATGGCTGTAAAAATGCAGAAAAAAAATAATGCTGTAAAATAGGCTAAATGGGCAAAAAATACAGCAAAACATTTTCTAAAAAATTGGTCGAATTCAAAATAAAAGCATCGCGGGTTTTGGGGAAAAAGCCACAATGTGCAGTGTGGGTTTCGGCCGCACAGTTGCGATGTGTAGTGCGGCAAATGGCCGCGAAGCCGCGATGTGTAGTGCGGGTTCCGGTCGCACAGTCGCAATGTGCAGCGCGGGTACCAGTCACACAGTCGCGATGTGCAGCGCAAAAAATGGTCGCGATGTTCAGCGCGTAAAATGGCCGCGAAGCTGCGGCATGCCGCGTGGAAAAAGGCCGCGAGGTCGCGATGAGCTGTGTGACTGTCGGGTGAAAAACCGTGAGGCGAAAGCCGAAAAATGGACGCCGAAAAACGAACCCAAAAATGGAAATTTCATGCTGTTAATGGCAACAGAAAGGGCCAAGATCTAGAACAGCAATGGATCTGCTATCTAGGATGGCAAATCTGTGAATTAAAATGATTAAAACTAGCAAAAACTAAGATCTAAAGCAAAAAACCAAAATCTAAGAATTCGAAGCCAGTGGAGTTGCCAAAAACTGTTTGCTTAGTTTTGCAACTAAGCTTGTGAGATGGGCACCTATCAACAATGTGATAGAAGTTTCAATATAGAAAGCAAAAACAATTATGAATTAAATCTAAATCTAAACTAACATGTGCATATAACAAATAAATCTAAAAATGATTCATAGAAAGAACAAGAAATAAAAGAATGTTTTGTATTATCATACCTCAAATGGTGAGGATTTGTGGTGTTGAGCAGCTCCAAGGGTGAGATGCTCCAGGCTCCAATGGTCTTTTCTCCAAGATTGCTACAATGGTCAAGAACTCATGAGAGATTTTGATAGCATGAGGATAGGATGATGGATGGATGGAAAGTGAGGAGCCCCTACCACCTTTTATAGTTTTTGGTGGTGGGGAATACCATTATGGTTTTGAGGAAACCAAAGGTATTGACCAACATCGTTTAGGTACCTTTTTCCCTCCTTTTTCCTTTTTTGAATATTTTTAATGTTTTTATTCCCTTTTAATATTTTTGGGAATTTTGGACCCTTTTTTAGGGTTTTTTATGTTTTTGAGGAAAAATATATCTTTTGAGGGGAAAAAGGGTATATTATGGTCTTTTGGTGACCTTTTGATGGCTTTAGAGGCTCAAATGGTGGAAAAGTGGACAAATGGGTCATGTGAATAAAGAAATGAGCTAGTGAGCACTTTTGCGGTGTTAACAGCAATGGAAGCAATATTCCTATTTGGAAATGTGGTCACTAGGTTTGGGTGCCCAAAAATACTGATGAGTGACCAAGGGACTCATTTTTTTAATTAGACAATCGCAACGATGACGGAGGAATTTCAGATTCAGCACAAGAAGAGTACCCCGTATCACCCTCAAGTGAATGGGACAATTGAGGCATTCAATAAGATATTGGATCATGCGCTCATGAAGGTATGCAACATGAATAAGGACGATTGGGACTTGAAGATCCCTACGATACTTTGGGCGTATTGCACAACTTGTAAACGTTTGACTGGCCAGACACCGTTCAAACTTGTATACAGGAAGGAATCCATAATACCGATGGATTATATTGTCCCTAGTCTATGGATTGTAGTTGTCATAGGAATGAGCGACGATGGATCATTAGAATAACGATTGGCACAATTGGTACAACTCGATGAGGATTGGTTCATCATAGCCTTTCATTAGAAAGTGGAAAAGGATCGACATAAGGCTTGGCATGATCAACACGTTAAACAAAAGCACTTTCAGCGCAGGGATACAGTTCTACTATATGAAAGCAAGTTTCTTAAGCACCCAGGTAAGTTACAAATGCATTGGTTAAGTGACTACATCACAAATGTTGTCACTGACGGAGGTGCAGTGCAACTACAAAGTTTAGATGGGGTATTGTTGCCAAAGTTAGTAAACGGGAATCGGTTGAAACCCTATCACCATGATCAGGAACATAGTTGCTGAGAAGCACGGTGCAAAAACAAAACAAAAAAACTAATGATGACAAAAAGTGGGAAGCATGCAAGAAGCATGGCCAGCCAGGTCGCTTGACAATGCTTCACACATTTTAGCACGTGAGAGTCAAATCCAAGTATGATCACTATGGGTTGGCATCACTGGAAGACGGTGGAGCAGTATGATGATAGATTCAGTTGGTTGTGGCTAATATTTTGAAAATGATGAGAAGCAAGCATAAATACTGGTGGAAGCATTGCAGAACACAAGTCAAAATAGAGAGTCCGAAGAGGAGAATTAGTGGGTTGTATGTTGCGATTCAGTAAGCTAGATGCAGAGAGTTAGGAAGTTGGGTTCATAATCCCAAGGAAGCTGTGGAAAAGGGAAGTGAGGTAGTTGCAATGGTACACTTCATTTCGAGTAGAAGCACTCCAGGTGCGCTGAGAGAAAGAACAACAATTGTGCATGAACAACCAGTGAAGGAAGCAGCACAGACACTTGGGCGGAGCAAAGATGACGTATCACCTGAGATGTCTAAGAGTGCGGTAGTAGTTAGAAGGGTCGGGGTTTCCCTAACCACCAAAAAACCAGGGGCACAGGCCCGCTAGTTCCAGTAGTGGATGGTCAAATGTGCAAAATAGATGTGCCAGAGCAGCTGGCTTGTTTCATAATTTGGCGACGAAGATGAACTTTTCACTAGATCACAGGAAGCCTGAAGCACCCGAACAAGCACAAAAGGGGTAGATGATCAAGGTTTCAGGAGACTGGAGGATGATTTCAAGGTGGATGATCAAGGTTTCAAGAGACAATAGGATGAGTTCGAGAAGTACATGACAGCGAGCTCCAGACGTCAAGAATAGCTTCAAAAGTTTACCACAATGACAAACGAGACCAATACCAGAAGTGTCCAGCTGAGGTGGCTCAAGGGTGAACCACAAGTTTTTGTTGGGGGCCTATTAGCATGGGATTAGTCCACATGAAGTGCAAAATCCGACAACTGCGAAAGGGATAATCCATGAAAGAAGGGTCATTCGCGAAGAATGCGAAAGCGCGGAAGTAGTTAGTTTATGAGATAAGGGTCATGTGGACCATTTTGTAACCAATTAGTTTTGTATAAAAAGGAGCATCATTGTAAGCCTAAGGGAATCTGGTGATGAATAGAGCAATCGACCGTTTGGGTTTTGATCCATTTGTTGATCTGTTTTGTATCCACAATATGATGTATTGACTGTTTCTGTGAAGTTCATTCCGCAGGTTTTAATGAATGCATGAAGATGTTTGATTATGGTGTTATCTATGTCTTTGTTTCTATTAAATGATGAATGTGAATGTTTGTGAGATGTTTAATGCTCTATGGGTTTGGTAATTGTTGTTCATGCCAATGGGTAATTAGATCATGTTGATGTGAATGTCTATTATGTGTTCACTCTACGATTGATGAATATGCCAATGATGAACTGCTAGCATGGTGAAAAAGATATAATCTCTGGTTTCTGCAGTTGCAATGTATGTTTGATGCATGTCCTCAACTCCATTATAGAAACTTGGTTCCTACAGCCGCCTTGTGCATCTCGGGTGAGACTTCACTCGCTCTGCGAGTGTTTCTGGAAAGGGTAAAACCTTTCTGGGCCGATGCGTAAGGGAGTTCGGTTGATGGTTTTTTGATGACAGTGCGAAGTGAACCCCTCTCGACAGTTGTTGTGTCAACACCAAGTGAGTCTATGTAGGAATTTGACCAGTGGTTTAAAAATTTAATGGATAGAGTAATCTTTCATATCGGATGCTCAGCACAAAGAGTGGTTTATAACTACATTATTATGTTAAATTTTGAGCATTAATTCACAATACTCTTGGATCTCTACTGAGAGAATAACATATACAGTATATCAATGCATAACAATCACAATAAGCATGACAAGAATCACAAGAATCAAAAGCATGAGAGACAATAGACACAAAGTTTCTGTGGGAAAAACCCTAGGGTGAAAAACCCCACAACTTCCTTAGAGATAGAGACAGCAATGGCTCAACCAAAGTACAACCAAAATACACTGAGATAGTCTCCTAGTAGCAGATGATCCTCCTCCTCACTAGTGCGCCACTTTCTGAGTGAGAGAAGTGTGAGTTTCCTAGTGAATCCAAATAGAGATCTCCCGATCTCTATTTATACTTAACCTATTTTCCCAGTTACACTATGGGGCCTACTTGTCTATCTAGATACATCCACAATATAATATATATTTCAGGGCCGACCCCACACATGGTGGTCTAATAACCTATCGGCAAGTACACACACTTGCGACACTTGTCAATCCACATGACAACACTTCCTTATAAAGGAATAACACATCTCTAATAAGGGTACAATAAATATATATGAAATACATAGATGAAATACATTCTGAAGTTACATATACATCAACACTCCCTCTTAACTAGGAAGGTATTTCTTGACACAGATCTGCTAGACAAGTCTTCTTCTCAGGATCATCGTCATCGATGCATCGTCATCATCATCATCACTGCTGCTGCTATCTCAACCAATCTCTGACTCTACTCATCATAGGAAGTTCTACAGAGCCATTCCTTTTTCATACTGGATGTAGGCCCACTACCTGTAGGTCTTCGTCATCACTGGCCATACTATGGAATCCTCCGGACTTATTACGTGCATCACAAAACCTCAAAAGAGCATCCCAAGATGTTATGAGCACATGGATCTACCTATAGGATCTCCCAGGGCCATATTATATGTGACCTCACCACAAAACCTCGCAAGAGCATCCCAGGCTGTTACGAGCACACAACTCTACCTATAGGATCTCCTAGGGACAGATTATATGGGGTCACCACAAAACCTCGCAAGAGCATCCCAGGCTGTTACGAGCACACAGCTGTACCTATAGGATCTCCCAGGGATAGATTATATGTGGTCATAGCAAAACCTCGCAAGAGCATCCCAGGAATTATTACGGGCAAACAGCCCAACCTATCGGATCCCCCAAAGACATATTATATGCCATAGGACAAAACCTTGAAAGAGCATCTGCCAGATATCCTAGGGCTAGATTATATGCCATAGGAAAAACCTCAAAAGACTATTTGCAGATCTCCTAGGGCCAAATTATATGTCCTTCCAGAGCAAAACCTCGAAAGAGCATTTGCCAGATATCCCAGGGCCAAATTATATGCCATAGGAAAAACCTCGAAAGACTATCTGCAAATCTCCCAGGGCCAAATTATATGCTCATCTACACAACCTGATCCACGGCCATAGAGTATCAACCTGATACTCACCATACAGCATCCTGATGTACACATGATCATCCTGATCATCATCACTGCAACATCCTGCTGCATATCATCTGGAGCAACATCCTGAAGCTCGTCATCCATGATCATCCTGATCATACAATGCATCTACCTGATGCATACCAAGTATCTACCTGATACATATCAGCATACATGATCCACCTGATACAAATACAAATACATGATCTACCTAATCATACAATGTATCCACCTGATACATATACAGATACATGGTCCAAGCATCCAACATGATGCATATACAAAATACATACAAATGATCCAACCGATCATATACAACATCCAACATGATGCGTACATATATATACATATAAATGATCCAACTGATCATATCCAGCATCCAACATGATGCGTACATACATATACATATAAATGATCCACCTGATCATATCCAGCATCCAACATGATGTGTACATACATATACATATAAATGATCCAACTGATCATATCCAGCATCCTCCTGATGTGTATACAGAGTAGTAACTGGAGCATCATCCTGATGCTCATCATCCAGTGCTTACATCCACAACCATGTGAACGATCCTCCTTCCAACATACTTGGAATGGCTTCAGCAAATGTGCCCATCAATTCTTCCTTGAAGCGTCGTCGATCTGAAGAACACCAAGCCTCTCCCTGAAGTACTCGAACTTCACCCTGGCTAGTGGCTTTGTTAGCACATCTGCAATATGCTCGTCCATCGCAACGTACATGAGCTTCACTGCTCCTCTCTGCACCATATCCCTGATATAGTGATATTTTATCTCTATGTGTTTTGACCTGTCATGAAATACTGGGTTCTCAGACAGCTTCACACAACTCTGGTTATCACAGAAGATACCAGTAGCATCCAATGGGAGATCAAATAACTCAGACAGTAGCTTCCATAGCCATACTGTCTCACAACTAGCTGAACAAGCTGCAACATACTCTGCCTTAGCTATACTCAGTGCTACGCAGGACTGCTTCCTGCTAAACCAAGAGATCACACCTGATCCCATACTGAAGCAGCACCCAGATGTGCTCTTCCTATCTGCAGCATTGCCTGCCCAATCTGAATCAACATAACCCTGCAGGTTAAACTTTTGATTTGCTTCATACTTGAGCCCATAATCAACTGTACCCTTCAGGTACCTCAGAATATGCTTTACAGCAACCAAGTGAATGCTCCTTGGATCCATCAGGAACTGGTTCACATACACTTCTTCTTCATGTGTCTTAGAACCAAGTGGCTGCTCCACATATACTTCTTCTTCAACCACACCATTCAAGGAAGCTGTCTTGAAATCCATCTGATGTATCTTCTATTTCATCACTTTTATATTTCTCTATGTTGCCGTCTGTAGCATGCTTGATCTGATAGATCTATATGGAATTCATAACAAAACTTCCCTTCAGGTCTTGGGACTACATCCCAAACATCATTCTTCATGATCGACGGATCATGGCATTCTTCCCGTATCCTGGGAACTTCAATATCTTCAATAGATAATTTTGTTGCTTGAACAAATGTTGTAGTCCTTCTTTTGTACGTGAAGGTATATGGTCTTTCCTACAAAACAAGTTAAATTGCATGATTAGAAACATCTCATAATTTTCAGACAAATTCTTACACATAAAGAAATATGTCATACAGTCATGCAATTATCTTAGCCAATGCTTCAATACAACATTTATCCATGTTCCATAACTTTCTAGATGCCTTCCAGTCTCTACCAGAACATTGTTAAGAGTTTGCACTACTCCCAACATGTCAGCAAAGAGGTTTCATTCTAGATAAGTAGCAATGGAATGTTGTACAGTGCCATAGGCCACTTACCCATCACATGCATATTAGTAGTATATTGTTCATTAATGTAATCTTTCTAATATGCACAATACATATCCTAAGTCTAGGAACATGAGCATATACATCATTGAACAATTTTATTTAAACAAACAAATATGCAAGAAATGATAATTAAAATACTTATCTTTGTTTGTTTGTTGGGTGGAATCCCTCTAAGTCTTTGCTTCCTTGTAGGAGTTGCTGGAGTCCTAATCTGAAGTAGCTTCTTCTACACTTTTCTATTGTGGAATGTAGAGAGATGGTCAACTCCCTCTAAATATCTACATCCTTGAATAAACCACTGAAGTGTACTCCCTCTTGATCTTTGCTTCCTGGATTACCTGTTCTTGAACTTATATTCATTCTCGATCCCTATGCTTGTTAGTATCATCATTGTGTTATCCTCGAGGTCTCATACATAATCAAACATTCATTAGTATAATCTTAATATTATCAAAACATAATAATCTCAAGCATGTATAGTCACGATCATGTCAAACAGAAATAATAAGCATTAGCATTCAAGGTTTATATATAGGACTCTTATGGTTAGTCATAACATTAAATAAGGTAAGACACGTAATATGCATATACCCATGATTATTCAAACCTATGAATTCATGAATAGACATCATCAATCATGTCATGCATACTCTTATAATATATCCTATGATATAAGAAACACATACCTGGTCACCATATTTGCTAGTTATGTCCTGCAATGTGTTTTTGTTCTCTTCAATGACCTGCATAACTCATTAGTTAACTTTTGCAAAAACAAATTATACATACCTCTATGTGATCCATGACTATGGATGAATCTTTGTCTTTATGTCACCATGGCATGTTCAGGTTGTCCCTTTAATTTGTACAATCCTCCCTGTTGCTCTCCAATCACCACTGCATCATCAATAGTTTTACCCTTTGGCCACATTAGGACTTGGCCATCTACAAATGCAACCCTCATGCCTTTTGCATCCAATGCAGAGATGGAGAGAAGCTTATTCTTGAGCCCAGGTACATAAAGGACTTCTTTCATCTTCAAATATTTTCTAGAATCTAGGTTGTAGGAGGCTTCACCACTTCCTTTGATTGGGTATTGATAATCATACCCAAGTTTTACCTTATGGGATGATTCATGTTTAGATAGGTTTACAAAAGATTCCTTAAACCCAGTCATGTGTTTGGAAGCCCCACTGTCAATCAACCAATCATTACAACCATGGGAGATAGTACCTGTGAGAGCAGAGATTAGAACATACTATTCTTCACTTGATGAGTCATCATCACTATCATTACTTTCTTCCCTAGCCTTCTTCTTTGGAGGTTCATCATCCTCGGCAGCATGAGCATGGAACTTTATTTTGCTACCCTTCTTCTTCTTACTGGAGTTGTTGTTATTATCCCTTTTGTTCTTGGGACAATCTGAGGCAAAGTGACCCTTCTCATTGCATGTGAAGCATCTTAGATCCTTCTTATTCTTTTGATAGGATCTCTTGTAGCGAGAGTGCTCCTTCTTGGGCTTGCTTCTTTTGGTGTGACCTGCGAGAGATTGATCTTCACCTCCCATCTTTTCCTCACGAGCTATAAGTCTAGCTTCTTCTTGAGAGCATTCCTCCCACAGTTTACTGAAAGAGATCAATTTCTTTCTTGCACAGATTCCTTGAATAAAGGAGTCCCATGACCTAGGTAGGCCATTCAGAGTGGTCATAACAACTTCACCATTGTCCACTACTTCATCCACAACTTCAAGTTGCTCCTTGATTTGAGAGACCTTGGAGAAGTAAGATTGAATGGTTTCTCCATTCAACATCTTGACCCCTTTCAATTGATTCCGCAGAGTCATCTTCCGATTTATGTTCTTCCCTTCAAATAGCTTGGTCAAAGAGTCAAACATCTCCTTGGGTGTCTTTAGAGAAGACACATGGGGTATGAGATGGTCTTTGATAGAATCAGCAATAATTCTCTTTGCCTTGACCAAGTTCTTCTTATGTAATACCTTGGCCTCTTCATCCTCTCGAATAGGGATGTCTTCTTTTATATATGAGTCCAACTCATTCTCTTCCAGGATTAACCCAATCCTATACTTCCAAGCTCGGAAGTTATCAGCCCCTTTAAGCTTATCCTCAAGCTTGGTGTGGTGAGACATCTTAAAGAGTACTTCAAATGTAAATAGAAAAGATTTAGGTCTGACCACTTGAAATGCTAAAAACTGGATCTGGTCATGGATTAGGGTTTGTCGAAAAAACCCTAAAAATTCAAAAAGTGAATTTCAACTTTTTGAAAGGATAGAAAGATGCGCCTTGATGAGCTGATTAGCCTGATGTATTCAGAAATTTAGAACAACAAAGCTTTACCCTTCAGATTTGTCTTTTTGTCCTCCTGGGTTCACCGGGAGAGCCTTGAATTAGGGTTTGAGTTTCCCGGAGATCTACCCAGCCAAAAATCTTGATCGAAAGCTCTAAACTTCGATGTTTGCAAGGCACTTCTAGCTATGTCTTCAGATTCCAGAAATTCCTATTTTTGTGGAAACCCTAATTTTTAGGGCCAAATCTGAAAATGCTCAGAATTGAATTCTGATTGGATAGATAGATTGGCCTTGATGAGTAGAGTCAATCTACTATAATGTGTTTCCAAAATCTATGGAGAGAAACCCAATAAACAAGAAAGTCAAGTTTTCGTCACTGCTAAATGTCTTCTTCTCAGGTTAGCTTTGATACCATGTTAAATTTTGAGCATTAATTCACAATACTCTTGGATATTTACTGATAGAATAACATATATAGTATGTCAATGCATAACAATCACAATAAGCATGACAAGCATCACAAGAATCAAAAGCATGAGAGACAAGAGACACATAGTTTCCGCGGGGAAAACCCTCAGGTGAAAAACCCCACAACTTCCTCAGAGATAGAGAGAGCAATGGCTCAACCAAAATACACTGAGATAGTCTCCTAGTAGCAGATGATCTTACTCCTCACTAGTGCGCCACTTTCTGAGTGAGAGAAGTGTGATTTTCCGAGTGAATCCAAATAGAGATCTCCCGATCTCTATTTATACTTAACTTGTTTGCCGAGTTACACTATAGGGCCGACTTGTCTATCTAGATGCATCCACAATATAATATATATTTCAGGGCTGACCACACACATGGTGGTCTAATAACCCATCGGCAAGTACACAGACTTGCGACACTTGTCAATCCACATGACGACACTTCCTTATAGAGGAATAACACATCTCTAATAAGGGTACAATAAATATATATGAAATACATAGATGAAATACATTCTGAAGTTACATATACATCAACATGTTACCACATATAATATTTCCTTTCATGCAACAGAAGGTTGTATCGGAATCTGAAGCTCTCAAGATTGCAATGAAAGTAGAGGCATCACTAGTAGGAGAAACAGGTATAGGGATTGGCTAGATTCAGACATAGTTGGAAAATATGTCGATTCAGATTCATGATATTAAGAAAGGGAAGAACAAGATGAGGAATTCTAGTGTATCAAGTGTAAGGTAGAAGGTCACCGTAAGGATCAATGTCCACGATTTCAAGAGTATTTATCAAAAAGGACTCCTAATCCTTTGATTCATGGAGTTGGACCCTGGTGTGAATTTTGTAGGACTAGAGTACATCGACTAGAAGAGTGTTATTTACTGCAAAAGTATGTACTGAATCCTAGAAACTTATTATGCAAATTATATAAATCTATAGGCCATAATGAAAATGATTTTAGAGCATATGACTTGTTGTCAGAATTCACAATTGATGCCTATAGAATGAAAGGTGAAGAATAGGTCAAGGGAAGCAATACACAATTTAATTCCCAGGGAGGAGACTATAACCAAGGAACGGATGGATTCAGAGGACATGGAGGAGGTGTATTTGGTAGAGGATGAGGACATATAATATGTTACAATTGTGGAAAATTGAGTCATCTGGAAAGAGATTATATGAACCCTTGTTCGACATGTACATATTGTAGGGCATTAGATCACACTATTGAATATTGTCCAAAGCTGATAATAAAATGGAAGGCAAAGGGAAATCAAAATCAAAACCAGAACGTCCAGAATATTTCTACATAAAGGCAGGAAGATCATCCTAACATAGCAGTAGTTACACGAGGTGGAGCCACAACAGGAAGTGATATGGCAGTGCAAGGAAACAAGTGTGGACAGTGGGTAAGGAGAGTAGCAGAGTGACCACCATTTTTCAACCCTTAGAAGGATATGGAAATATATATTGAATATAGAAGGGATTTTGCTGAGACAAACCAAGGGGCATCAGCTTCTACGAATCAACCGATCTATGATACAACTCCAATATATGACATTCCTCTAATTTATGATCGGACAATTCTAAAGAAGATGTAAGGAAAGGTAAGTCTTGTTATAGCATGATTTTACACACCTTATGCAACATGCCTTGATGGCCTTCCATGTCCCTTTGTATACTCACATCATCCCTCTTGGTCATAAAAAAAACCCTAAATTATCCGCACGCACCCAGGTGCACGACGGGGACAACAGTTCGATTGAATGAATCGGTATTGTTATGGAATAAGTATAATAATAAGCAAAGTAGTAAATACACTAAGCACATAAACCTAGACACACAGACAAAATGCAGGAATGCAGACTAATATCTTCTTTATTTTCACTCTGTTACTTTTTGATTCTTCTCTCTTTCATATTACAATATTTTACATGCTTAAATAGAGTGTTGAGAATGCTTGGGTTATCTTCCCATTATGTTTAGTTACAAAAGAAGTTACAATGGTTTCACAAGTTCAACCATTACAGTTGACTGGAAGGCAAAGAGACAATCTATCGTAGTTCAACAATCACAAATGTCGATGATGCATGTCAAATTTGGTGCTTGTTGAAGTTGATGAACTGGTCTGTCATGTCTCTTCTTCAACAATTTTTTTTTGTAAGGGTCCAACGACCATGACCACTGTCTTAACACTCTTTTAAAAGGAAGTGATTAATCCCAAGAGACTTGAAGAATGCAGTGCCGTGCAAACTAGTGTACTCATGTTTACTTAACTCGTGATTCAGTGAGTACCATTCAAGGTTAAAGACTAAGTTGATATCATTAAGAACTTCAACTATACTTTACCCTAAGTTTAACCCTATGTGATTAAACACATTAAAATATAACCTAGGCATAAATTTGTTTGCCACCTGCAACAATAATACAATGCTCATAAAACAAGTTATATAATTCAAAAATAAAAATATTCCAAGGTTATTACAATTCCTAGATTATAATTGTGATTAATCTACACTAACCCCATGCATTATTATTATTCACATGGAATGCATATGCTAATCTAACCAATAATCGTCATTAATTAATAATGTGCTATAGTCCTAAGGACTATAAGCACAAGTAGTATTCATACTTTATGAAACATAGATTATAATTAAAATCTACTTAAACATTATGTGGGCAATTTGACTTCCAACCAAACCAAACATATGGTTACACCTTAATAAGAAAAGGCATTAGTATTAAGCTAACACATGAACGCATTACATAAACAATGACCAAGCATTAAGTATTGACTTAACAAGAAAAACAAGTTAACATTAGTATTATCCTAAAGCATGAATGCATGCCATACAAAAATGGAAAGCATTAAAGTAATGGCTTTATATGTTATATATATGTATTAATCAAGTGATAAGGACCTTAACTTATATAGCCATTATAATACTATGTTATAACTTGGGCGTTGCTATGTTATCAACCCAACATAATTAATGGTCTAACCAACACCATATAAATTAAGCGCTTATGCATAAAATTGATTTCCCCAACATATTAACTAAGGGTTCATGCAACAAGGATGAACTAAGGATTATGCAAACCAACCATACCATAATAAAATAATTCGTATGGCTAAAATAACATGATGGTTGGGAAACGATTTCATGTCAAAAGTGTGACCGTGATGGTGATGTGGATGTGCCACATAGGCTTGGCTTTTCAACAACCCACGTTTTAAAACCCGGCTTTGGGTTGCCACTGTGGCAAGCATGCAAACACACTCGACATGCTTGGAGGTACCAGCCTTGCTGTGTTTAAGGTTTAAGTCGACATGGCCCCAGTTTGGTCGACTCTATTAATGGATACCCACTTCACAGCCGAGCTTTGAAGAATTCATGCCACATTCTGTACTGTACTGTGTACCCTCTGCAGACTTATTTAATTTACATGTTGTTTCCCACCATTGATATCGATCCATCGTTGGTTTATGGGAATTCGTGAAGCATCAACACCGTTGATCTGGTTATGGAGCTAATCATGGTTTTCATGCCCATCCATTCTACAGAATTGGTATCAACTTCATGGAGATCGGTTTCAGTGGTGACCAATACCTTCCAACCCCAGTAATGCAGCGTTTGATAAGGGTTGAGGTCTTCACAAGTGTTCATTGTTTCCACGATGGGATCTGCCCAAGAGCTTCAGCTCTATATCGAAGGTCCATGCCCTAAACTAAAAAGGGATGGTTGGATGCCACTATGATCCAGTGAACAACAAGGAGAAGCTGCTCAGCATTTTCCCATGCACGCTAAGGTAAGACAACCTACTATCGACCCTATGCAAGAAATTTCTATGCTTTAACTATTTTGTTCTTCGTTCTGCAATTCATAACACTCGGCATGTTTCCTTGTTAGCTGAAGTGTTACTATGGTTTCACTCTACCACAGGTAATGCGCCAATTCCATTTCATATAATGTATAAATAGTAAATAATTGGTTTACAAGTTTATTTACGTTGATAGTAACTTCATTTAACCTTCCTTTGCAGGTAAGAAGGAGAAGGTGGAGGTTGGGAGCACTCGTGGGGACTCCCACAACCATCGCAGAGCATGAAGAAGGGTTCTCTAGATGGCCATGTAACTCACCCAACCCGCATGCCTCTGGTGGGGTTTAACTCGTTGTGGGGGCTGAGTTACTTAAACATTAGCTATAGTTACTACTTAGGGTTTTTTCTCTCGCTGTTAAAAAGGAAATGGCCGACGGCCTAGTTTTCTGAAGCATCACGCTTACGCTGCGAGAGTTGGTCTTCACGACCTTTAGATGCAACTTGTAAAGAGATGCAGTCTTAAATAGATAGAAACTTGTTGAGAAACGCAATATAAATTTTAATACATCGCATAAGTAATCGTTGGTAATTCGAAAATCTGTCTCGAGGATGTTTAAATGTTATGCTCCAAGCTTTGAATGGAAACAAAATCATTTTTATGGCCATTTACTGTTTATGCATAATTTATTTTATTTGCAATGGCATACAAAAAATGTGAAGCAAAGCCTGTAACTCGTTTTTCAATGATTCTCCATTGATTGTTTGTGCATCCATTATTTAAACTCTTAATATTGATATACCATACTAAGGCACGACATGGTATTCGTCTCTAGCACATTTTTGTTATTTAAATCAAATCTGTTTCCAGAATGCTCCCTAAGCATAGATAGATAGATTCACATTCATTTTTATACGCAGCATTGTTTTTTAAAATACTTACTGTGTAAATATCGTGGACAATATGCATACTGTGTAAAAGGTTCATGGAACCATGGATAGTAAACCCTTGTCTGCATACAACGTTTAAATTCTGTAAACATTGTGTTAATGTTGGTTCCATTCATTATATAATGATTTGGTTTTAAAACCATGAAGGTCGCAACTCAACCTATGCCGAGAGTAATGGCATGCACATAGAGGATAAAATGCATTTGAACATAAAATAATGCATCCTCTAAATAATTAGTTAATGTTTACAAATGTAATGTAAACCAACACGAATTCCATACTAAATGTTAGATTCTATTTATATACAGGATTGATATGAAACGAATATGAATCAATGTTGTAATTTATAAATAGAGTCGCTAGCTACATCTAGACTCTATCGAGTAATGGAAATCCATTAACTGTATATGTAAATCATTTTTTTCACATCTTTGCATAACTATAAATAGAAAGGAAATGTTATGTTTACATTTATTCCCCTTTTGTTTCTCTATAAAAATAGAATGGAGGTTTTATATAATATAATGGATTGACATGTAAACCTTGCGATTTACATGTCTACCTCATTTCCATCATAATTATGAGAAACATATTCTTTTGTCAGTAATGGGATACGTTGAATAGAAGAACATATTCTATTTAAAACCATATCCATAGATAACATAAACAATGATCATGCCATAATTCCTATCTCAGGATTATATATATATCATTATTTAAACTATATATCTGTCTACCTATTGCACAGATAATGTATTCATTCTTACCTCAACATAAACTATGAATACTCCAGGTATTTCAACTAGATCACCAAGTTATACCATATTACATAGATCTAATGGTTTATGTGAGATCCATACAAAGAAAATCAATGTAACAATATGTAGCTGATCAGATCTGATAAACAAACCATTCAACAGTAAATCATGAATATTCATACACCAATCCTAATAATTGTTTCATAAAAGTTATCATGCAAGTACACCATATAGACTTATATGTATTCTAGTGACCAATGGAACCTAGCCACAAACCTCCCATCCTTTGACCATCAAGTTCTCCTTGCTTCTAGGTCACCCCTGAGCTGAGTTCACAGTCCCCTTGGTTGAGAGTGTATATTTTAATTTTCCCTTAACTTGTTCCCCAATTTATTTAAGAAATTTATGTGGCAGCAGACAACCCAACATCCAACGCAGTGCACCTGAGCTCCAGGATGCTCCAGGGGATTTTAAGTCTCATCCATTAAGAGAATCAATCAATCACATCCTATTCAGAGTAAGTGTAGTGCTCTTGCAATCTTGGGGTAGTTCTCCTACCTAAACACATCCAAGTGTTCCAAGCTATACCCAGCAGCCATGATTTCTCTTATTCTGGTTCAATTTTGTGCTCCAAAACTACCCCCATTTCCTTGTCTTCATTTAGCTTTGGTTAATTTATTTTCCAGCTACCATTTCTCTCTTGTGTGAGAATGATGATGATCATAATAATGTGAATGAGTTCCTCTTTTCTCTTTTTATTCTCTTTGGTGTGAATTCTCTCATTTTGTTATTTCTTTAATTTCATTATTCTTCCTAAACTTTTCTTTAGGGTTTACCATTTTCTCCAATAATAATTTCTCATTATTATTTTAATTGGCATTTAGCCTCCAACCCATAGGAGACTGTGACTCCCATCTCATTAATGTGCTAGTCCACATGGTCATCAGAAATTTACTTTTAAAATTTCTAATGTCACCTAAGTAAAATGAAATAATACTTAGCAACATATAAAAGGGGTTAAAGTCCAAAATTTGGGGTATTACATTTCCCCTCCCCTTAAGTTTTCATCGTCCTCAGTGTTAAACAATTTCAAAACAACAAAATAACATAATAACCAAAATCAGTTTGTGTCAGGTACTTCTTCGAATAGAAAAGGGTATGCTGCCCGCATTTCCTTTTCCATTTCCCAGGTAGCCTCCTCAGGCTTATAGTGCTCCCCTTGCACTTTTACCTGGACAATGGTTCGATTCTGAAGTACCGCCTCTTTCTGGGAGTCTCCTTCTGATTCCACCTGAATCACATGCCAATTTACAATATGCTTAGGATCATATACATATTTCTTCAGCAATGAAACATGAAACACATCATGTACTTTACAATTTGTTGGTAGAACTAACTGATAAGCAACATGTCCTACTCTAGCAAGTATTTGGAAAGGACCACAGTATCTTGGTACAAGTTTGGAAACCTTTCTCAAACAAAAAGAGATTTTCTTTGCTTTCACTCTTAGAAATACATGATCCCCAATTTCAAATTCTTTATGTTCTCTATGTTGATCTGCATATCTTTTCTGTCTGTCCTGAGCAGTTTTTAAGTTTGTTTTAACTTTCTGCACAATGTTTTCTAGTTGTTCTAGCAATTCAGGACCCAACACAATCTGGTTCACCGTATCATCCCAAGTCACAGGGGTTTTACATTTTCTTCCATACAAAACATCGAATGGACTCATTCCTGCAGAAGTTTGGTACCCATTATTGTAAGCAAATTCAGCCAAGTGTAGGTAATTTTCCCACTGTTTTGGGTTATCCATGACATACAAGTGAAGCATGTCCTCTAGGATTTGATTCACCCTCTCATTCTGCCCATCTGTTTGAGGTGGTAGGTTGTACTAAAACTCATTTTTTTTCCCAAACCTGTAAATAACTCCCAAAAATGTGAAGTGAACTTTTCATCCCTGTCGGATACAATCACCTTTGGAATTCCATGAAGTCGAAAGACATCTTTCATGAATATTTCTTCAATGTTTATTGCTTTGAATGTGGATTTCATGGGTATGAAATGAGCTTCCTTAGTCAACTTATCCACTACAACTATGATAGCATCATGTTGCTTGTTATTTTTAGGCAACCTTGTGATGAAATCCATGGAAATGGTCTCCCATTTTCAATCTGGTACAGGTATAGGTTGTAACAAACCAGTCGGTTGTTGGTGTTCCACTTTCACCCTTTGACAATCCATACACTTTGCTATATACTCAGCAATTTCAGAGTTCAATTTGGTCCAGTAGTGTTGTTTTTTAACAGTTGTTATCATTTTCTGATAACTTGGATGATCAGAATATGGCCTTTTGTGAAATTCATCAAGAATTACTTGTTTTAATTCTACCTGATCCGATATATATAATCTGTTTTTAAATAACAGCATCCCATCTTAGAGATACTGTAATTTGTTGCTTGTTGTTCTGAATTTTCTGCAAGGCACTTTTGTCTTAAATTCAGATATTTTGGGTATTTTTCAGCTGCTGTCCGGATCTTTAACACTAAATCAGATTGAAAACTGTTAACTAAATCCATTGCTAACATGTGCATTTGCCTACTAAGAGAATTAGCTATTATGTTTTCCTTTCCTTTAATATGTTGAATTTCAAAATCAAATTCACTTAAGAAATCTATCCACCTTGCTTGCCTTCCATTCATATTTGGTTGTTCAAAAATGTATTTCAGCCCAATCTGATCAGTTTTAAGAACAAACCTTTTCCCAAGAAGGTAATGTTGCCACATCTTCAAAGCATGAATTATGGAAGCCAGTTCTAATTCATGCGTCGCATAGTTTACTTCATGCGTCTTTAACTTTCTAGATTCATAACCGATTACAGAACCATCTTGCATTAACATGCCTCCCAATCCTTCCTTGCACGCATCCGTGCATACTACAAAGTCACCATAAGAATCAGCCACCTTTAGAACAGGAGCTGAAGTAAGCAATTATTTCAACTTCACAAAACTATCTTCACATTTGGTTGTCCAAATAAACATGACTTCATTTCTCTGAAGGGATGTGATAGGATCATCCACTTTGGAAAATTCTTCAATGAATTTCCGATAGTATCCGGATAATCCCATAAAAAAGCGGACATCACTTACATTTTGGGGAGTAGGCTGGCTCATTATGGCCTTGATTATCAGGATCCACCATAATACCTTATGCTGATATTATGTGACCAAAATATTGTATTTGGTCTTTGTAAAACTCACATTTAGTTAGCTTTGCATATAGATAATTTTCCCTTAGGGCTTGCAACACTAACCTTAAGTGTTCCTCATGCTCACTTTCATTCTTTGAGTAAATGAGTATGTCATCAATGAACACTACAACAAACTTATCCAAGTACTTACTAAAAACATTATTCATAAGGCACATAAACGTGTCCGGTGCATTCGTCAAACCGAATGGCATCACCACAAATTCATAATGTCCATACCTAGTACGGAAAGTTGTCTTATGCACATCTTCTTATTTAATTCTGATTTGATGATAACCCAACCTTAAGTCTATTTTTGAAAAGACAGTATCACCCCTAACCTGATCGAATAGATCATCAATCCTTGGCAAGGGATATCAATTTTTTATAGTTACTTTATTCAGTTGTCTATAACTATACACAGTCGGAATGTGCCATCTTTCTTCCGTACAAAGATCATTGGTGCTCCCCACAAGGACACACTTGGATAGATATAACCATTTTCTAACAACTCTTGTAATTGTGCTTTCAACTCTATAAATCCAGGAGTACTCATCCGATACGGTGCCTTAGAAATAGGTACAGATCCCAGGGATAGGCATATTGTAAGATCTAGTTCTCTTTTGGGTGGTAACTCAGGAATTTCTTCGGGAAACACATCCTCAAATTCAGCCAACACAGGGTGTTTTGTTAAATCTGAAATTTTATTTTTCTGATTTTCTGTTAAGTGAATAGCCTAAAGTTTACACCATTTTCGTGCATTCCTTTTCAGTTGAAGTGCAGAAATTTCCCTTAATTTTACTGCTCTTACTATCCCTTGAATATTTTCAAACTGTAATGTCCCTTGTTAGGAATTTTATTAAAATGGCAATTTTTCACTTTTTTCCCTAGTTTGACCTTTGACTAGTTTTGAGCTCTAGGTCCCCAAATTGCTCCAATTGCTCCCAAATATTATGAGAAGGTATATGTATGATGTTAGAACATAAATATGTATTTCAGGGATTCTTTTGGACCTTTAAAATGCTTCAGCAAATCCTCTTTCAATTCTGGCCAATGTAAGGAACATTACTAGTAATTTCCCTTTGACTAGTATGGGTCTCTAAGTCTCGAATTGACTCCAAATGCCTTCAAATATTCAAGGAAGGTGTATGAATGATATTAGGACTTGAATATGATGTTCAGAGATGATATATGACCACCAAAATACCTCTGCAAACTGTCTTAAGATTCTGGACCAAGTATGCAATTTTACTAGTAATTTGGGGTTCAAATCCCCCTGGGGTTAGTACTGAAAATGGCTTCCCAAATGCCTCCAAACCCACTCAAATTTCTGAAAAGAGGTAGGGAATGTATTAAGGATATTATTAAGGTCTCATGTGCACAATTAATTTATTATTATATCTATTCCAACCCTCTCCCATTCAACTGCCAAAATCACCAATTCGACCCTTGGGGAAATGGCACTATTTCTTCTCCCAATGCAATTAAACTGAGTAAAAATACTTCAAATGATCAAGTACAGTACATGAAACTTGTAAAATACATCAGAGAATCATCCATTCATTCGAAATCATCATCAATACATTGGTTCACAACAAGGTAGTGGGGAAATGGCATTGTTCTTCCATTAAAAATGGGATTTATACATTTCTACTTGGAATTTCGACCTGAAAATTTAAAGAGATGAAGAACAGAGTATTTACTTCATATTAAAAAATAAATGGGGCATGAGAAGCTCCCCCAAATATTACAATAGCTCACCAAAAATGCCCTCCCTCAAGGATTAAGAATATGCCATCAAAACTGGAAATGGTTGAGAGAGTGTGCTGCAATAGAAGAAACCATGAGCTTCCCTATAGATTACACCTACAAATAAATACTTCATTAAATCTCCAAATGAAATATCTGAATGGCCTTTCCAATTACCAACTTGGATGGGATTCTTTCACCCTCGAAATTGGCTAAGGCAAGAAACTAGTCATCCACTAGCTCTCCCTCTACACAAATGCAATTGCAAATTCTAAAAATGATAAAAAGCTGGTTTCATTATTTGTTATTGACATTTATAAACTTCTAATGTCCTCCATGGGTCGAATTCCTTCCAAGAGACTCATGCCAACTCAAGTTGGGAAGAGATTCCAAAGAACGTCACTTGTACAACAATTCCTAGTCTCCCACTTCCACCAAATCACATGTGGAAGCATCTTAGCTGCCCTAACACCCTTGAGTGCCCTCTTAGAGTCTATTTTTAGCCCTAACATGTCATATATGTCATATGTCATCCTTCAGGTCTGATTTATGTCATAGGTGTCATAGCATATTCATCATTGTTGTCATAGAGCTAGGGAATCTAGCCCAAGTGTCTCACTAGCTCCAAATTGCCTCTTCCTCTTCCATGGGAGTTACTCTTCCTCTATATTTTGACCTTGGATGAGTCATGCAATGAATAATATCTTTTGGACTCCCTGATCCGAATTTTAGGGGGCATATGGTCTAAATTCATATGTATAAGCCATAAAAGCATTAAATGAAGAGGCCACCCTCTCATATCCATGGTATTTGGTAGCACATGGTTTTGGCCCATGTTATGGCCTCAAGACACATTGTAATAATGCTATATAAAGGCCTAGCAAGCCTTCTCATGATAACAAGTTACTCATTTGGTTTCTCTCCTACATTCTATTGTTCATTGTGAGACTAATTAGATCTGAGTGATTATTGGTAATTAGTTTCAGAGGTGGGGCTCCTCTTTGAGCCTCACCTCCCATTCATTTCATATGTTTTTGTTCATGCTTATTCTCATGCAAGATTAGTGTTTTTCATGTGAATTTTTTGACATATTTGCATGCTTAATCTCCTCCTCTCTCGGCATTCAAGCCTTCCGGTTCTCAGCTCCCAAGATCCAGATCAGTGGTATCAAAGCGGGTACGCTCTCCATTGGGACAATATTTTGAAGTATTATGTGGGTTCAACGGAGGTTCCACAACCTCTACAGCAACCCATGCTTCTCTACAAACCCTTGGCATCTCTATACTCAACACTCTCACATTCAACAAACTTTGAACAGGTTCCATGGAATGCACAGGAGGTTTCAGAGGCTCTACCATATCTCATCGGAAAGGTATTTTTGTCATCTCAAAAGGGTATTTTACGAAATTTCATTTCGTTTCCTGGTTTGTGAGATATGCTTGTTTGAAATAACACATATTTGTACACAATGCGACCGAAAGTACAAACACTTTAAACAAGTGCTACAGACTCCACATAATGTTTCAGAGGCTCTACCATAGCTCATTGGAAAGATCTTTCTGTCACCTAAAATGGGTATTTCACGTTTTTTTATTTGGCTTTCTGGTTTGAGAGATATCATTGGTTGAAGCAACATATGTCTGCAAAATAGTGTGCGCGCGTCTCTTGAGCTTCAACAAACATTTTCTCACTATCTAGGCCACCCCAGACCAAGTATGTTATATGGATGGAAAGGTCTCTTCGAGACCTCAAATGGGTCTTCAAAATAATTCAATTTCACTACATGCATCAGAAGCTATGAATGAATTTGCAGCAAGACATCAACTGCACCAAAGATCATGAATTTTCAATTTTTTTAAATCTTAATGTAATCATGGTTATGGGTTAACCACACAAAACCCATGGTTATGGGTCAACCACACAAAACCCACAATTATGTATTGTAATCACGGTTATGGGTCAACCACGCAAAACCCATGGTTATGGGTTAACCACACAAAACTCATAGTTATATATTGTAATCATGGTTGTGGGTCAACCACACAAAACCCACGGTTATGGGTTAACCACACAAAACCCTTCTCTTCAATGGAAACAAGCTTGTCATTGCCACCATGGTTATGGGTCAACCACATAAAACCCACGGTTATGGGTCAACCACACAAAACCCATGGTTTTGTGTCAACCACACAAAACTCTTCTCTTCATTAGAATCAAGCTTGCTATTGCCATCATGGTTATGGGTCAACCTTGCAAAACCCACGGTTATGGGTCAACCTCGCAAAACCCACGGTTATGGGTCAACCACGCAAAACCCTTCTCTTCATTGGTAACTAGCACATTGTAATCATAGGTCTCCTCTTAGCATGAAATGATGGGGACCATCATTTTCTAAGGGGGGAGGAATGATCCGAATTTTAGGGGGCATATGGTCTAAATTCGGATGTATAAGCCATAAAAGCATTAAATGAAGAGGCCACCCTCTCATATCCATGGTATTTGGTAGCACATGGTTTTGGCCCATGTTATGGCCTCAAGACACATTGTAATAATGCTATATAAAGGCTTAGCAAGCCTTCTCACGGTAACAAGTTACTCATTTGGTTTCTCTCCTACTTTCTATTGTTCATTGTGAGACTAATTAGATCTGAGTGACTTATTGGTAATTAGTTTCAGAGGTGGGGCTCCTCTTTGAGCCTCACCTCCCATTCATTTCATATGTTTTTGTTCATGCTTATTCTCATGCAAGATTAGTGTTTTTCATGTGAATTTTATGACAGATTTGCATGCTTAATCTCCTCCTCTCTCGGCATTCAAGCCTTCCGGTTCTCAGCTCCCAAGATCCGGATCACTCCCCCAAGTATGTTACCATTCACCTTGAATTCGAATTGGTGAGAGAATGATTCCAAGTGTAGTGGGGAAATATAGCCATATGTGGGTCCCACTTCCTCCATGTGTCTTCATGATCAAATGCCACTTTAATTTTCACTTGTATATATTTATTTAGCTGCTTTATTAAATATTTATGCCATTCTAATGTTCAAACATCATTTATTATCCCCATTATTCCAAATCCCAAAGCTTCCACCCCAAACCTAGGAAACTAGTAATTTTCCTCCTTGGCAATTATTTGACCTTTAGCATCAATTTCACAAAATCTAATGAATAGGGCCAATGTGATTAGGCCATTGTAACCCAATGCCAAATTTGGGACATCACAAATCCTCCCTTCCCAATATTGCTTGTCCTCAAGCAATTTTAAACATGGGTGTTGAAGAACCTGCTTTCTATATAATTCTTTGAAGTTGCCATTGAATTGCCCAACCTTGAGTCTTTGAGTTTCCATGAAGATTTTAGAGAGGAACCACCATGCTTGCTGCTGCACTACTCTGATAAAAATCACTTTATTAAGTGGGGAAATCCATCTCCCATACTGCTTGTTTCCCCAAAAAAATTGAAACCAGTGAGATAAAAATTATTCCAGGGTCCCATTGCTTGTATTGCACCCCAATAATTAAGAGTGCTCTCCAACCCACACCATTAGTTAAGAGGATTCCTGGATCCCATTTTCTTGTATGCATCCTTCCAAACATCATGAGTACCAAATATATATCATCAAAGTACATAACAACATAATGAAAATGTACATCAAGGATATGCTTCATCAAAGAGTCATGAAAGTGCTTATACCTCCAAACAAGTAGACCACCATTTTCCAAGTGCATACAAGCTTCAAGTGACCAATCAAATCTTCTCTAATGACATAGGTGAGGATCCCATGTCCTATAATGCTGCTCCAAAAGGATGTGATATGCATCAAAATATTCAACCATGTATTCTTTCATCCAAGAAGTGAATGAAGAATCTCCACTAAAATCTGAACCAAATAATGAGCAGAAAAAACAAGGAGACTTCAAATGACTCAAAGAAGTCTCACCCATACATCCCTGAATGTTAGAGTCATAAAGATATAACAAAGTATGTGTCTTGCAACAAAAATGTTCTCCAATCATAAATCTATTCACCCAAGTGTTGGATGAAGTTCCTCCAACATCAAATGAATCAAGTGTTGAGCAAGAAAAACCATGAGTCTTCAAGTGACTCAAATGCATATCATAGGTGCATTCGTGTAGATGTGCATCATCATAAAGTAACAAAGGATGCTGCTACAAATGTGAATAAGAATGTGCTCCAACCATGTCATCATAAAAGTTAAATCTAGGAGTTCCATACTCCTCATGTGGCACCATCAAAAAGAACCCTTTCACCCATACTTCATTGAGACTAATGCTGCAAAACATGGAATTGTAGGATGTAGGATAATGATCTAACTTATCCAAATGATAAAAAAGTGCAGAAGTTTCATCATGGGAAGGATCCATATGGGTAGTATCATGCAGCTCCTTCAAAAGTGTGAAACCTTTGTCATACATTGGTTCCAATGTAGAGGAATCATGCTCTTCTTTAAAAATTGCATAACCTTCATCAAGAGACAATTCAAGTTCCTCTTCCACCACATCAAGTGTTTGGATATATTCAAGTTCATCTTCAAACAAATTAAGCACATTCGAATTTCCACATTTCTCATGATCCACCATGTCATGAGAATCCTCCAAACAATCTACCATTTGACAATCTGAAACATAGGAGGAAAAACAAGTATCTTGCAACTTTTCAAGAAGTTGCTCATTTTGAATTTTGAGCTTATGAATATCCTCATTATTCTTCAAGTATGCATCATGTAACAATTCATTAAGCTCAAGCAAATTGTTTCTATCAAAAAGCAAAGACATGAAATTACCTTTGATGTGGCACATTGCTCTTTGAATCTTCTCCATGTTTTCAATGAAGGATGTTTCCTCCAATGAAGTAGCTCTCCAACAAGAATTTGACACCAATGCTTGAGTGTCATGGAGAATGCTGAGGGACTCTTTGATCTTCTTTTCATTAATCTTTAAGGACCTTTCAAGAAAATGAGGCTCTTGCAAATGAACCTCCTTATCTTCTTCATTTTTGCTTGGACCAACTTCATGAAGCTCAAGTGGTGATGGGGAAGTTGATCTTGGTTCTTCTTCAACTGCTACAAGGTCTTCAATATCATACTTAATGGAACTTCGGCTTGCAGCAACACTTTCAAAAGTGATCTCTATGTCACCAACATAGAGGTGTGAGCACCCATCAGTAGGTACTCTTTCATAGTTTAAGCATCCATCAGGAGATGCTCTTTGGTTCATGTCTAAGCTAGAATGTGTCTCGAAATGATCTTAAATATTTTCAATAGAATCTTCTTCATGCTCTTGTGATGTCTCTTCATTTTTCTCCTTCAAGCAAGCTTATGCATTTTTCCCCTTGTTTTCCTTAGGATCAGTATATTTGGAATCTCTTCTTGAATAAATCTCAAAAGCTCTCCTCAAGGAGGACATCATTTCATGCACACATATATGATACTCGCTCCAAGGGTTTTTACAAGAAGGGCATAAACCTTTCTTCACTAACTCCACATCTTCATTTTTGGGCCTATTTTCAAAAACATGTTCAGCATAGTACTCAAAAGACATGGCATTTTGTGTATTTTTGCTCGAAGCAAGATATTCTTGATATTTTTGATATTGTTGGGGCAAGGTTTTATATTTTTCTCTCCATATTTGGAACTCGCTCATAGAATTATCCTTGGTTGGTGTGACACACTCATATTCATCAGATCTAAATTCATAAGAATAATCTTCATTTATCTTGAAATTGTATGAAGTGTTGCATGATGGCACCTCTTCCTCGTACCATTCACATTCTGCTTCATATTGCTCATAAGCATATGCATATTCCTCATAAGAATTGTAGTCATAGGATTCATCATAATAGTAAGACATGGATGCCAATTATTCTTGAATGTATGTACCTAATCCACAGGTGAAATGAGCATGCTCTGATACCACTGTAATGTCCCTTGTTAGGAATTTTATTAAAATGGCAATTTTTCACTTTTTCCCCTAGTTTGACCTTTGACTAGTTTTGAGCTCTAGGTCCCCAAATTGCTCCAATTGCTCCCAAATATTCTGAGAAGGTATATGGATGATTTTAGAACATAAATATGTATTTCAGGGATGCTTTTGGACCTTTAAAATACTTCTGCAAATCCTCTTTCAATTCTAGCCAATGTAGGGAACTTTACTAGTAATTTCCCTTTGACTAGTATTGGTCTCTAGGTCTCAAATTGACTCCAAATGCCTTCAAATATTCAAGGAAGGTGTATGAATGATATTAGGACTTGAATATGATGTTCAGAGATGATATATGACCACCAAAATACCTCTACAAACTCTCTTAAGATTCTGGACCAAGTATGCAATTTTACTAGTAATTTGGGGTTCAAATCCCCCTGGGGTTAGTACTGAAAATGGCGTCCCAAATGCCTCCAAACCCACTCAAATTTATGAAAATAGGTAGGTAATGTATTAATAATGTTATTAATGTCTCATGTGCACAATTAATTTATTATTATATCTGTTCCAACCCTCTCCCATTCAACTGCAAAAATCACTAATTCAACCCTTGGGGAAATGGCACTATTTCTTCTCCCAATGCAATTAACTTGAGTAAAAATACTTCAAATGCTCAAGTATAGTACATGAAACTTGTAAAATATATCCATGGAAGTACATTAATCACAAATTCATTGGAGAATCATCCATTCATTCGAAATCATCATCAATACATTGGTTCACAACAAGGTAGCGGGGAAATGGCGTTGTTCTTCCATTAAAAATGGGATTTATACATTTCTACTTGGAATTTCGACCTGAAACTTTCTAGAGATGAATAAAATAGTATTTAATTCATATTAAAAAATAAATGGGGCATGATAATCTCCGCCAAATATTACAATAGCTCACCAAAAATTCCCTCCCTCAAGGATCAAGAATATGCCATCAAAACTGGAAATGGTTGAGAGAATGTGCTGCAATAGAAGAAACCATGAGATTCCTTGTAGCTTACACCTGAAAATAAAGACTCCATTAAAGCTCCAAATGAAAGGTCTGAATGGCCTTTCCAATTACCAACTTGGATGGGAATCTTTCACCCTCGAAATTGGCTAAGGCAAGAAACTAGTCATCCACTAGCTCTCCCTCTACACAAATGCAATTGCATATTCTACAAATGATAAAAAGATGGTTTCATTATTTTTTATTGACATTTATAAACTTCTAATGTCCTCCATGGGTCTAATTCCTTCCAAGAGACTCATTCCAACTCAAGTTGGGAAGAGATTCCAAAGAACGCCACTTGTACAACAATTCCTAGTCTCCCACTTCCACCAAATCACATGTGGAAGCATCTTAGCTGCCCTAACACGCTTGAGCGCCCTCTTGGAGTCTATTTTTAGACCTGACATGTCATATATGTCATATGTCAGCCTTCAGGTCTGATTCGTGTCATAGGTGTCATAGCATATTCATCATTGTTGTCATAGAGCTAGGGAATCTAGCCCAAGTGTCTCACTAGATCCAAATTGCCTCTTCCTCTTCCATGGGAGTTACTCTTCCTCTATATTTCGACCTTGGATGAGTCATGCAATGAAAAATACCTTTTGGACTCCCCCAAGTATGTTACCATTCAACTTGAATTCGAATTAGTGAGAGAATGATGCCAAGTGTAGTGGGGAAATCTAGCCATATGTGGGTCCCACTTCCTCCATGTGTCTTCATGATCAAATGCCACTTTGATTTTCACTTGTATATATTTATTTATCTCCTTTATTAAATATTTATTCCATTCTAATGTTCAAACATCATTTATTATCCCCATTATTCCAAATCCCAAAGCTTCCACCCCAAACCTAGGAAACTAGTAATTTTCCTCCTTGGCAATTATTTGACCTTTAGCATCAATTTGACAAACTCTAATGAATAGGGACAATGTGATTAGGCCATTGTGACCCAATGCCAAATTTGGGACATGACACAAACTGCCCAACATCATTCACAAAAGTAACAGATTTTTTATAGCAGTCTAGGAAAGCCCTATGTTTTTCCATCCAATTCATACCGATAAGTAAATCGTAAGATCCTAATGGAAAAACATTTAAATCTGTACTAGTGTAAGAGTCATTTAAATTTAAAGGGAACTGATTTACTTGATCCAGGTGGATATTGGTGGCCACCCACCTTTCCAACTGGCTCAAAACAGTTTTATGGCAATTTTGGTATTGTACTATTTTTAGCAGTTTTTCGGGTCCTGAACTTCCGGGGCCATTTTGAGGCCCTAAATGACCTTTTTTGGCAATTTGGGGGGCCAAATGGTTGCCTTTGGCATGCATTTGGCCCTAGTTGAAAGTTGTAAATCTCAGGTAGACCTTTCCAACGGGATACCGAGCGCCCCAAATGGAGATCGTATGCAAACGTTACGTCCCCGGGAAGTTGATGTACTAACTTACCCAAACGGGGCCCACATGACTTTTGGCGCTTCATCTCCTAGGGTTAGGTTTTTGGATGTCTAGGGTTTTTGACATTCCTGTTGATTGTAAAAGGCCTTGAGAGACTCATTGTAACCATATTCTTGCGAAATGAGCGCATCCGTCACATCTCTTCTCAGAGATAAGCCGCCACCATTCCAGCAAGCTTGTTTTCCGCTGCATTTTACAGTTCTAGCTTATTTCCTTATTGAACAGAAAACCAGTTTTACTGTATCTCTGTTATTTTGCGTTAAGCATCTAATAATAATCTGTATTCATTTTGTTCTGCTCATAAAATACAGATCAGTGGTATCAGAGCGTTCTGCTCCTTGTCGTCTTAATACATGTCCCCAACGAGGTCAAGGTACAAAGAATTGGATCTCGAGCTTGTTTCTCTTGAGGACAAAAGCTCTCGCACGCCCAAGCGACCTCTCATGGCAGGAGAAAAGAAAGATGATGGGACAGGAGATCCTATCAAAATGTTGCTTGAGGAAGCTCTCACGCAGCAGAGGAACGAGATGATGGATAATTTCGCACAAATCCTTCGGCGACTACCCACAAGTGACGCATCTTCCTCGAGCGGAGGCACCGCCCCCTTCAAGGTACAAATCAACTTCAATATCCCTATATTTGAAGGACAGATAGACGCAGATGCTATAGATAAGTGGTTGAATCTACTAGAAGGGTATTTTTCTGTCCGTAACTTTTCGAATAAAGAAAAGATTACTTTTGCGCTCCTCAAAGCCATTCCCCATGTCAAAGATTGTTGGGAAACATTCTGCGAGCAAAAGGACACAGAAGAAGCCTCATTATTTTCAGTCACAACCACTTGGGAATCCTTCAGGGATGCTATTAAGGAAAAATACTACCCTATTGGAAGTTATGACGACTTGTATACCAAATGGACCACACTGCGACAAGAAAGAGACCAAGCAGTGCCAGAGTTCACAAATATCTTCCATACCTTGCGCACCAAGTTGGGTATCAAAGATTCAGAGCGACATATAGTGCTCAAGTATCACGGTGGCTTGCATAGATACATCCAGACCGAAATGGAATTTCTGGACATCTCTTCCTTGGGCGCAGCCTACCGATATGCTGTCAAAATCAAGCAGAAGCTCAAACAAAAGACGCGGCAATGTGGGCCTGGGAACCCTTCACAGCAAAAGACAGGAAAGGGAAGCCCCAACCCACAGAATAAAGGACAGAGAAAATATGGACAGTATCAGGACAACCAATCCAAGCCACAAGCAAAGAAGGACACCGAAAAAACAAAGAAAGATACCGGGAAGTGGTGCGACTTCCATAAGAGCCCTTGGCATAACACTGCTGATTGCCGCTCAAAGCAGTCGCTAGTGGCCGAAGTGAAAGCATCTGAATCAGATGCGGGTTCTGACTCTGAGTCCGAACCAGAAAGGGGAAGACGGATCATTGATGTGGAACCCAGTGCCACCATTTCTACCACCAAGCTCCAACCTGATGAACCAGACGAGCCAGAAGAAGGAGAACGCCTCTTCCATTCACAGATGTGGGTAAAAGGCACCCCACTGCATTTCATCGTTGATAGCGGTAGCCAGAAGAATCTCATCTCAGCAGAGGTCATCAAGCGCCTGGCCCTGCCGACAACACCGCACCCACAACCCTACACCATTGGATGGCTCCGCAAAGGAAGCGATCTCCGCGTCAGCCAACAGTGCCGACTGCCATATGGCATCAAGCCCTTCAAGGACGAGGTATTGTGTGATGTTGCTCCTCTCGAAGTTTCAAATGTTCTTTTGGGCCAACCTTATTTATGGAAACATCATGATGTATATGAGTCTAGGCCTCGTAGTGTTATTATTTCTTTGAACAGGAAATTGTACAGGATACCCGAGGCAGTCCCTCCTAGTGCTATTTCCTTGATCTCTGCCAAGCAATGCAGGAAGGTCATCTCTCAGACCGGGAAATTTGTCTTCTTCGTGATTCGCTCTCAGAGTGAAAGAAATATTGTAGCCACATCCCAGGCCTCCACGACCGATCTATCCACACAACAGAAGCAAGTGGATAAGGTGGTGGAAGGATACTCAGATATCTTCTCCTCTCCGACCGAGGTACCTCTGCACTGCTAGGTCAAGCATCCCATCGATCTGAGCCCAGGCTCACCACTACCCAATGGGCCAGTCTATCGCCGCTCTCTGTTGGAAAACGAGGAGATCAAGAGGCAGATCCAAGAATTTCTCCACAAGGGGCACATCCGTCCCAGTGCATCACCTTGTGGGAGCCCAATCGTGTTGGTGCAGAAGAAAGATGGGACCTGGTGACGCTGCATTGATTACCGGGCCCTGAATAAAATCACAGTCCGTAACCGGTACCCAATTCCCCGAATCGGTGACCTCCTTGATCAGCTAACGGGGGCCAAATACTTCAGTAAGATTGATCTGAAGTCTGGCTACCACCAGGTCCCAATAGAACAGACAGATGTATGGAAGACTTCCTTCAAGTCAAAAGAAGGTCTTTTTGAATGGCTGGTCATGCCTTTTGGTTTGACAAATGCTCCAACAACTTTTATGAGGATGATGGACGATATCCTGTGACCTTTCACCAACAATTTTGTAGTGGTGTATCTGGATGACATCCTCATCTATAGCAAGACTTGGGAGGAACATTTGAAGCATATTCAGCAGGTTCTACACACCCTGCGGAAGCACAAACTATATGCAAACTTGGAAAAATGCTCCTTCGGCATGGACAGGGTCCATTACTTAGGCTACATCGTTGATCGACATGGTGTGCATGTGGATCCAGCCAAGATCCAGGTCATCCGTGACTGGCCAGCCCCAACCACACTCACTGAACTTCGGAGCTTCTTGGGCCTCGCCAATTTCTATCGCCGATTCGTGCTGGGATTCTCTCATATCGCATGGGCCCTCAGCCAAGTGATCAGGGGTGGTGGTAAGGAAAAATTTGTGTGGGGCTTGTCCCAACAACAAGCCTTCGATGACTTGAAGAAGCGTTTGTGCTCATCGCCGGTACTCTCATTACCGAACCTGCAACATCTCTTTGATATCGAGACAGATGCTTCAGATTATGTTGTGGGTGTCGTTCTCACTCAACACGGCCACCCCGTGGCATATCATAGTGAGACACTATCAGATGTTGTCCACAAGTACCCTACCTATGACAAAGAAATGTACTCCATAGTACAAGCCTGCTTCCAGTGGAGACATTACATTCTTGGGAAGGAGACAATCATCCACACTGATCACAAGCCACTACAATTCATGCAAACCCAAGGAAAGTTGCAGAATGACTGCCATCAGAAGTGGTCAACATATTTACAACAGTTCCACCTCAACATCAAATATAAAATAGGGAGTACCAACCGATTTGCTGACTACCTCAGTCGACCTCCAGTCGCGGCACTTACCACGGTGCTAGACTCTTGTGGCCACGAGACCTCTAGATGGACCCACCTCTACGAGACATACCCTGACTTCTCCGCTACCTATCAGATGTTGGGCACCAACTCAGTGGTTGCTAATTTCCATCTTTAGGACGGGTTGTTGTGTCATCTGGGCCATCTCTGCGTTCCATCAAGCGAGCGTGCGAAGCTGATTTGGGAATCTCACTATAGTCGGGTGGCAGGACACTTTGGCATCAAAAAGACAGTGGCAGTGTTGCAGAAACATTTCTACTGGCCAAAACTTCGACAGGATGTCGGCAAGTATATCAGGTCCTACATCGCTTGCACTATTTCCAAACCGGCCACTAAGAAACAAGGCCTATACACCCCTCTTCCTACTCCTGACAGGCCATGGGAATCCATCTCAATGGACTACATGTCGGGCCTCCCGTCCACCAAGAGGGGAAACGATTGTGTTTTCGTGGTTGTTGATCGCTTTTCCAAGATGGTGATTCTAGCCGCTTGCAAGAAGAACATCACAGCAGAAGCCACTGCCAAGCTCTTCTTTGAACGAGTATGGGTACACTTTGGGATCCCATAAACCATTATCTCAGACCGTGACAGTCGGTTCCTCAACTCATTCTGGTCAAGCCTCTGGTCACTGCTGGATACCAAGCTCACCAAATCCACTGCCTTCCACCCCCAGACCGATGAACAAACGGAGGTCGTCAAGCGAATGGTCATACATATCCTGCGCATGTACAATTCAACACACCCCCGCACATGGGATGAGAGTCTCCCCTATGTCCAACATAGCTACAACCGATCCCTGCATAGCTCAACTGGCCACAGCCCCTTTCAGGTGGGGTTGGGATTCCAACCATTGGGCCCCATGGATGTTGCACTTCCCCTTGCGACCACCTCGGCCGAATCATCCCCAGAAGCTAACAAAGCCGCCCGGTTCATTGAATGGATCCAACATATCCACCAACAGGTTCAGATTATTCTACAGAAGTCTAACGCCAAGTACATTAGCACCATGATCAACATCGGGTGCCACATAAGTTTCAGGTGGGCGACAAAGTTTGGTTGCATTTGCAGAAAGAACGCCTTACAGGGCCCCATCGAAAGCTTCACCAACTCCGTTATGGGCCATACACCATCACCAAGGCGGTGGGTGACAATGCTTTTGAGCTCAACATTCCCCCCTTCCTGGGTCTGCATCCAGTCTTCAACGTGGCTCTCCTTCGGCCATATTTCCCACCACTATTAGACACCTCAAAGATAGTAGAGAAGTTGACACCAGCAGAGCTCAACCATGACTGCCTACAACAAGCATTTAGTGATCATATTGTAGACACACAGATCAAGGGCACTCGACATCAAAGGATCCAGCTTTATCGAGTTGTCAAAGCAGGGTAGCTCCTGCACCAAGGCAAGTGGCTCACCCGAGGCCAAATTCAGCAGAAATTTCCTCATCTGATGGGGGAACTCAATGCAATGGAGACCATTTCTTCCTAAGGAGGGAGGATTGATCCAGGTGGATATTGGTGGCCACCCACCTTTCCAACTGGCTCAAAACAGTTTTATGGCAATTTTGGTATTGTACTATTTTAGCAGTTTTTCGGGTCCTGAACTTCCGGGGCCATTTTGAGGCCCTAAAAGACCTTTTTTGGCAATTTGGGGGGCCAATTGGGTGCCTCTGGCATACATTTGGCCCTAGTCGGATAGACCTTTCCAATGGGCTACCGAGCGCCCCAAACAGAGATCGTATGCAAAAGTTACGACCCCGGGAAGTTGATGTACTAACTTACCCAAACGGGGCCCACATGACTTTTGGCGCTTCATCTCCTAGGGTTAGGTTTTTGGATGTCTAGGGTTTTTGACATTCCTGTTGATTGTAAAAGGCCTTGAGAGCCTCATTGTAACCATCTTCTTCTCAGAGATAAGCCGCCACCATTCCAGCAAGCTTGTTTTCCGCTGCATTTTACAGTTCTAGCTTATTTCCTTATTGAATAGAAAACCAGTTTTACTATATCTCTGTTACTTTGTGTTAAGCATATGATAATAATCTGTATTCATTTCATTCTTCTCATAAAATATGGATCATTACTACTTCAAAAACTTTTCTTTTTGCTCCTGTGGCCATTTGAACTAGACAAGGATGCATGTATTTTCTTTTTCTTAGTTTGCATGACTCACAAATTTTTGGGTCTACATAACTTTTACATGCGCCTGAGTCAATCAAGATAGACATGGGTGTCCCAGAAATCATACCTTCAACCTCGATTCTAAAGGATTTATGTTTTGTTAGACGGTTGTTTAATGCAACATAGATTTTTGGAATCCTTTCTATATCTTGAACTATAGAAGCCTCTTGAAGATTATGCACTAATTTGCTTTTCTCCTTCCGATGAGGACATTCGTACCATCTCTAATTTTCTCCACAACCCCAGCATGTGAGTGGTGGTTTATATGGTGTGTCTTCTGGTTTTCTTGTGCCTTCAGTGTTCATCTTCTTGCTTGGTGGAACAAATTTTGATTGTGACTTACTGCCATCGAACTTGTTGCTGAAAGGTGCACGCGAAACTTGGTTTCTGAAATGATTGGGCATATCACCTTTCTGCCTACTTTCAGATTTTGTTTTCTTCTTGTCATTCCACCTCTTAGATACTTCAGCCTTATTCTGACTATGTTCAAAACACAATATGGCCTTTCTAAAAGCATCTTCCAATGTCTTCGGGTCATCAAAATCTATCCGAACCTTGAAACCAAATAGTAAACAATTCAGGAAACACTGAATTCTGACTTTTTCATCTTGGATATAAGGAACATACTTGAATAATTTCAAAATTTTGTTGATTAATTCCTCCATAGTCTATCGTCCTAGCTTTAGGTTGTAAAAATATTTTACCTTTTTGTCAAAGTACCTTTCAGACAGATACTTATGTTTAAAGAATGTTGCAAAAGCTTTCCATTTCACTTTTTTCTCTTTGATAGATTTTGTCAGCTTGAGATCATCCCACCATGTCGAAGCTTTCCCTTACAAGTTGAAAATAGCAATTCTTTCCTTTATGAGACTAGAATATTCAAACATTCGTAGATATTTTTCCATGTCCCTAAGCCACAGCTCAGCTTCTTCTCTGGTTTTAATTTCTCCTTTAAAAGTAGGAGGCTTGATCTTTCTCAGTTCGGATTGTAGCTGATTTACTTTTCCAGTTTTCTTTTTCTTTCTAGGAACAATTTTTTTGGAATCTTCACCAAGTAATTCTTTGTCGTTGACATCCATATTATAACTCACATAATTTCTTGGAGGTGTAGTCTTAAACTTGGAATTTCTTTGCGTCACTGATTTTTCTGCATGTTGTTCTTCTTGAGTTGGAATGTGACTGTTTTCTTTTTCAGTCATCTTTTGCAGCAGAATTGCATTTATTTCTCGTTGTTCTTCAAAGTTTTTTATATTGTCTTCTTTAATGTTGATCAGTTCATCCTTAATACTTTTGAAAGTTTCCATAATTTCAATAGATGTTGTCGCTCCTTGTGGAGAGGTCAGATTCCTCTCTTGCCTACTAGATGTTTCCACAGCCAGCCTTCCTTCTTGTTCCGCAGAATTCATCTTCAACTACTTACCGTTTTCAACCACTCTTCTGTCTAAGTGTGGTCAGCAGCTGTTTGTTAGTCGACATAAACAACAATGCATCTACTCACTAAAATTAAGAAATAGTATGCTACAGAAATTTGATTTATTTATTTATTTATAAAGCAACATTTACATAAGCTAGCCTAAAGGTCCTAGTGTAGTGACCATAGATCTGATACCAATTTTTCATGTCCCTTCTTCACCAATTTTTTGTTTGTTTGTTTGTAAGGGTCCAACGACCATGACCATTGTCTTAACACTCTTTTAAAAATAAGTGATTAAACCCAAGAGACTTGAAGAACACAATGGCATGCAAGCTAGTGTACTCATGTTTACTTAACTCATAATTCAATGAGTAACATTCAGGTTTAAAGACTAAGTTGATATCATTAAGAACTTCAACTATAACATACCCTAATTTTAACCCTATGTGATTAAACACATTAAAATATGACTTAGGCATAAATCTGTTTGCCACTTGCAACAATAATACAATGCTCATAAAACAGGTTATATAATTCAAACATAAATATATTCCAAGGTTATTACAATTCCTAGTTTATAACTGTGTTTAATCTACACTAACCCCATGCATTATTATTATTCCATGGAATACATATGATAATCTCACCAATAATCATCATTAATAAATAATGTGCTATAGTCCTAAGGACTATAAGCACAAGTAGTATTCATACTTTATGAAACATAGATTATAATTAAAATCTACTTAAACATTATGTGGGCAATTTGACTTCCAACCAAACCAAACAAATGTGTTACACCTTAATATGAAAAAGCAATAGTATTAAGCTAACACATGAACGCATTACATAAACAATGACAAGCATTAAGCCTTGACTTAACAAGCAAAACAAGTTAACATTAGTATTATCCTAAAGCATGAATGCATGCCATACACAAATGGAAAAGCATTAAAGTAATGGCTTTATATATATATATATATATATCAAGTGATAAGGACCTTAACTTATATAGCCATTATAATATTATGTTATAACTTGGGCGCTGCTATGTTATCAACCCAACATAATTAATGGTCTAACCAAGACCATATAAATAAAGCGCTTATGCATAAAATTGATTTCCCCAACGTATTAACTAAGGGTTCATGCAACAAGAATGAACTAAAGATTATGCAAACCAACCATACCATACTCAAATAATTCATATGGCTAAAACAACACGATGGTTGGGCAACGATTTCATGTCAAAAGTATGACCGTGATGGTGATGTGGTTGTGCCATGCAAGCTTCACTTTTCAACAACCCACGTTTTAAACCTCGGCTTTGGGTTGCCACTGTGGCAGGTAGGAAAACAGACTCGAAACGCTTGGAGGTCCCATCCCTACTGCGTTTAAGGCTTAAGTTGACGTGGCCCTAGTTTGGTCGACTCCATTAATGGATACCCCACTTCACAGCCAAGATTTGAAGAATTTATGTCGCGTTCTGTAGTGTACTGCATACCCTCTGCGAACTTATTTAATTTACACGTCACTTCCCACCGTTGATCTTGATCCATCATTGGTTTATGGGAATTCGTGAAGCATCAACACCGTTGATCTGGTTATGGAGCTCATCATGGTTTTCGTGCCCATCCATTCTACAAACTTGATATTAACTTCATGGAGACCAGTTTCAGTGGTGACCAATACCTTCCAGCCGCGGTAATGCAGCGTTTGATAAGGGTTGAGGCCTTCACAAGTGTTCATTGTTGTCGCGATGGGATCTTCTCGAGAGCTTCGGATCTATATCGAAGGTCCATGCCCTGAACTACAAAGGGATGGCTTGTCTCTACTATGATCCAGTGAACAGCAAGGAGAAGGTGCTCGACGTTCGCCCATGCACGCTAAGGTAAGACAACCTACTATCGACCCTATGTAAGAAATTTCAATGCTTTAACTATTTTTTTCTTCAGTCTGCAACTCATAACACTCATCGTGTTTCCTTGCTCAAGTGAAGCGTTACTATGGTTTCACTCTACCATAGGTAATGCATCAATTCCATTTCATATAATGTATAAATAGTAAATAATTGGTTTACAAGTTTATTTACTGTGAAAGTAACTCCATTTAACCTTCCTATGCAGGTAAGAAGGAGAAGGTGGAGGTTGGGAGCACTCGTGGTGACTCCCAAAACCATCACCGAGCATGAATAAGGGTTCTCCAACCGGCCAGGTAACTCACCCAACCCACATGCCTCGGGTGGGATTTAACCCATTGTAGGGGTTGAGTTACTTAAATGTTAGCTAGAGTTACTAGTTAGGGTTTTTGCTCTCGATGTTAAAAAGGAAATGACTGCCAGCCTAGTTTTCTGAAGCGTCACGCAAGTACTCTGCGAGAGTTGGTCTTCATGACCTTTAGATGCAACTTGTAAAGCATTGCAGTCTTAAATAGATAGAAACTTGTTGAGAAACACAATATAAATTTTAAGACAGCGCATAACTAATCATTGGTCATTCGAAAATCTGTCTCGGAGATGTTTAAATGTTATGCTCCAAGCTTTGACTGGAAACGAAATCGTTTTTATGGCCATTTAGTGTTTATTCATAATTTCTTTATATTTGCAATGGTATACAAAAAATGTGAAGCAAATCCTGGAACTCATTTTTCAACGATTCGCCATTGGTTGTTTGTGCATCCATTATTTAAACTCGTAATATTGATATACCATAGTAAGGCATGGCATGGTATTCGTTTCAAACAATTGTTTGTTATTTAAATGAACTATGTTTCCATAATGCTCCCCGAGCATAGACATATGCACAAGTTAATGTGGTAGTTGCATATAGATAGATTCACATTCATTTTTATACACAGCATTGTTTGTTAAAATACTTACTGTGTAAATATCGTGGACAATATGCATACTGTGTAAAATATTCGTGGAACCATGGCTAATAAACCCTTGTCTACATAGAATGTTTAAATTCTGTAAACATTTTTTTAATGTTGGTTCCATTCATTATATAATGATTTGGTTTTAAAACCATGAAGATCGCAGCTCAACCTATGCCGAGAGTAATGGCATGCACATACAGGATAAAACGCATTTGAACATAAAATAATGCATCCTATAAATAATTGGTTAATGTTTACAAATGTAATGTAAACCAACATGAATTCCATATTGAATGTTAAATGCTATTTATATAGAGGATTGATATGAAACGAATCTGAATGAATGTTTTAATTTATAAATAGATTTTCTAGGTACATCTAGACTCTGTCAATTAATGGAAATCCATTAACTGTATATATAAATCATTTTTTTCACAACGTCTTTGCATAACTGTAAAAAGAAAGGAAATGTTATGTTTACATTTATCCCCCTTTTGTTTCTCTATAAAAATAGAATGGAGGTTTTATATAATATAATGGCTTGACATGTAAACCTCACAGTTTACATGTCTGCCTCATTTCCATCATAAATATGAGAAACATATTCTTTTGTCAGTAATGGGATAAGTTGAATAGAAGAACATATTCTATTTAAAACCATATCCATAGATAACATAAACAATTATCATGCCATAATGCCTATCTCAGGATTCTATATATCATTATTTAAACTATATCTATGTCTACCTACTACACACAGAATGTATACATTCTTACCTCAACATAAACTATGAATACTTCAGGTATTTCAACTAGATCACCAAGTTGTACCATATTACAGAGATCTAATAGTTTATGTGAGATCCATACTCATAAAATTAATATAACAATATATATATCTGATCAAATATGATAAACAAATCATTCAATAGTAAATCAGGAATATTCATACACCAATCCTAATAATTGTTCCATAAAAGTTATATGCAAGTACAACATATAGACTTATCTGTATTCTGATGACTAGTGGAACCTATCCACAAACCTCCCAGCCTTTGAGCAACAAGTTCTCCTTGATTCCAGTTCACCCCCGATCTGAGTTCACAGTCCCCCTATTTTAGAGTGTATATTTTAATTTTCCCTTAACTTGTTCACCAAGTTATTTAGGGAATTTTTGTGGCAACAGACAACCCAACATCCAACTCAGTGCTCCTGAGCTCCAGGATGCTTCAAGGGCTTGTAAGTATCATCCATTAAGAGAATCAATCAGTCAAATCCTATTCAGAGTCAGTGCAGTGCTCCTGCAAGATTGGGGTAGTTCTCATACTTGAACACATCCAAGTGTTCCAAGCTATACCCAGCTTCCATGATTTCTCTTATTTTGGTTTAGTTTTGTGTTCCAAAACTGCCCCCATTTCCTTATCTTCATTTAGCTCTAGTTAATTTATTTCCCAGCTCCCATTTCTCTCTTGTGTGAGAATGATGATGATCATAATAATGTGAATGAGTTCCTCTTTTCTCTTTTTATTCTCTTTGGTGTGAATTCTCTCATTTTGTTATTTCTTTTATTTCATTATTCTCCCTAAACTTTTCTTTAGGGTTTACCATTTTCTCCAATAATAATTTCTCATTATTATTTTAATTGGCATTTACCCTCCAACCCATAGGGGAATGTGACTCCCATATCATTAATGTGTTGGTCCACATGGTCATCAAAAATTTACTTTTCTAGTTTCTAATGTCACCTAAGTAAAATGAAATAATACTTGCAACATATAAAAGGGGTTAAAGTCCAAAATTTGGGGTATTACATGATCGAAGTCGCTGAGCTTGTCGAAGTCAATGAACTTTTCGAAATCGTTGTTGTCATCTGAAAATAATTCCAACTGATGTGTGGATCATACCTCCTTCCTTAAGAAATAATGTCCCCCATTTTTTTCTTGTACAGATGAGGAAACTTGGTCAATTCAGCAGCAGAGTACCATTTTCCTTGTGCAAGGATCTGTCTGGCTTTGGACACCTGAAACAAGGGAATTGTGTTCGTCCTTGTAAGGCGTACTCATTGTCCCACAATGGTGTCGCAAGGAAGAGGCTCCTAAACATATGGATGGATGTCTTTGGGTTCTGTTGTCTGCAAGTCATTCTATTCCAACAGTGGTTCATGGTATGGTCGAAGTAGATCCACATTAAATACTGGATGCAAACCCAGGCATGAAGGAATGTCGAGCTGGAAATAATTTTCTCCAATCTACTCAAGAATACTACATGGACCATATCGCAAAGGCTTCAACTTCTTATATGGACCAGTGAAGCGTTCCTTCTTGAGATGCAACTAGACCTGATCCCCAATCTGAAATGAATGAGGGATTAGATGCTTATCATGTCGAGCCTTAAATTTTGCATTAGCACGTTGCAACATTTCTTGTGCTTGTTTCTGGATGTCACATATTTGATCTCGAAACTTCAATGCTTTGTTAACTTCTCTCTAGTTATAGTTGGTATCGTTCAACTGTGTCGAGGAACTAATCAATTCAATAGGCGTTGAGGGTTGAAATCCATAACATATCTCAAATGGACTCTTTCTTGTAGAGCTATGTTGAGTACGATTGTAGTTGTGCTGTATATATGGGATACTTTCATCCCATTTCCATCAATGCTTGTGGTTTACATACAAAGCAGATGTACTACCAAGCGATTCACAACTTCCGTCTGTCCATCTGTCTAAGGATGGAAATTTGTCAATAAGGAGAGTCTTGTATCAAGTTGTTTCCAGAGAGACTTCCAAAAGATGCTGAAAAATATGGCATCTCTGTCGGAAATAATGGTTGTTGGTAAGCCATAATGTTTCCAGACATGTTCAAAGAAGAGTTGAGCAGTTTATTGCGTTGTCATAGTCTTCTTGCATGGAATGAGAATGGCCATATTGGAAAATATGTCGACTACTACTAAGATCATGTCATTTTGATGTTTGGTAGTAGGATATCCCGTCAATTAGTCCATAGAAATAGATTCCCATGGTCGACTAGGAATTGGCAAAGGTGTGTACAATCCCTGTCATCGATTAGGAGGTTCATAAATAGCACAAACAACGCATGATCGAATGTACTTGTTGACATCATTTTTAAGTGAAGGCTAAAATAAATACTTTTGGAGAATCGAAAGGGTCTTCGCTACTCTAAAGTGTTCTGCATTCTTGTTGTAGTGCGCATCCCAAATGAGCTATTGTCAATGCTCACCTATTGGTACACAAAGTTGTCCAAGCTTGTATAGCAAGGCATCTTTGAGGAAATAGTTGGAGGTCGAAGACTTGTTGTTCTGAAGTTGTTGATTGACTTATGAAAATTTGTTTTCTTCCTAATACAACTGAGGCCAAGTGGTGGTTTCATAACCATGCATACACATCACTGTAGGAAGGAGAGTAATGGGTGGTCGACTCAAAAAATCAACGGCCCTATTGGCTTTACCTTTCTCATACTTCATTACCAACTGAAATTGTTGCAGGTAATTAATCCACTTGAGTTGTCGATTTTTTTGTAACTTCGACTAGGATGGGGAGAACTATAAAGGCTTATGGTCAGTGAGAATGACTGTATCCTTTCCAAGGATATAATTTCTCCATTGCTTAAGAGCTTGAACAATGGTGTACAGTTCTTTTTCATACATCGAATATCTTCTAGCAGTGTCGTTAAAAGTTTTGGAATGAAAAGTGATTGGGTGACCAGACTAAGTGATTAATGCGCCCAAGGCATAGTCTGATGCATCCGTATCAATATCAAAGGGCCGATGCAAATTAGGTAACACAAGTACTGGTGTAGTAGAAAGATTGTGTTTGAGCTGCTCGAAAACTTCTTGTTGTGTTGATGTCCATTTGAAGACATTTTTCCCATTTCCCTTGGTCAACTGACTCAAAGTCCAGGCTATGTGACTGAAGCCGAGTATGAATCGTTGATAAAAATTTTCCAAACCAAGAAAACTTCTTAGTTCATGAATGCTTTGAGGAATGGGCCACTCTTTAAGGATTTTCACTTTGTCTGGATCGACGTGAATGCCTGTAGAGTCAATTACATACCCCAAATATTTGATGTTGTTCATCGCAAAGGAACATTTTTCCATGTTCAAGTAGAGTCGTTGTTGTCGAAGAGTGTCGAGGACTTGTCGAAATTGTTCGACATGTTCTTCCCATGATCGATTGAAAATCAATATATCGTCGAGGTAGACAATGACACATTTGTTGATGAAAGGTCAGAGAATGTTATCCATATACCACATGAAGGTCGCAGGTGCATTGATTAAGCCCAAAGGCATGACTAACCATTCAAACAATCCTTCCTTGGTCTTGAAAGCAGTTTTCCATACATTTGTGGGCTTGATTGGAATCTGATGATATCCCAACTTGAGGTAGAGCTTAGTAATGAATTTAACACCTTTTAAACAGTTGATGAGCTCGTCTATCCATGGCAGAGGGTATATATTCTTTACTAAAAAAAATTTGAGGGCTCGGTAGTCGATGCACATGCGCCAAGTCTTGTCTTTCTTTGGAACAAGGACGACTGAACTTCCACAAGGAGAGGAGATGGGTCAATATGACCTTTGTCGATCAATCTTTAATTTGCCTGTGAATCTCTTCATTTTCGATAATGGATCCTCTGTAAACAGATGAATTAGGTAATGAAGAACCAGGAGAAAGTTCAATAGAGTGTTTTACCTGGCAATGTAGAGGTACTCTGTTTGGCTCTTGGAATAGGTTTCGGTACTCATCAAGAATATTGTTGATCTTGCTTATGTCGGAAGCTTCACTGGTCAGTGAGTCGATTGTTTGCTGCAGTATTCCTAGAATGTTGTGGCTAAATCATGATCAATGCATACTTCTAAGCATGGTTGACGAGCTTCTTCATCTGTTTAGCAGTTATCATTGCAACCATTGGTGTAGGTCATCTCTCTAGTATGCCATACCATTGGTTATGAATTCTAACAATCACGTTCTGAGTTGTGACTAGTAACTTCCATATCGATCCCATAAGTAATGTTTCCAAAATAGCCATCAGCTACGGAAAGAGGTGCCACGTCGCAGAGTAATTCATCTTCAAAAGGCTTAATGAAGTAGGTGAGTTTTCATTTTCGGGTGATCTATAGTTCCTCTCCATCCTTCATTCAACCGATGTTATAAAGTTGTAATTTCCCTTATTAGGAATTTTATTAAAATTGCAATTTTCCACTTTTTTCCTTGGTTCGACCTTTGACTAGTTTCGATCTCTAGGTCCCAAATTTGCCCCAAATGATCCCAAATCTTCTGAGAAGGTATATGAATGATATTAGAACATAAATATGTGTTTCGGGGATGTCTTTGTACCTTTAAAACACTTCTGCAAATACTCTTTAAATTCTGGTCAATGTAGGTAACTTTACTAGTGATTTCCCTTTGACTAGTATTGGTCTCTAGGTCTCAAATTGACTCCAAATGCCTTCAAATATTCAAGAAAGGTGTATGAATGATATTAGGGATTGAATATGATGTTCAGGGATAACATATGGCCACCAAAATACCTCTGCAAACTCTCTTAAGATTCTGGACCAAGTATGCAATTTTACTAGTAATTTGGGGTTCAAATCCCCCTGAGGTAAGTACTGAATATGGCTTCCCAAATGCCTCCAAACCCACTCAAATTTATTAACAGAGGTATGTAATGTGTTAATTATGTTATTAAGGTCTCATATGCACCATTAATCGTTTATTACAACTGTTCTCACCCTCTCCCATTCAACTGCAAAAATCACCAATTCGACCCTTGGGGAAATGACACTATTTCTTCTCCCAATGCAATTAAACTGAGTAAAAATACTTCAAATGCTCAAGTACAGTACATGAAACTTGTAAAATACATCCATGGCAGTCCATTAATCACAAATTCATCATATAATCATCCATTCATTCGAAATCATCATCAATACATTGGTTCACAACAAGGTAGTGGGGAAATGGCATTGTTCTTCCATTAAAAATGAGATTTATATATTTCTACTTGGAATTTTGACCTGAAAATTTCTGGAGATGAAGAACAGAGTATTTACTTCATATTACAAAATAAATGGGTCATTATAAGCTCCCCCAAAGAGTACAATAGCTCACCAAAAACGCCCTCCCTCAAGGATCAAGAATATGCCATCAAAACTGGAAATGGTTGAAGGAGCGAGCTGCAATAGAAGAAACCATGACCTGACCTGTAGATTACACCTGAAAATAAAGACTCCATTAAAGCTCCAAATGAAAGGTCTGAATGGCCTTTCCAATTTCCAACTTGGATGGGAATCTTTCACCCTCGAAATTGGCTAAGGCAAGAAACTAGTCATCCACTAGCTCTCCCTCTTCACAAATGCAATTGCAAATTCTACAAATGATCAAAATCTGGTTTCATTCTTTGTTATTGACATTTATAAACTTCTAATGTCCTCCATGGGTCGAATTCCTTCCAAGAGACTCATGCCAACTCATGTTGGGAAGAGATTCCAAAGAACGCCACTTGTACAACAATTCCTAGTCTCCCACTTCCACCAAATCACATGTGGAAGCCTCTTAGCTGCCCTAACACCCTTGAGTGCCCTCATGGACTCTATTTTTAGCCCTGACATGTCATATATGTCATATGTCAGCCTTCAGGTCTGATTTGTGTCATAGGTGTCATAGTATCTTCATCATTGTTGTCATAGAGCTAGGGAATCTAGCCCAAGTGTCTCACTAGCTCCAAATTGCCTCTTTCTCTTCCATGGGAGTTAATATTCCTCTATATTTAGACCTTGGATGAGTCATGCAATGAATAATACCTTTTGTACTCCCCCAAGTATGTTACCATTCACCTTGAATTCGAATTGGTGAGAGAATGATGCCAAGTGTAGTGGGGAAATCTAGCCATATGTGAGTCCCACTTCCTCCATGTGTCTTCATGATGAAATGCCACTTTGATTTTCACTTGTATATAATTATTTAGCTCCTTTATTAAATATTTATGCCATTCTAATGTTCAAACATCATTTATTATCCCCATTATTCCAAATCCCAAAGCTTCCACCCCAAACCTAGGAAACTAGTAATTTTCCTCCTTGGCAATTATTTGACCTTTAGCATCAATTTGACAAACTCTAATGAATAGGGCCAATGTGATTAGGCCATTGTGACCCAATACCAAATTTGGGACATGACAAATCCTCCCTTCCCAATATTTCTTGTCCTCAAGCAATTTTAAACGTGGGTGTTGAAGAACCTGCTTTCTGTATAATTCTTTGAAGTTGCCATTGAATTGCCCAACCTTGAGTCTTTGAGTTTCCATGAAGATTTTAGAGAGGAACCACCATGCTTTCTGCTGCACTACTCTGATTAAAATCACTTTATTAAGTGGGGAATCCATCTCCCATACTGCTTGCTTCCCCAAAAAATATGAAACCAATGAGATAAAAATTATTCCAGGGTCCCATTGCTTGTATTGCACCCCACTAATTAAGAGTGCTCTCCAACCCACACCATTAGTTAAGAGGATTCCTGGATCCCATTTTCTTGTATGCATCCTTCCAAACATCATGAGTACCAAATATATATCATCAAAGTACATAACAACATAATGAAAATGTACATCAAGGATATGCTTCATCAAAGAGTCATGAAAGTGCTTATACCTCCAAGCAAGTAGACCACCATTTTCCAAGTGCATACAAGCTTCAAGTGACCAATCAAATCTGCTCCAATTACATAGGTAAGGATCCCATGTCCTATAATGCTGCTCCAAAAGGATTTGATATGCATCAAAATATTCATCCATGTATTCTTTCATCCAAGAAGTGAATGAAGAATCTCCACTAAAATATGAACCAAATAATGAGCAGAAAAAACAAGGAGACTTCAAATGACTCAAAGAAGTCTCACCCATACATCCCTGAATGTGATCATCATAAAGATATAAAAAAGTATGTGGCTTCCAACAAAAATGTTCTCCAATCATAAATCTATTCACCCAAGTGTTGGATGAAGTTCCTCCAACATCAAATGAATCAAGTGTTGAGCAAGAAAAACCATGAGTCTTCAAGTGACTCAAATGCATATCATAGGTGCATCCATGTAGATGTGCATCATCATAAAGTAAAAAAGTATGCTGCTGCAAATGTGAATAAGAATGTGCTCCAACCATATCATCATAAACAGTAAATGTAGGAGTTCCATACTCCTCATGTGGCACCATCAAAAAGAACCCTTTCACCCATACTTCATTGAGACTAATGTTGCAAAACATGGAATTGTAGGATGTAGGAGAATGAACCAAATCACCCAAATGATCAAAAAGTGCAGAAGTTTCATCATGGGAAGGATCCATGTGGGTAGTATCATGCATCTCCTTCAAAAGTGGGAAACCTTTGTCATAGATTGGTTCCCATGTAGAGGAATCATGCTCTTCTTTAAAAATTGCATAAGCTTCATCAAGAGACAATTCAAGTTCCTCTTCCACCACATCAAGTGTTTGTATCTCTTCAAGTTCATCTTCAAACACATTAAGCACATTCAAATTCCCACATTTCTCATGATCCACCATGTCATGAGAATCCTCCAAACAATCTACCATTTGACAATCTGAAACATAGGAGGAAAAACAAGTATCTTGCAACTTTTCAAGAAGTTGCTCATTTTGAATTGTGAGCTTATGAATATCCTCATTATTCTTCAAGTATGCATCATGTAACAATTCATTAAACTCAAACAAATGGTTTCTATAAAAAAGCAAAGACATGAAATTACCTTTGATGTGGCACATTGCTCTCTGAATCTTCTCCATGTCTTCGAGGAAGGATGTTTCCTCCAATGAAGTAGCTCTCCAACAAGAATTTGACACCAATGCTTGAGTGTCATGGAGAATGCTGAGGGACTCTTGGATCTTATTTTCATTCATCTTTAAGGACCCTTCAAGAAAATGAGGCTCTTGCAAATGAGCCTCCTCATCTTCTTCAATTTTGCTTGGACCAACTTCATGAAGCTCAAGTGGTGATGGGGAAGTTGATCTTGGTTCTTCTTCAACTGCTACAAGGTCTTCATTATCATGCTTAATGAAACTTGAACTTGTAGAAACACTTTCAAAAGTGATCTCTATGTCACCAACATAGAGGTGTGAGCACCCATCAGTAGGTACTCTTTCATAGTTTAAGAATCCATCAGTAGATGCTCTTTGGTTCATGTCTAAGCTAGAAGGTGTCTCGAAATGATCTTCCATATTTTCAATAGAATCTTCTTCATGCTCTTGTGATGTCTCTTCCTTTTGCTCCTTAAAGCAAGTTGATGCATTTTGCCCCTTGTTTTCCTTAGGATCAATATATTTGGAATCTCTTCTTGAATAAATCTCAAAAGCTCTCCTCAAGGAGGACATCATTTCATGCACACATATATGATACTCACTCCAAGGGTTTTTACAAGAAGGGAATAAACCTTTCTTCACTAACTCCACATCTTCATTTTTGGGCCTATTTTCAAAAACATGTTCATCATAGTACTCAAAAGACATGGCATTTTGTGTGTTTTTTCTAAAAGCAAGATATTCTTGATATTTTTGATATTGTTGGGGCAAGGTTTTATATTTTTCTCTCCATCTTTGGAACTCACTCATAGAATTATCCTTGGTTGGTGTGACACACTCATATTCATCAGATTTAAAGTCATAAGAATAATCTTCATTTCTCTTGAAATTGTAAGAAGAGTTGCATGATGGCATCTCTTCCTCGTACCATTCACATTCTGCTTCATATTGCTCATAAGCATCTGCATATTCCTCATAAGAATTGTACTCATAGGATTCATCATAATAGTAAAACATGGCTGCCTATTATTCTTCAATGTATGTACCTAATCCACAGGTGCAAGGACCATGCTCTGATACCACTGTAATGTCCCTTATTAGGAATTTTATTAAAATTGCAATTTTCCACTTTTTTCCTTGGTTCGACCTTTGACTAGTTTCGATCTCTAGGTCCCAAATTTGCCCCAAATGATCCCAAATATTCTGAGAAGGTATATGAATGATATTAGAACATAAATATGTGTTTCAGGGATGTCTTTGTACCTTTAAAACACTTCTGCAAATACTCTTTCAATTCTGGTCAATGTAGGTAACTTTACTAGTGATTTCCCTTTGACTAGTATTGGTCTCTAGGTCTCAAATTGACTCCAAATGCCTTCAAATATTCAAGAAAGGTGTATGAATGATATTATGGATTGAATATGATGTTCAGGGATAACATATTGCCACCAAAATACCTCTACAAACTCTCTTAAGATTCTGGACCAAGTATGCAATTTTACTAGTAATTTGGGGTTCAAATCACCCTGAGGTAAGTACTGAAAATGGCTTCCCAAATGCCTCCAAACCCACTCAAATTTACGAACAGAGGTATGTAATGTGTTAATTATGTTATTAATGTCTCATATGCACCATTAATGTTTTATTACAACTGTTCTCACCCTCTCCCATTCAACTGCAAAAATCACCAATTGGACCCTTGGGGAAATGGCACTATTTCTTCTCCCAATGCAATTAAACTGAGTAAAAATACTTCAAATGCTCAAGTACAGTACATGAAACTTTTAAAATACATCCATGGCAGTCCTTTAATCACAAATTCATCATAGAATCATCCATTCATTCGAAATCATCATCAATACATTGGTTCACAACAAGGTAGTGGGGAAATGGCATTGTTCTTCCATTAAAAATGAGATTTATATATTTCTACTTGGAATTTCGACCTGAAACTTTCTGGAGATGAATAAAAGAGTATTTACTTCATATTAAAAAATAAATGGGGCATTAGAAGCTCCCCCAAAGAGTACAATAGCTCACCAAAAACGCCCTCCCTCAAGGATCAAGAATATGCCATCAAAACTGGAAATGGTTGAAGGAGCAAGCTGCAATAGAAGAAACCATGAGCTGCCCTGTAGATTACACCTGCAAATAAAGAATCCATTAAAGCTCCAAATTAAAGGTCTGAATGGCCTTTCCAATTTCCAACTTGGATGGGAATCTTTCACCCTCGAAATTGGCTAAGGCAAGAAACTAGTCATCCACTAGCTCTCCCTCTTCACAAATGCAATTGCAAATTCTACAAATGATCAAAAGCTGGTTTCATTCTTTGTTATTGACATTTATAAACTTCTAATTTCCTCCATGGGTCGAATTCCTTCCAAGAGACTCATGCCAACTCATGTTGGGAAGAGATTCCAAAGAACGCCACTTGTACAACAATTCCTAGTCTCCCACTTCCACCAAATCACATGTGGAAGCCTCTTAGCTGCCCTAACACCCTTGAGTGCCCTCTTGGACTCTATTTTTAGCCCTGACATGTCATATATGTCATATGTCAGCCTTCAGGTCTGATTTGTGTCATAGGTGTCATAGTATCTTCATCATTGTTGTCATAGAGCTAGGGAATCTAGCCCAAGTGTCTCACTAGCTCCAAATTGCCTCTTTCTCTTCCATGGGAGTTAATATTCCTCTATATTTCGACCTTGGATGAGTCATGCAATGAATAATACCTTTTGTAATCCCCCAAGTATGTTACCATTCACCTTGAATTCGAATTGGTGAGAGAATGATGCCAAGTGTAGTGGGGAAATCTAGCCATATGTGAGTCCCACTTCCTCCATGTGTCTTCATGATGAAATGCCACTTTGATTTTCACTTGTATATATTTATTTATATCCTTTATTAAATATTTATGCCATTCTAATGTTCAAACATCATTTATTACCCCCATTATTCCAAATCCCAAAGCTTCCACCCCAAACCTAGGAAACTAGTAATTTTCCTCCTTGGCAATTATTTGACCTTTAGCATCAATTTGACAAACTCTAATGAATAGGGCCAATGTGATTAGGCCATTGTGACCCAATACCAAATTTGGGACATGACAAAAGTTGAGGATGTGGAGTGGTAACAAGACCTAGTTTCTTCATGAGATATTTAGAAACAAATTTCTTCTGGCTACCATTATCCACAATCAGATGCAATGGATTGTTTTGAACCAATCTCTATGTATGGAATAGGCGTTGTCATTCCTCCTCATTGATGATAGTCGAGACTTCTGGAGTGGTCGATGTCGATGTCAAAAGGTCATTGTTTCTGGGTCAGATTCCACCAGAGTTTTTTCGAACAAGTCGGATGTCGACACTTTTTCCAAAAATGTCTTTCGAGCTTTGCATTCAGACGTGTCATGCCATGATGAATTGTGGTAATCACACCATTTCCCGGTAGGGGTTTATTTTCTACATTCCCTTTTGTATTTCTGAGAATGATTTTTGCCATGATCTTGACTTGTCGGAGTCGGCTGGTCCCTTCTTGTCGGGTGGTCATCCTTTCGGTTTAGTCACGAAGCATGATTTTCCTTTATGTTTGGATTCAAGCTCACTGACATAGTGGAATGCATCCACAAGCATATTGATAGTCAGAAATTTCATCTCCTATTGAATGTACGGGGACAATACACTAACGTACTTCAGAACAAGCAATTTCTCTTCTTCTTGAATGCCAAGTCTAGACATTAGTCAGTATAACTCATTGGTGTAACTCTGTATGGACTGGTCTTTCCATTTCTTTAGCTGTTGCCACTTATTATACTATTGTTCAACATACTTGGGTGGGTAAAAATCCTTTAGGACATACTCGACAAATTTCTCCCATGTCTTTATGGGGTCTCCACTTTTCTCCATATTTTTCGATAGGTTCTCCCACCAGCAATGCACAGATGTTGACATCTTTAAGGATGAAATGGTGATATTTTCATCTTTTGAGAGTTGATTCACAGAGTAATAGGATTCCAATTGTTGTACATAATTGTTGACGGATTCTGCATCAATCTTTCCTTCTAGATTCGTTATGTCCAAATTCATTTGCACCTTGAATGGACTGATTTTTTTGGAGTTAGACCTTGTCAAAAATCCTCTTGATGTTAAAGCAAATCACGTGAGAATCTCATTGAACTGGGTGAACATTTCAATTTGCTGTCGAGCCAGTGCTTTCTCTATGAGTTGCTCTGTCTCGTCAATTACATGTCTATTGATGTTTCTCCTACCATATTTGAAGGTAGTTTCTGCTTGGATTGTTGAGTTTGTGAGCATGTTTGAACATGCATAAGTCAGGTAACTTTTATGGAAGTGTCTACACACAACTTAAGCACGAACAAATCTCTGAATAAATCTTTGAATGAATAAATCTATGAATAAGCTCTGATAAAGCTCTAATGAAGCTCTGATACCAATGATCCGCACGCACCCAGGTGCATGACGGGGACAACAATTCAATTGAATGAATCGGTATTGTTATGGAGGAATCATAATAATAAGCAAAGTAGGAAATACACTATGCACATAAACATACACACACAGACAATATGCAGGAATGTGAACTAATCTCTTTTTTTATTTTCACTCTATTACTTCTTGATTATTCTCTCGTGTATATTACAATATTTTACATGCTTAAATAGAGTGCTGAGAACACTTGGGTTGTCTTCCCATTACGTCCAGTTATAAGAGAAGTTAGAACGGTTTCATAAGTTCAACCGTTACAGTTGACTGGAAGACAGAGACAATCTATTGTAGTTCGACAGTTGCAAATGTCGATGATGCATGTCGAAGTCAGTGCTTGTCGAAGTTGATGAACTGGTTGAAGTCTTTGAGCATGTCAAAGTCGATGAGCTTGTCGAAGTCAATGTCGGCATTCGAAAATAATGCCAACTGCTGGGTGGATCACTAAAAAACACATTTTTGTTGATGTGCGTGCCCTAACAACACTACAACCTACATATACGCATGTTGCTCCACTACTGCCTACGTAGATTGGGTTTCATGCTCAAAATTAAAAATATTTCAGGTTTTCCATCACAAATAATGTCCATGTTGATCCTTGTTCATCCATATGCTGGAAAATGCTCTAATTCAACCCTCCACCTCCTTTCAAGGTTATATATTGAGCCATTATGGAGCATTTGAGAGAGGATAAACTAGAGAGCAAGGAAAATCTGGATAAATTTTGCCCCATTGCCATTGCCTTGAGTCTACATCCTTTTTTCCTTGTTGTTTGAACTCTTTTATGTTCATCTCCTAATCTTTTCCATATCTTGTGAAGGAGGAACCCAATTACTCCTTGAATTTGTGAGCTTTCCTTTGTATGGAGGATTGAAGTGGTGGAGACTTAGGTGGAGGAACTTAGTTTCTCGGTTCCGATGAGTTTCCTACAAAAGGTTGTCACTATGTACTTCTGTTTATTTCATTCATAGAAATACTCTTTTCTCATCCACTACATGTTGCGAATGCTTATGTTATTTTCCTTGGGTATATTTGTTAAATATGTTAATGGATTATGTTAGGTTTTATGCCAACAAATTATATTTATCTTCCATATGCTCATATATATTTGTTGTTGAGGACAAGTTGCAGGTAAGGAGAATTGGATATCAAGCTCAACGGTGGTCTTATTCAAACATACGGTTATGGTAAGAGTTTTCTCTTTTGTTGATGGGATTTTACATGTATCTAGAATACTTGAGAATTAAGTTGATTTCTTGGGTCAATCTGTATGTTGTGGACCACCCCATTCCATAGGAAGTTTTTCTCCATAACATAATTGGCGACCATACAGGGGAGCCTCCATTTGGGTGATTTTCCTTCTTATTTCACTTTGTTTTTCTGATTTTCTATGTCGTTGGTAGCTTGACAATCCGTACATTGATTTTATCTTGGGAAATTTGGATTCATTCTTAATATTTTGAGTATTTTCTCCACCCACACAGGCTGGCTTAGCCCTGCCTGCATACCCACACAACCTTTCAATGTCTTGCTCACGTACATATGTTGTTGTTTGTCAAACAGTCGCATACATCTCACTTTTAAGTCCATATCTTGAGTTAGATGTTTGCTAAGTGAATTCTAAGTGTTGTTGAGTTTCTTGGGCCTTTTTGTGGTATGTTTGTTTCCTTTATAGTGACTGGAAGCTCTCTTTTTATTTGTTTTTAATTAAGTTAGTTTTTGTCATTTTTCTCATTTGTAGATTTTTGCCTTGCTTGAGTCATTCTTCTTGGTGTTTTTCTTGGTTGTACTTTTTATACTTGTTGCATAATCTGAGACGTTCATGGTTCAATATTGCATTTTCATCCATATATTTTGAAATTACAAAAATAATTTCATTTTTCATTTTATTTGAGCACTCGTATTGTTATTTGGAGTTGCATTAGTCTAGGCATTTTAGGAAAGATTGCATTGTCATTTGAAATTGAAAGACACCGTTATTATTCATTTAATTTAGCGGCATACAAATTTATTTTGAAAAACAAGTCTAGCACTTAGCAATGTTTTTATGTATGCTTCTTTATTCTTGCTGAGTCATAACATTATTACTTGCATGACCATATCCCCTTGAGTAATCACATCGAACTAAAATTAATGCTTAATTTATAATTGATTACAAATATTTTTATTTTATAGGGTGCACCAACAAGTATAGGTTTTAGAGTCTTGGAATAGGATTGTGTGAGTAAACTTCTCCAAGAATACGAAACATTAGATGTCTATCCAGGGAGTGGTGAAACCCATTGTATAATTGGTGTTCTCAGGAGGCTCACCTTACACACGAGTTTAGAACGACATGATGTGAAATTCGATTGAGTAGATATCCCTCTGCAACCTTCCTAGTGTTGGAAATATATCTAGACTTATTCATATTTGGGGGTTCTTGAAGCACCTAAGTGCTTCTTGATCTTTGGTCTTTGCTACCATGTCCATATGGTGGATTCGACCTACGATTTTTCTCCTAAGCATTGGTTAAACATGGTGACCATAGTTGTGTATCATAAGTACCGCAGAGGGTACTTCTAGGGGTTATTCTATGAGTGTCCTAAGCCAGATAGGGTTCGAACAACACATTGCATTGCACTTTGAAGTTTAAGGACCCTTATAACTAGTTTTGTTACCTCCAGACGTAGTAGCAGAGTCGCAGGCCCCTCTTGGGAGACTCATACCTTCTATAGTGTTGGGAGGGCCTTTAGCCACTCTCTCTCTGTTTGTGTGCATCTTGGCTTAGCTTTTCTAGGAGTGTGCTTGTTGTCGGTTAGTTGGATTTAGGGATTAATATTGGTTTTTGCAGCTCTTTGCAGTCATCGTGGATCGAGTTCCAACTATCTATCATTCCCATCACTTAGCGGGTGTACCACCCAGTGATCCTTTACAGCCTCTCCACAAGAGGCATAGAGAGACCATTGCTGGTCCTTATTTATCACACTGTGAGCTTCAAATAAGTCTTATTATGAGCTCCACGTTCGATACTTCAGAAATCCCTTTGACACCATTGTTGGCTGGGGTGGAGGAGTCAATGGGAGTCCTTTTTCTACTGTCTCATGGGTCCTTGGGACTCTCGTGTTCAATGGTTCTCATGCGGCTGGTTCTGTTAGTTTTTCAGAAATTTCAATCGGATCTAGGATCTTAACTGAGAGAATAACATGTACAGCATATCTACAGCATATCAATCAGGACACAATAATGCAAGCACACAAGAGACACAGATTTTCACCGGGGAAAACCAAGAAGGTGAAAATCCCTGCAACTTCCTCAGAGATAGATAGAGCAATGATACAACCCAAGTACAAGAGATAGTCCTCCTAGCAGCAGCTTCTCCTCCTGCACTAGTGCGCCACTTTCCAATGAGTGTGTGAGTGAGATGTGAATGATCAAATAGAGTGCCTCCCGCACTCTATTTATACTTGACTTGACTTGCCTAATAACCTTTACTAGGTCGGCCTCAACTTAACCACATAACATAATGCTGATAGGGCTGACCCCCACTAGGGTGGTCTAATAACCCTTTAACCCACATGACTTATATAGGGCCGACCGCATCAAGGTGGTCTAATAACCCATCAAGTATAAGTTATGACACTTACAATATAAATGATGACACTTCCATATAGAGGAATAATAACATCTCTATAGGAATACAATATACATATATGTGAAATACATTATGAAGTTAAAATTACATCAACAAGTTCATCCCATCCCATCAGCATGAATCCTTTCAAGAATGCTTGGTCATCGAATAATGTATCCTCTTTTTCCTTAGGGTTTTCAGATAATGATGATTTATCAATTCCTAAAACCACTAATCTATTTGCATTTGTCATGCCCAATTCTTTGTGCAGTTTCCCATCTTCCATATCGGTCTCTAGTAGTACCTATGGCTTTGGGTTCAGGGGCATCTCATCCTGCTTCACTATGTATCGTTTTGGGAGTGATCGTATCCCCCCTCTTCTCCTTTTGTTGGGGGATGGACTGCCCCTTCATCAACCCCTAATACCAATTTCAATCCTTCCATGGGTGGAAGTGGGCATGTAGAAAGTGGTTCTACTTCATATATTCCATCTCTCTACTTATCCTCTATTGCACCAGCCCCTATGAATGCCTTACTTATGATGCATCCTCCTCCTATTTCATCAGTTCTCTTAGGTGGAAATGTATCTTTTAATATAGGTCACCATTCGGCTGGAGTTCCTCCATGAGGTGGATATATGCCTCCCCCTTCATCAGGGGGAAATGTGTACAATCCTATGGTAAATTCGTGTAACATTGCTTTTCCTTCCCAAGGGATCCCTTCTATGTAAATAACAATTTGTCCTTATATGAATCAATTTGGAGGAGGGTACTATCCTACTGGTCAAGGTCACGGTCTTTACCAAAATCCACCCTAGCCCATAGTATCGAATCCTATGCCTGTAGGCATGTATCTGCAATTTCATTCTCTCCCAAGAGCATGGCCTTAAGCTTCGCAACCATGGCTCCCATTCTTAACCACTTTGAACTTACCAGACTTATCTAGGCTTACGAACGATTTGGTGTGTCACGATCCATCGTGGCCTCTGGTCCCCACTAAGCTTCCTTTGTAAATTCCAAAGTTTAAAGGCAAGAAGGGTGAGCATCCTAGTGATCATGTTACTACCTTTTAACTATGGTGCTCGTCGAATTATTTAAATCATTATTCCATTCGTTTGAGACTATTTCAATGCACCCTTATTGTTAATACCCAAAAATTGTTCACTAGCTCGTCTCCATAGTCACATAACCCATTTGTCCACTTTTCCTACATTTTTGGCCTCCAAAACTCCAAAACAAAACCCTCAAATGGTAACCAAAAGGGAAAAAAAATCATTATTTCCCTCCTCAATTAATGAAAATCCTCCAAAAAGGGATTAAATCCCATAAAAAAGGGTCAAAATCCCCAAAAAATAGAAAGAACAAGGGTAAAAAGTCAAAATAAAATTAAAAAAATAGGAAAAACTCAAAATACCACTAGCCAATACTATTGGTTTCCCAAAACCATGGGTTAATACTCCACCACCAAAAATCACTATAAAATGGTGATGGAGGCCCCCCATTTCACATCCATGTATCACTCTTCATACCCTTATGCTGCCAAATTTCCTACAACACTCTAGCCTATCCTTTCAAGCTTTTGTGTTCATCTAGTTGAATATTGGCCACCCATTGAGAATTTGGAGAAGAGAAAGGAACTCTAGAGACCCAACGTGCTACCCTTCGTATTGTTGCAAGGGCTCCCATCACCTCATCTTTTGAGGTAAGCATTGTTGCAAACCCTTGTTTTCCATATAATATAAAGATACAAATTTCATTCATGGTTTCCTCTTGATTTTTTGTTTTACTACGGTAGTTAGATTTATTTTCTGTTATCATTTGCACATATCACTTGTTTATTATTTAGTTTTATCCATTTTCATGAACTGCTACTAAGGGTTCTGGAATCCTTAGTACGTTCTCTTTAGCACGAGCTGATGTGAAAACACCAGCTACAGGTTTGGCGACTCCACTCGGTCGATTCCCATCGATATTTGGTTTAGTTTAGAGTTTGTACTTGTTATTTTGCTTGCATTTTACAGCTCTGGCCTAGCCTTGGAGCCTATACTTGCAGATCTGGCCCATGCCTTCGCATTTCACTCCATCAGTTCCATTTTTACAGCTCGGCCCATGACTTTAAAAACATGTCTCCGCCCTATAGAGCACGAATGTTCGACTGAAACCTACGCCCTTCGCGTGACTTCCGGTCTGAAACCCGCACCCTAATGTGAATTTCGACCCGCAACTTGTACTTTTTGCATGCCTTTCAGCCCGATAGCTATGCGCTAAATTCACTTTCCATCTTGCAAGTCGCGCGCCTTCTAGCTCAAAACCTGCGCCCTTAGCACGCTTTTTTCCCTGATACCCGTGCCCCCAGCACGTCTTTTTCCATGAAACCTGCACCCTTTTTTATGTTTCTGTCTTTCTATTCCTGCGCGATTTTTCTACAGCTTTCCGCACCCAGAGTGCGACATTTTTCCTCACAGCCACACCCTGCAACCATTTTTTACCCCTTTCCCTACCCTAACAACCTTCTGTTTGCTTGCATCCATTTTGATATTTGTACTTTTCTGTTGTTTACTTGATGTAGCATTTAAAACATTTTACTTTGCATTTATTTCAGCAAGCTCATTTATCTTACACATACAGTTAACACTTTTTATTTTAAAGTTTTAGTCATTTATTTTCCAGCATTTACTATCTAGCGATATTGGGTTCACACCACTTTTGCACACACACTCTCCCCCTAATTCAAGAGAGACTTAAAATTTATTGAATTCAACCAACTTTAACCCCACTTGGGGAACACAAAAACAATTATGTAGCTAGGTAGTACATTGGGGTTAGCCATCCAAATAACACCCCCTTTGTCATTTTCATTTGAGACATAGTTGTTGTCCATTAGGGATCCAAAATCCCCTATTACTTATTGGTACGGTTGGAACTGATTTGTGGGAGGGCCTATCCCTTAGGAGGGAAAGTGGCAATATTGGTTTTGGAAGTCTGAGTAGAATACCATTCTCCATTCTGTACTGAAGGATACCAACTCGTTGTTCTCGTCATGCATACTGATGCCCATACCAGGTGTGCGACGACGAAATAACTGAAGCTATGGGATACCTTTATGGACATGCCATGAATGGGGTAGCTTAGTTTCCATTCTTCTAGGACTCTTTTACCTGGAGTCCCGCTCGGTAGAGGGATATCCTTATCTATTTGGTTCTACATTTTGTATTTCCTGACTGCGGATTTCATCACCCTGTAGGGGATATGATTTGTCTGAGCTTCCATCTCTTTTACATAGGTGTTTGCATGCTCCTATACCCGCATTTGGTTAGTGAGTCTACCTTTTTATTTTCTAGGAGTGCTACTTGTTGGTATTCTGACCATTTTTATTGTCGCTCCACCTGCTGCAGCATGTTGTTGCAGGATGCTTTTTTGAGCTTGTTATTGGCCTGAGCACTACCTTTTTTGAGAGCTCTCCTTTTGCACACCAATTGCACTAGGATATTTTAGTGTTTTATATCCCACATCTTCTTTATCACTTTTACACCTATCACCATTGATTCACCGAGACATTCTCGTCGCCTACGGGGACTATCCCCATAGCACGGTCCACTTGGCCCCACTCGTCATAGATGCACGGCTTCATCACTGAATTCTCATCCTGACACCCCTTATTTCACTTCTAGCTCTGAGTCAGAGTTACCATATACACAACTATGTCTAGCCTCATGGATAGCACGAACCCCAACCCCTTTTATGGAGGGATTGTTGGTGGTGGTTCCACCATTATCCCAGCCACCACTTTAGCATCGATTCCTGCTATACCATCTACAAGACATACACCTGGCATTCTAGTTACTGCCTCCATACCCACTAGTAGATGATCTATTCTGACCACCGTCCCTTTGGTCACTAGTAGTACACTTAGTGGCACTGTCCCTTCTTACTTGATCCCTCCACCCTCTACCGGTGGTCCCTCGATCCCCGCTATAAATCACGCCCATGATCATCGCCATGGCTAGAACGCAGGCCACTTCGGCTATGTCACATGCTCTTGCTAGTTTTCCATTCATGGCCAGCCTCAACCTCCCTAATCTGGCCCGATTGACCAATGATACGATCTGACATGACCCCACATGGCCTCCCATGCCTACCAAACTCCCTTCGGACATTCCAAAGTTTGAAGCAAAGGGTGGCGAGGATTCCCAAAACCATATCATGTCCTTCCACTTATGGTGTTCCTCCAACTCCATAGTTGATGATTCGATCTGCCTACTACTTTTGCAATAGACACTCACTAGCTCTACAGCTAAGTGGTATATTGAATAGCCACATGGGACCCATTCCACGTTTACATCCCTCGCTTCAACTTCCTTGTAGTTCTTCAAGTGACCAGTCCGTTATGATGTTGGTGTTGAGATTTTACTATCTTGCAGACAGAACATGGCTACCCATATCACTAACCATATTCATGAGTGGTGTAGACATCGTAGTTTGTGCACGATCAAGTTAGACGACTGCATCTTCTTATATTGGTTCTTGAAATCCCTCATACCAGTTATCACCAAGGATATGGCATCCAAACAACCCCAAACTGAAGAACAAGCCATCCTCAAAGTCCAACAATTTGACCTTATCTATGCATAGTCGCACTACCTCTACTCCATTTTACCTGATGCTCCCCACGATGATTCCTACCGGATAGACGCACCAGGGGAATCTCATGTCATTGACGACATTATTGGACACATTGCATTGCATAGTCATCCATATGCCCATATGCATCCTACTACCCTCTGGGCTTATAATCCTACACCTAATTCCTCCATGAGTGGTCCCAACCTTTTGCGCATGACAACCCAGTCAGGAGCAACACCTTTGTATGTCCCCTCGACCCAAGCCCCCATATCCATGGACGCTCTTGTCTGACGCATTTATATGGTCATACATCGCCTGCATATGCCCCCATGCCGCACCACCTTCATATTACCATCCACCACCAGCACCTGTGTATGCACAACCTCAAGCCCCTCCCACTTATTATCTATTGTAGGCTACCACCGCACCTGCTCAACCACAAAACCCCCTGTTCCCCAAGGGAAATTTTATGGCCAACAAAACCAACAACAGAACTAACCTTCCCAATAGAACCAAAAAGGACAAAAAAATAGGGGATGAGGCCATAACAACGGCAACAACCAACCTCTTGGTAGAGGTGGTCCAACACTGAACCCCCGTAATAATAACGGTGTCACCCCAGCTAACCAAAATCTTGATCAACCACCTTGGCAAGGTGAAAAACCCAACATACGCACGAACCACCCATGTTCTATTTGCGGTGTATATGGCCATTACACACACAATTATCCCCATCTGGAGTGAGCTTGCCAACTTTGGAATGATTCCGCCCAATGCCAAGGACATGCTGCACCTCCGGCCCCACCACAAACTAATGCACAACCTATGGTGTTGCAGAACCCCCAGCCCACACAAGGGGTAGTAGCCACCCAAACTTTGGCTCCCCCTCAAGGGGATTCTGCACCTCAACAGCCAGTTGCTTACACTGCTCTTTTTAGTCAACCCATTGACTTAGGTACTCACCACCTTTTAATGATGTCTTCAGCTGATATCAAACTTCAAACCCGTTGTACCCATTATGGTTCCACCACAGAAACCATTCTTGCGGACAAGGATGCTAACAATCTTCCCACATATCATTCGTTACATATACCCCCAGCACCATTCGAAGGGGCCCCCAAATCTCCTTGCTTTCCTCTACACCGCATTAATAAAAACCCCAACCTTCATGTTGTCCCCAATTATAATATCATGGATGACTTAGCCCATTCCCCTACTACTATGTCAACCCTATAAGTTTTAAAGAACTGCCCAGCACAGTGCAAAACACTGTTATCCACCATAGGTGCAATAGACCCTTCTGACTCACGGATGATGGCATTCGATTTAGACCAATATGAACCACTCATGCCTTCCACATTAGCATTCAAAGTTTATGTTTCAATCCAAAATCTTGTTATCCATCGATGCATCATCGATGAAGGTGCCTCTACATGCGTTACGTCTACATTCGTGTGGCAAAAGTTCGGATCCTCTACCCTGCAGCCATTCATGACTTCCTTACGAGTTTATGATGGTCGTTCAGCTCAACCACAAGGCCTTCTCGCTAATGTTCCAGTCCAATTGGTTGGAAAGGCTGTCCTGATTGACATCGAAGTCGTCAACACACAGCTCAACTACAACCTATTCCTAGGATGAAATTACATGTATGCCATGAAGGTCATTGCTTCATCGTTGTTCCGCATTATGATATTCCCACACGAGGGACGGGTTGTCAAAATAGACCAAGTTACTCACTATGACTTGAACACGCCCGCTACACTAGAGAATGTTCTCCTCATGGTTTAACAACCTATTCTTGGTGTGCCCACCTCTTTGGTTCCACCATCGGGCCTGACCTTTATTCGGAGACTCCAATGGTCTCCACTTTTCGTTCCTTACCACCTACTTCACTGACTGTTGAGAATTCTGATTTGTGCACCATTTCGTCAAATGAGTCGGTACCTAACCTGCAACAACCACTATTTCCTCAACCGCTATCGGTACCTAGCCATGTTGGAGCCACACCAATCCAAACAATCTCGTCCTTGTCCCCACCATTCACGGTAGTAAGTATGCCCGTTATGGCCATGTTGAAACTCTCGGGGTTGACATGAGGACTTCCCGTATGGTATTTACCTGCACCTAATTTTGATCCTACGCCACAATTCATCCTTCAACCAATCTAACCGATCACCACTGCCACTCATCCACCTTCAGGTGTGGTGATTGCATCTCCATCCAACAATGCCCCTCCACCGTCCAAGAATGCTGGGGGCAGGGCCCCACAAACCCGTACTGTAGCACATGTGACTAAACCTGTGAAACCTCCCCCTGCATTCCGCACACCTCCTAAGTTCTCTTTGTGCAATGATTTGGGCCATGCCACCCATAATTTTCCACAATTTCCAAACCTTCAAGAACACATGAAAAAATTGGACGATGACCCAAATATTTCGTTTTTCAAATTGGACACCACCCCCAAACCACGTAAAAAATCATTGCACACCAACCAATCCTGCGCCATATGCGGAGTCTACGACCATTTTTCCCATCATTTCCTTGACCTACCTGAGTATCAACTGGTTCTCCACGAAATGAATTAGTCCTCTTTAGAGTCATCCATTACTAACATCAAGGACATTCACCCACCTGAATCCTCTTCTTTGGGGGAGATTAACACTATCTATATGATTTCCACAAGTGGCAAACCAACTTTTCCCCTGACCTCTAGATTTAACTCTTCCGATTTGTCCACACATTGTTTTCGCAGTGACGAAGAAATACTTGAAACATTAATGGCCCATGACTTCCCTTAGGATGATATGCATCATCAATCCTACTTCATTCCCAAGGTGTCTACTCCTAGTACGGCTGTTAGCTCCATATTTGTGCTAAGCATTTGAAGAGGTCCAGACCTATGGAGACATGAACAAAGTCTCATATCCTTAGGCCACATGCCCAACGAGGGTGAAAATGAAACAAATTTCAAGCGTTTGTTCCCAAAACTAAGATGAAATAAAGATAATAATGCTAAGTTTAGAACTACAGTAGTGATGGATGGCCCAGATCAACAAGCTAAGGAGATCCATGGTCCCTATGAATTCTAATTTTTACATGCAAAAAGGAACAATATCAAACTAAATGCGGTTTTTGTGAAGGCATGGGGTGTTTTCCACCGAAAATTATTGTTTTAGTCATCCATTTCCAACAGTTGTTTCGGCCAAACCAAGATGTAATTTGTGAAACTGGGAGAGGTTATCTCTAGCACGGTCCCATCTCCAATAATGTCTCCCATAATCTGCACAGGTGTCATGGTTAAGGAGAATCAAAAGGTTTTGTAGAGGATAATTTTCCCGAATTCCCGATTATTACGTGAGTCATCAATTTCCAAAGCAGATCCCAGCCAACTGGAGACGAATATGAGGAAACTGAAAGAGGTTTTTCTTCAGTATGGTCCAATATATAAAACCCTCTTTCATTTTTTACACAACTATCACCATTTGGGATACACAGTTGTGGCACCGAGAGGCATTTTTCAGCAGTCCGCGGCCAAAACTGTTCAAAATTTGTTGAAACTGACTCTTAAGTTGTTGAATCTCTTTGTGTAGGTGTCAAATATTGTTGTAACATCTTCTTAATAAGATAGCTCGACCCTAGGGTCGAATAGAACTATAAATTGAATGTAATAGAAGTAGAATGGGTTGGAAAATCATCTGGATGAGGCCTGGGGGAGCTTGGATTTCTTTTGAAGCATTTTGTTGAATATATTTGCAGTGTTGAAGATGGATTTTTGTAGAGATTTCTTGTGTAATTGGTCTGGTAGTCTGTCTTTATTTTTCCTATGTGAATTTGTGTTTCTTTCTTTGTTATTTCAGACTGTAATATTCCTTCATGCTTGGATAAGTGTAGCAGTAGGAAAGAATCCATAAACAATATGCTCTGTTCCTCTCATTTCAATCATTTCACCATCAATTTCTACTAAAGTTAGTATAGGATTCATGGTTACATGGCTTTTGTCAATGGACTATTCATTTCTCTTATGTTTCCCCAATTAAAAATCACTTCGACTACTAGTTGGATGCTACCCTGCCTCTGTTTAGACATCTCATGCAACAGCATTGTTTATTTGTTTTATGTTTCATACTTTGACTCCATTGCCCAATAATTTCCCTTATGATTATCTTACCAGAACCTTAAACAATCCGTTCTACCAGGAATCTGACCTCCTTAATGTGTTTTGATTGCCTATCTTGAGAAAGAATGTTGAGCATGCGTTTTATCTGATTAAATTGTTGATAATTTTCGTTTTATGTTACTTTAAAGAGAGATCCCTCTCAAACTAAGATGGGTCAGTAGTTTAAGTCTAAAGCTGGTTAGTAGTTACCCCAGCTTGGTTTCTCCCACAACCTAGGGGGTCATTTTGGGTGTTAAAAAATTGGCGTCGTTGACGGGGAGAAATTGTCTCATCATCCCTAGGAGAACGACAAAGGTTTCAGATTTGAATGTTAATGGTGAACAATAGTCAAACATTGAGAAGGTTGTCTCATTCACCTGACGACTCGACTCAGCAAAATTCCAGTATAAAGGTGACTCCACTAGGAAGATCGGTGACCTTATACCAGAATTGATATGTTGAAATTCTCATGGCGACTCCACATTAAAGAAATCCAGTATTTCAGTGTTTCACAGGCTGGTCTCCTCAGTCTTCAATCATAACTTGCAGCTCCAGTGTTTCAAGATGGCTTCATTATCAAGAAGGTATGCTCCAATGAACAGAGCTCACATCCCTGGTTTTCCAAATCTTATTCCTAAAGTAGATTGGAAAACCTGTTTACCTAAATTTAAAGATCAGAAAGGAGATGATGCTGCTGCTCATTTGCTTAGATTTCATGTGCATATACATAAGCTTGGAATTGGTTTTCCTGGAGACTGTTTAATGAAAATGTTTATGGAAACATTAGAAAAGAGTGCAAGATCATGGTATGAGGGATTACCATCAGCAAGTTTATTTTCCCTTGAAGATTTTCACATAGTATTTCATGAGCATTTTAAAAATCAGTACCCTTCCTTGCTGCTAGTTCAAGATTGTTGCGTGCATGTTAAAGGTCTCATTGAAGTTTTGGAAAACATGTATGGTAATGATGAGGTTGTGGATGAACATATTTTAGAAGTGTTGCATGAAAATCCCTTCCATAAAGAAGAAATGCAACATAAATGCCATGACACTCAAGACACCCACCAGCAGGAGCTAGTTTCTCCTGTGGTAGTGAATGAAGAAGGACAACACATTGTTGAATGCCATGTTCCCCTACCTAAATATGATGAAAGTTTGTAGCCTGCTTTCCATTCTTTATGTAACCAAGATAGTGATGAAGGTAGCCAATCAGTTTTATCTGTTCCTTGTCCATTTTCTGATTTAGACATTGAAGACAGAAATCTTATCTCGAATTCTTTTGAGAGTCAAGCTGAAATCCCTATTGAATTAAGTGAAGGAGAAGAAGTCCTAGAAGAAGCTAGTTGTCATAACACTCATGAAAACTTTCAAAATGTAGTTTCTCTTTTGGCTGAAAGTGAAGATGGCAGCGGCCTTGATGTGGAACATGTGCAGCAGTTTGGTTAGATCTCATTTGATGATCAGTCTTCTCAGTCAGGTTTTCCTTCATGCCCTTCATTTTCAGAATTATTGTGTCAAGAAGGAATTGCTTCCTCTGTTTCCCTTGAAAATTTGTGTGATATTTCCTTTGAAACACAAGCAGAGAATCAAAGTGCATATTCAGAAATTTCAAAGAGCCAAGAAAGTGGAGTCCATGTAGTAAATGATCTTGGTCCTATTGGGATCCACGAAACATTAAATATGTATGATATGGAAGATAGGAAAGATAAGTATATTTATTCTTTTCCATTTGAAAAACATCTTTAGTATGATTAAACAAAACAAGTTGCAGTGGTTAGTGTTTTTTAGGATCCCTTCTCATGTTTATTGGAGTCATTGGGAAAAGTAAATCATGAGAATATGTCCCTTAAATTCAGCGGATCAGAATTGCTTGATGTTCAAAGGGATGTTGTTATTTTAATGGATCATGAAGAAGTTTTCAACGGAAGGTTTGAGTTTCCATCTTCTGAGTTCCTATTGCTATCCGGAAGAGCCGAATGCATGTTTCAGTCAAGAAAGCATTTGTTGGAATGGATTTATTGGAATTTTTGTGTTGCCTGATTGAGCAAAGAAGTTTTGCATCTTAGAGCAGATAGCTAGTCTGAATAAGTTCATAGCGAACATCCCTTTCAGCGGTCTTTTGAATGTACAGTTAGTTTCGATTTTCAGTTCGAAGAGATAGTGTATTTTTCAGCTCAAAATTTCAGTTCAGAAATTTCAGTCTTCAGCTTCAGGGTGCAGTTCATAAATTTCAGTATGCTTTCCAATTGATGGTTGCATTCCAAACTAGAGAAAGGTCTGCAAAAATTTAGCAAAAAATGAGTCAAAGGGGCTTTGATCAAAATAGTGAAAGAAGAAGATGTTTTTCTTGGCTAAGTTTGGTTCTATATGTAAACGTTGGTTGTATATTTAAGCAAAAATTGTTTTTATAGAAGCAATAGAGCCAATGTTTAAATTTCATATAAACGAAGGTTTAAAGGATTTAAATTTTGAAAAGACCATATAGCCAAAGTTAAAAAAATTTATGGTGAATGATTTTGAAAGTTTTGGATGGGCCAAAGTATTGAATGAAGTTGAGCAAAAGTTATATCGGGCCAACCCTAGCACGCAGCACCAGGAGCTCGTCATGTGACCAAGTGCTAATTTGAAAGGGGTGTAAAGATTTTCGAGCAAAATTACATCTGGGCCCCGAGTATCATCCCACAGCTACGCACCACACTCACCTCAACAGTCCAAGCACCCTGCCCAAGAGCATTCTTTTCCTTTTTTTCCTCGGTATATGTAAAATGATGCAGTGTATATAAATGGTAGAAGTAATTTTCACGTTTTGCATGTGGGATAGTTCTCATAAAGTTTACAGTTTATATCATGGTCTAAATCTCACCCCAGGTGCTAAGACAGTTGCGCGGGTGTCCAAAAGATGGGTAGTGTTTCAGAAGGCCGGGGAAAAGCATTGCTTCGATGCTTCATTGTTTTGGGAAGTCGCTACTGAGAAGCATGCAAGCACTAGTCCTTTAACCAAGCATTGATGAGGGGATAGAGATCGCAAAAATTGAACCCAAGTGTTGGATGGAAGTTGACAAAAAGGAGATGGTTAAAGGAATTCATTCCGGTTTTCCATTGCAACGGAAATGTTTCTTGATTCACAAACGACCGAAGTCATGAATCCAATGATCTTCACTTACTCCTTTCTTCATAGCCATCGAAGTGTCAAGCTCCAGGAATTCATGTCCATGATTCAAAGGAATCTATGCAAATCCCACAGGTACCATTATACATAGCATGTTGATCATCTCTGAAAATGCTCATGCATGTGGGGATTGTCCTCATTACATGGAAAGGGAAGAACTATTCTAGTCCAAAGCATTTCTAAAAGCCAAAGGGTCAAGCTATACTTTCAGGAATCTCTTTGTGGGATGAACTATCGCTGGAGTAGGATGCTGAGAATATGTTCAAAATAGCGAGTGGTGTGGAGCTCGGAACATATGACACAGCAAGCGCCCTACTTCTCAATTTCCTAGCTAGTTCTTCTTGCAAATGAAATAAGCATTCGAAGTGTCAGATTGTGATTGCACTTGTTTGATTATCTGAGTCTGAAATAATGCTGGTGAACTCCTTGAATGCGATTGTATAGTAGCAGAATTACATGCCGAATTTCATACGAAGGCTGTGCTTATAGAAGGGAACTATAAGGTTTGACTAAATAAAGGTAAAATTAAAAGCCAGTTGTGTCACAAGATTAAATTTGAAACCCACCACGGCAGTGATCCAGTCACGTGTAAAGTTTTCACTTCAAAGGGGGAGAGATCAACGGTTCACATTCACTACATGCTCCAAAAGTTAACTTGGTGAACCTTGCGATGGATGTAACTGGAGAGTCACGTGTCTTTTGGTGAATAGTATCGCATGAAGTAAAATGATATAGTAAACAGCTTATGAGCCATGCGATACCACTATCCTGGAAGTAAATTAAAGTTAAGAAGTTAGGCATTTTGAGAGATGACAGATTTTGGTTCAAAGGAATGTGGCAGGTAGAAAATTTTAGCATATGAGTATCAACATTTATAAGAGATTCGATCAGACAACAAACTACACCAGCTACGCGTGAATGCAATGGCCTTTGGTTGGGTCTCACGCAAGATGGTTGGTTGTATACATTCATCCACAAACCTGCTCGTAAATATATTCACACCAAAGCTGCATGTACACCAACACACCAACGTACTCTATTGGAGCCATTCACGTCATAGTTTAGAGACCAGTTGGTTTCAAGTATGGCTAGTTCAATTATTGTTTATTATAATCAGTCCATTTGAAATCATGCTACCAAATCGCCGAAGGATTTGTTCTATGCAATAAAGAAAGACACTATATTATTGTTTGTAGTGCTCTAGCTTCCAAAGGGAATGTGGATATCTACTGGGTAAGAGCTGATCGTTGGACCCATTTTATCTTATCCCGGCTCTGTTTCTTCAAGGCCATTTTCTCCAGCAACCGAAAGAGATATGGTTGAATGGCTAAAATTAAAATTGCATGAAAGCAGGTTTTCTACCATGTAGGGTTCTATTGCATATGGTAAAGATTGGGCTACACCAAAGGAGGACACAAATGTGTTTGTGATGTTTGCATGTTGGCACCAATACTCAACCAGCTATTTTTATTATGGGTGTTCTATGGTTTCCTTTATGATCAGAAGATATCACATTAGAGTATCAAATGTCAGTTGCAGCAGAATAGGTTTTGTTTCCAATGGGGATGATTGTTTTCAGCTGTGGGTTACAAAGTTCAATTGCAGGAGCAAGTAGCAGGTTGCAGGGGGCTTGGATTGCAGTTTCATTTCGGGATTGGAAGTAGCCCAATGGATCAAGCACTTGGTCTACGAGTTCTTTGCTACCTTGCAGAGAAGATAGAATCCCCGGTTGGAGCCAATTGTTAGCACCATATTTGTGCTAAGCATTTGAAAAGGTCCAGACCTATGGAGACATGAACAAAGTCTCATTTCCTTCGGCCACATGCCCAATGAGGGTGAAAATAAAACAAATTTCAAGCATTTGTTCCCAAAACTAAGATGAAATAAAGATAATAATGCTAAGTTTAGAACTGCAGTAATGATGGACAGCCCAAATTAGCGAGCTAAGGAGATCCACGATCCCTATGAATTCGAATTTTTACATGCAAAAAGGAACAATATCAAACTAAATGGGATTTTTTTGAAGGCATGGGGGGTTTTCCACCAAAAATGACTGTTTTAGTCATCATTTTGCAGCAGTTGTGTCAGCCAAACCAGAAGGAATATTGTGAAATTGGGAGATTTTTATCTCCAGCATGGGCCCATATCCAATAACCTCTTTCAGAATCTGCACAAGTGTCACGGTTTAGGAGAATCGAAAGGTTTTACAGAGGTTAATTTTCCAGAATTCACATTTTTTGCGTGAGTCATCAATTTCCAGAGCAGATCCCGACTAGCTGGAGACGAATCTGAGGAAACTGAAAGAGGTTTTTCATTCAGCATGGTCCAATATACAAAAATATCTTTCATTTTTTACACAACTATCACCGTTTCGGATATACAGTCGTGGCACCGAGAGGCAGTTTTCAACAGTCCGCGGTCAAAACTGTTCAAACTTTGTTGAAACGGACTCTTAAGTTGTTGAATCTCTTTTTGTAGGTGTCAAATATTGTTGTAACAGCTTCTTACTGAGATAGATCGACCCTAGGGCCGAATAGATCTATAAATTGAATGTAATAGAAGTAGAATGGGTTGGAAAATCATTTGGCTGAGGCCTGGGGGAGCTTGGCTCTGTTTTGGAGCATTTTCTTGAATATATTTGCAATGTTGAAGCTAGATTTCTACAAATATTTTTTGTGTAATTGGTCTGATAGTCTGTCTTTATTTTTCCTATGTGAATTTGTGTCTCTTTCTTTGTCATTTCAGCCTGTAATATTCCTTCATGCTTGGATAAGTGTAGCATTAGGACAGAATCCATAAACAATATGTTATGTTCTTATCGCATTTAACCATCAATTTCTACTAATTTTGGTATAGGATTCATGGTTACATGCCTTATATCAATGGACTGTTCATTTCTCTTATGTTTCCCCAATTAAAAATCACTTTGACTACTAGCTGGTTGCTACCCTGCCTTTGTTTAGACATCTCATGCAACAGCATTCTTTATTTGTTTTATGTTTCATACTTTGACTCCGTTGCCCAATAATTTCCCTTATGATTATCTTACCAGAACCTTAAACAATCCATTCTACCAGGAATTTGACCTCCTTAATGTGTTTTGATTGCCTATCTTGAGCAAGAATGCTGAACATGCATTTTATCTGATTAAATTGTTGATCATTTTAGTTTTCTATGACTTTAAAGAGAGATCCCTCTCAGACTAAGCTGGGTCAGTAGCTTAAGTCTAAAGCTGGTTAGTAGTTACCCCAGCTTTCCCTCTCCCACAACCTAGGGGGTCACTTTGGGTGTTAACAACGGCCAACCAACTTTTTGTCGAGATAAAAGACTTCATCCATAGTCAAGTGGACTGGTTTAAGAACCCCATCCCGGCTCTAGATGCCTTCGAGGAAGGTAACATAGCTAACATTTCCCCTACCATACATATTGATATCTCTGTTACACATGTTGTAGATATTTCTTCCAACGGATAAGAAGAATCCCTCTTAGGATAAAGCAACAAAGACTAACTCTATACTAAGACAAAAATGAAACAAATGTGATCTTATTCCCTAGATTAAACAAATATTCCAGAGTTCTTATATTGAAGAGAATGAGAGAAAGTAACTCGCCTTCACTCTTGATTTTTTTTCCCACTTGTCGTTTTGATCCCAGAGTCCTCGCGATGAACCTATTGAGATCAAACAATACACAAGCATATACAATTATCCAATATCTTTGAATCACAAGTTAGAACCCAAATCCATATAGATACAAGTCACGAAATTGAAATGCAATCAACACACATGAGTTGGGAAACAAGGCAAGTTAATTTTATTACAACTTGAAGATTCTTACAAAGGTTACTTGATGTCCAAGCCAACTCCAGCTCCAAGTCCTTCCTCTAGATATCTCTGCAAAAGGATTATGATCATAGGTTTGATGCCCCAAAAGTCCTCCCTTTGGCCCATGGAAGGCCTCTCCTTTATAGTGTTGGGAAGGGTAACCAAAAGGAAAGTAAAATGGATCTAAAGAGTGTTTAGTGGATCGGGCCTACTAAACAAAGAGAGGGATTGGAAACAAATCAAAGCTGGCAATCCCAAGAAGATCTATCGAAAGGTAAGATCCCAAGATCCATGGAAAAAAGGCTAAAACAAGATTATCGTGCCCCTAGGTCTAAGCATAACACAGTATTATCGCGCCCTAGGGTAGGAGCATAGTGCGGTAACCCTAATTATCGTGCCTCAATAGATGTGCAGAGCGCGATAATTCCTGCAGATGGGGTCAATTTGGGTGACATGTGGCAAGTGAGATGTTTTCTTCAGTGTTCAGGCAATAGACTTCACCCCTGGGTGTCCATATGATCATTAAGGGGAAGTGTCATTTAGGTCACTTGGTGTAAGGATGCGACACTAGGGTTTAGTGTGTAATATTGTGGTATAACAGATGCCCCCTAAATTGTGAGGTCAAAAGAGACTGATGGTCAAAAGACTTTACAAATAATTCACGGAGATAGCATCAAGGGGAGCAAGGAGGAGCTTAAACAGAAACAAAATGTCAGATATACCACCAAGGCGGGCATTCCCATGCTTGGAAACAACTGACTCAAAGCATGGCTGCCAACCAATACATTGCAGATCCATGAGTACTGAGATGATATAGAATGTAGACAAATCATGGCTACTGTGAATACTTGTAGATCCATGAGACAATAATGACACAACCATGACCAATACATAAGTGGATATGTGTGATAATACAAGATTGAGGTCTTCCACGTAATGACTAGGTGGAAACCTGATCAGAGAATCACCATCGCAGCCTGGACGTAATCAATATACAAAAAGGTGTCTATGGTCTTTTACCCGATCCCAAATTATATGAATATAGCCATGTGATTACAAGGTGTTTAAGTTGAACATGGTATAAACCATTTGATTACCGATCAATGATGCGAACTGTTAACAAATGCAAGGGAAATCACCAATGATGACAATGATCCCCAAGGTATCCACAGTACATCTCAATGAAATGCGAATAGATGAGTTGGTGTCAAACACTTGAGATATTATTCGATCAGAGGTCAATGATGTAAACCTACTGTCGAATACGAGGGAACATTCCATTGAGACATGCAGGTACCAAGGTACTGATCGTTGACTCCTAATCCTAATTCTTGGATAGTGATTTGGTGTCAACAGGAACAGACTCGTTGAAGGTGGGAAATAATGATTCCTACATCATTGACACAAAATTGGAACAAGAGATAATATGTAAAAATGGAACGAGAGCACATGTACTGACACAGCGGAATACTTGACATAGTGGATGACTTAGAGCAACGCAAACCCTTTGAACATATAATGGTATCTGGCAGCAGGGATTATAGATAGCAGAGAACAAACACATGACAAGTAGGCTCGTGGCCAAAGAGACGACTCGAGATGATGACCATAGCTCAGTAGAAAAAATTAAATACCCAAAAGTAGACAAGGGACAGACGCATGCCATGTTTAGAGGTGATGATTGACAAGCTGCCAACAAGATAAACTTGACTCATTTTTCATTTTCCCCCGACATATTGATGGACAAGTACCTCCTTGTTGTTTTACGAGCTTGAAGAGGATAACAGATGCTTGGTATAGCTCATCTCATAGAAGAGTCCGATCTCACATGTTTTACGAACATGAGAAAGGAGGGGTTCGTCCCAAAGTGGGCCCTTCGATGTTGAATTTTAACGAGTCCAAGGAAGGAAAACTGTAATACCCCCAATTCGACCCTTAGGATATATTAGCCTTTAATGTAAATAATGTGTACATGTGATGTATGTTTTCCTAGCGTGGAGCTCAAGGCCAAGGCCCCGCTAGTAAAAGCCCGAATTTTATTTAAAGGGCAAGTATTTGATATTTTGATACCATGTGCTCTTAAGCCATGGAAATTGTAATAGGATGTAAATTAGACATCATGCAATATAAAATACCAAAGCTGGCTACAGAGGCAACGAATGAGAAGGGGCCACGTGTATCCACTAGGGAGTGGTGAGGGGGCTATGGGAGTGACCCATAGGTTGCCATTTGTCATTATGTGAACCCATTGACTTCCTTAGGTGACATTAATGCCAATTGTAAGGAAGTGGTTGAGATTTCATCCCATGAATTTGATGGAGTATGGGCAGCCCTGAAATTCGTATGGGAAGGTATGGGCTCTTTTGACTTGTCCCACAAGTCACTCTACATCTTGGGGGTTTCTCCATCCTTATCCCCATTCCATTGTGGAAGTATGGGACATCTTTCTCCACCCAAAAACGAGCTCCCAGCAATGAGAAAACCAGAAATCGCGACTTGAAGGAAACCCACATTTTGGGAAGCCAAAAACGTCCCGATTTGGTATTGGACAGAGAAATCCAATGGGGGATCCATTGGTAGGAACCTTGGGGCGAATTTGGGAGCAATAGATACCCCAAAAGCCATGGGAAAACCCAGTTTTTGCAGCTCAGAAAACGAGTGACGGATTTGGGGTTGTTTGTGACAGATTTGTGAGAAATCCGATTGTGGATGTATGAATAGAGGATGGGATTGCTGAGTCTAGTTTGAAGGGTATGTGGCTCTGGGATTGAGCTCAGTGGACTAGCATCCTCCTCCATCTCCTATTGCATGCTTGAGAAACCCAACCGTGTGTTGGATTAGCATGGCTGTTTGAGTGAAACCTTGACTGTGAGTGAGCCAACTAGTTCCTCCTTAGTGGATACACAGCCCAGCTCGGGGGTGATCTCTCAGCTGAAAGAATACAGGCTGGACAGAGATCTATGGTTGGGTGGAACGTTTCTCTCACGTAGCCAGTCGTTTGGACCATTATAATTCGAGATAAGTGTTCTTGTGATTTAATTTATTTGCATTCTGTGTTCTGCTACGCATTCAATCTGAAGGATTAATTATTCCTGTTAATGAAATGAAATGCATCATGTTTTATGATATGATACTTAATGATTGATTACATGTATGACTGAGATGGGTATGCTGGACACGTAAAGAAATTGTGTGCATATGTGAAGTTTAATTCCGCTGTGTTTATATTGAAACGAATATGCATATAGAAGTTTTAAAATGTTAGTTATTTTTATGCAGAAATATTGGGGCTAAAATTACAAAAGCCCGGTATGTTGTTAATGTTTCCTTCCCTGTTGTTCTATGAAGAAGGGGACGTTACAAAAACTCAGCAGTTTTTCATGTTTAAAGAGCCTGAAAAACTTAAAGAAGGCTCCAAAATGTACTTTTTCATAAATTTAGTCAATTGGTCCCGAAAAATTGAAACAATTCTTGAGAGAACTCTCCCAGTCAAAAGTTGACTAAGGTATACCTTTCTCGTAAATAGTCTAGACGGGCCAAAAAAGGGGTAACCTATCACCGAATAGACGACCTTTCAAATACTTTTACAAGTGTGAAAGAGACAAGTGCACTTGGCGATCTTTTTGAAATGAGGGAGTTTGAAAAGAGCTTAAAGAGAACTCCGATGGTCTTTTTCGTAATGTTTAATCTTTTTGGTCCGAAAAAAGAATAAAATAATACCAAAACGATACTTTCCTCATCGTTTTATGAGCACGAGTAAAGTCGACTAAGCTCAACACCGTTTACTTGATTTTAACAAGCATGACACAGGTGTGAAAAAGTGCTTGGAATCTTTTTCAGGTTTTAATCCAAAGTGTGAAAAAGATAAAGTCGGCTCAAATGAAGGTCAAAACAGTGATATATCACCAGTGTGAACAAAGTATAGAGAACCTGTCAAAAATGGTTTATGAAACCTTGGAAAAAGATATTAATAATGTGAAGTATTTGACCTGAAAAGATATTTAAATAAAATAATGAGCAAAAATAGTGTCATGGAACTTATATATGCAAAAGGTAAAAATAGAAAGTTACCATTTTTACTTGGTTATTTCCTCATAGAGGGATTTTACCTATTTGAAGGGAAAAACTTCAAGTGACCATATCTAAAAATCCGAGGCACCATTCTGACAACCATCTGCACCAAGTAAGAGCTCTTAAGCTCCTCTTTCAATTCATGTCCTTATTTTTTGATTTCTCATTAGTTTGATAATTTTTTGAGGAATCCCTGGGGGATATTTTTCACATCTGGAATTATCGCGGCCTCCCTCTATCGGGAAACGTGATAATCCCATGATTACCACTCTATAGCTTGACGCGGGGGCGCAGTAATTTCTAATTTCCGTGCAGCTAGGCAATGCCTAGGCATGATAATCGCGGAAAAAAGGAAAAATTCCTTGGTGTTTCCTCATGTCTAAGATGAGATTAATTTTCCAGCTTTCTCATGAATGTTTTAATTGGCTTTTAACATGATTTTACATCTCATTTAAGGAAAAATGGTTGATTGGAAGGAAAGGGAACATGAATTTGATGATCAGGTGGCTTCAAATGACCAAATGACACTAAATGCACTGTGGACATGTGGGTTGTTGAAGTTCTTTAAGACCAAAGGTATCCAAAAACAGGACAAACTTCTAACTCACATAATACAAATGTGGGAGCCCGACATTCAGGCTTTCCAAGTTGGAGAGCATACTCTCGAGACTGAAATCAAGGATATTTACTTTCTCACTGGCCTCTCTAGAGAGGGGCACAGGTGAACCTGACGGGGCACAGGGCCTCAGACGAGAGTACAAATGACTTGATTGTTCGTTACTGCCGACAGGGTTCTTCAAAGAAAAGTGGGAAAGTGGTCATCAAGTATGTGATAGAGCTCCCATTGAGGACTATATTGTTCACCATAACTCGAGTGGCAGGTAGTGTGAGCCCTCATCAGGAATCCCAAGCACAAATGAATCTTGTCGTAGTGTATGGCACCAACTTTGTTCAACTAGTGTGAAGGGGTGTTATCCAACCTCAAGGAACAAGTAACCAAGTGTAGAAATGGAGATACTCGCCAATTTGGGTATGGGAGTATTTTAGTCACCTTCTTTTTGGAGAGGGTGCCATTGCTACGTCCACATATATCCATGCCTATCCGCCCTATGATCGAACCTCGGATGGGTCGATGGAGTGACTATGCAGGACGGCTCTGGGGACCACAAGTATTAGCCTTCAGTGAGGACGTATTCTCGTGGCTCAAGGAGTAGATCATGATGATCGAGGACTACCCATATGCAAGGGTGGATTTTCGAGAGGACATTGACTTGGCATTGGCCGATGACAAGGATTGGGACAACTCAGGTATATGACCTTCACCAATGTATTTTCAACTTTTCAAAAGTATATGAATTTTCGTGATTTTTTAATGTGTAAAAATATCTAATGTATGTACGTGTGCATGTCGCAAATCGTGGACCAAGGATACCAATAGGCTATTCGTCGCTGCGCCGAGGTGGGGTCCAGCATCAGGATGCTGCTAAGGAGGAAGAGGAGGATGAGGAAGAAGTAGGAGGTATCCATGATGTAGAGAAGAATCTTACAGGTTTGACCCTTGGAGTTCTTGCTATGAGGGTAGACGACGTCCCTCTCCATCTCCAGCGGCATACGGTGGGTGTACCTAGGCATATCAGCCTACTCCTTCGTAGGGTGGCTAGAGCCGTGGTATGCTACAGCAGCGTGAGGAGCGCAAGGAGCACGAGGTTAGCGATGATCGCGATAGGTCTCCTTAGACAGTAGTATTTACTTTTTGCGGCATGTATATTACATGTAGGCCAGAGAGCCAAATTTTGTATGGGATGGAATCCCAAATTTTGTCTTTAAACACACTTTATCATATGTATTTAGAAAAACACTTTTATATGTGATTATATACATGTGGACTTATTTCTATGATTTATTCATTTACAATGGCTTGTGTGTTTGATTTATGATGTATTTTTTATGTATGAGCTAGATGCCAATCCAAAATGTAGTTAGCTAATGAGTCGGCTACAAAATTGAATTATCTTGGTATATGTTGATATGAAATGCAATCAAAAGATCATTCCAAGAAGCATACCCTTCTAAATAAGCGAAGTAATATAGGATCGCAAACAGTGTAGACACGATTCAAATGGGACACCATGAGTTGGGAGTCTAGAGAGACTAATAAGGAGTCGATTCCAAGGGAAGCAACCTCAGTTAAGAGTCCGATGACTGCATGGTACTCTGTGATGTTTTTGGTTACGGGGACCAAGCAAGTGTGTCCTGAAGATACCAACTCGCCAGCAGGAGAATAGATAACCCATGCTGCGGAAGCAAGGTTTTGGGTGTGTCAGATAGCACCATCAAGGAATCCATAGTAGGCAAACATTTGCGCATAGAAGCACAAGTCGACGTAAATGAGGATACATGAAATAAAATCCATGCACACACACACAAAAGAAATAACTGAAAACAAGTTAAGTACATTATGTAAAAAATGTCCTACATGGGATAAACCTACACGTAGAAATGTTTTAGGTACAGCCCGTTGCGGGGCTGCACCAAAGGTGTACCGTCACAGTCAATGAGCTCGTAGGATCCTTTTTCCAATACATGCTTTATAATGAAGGGACCGTACCACATGGACTCTAGCTTTTCTTTTCCTAGTTTGTCCTGAATTTGGTCGCATGTGAGTACGAGGTCGCCTTCATTGAAAATCCGAGGTTGAACGGATTTGTCATACTGTGCTTTGACGTGTTTCTTATGGGCTTCATTAGCTAAAGCAGCGTCGCGGAGGTTTTCATCTAGCTTATCTAGATACAGAAACCGTTCCTCTTCGGAAGTCGTATTGGGAAGTATCTCTATGTCTATCTTCAGTGACGGAATTTCACATTTAATCGGCAAAATGGCTTCCAAGCCATACACCAGTTGAAATGGTGTGAACCCGGTAGCACTTTTCATTGAGGTTCGGTAGGCCCATAATGTTGAGAAGAGAGCTAAGTGCCAATTAGACTTATGAGTACCCACAATGCGCTGAATCATGCACTTCAAAACTTTGTTTATGGCTTCAACTTGGCCATTGGCCTGTGGGTAGTATGGGGTTGCGTTTTCATGATGAAAACCCAACTTGGCACTCAATTCTTCAATCATATGGTTCCTAAAGTGGGAACCGTGATTGGTCACAATAGACCGTGGAACTCAGAACCTAGCTATGATGTAGTTGAATATGAATTGTGCTATTGTTTTACCATTTTCTGCAAAAGTAGGCATTGCTTCAGCCCATTTGTGAAATAATCAACAGCTACTATGACATAGTTATGCCCCCCAGCTGAAGTGGGATTACAATATGTGAAATCGATGTTCCATTTGGCGAAGGGGCCAACGGCAACAACAGGGTGAAGTGGAGCAAGATGCGAACATTGCTTGCTATGGAAGAATTGATAGGGTGGACATTTCTTGACCATTTGAATGCAATCTTTGAAAATCGAGGGCCAGAAATATCCCGCTCGTAGAATCTTCTGGGTCATAGACATCCCAGAGAGATGACCACCACATGCTCTAGAGTGGCAGTGATTAAGAACGTTTTCAGCCTCATCCAAAGTTAAACAATGTCGAAGAACAGTATCGACACCACGGCGATAAAGGGTATCGTTGATGATGAGGTAGTACTTGGCAGGATGTCGAATGCATCGATGTTCATCGTGGTTGATTTCAGGCCTAAAACGTTGGGTTTGGAGATAGATTATGATATCCCCATACCACGAATCAGACATTCCAATGAGGAACAATGATTCATCGAGGAGAGAATCGATGGGTTGTGGTTGCTCAGTGACATGGGGAAAAGTACAAATCAGCTCTGCGAAGACCAAATATTTCTTGGATTTTGCTTTGGCAAATTCTGAGTCAAATTATTGAAGGACAAAAATCCAACAAGAGTATTTGCCCCCAAGAACTTGACATGTGAGGATGTAGTACATTGGATTGAAATCAACGATGATAGTGGTCTAGCAGAGCAGAATGTAATGGCAGAACCTATGGACAGCAAAAATTGTAGCCAAAGCCAGTTTGTCAACATGCGAGTAGCGGGTTTCGAAGTTGAGGAGACTCTTACTAAGATGATAAACCACATGTTAAATGTCGTTGGTGTCTTCTTGGACTAACACCATGCCAATGGTGGAAGTGGAAGCTGCGAGATATAAGATGTAATCTCGTGTGTAATTGGGGGGTTGAATTACGGGATCCTTAGTGAGGGATGCCTTTAGATTATCAAAAGATCATTGGGTTTCGTCGTCCCAAAAGAAAGGGATGTTCTTTTTCAGAAGCATCATATAGCCTTTAGTGATCTCAGCAAAATTGCAAATGAAACGGCGTAGAAATTTTGCATGCCCCTACAAACTTTGAAGTTCTGGTATGTCCGTGGGTGAAGGCAGAGCTAGAATGGCTTCTACCTTTGCTGGGTCTAAACGTATACCATCCTTAGAGATTATGAACCCCAATAGTTTTCCGGATTCGACACAGAAAATGTACTTGTGTGGATTTAAATGAATATTGTATTGGAGGTACTTGGAAAAGATGGTGCTTAAATGATCTGGTTGATCATCCCGAGCCTAAGAATGGGTGGGGAGGTCATCAAGATATGGTTCTACAATATGTTTAATGTCGTGAAATGCGTATGACATCACCCATTGGAAATTTGCCCCGAAATTCTTGAGAAAAAAGGGTATCTTTCGGTATGCAAATGTCCCCCATGGGAAAATGAAGGTTGTCTTATGCTGGTTGGCAGGGAGTATCTCTATTTGATTATAGCCGGAGAATCCATCCATGAATGAAAAGATGACACTCCCATCACAGTTATCGATAATCTGGTCAATAAATGGATTTGGATAGTTGTATTTTGGAGAAGATTTGTTCAAATCATGGTAATCGACACAGACTCTAATCGTACCATGTTTATTTTCCATGGGAACGATGTTAGACACCCATTCTGTCAACGGGACAGGATAAATAAAACCAACAGGTAGAAGTTTTTCAATTTCTGCTTTGATAGTCGTTGCCTTGCAAGGATGAATGGGTCAAAGTTTCTACCGTACTGGTCAGGCACCAGGAAAAGTTTGGATTTCGTGGACCACGATGGAAGGGTCTATTCCTGGCATTTCTTCATAACTCCAAGTGAAAACATAGCGGAATGTTTTAAATAAGGTGGTATAGAACTCCACCTCAGTGGGAGTACATGTCTTGCTTATGTGAATATTTTCCACGACACCAGGTTTCACTGAAATGTTAATAGGAGTAATTGCCATGATATTGGCCAAGTTTCCTTCGGAAAATATATCGTCAAATGAAGTGGGAAACTTGGGTTTAACAATTTCAAGTGAATTGTTGGATTTGGTGTCTTGCTCAATCACCTGGATAGTAGGGAAAGAATATTGATGATGGTAATCTTCCCAAGGTGTTTCATCGACGCACATAACCTCCATGATCAATTTGTCGGAAGGAAAAATCAATGTGAGAGGATCGACAAGTGACAACGATGGGCCATCCTCAGACGAGAGTTGTACCACGACATGATGCGTAGTAGGATCGACCCAATCTGTGGCTAACTGGATTGCCTGATAAGTTGTGAGGTTTCTATTTAAAGGCATGGAGTCGTCATAGTTTTCAAGCTCTGTAGGACTCAGTATCACCCAAGAATCAGTAGATCCATTGGATGGGGTGATACTTGACGATATCATGTTGACGACATGTATAGGGGATCTGAGCTCCGGGAATACTCTTGTGAGGGAGGAATCCTTCATAAGACCAACACCAACGTCTTCGAGATGGTACTGAGACTGACCCAGTAATGGAACAATGTGGGCGGAGTTCGAATGAGTGTCTGGAGTACAGAAGTCTAACTGATCTATAGTGACAATATTCCCTTGGTGAGGAAATTGTACTAATAGAAAGACGAAAGATGCAACGGCGATCATGGCATAGAACCAATTCCGACCGAGTAGAAGATTATAATCTAATGGTGCATATATGACTTTGATGTGTATATATATTGTCTTTCCCTCTAGTTCAATGCCAATCGTAGGAATGAGTCCGTACGACTGAAACCCGTGTCCATCAAATGCTCTGAGAGTAGTGGGAGAAGTTGTAACTTCAGGTGAGCCTATGGTTCTCCAACAAGTCAAGGACATGATCAACGTGGAAGCACCTTCATCTAAGACAGTGCGATGAATGTTGTTTCCACGGATCTTTGTTTGTACCTGGAAGGCTAACTGGTGAGAAATCCGAAGTTTAAAATACTCCAAGTTAAACATAATCCTGTTTGAAGTATCCGAGTCCACTGCCCCCAGTACTGAGAGTAAGGTTCTGCGCTGCGTGGGGCAGTGTTGGAGAAACTTGAGATTCGACATCGCGCATGGTGCTTGAGCTAAGTCCTCAACAATATTGTAATTTTGGGCTTCTCACGTGTTAGGATTAAATGTCGCTTTTCGGATGGTTCCCTTGGGTGGGCGCAACACTGTGTCTGTGGCAGGTCTCTCAATGTGGAGATGACCGTTGGGGGGAGGGATGATAGAAGGATCTTCAGAAGGAGACTTTCCATTGGTTGTCTCTGGTTTGTTTGAACTTGAGGGGGTATCATATGTCTTTTCTCGAGTCGATATATGAATCTCTTCGTTAGTCGTCATCAAAATTTCATGGTTTGCGGACGTTTCTCCATGGGGTGGGTTGTTCGAATTGCCCCCTTGTGGGGGATCGTGGGTAACCATCTATTGTTGCTAATGGGGGAAAGGATCATTTAACACTGTCGGGCAGGAGGATCCTTTAACAAATTTGTTGAGTTCGTCCTTGTAAGGACAGTCGCGCATGTAGTGATCTTCCTGGAAAATCAGGCAGAGGAACTTTGCTTTTCGACGTGGTTTGGGATCATTGTTGGTTGGTTGGGGCTTGGGGTTCTCCTGTTGGTTAGAATATTTCTTGGATTTTCCATGGTTATTCTTCTTCTTTCCCCCGAATGGTTGTGACATGGATTGAACTGCGTTCACCTCGGAGGAAGGAGCAGGAGAGGTAGAAGCTTTAGGAACAGCCCAGGGTGGAGAGGGGGAAGCAGTATCTTGCTTCCCACTTGGTTTGGTGGCAGGCTAAGCCTTAACTGAGCAGACGATACCGTCAACGGGGGGTTTAGTGGTAGGCTTGGTTGGATCAGTAGTGGTGCGGGTGGCATGGGGAATAAGCTCGTATAAATTTTTGTATTGGGTATATACCAAATCCATGTACTGAGCGTGAGAAATCACTTGTTCCTCTGTGACAGGTCTGCCCATGGCAATATCCCTGGCGATGGGAGGCAGAAATGACTTCGTGAACCAATCAGCAAGTAATTGGTCTGGAATAGGTGCCTTAATTAACCTGCAATGTTGATGCCACTCATGAATATGATCTGAGATATGTGTAGAAGTGGTTTGACGTAATGAGGTCAATAGGTCTGTTCCAGCCTCGTACCGGAAATGTGTCAGAAACTACATGGCCAAGGTATTGAAATCGTGAAAGTAGTGTTGTGGCAGCTTGATATACCATTTTTTTGTTGTGCCGGTGAGCGTGCCCTAGAAGAGCTGTAACCGAATGGAGTCGTCCATCAATGAGTTCGAAGAACACCAAATATGGAAGGTCATTATGTGGTTCTTGGGGTCTTCCCTGGGTTTGGCATCGACCTTGGGAATGTCCGATGGTAGTTTGGATGGGATGGGTGGCTAATGTGGTTCATGCCATATGGGATCGTTAATAAGCCTCAACAAATCAGGTAATTCTAGCGTAGCCAAGAAAGGAAGTTGACGATTGGGTTGCGGGCATGAGTAGTAATTGTATGGTGTAGGGATGCCCATAGGACCCTGCCTTCATGTTGTACCCATACATGTTTCCTGCAGGATACTGTTGGAATTTCTAAGGGTAGTAGACCATGTGGTTAACCAATTGTGTGCTCAAAATCATGGGATTTATCGTCTGATTCGGAATCACAGTAGTAACCGGTTGTTGAACATTATGCTGAGTGGGGATGACGGGTATAGTACCCTGGGTTTGTTGCGTCCCAAGAATGTTTCATGTTCCTTGTTAAGGTATGGTTCCCTAGGATTATTGCATCCCAAGAATGTTGCCACCACCTTGATTGGGTGGAGGATTTCCCATACCAGGGTTAGGGGATGCCTGAAAGAATGTTGTCCATGGAATATTGGCTCCACCCTGATGAAGAGGTGGAGGCTGAAGAGGTGGGTTCCATGGAGTATTTGCAGCTAGAGGATAAGGAATGTTGGAGTTCAGGTTGGGGGGAATGAAAGGTTGAGTAGGTTTCCCCCAGCTTGATTCCAGTTTCCGAACAAAGAGTATCCCCCACTTTGTGGGACTTGGGATCCCCAAGAAGGAAGTGTACCTAACAAGGGATGTTGAAAATGGGTTCTAGTTGGGATACCGGCATGAGTTTGTCCGCTTCTAGGTAAATTGTACATGCCCAACTGAGTAGATGGTGTTGTTTGAGAGGGTTGTTGAATTGTACTAGTGGGGGCGTTAACAAGTGGTACTCCTACAAATGAAGGGCCTTGTTGAGCTAATGGAAAGAATGGAGGTGTTTGTTGAATAGCCCCACTTTGGATGGTACCAAGAGGTTTCCCTCCAGTAGGTGGATTGGATGGTCCAGTGGGAGGAGGTTGGTGATTGGGACCAGTGTTCCCAAAATATGGTTGTCCTCCAGGCGGGTTTGATGGTCTTCCCAAAGGGGGTTGGTTGTTGGGATCAATGGTTCTAGTATTCGATTGTCTGCCTCCTGAAATTGTATAGATGGTGGCTGAAGATGAACCTCCGATCAACATGGATGATCCAGTAGTATGACTTGATGTTCTTCCAATACTAGAAAAGTGGGGTAGTGTTGATTGGCCAATAGCGCCAAAGGTGTCGATTTGTGGAGGGGGTCTTTCATACATTTCAAGTGGGGACGGTGAGAAAATTGGGTTATCCCGCATAAGGGGTGTGTTCCCTGAAGATATGCAGAACATATTGTGCAGCAGCAAGTGTGGGGAATTTAATCGAGGGGTATCAGGTGTCACATCCATGGGGTCTTGAAAAATAGGAGGATCATCGAGGGCTTGGCCTAGATTTGTATCCCGTGAGGGGTCAAAAATGCGAGCTACCCGATCAGGGTTTGGAAAGAGATCGAGTATAGTGAAATTTGAGGGTCTGGATCCGTTAGCATAGGAGTGATGAAACTCTGTGCTAGACGGAATATTGGGAGCTTGGTAACTAGGAGGATGGGTAGCAGGGGGTATTGGGAAGCCAATGAGATCATTTGCTCTGTATCACATTTGAATTGTTGATGCTAAAGGAGAGTTAGCTAGACTAACCATGCTAGATTGGATAGATGCCATAATCTCTTATCCTGAGGGGAGATCCGAGAGGGACACGGTGAATGGTATGTTGCTCGAAGAACCTGTTTCATGAGTGTGAACACCTGATGGTGTAGTGGTGGCAGGAAGAGGTTCTGCCTTGGATGTAAAAAAGTCAAACTCAAGTTGAAATAGTGTAGGAGGTAGCTCAGTTTCTTCAATAATTTCAATGTATATGTCCAGGACTTGAATCAGGTTGGACGTGTCTTTGTCAAATCCTTTAATAGTTCCAACAGATCCTTCAGGAACATCATAGAAAGTGTTTGTTGGAGGGGTAGTGCTAGCATCTGGGAGGGTGATGACCTCCAGTATAGCATCGTGTGTAATACTAACTTCAGCAGCTGATGTGCTGTCCAGTGTGGGAGGAATTTTTGGAATGACAGTGGGTTATGGGACAGTCGAAATCTCAGGTGTATTGCTGGTTTCAAGAACTATAAGAGGTTCTGAGACAGTGTTGTGAGTTACAGGTACAGAAGGAGTTGAATATGTAGTATGGATAGGTGGTGGAACATTCCCTCGTCCAGCCCCGCGGTCGGTAGGGGCAGGAATACGTGATGCAGGTGGACCAAAAGTCTGTGGTGGTGGTGGTGGGCTTCGTCCCTATATTCTCCGTGATCTCTGTGGATCAGACATAATGATGGGAATACAAGTTCCGGGGACAGTCTCGTGGAAAAGAACTCAAAAACCCTAAAGCAGCCGAATGTGCAAAAGGGGAGCTAGAAAAAGGCAAGGCTCGCAGGCCAAAAAAATGCAAGCTCAAAAACTACACTGAGATCGGTGTCGCAGTAAGTGAGCTAAAATGAAGGTGGCCAGAATGCCAACAAGCAACACTAAAAGAAAAAATGACCCTCTAAGAAGATGAAATAGAAAGAAAAACCTCCTAACTAAGAGTTGGAGACCTCAACAAGTTGTATCCTTCGCAAGGTGATGAAATCCAAGTCAAACAATACAAAATGAGAGACCAATAATGGAAGGATATCCCTCTACCGAAAGGGATCCTAAGTAAAGAGCCCTAGAAGAAAAGTCACTAAGCTACCTCGTTCATGGCATGTTGAAGAAGGATACGGGAACTTCTGCCTTATCACCCTTGTATCACCTATATGGTAGAGTACAAGGAAGACAATGGATCGATATGCCTTAGGCGCTAAGTGGAGTGCAGTATTCCACAAAATCTGTTTGGAACAGATCCTCACGGCTTACCCCCGAAACGATGGGAGGCCCTCTCCACAAACTGGTCGGTGACCGTGTCAATAAATACTAGAGGATTTTAGTACCCTAGAGGAAAACAACTATGTCTCAAATGAAAATGACAAGGGGGGATTATTTGGATGCCTATCCCCGGTGTCCTACCTAACTAACAAATTCTTTTTCTCCTCAAGTGAGGTTATAGTGTGTTGAGTTATGCAATGTAAATTTTAAGGGTTGTATTACTCAATTGGGTAAATCAAAGTGAAACTTGTGGTGTTGTGACGAATCAAACCATGCAACTGAAGATGAAATGAAATGAGCCTTCCTGTTCAATGAAATATAGCTAAAGTAAAGGGGGAGTTATTCGATCACAATGCATGAACTTTTCCAAAAACAACCTTTTTGTTTTCTTTTTTAATAAGCCAAATAAAGGAAACTACCTTCAAAATGCAACTGATCTACAACTAATGGCACTTCAAAAATGAGTAAAATTATGTGACAAACAATGATAAGTGATTCACTTCACAATATGAAAAAATTATAAACTTGATCTTTTCAACAAAAAACAAGACAACATTCCAAGAGAAAACTTTCAATGTTGATTTTGATAACGAAAATGAAAGTTATGCTATAAGAACTATGTAGTCCTAAAAACTATATAATCAAGGAAAGGAAAATAGTAGCAAAACTTGACTATCATGAAAGGAACAAGCCAATGCAAGAATAATGAGGAGGTGATCAATATGGGTATGGTGCCACTAACTCAAGAAATTCAATCATAAAACAAATAAAATCAAACCACAATAGACTTGCAGCTTATTAAAAGTGACAAGGTATGTAGACAAAAGATAACAGGTAACGAATAAGTAGGTATAGTGATAACAATGATCACAAATCCAAAGATGTCCAAAGTGTCTACAAAACTTCCAAAAAATGGAATGCATGCACTGTATTGCAGCTGGGTAGGTTATAAAGGTCTGATAAATATCAGAGCAACAACCAGAAGCAAAGAAATCAAAAATTTACCAAAGGTAACCAAGCACACTGAGAACAATTCCTTTTTTACAGAGATTATTGTGTGGTAGCAATCATCCCAGGCGCGATAAAGGTAGATTATCGCGTTCTGAAAAGAGTAAGGGTAGCGATAAGCTGGTAATTATCGCTCTCTAAAAAGTGGCAGGGGCACGATAATTCTCAGAAAGAGGAAAAGGGCGGGAATTTGAGAAAGGTTTTTGACTTTTCAAGGGTTTTCCAACCTAGAGGACTCACTAATCATCGACAGAGGTCTGATGTAGAGGGGACGGGGGTGAATGGAGGTCAAAGAGACCAGCTTTCACAACTGGTTTGAAATAAGAGAAAATTCACAATAAAAAATGAATGAAAGTAAAAGAACTCAAACAAAAGGGATTCAAACCAGTGGAGTCGCCAAATTTTGTTGTAGAGATTTCTTCCTATGGATAAGAAGAAGCCCTCTTAGGATAAAGAAAGAAAGACTAACTCTATACTAAGAAAAAAATGAAATAAATGTGATCTTATTCCCTAGATTAAACAAGTATTTTAGAGTTCTTATATTGAAGAGAATGAGAGAAAGTAACTCACCTTCACTCTTGATGGTTTATCCCACTCGTAGTTCCAATACCGGAGTCCTCACGATGAACCTTTTGACATCAAACAATACACAAGCATATACAATTCTCCAATATCTCTGAATCACAAGTTAGAACCCAAATCCATATAGATACAAGTCATGAAATTGAAATGCAATCAACACACATGAGTTGGGAAACAAGACAAGTTAACTTTATTACAACTTGAAGATTCTTACAAAGGTTGCTTGATGTCCAAGCCAACTCTAGCTCCAAGTCCTTCCTCTAGCTATCTCTGCAAAAGGCTTATGATCATAGGTTTGATGCCCTAAAAGTCATCCCTTTGGACCATGGAAGGCCTCTCCTTTATAGTGTTGGGAAGGGTAACCAAAAGGAGAGTAAAATGGATCTAAAGAGTGTTTAGTGGATCGGGCCTACTAAACAGAGAGAGGGGTTGTGATCGAATCAAAGTTGGCAATCCCAAGAAGATCTCTCGAAAGGTAAGATCCCAAGATCCATGGCAAAAAGGATAAAATGGGATTATCGCACCCCCATGTCTAAGCATAACGTGGTATTATCGCTCCCTAGGGTAGGAGCATAGCGCAATAACCCTAATTATCGCACCTGAATAGATGTGTAGAGCGCGATAATTTCTACATATGTGGTCAATTTGGGTGACACGTGGCAGGTGAGATGTTTTATTTCGTGTTCAGGCAATAGACTTCACTCCTAGCTGTCCAGATGATCATTAAGGGGAAGTGTCGTTTAGGTCACTTGGTGTAAAGATGCAACACTAGGGTTTAGTGTGTAATATTGAGGTATAACACACCCAGTGTAGATGAGAAAATTACATTAGGTGCTTCATGCACTCCAGAGTAAGTTACTTCCTATAAGAAACTCTTCGAAGAGTTCTGTGATGTTTTGGCTTGGTCATATACTGAGATTCCCGGTCTTGACCCCACCATCATTGTGCATCGTATCAATACTTGGCCTGACATCCCACCCGTCCGCCAAAAACAACAGCCCATTCACATCTCTAAGCTACCAGTCGTGAAGGCCAAGATTGAAAAATTACGCCAAGATGGTTCATTTATCCCATTGCTTACACCACCTGGGTGTCCAATCTTGTGTCTATTAACAAAAAACAGGGCACCATTCGCGTCTGTACCGATTTTTGAGATCTGAATTTAGATTGTCTCAAAGACAACTTTCCTACGCCCTTCATCGATCATCTCATTGATGCATGTGTGGGCCACGAGATTCTATCCTTGATGGACGGTTTATCTAGCTATAATCAAATTCAAATTCGCAAAGAAGATCAGTATAAGACTGCTTTCACTACCCCATGGGGCACCTTTTCCTATTGAGTTATGTTGTTTGGCCTTAAAAATGTTGGTGCCATATTTCAGCGAGCCATGACCTTTTTATTTCATGACTTGGTCCATATTATCCTTGTATACTTGGACGACCTCACTACTCGGTCCAAGAAGCAATCCAACCTCTTGGACGATTTCCAACAAGTATTTTTTTGTTGTCGCAAATACAACATTCGCTTGAACCATCTCAAGTGTGTTTTTTGCATTCCTGCAGGTTGGTTATTGGGTTTCATTATTTCCCAAAAAGGGATCACTATTGATCCTTTGAAGGTTCAAGCCATTCTATACCTCCCATCACCACGTACATTACACCAATTACAAAATCTTCAAGGGAAATCCAACTTTATTCCTCGCTTCATTGCAGACTGTGCTATGAAATTTCATGGTTTCCTTCGCTTGCTTTGGACCCACATCCCTTTCATTTGGGATGAACAAGCACAAGCAGATTTTGAAGCGCTCAAACAAGCATTGAATTTCGTGCCTCTGATTTCACCTCCTGATTTCATGAAGGATTTTATCCTTTACGTTTCAGCATCCGAATATGTTGTTTCTGGCATGTTGGTCCAATAAGATAGTGCGCACCAAGAACGGGTTGTTTACTATGTGATTCAGACATTATTTTTCCCACCATTACGCTACCCCCATGAGTAGAAGTTGGATTTATTTGTCGGCTTCTCTGTTCAAAAGGTACGCCATTACATTCTTATGAGTCGAACTACAGGTGTGGCAGACTCCAACCCCATGGTCTATCTCTTGATTCACCACCTACTTCAAGGCCATGTAGCTAAATATATCATTATCCTACAAGAATATGACTTGAAATTTGTTACAACCAAGAGTACCAAAGCCCTTTCATTGGCACACCTCATGACTGACTTACCATCTTCGTCAATATCACCTCCTATCATCACTAACTTTCCCGACGACCACTTGTTCACAATTTCATCGGATGACCCATGGTATGGTGACATCCTGGTATATTTACGAACACAAAATTTTCTCTCCAACCTCGGCCGCGATGATCGATGTCGCATACGCCATCACTCTTCATGATATCTCCTTCTCGGCGATGTCCTTTATCGACGCAGAGTTGACACCATTTTACGTCGATGCATCACATATGACAAAGCTGAACAAGTTTTAAATGATTATCATAGAGGAGCCTATGGTGGCCACTTCTCTGTACTGGCCACTTCCCAAAAGGTCATCCGCGCTGGGTATTTTTTGCCCACACTTTTCACTAATTGCATCACAGTAGTCAAACATTGTTGGAATTGCCAAATTTTTGCCCCCAAAGCTAGGACCCCTCCTACCCCTCGCCATCCTTTCATAACTGTTGATCCTTTCTATAAGTGGGTCATCGATTTTATGGAGTGTAATCCCCCCTCGGCGAATGACCATAAATACATCATTGTGGCCGTCGACTATTTCACTAAATGGAATGATGCCATGCCTACATTTAACTGCCAATCTGAGACTGCGACACGTTTCTTTTTTAACCATGTCATTGCTTGGTTCAAGATCCCTAAACAACTCATATCCGACCATGGAATAAAATTGGAAGACATTGTATGGAAAGAGTTGTCCACCTTCTTGAATTTTTACCACCAGTACACCTCATCCTACTACCGTCAAGGGAATGGCCAAGTTGAGGCTATCAAGAAGATCTTGAAGACAATCCTTCAACAAACAATAAACCAACACAAGTCCAATTGGAACCATATGCTCCTTCCTGCACTTTGGGATTACCTCACTTCCACTAAGACTGCCACAGGTTTTACCCCTTTCCATTTGGTTCACAGCGTAGAGTCAATTCTCCCCATTGATTGTTAAATCCCAACTTTACACATTGTTGTGGACCTTCTCCCGGACACCTCACCTCTTGAGCAATGCTTACTCCTATTGGAATAGGCCAACGAAGACAAGCGAGTAGCTTTACAAATCACAAAGGCTACCAAACACCGCTCCCAATCCAATTATGAAAAGCATGTCCACCCCCACAGCTTCCAAGAAGGAGACCTAGTACTTGTTTATGACCAAGCTCACGACAAGCATGGAAAAGGAAAGTTTGAATCCATGTGGCAAGGCCCTTACATTGTCCAAACCTATCTCAGCAAGGGGGAATACATCCTTACCGACTCCAAAGTCCATACCTTATCCAACCCTCGCAACCGATTGAGTCTCAAACGATTTTACCCTTAGCACCTTTTTCCTACCTCATAGTCTATGTTGTACAGTTCTCTTACCTATTTTGTTTTTCACTTTTTGCATCCAAAACCTTACAGTTTGCTTCCATTCATGACCATAGATGGATCCTGTTCCTCCACTCTATGTCGACTTCTCTGATGGTACAAATATATGGTCTCCAAGCCTCCCCTCTATATCTTGGGTACTGTATTCCACCTCGACGAAGTGTGTAATTGTGCTGCCACTAATAACCAGGCTGAGTACGATGTTGTGACCGGTCTCCTAACCACTGCTCTCCAGTTGGGCTTAAGTCACCTTTGCATGTTTCTCGACTCCCAACTCATTGTCACCCAAATTAATAACTTTTACCAAGTACGGGATCTTACCTTTTTAGAAATTTCCTACACACTAAGCCCTCCTCTCCATTCATATTGCATTTATTGCGTTATGTTTCCACCATTCATCTACTCGCAAGGAGGCCCCATCAATGTTCCCCCCTCATATTCCTTCTTGCTTCTCACATTTGTCCCTTGATTGAACACTTCCTCCTTTCTTGACCATTACATATGTTCAGTATACGTTTATCCTTTTTTTGGGACGAACAACTCCATTACGAAAAAGGCACTCATGGAGTTCATGTTAAGCTCTTTTCTGACTCCTTAAAGAATGAAAAGATTGTCGAGCAATCTTTCTTCCTTTCATGCTCATTAAAGTACCTAAAAGGGCATATATCTGGTATAAGTTTAACCCTTTTCTAGACCTGGTAGACTAATTATGAAAAATGAATACTCTAGTCACATCGGCTAGAACAGTTCTTCATTGCATGCTTTTATGCTTTTTTGGACTTGGAGACTAACACACGAAAAAGAACACCCTCGGATCATTCACCATCCTGGGCTCATATAAATCCACATGATGGTACCTTTTCACCATTTATGAGTCGTCTTATCTCTTTTAGACTCCTTAAAATTGAAAGCACCCACAAGCATGCATTGTCCTGGGCTTGTACAAATCCACACGATAGTACCATTCTAAGCACATTTATATCCCTTCTTCAAGATCCTTAAACCATGAATACAGTCCAAATGGTGCCTCTTGGCACCACGAGAGATCATATCTAGTCCCCAAATTACAGCAGCACCCCCAACATGGTCTCCTTTGTTCATATTATTTTGTGATGTGTCACCCTTGGAGTCTCCTGATATCACTCATTAGTTTTCCCCCATGAGTCTCCCCCATTGCAGTCACAGTCCCCGGTCCTTTAACCTATGATCCCCTTCCCTAAATTCAGTTTCATATGCTGCCAGGTCAGCCTTGCCATCATACTCTGAACAAAGGAAGTTTGAGTTCCACCACTTTGTGACCCTGTCTCCTCCCCCATAGTATGTCAGTATAACATCCATTACTATCACCTCTTGGTTGTACATCTCGGGCTCCTATCAAGGAAACATTATTTCCTTGGTAGTTGCAGGTCTCCCTATGTCGACGCCATCACATCCATTCCATAGGATAGACCCAGAGATCCATGTACCTTGGACTCATCTCCATAAGCGGTGAGTGCCTACGGACCATTTAAGAGGAGTCATTAATGCCTCCTAGAATTGTTTTTTCTCATGTGCTCAACTTCAAATCCATCATCGCACCATTGAGATTCATGCAGGGTTTTGGTCCCTTCAGTTATTGGTCGAAGACCCCGGATGTCTACTGAATCTAGCACATTGCTGAGTCTATTTGGAACCCCCCAGTTGTATGTTCCTGTGGATATCCGAGCTGTGTTGGCGACAGTGTTCAAAAGCCATTAAGCTTTCTACTTCCTAGAGTATCCAGCTCATATGTTGTTCAGTGTACCTTTGAGATTCTGACCCTTATTCATTGACTCCATATACTTGTTGGACACCTTCAGATCCAGCAAAACATCTGTTGTTATGGTACCATATTCAGGATGGATGCCATTGTTTCCAGTTCCATCCCTTCAGATAAGTCATGGTTGGACCATGCGTATGTCCTATATTTGTGTCCCATCTGGACCATTATGATGTACACTGCAGTTCTCTATGTATTGTTCAGGTCCCCTTTGGGCCTCCTTATTATTTGTATATCTTGATATGAGCATGGGTATGCCCACCTCGTCCATATATTTGAGATTATTCATCATTCATTATTGAGGTCATGTATTTCCATTTTTAGCCTTTGCAGTTTGTATGGAGCATGTGTTGCGGTCTCCAACCAGTTTCTGCTCTCCGCCATCACAATGTGCATACCCCTAGAAAAATACATAACCTATGATGTCTATCGGCCATACGATGAGCTCCTTCCCTCATAGATCAGGGGACAATTTGTTAATACCCAAAAATTGTTCACTAGCTTATCTCCTTAGTCACATAACCCATTTTTCCACTTTTCCTACATTTTTGGCCTCCAAAACCCCCCAAAAAAAACCTCAAATGGTAACCAAAAGGGAAAAAAATCATTATTTCCCTCCTTAATTAATGAAAATCCTCCAGAAAAGGATAAAATAGCATAAAAAATGGTCAAAATCCCCAAAAAAGAAAAAGAAAAAGGGGAAAAGGCAAAATAAAATCTAAAAAGAGGGAAAACTCAAAATACCACTAGCCAATACTATTGGTTGCCCAAAACCATGGGTCAATATTCCACCACCCAAAATCACTAGAAAAAGGTGATGGAGGCCCCCCATTACACATCCATGTATCACTCTCCATACCTTACGTTGCCAAATTTCCTATGGCACTCTAGCCTATCCTTTCAAGATTTTCTGCCCATCTACTTGAATATTGACCACCCAATGAGCATTTGGATAAGAGAAAGGAACTCTGGACACCCGACGCGCTACTCTTCGTACTGCTGCAAGGGCCCCCATCACCTCTTCTTTTGAGGTAAAAATTGCTACATAGCCTTGTTTGTCATATAATATAAAGATATAAATTGCATTCATGGGTTCCTCTTGATTTTTTGTTTTACTGCAATAGTTAGATTTATTTTATGTTATCATTTGCACATATCACTTGTTTATTATTTAGTTTTATCCATTTTCATGAACAGCTACTAAGGGTTCCAGAATCCTTAATAGGTGCTCTTTAGCACGAACTGGTGTGAAAACACCAGCTACACGTATAGGTCCAGTCGTGAAAGGGTACGTCAAGTTTCCTAGGGGCATGTATTGAACTTCCAATGATTTGGCCTTGGTTTTTCTCAACCACTTTCAATTGTCGGTCCATTAATGGAAATCCTATTGGCATTCCATCAAGACAAATCCACCCATATTTCTCATCACATTTAGGAGCGGCGTTGACAAAAGAGGATGATTAATGCCAATATTCCACCATAGTATCTGTTGGAATGGTTCCTTAAGTCACTTTTACCTTATATCGCAAAGGATGTTTCAACATTTAGAGTCACGACTAAGGAACAGACCATATTTAAATCTCAATAGTTAGACTTGCTATATGCTTAGTTTGGTATGATATTATAATGGATGCACCGCGATCAAGCCACGAGCCAAAACCAACTCCAGGACCTCATGTTGATGGCATTGTAGGTTTCGCAAGTACTATGGCCATAGACTAGGTAACAAACCAAATGCATAATTTGTCTATTAACCAATATGCATCAGGACAAGTGACAACCTCGTCCTCTCCCACCCAGTCATCAGATGTACACTCGGTGCAGTTGATGAATCTGAAGGGTAACCAACAACCTAGGGGAAATAAGAAAAAAGGGAATAACAACTGTAAGGGTGGGAACAAGAATAATAAGAAGGGAAATGCAAATAATGAGAAGAATGACAACAATGCTAGTGGGGATAAGTAGCAAAAGCGTAAGGTGAAATTTCCTTGTAATCTTTTCTCACAGGACCACCTCACTCATTTGTGCCCCAGTATGGATTAAGCCTCGAAGTGATGGTTGTGGATCCTGATATTTCTGATTCTCAATCATCTTTGTACCCCATTTTTATATGATATGCAGGTGGAATATACACTCTCACCCTAGTGGGAGGGTATGTGGGGGCATCGCCACCCCACAGGGATCCAGGGGCCAGTGGACCCTTGACAAGGGTTTGGGGGATGCACCCCTGAGAAAGGTGGTTCAGGGGCAAAGCCACCAAAATAATTAAAAAATGGGTTTTTTTTGTTGGCCAAAAGATTACAGGCCCATGGTTTTGGGTAGCCCATAGTATTTTTCCATGGTAACTCCCCTTTAAAACAAAGACATTGTAATACGGTTGTGTGATGTATTGTAGCATTGTAAAGATATATGATTGTGTAAGAGATATTGTGAGAGAGTGAAGAGGAAGTTGCACCAAATTTGTTGCGGGTTGTATCCCTTCATTTGTTGGATGGTATAATAATAAAAGCCTGGCAGTTTCTCTGTGGACGTAGCCCATGTTGCGTGAACCACGTTATATTGGTGTCTCTCTTGTATTATGTTTATGTCATTTGTATTTTCATCTTGTTTATTGTTACAGATCTGCGATCCTATTTTTCTAGAAATTGGTATTAGATCCAAAGGTCTATTTGGCATATAAACTCGCAGGAAAGAAGGGTTCCTGGTTCGAGCGGGAGCAATGTGTTAGAAAAACAGGATCGCAAAGCAATAAATATAAACAGAAATGCAAATATAATCACACATACACATTACAAGAGAGACACATATATATTGTGGTTCACCCAAGATGGGATACGTCCACAGTGAATTTTCCAGTCCTTATTATTATTCCATCCAGCAAAGTGAAGGGATACAACCTATAGCACAACCATTGCACTTCCTCTTCACTATCTCACAATATCTCTTATGATCTCAGAGATCTTTACAATGTATAAAACCTAATACATCAACCCTAGCCGTATTACAATGTCTTTCTTTTATAAGGGAGATACAATGGTAAAATACCACGGGATCGTGCCGTGATCATAACCAAACCTGGGGTACGGACACGGCTGAATAATAATATCTCTGAATCTGGAGATCAAGCTCCACAACCAACAATCTCCCACTTCAAGACTGATCACAACAACTCCACCATTGTTGTACTTGCTGGACCTTGGACTGGGAAACTTTCTCATCTTCACCTTCATGCTAGAAGGCCAACCAAAAACGAGCAGGAACTCAGTTTCTCTCTGGTCACTACCTTTGTAAACATGTCTGCAGGATTCTGGCTAGTATGTATATTTTCTAGCTTCAACAGTTTATCTTCCAGAATAGATTGTATGAAATGGTACTTGAGCTGTATATGTTTAGTCCAGAAATGGAATGCTGAGTTCTTTGGAAGATGAATGGCACTCTGGTTGTCCCTATACAACCTGCTATCCTTCTGCTTTTTACTCACTTCCTCCATAAACCTATGCAACCAAATCATCTCTTTACTAGCCTCTGTAATAGCAACATACTATGCTTCTGTTGTTGAAAGTGCAACAACCTTCTATAGTCTCAAAATCCAACTTACTGCTATTCCACCTACAATAAACACATACCCTATGGTGCTTCTCTTGCTATCCTTATCACCTTCCATATATGCATCAACATATCCCTATAGGACAATGTCTGAATCTCCAAAACATAATGCATGAGTGGTAGTACCTCTCAAATACCTGAGAATCCACTGTACTGCCTTCCAATGTTCTTTACCTAGATTGTTCATATATATGCTCACAACTCCCACTGCTTGTGAAATATCTAGTCTTGTGTACACTATGGCATACATTAAGCTTCCAACTGCTGATTGATAAGGAATCTTGGACATGTAATCTGTCTCTTCCTGTGTCTTGGGACACATTTCCCTACTTAGAATGAAATGGTTGGCCAAAGGTGTACTAACTGGTTTTTCATTCTGCATTCTAAACCTCTCCAACACCCTTTGTATGTACTCACTTTGAGACAATGTCAATTTGTGATTTTTCCTGTCTCTCGTTATTCTCATACCAAGGATTTGCTTTGTAGCACCCAAATCCTTCATCGCAAATGAATTAGCTAGCTTCCTTTTGAGTACATTTATATCATTCATGTTAGACCCTGCAACAAGCATGTCATCCACATACAATAACAATATAACATATATTTCATTGTCCAGCTTCTTGAAATAAACAAAATGGTCAGAATGACATCTATTATAACCTTGTTCTATCATAAACCTATCAAATTTTAAATACCACTGCCTTGGAGCTTTCTTCAAGCCATACAAACTCTTTTTCAACCTGCATACCAAGTTCTCCTTACCTTTGACCTCATACCCTTGTGGCTGCTGCATATATATCTCTTCCTCCAAATCCCCATGGAGAAAGGTTTTTTTTACATCTAACTGTTCAAGATGCAAATCTTCTACCGCCACTAGACTTCATCAAAATCTATACCTTTCTTCTTTGCAAACCCCTTTACAACAAGTCTAGCCTTGTACTGCTTCTTGTCTCCTTCTTATTCCTTCAACCTGTAAATCCATTTGTTCTGCAATTCTCTTTTACCAGCAGGAAACTGAACCAAATCCCAAGTCTGGTTTCCTACCAATGAGTCCATCTCTTCATTCATGCCTTTCTCCCACTTCTTTCTAGTTTCCACCTGCATTGGTTCTTCATAACATTCTGGTTCACCAGCATTAGTCATCAACAAATAATATATTGAAGGAGAGTATCGTTCAAGGAGTCTCCTTAACCTGGTAGATCTTCTTGCAGTTGCAGGAGTTTCGGGTACTTGTTGTTGTTCTTGATTTTTCTGCACCTTTGGAACTTCATTTTCTTTAATTTCATCAAGTACTGTGTACTCTGTGTTTTCCTTTTCCTGTTTCTTTCCCTGCAACTGATCTTTATACATGAACTTTTCATTGAATATCACATCTCTACTCCTGATGATTTTGTTATTTTCATAATCCCATAAGCAATAACCAAATTCATCAACCCCATATCTAATAAAGGTACAATTCTTGGATTTAGCTTCAAGCTTTATTCTATTATCTTTATCGATATGGAAAAATGCTTCACAACCAAACGTTCTCAGAAATGAGTAGTTTACCTTTTTACATGTCCATGCCTCCTTTGGAATACCACCATCCAAAGCACTTGAAGGTCCTTTGTTTATTAAATAAACAGCAGTATTTACAGCATCCACCCAAAACTGTATGGGAAACCCTGCATGCAATCTCATACACCTTGCACCCTCCATGATCATTCTGTTCATCCTTTCAGATACACCATTTTCTTGTGGTGTTTCTGGGACTGTCTTCTCTCTACTAATCCCATGGTATGAACAGTAAATATCAAACTCCTTTCCGCAGTACTCACCTCCATTATCAAATATGAGACACTTCAACCTTTTTTCCTGTCTCATTCTCAACCAACGCTTTCCACTTCTTAAAAGTAGCAAACATATCAGATTTTTGTCTAATGCAATAAACCCAAATTTTCCTAGTTGCATCATCAATAAATGTAACATAATAAGGAGAGTCACCAAGAGATTGTACCTGAGATGGTCCCCATAAATCTGTATGCACAAGCTTTAACTTTTCATTCTTCTTCTATTTCCCAACCCTGAGAAATCTAACTCTCTTTTGTTTTCCATAAATACAATTTTCACATAATTCAAAACTTACCTGCTTCAAATCTGGCAGCAATTTCCTTGAGTGGAGAATTTGCATCCCCTTCTCACTCATGTGGCCAAGCCTATGATGACACAATGTTATATTTGTTCCTGTGGAAGCTAAAGAGATAGAATGGTCAATATTATGAGGACATAAATACAACGTACCTGCCCTATCTCCTTTTGCTATCACCATTGATCCTTTAGTGATCTTCCACCACTTTTCTCCAAATGTAGATAGATAGTCTCCATCTCCCAACTGCCCTGTTGAGATCAGATTTCTTTTCATAGCAGGAATATGCCTTACATCTTTCAACAGTCAATCAGTTCCATTCTTAACTTTTATCCATACCTTACCCATTCCAACAATTTTACATGGCTCATCATCACCCAATAAAACATGTCCAAGATCGCCTAGAACATAATCATGAAAGTATTTCCTATGGGGTGTAGCATGACATGAAGCCCCTGAATCTACTACCCAATAATCACTAGTGTTATCTAATGCAAGAATCAAAGCATCTTGTAACACATCATCTGCTACATTTGCTTCCTGGGTAGTTTCCTATTGTGCATCTCCTTTCTTCTTTAGAGATTTGCAGTCTTTTTTCAGGTTTCCTTTCTTTCCACAATTCTAGCACTCTATCTTTCCTAGTCTGGACTTGGATCTTCCCGTTTTAGACTTGCCACGATTACCTTGGCTCTTTCGTCTCTCCTTTTGTCTTCCCCTACTCTCCATGGTCAACACATTACTTGATGTCTCACCTGTGCTTTTTCTTCGCATTTCCTCGCTAAGAATAACACCAATAACATCATCGAATTTCAAGGTGTTTGAACTAGAGACAGAGTTACTTACAGTCATGACCAAGATATTCCATCTTTCTGGCAATGAACACAAGATTAGAAGAGCCCTAACCTCATCATCAAAGTTCACACTTACAGAACTTAGTTGATTTGTAACCGTATTAAACTCATTTAAATGATCAGTAACAGATCTAACTTCAGACATCTTCATATTAAATAAACGCTTCATTAGAAATACCTTGTTCGAGGCTGAGGGTTTTTCATATAGCTTACCCAGTGCGCTCATCAAACCCTCCATTGTCATTTCTTTTGAGAAATTGAAAGCCACCGACGAAGCCAGGGTCAGCCGTAATGTTCCGAGAGCCTTTCTGTAAAGAACCTCCCATTCTTCGTCCTTCATGGTCCGCGACTGCTTTGCTCTTCCTCCCAATGCCAGGAATAGATCCTTCTGGTACAGATAGTCCTCCATTTGCATCTTCCATAACTAGAAGTTTTGGCCATTAAACTTCTCAACCTTAAACTTTCCTTCTTCTGCCATTTCTCCCACTCGAGCCAAAAACCCTAGCTTCCTACAAGTTTATCTACCAAATAGACCTTTGGCTCTAATACCAATTGTTAGAAAAACAGGATCGTAGAGCAATAACAATAAACAGAAATGAAAATATAATCACACATACACATTACAAGAGAGACACAGATATATCATGGTTCACCCAAGATGGGATACGTCCACACTGAAGTTGCCAGTCCTTATTATTATTTTGTCCAGCAAATTGAAGGGATACAACCTACAGCACAACCACTGCACTTCCTCTTCACTGTCTCACAGTCTCTCTTCTAATCTCAGAGATCTTTACAATGCATAAAACCTAATACATCAACCATAGCTGTATTACAATGTCTTTCTTTTATAAGGTAGGTACAATGGGAAAATACCACGGGTTACCCAAAACCATGGGCCTGAAAACTATTGGCGAAAATAGGTTCGTAGCCGAGATCATAACCAAACCTAGGGTACGGACATGGCTAAATAATAATATCTCTGAATCTGGAGATCGGGCTCCATAACCAACACAATGGTGGAAGAAGGAAAGTTTTAAGGTCGAGAAATTTAACGGCCAAAACTACTGGTTATGGAAGATGCCAACGAAGGACTATTTGTATCAGAAGGATCTATTCCTACTGTTGGGAGGAAAATCAAAACAACCGGCGAGTATGAAGGACAAAGAATGGGAGGTTCTTGACAGAAAGGCACTGGGAACAATACGGTTGTTCCTGGATTCGTCGGTGGCTTTCAATATTTCAAAAGAAAAGACAATGGAGGGTCTGATGAGCGCATTGGGTAAGTTGTATGAAAAACCCTTGGCATCCAACAAGGTATTTTTAATGAAGCATTTATTTGATATGAAGATGTCAGAAGGTGGATATGTTGTTGATCATTTAAATGAATTTAATATGATTACAAATCAGCTAAGTCCTGTAAAAGTGAACTTTGTTGATGTGGTTAGGGCTCTTCTAATGTTATGTTCATTGCTAGAAACTGGAATGGTTTGGTCATGGCTATAAGTAACTATGTCTCTGGTTCAAACACTTTGAAATTTGATGATGGTTTTGGTGTTATACTTAGTGAGGAAATGAGAATGAAAAGCACAGGTGAGACATCAGGTAATGAATTAACCATGGAGAGCAGGGGAAGACAAAGGGAGAGAGGAAAGAACCCAGGTAATCGCAGCAAGTCCGGGAAGGGCAGATCCAAGTCCATATTGGGAAAGATAGAGTCCTAGAACTATGGAAAGAAAGGACATATAAAGAAATACTACAGATCTTTAAAGAAGAAAGGACATGGGCAGCGAGAGACTACTCAGGAAGCAAATATAGCAGGTGATGTGTTACAAGATGCTTTGATTATTGCATTAGACAATACTAGTAATTACTAGATAGTAGATTCAGGGGCTTCATGTCATGCTACACCCCATAGGAAATTTTTTCATGATTATGTTCAAGGTGATTTTGGAAATGTTTTATTGGGTAATGATGAACCATGTAAAATTGTTGGAGTGGGTAAGGTACAGATAAAATTAAATAATGGAACTGAATGGTTGTTGAAATATGTAAGGCATATTTCTGCTATGAAAAGAAATCTGATCTCAACAGGGCAGTTGGGAGATGGAGGTTGTTTATCTACATTTGGAGAAACATGGTGGAAGATCACTAAAGGATCAAAGGTGATAGAAAAAGGATTCAGGATAGGTACGTTGTATTTATGTCCTCATAATACTAATTGTCTTATCTCTTTAGATTTCATGGGAATAGATACAACATTGTGGCATCATAGGCTTGGACACATGAGTGAGAAGGGGATGCATATTCTCCACTCAAGGAAGTTGCTGCCAAATCTGAAGTGAGTAATTTTGGAATTATGTGACAACTATGTTTATGGAAAATAGAAGAGAGTCAGATTTCTCAGTGTTGGGAAATAGAAGAAGAGTGAAAAGTTAGAGTTTGAGCATACAGATGTATGGGGACCGACTTAGGTACAATCTCTTGGTGGATCTCATTATTATGTTACATTTATTGATGATGCAACTAGGAACACTTGAGTTTATTGCATTAGATATAAATATGATGCGTTTTCTACTTTTAAGAAATGGAAATTTTTGGATGAGAATGAGACAGGAAAAAGGTTGAAGTGTCTCAGTTCTGATAATGGAGGTGAATACTACGACAAGGAGTTTGATAGTTACTATTCATACCATGGGATTTGTAGAGAGAAGACGGACCCAAGAACACCATAAGAAAATGGTGTTTCGGAAAGGATGAATATGACGATCATGGAGGGTGCAAGGTGTATGAGATTGCATGCAGGGTTTTCTTTACAATTTTGGGCAAATGTTGTAGATACTGCTGGTTACTTAATAAACAGAGGGCCTTCAAGTGCTTTGGATGGTGGGATTCCAGAGTAGAAATGGAATGAAAAAAGGTAAACTACTCATTTCTGAGAACGTTTGGTTGTGAAGCATTTGTCCATATTGATAAAGAAAATAGAACAAAGCTTGAGGATAAATCCAAGAAATGCACCTTTATTGGATACGGGGTTGATGATTTTGGTTATTACTTATGGGATTATGAAAATAAAAAAATCATTAGTAGTGAGACGTGGTATTCAATGAAAATTTCATGTATAAAGATCATTGTCGGGAAAGAAATAGGAAAAGGAAAATACAGAGTACACAATACTTGATGAAATAAAAGAAAATGAAGTTCTGAAGGTGCCAGGAAATCAAGAACGGCAGCAGGTACCTCAAACTCCTGCAAGTGTTAGAATATCTACCAAGTTAAGTAGACCTCCTGAACGATACTCTTCTTCAATGTATTATTTATTGATGACTGATTCTAGTGAACCAGAATGTTATGAAGAAGCAATGCAGGTGGAAACTAGAAAGAAGTGGGAGCAAGGCATGAATGATGAGATGTAATAATTGGTAAGAAGCTAGACTTGGGATTTTGTTCAGTTTCCTGCTAGTAAAAAAGCATTGCGGAACAAATGGGTTTACAAGTTTAAGGAAGAAGATGGAGGCAAGAAGCAATACAAGTCCAGACATGTTGTAAAGGGGTTTGCACATAAGAAAGGTATAGATTTTGATGAAATATTTTCTCCTGTTGTTAAAATTACTTCAATTAGGAATATTTTAAGTATATTAGCAGTAGAATATTTATATGCAGCATCCACAGGGGTATGAGGTCAAAGGAAAGGAGAATTTTGTTAATTTTAGCATAAAATTCACAACAAGAGCATAATAAGGATCACTAAAAGAAACAAAATCACAAGATAGACACAAATTTATCATGGGAAACCCTCATGGGGTAGAAAACCTAGCAAATCTTTCCTCAATATAGATGACCAACAAATACAAAGATGTAAACCCCAAACAGGTGCTCCTCCTCCTCCTTCGCAGATCTCTCTCTCTCTCTCCTATGCGCAATTCACAAGTGAGTGAATGAATGAGTGTGATAAATGAGGATCACACATCCTCTATTTATAATTTACCTCACTTGAATTTTTTCCTAACTAGGCCGACTTCTCCTAGGAGTCTAATAACCCTTAAACAAGTAACTCAAGGTCGACCCCACTAGGGGAGTCTAAAACCCTAGTTACAACATCCCGACGTAGGAATAAACATCTTCGGATATACAATAAAGTCCCTATGGAGGAATGAAACATCTCTAGATATAGTAAAAAAAGAATATTCTTAGAAGTTACAATATTTCAACACTCCCCCTTAACGAGAAGGATATTCTAACAACATCTGTAGGAGCAAGGAGTCATCAACATCATACATGATATATCTATAAATCATTGGAAGCTTTCTTCAATCATCATCAGTAACTCAACCAGTTACTGGAACATAATCAATACTGGATCATCAACATCGTCAATACTGAGTCTTCATATTCTGCAGCACTTGATTAGCTATAGCAGCAGCAGCATCTGGATCTTCCAATCAACATCATCATCTGTATCTCTCGATCAACAGCCTCATCGTCTGGATCTCCCGATCAACAGCCTCATCGTCCGGATATCTCGATCAACATCATCATCTGGATATCTCGATCAACAACCTCATCGTATGGATCTCCCAATCAACAGCCTCATCGTCTGGATCTCCCGATCAACAGCATCATCTAGATCTCTCGATCAACAGCCTCATCATCTGGATCTCCCAATCAACAGCATCATCTGGATCTCTTGATCAACAGCCTCATCGTCTAGATCTCCCGATCAACAGCATCATCTGGATCTCTCGATCAACAGCCTCATCGTTTGGATCTCTCGATCATCAGCATCATCATCTGCAACACACATGATCCTTCCTTTCAGAATTACAGTATCATTGTCTAGGGATGCTCAATCTCATCACAATCAACATTTAAGACTATCCTTCCTTTTAGAATTACAATATTTACTGTCTATGGATGATCAATCCCATCACAATCAACATTTAAGACTATCCTTCCTTTCAGAATTATGGGATTTATTGTCTATGGATGATCAATCCCATCACCAATCAACATTTAAGACTACACTTCCTTTCGGAATTATGAGATTTACTATCTAGGGATGATCAATCCCATCACAATCAACATTTAAGACTATCCTTCCTTTTCGAATTACAGGATTTACTGTCTAAGGATGATTAATCACATCACAATCAACATTTAATACTATCCTTCCTTTCAGAATTACAGGATTTACTGTCTAAGGATGATTAATCACATCACAATCAACATTTAAGACTATCCTTCCTTTCGAAATTACGGGATTTAATTTCTAAGGATGATTAATCCTATCACAATCAGTATTTAAGACTATCCTTCCTTTCAGAATTATGGGATTTACTGCCTAAGGATGATTAGTCCTATCACAATCAGTATTTAAGACTATCCTTCCTTTCAGAATTACAGGATTTACTATCTAAGGATAATTAATCCTATCACAATCAGTATTTAAGACTATCCTTCCTTTCGGAATTACGGGATTTACTGTCTAAGGATGATTAATCCTCAACCACTTACAAGATGGTTAATCCTGATCTCTTTAGGACATAAAATCCAGGGATATTACAACACACTCGTCTACTTAGACAAAGTCCAAGGACCACACATCGACCTCATCGTCGGTATAGGTATCCTTATAGTCAACCTCATCGTCGGAACAGGTAACCTCATCATCATCGATACAGGTATCCTTATTATCAATACAAGTATCCTCATCATCCATACTAGTATCCACATCATCGATACAAGTATCCACATCTTCAATACAGGTATCCTCATCATTGACCTTACCGTCGGTATAGGCAACCTCATCATCGATACAAGTATCTACATCAATACCAATATCCAAGTATCACCATCGACCATATCACTCCCCCTTTCGAGGAGGGTCCTTCTGAACTACACCAATCTTGTCTCGGAAAGTCTCAAATGTTACTCGAGACAGAGGTATGGTCAATATATCAGTAGCTTTCTCATCAGTGCTCACATACTCGAGCTTTATAGCTCCTTTATGCACCATATCCCGTATATAGAAATATCGGATCTCTATGTGCTTTGACTTATCATGGAACACTGTACTCTCAGTCACCTTGATACAACTCTGGTTGTCACACAAGATCACAGTGGGGTCCATCTCTAAGTCAAATAGTCCTGATAACAACTTCTGAAGCCATATCGCTTCACAACTAGCAAAGCAAGCTGCTATGTATTCCGCTTCAGTTGTGCGGAGAGCCACACTGGACTGCTTCCTGCTAAACCATGAGATCATAGCAGATCCCAGACAATAACATCCATCATATGTGCTCTTTCAGTCTGAGACACTTCCATCCCAATATGCATCTGTATATCCATACAATTTGAAATCATTATCTCCAAGATAATATAGAACAAATTCTATCGTACCTTTTAGATACCTCATCACATGCTTTGCAACTATCTAGTGAACACATCTAGGCTCAACTAGATACTGACTCAGGGTGTTCACAGCAAAGCATATATCTGGTCGGGTATTCGTCAGATACATCAGTGACCCAATAATTTGTCTATACTTAGTCATATCCACTAATTCTAACAATCCATCAGCCAACAAATTTAAGTTGGTATCCATGGGAGTGGCCATGGCCAACATATCAAATATTTTCAAGATTTCCACAACATTCTTTCCCTGATTGAGAAAGATATCTTATGGGCCTTTCCATACTTCCAGACCTAGGAAGTAATGCATCAATCTGAGATCTTTCATCTCAAATTCTGTATCCAGCTTCTTCTTGATTTCCATGATCTTTTTCTCATTTCCTGTCAGAAAGAGATCATCCACATACAACAATAGTATAATACGTTCATCATCCATAACCTTAAGGTAAAGGTTAGGACCAGCTTTACTTTTGGTAAATCCCAAGCTTGTCAAGAAGCTGTCAATTCTTCCATACCAAGCTCTGGGAGATTGCTTCAACCCATACAAAGCCTTCTTCAATTTGCATACGTGGGTTCTTCTATCTTCAACCTCAAATCCTTTTGGTTTTTCTATGTACACTTATTCCTTAATCACACCATTCATGAAGGATTTCTTCACATCCGTCTGGTGTAATCTCCACTTCATCATAGATGTAAGTGCCATGATGGTTCTAATGGAAGTCTACCTTGCAGTTGGTGCAAATGTTTCTTCATAGTAAATTCCCTCTTTCTGAGAGAATCCTTTGGCCGCAAACCTTGCCTTATACGTTTCAATGTTACCATCTGCAGCATGATTTATCTTGTATATCCACTTAGAGGATACCACACTCTTGTCTTTTGGTTTGGGAACTACATCCCAAACATCATTCTTTATTAATGACTGGTATTCCTCCATCATTGATTCTACCCATTATTTCTTATGAAATGCTTCTTCATAACCGGTAGTTTCTTGATCTACAAGATCACACATCAAAGTCACATAGCTGGAAAATGGCTTTGGTCTCTTGCTTGCTCTGGTGGAGCTTTCTGGAGCTCCATATCTTTTCTGCTTCTTGTATAATTTCTCTTGCCCATGCTAGCTTTATCTTCTGTGATATGTTCATAGGTGGGGGTTCTTAAGGTTCTATCATATCATGGTCTTCTAGTGTTTCTTCTTCATGGAAAGAAATTGCTTCTCTATTTCTAGGAGGTATATCTTCTTCATATACTTCTTCACATTGGTTCTTTTGAGAGCATCTTCTTCATCAAATGTTACATCTCTACTAATTTCAATGTGATGGAATCTTGGGATGTATATTCTAAATGCCTTGGATGCTTCACAATATCCAACAAGTATTCCCTTCTTTCTGGAAGGGTCCAGCTTAGTTCTCTTCTCTTTTGGTATGTGGACATATACAGGGTATCCAAATATCTTGAGGTGGCTAACCTCAGGATTCTTCCCCGTGAACAATTTATTTGGAGTTTTGAATAGTTGTCACTTGTTCTATGGAACAAGTCTCATCATTCTTCACTTGTAGGTGATTGTTGTATGATACTTCCTACAAGTCAAATCCAATAGTATGGTTAGAAACATGTCATAGTTTCCAAATAAATGCATAAAAACATAAGTCATACTATCTTAGCCAATGCTACAACATTCATCCATATCCCACATTCATATGGTAAATTTGTAGATGCCTTCCATCTCTACTAGGACATTATTAAGAGTGTGCACTACTCCCAATATGTCAGCAAAGAGGTTTCACTCTAGATAAGTAGCAATGGAATGTTGTATATCACCATAGGCTACTTACCCGTCACATGCATAACACTGCAAACATCCTAATACATATGTATACAACTGGATACTGTCATTTACACAAAAATGACAATTCAAATACTTATCTTTGTTTGTTTGGTAGGATCTCCTTTTGATCCTAGTCTCCTAATCATCATCAATATTATATGTTGCTTATCCTATTCTCCTAGAGATATTTGTGAGAGGACTCATTTTCTTCTAAACTGGAGAGAGTCTTCTTTTGTCCTGTCATGTGCTTTGAAGCACAACTATCACAGGAGATATTATTTGATTTCTTCCTTTGCTTGCTTCCTGGGAGGTTCTTCATCCTCTTCTTCTTCACTATCATCTTCTGCTAGATGTGCTTGATGTCTTTTATGGTGAAAAATCTTCTTCTTCTTCTTTGAAGGACAATCCCTAGCAATGTGTCCTATTTTGTGACAAATGAAACATTGGAATGAAGAGTAATTTATTTCTGGAGTGGTTCTTCTTTTCTTTTGAAACCTTTGTGGAGGTTGAGATTCCTTGTGGAATTCCTTCTTGAAGTTGGATTGATTCCTTCTTCTTTTGGTATGGCTGGCTAATGCTTGATTATCTTCTTTGAGTAGGGCCTCTCTATTGGCTACTCTAGCCTCTTCTTGAATGCAATCATCCCATACAATACCAAAATTCATGCTTTCTTTTCTAGCACACATGGTTTGGATGAATGAATCCCAAGGCCTAGTGAAACCATCGAGAGCAGTCATGACTAGTTCATATTCATCAAGGTTGTATCCAATGGCTTCTAGTTGTTCAATGAACTGGGAGACCCTTGTGAAGTAATCTTGAATAGATTCTCCTTGATTCATCTTAGTGCTCTTTAATTGAGCTCTCAGGTTCATCTTCCTATTGATGTTCTTCCCTTCATACATTCTGGCTAGGGCATCATACATTTCCTGCAGGGTCTTCTTGGAAAACATTTTGGGAATCAAGTGGTCTTTCATAGAATCAGCAATGATTCTCTTTGCCCTAATCATATCCTTCTTATACTTCTCTTTAGATTCATCTTCCGCAGGTTCTGCAACCTCATCTTTGATATATTGGGCAAGATCATTCTCTTCAAGAATGAGACCAATCCTATATTTCCATGCCCAAAAATTCTCTATACCCTCTAGATTGTCCTCAAGCTTAGTGCTTGGGGCCATCTTATCCAAGAGGTCACCAAAATTGAAAATTCTTAAAATGCAAATTTGACCTTACCAGGAGATGTGATTGATTGAATTGAGTTGACTGGTGTAGTTGACTTCTAAAAACTTCAACTTTTCACCCTTCAATCTTGACCAGCAAAATTCGGATCCGCAACAGATTTTCTGGTTTACTGGTTCAGTAGTTCACTGGTGCGCAACTTTTATGGTTCACTAGTGCACAGGTTCGCAGCTTTCTGGTTCACTGGTGCATAGGTTTGCAGTTTTCTGGTTTACTGGTTTTTTTGGTTTTCTAGTCCAGAAGTAAAACTAGGGTTTGACTTATTGCGGGGTTCTACCCACTCAAAAAATTCGATCTAGGGCTCATAATTTCGCTTTTGAGGAGGATCATCCATCCATGCTCTCAGATTCCAAAAATTCCAACTTTTGCAAAAACCCTAATTTTCACCGGAGGAGGAGAGAAAGGTATTTTCACCTTGTGAAAGGTGTCCTATTCAGGCTAGCTCTGATACCATGTTAAGTTTAGCATAAAATTCACAACAAGAGCATAATAAGGATCACTGAAAGAAACACAATCACAAGAGAGACACAGATTTATCCTAGGAAACCCTCATTGGGTAGAAAACCTAGCAAAGCTTTACTCAATATAGATGACCAACAAATACAAATATGTAAACCCCAAACAGGTGCTCCTCCTCCTCCTTCGCAGATCTCTCTCTCTCCTATGCGCAATTCAAAGTGAGTGAATGAATGAGTGACTATGATAAATGAGCATCACACATCCTCTATTTATACTTTACCTCACTTGAATTTTTCCCTAACTGGGCCGGCTTCTCCTAGGAGATTCTAATAACCCTTAAACAATTAACTCAGGGCCGACCCCACTAGGGGAGTCTAATAAACCTAGTTACAACATCCCGACGGAGGAATAAACATCTTCGGATATACAATAAAGTCCTGAAAGAGGAATGAAACATCTTCGAATAAAGTACAAATAGAATATTCTTAGAAGTTACAATATTTCAACAAATTTGGTATGCAAGTTGAAGAAGAGCTTGTATGGATTGAAGCAAGATCCAAGACAGTGGTATTTGAAATTTGACAGGTTTATGATAGAACAAGGTTATAGTAGATGTCATTCTGACCACTTGTTGATGCCTCGATTGTGCAGGTTAGATGCAAAAGATGCTGGAATGTTCCAAGACACTTAATAGAGGAAGAAAACCCAAGTTAAAAGGCTTCGAAAGACCCTGCACAAGGGCAGTTCTATCCCCAACCTATTTGGGGTGGTGATCCTCCATGGATATTAGGCCTCCGCTGGAACTCTAAGAGTAGTTGAATTGACCTATAATGTCAATTTCCCAGTCATGGAAAATCAAGGTGTGGATATGGTAATGCTAACCTAACCTAACCTATTTTAGAAAAGGGAAACTAAACTAAGTTGATCCTGTTCTAAAATGAAAGCTTATTTTATGTGCAGATTGGTCTTGAGATGTGATTAAACAAGTAATTGAACAGCTTAACAAAAAATGTCTTTAGTTGTTTTACTTGTTAACTTGAACTATTATGAGTTAATGAAAATCAAATGACCATCTTTCAAGTTTTCATGCTCATTCAAGATCCAGTCTGTAATCACTCTGCTAATTGAAAAATTAACAATGATTATTTGAATTCATATGCACTGAACCATTTGCAAAAATAAAACATGAAAGTACTTATATCGAAAAAACTCAATGAAGCACTTTGGAACATAAACGAGTCATATAGAGAAATCCATACAACAGATTTGTGCATTAAAAGATGTTTAGCAAAAGATCAGATACATAAAAGATGACAATTTGAAGTATAAATCAGAAAAATCTCAAAGAAATTTAAGACATAACAGAAGATAGATTAAAAGATGACTTTACTATATGAAAAGGTCTTGTACAAAAATTACAAAAAAGCTCTGCTTTACATAGTATCCCTTGGTTCAATATTCTACTGACTTACAACTCCAAAATTACCAACCCCTAACTACGAGAGGTATCCTTCTTTAAATAATTACAACAGAGTCCCAAAAATAGAGATCCCTAGAAAACAGAGATTACAAAATCAAATCAAACTACAGATCCAAGAAATCCTGCCATCTCTCAAACTACATGATTTCTTCCACCTTTCAAAAGGGATTATTAAAGATATATTCTTTAATTGAAAATATCCTCATAGCACAACAAGAATTCCGCCCCAACCTGCTCATTATCAGCAATAGATGATTCGGCTTGTAGAGAATTTGCCGCGGGAACTTCTGGATCGGAGACTATATTCTCAAAAACAAAAAAATCCATAAAAGAATTTATTTCAAAAGAAGCTGGCGGGGCTCAAGTTCTTGATTGATTATATAATCTAGTATAATATCGTCATCATGGTCATCCAATTCCTTGGAAAATTTCTTCTCTTTCTTACCAGGGATTTGCATGCAAACAGACGGAGCGTCAGAATCTTCTTCACCACTATCGCTACTTAAATCAGGAACACCTGCATCAAAAGGTGGTGACATAGGTTCTTGATAAAGTAAGGGATAGATTTCTTCATCTTTGAAGTGGGCATTGGGAGATTCATGACCTGTCTGCACACTGCCTCTATCAAATATGTTCAGAAGGAAGCTCAAGAGACTATCATACAGAAATTTTCCCCTTAAAGAACGCAAAGGATGAACTGAAGGTTTCATGTTTGTTGCCAATTTAAAGCCAACCGATAAGATACAGACATCTGAACAGGAAAAATGATAATAATTCAAATTATGTGATGAATTCATTACAATTATCCAAACTATGATGAGAGCGAGCAAGGACATGCGTTAGTTGGATCAAACATGCGTGAAAGTACAAAATCAATCAAAACTCACACGTCTTAAACTGGTTCCGGAAGCTAATTATTTCGAGTAATCTCATGTCAGCAATCATGGCTTTGCATTCATGACCAAAATGAAAATTATGGCTTGAAAACCGACTGCGAAGTGACTGAAACAGAATCCTGATTACGCAGACCGGCAATTCTTGCATACCTATCAAACCGGATTCGGGTGACCAGATCTAACAAAAATAAATGGAAGGATCTTTCGGACCGAAACAAGCATAATGGCATAAAATATCAAGGAGTAGAAACAAATAATGAAGAGGTTCCAAAACGAAACGAGACTGTCAAACACCGAGTGTAGAAAAGGCAGTAATCCATCCAGAGGTAATGGAATATTAGTTTAAAAAATTTCCCTCGTAAGGAGTCAACAGTAAAATCCTCATGTGACGAGATAATTCTTCGAATGTAAAAATGGTAAAAATAAAAATAGAAAAACCCTATTTATTGAATCGACCAGATTAAAAGATGACCGTAAGATGAAAACAAATGGACGACCAAGATTAACCGAAGTGGGATGCGGGGTCACGCGAAAATCTTATTCACAAAAAATTATTAAAGGATCCAGCAAGCCGCAACCCGACAATTGCAGGTTGCGGGTTGCGGGGTCGCACAAACGGCAAGGTGGAAAAAGAGTTCCCCGAAGCCGAAAGTTACCATTGCGGGTTTCGGGTTTCGGGGATGACCATAGTAAAAAATGAGAAACGTGTTCCTGAAATCCACAACCCGACAATTTGGGGTTGCGGGTATCGGGAATGACACACTCGTAAACCCAAAAAATGACTTCCCAAAAGCCGAAAGCCGCAATTGCGGGTTTTCGGGTTTAGGGTTTCGGGGTATTAATTTCCCAAAATTATTTATAAAGGGAATAACCCGAAGCCCACAACTATCGGGTTGCAGGTTTTTGGTTGGTGAAAACCAAAGCTCGAAAGTAAAATCCCGCAACCCACAACCGTTGAGTTGCGGATTTCAGGTTTCCTAAACTCAAAATAGTACAAACAAATCCCGCAACCCGCAACTGTCGAGTTGCGGGTTTCGAGAACGTAAATTTCAAAACTGTAAAACACAAACCCTGTAACCCGTAACTATCGGTTTGCGGGTTTCGGGTCTCCTAGCTGTCGGCTTTTGGGTTGATGAAAACCAAAGGTAAAACACTCAAAATTTGAGGAAATTTACAAACCAGACAGGTAGATATCATTCGGAAAGAGAAAAACATGCAAGACAAAAGTATGGGTGAGAAAACTAAACAAGTGAAAACTCAAATTCTCAGATTTGTGGAGTACACTCACCAAAATACCCTTGCATTTATTAAAAATGGGGTTCCTATGCGTCAACTAAGCATGGGATCTGTTGTGGCCACAACAAATGGCAACTGGCTGGGAAGAACCAGTTATCTCTGCAAGGAAATTCAGCTAAATGAAACATGTTAGCCACATCACTTTTTCAACCTGAATTTTCCAAAAATTGATCACAAGAGAGACAGTTAACGAGCATGGAACATGAAATTAATAAATCCCCATATATGATCATGTTGAGAATAATGCAAATCTGATAAGGGGTGGAATAAACAACCGAGATCCTTCACCTTTATGTAATCATGGAGAAGCAGCTTGTGTTGAACCTAGGCACATACTTGAAAATGCTCCTGGATATCCTAATTACACATCACCTTGATTTATCAGGATTTTATTCACATGTAACATTTCATGAGATTCTTCTTTTTCTTTTTCATTTTTTTTTTGGATAAAAAAGACTGTGTATATAAGACCACTGCCCTGACTTGGTGATCAGATATAAGCAGTTCCATTCACAAGCAAAATTCAAAAACTGATCAAGCCAGCTCGACAACGAGACTCCTTGTCTTCCAGTTGGAATACTGAAAGCAACTATCATGGCTTGGAGACCATATTGTGATAGTTTCAGTGCAAATAAAACCCATGATCATGGCAGGGATGGCTTGCGATAAGACCCCCTATCCCTATATGCATGAGCATCTTTAAAAATGAGCAAACCAAATTTTATTAGGTTGAAAATTACAAGGCACTACCATGGCTTGGTGACCATATTGGTAGTGTTACTCACCGATGCTTTGCTAATCATGAATGGACCGACCTGTGATAGGATCTTCCAACTCCCAGTAAAACTAAAAGTCATCTTCCAAGTGTGGTAGTTTGATGTGAAGATGTGATTCTGCTTAGCACCTATGAACCTAATGGGTCGACTTGATAACAATACCTCCCGCCTTGTAATTTACATTTATTAAAAGATTTATTACCAAGGTGATTGTAAAAGGATCCAGAGCAGAACAAGTTGGATAGGTTATTATGATATGCAGCTTGAACCATGAAACATGAGGCAATGGAGACTCTGCTATTCTCTAGACCCCAATTAGACAGATAAGACATGTGTAAGATAATGACCATTGTGAAGAGATATCAATTCAGGGTTCTACAATCATTAGCTGTGTGCCCTTTGTTGAACAACCTCGGACACAAGACAAAATTATGGCTGGAAAACAGTTATAAAACCCAAGATTAAATTATCACCAAGAGAGAAACTGATCAATGAGTATTGCCAACTATGTAGAGTTTAAAGCAAATAAATGAAAACAAAGCAGACAAACCAATCAAGAAAAGAAAAATCAAAACAAACCTATGTACAAGTACAACATCCTAATCAAACAAATACTTTTTGAGGAGTGAAACATTCACTAGATAAGTGTCCACAACTCCTTCCAGTGTCTATAATCGAATAGTACCAGGACCCATCTTTTCTGTAACAATGAAAGGTCCTAGCCAGTACTGGTTTTATCTTTGTGTTGTTTGTCCCATATTAAAACCAAGTCTCCAACAGAAAATTCCCTGCCAGATGAAGATTTTTCATCAAACCATCTTTTCACCATCTGTTGATGATGATACAACTTGTTTCTAGCCACTTCTCTATCTTCCTCCAGTTTAAGTAGAGTATCAATTCTATGCTGGAGGGGAGAAGAATCATCTTCTTGGACAGACTGGGCTAACTGTAGTGAAGGAATGGTGAGGTTAGTAGGAAGAATGGCTTCTTTGCCATACACTAGACAATAAGGAGAATTTCCAATTGCTTCCTTTGGAGTAATCCGATATGCCCAAAGAGCATTATCGAGCTATGTATGCCAATCTCTATGGTGAGAGGCCACATTCTTCTTCAGAATGTTGATCAAATTTTTCTTCGAAGACTCAGCCAACCCATTACCTTGTGGGTAGTAATTGGTAGAAAATTTGAGTTTCATCCCCTTTTCAAAAGCATATTCAGTTATGTCAATCGAGGAGAAATAGGATGCATTATCAAAAACTAGGAATTTTGGAGTACCAAATCGTGAGAGTATATGACTGTCTAGGAAAGAAATGACTTGGGAGGCATTACATTGCTTAAGTGGGACTGCCTCCACTTATCTGATGAAGTAGTCAGTTGCTATGAGAATGTGTTTGTGTTGAAGGGATGAAGTAGGATGAACAATGACTGGTTGCAATGGGAAAGCGGGTTTCTTGAACTTCCCTGTGCATTTCTGGCATGGTTCACACCTCCTTACATAGGCATAAGCATCTTTAAACAATGTGGACCAATAATACCCAGCTCTGAGAATCTTATAAGCTGTTGTCTGGCCTGAAAAATTACCTCCAGCTGGTCCTGCATGAAATTGGAATAAGCTGTCATCAGTTTCATGTTTTTCCAAACACCTAAGAAAAACCCCATCATATTTTTTCCTAAACAAAAATTCATTAATAAACTAATAAGGTGCAGCCTTTAATCTCAAGGCTCTTCATTTCTTAAAGTCCAAGGTTTCAGGAACAAACCCATTATTCAATAAGAATTTGATATGATCATACCATTCTGATGTCGAGGTATCAATAGCATTGATAGAACCTGTAGGAATGTCTTCTTCCTGTTCCCATTCAATTTGCTGCTGCTGGGGATCGTTAGATTGAGCAGTAAGAAGACAAGGGCCTTGACCTTTGACAATTTTGACTGGCCTTATTTCCAAATCATACTCTTGCAGAGCATTCATCCAATGAGCTCTTTTTTCGCCCAACTCCTTCTGGATCAGCACATTTCTAATAGCAGAATACGGGACAATGACCTTTGTTCGATATTTTAACAAATAAGGCCTGTAATTTTTGACAGACTTGTAAACTACGTAGGCTTGTTTGTCAATTTGTGAATAGTTGAGCTCTGCACCCTTGAAGGTTGAACTCATGAAAGAGATTGGGATCTCTATATCGCTATCCTGTTTCTGGGTCAAAACAACTACATAGGAGAAATCAGTGGCGAAAGTATAGAGAATAAAATATTTATCAAAATCCAGGGACATAAGAGCAAGAGCTTCAGCAATAGCCTTACGAATTTCTATGAATGCATCCCTTTGTTCTTGTGACCATGTGAATTGTACATCTTTCTTAACTAAATGTTGTAAAGGTTTAACTATCTGAGCAAAATTAGGTACAAACCTATGTACGAAGTTGATCTTACCCAAGAAGGACTGCATTGCTTTACGCGAACCTGGTAAGCCGATTTTTGAAATCACGTTTGTGCGTTCGGGGTCGATGATGATACCTTCTTTTGAAACGATGAAGCCTAACAACTTCCCTTCTGTGACTGCAAAAATGGATTCCTTGGGATTCAAAGAAATGCCAAATTTCCTGTAATGTTCGAAAACCTACTTAAGAGCAAATAAGTATTCATGTCGTTTTTTTGAAAATATGGTAATATCATCTAAATAAACCACAACAGAATTATGTGTTAAACCTCGAAAAGCTATATCCATATCTCTCTGAAAGGTGGCTCTTGCATTAATCAAACCGAAAGGCATTCATCTATAGGCGAAGGTGCCCCAAGGGGTTCTGAAAGCTGTCTTCAATTGATCATCTGGAGCAACCATAACCTGGTTGTAACCTGAAAAACCATCTAGGAGAGAAAACATTTCTAACCCTGCTACCTTTTGGAGAATCTGTTCCATGGGGGGAACAAGGTAGTTATCTTTTTCTGAGGCCCGGTTCAAATTCCTGAAATCAACACACAATCGGGTTTCACCACTTTTCTTTCATACATGCACCAAATTGGCTATCCACTGTGTATGCCTCACCGAAAAAATAATTCGGGTTGTGAGTAGCTTTTCCAGTTTCTTTTTCACATAAGACTCTAAACTGGGAGGCATTTTCTGCAGCTTCTGTTGATATGGTTTAACTTTTGGCTTCATGGGTATATTATGGTAGATGACGCTAGTGTCAAATGTTTTCAATTTGTCATAGGTCCAGGGGAAGACATCTTTATATTCTTTACACATTTTAATGATAGCTCACCTTTCTTCTAGGGTGCAATCAATTCCTCAATTGATGAAATGGGGCTCTTGCTCGATCCCTAAATTTACTTGCTCGTAATTAAGTGAAGAGCTCTGTGTTTTACAATTGGTTTTGTGTCTGAACTTGTCTTGAAAATTGTAAAACCTCTCCAAATTAATCACATACTTTCGGATGACATTCGAGGAATCCGAAAGAGATTTTTCATGTTCACCCTCGTCTATAGCCATATCCTAAAATGTGTCCTGGTTTTTCAAAAAATCAAGTATCTCCTGATCATCATCGAATACTTTCCATTTTGTCACGTTATCTGGTATGGAAGGCCTATACATCAGTTCTATTGAAAACGTTTGAGGAGATAGGCCCTCTGGTGGAATCAATCTGGAAGTTGTATTTGCCAACAAGTCAGCATCGAAGTTCTGAGACCTAGGGACTGAATTAATATTGAATGCAATAAAAGAGCCAGTGAGATCTCTTACCAATTTAGGATAATTCAACAGGCAGGGGGACAGGAAATGTATCTTATTCCTCACCTGTTTCACAATGATTTCCGAATCTCCAAAACAATGAATGATCTATACTTTCAAGTCAATAGCCTTTTTCAGTCCCTGTATCAGGGCCTCATACTCAGCCACATTGTTAGTACAATCAAACTCTAATCTGCATGCAATCATAGTTTTTGTTCCTTTCGGATCAATAAGAACACATCCTGCGCCAGCTCCATCCTTATATTTAGAGCCGTCAAAAAAGAATGTCCAAGCAATGGGATCTAATCTAAAATTTGTATTTACATTAAAGACATTATGTACAATTTCCCCTGAGAATGGTACAGAAGTAAGATAAGTTACCTGAGATTCGTTCTGTGCATTCTCCCACGGTGCAACATCAGCTGATAAATTCCCGAAAAAAAGTATCAAAGGTAAAATTTTCAATGTGCGTGTTGAAATAACCCACGGGCTCACTTGAATCATTCAAATCTGTGACTGTCTGTTTCATAAAAGGCTCCCTGCTTATCTTGATCTTGTTTGGCTGACCATTGTAGGGTAACCACAAATGGGACCAATCAGTAGCGAAATAACCTTTTAGCTTTTCCGACCAGTCTCTACTAAGCCACATACCATATGCTTCTGGAATATCAACAATGACTATATCAATTATTTGATGGATTCGAGGATCAGTTGATAATGTAATTAAAACATTTTTGAGCCTTCCTACCACTCTAACTTTTGATCTGTCAAGTTGTACTATCTGAGTAGGGAAAGGTTCCCACATGGCATTCAACTTCCTACAGACAGAAAGGGGCATCACATTTGATGAGGCACCAAAATCTATCATGCAGTTATGTATGTTTCGGTTGAAAATCTCAAAGGTAAGCAGAAAAGGTGGTGTCCTTCTGCTGTTGGACTTCTGATCATCTGAATTAGTGAAAGAGTCAAGGTTATTATTCTGCAATTCTCTTGGTTGTTTGACCACCATACTTTTGGGTAAGGTATCCCTCATAGAAGGGATTTTCAATAATTCAAACAAAGAGATGTTTTCCTTGACTCTTTTAAGATATTCCACTAAATTGTACTCCATCTCAAGGATGACTGTATCCTTGCGGGGGATAGTCTTGCCTTTATTAGGAACTGGTGTGGAGGATGAAGGTTCCTAAGGGGGTTGAGGTTTAGAACTTGTGTTATAAGGATGTTGGACATTAAACACAGTCTCAGGTTCTTCTTCATCTTCACACATAGGAAGCTCTGAAAAGTAACTTACAGTGTTGATTTGTGGGTCCTCATGCTCATCTTCTTCTTCCTCAGGTGGTTGTGGATCAAGAGTAGTTTGATCATTAGGGACTTGAGGGGTGTTCTGAGATTCTGTTGCTAAGGCTCTAAAGATAGAATGAATTTCTTCATTCATGAGGCCTTCTATTGGATTAGGAGGTGGTGGATTTGTTGGAGGTTGATAAGGTCTCCTAAAAGGTGGCCTCACAAAACCTCTATTCTGGTTTTGATTTTCATTGTTAGTCCTTTTCAAATCTACCATCTCGTTTGACATTTTCTGGATGACCTTTTTCATGTCAGTTATGTCAAATGGATCCTTTCTTTGTGCAGTGTGTTTAGGAACACTATAATTCCTTTTCCTGGAAGTTGAAGGTTGTTCATATGCAATTTCTAGATTGTCCTTAAGACAAAAAATTTCCTTCTCAACTTTTATTGCTTCAGCAAACACTTCCAGCAAAGTTCCCTTTTGTGCTCGTTTCACCCACATTGAAATTGAAGCAGGTAGGCCCTTTTCATAGTAGGCTATCAAAAATTCTTCAACAGGAAGAAGGTTGATAGGAATTCTATTCTTTAAGTATGAGAACCTTTGGTTGAAATCTTTAACCCTTTCTTTCCCTTTGATTTTCATGGAGGATAATTCTAAAACAAGATCCTATGGTGTTTTGTCATCTCCAAAATTTTGGATGAATAATTTCTCAAACTCATCCCAAGAAACAATAGACCTTGGTGGCAAGGCAAAATGCCATGTAGCTGCCTTTCCTTCAAAATTATAAGGAAAGAGTCTACAGACTACATCTTCATAAATGACACTTCTAAGCCTAATAGCCTACATGAAGGTTTTAACATGATCTAGGGCAGGTGATTTGTCATCTGGGTCAAACTTGGGTAACCACTTCTCAGGGTTTTTGGGTAGTCTATGTTGGTCTCCAAGTACCCATACTGCATCTTGGTCGAGCCAAGGTCTGTTTTGACCTTCTGCAACCATCGGTGGTTCTTCTTCTTCTTCTGATGATGAAGAGCTTGAAGAATGTTCACTATCTGAGGAAGAGGATGAGGATGAAGGAGGAGATGGTGACGGTCCACCAGTCTCAAGTTTTGGCTGATTCTGTGTTTCCTGAAAAAATTGACCAAGGTCATATTCAAGGGAACCTGATTGGCCAACCAGTTCTTGATTTCCAGGTTGTGGATTAACTATTTGCTGATGTTCAATATTCTGATTAGTTGTCTGTTGGATAATTGGATCACTGATCTGTGAAACTATGTCTTGCTGAGGTTATTGATTATTGGTCTACAGAAGGTTTTGTAAATTAATCGTTGCAAGACCATGTCCTCGTTGATCAGCAAGTCTTTTTTCTATCCTAGCAACCCTATCGGCTGATGTTTTCAATATCTGCTCTAGCGAGAGGGTCCCTCTGGTAGGTGATACAATAAAGATATTCTCTCTATTTTCCCGTTGTGCTGCAGATACAACAGGTGCAACAATTTGTCGAGCAGGTGTAACAGGGACAACCATGGGTTGTGACTCTATTGGTTGTTCATATGTTGAAGCCCTTGATTGGCTTCGAGTTTGAACCGTTGAAGTATTTGCTGGAGGAGGTTTTTTAGTGGCTTTTTTAGGCATGTTGTACTATTGGCCCTCCTTCTAGCGGCATTTGTTGATGCCATGGTTGTGCAGGTTAGATGCAAAAGATGCTAGAATGTTCCAAGACACTCAACATAGGAAGAAAACCCAAGTTGAAAGGCTTCGAAAGACCTTATGCAAGGGTAGTTCTATCCCCAACCTGTTTGGTGTGGTGATCCTCCACGGATATTAGGCCTCCGCTGGCACTATAAGAGTAGATGAATTGACCTATAATGTCAATTTCCCAGTCATGGAAAATCAAGGTGTGTATATGGTAATGCTAAGCTAACCTAACCTATTTTAGAAAAGGGAAACTAAACTAAGTTGATCCTGTTCTAAAATGAAAGCTTATTTTATGTGCAGATTGGTCTTGAGATGTGATTAAACAAGTAATTGAACAGCTTAACAAAAAATGTCTTTAGTTGTTTTACTTGTTAACTTGAACTATTATGAGTTAATGAAAATCAAATGACCATCTTTCAAGTATTCATGCTCATTCAAGATCCAGTCTGTAATCACTCTGCTAATTGAAAAATTAACAATGATTATTTGAATTCATATGCACCAAACCATTTGTAGAAATAAAACATGAAAGCTAGTACTTATATTGAAAAAACTCAATGAATCACTTTGGAACATAAAGCAGTCATATAGAGAAATTGATTCAACAGATTTTTGCATTAAAAGATGTTTAGAAAAAGATCAGATACATAACAGATGACAATTTGAAGTATAAATCAGAAAACTCTCAAAGAAATTTAAGACATAATAGAAGATAGATTAAAAGATGACTTTATTGTATGAAGAGGTCTTGTAGTGAAATTACAAAAAAGATCTGCTGAACAGAATATCCCTTGGTCCAGTCTTCTGCTGACTTACAACTCCAAAATCACCAACCCCTAACTATGAGAGGTATCCTTCTTTAAATAATTACAACAAAGTCCCAAAAATAGAGATCCCTAGAAAACAGAGATTACAAAATCGGATCAAACTACAGATCCAAGAAATCCTGCCATCTCTCGGACTACATGGTTTCTTCCACCTTTCAAAAGGGATTATTACAGATATATTGTTTAATTGAAAAGATCCTCATAGCACAACAAGAATTCCTCCCCAACCTGCTCATTATCAGCATCAGATGATTCGGCTTGTAGAGAATTTTCCGTGGGAACTTCTGGATCAAAGACTATATTCTCAAAAACAAAAAAATCCATGAAAGAATTTATTTCAGAAGAAGATGGCGGGGCATCAGGTTCTTGATTGATTATATAATCTAGTATAATATCATCATCATGCTCAACCAATTCCTTGGAAAATTTCTTCTCTTTCTTACCAGGGATTTGCATGCAAACAGACGGAGCGTCAGAATCTTCTTCACCACTATCGCTACTTAAATCAGGAACACCTGCATCAAAAGGTGGTGACATAGGTTCTTGATAAAGTAAGGGATAGATTTCTTCATATTTGAAATGGGCATTGGGAGATTCATGACCTGTCTGCATACTGCCTCTATCAAATACATTCAGAAGGAAGCTCACAAGACTATCCTACAGAAATTTTCCCCTTAAAGAACGCAAAGGATGAACTGAAGGTTTCATGTTTGTTGCCAATTTAAAGCCAACCGATAAGATACAGACATCTGAACATGACAAATGATAATAATTCAAATTATGCGATGAATTCATTATAATTATCCAAACTGTGATGAGAGCGAGCAAGGACATGCGTTAGTTGGATCAAACATGTGTGAAAGTACAAAATCAATCAAAACTCACACGTCTTAAACTGGTTCCAGAAACTGCTTATTTCGAGTAATCTCACATCAGCAATCATGGCTTTGCATTCGTTACCAAAATGAAAATTATGGCTTGAAAACCGACTGCGAAGTGACTGAAATAGAATCTTGATTACACAAACCGACAATTCTTGCATACCTATAAAATCGGATTCAGGTGACCATATCTAACAAAAATAAATGGAAGGATCTTTCAGACCGAAACAAGCATAATGGCATAAAATCGCAAGGAGTAGAAACAAATAACGAAGAGGTTCCAAAACGAAACGAGACTGTCAAACACCAAGTGTAGCAAAGGAAGTTATCTAGCTAGAGGTAATGGAATATTAGTTAAAAAACGTTCCCTAATAAGGAGTCGACAGTAAAATCCTCAGTGTGACGAGATAATTATTCGAATGTAAAAATGGTAAAAATAAAAATAGAAAAACCCTATTTATTGAATCGACTAGATTAAAAGATGCCTGTAAGATGAAAACAAATGGACGACTGAGATTGACCAAAGCAGGATGCGGGGTCGCGCGAAAATCTTATTCACAAAAAATTATTAAAGGATCTCGAAATCCACAACCTGATAATTGTAGGTTGCGGGTTGCGGGGTCGCGCAAATGGTAAGGTGGAAAAAGAGTTCACGAAAGCCGAAAGTCGCCATTGCGGGTTTCAGGTTTCGGGGATGACCATAATCAAAAATGAGAAACGTGTTCCCAAAAGCCGCAACCCAACAATTGCGGGTTGCAAGTATCAGGAACGACACACTTGTAAACCCAAAAAATTACTTCCCGAAAGCCGAAAGCCCCAATTATGGGTTTTCGGGTTTCGGGTTTCGGGATATTAATTTCCCAAAATTATTTATAAAGGGAATAACCCGAAGCCCGCAACTGTCGGGTTACGGGTTTCAGGTTGGTGAAAACCAAAGCTCGAAAGTGAAATCCCGCAACCTGCAACCATCGGGTTGCGGGTTTCGAGTTTCCTAAACTCAAAACAGGACAAACAAATCTTGCAACCCACAACTGTCGGGTTGCGGGTTTCGGGAACGTAAATTCCAAAACTATAAAACGCAAACCCCGCAACCCGAAACTGTCGGGTTGTGGGTTTCGGGTCTCTTAGCTGTCAAGTTTCAGGTTGATGAAAACCAAAGGTAAAATACTCAAAATTTGAGGAAATTTACAAACTAGACAGGTAGAGATCATCTGAAAAGAGAAAAACATGCAAGACAAAAGTATGGGTGAGAAAACTAAACAAGTGAAAACTCAAATTCTCAGATTTGCAGAGTACACTCACCAAAATACCCTTGCTTTTATTAAAAATGGGGTTCCCATGCTTCAGCTAAGCATGGGATCTGTTGTGGCCACAACACCACTATGTTTACTTCAAGAGGCTATCTAATGGAAGATATATTATCTTGTTATTGTATGTGGATGACATGCTTGTTGCAAGGTCTAACATGCAGGATATAAATGTGCTCAAAAGGAAGCGAGCTAATTCCTTTGCGATGAAGGATTTGGGTGCTGCAAAGAAAATCCTTTGTATGAGAATAACAACAGACAGGAAAAACCATAAATTGACATTGTCTCAAGGTGAGTACATAGAAGAGGTGTTGGAGAGGTTTAGAATGAAGAATGTAAAACCAGTTAGTACACCTTTGTCCAGCCATTTCAAACTAAGTAAGGAGACGTGTATCAAGACACAAGAAGAGATAGATTACATGTTCAGGGTTCACTATTCATCAGTAGTTAGCAGCTTGATGTATGCCAAGGTGTGCACAAGACTAGATATTGCACATGCAGTGGGAGTTGTGAGTGGGTATATGAACAATCCAGGTAAAAAACATTAGAAGGAAGTACAGTGTATTCTTAGGTATTTGATAGGTACTACAACTCATGCATTATGTTTTGGAGATTCAGACATTGTTCTACAGGGATATGTTGATGCAGATATGACAGGTGATAAAGACAACAGGAGGAGCACCATAGGGTATGTTTTTATTGTAGGTGGAACAATAGTAAGTTGGATTTCAAAGCTGCAAAAGGTTGTTGCACTTTCAACAATGGAAGCATATTATGTTGTTTCTACAGAAGCTAGTAAAGAGATTATTTGGCTGCATGGGTTCATGGAGGAATTGGGTAAGAAGCAGGAGGATAGCAGGTTGTATAGTGACAGCCAGAGTTCCATTAATCTTGAAAAGAAATTATCCTTCCATTCTAATACTAAACATATACATCTCAAGTACTATTTCATATGTTCTGTTCTAGAAGATGAACTATTGGAGCTAGAAAAGATACATACTAGCCAGAATCCTGCAGACATGTTGAAAAAGGTAGTAAACGGAGAGAAATTGAGTTCCTTCTCGGTTTTAGTTGGCCTTCTAGCGTGAATGTGAAGATGAGAAATTTTCTAGGTCCAAGGTTGAGATCATAGTCCAGCAAGTGTAGCAGCGGTGGAGTTGCTGTGATCAGTCTCCAAGTGGGATATTGTTGGTTATGGAGCCTAATCTTCCTAATTCATAGATGTTCTTGTTTTCACCCGTGTCTGTACCCCATTTTTATATGATATCCAAGTGGAATGTACACTCACACCAGTGGGGGAGTGTGTGGGGGCATCACCCCCCAATGGGGGTCCGAGGGCTAGCAATCCCTCAATGGGTGAAGCCCCCGAAAGAATTTTTGTTGGGTTGTTTTGTTGGCCAAAAAATTACGGGCCCATGGTTTTGGGTAGCTCGTAGTATTTTCCCATGGTAATTCCCCTTTAAAAGGAAGACATTGTAATACGGTTGTGTGATGTATTGCAGCATTGTAAAGATCTCTGATTGTGTAAGAGAGACTGTGAGAGTGTGAAGAGGAATTTGTAGTGGATGTGTTGCGGGTTGTATCCTTTCATTTGTTGGATGGTATAATAATAAAAGGACTAGAAATTTCTCTATGGACGTAACCCATGTTGGGTGAACCATGTTATATTGGTGTCTCTCTTGTATTATGATTATGTGATTTATATTTGCATCTTGTTTATTGTTATTGCTATGCGATCCTATTTTTCTAACATGAAGCTCATTGCACAAAACCCAAATGTGTTGTCTAATCCACTTCCTCATAACCAAAATATGACTTCAGGTACTTCTACCATCAGGAATGGGTCTATTGGAACTTCAAACCCTTTCACCCATGACGGTGGTCACAAATGCATTAACATGGTACAATCAGAGGTTAATGTTGCTACTCACTATCATGATTATAATCCTTCGCAACCTTCTATGGGGAAAGAGCCTCCTCCTCCAGAGATCCCCTTGTATATTGATAAGCTTGATCCCATGCCACGAATTTCGAAAGGATTTCTTAAGAACTAGGCTCGCAATCCTAATGCTTGAGCCACCTAGAAATATTCCATCATCAAGGATCTAGGAAAAACACCATGCGTTATGTCAACCCTCGAGGTTCTCCAGACATGTCCTTCATAGAGAAATGCCTTATTATCTGCCTTAGGAGATCTTGGTTCTAGTGGCCCTGATGTCATCAATTTTGATACCACCAATGTGTAGCCTTGCTTACCTTACCATGTGGCTTTTCAATTCCATCTGGAGTGTCTTACTATGACTGTTAAATGCAATGTCATTGAAGAAGGTTCTTTTATGTCGATGATGTCGTTATCTTGTTGGAAGGCCCTTGGATCACCTCCTTTCTCTAAGTCTATGACCATGTTGATCGCATTTGATGGATGTCCATTTAGACCATATGGTAATATTCCCTCTCTCCAGGTCCATTTGGGTGGGAATTTTGTGCAGGTATAGGTCGAGGTGGTTGATGCACCCCTTGACTACAATCTTTTACTGGGTCGAAATTAGATCTACACTATGAAAGTGGTTGTTGCATCCGTATTTCAAGCGATCTGCTTTCCTCATGAAGGTAAGATCATAACTGTTGACCAGTTGTCTTTTACTAGTTCCAATCCACTACATCGTTAGGATCTACAGTCGCCAAGATAGAAAATTCTTAGTAGGAAATTGAAAATGTTGGTGTTGGGATGTATTCCTCTCTCATGGGAACCTTTAACTTTTCGACACCAATTTTGTTTATCGATTCCATATCCGATGATACTCCCTCGTCATTGAGCCTAGTGGCATTCTCCACTCCATATTTTAACGATCCATGGAATGTCCCTTCCATGATTGCATCATGAGAAGGAAATTCACATGTTGGAGCGGCCATGCCATTGTCTGTAGCTGAGGTTGCTTATGAAGCTGTACAACAAGTCACTATAGACCCCGATCCTTCCTGTTCGTGGATGGAGGAAGAGGATCCTGCTCTGCCACCAACTTGGGTAGTCAACTCATCTTTTTCGCATGATTGCCTTGATGATACTTTACCTTCAGATGAATCCATTATCGAGGCCATGAATGGTCTCGAAAATCCTTTGGAATACCTTCATCATAGATCGTATTTTCTTCCTGAACTTGAGAGGATTGAACAAGAAAAGTTTCAATTGACTCTAAGTGAGAAATTCAGTCACCCCATGGTCCCCTTGGATACACATGGTATATATATTGATGGGAATGTTGGTAGTAGGATATGCTTCATCAAAAATTTTGGATTCTGGCAGCGCGCATCTAAAAAGGGACGTTGATTTTCGTTGTTGGAAAATCCACTAGCATTTTTACCAAAACCTTGAGTTCCTTGTGTCCATCAAAATCTTTGTTGATGGCAAACAATTAGCAAAATTGGGCTTGAAATGTAATCTACACGGCTGTAGCTAGTAAGGAAATATGTTGTTTCTGCCACTTTGACAAATCATCTTGGGGAGAAAATTTATTGTGTGGCCATCTCTCAGTAAGTCATCTTCATTTTGAGGTCATCGCTCCCTTAGAAACTCACAAGTTTGAGAAGGATGAGCCTTCACTACAGTTCATACTTCTTGGTGGTTATAAGTTCATACGTCTGATTTCATTGTATTGGTCCATGGATTTGGCACAAATATGTGTGTGTGGAAGCACTTGGTTCCAAATATGGAAGACAAATACAGGTTCATCAACATGGGTGCAGGGATCATCAATCCTAACTTCTTTGGTTTTGAGAGATATTCTACTCTTTAGGGCTATGTTTATGATCTTCTAGCCATTCTTGAAGAACTTCATGTGGATTCTTGTATCTTCATGGGTCATTTGGTATAAGGTATCTGGAACTGGTTGGCATCTTGTCTTTCATTGAACGACCTGATCTATTTTCCAGGATAATCACGATTTTAGTATCTCCCAAGTAAAATGCACATAATGTATATTCATTTGCTTGATTATCTATAAGTAAATGAATATTCAATTACTTGAATACATGTGACAGAAGATTGCCAACAATCACAGAATTATTGTTGAGATAGATGAAATAAAGAAGAGTAAGAAGGATAGATAGAAGGGACTTTCCTTTGATATATTTGATCGTTGGCAGAATATAACTCTAGAAAGGGAATGGTAGACTCTTTATTTTAAAATCCCAATGGCTCAGGCACCCATAATATTGTTATGAGTACCTAGGAATATGATAGCATTGTTGAACGTAGGAAATCTTAGTAAAGGAAACCTAATTAATTAAAACCATATATCTACACATTTTGACATGGATGTTAAATGAAAGACTGAATGTCCAGTCAAATTTGTTTCTCCCAAAGAAGTTACATCTTGTGCCACATGGAATTTAGAAGAACATTTCAATCTGGATCCAGGTAGCAAGGACACTATAATGGCTGAAGAAGTTATAAAAACTGATTTGAATCGTGTTGGTACAAATCAAAACAAATTAAATGAGAAAGTAGACGTTCGGGACCTTTTGACAAAGAGAGACGGGATTGGAGTTGAATCCTTCCATGCAATTTTCAAAGGACATTACGCCCAAAATAAACCAGGTATTGAGTTCACACTCCTCAGTCTTCAAGTTGTTGATTGTGAGCATAATCAAATGTTAAACAAAGCTACCCAATCGCCCAAGTGAGATGGTCATCCACAACCTAGAGCTGAGCTCGCGCCACATCATGCAAGTGTGCCAAGGAATATTCCATTGAGTCCTCAAAGAATTTAGCATTAATACAAGCATCTCATGAAATCGTCCAAGTGTAATCTAGATACAATGTCAATCCATAATCATCACCAAAATTGTATGGTTATTGTTTATTAGTACGAGATTTGAGGAAGGAATGAATATTAAAATTTAAGCAATAATTTAAGTGACAAGTCCTAATTCTCATAAACTAATCCCATAATTTGGGGAAGCAAAATCAACCAGCATGAAGGAGGGTAAATATCAGGAGTCAGATGGTCAAACTATATCTCGGGTTAAATTTCCAGGTGTCATATATCAAGCAGAAGTCTTATTATTTCCAGATCTCCAGGGAGAAGCTCGATTGATAGTTATGTTCATATTGTAAATTGAATATTTTCAAGCAAAAAAAATCAAAATCAATCACAGATTACTGGTGGCAAGGCATTTAATTGTCAGCTTTAAAGTCCATGTGTTCAATCCTCTAGGAATACAAGTGGAAAAGAGGAGTGACAGAGCATTTAATAGCTATGGATATTTGGAAAATCTTGGAGATGTTTCGATTTTAATAATCTTCGATTATGTGCAAGAAATATGAACTTGTTTCTATTTTAGTTATGCATTGAACTCGATCCCTAAGAGCTAGAAACAGCTTGGGTCTTGTAATCCTTATAAATTTCATGATTTGTAATGTAGAAGGGGGATTTCAGGGGAGAATCTTGAAAGAGTTGTATGAGGTTGGTCTTTTAGGAGAGGTGTTGGAGAATAGGCCGCAGCTATAGTAAAGCTGCAAATTTTGAGGAAAAAGCACAAGTGTTGAGAGGAAAGTGCTAATTTTGAATAAGCACCAATTTTTGGGCAAAAGTAAACAAGTGCGCAGTACGGTGCCATATGGACGAGCTCAGCGCAGATCACGAACCGGAAATCGCGGAGCTCGCGCGCACACGTCAAAGGAGAATGAATGTGGCCGAGTAGAAAGCTCAGCTACCATAATAAATGAAGCGACGGAATAGAGGGCTCAGCTACCCTCATTAAGGCTAAGTACAGAAGTTATGATTGCTCTGATCAAGGAAGAGCAACGGACCAAAACATTGAAGGCGAAGGACAAAGAGCAGTGAATAATGAAGCGGCGCCCATACCCGCAATATGTGCCGAAAATCGCGGAGCCTGCAGGAAGCGGCAACGTGACTACAAGCGGTGCCTACAGTACACCTAGCCATGTACGCGGTTAGGGTTTTGGGGAATACTGCTGGGAAAGGCCCACAGTTTTGTAAAGGTGCGACCCTCAGGGCCACCTATATATATGTATAATTGTAAAGGTTAGACGTTAGCCATTAGATGTCTTAGATGTTAGATGTTTTAGCCATTAGAGAGCTAGAGTGGTTAGAAGGCCATTGTAAGTTGGTTGTTGATTGTTTTCTATTGTGTTGTTAGAAGACAAGAGTTAGAACTGGATAGCTGTGAAGCTAATCCCTGAGTTGCAGACAGTCTGAGTCGACGTCTGAACTATTGTAACCTCTGTAGAGGAAGAGACTAGATCGAGAGAAGGGCTCCCAGCTGTGTGCGTGGATTTTCCTGGAAAGATCTAAGGTTGCAGCTGTGTGTGCAGCGTTATTGTGTAATTTCCATTTGAGTTAATATAAGATATACTTCCTGTGGACGTGGTTTCCCGTGGAGGTGAAGTCCATAAGTCTTCTTCTTATGATAATATTCCGCGTGAATGCATATCTGTGTGTTGTTATCTGTGCTTTCATGAACATTGCGTTATCGTTATGAATATGTTAAGTACGTTCTCGAAGATTCCTTAGACCTTATAATTGTTAAGTATTGAAGGAGTCTGTAAGACGCCGTCGCTGCGGTGCTTGAGAAGTGTGTTGCTGCTCCATGGTGCAGGGCCGGAAACGGTACAATAGTGGACCCATAGGGTAATCGCCTCGTGCGTCGGAGTGGAGATACCGCGCAGCTGGGCTGGTACGAGTTTCGGCACTGTCGCGCTGAGAGATCTACGGAAGAGTAAGGCATTCCGCTCCGAGGACTCCCGGAAGAGGGGAGAAGATTGCGGTCTCCGCGTCGCCAAGGTTGAGGAAGCATGATTACTTAGCCCCCCCATAGCCACTTCGGGTGAGACTTCAGGCTGCTGCGCAGCTCGTTGCCGAGAGGGCCAGTGTTCCAAGGGGTGTTTGTTGCTGCGCTTCATTAAAACCCGGGTCTATCCAAAAAGCATCCAACAAATGGTTCCGTTGCCTTGAGACTTGTTATTTCGGCGACGTGCGAGATTGATGCGCAACCTAGAGAAAAAGGGAGCCAACAAATGGTTATGTTGCCTTGAGACTTGTTATTCCGTCGACGTGTGAGATAAGCCAACAAATGGTTCTGTCGACGGTTTCAACCTTATTATTTTGAAGGTAATGTGCTATTGGAATCCTACAGCTAAAGAAATTCAAGACTGGTTTGATTCAAAGGCTAGAGAGTTCGTTGAACGAGAAAATAGAAGCTCTAGGCTTGAGACAAAAGACTGGTTGCAGAAGTATATTTATACTGACCTTCATGAAATTTTCTTTGTCACATTTTCACTTGAGTTGCATGCGTGGGTAGCCAAGCTAGCATATACTAGACCCACTGTGCATGTTGCTCAACCCGTCGTTTGGACGCCTGAGCTAGTTAGCATTTTGAAGCGGGTAGATAATTCTGTGTCCCGCACAGTAGACTTTTGGTTGAACAGTCTCCTGGAAGGCTTCATCACCGAGTTTGCAGTAGATACGAGAAAGAGATTCAGCGAAGCTGAGAGGAACTTCTTCCAAGCACACAAGGGTAAGTTCTTAAATTCTCTGAACTTATGGATTAAAATGCTTCTGTATGAAAAAGGAAAACTATGCATAGCTTCCGATGAATAGCATAGACAAGTAATGTCCGCAGATTCTGATAGTGATCTTGAACTTATTGGTTGCACACGTAGTGGAAAACGGTATAAAGTAGGCCTTGACCAACATTCTTGTGAATCTATCCCAAAATATAGTCAAGCTCCTAGAGCGAGCCATATAGAGAGACAAGGGAGTGCTCATATCCCTTATCACCCTTTTACACCGCAAACGTCGGACGGGGCTTAGTATAACCCCGCAGTAACACCTTCTAGTAGCCCGCATGGTACTTCTAGTACCTCGGCATCACCTTTGTTTAACCATCCTGGAGGCAGTGCTACAGCACCTCCACATCAACCTCGCGCAAGAAGGATGGGTGATGACATGAAGCTACCAACTTTTAGGGGAACAGGGCTAGAAGACCCTGAGCAGCAATGGTTCCTATGTGAAGCCATTTGGACAATTAAGCAAATTAATGATGATGTTGTTAAGCTGGTTCAGTTAGCAACCACACTAAGAGAAAGAGCCTTAACCTGGTTTATGAAATACTCAGCAACACAGAATAGGACGCTTGCTGATGTAAGAAGTGCTATGATTAAGGAATTCAAGAAACCTAAATCAGAATCACAGTGTATAACAGAACTCAAAGACATAAAACAGTTACCTACAGAGTCAGTATGGGACTTTGACCAGAATTTTAAAGCCCCGATAGATCAAGTAAGCTTTGAGTTTGCACCGCAGTAGCATAAGGAATGGTTCATTGCTGTGCTGCTTCCTCATATTAGGCTCCCTCTTATGCAACAGAATCTCACTACTCAGGAACAAGCTCTAGAAATGGCTATGAAACTAGAAGCTTCACCAATTGCTGGAACAAGCAACGATGTTGCACAGTTGTAGAACCAATTAGCAAACCTAACCTTGCAAGTCCATGATATTAAGAAGGGAAAGGATATTAAAGAAGAAATTTGGTGTACAAAGTGTAAAGCGCAAGGTCATTCAAAGGACCATTGTCCCGTTTTCATAGAGTATATTGCAACTGGAGCACCTAACCCTTTACCACAGGCCCAGGGGCCTTGGTGTGAAATCTGTAGAACTAGAGGTCACAGACCACAAGAATGTCACTTGCTACAAAAATACATACAAACTCCAAAGAATCTATATTGCAATTTCTGTAAATCAGTAGGACATGATGAGAACAATTGCAGAGCATATGACCTTATGATGGAAAGAAAACATGATGTTTATAGAGTACAATCAGAGGCACAAGGACCCACAGCAGGTCTGCAGTATGACCAAACTCGCGAAGGCCGAGCAGGAAATTATAGGGGCCGTGGACGCACAGCGGGATTTGCTCATGGACGAGGACAAATCACTTGTTACAACTGCGGAGCTCAAGGACATTATGAAAGGGATTGCCAAAATCCTACAACCATTTGCAGATATTGTAAATCTTATGATCATATCATTGAAGAATGCCCTCAGTTGATGGCTAAGATGCAAGCAAAGACGCCACAGGTTAACCAGAATATTCAGTTGATTGGAGCAGAAAAAAGAGAACCAGATCCTACAGTTAATATAGTGACGCACAGTGGAGCAACCACTGGTACGCCAGAGTTGGGAACTGGAAAGCAAGCGACGCAATGGGTGCACTGCGCTAATATTAAACCGCCTCCGCTCAACCTGCAGAAGCAAAAAGAAGCATTCATGCAAGCCCAAGAGTATTTCTCAGACCCATGAACTTCAAGTTCTGTCGCAATTCCGCATAATGATATCAGATCGCACGTGCTAAGACAAGAGAACCTGGTACAAGAACAGGCCACTACATCTGGAAGGCCTGATGATGATGAGGATGCACTAGGCAGTGTCCATGCTTTCCTGAGAAACTGCTTAAAGTTGTTGCGTAATGAAAAAGAAACTATGGAACTTCAACACCTATTGGATAAGTGTCAACAATCTGCTTCGATGAATACACCGCAGCGTGTTGTTCACCAGATTGGGACTCATACTAGAACTGGAAAAGAGATGAGGCTCACAGCCCAGATTGGAGCATTTGAAATGGACAAAGTCATTTTAGATTTAGGCTCAGAAGTTAATGTTCTCACCATGCAGACATGGGAACAGATGGGTAGCCCTCAGCTTACAAGATCTCCTATCCAGCTAAGCCTTGCGAATCAGCAACGAGTTTCTCCATTGGGCAGACTACCCAATGTACCTATTGATATTGAGGGAGTAAGAAGTTCTGCAGACTTCGAAGTAATCAAAATTCTGGATGATACTAGACCTTATCCATCACTCTTAGGCATAGATTGGGCATTTGATAATTTGGCTGTCATTAATCTAAAGAAAAGACAAATGACCTTTGAAGATGAGCAGATCCGGGTCATCGCACCGCTTGATCCACTTCAAGGACCACGGTATATTGAACCCATTCGGACAGAAGAAGAAGCGCGCCACATGGAAATTTTATATCAAATGACTGCTATTCATAGTGACTATGTCAATCCCACAGCAGACGGCCATATTAGTTGGCGATGCGATAGCTCGTGCACATCAGATTCAGAAGCAGGATTGGAAAACTGGCAGAATCGCTTACATGAGGTTTCTGCAAGGCGTTGCGCCATGATGACTAAATCAATTCGATGGATTGGCACAGAATCGAATAACACTCCAATATTTGATGGTTTAATTGAAGTAAGTGAATTCATACATACATATGAACACCAGATCCCAGATGAGCAGCGCAATCAAGCATTGGATGTAGCACTGCGCGCTACACCTGCAAGATGGTGGGGTGCGCATAAATAGAATATTGACACATGGCAAGACTGTCGCAGATTGATACTGCGCAGATTTCAGGGAACTAAAGCAGAAGTGTTGCACAAATATAATGGAAAGAGTGACCCCAGGTCACACGTTAAAGCATGTATTCAGTAATGGTCAGATATTCTAGAAGATGAGTGGGTTCACCTATTCATCCACACGTTGGATACAGTTCCAAGGAACTGGTACACTAAAACAGAATTGCGCAAAGGCACTATCACTTAGCCTCTTATGATAGAAAGTTTTCAACTTACCTTCAGCTTTGAGTCAGAACATCCAAGTATCGACCACGCTCTAAAGTGTATTAAAAAGAAGGTATTTGAACAATGTCCATTACCAGAATATTCTCAACCAGATTGAGTTGTCCAGATGGAACATGCCCTGGAATGCTATAATTTCACCACTGGTGAAGAGGAAGATGATCCTCGCAACATCAATATTCCAGAATCGGAAGGGACGCGCGCTATCGAAGGCCCTCAGCTTGATATCCCTGCCATTACAGAACACATCAAGCTCAAAAAGATTAACATTGGTACAGAAGCCGAGCCCAAGTTTGCTTCTATGGGGGATTATTGGGATGATGAAACTGTTGCCCATATTTCAGATTTATTACGGGACTACCAGGATATCTTTCCTACCAAGTTCACAGAAATGAAAGGCATATTAGGAGACTTAGGAGTCATGCGCATACCTTTGAAAGCAGACGCCAAGCCAGTAAAACAGCGCCCGTACAGGTTGAACCCGCGGTATAAAGAAAAGGTTAAAGAAGAAATTGATAAGATGCTTGCAGCAGGTATTATCGAGCCAGTAGAGGAAAGTGATTGGATTAGTCCTATGGTGGTACAAGAGAAGAAGACAAAAGGTGAAATAAGAATCTGCGTGGACTTGCGCAAGCTGAACGACGCATCAGCGCATGATCCATTTCCTACTCCCTTTACAGACGAAGTGCTTGATAATGTTGGAGGACAAGAGGCTTACTCCTTCACTGATGGCTTTTCAGGATACCATCAGATCAGAATCCATCCAGAAGACCGCCAGAAAACCACTTTTGCGACTGAATGGGGCTCATTCCAGTATACGGTAATGCCCTTTGGTCTCAAAAATGCACCTGCTATCTTCTCTAGAGTCGTTGTTGTTGTTTTTAAGGAATTCATTCATAAGTTCCTAGAAGTCTATTTTGATGACTGGACTGTGTTTGTCTACTAAAGAACCATATAGGAAACCTGCGCATGATGCTAGAAAAATGTAGACAGTATCAGATTTCCCTTAACTTGAAAAAATGTATCTTCTGTGCTCCTTTTGGTATTCTTTTGGGTCACATTGTATGCAGACAAGGACTTCTGATGGATCCTGTGAAGGTTGCCATCATTGCTAACTTACCTGCACCCAACTCAGTTAAGCAATTGCGCACTACATTGGGACATACAGGGTACTACAAAAAATTCATCAAGGGTTATGCAAAGATAACTGCGTCTATGGAAAGATTGCTGAAAAAGGATTCGAAATTCCAATGGACAGAAGAATGCCAACAGAGCTTGGATACACTTAAAGAAAAGATGATCACTGTGCCTATTCTAGTTTTCCCAGATTGGAGAAAACCCTTTCATGTTCATGTAGATGCTTCTTCCATAGCATTGGGGGTTGTGCTGACACAACCGGGAGAAGGAGGTATTGACCACCCCATTGCTTACTCTAGCAAAAAACTGTCAACAGCTGAGAAGAACTACACCACTACAGAAAGAGAAGGACTAGCTATGGTGTATGCCCTACAGAATTTTAGGCACTACCTATTGGGCGTACATTTTAAAATGTATACTGACCATTCTGCTTTGAAATACTTGGTCAATAAGCCAGTGTTAGGGGGAAGAATTTGCAGATGGCTACTACTCTTCCAGGAGTATGATTTTGAGGTTATTGTGAAGCCAGGAAGATTGAATGCAGGACCTGACCATTTATCCAGGATAGAGTCAGGAGAGGAACCTACAAATCTGGAGGACAATCTGCCTGATGTGCAGTTGTTTTCTGTTCAAGCAGCTGATGAATATTATTCTGATATTCTTGATTTTCTCACTACCGGGCAAGCGCCAATTGAGTTTACAATATAGCAGAAGAAGCAACTTGTTGTCAAATCCGCGGACTTCACTTTGATAGCCGGCCATCTCTATAAGCTGGGTCCCGATGAAGTCTTGCGCAGATGTATCCTACCGCATGAGAAGAACTCCATCATCGCAGAAGCGCACTCAGGTACCGCAGGAGGCCATTTCGCAGGAAAGCCGACTGCGCAGAAGATCTTAGCCGCAGGTCTTTGGTGGCCAATATTGCACAAGGATACTAAGGAATTCTGCAAATGTTGCGATGTATGCCAGCGGACAGGAAAACCCTCAAGAAGAGATGAAATGCCGCTAAGACCCCAGATAACATTGCGTGCTTTTGATAAGTGGGCCATTGACTTTGTAGGACCTATCAACCCACCAGGAAAGAGAACCGGTGCAATATACATCATCACAGCTACTGAATACCTCACCAGATGGGCTGAGGCGAAGCCAGTTAAGAATTGCGACGCTGTCATTGCCGCGCAGTTCATTTTTGAGAATATTATTACCAGATTTGGATGTCCACTAATTCTAATGAGTGATCAGGGTACACATTTCTTGAATGAAACTATAGAGGCCCTTACCGAGGAATTCCACATTAGTCACCATAAGAGTACACCATACCACCCTCAAGCTAATGGTGCGGTGGAGGCATTCAATAAGATTCTCGAGAATGTCCTGACGAAGATCTGTAACCAACAAAGAGATGATTGGGACCTTAGAGTCACAGCTGTGTTATGGGCTTACAGAACCACATGCAAGAAATTAACAGGTCACACACCTTTCAGTTTGGTGTATGGACAAGAAGCAGTTATGCCCATGGAATACATTGTTCCCAGCTTCAGAATTGCGCAAATTACAGAAATGGCAGATACCGATACTATGAGTGAAAGACTCTCACAAATGCTTGCCTTAGAAGAAGACGGAATTTTAGCCAGATTCCATCAGCAAGTGCAGAAGGCAAGACAGAAAGCTTGGCATGACAGGCATATTAAGAATAAAGTCTTTCAATAAGGAAACTTGGTACTCCTTTATGATAGTAAATTCATCAAGTTCCCAGGCAAGTTTCGTGTACATTGGTTAGGCCCTTTTCAGGTGATAAAGATAACAGAAGGAGGAGCAGTTCAGCTTGCGAAGCTTAATGGAGAATTGCTGTCCACAATGATCAATGGGAGTTGGCTCAAGCTTTATCGCGACAGCCACTCCGCCCTGTCGACTTAATTAGATGCTAAAGAAGTGCAGATGCCCAGTGTAGTTGAAAGAGGCATCGCATTATAACAGTCTACACGAAAGTCGCGAGACACTTTCAGTCTCTGGCTTCCCGCGTAGTTCCTTGAAACATCCGCGCATGTCAATAAAGTTTGTTTTGAGCGACCATATTTGCGCTCTTGTGAAGTTGTTTCCGCATTGTCAAAACCGTCGCTCTTGCGGAATTCCCTGTTGTCAATTTGCCGCTTGAGGAGTTCTCGTTGTGGACCCCTCTATATGCACAGTTACTAATGCTGAAGTGACCCACCGAAAAATTTGAATTACAGCAGTTATGTAGCCGCGTCTGAATATTAATGAAGGATAAGCTCGCCAATTAATTATAGCCACTCTGACAGATTCGGTTTGATATCCCTAAGATTTGCATTTATGTCATGTGCCGAAAGATTTAAGCTTCTTTCGGAAGGCTGTCAGATCCCGTCCATCGCAATTAATGCACCGCAGAGGCACGGGGGTAGGGGGGTTGTCAACTCATGCATAGACACCTACGGCTATTACCCCACTTGTCTGCATTTACTATCGCCTTTACCTATAAATACCCCGCACTCGTATATCTTCGGGTTACTTTTCTCAAGCTGCATAGTGTCTTGTTTGAGAATCTAAGTTATTGTTTTCAGAGCCATGTCGTGCAGACTGCTTCTTCTTTTTTCAGCATTCGTATCCTAAGCTGTTCCGCCATTTGTCTGTTCAAGTCCTTGTTGTCTATACCGGTTCACGACGGAGAACCTATCTACTGAAGAAATTATTCGTTAATTTAAGCGCAGAGGCTTAGATTTCGGCATGACTACTCCGGTGACGGCCTCGACTTACACACACCCTGGTTGGACTGATCCCAGGCAATCTCTGGGCACAAGGGCATCTCAGCCGCAGCAGCCGGACGAACCCGTTCCAGATCCCTTGGCCACTATGGTGAATTATATTCCGCCGCACCCAGATGATGCACCCAAGGTGCATATTCCAAAGAATGCAAAGTATCCGATTCCGCTGCCTCCAATGGCGGAAGTCGTGCAACAAGAAGGGTCCCTGCTTGGACACCTTCCTCTGGCTAAGTTTTCTGATTTCAACTTGGGAGACTACAGAACGTATCCTCAATTCGCGCCAGATCACTATCTGACGGTGGTCTATAATCCCACCAAAAAGGTTGATGAATTTGTCTCGAAGGAATTTGCCGCAAATCTTGAGTGGCCTGGACTTTTGAACCTACTGAAGCTACCGCACTTCGGGCGTAGCAATGAAGTCAATGCAGTTGTTAAGGCACTGCTATTCTGCGTTCATGGAGGTTACCTTTGGCTGGGGAGGCCAATCGATTTAAATGTCGACTTGATTCATCGTATTACCGGCCTATCTAAGGTTGGTAAGGACCCAAATATTCATTTTGTTGGAAAAGATAAAGATAGAAAATTGGCTGCACAGCTGGTGCAAAAATACAAATTGACAAGAGGAGGTCGGGCTTATGACCTCACTATAGTCGAGGATGAAGCACTTAGATTTACAGGCAGTCTGCTTGCAGGCAGACTTCTCACGAAGTGCAGACCTAAAGAAGTTACTAGAGCTATCGTGGAGCTCGCTATCGTAGCTGCGGAGGGAGAGCAGTACAACTGGTCTCTCTTCCTCCTCAATTCTTTCTTGGAAGACTGCCGGAACGTCCAAGACACCGCCGGTCAGTTGTTCCATTTTTTGCTTTTAATTTTATGCGCCTTTGTTGGGTGGAAGGAGCCCCCCAACACTCAGTTCCTTCCACGCCATGCAGGAGAGGCTGCCGGAATGCGTTATGTAAACCTCTGGGATTCTAGCAATCCCGCGAAGCGCAAGATGAACCGCGCTGTTTTTTGTGAATATTACCATCTCCTTAAAGATACCATTTAGGGAATGCCAAGGCTGAGTGAGGAGACAGCATAAGTATATGGAACCAAGTTGGTCTTCTCTACCAACTTGCACGAAATTTACCTCCGCCCTTGCGGCATTCAACAAGAATGGGCCGTAGGCCTTTACAGGATGACTACTGAAGATGTCGAAGAAATTGTAAAGTCCTAGTCAGATGAATGGAGGGAGGCCGCTGAAGTCGCATCTGCGATGCCACCCCCTTCTGCGCAAGAAAAAGATAGAGGAAAGGAAAAGGCTGCACAAGAGACTGATGAAGGTCCGGCAGGACCACCCCCAAAGAAGCAGAAGCTGTCGCACCCCGCAGAAGCGACAGAAGACCCCTCTGAGACCCTTCCCTCGGGGATCAACCAATTCTTGAAGGAGCAATTTCGTGAGCTGCGGACCTCGCACGCTCACATCAGAAGTGCTCTGGACCTGCAGTTCGTGGAAATAAAAGGTCTCGCAGGAATAATTACGCAGACCCATGCGCCAGCATCCAGTTCGCAGGCGCCGCAGGCACCAACAAGCACCGAGCGAGTTGAAGCACTTGCCGAGAGGCATACTGTCGTGCACATCCCGCCTACAAGCATGACACTTCCCGATCCTTTGGCCGCACTGCAGGTAAGCGCAGTTGGCCCCATTGAAATAAATTTGTCTTCCATTCCGATAGAAACCTTGCAGTTAGTGCAAGAGAAGGTCTCTACTGAGCTGAGAGCTAGAGAGATCTCCACATTCCATGCAAACCAAAGACTGCAATCGCAGGAAATAGAGTTGAAGACAGGCTATAAGAACATCTCTGAGAAGCTTGCACTCTATGTAGCACAAGACACTGGGATAAGAAACATAGTTAATGAAATCGCCCAGGAGATCCCAGCCTGTGAAATTCAACCAGACCTTCCTCTGGTTGAGAAAGTTCAAATCATTGGTGGAAGGGTGAAAGCCCTAGAGCAGGAAATAGTTTCTATGGCTGAAGACCATAGAACACAGATCGCCGAGTTGGAAGCTCGTGTTGCAGCGCATCCTGAAGATGATAGCCAGGAACAATTTGAAGCACTGCGTAGAGCTTCCACACAAATGAAGAGCAGAGCAGATGAAGCCGAGCGCTTCATGACACAAGCTATGGAGGCTTGGACTGAGCTTGAAACGTTCCCTTTCAAAGTTGGCCTTTTGGAACAGGTACAAGCAGCAGAACAGTCCCTAATTGTTCTGAGCGAAGAAGCTAAGACCTTAGAAGGCTTAGCAAAGATGAGGAAAATGAGCGAAGTGCGCAGAGTACAACAACAACTGCACAAGCTCAGGAATGAAGATGCTAAACTCACCAACAGCATTCAGCCATTTATGGATGAGTATGCTGAACTTGTTTCCCAAGCCGAGGCAAAGATAAAGAATTTGCTGAATCTCAACAGTTGGTTGATGGCATCACTAAAGAAGAATCCAGTTCAGACATGGTCCACACAGCTGCGGAGTGCGTGGATGAAATGGACACCGCTATTGCGCAGTGGAAGAAAGCATTTGCTGAGACCCAAGCAAAGGCAGATGCGTAGCTGAAGCGACCACACGCTAGTGCGAGTGGCTCGGGGATGAGCCACAAGTAAGTGTTAGGGGCCTGTTGGAGCATAGGCCGCAGCTATAGTAAAGCTGCAAATTTTGAGGAAAAAGCACAAGTGTTGAGAGGAAAGTGCTAATTTTGAATAAGCACCAATTTTTGGGTAGAAGTAAACAAGTGCGTAGTACGGTGCCAGATGGACGAGCTCAGCGCATATCACGGACCGGAAATCGCGGAGCTCGCACGCACACGTCAAAGGAGAATGAATGTGGCCGAGTAGAAAGCTCAGCTACCGTAATAAATGAAGCGATGGAATAGAGGGCTCAGCTACCCTCATTAAGGCTAAGTACAGAAGTTATGATTGCTCTGATCAAGGAAGAGCAACGGACCAAAGCATTGAAGGCGAAGGACAAAGAGCACTGAATAATGAAGCGGCGCCCATACCCGCAATCTGCGCCAAAAATTGCGGAGCCTGCAGGAAGCGGCGACGTGACTACAAGCGGCGCCTACAGTACACCTAGCCATGTACGCAGTTAGGGTTTTGGGGAATACTGCTGGGAAAGGCCCACAGTTTTGTAAAGGTGCGACCCTCAGGGCCACCTATATATATGTATAATTGTAAAGGTTAGACGTTAGCCATTAGATGTCTTAGATGTTAGATGTTTTAGCCATTAGAGAGCTAGAGTGGTTAGAAGGCCATTGTAAGTTGGTTGTTGATTGTTTTCTATTGTGTTGTTAGAAGACAAGAGTTAGAACTGGATAGCTGTGAAGCTAATCCCTGAGTTGCAGACAGTCTGAGTCTACATCTGAACTATTGTAACCTCTGTAGAGGAAGAGACTAGATCGAGAGAAGGGCTCCCAGCTGTGTGCGTGGAGTTTCCTGGAAATATCTAAGGCTGCAGCTGTGTGCGCAGCATTATTGTGTAATTTCCATTTGAGTTAATATAAGATATACTTCCCGTGGACGTGGTTTCCCATGGAGGTGAAGTCCATAAGTCTTCTTCTTGTGATAATATTCCGCGTGAATGCATATCTGTGTGTTGTTATCTGTGCTTTCATGAACATTACGTTATCGTTATGAATATGTTAAGTACGTTCTCGAAGCTTCCTTAGACATTATAATTGTTAAGTATTGAAGGAGTCTGTAGGACGTCGTCGCTGCGGCGCTTGAGAAGTGTGTTGCTGCGCCGTGGCGTAGGGCCGGAAACGGTACAATAGTGGACGCATAGGGTAATCGCCTCGTGCGTCGGAGTGGAGATACCGCGCAGCTGGGCTGGTATGAGTTTCGGCGCTGTCGCGCTGAGAGATCTATGAAAGAGTAAGGCATTCTGCTCCGAGGACTCCTGGAAGAGGGGAGAATATTGCAGTCTCCGCGTCGCCAAGGTTGAGGAAGCCTAATTCCTTAGCCCCCCCATAGCCACTTCGGGTGAGACTTCAAGCTGCTGCGCAGCTCATTGCTGAGAGGGCCAGTGCGCCAAGGGGTGTTTGTTGCTGCGCTTCATTAAAACCCGGGTCTGTCCAAAAAGCAGCCAACAAGAGGGTTATGAGATATCAAGCTGGTTTTGTACATCCTATGTACTGATTCTCTGTAAGCTCATTGGAGACTACATTCTGGAATGATCCACATAAGCCATGTTTTGATATATTATTTTAGTTGAAGTTTCTGATCAGTTTGATCACCCTACTAATGATTTCATTTTTTGATAAAAGTATTTATCCTAAAATGATCCTGAGTGGGTTGGATTCACTACTTTCCATATCCAAAATATTTTTTTGTTTATGATATTTTTCATCTGATATTTCGACCTTGAATATTGTCCTCTGTTAGATCTTTAAAACTGATTTATGCTTATTATTTATTTCATGTTCATATGGTCTCTGAACTTGTTTTCTTATTCAATCATGTCATGTTGTTGATTGTTTCCTTTGTGTTTCATTACCCTGAACCTTATCCCTTCCTTATGATTTATACAATACATCCATTTACCACACTCAAATTCAATTATCCATTTCATATTCCTAAGCTCTGTACTCTAGCAGTCGAGTACATATTTTAGGACAAACAGGGAACATGGCTAATATCTCTCCCACCATTCCGATCGACATTTATCGAACTCTCGAAAAAGTGGAGAATGTATATATTGGTGCAGACTGATCCCCTGAAGAAGTTCGAAGCTACACTTATTTATTTAAAGAATTTTGGGATGTTTTTTCCTAGTCTTGTGAAGAGATTTCGAGTATAGAGTCGAGTATTGTCACACATGAAATTAAAACCTATCCTCATGCTAAACCTGTTCGGCAGCACCTGCGAGCGGTGAATCCAAGGAAGGCACCTACTATTAAGGCAGAGGTAGAGAAGCTCCTTAAAGCTAGATTGATCTATCAAGTTCACTTAACTGAATGGGTATCCAACCTCGTTCCTGTAGATAAGAAGCAAGGAACCATCCGTGTGTGCATATACTTTAGAGATATGAATAAAGCCTATCTGAAATATCATTTTCCCACGCCTTTCATTGATTAGATTTTGGATGAGTGTGTGGGAAGCAATATTTTTTCCTTTATGGATGGTTTTTGGGATATAATCAGATCCAGATTAAGCCCAATGATCAACATGGACGTTATTTGGGATGGAAAACCTAAAATATTTTTATTTTTGAGCATGAAACCTGGTCTACGTGGGAGGTAGTGGAGCAGCATGCATACATGTAGGATGTTGTTCTGTTAGGGTGCGTACATAAACAAAAATGTGATTTTCAGTGGTTTATCTGAGCAAGAGGGATGATGTGAGTCTACATGGGGACATGGAAGGCCATCAAGGCATAAGGTGTGGCAAATCATGTTATAACAAGTCCTTTAAATAATTTCCTGTAAAGTTGTTTAGATATGTTAAAAGATGAAGAAGTTGTAAAAGAAATTCACAATTTGATTGACCATTGTGGCCAAGAGTTAGTAGATCCTATCGAAGAAATAATTCTTAATCATTTGCAACATAAAAAGAGGATAGGTAGGGAACTGCTACTTAATGTGCAAATTAGAGAGTATGGCATGGATTTTAGTATTCTAGATCTGGGGTTTGATGTTAACGTACTTACCAAGCAGATGTGGGAAAACATGGGTAAACCTAATTTTGTGTGGTCACCAGTACACTTAAGGTTATAAAACCAACAAAAAGTGGTCTTGTTTGGTAGATTGGTAGGGGTACCTATCGAAGTTGAAGGATTGCGAAGCTATGCAAATTTTTAGGTTATTGAAATCATCGATGATACCAACCCTTATCCATCTCTACTTGGAATTGATTGGGAAATGGATAATCGGGCTATTATCAATCTAAATAAGAGGCTAATGGAATTTGAAGGAGGAAAAGTTCGAGTTATTACACCACTAGATCTGTTGGAAGGATAGATGTATGCCGAACCTATTAGAGAAAAAAACGATGCTCATGAACTGGAAAAAAAAATATAAGATGACTACAAGGACATATGATTATATTAACCCTACAATAGATGGTAACTTGAGTTGGAAAAGTATTAGCTCATATGCATCAGATTTAGACAAGGGGTTGGAGAATTGGATAAATAGGTTGCACGAGGTGTCTATGAGAAGATGCACTTGTATCACGACATCACTACGTTGAATCGAAAAAGAGGTATGCAACCCACCTAGGCATGATGGATTAACAAATTTAGAGTCTTTTATTTATGAGTTCAAAATGTATGTGTCGTGGCAATAGAGGGTTTTAGCATTAGATGTAGCTCTGAAGGACACCCCAGCAAGATGGTGGAATAGTCATAGGAGAAACATACAGGCCTAGTGATAGTGCAAGACAATGTTAATACTTATATTTGGTGAAGAACTTAACTATTGTGACATGAAATATAACGGGTTGACCAGTCCAATAGAACATATATTGGGATGTACTACATCATGGGGTTATATACCTAAGACAAAGTGGGTACATATGTTTATTCATACAATGGATACAGTACCAAGAAATTGGTATACAGAATTGGAACTGCGAAGTGGGATGGCAAATTGGGAATAAATGGCTATGAATTTTAAGAAAACCTTTATTTTTGAATATGCTAATCAAACTATGGGTACAACTCTAGAAGTACCACTACCTATATATAACATGCCAAAATGGGTTGTGACATTGGAGTAGGCATTGGAATGTTATAATATTACTGGAGATCAAGAAGTTGATGACCCGAGGGACCTACACATACTAGAGACAGAAGGAAACCGCAACAAAGGAGGCCCTGAGATCGACTATGCTAACTGTTTACAGCCTTTGAAAACTAGGAAAGTGAATATTGGCTCTGAATAAAATCCTAAGTTTGCTAATGTTGGGGATTACTGGGATGATGAGACTATTGGGAAAGTCATTTATTTGTTGCATGAGTATCAATATCTATTCCCCACCAATTTTTCAGAAATGAAGGGTATTGTAGGCAACTTGGGAGAAATGAAAATCCCCCTGGAACCTGGTGCGAATCCCATCAAGTAGAGACCTTATGCTTGAACCCGAGATATAAAGAAAAAGTAAAAGAAAAAATTGAAAGGATGTTGGATGCAGGAATAATTAAACCTATTGAAGAGTCGAAGTGGATTAGTCCTACGGTATTTCGAGATAAGAAGACAGTGGATGTTAGAATATGTGTTGATTTGAGGAAGTTGAATGATGCATGTTTACATGATACCTTCCCCACCCCTCTTATAGATTAGGTCTTTGAAAATATTGGAGAACAGGAGGCCTACTCATTTACTGATGGGTTTTCTGGTTATCATCAGATCAAGATTTCCAAGGAGGATCGACATAATACTACATTTGCAATAGAATGGGGCTGCTACCAATATATAGTGATGCCATTTGGGTTGAAGAATGCCCATGCTATATTTTTCATGGTAGTCATCGTAGCTTTTAAATAATTTATTCATAATTTCTTAGAAGTATATGTTGATGATTGGACAGTTTTTAGCTTACTGAAGAATCATATTGAGAATTTGAGATTAATGTTGTATCGATGTAGACAATACCAAATTTCCTTAAATTTGAAGAAATGTATCTTTTGTGCTCCTTTTGGTATTTTGTTGGGACATGTAGTGGGTAAATAGCGTCTCTTGATGGATCCTAGTAAGATTGCTATTATTGTAGATCTACCACTGCCATCATTAGTGCGATAGCTTAGAACAACATTGGGGAATACGGGGTATTACAGAAAATTTATTAAGGGTTATTCTCATATCACTGCTCCTACGGAAAAATTATTAAAAAAAGATGTTAAATTTCATTGGAATGAGGAATTCTAGAAGAGTTTCGACACACTAAAGGAGAAGTTGATAACTACACCAACTTTGGTTTTTTCCAGATTGGAAAAAAGAGTTATATGTGCACGTCAATGCCTCATCCATAGATTTGGGTGTGGTTTTAGCACATCCAGGAGATGGAGACATTGATCACCCGATCACTTTTTCTAGTAGGAAATTGTCAATAGTAGAAAGGAATTACACTACGACATAAAGAGAAGGGTTATCAACGGTTTATGCACTTCAAAAGTTTAGACATTATTTACTGGGATTTCATTTTAAGATGTATACTAACCATTTTGCTTTGGGGTATCTGGTCAATAACCCATTGTTAGGGGGGGTAATATGTAGGTGGTTATTGTTGTTCCAAGAGTATGATTTTGAAATTATGTAAAACCAAGGAGTCTCAATGCAGGACCTGCCCATTTCTCAAGGCTAGAGAGAGGGGAAGAGTCTAGAAACTTAGATGATAATTTACCCGATGCGCAATAGTTTTCAGTCAAAATAATAGATAATTATTTTGAGGATATTGTTTAATTTTTAAGTATAGGTATAACACCTAAGGATTATACTATGCAACAGAAGAAACAGTTGGTTCTAAAAGCAGTATATTTTCATCTCATAGGAAATGCATGTTAGAAGATGAAAGGTCGATGATTTTAGTAGATGATCATGACAGTGTTGGAGGAAGACATTATGCAGGCAAGGATACAACACGGAAAGTTTTAAAAGTGGGAATATGGTGGCATACATTACATAAGGATGCAAAAGAATACAGTAGGTCTTTTGATGTATGTCAAAGAGTTGGAAAGACTTCAAGACAAGACGAAATGACATTAGTACCTTAGGTAAATTTCCAAGCATTTGAGAATTGGGATATTGATTTTATTGGACCTATTAACCCACATGCAAAATGTTGAAGAATGTAACTTCGGAAGATATTCTTATTTGTATTATTTGGGTCATTTGTAATATTTGTGTTATACACCCTACGGGGATTATTATTGGTGCAATTGATCATGTAAAATTCATTGAAAGAGTCAATGTAAACCCTAACTATTAGGTCATCCTAGAAAGATATAGAAAATAATATTTTATTGTAAATTGTGTAGGTTGGCCTAGTTAGGTGAGTCAAGCCAACCCTATTTGGTAAAAAGTTCAATTTATTTGATTAATATAAATAGGAGGCTTGCCCTCCTCATTTGGTCTCCACACTCACTCATTGAATTTGCATGAGTAAAGAGATATGGTCATAAAGAGTAGTTGCTTTTGGAGTCTTATTGTTTTGAGTATTTGCACGAGGGATACTATTGTAGATTTTGATGAATCTATATAGAAGAAGTTTGTTGGGTTTTTCTGCCCCGAGAGGGATTTCCCAAGATAAATTATTATGTATTATTGTTCATGTTGTACTTTTCTTTCTTTCAGTGATCCTATTACATATGGTTGTGATGTTTTGATGCTAAATATATTCTATAACCATTAAAATTATAACATGGTATCATATCTATCCTGAAATAAAACACTGTGCAGTTGTTGCAACTGCAGAAACTAGGGTTTCTATTTCTGGTTACAAGCATGAAGCCCTAGAAGTAAAAATCTAATCATCTGGGAATTTTTGCTACAAATCGCTTTTGCTGAAGTTTCAGGAGCTAAAACTCGGACTTACTGAAGATAAAAAAAATTATGTACCTTTTGTGCACATTTCAGCCTCATATTCGTTGTACTTTAGGAGATATGATCCATGCATATCAGTTCTTGCCTGTTAGTTTTTCATCATTTAATTCAATATGATCTAGGATCTTGACTGAGAGAACAACATGTACAGCATATCAAACACAAGGGACAAGAGACACAAAGCATTTCACCGGGGAAAACCAGGAAGGTGAAAAACCCTGCAACTTCCTGAGAGATAGAATGAGCACTAATACAAAGATCACAAAGATGAATCCCCAAAAGATAGATGTATGCAGCAGCAGCAACTCCTCCTCCACTTGTGCGCACTCCTCCTCTCTCTCACTAATGCGAAGTGAGTGAGTGTATGAATGAATAGAATGAGAGAGTCACACTCTCTATTTATACAATGACTTGACTTGACTTGCCTTTAACCCTCACTAGGTCGACTTCCTAAGGAAGCCTAATAACCCATCCACATGTCACTGGGCTGACCCCACTAGGGTGGCCTAATAACCCTTTGACCCACACTGGGTCGACCCCTCTAAGGTGGTATAATAACCCATCAAATATAAGTTACGACACTTACAATATAACTTGCGACACTTGCAAATACAAATGACGACACTTCCAACTGAAGGAATAATACATCTCCGTTGGGGATACAATAAAGTACAATGTAATACATACAATATACAAGTGAATATCTTCCGAAGTTACAAATACATCAACACACTTTCTTAACTAGGAAGGTATTCTCTTGACACAGGTCATCAATACATATAGGCACAAGTATTCAATTCTGGAGCTGGATCATCGTCACTGGATCACGGAGCATGATCGTCACTGTTGTTGTACTTGTCATCTCAATCACTGGTTCTATATCTCAATTATTCTTGTCATAGGAAGTTCTACAGAGACGGCCCTTTTTCATGTTGGTTGTATGCCTAGCCTCCTGTAGGTCTTCATCATATCTGGTCGTCCTATGGAATCCTCAGGGATGATTACGTGCGTCAACAAAACCTCGAAAGAGCATCCCAGGACTTTTATGAGCTTACTGCTCAACCTATTAGATCTCCCAGGATCATTTACATGTGACCTTCACAAAACATTAAAAGAGTGCCTTGCGACCTACAAGATCTCTAAAGAGCATCCCAGGATCTTTTACGTGCCTAGAACAACCTATCCGGATCTCCAAGATTGATTACATGTGAACTCGCAAAGCCTTAAAAGAGTGTATTGCAACCTACAAGACCTCTAAAGAGAATCCCAAGATCTTTTACGTGCCTAGCACAACCTATCCGAATCTCCAAGGCTGATTACATGCGATTCTTGCAAAACCTTAAAAGAGTGTCTTTCAACCTACAAGATCTCTAAAGAGCATCCTAGGATCTTTTACGTGCCTAGCACAACCTATCCGGATCTCTAGGACTTATTACATGCACCTGCACAACCTGTCCACGGCCACGGAGTATCATCCTCATACTCATGATCAACCTGATCATCCTCGCACGGAGCATCATCCTGATGCTCATGATCATACTGATCAGCATCATACAATACATCATCCTGATGCACATCATCACATCACATGATCGTCCTAATCATCATCATAGCATCATCCTGGTCCATATCATCTGGAGCATCGTCCTGATGCTCATCACACATGATCATCCTAATCATCATCATACATAGCATCATCTAGAGCATCGTCTTGATGCTCATCACCCATGATCATCCTGATCATCATCATACATAGCATCATCTGGAGCATCGTCCTTATGCTCATAACACAACGCTTAAATCCACAACCATGGGAAGGATCCTCCTACCACCATGCTTGGAATGGCTCCTACAAATGTGTCCCATCACTTCCTCCTCAAAGTATCTTCTATCTAAAGAACACCAAGCCTCTCTCTGAAGTGCTCGAACTTCACTCTAGCTAGTGGCTTGGTCAACACATCTACAATCTGCTCATCTATCGCAACATACTGGAGCTTCACTACTCCTCTCTGCACCATATCCCTGATATAGTGATATTTGATCTCAATATGCTTCGACTTGTCATGGAACACCGGGTTCTCTGACAAATTCACACAACTCTGGTTGTCACAATAGATACAAGTAGCATCCAACTAGAGATCAAATAAATTATACAGTAGCTTCCTTAGCCATACTGCCTCACAACTAGCCGAACAAGCTGCGACACACTATGCTTCGACTGTACTCAGTGCTACACAGGACTGCTTCCTGCTAAACCAAGAGATCACACCTGATCCCATACTAAAGCAGCACCCCGAAGTGCTCTTCCTATCTACAGCACTGCCTTCCCAATCTGAATCAACATAACCCGTCAGGTTAAACTTTTGATTCACATCATACTTGAGCCCATAATCAACCGTACCCTTCAGGTACCTTAGAATATGCTTTTACAGCAATCAAGTGAACATGTCTAGGGTCCATCAGGAACTGGATCAAGGTGTTCACCGCAAAGCAAATATCTGGTCTCATGTTCGTTGTTGTGAGGAAAATGCACCTATAGTTCAGGGGAGAAATTACCAACTTACAGTGATGAAAGATAGACCTACAAACGTTCTACAAGTGCAACTAGTAAGCAAACACATTTAAGGTTAGAAGATGGGTACCTTATTACGAAGGTTGATCCCAAGCTTCCTCTCCCTTGCTCTTCAATGTCGTCTAGTATTGCAATGCCTACACCTACAAAACTACTTCATACCTTTCTCAAATACATTTGACTACATACATAAGACTGATCCCAGGATCCCAGCCTCTAATCAGTTGTGCTAGGGTTTATGAGAAACTGAGGCACAAGAGAGGGGGATGAGGGTCTCCATTCCTCCAGCATAATATTGTTATAGGCTTGGTCCCCTCACATGGCCCTTCTACCTTCCTTATATAGTCAATGAAGGAGAGGAAAAGTATTTATAACCGATTATGAAGTTCCCAAACCAACTCAAACTAACCAAAATTCGAGATTTGGACTAGTTCAGGAAAATGCTCTACTCTTCCTACTACAAACCAGCGCATTTTTCAAGGTGTCCTCTACTTTATTGAAGTAGATTCATGCACATGCCCTACTCTATAGGCATAAGAGTCATGCACACATCCTAGTATGCCCTACTCTATACATGGAAAACCAGCGTTTTGGGGGAAAATGGCCAAAAACAGGGTTTTCTGATGATTTTCAGGAGATGGTTTAGTGTGGAAAAATGTTCCCAAGGGTTATAACCATCAAATGGGCCAAGAGTGAGATAATTTCAACCCTTTTTAGTGTCCCAAATGACCCCTCAATCCACAAGTGTCTTGTTGTGTGACTAAACTTGATCTCAAGAAGTGTCGTCATGCGACCAAGCGATACAAGTGTCGTCACGGATGGAGAAGTGTCATTTTAAGTTATAACAAATGCCCCCTAGTGTATGAGGTCATAGGGAGTGTGGGAAATTATGGCTGAAATACATTATAAGTAACAAAGAGTTGAATCATGGGAACGGAGAAATCGAAGAGACCAAGAATCATAGGCTCAAATGAAGTACCTGAAAGCAAAGGCAATGTTAGACAAACTCATCCTTGGGTAACTGTCCATGTTCAAATAGTGGAACATGACCTCCTAATGAATACACTAATGATCCAAATACATATGCATACATCATGGCCACTAGAATACAAGCGTGGATCCATGGAAAACATAAGTGTAAACATAGCCACATAAATACAAGGTGGATCTATGTCAAAACTGGAGAACATAGCCATATAGAACAAGCTAGATCTATGTCTCATCAAGAGCCAAAAAGAGTGTGGCTCAGTCTTGCGCAACTTGGGTGATAACATAAATGAGGTGATGTTATCGAGGATCCCAAGGTCTTCATCCAAAAACAACCCAAGGTACAAACCTATCCATGTGAATAAATGAGTTGATGTCGAACATGGGAGGTATCGTTTGATTACCAGTCATTGATGTATACCGTTAACAAACGCGAGGGTGTCCACCAATAATGAAAATGGAACCCAAGGTACCTAGTACATTCAAGCAAGTGCGAATAAATGGTCTTGTCATCGAACACTTGAAGAATCCATCGGATAGGAGACATTGATGTATTCCCATCTATCCAATAGCGAGGGCAACTGCCACTAATGACTGCAATCCCCAAGGTACTAACCGAAACTCCAAACTTCATTCGCAGAGCACAATGATTTGAAGTCGATGGGAAGAAGTCCGTTGGAAGGGAGGCCTTAATGCATCCTCCATCATCCAACACGAGGGACACTCAACAAGTATGAGCTAATTTGGAGTAGGACTAAACACATGATGAAACATACTGACACCAAGGAATGGTCGACGCATGAGGTCAAGGCAACTGCAGAATGGTTGACACAGGTTATATCCTAGAACAGTGAGTACGACACAAGAGTGACTTAGGTAGCTTTGAACACAAAGAGACCATGATGAAAATATGAAATGTAGGAGACATTAATATATTCTCCATATGATGGGAAGACTAACCAAACGAAAGAGTAATAACTCTGAGATCAGGTTTATCCTAAGGCCAACACTAGAACCCAACTTGTTTGATAGACTCAAAACAGGTGCTTTGTTCAAGGAGATAGTTGGCTTGCTGCCATCATATTGAAAGATATTTTAACATTCTTCCCTTCCCTTTCCTTTTTCATTTTTTAACGAGATTAACAAAGAACTAAAGCATGCTCGACGGTATTTTCATATTTAAGGAGTCTGAAAAACCTAGAAGAAAACTCCATACACCTATCCATGGATTTTATATCGAGCCCAGATTGGTCTGTGCTCAACGGTGTTTTCTTGCTTATAGAGTTGAAAAACTTAAACAGTCCTCTATCAACCATCTCATGGATTTCACATCGAGCCCGAGTAGGTGAATGCTCGCTTGGTGTTTTCACATTTCGAGAATCTGAAAACCCTAAAGACGACTCCAAAGGTCTTTTTTCATAAAGTTAGTCTCCTTCCCCGAAAAAGTGTAAAATGATGGAAGAAGAACTCCTCTAGCGCATACAAGAGTATACCTAGAGTATACCTTTTCCGTAAATTATCCACAAAGGCCCGGAAAAGGGGTAATTCTATACCTAAGTGGATTTCAATTTAGTTATTTTAACGAGCCCAAAAAGAAAACTATGCTCGGCAAACTTTTCCTATTTAAGGAGTCTGAAAAGGGCTTAAAATAACCCCATAGGGATATTTTCCGTAAAGGTTTAATGAGCCCGAAAAAGTAAACTCGTGACCTCCTTACTGTTTTTAACGGGCTCAAAGGAGATATAGAAAAATGCTCATAACTTCCTTACTGTTTTTAACGAGCTCGAAGTGAAGATGAAAGAAATGCTCATAGCCTCCTTACTATTTTTAACGAACTCGAAGGAAAGGTGGAAGACTGCTCATAACCTACTTACTGTTTTTAACGAGCTCGAAGTAAAGGTGGAAGAATGCTCGTAGCTTCCTTACTGTTTTTAACGAGCTCAAAGTGAAGTGGAAGAAATGCTCGAAATGGGAGGATACGAGTGTGAGGGACATGCGAAACTAGCTCCAAGCGCATGGAACAAAGCTATGCCTAATGCAAGGAACATGAGCAAGATAAGGACACTCAGGGCGAGCCTCCTCCAAGTAAAAGGTGTCATATTGTGAAGGAAAAATGATACAGGTCTTAGCAGAAATGAGATCAGAGATCGAGGCTTATACAATGATCTAAAAGTGTGGAAGCTGGAATCAAGCTCATTAGTGCAAGCGAGATCATAACAGATGCATATGCAACTTGAACACAAAGATGGGAGCCTTATTATGGATGGCCAAAAATATATGAGGAAGAAATATATGAGGTTTCTTCTCAAAGTCATGGTAAATCTAAAAAGTCTCCCAAGCCTATGAGAAAAACTCAGCATGGGAACCAGAATGGTATAAGGGTGTTGACTAGGGTGACCCATGTTAGGTAGGCTCTACTATCGGACTGGTGCACAATGCATAAAGAGATGGCTAACACACCAATATCCAACAAGTTCGACCCTATGGCGAATTCGGATGGAAAAAGGTTCAAATGCAACATAACAGCGGGGAAGCCTAAACCTATATGCAAGGTTCCAAATATACCTGACATGGTGGAACAAGGTGTCGAAAAGGACCAGTAAGCAAGTATAAATCCAGCTAAGAATCCTATCTCCAAGAAACATTAGTACCAAGATCATATCTAAAACATATGTAAAGAAAGACCCGATACAAGTCACTGTGGTAGAAATACTTTCGACTTCACTATCATCAACAGCAGGCATAAACAAGGCAAATTTTTCAAATGAAGACTCTATGGTACCCAAGCCCAAGGACTTACAATCAACAAGATCGACTTCAGGATGAAGATCAAAGTTGAAGGACATGATGGAATCTGAAGAAACAAATTCATCATCACAGGAGTTGAAAATTCTGGAAGCAGAATCAAACTCAGCAGGAACACCGATTTGCAGATCTATAGGAGAGTCCAAAGACTCAACAGTAGGAACATCAGACTTTAAGGTCAAACTGGAGATGGACATAACTGCAATTGGATCAACATCCAAATGAATGGCAGACTGTACTATGGACTCTAGGAAAAATTCATCGGAAGGAAGTATATCGTCCCAAATAGAACACATATCCAAACATTCAGCTAGAGGTGTCACTTGGTCAAAAACTGGGACCAAGTCCCGAGAAGGTTAGCATGAACTCAGAGACTTCTTATCAGTAGCAGTTGAACTCAAGGAACAATATGCCACATAAGTCTCATGTGACATATTAGTGCCTAATGACGAAGGATCAGACTGGTCTACTGTTGGGTAATAAGGAGGATCAACGAATGCAAGCTGGTCGATAGTGACGATGCTTTCATTATGAGGAAAATGCATCACACGAAAGAGTGTAGACACCACAGCATGCATAGAATAAACATAATCACACCCGAGGATCATATCAAAGTCCACAGGGTCCTTTAAAACCATAAAATCAACTAAGACTGTTTTTCCACCCAAAGTAACAGGTGCCTGATGAAGGAATCCGAACGGTTCACTAGGTCTTTTATCGAAGGTCAACGACCAATTAACAGCTGGAATAACATTAGGGAAACCCAAATCTCTCCAAGCATAAGCAGACAAGATACTAACAGAAGCTCCTTCATCTACAATTCATCGATCAACCGTATGGTTCTCGATATCAACCTTTGTCTGGAAAGACGTCGATGAATGAAGACGAGGTTCGGCTAGACTATTCCAATCAAAGGAAATAGTCCTATGGCTTGGTAGGGGTTCACATGGAACAGATGAAGTACCCCCTTTTTCAAGAACATCCAAACTGGTAATGCAAAAGACTTTAGGGGCAGGTGCATCAATCTCCAAAGGACTGATGGGATCGGTCGAAGATTGCATCGATTCGATCACTTCACTCTCCGAAGGAAGAGTGGGGTTGACCAAAGATTGCATTGGTTCAACCACTTTATCAAACAAAGGTTTATCTGACTATAGGGAATCTATAGAAAAATCAGGAACAGAGGTTCCTTCAAACATGGACCACACTCTTCATGCTTCTAGAATGGCAGGGCATCGGTGAGTAAGGTGATCTCCCTTACAAATTTTACAAGGGAACTTTGGTTTTTGTCCTATAGGTTGAGACTCCTTTACAATGTTAGTGCTCTCAGCATGACTAGCATTGGCTGATAGCTTTCCCCCAGCATGATTTATAGAGGCTGGTTGCTTAGAAGCATAAGACTTTTGAACTAAGGACCACACTTTTTGCACTTCTGGAAGTACATGGCACAAGTAAGTAAGGTGGTCTCCCTCACAAAACTTGCAAGGGAACTTACACTTCTATTTATTGGGTTTGTCAACAATGTCAACTCCCTCAGCATGACTTGCAGTGGTTGATCTGGTGTCTCTAGTATGACTCACAGGAACTGGTGACTTGTCATTAATATGACTAGCAGTTATCAATGACGTGTCCTCAACATGACCGACAGTGGTTGAAGACAAACTTTCAGTGTGATTTTCAGTGACTAAAAGTTTTCTCCCAACATGACCTCCAAAGGATGGGTAGGTGCCCCCTGCATGATTTGCAGAGGCAGGGTGCTTGCCCCCAGCATAACTTGCAGAGGCTAGGTTGCTTCCCCCTTGTTTTGGCATCTTCTTTCTATTCTTCCTCTGTCTATTCCTTTTAGACTGTTGGTAACTAGTATTGCTACTTTCGCCACATGAGGTAGAAGGAGGAGGAGAAGATGTTACTAGCAAGGAAGGTACAGGGTTTTGATGCTCTTGATTTGAGGTGCTTACAAAAGAAGCGTCATGAGCATGCAAGGCATTCGGAGTGGAGAAAAACCAAACCGGCAGCCCTATAGTGAATCCAAGAAGATTCAAAGTATCCATTAAGGGAGTACCGATGTTTCCAATAAATGGAACAACACAAGGATCCCCCAGAACAGGGGTACCTTGATTAGCGCTCACCGGAACGCTAGACATAGTTTCGTGCTCAAATGAGCAAGAAGTTCTCTAAGGAAAACTAAGACAAGTAACACAAAGAGCACACCACTAAAAAAGGTCCTGGGTAAATCAAACCAAGCAAACAAATGCCTTCCGGAGAAGAGTCTGGGATGATGAGGGCCCAGAACAGATCAACGAAGGATGAAGAATAGTTACCCTGGGTCCACAATACAATGACTAAGGGTGCAAGCACTGGAATCACCCAACCCCCCTCCCAAAGACCTGTAAGGGATTTCCTCCCGCGCCTGTCCTAGGTACAGCAGATATAACCCTCCGCTGTCACCTGTGTATGATCCTATGGTCTGATACTAAGGATACCACCAGACCGAAAACTCCCAGGGGTATAGTCTCTGGTCGAATCAGAAGGCGTGGGCAGGGTAGCTGAGCCCGAAACTCAAAAGAGTCCCCAAACACGATCCAATCCTGGTATATGCTCAAAACAGAAAGTAGGAGGTTTATTCCCAACAATATGATCTCACAAGACCTACTGCGTAGATCCTAGGAAAGCTTTGAATGAGGTGGGTTTACCTGTGATAGTCGAACTACGATTTTTGCGTAATGTGTGATCTTAGGTGGTTCAAGGTGTTTTAAACCCAAGATCCTAACCAAAACTAGTTGGTGAAAAGTGTAACCTAGAAAAGAAAATGTTACTAGTACATTTTATTAGGGTTCATTTTAAAGGTTACTCGCTAACTCAAAAAGGTAGTGGGTGTGTGAGAGTGGTTATAACAGAGATAGAATACTGAAATGAAATGCTTACCACTAAACAAATATTTTCTTTTCAATGCAAGTCTTAAAGATACGATCTAGATGCATATGCAAATGCAATTTTTAGTCTTTTTGAATGCAAAAAAGATAAAAAAATAAAGTCTAAATGTACAAAATTGAACTCAAAACCTAAGAATGCAGCTACTCAAACAAATCAGTATGCAAAAGAAAACTTCTTCTTTTTTATGCAAAGCACTCTTAAGTCCTTTAAGCCACTTGCAAGGTACTCTACTCAAAAAATAAATCAAAATTTTTATGCTTTTCAAAAGGTGAGAAACAAAACTGAAATTGAAAGTAACCTACTGTCAAAGCAAAAGCAAAGAACTTTCAGGTTTCCTGATTGAAACAGTAAAAGCTACCAATACGACTTTCAGATTCTTATTGATGTAAGCATGACAACCATTGGGAAAAGCATACGTAAACTACTTTTAGAACCAAACAAAGCAAATGACCTACAAATAAGTATGGTTAGGTAAAGTCAGGTCTGCACATAAACAGTGCAGTCAAGGTCCTGAACAATAACAAAGACACTTGAGCTTTTACTACAATAAGAAAACTAAAAGCATAATGGAGGATAAGAAACCAATCTAAAGATAAATTTCACTCAAATAGATACAAACAGGGTCAAGTAGACTCAATAGGTTTCAATCCAGTGGAAATGGAGAAAGCAGGTTTAGTCAGACTCAAGTTAGGGTACAAAACACCAAACTGGTCCACAACCCCCCAACTTGGGTCAACAAGCCTCAAAACTTTCCAAACAAGCCCAAATTGATCAAAAGAGGTCCAAATCATGAACAAAGGATTAGTACAAGGATAGGAGACCACTTACAGTGGTTTAACTCAGACCTAGGGTCATCAAGGACCCCAAAAATGTAGCCACAACCCCCAAATTTGGGTCCACAACCCAAAAACTCAAACCCAAAATGTGTGCGCTACTGTGTATGAGGCATACCAGCACCCATAACAGGGGAATGCGCTAATGTGCTTCACAATAGTAGCACACAGGTGAGAAAATTTGAAAAAATGGGGTTAAAACCCCCTAACTTGTGTCCACTAGGGTCGGAAAGGGCTAGGAAGTGTCTGTAAGAGCCAAGGAGGGTCAAACAAATCCTAATAACTAATTCTAATCAAGAAATTGAACAAAGACCTTCAAATAAAACTAAATAAATGACCTTGGATACCCCTAAGCAGTTAGGATTTCCCCAGCGGAGTCGCCATTCTGTTGTGAGGAAAATGCACCTATAGTTCAGGGGAGAAACTACCAACTTACAGTGATGAAAGATAGACCTACAAACATTCTGCAAGTGCAACTAGTAAGCAAACACATTTAAGTTTAGAAGATGAGTACATTATTACGAAGGTTGATCCCAAGCTTCCTCTTCCTTGCTCTTCAATTCCGTCCAGTATCGCAATGCCCACACCTGCAAAACTACTTCATACCTTTCTCAAATACATTTGACTACATACATAAGACTAATATTCATAATAGAAGAAGACATCATATTATAAACAAACTATAATCAAATCTGAGACACACATAAATAGGTCATATTTGGAAAGGAAAGAACGTCTGATCTTTATTAATGAATGAAGAAAGTACATAGCATTATACCTTCCTTCAAGCTTGGCACTTCATGAAACCTAGATTCAAGGTCTCCTGCTTCTGTTCTCCAAGGATCCCAGCCTCTAATCAGTTGTGCTAGGGTTTATGAGAAACTGAGGCACAAGAGAGGGGGATGAGGGTCTCCATTCCTCCAACATAACATTGTTATAGGCTTGGTCCCCTCACATGGCCCTTCTACCTTCCTTATATAGTCAATGAAGGAGAGGAAAAGTAGTTATAACCGATTAGGAAGTTCCCAAACCAACTCAAACTAACCAAAATTTGAGATTTGGACTAGTTCAGGAAAATGCCCTACTCTTCCTACTACAAACCAGCACATTTTTGGGGGGAAAATGGCCAAAATTAGGGTTTTCTGATGATTTTCAAGAGATAGTTTGGTATGGAAAAATGTTCCTAAGGGTTATAACCATCAAATGGGCCAAGAGTGAGGTAATTTCAACCATTTTTAGTGTCCCAAATGACCCCTCAATCCACAAGTGTCCTATTGTGTGACTAAACTTGATCTCAAGAAGTGTCGTCATGTGACCAAGTGATACAAGTGTCATCATGACATACTCTTCTTCGACTGTACTCAGTGCTACGTAGGACTGCTTCCTGCTAAACCAAGAGATCACACCTGATTCCATACTGAAGCAGCACCCCGAACTGCTCTTCCTATCTACAGCACTGCCTTCCCAAGCTGAATCAACATAACCCATCAAGTTAAACTTTTGATTCGCATCATACTTGAGCCCATAATCAATCATACCCTTCAGGTACCTCAGAATATGCTTTTACAGCAATCAAGTGAACATGTCTAGGATCCGTCAGGAACTGGATCAAGGTGTTCACCGCAAAGTAAATATCTGGTCTCGTGTTCGTCAGGTACATCAAGGACCCAATCATCTAACGATACATCATGGCATCAACTGACTATGATGAAGCATCACTCAATAGCTTCAAGTTCGATTCCATAGGTGTGGCCATGGCCTTGCAGTCCATCATCCCGAACCGCTTCAGGATCTCTACTGCATACTTCCCTTGTCCAATGAAGATTCCATCTACACTCTGCCACACCTCCATACCTAGAAAGTAGTGCATCATACCCAAGTCCTTCATCTCGAACTCGACAGCAAGCTTCCTCTTCGTGTCGAAAATCAACCTATCCTCACCTATCACAAACAGATCATCCACATACAGTAGGAGTATCACTGGATTGCCTTCCTCAACCTTGTAGTAAATGTTGGAATCCACTTTACTCTTGGCAAAGCCCAAACTAGATAGGAAGTTGTCTATCCTGCCATATCATGTCCTGGGTGCTTGTACAAGGCTTTCTTCAATTTGCACGCATGTGACTCCCTGTCATGTGTCTCAAATCCGGGTGGTTGCTCCACATACACTTCCCTTTCGACTACGCCATTCAAGAAAGTTGTCTTGACATCCATCTGGTGTATCTTCCACTTCATCACTGTAGCCAAAGAAAGTACTTGTTCTGATGGAAGTGTATATGGATACAGGTGCAAAGGTTTCTTCATAATCTATCCCTTCTTTCTGGGAGAAGCCATGAGCCACAAATCTTGCCTTGTATTTCTCTATGCTGCCATCTGCAGCATGCTTGATCTTGTAGATCCACTTGGAAGTCACAACAGACTTCCCTTCTAGTCTAAGGACCACATCCCAAACATCATTCTTCGTGATCGACTGGTACTCCTCGATCATGGCATCCTTCCATTACTGCATCCCAGATCATGGGAACTTCAGATTCTTCAATATCTTCAATAGGTATTTTTCTTGAACTTCGTTGCTGAAACAAATGTCGTTGTTGAGTCTTCGTCGCTTGTTCTTTGAAACAAGTCTCTCTTGTAGGTGATGGTACATGGTCTTTCCTACAAGACAAATTCAATTGCATAATTAGAAACATCTCATAGTTTTCAGAACAAATTCTTACGCATAAAGACATATGTCATACAATCATGCAATTATCTTAGCCAATGCCTCAATACAACATTTATCCATATCTCGTATTCATACGGTAACTTTCTAGATGCCTTCCATCTCTACCAAAACATTGTTAAGAGTGTGCACTACTCCAACATGTCAACAAAGAGGTTTCATTCTAGATAAGTAGCAATGAAATGTTGTACAGTACCATAGGCCACTTACCCATTACTTGCATATTAGTAGTATCTTGTTCATTAATGCAACTTTTCTAAAATGCATAATATACATCCTAAATCTAGGAACATAAGTATGTACATCACTAAACAACATAATTTAAGTAATCATATGACAATTCAAATACTTATGCTTGTTTGATTGTTGGGTGGAATCCCTCACAATCTTTGCTTCCTTGTAGGAACTACTAGAGTGTGCTCCCTCTTGATCTTTGCTTCCTAGATTATCTGTCTTTGAACTTATATTCATCCTGGACCACTATGTATGCTTAAGTGTGCACTAGTGTCATCATTGTGTTATCCTCAATATCTCATACATAATCATACATGCATTAGTATAATCTCAATACTATCAAAACATTATGATTCTAAATATGTATGGTCATGATCATTTCATACACAGGTAATTTATCGCAAGCATTAGTATCCAAGGTTTCAGGGAGTACTTCTTTTACTCGTGCATATTCTTATTCGACCATTGGACTCTTCTAGTTTTTTATATCATTAATCAAAGTAAGAAGCGTAATATGCATGAACCCATGATTATTCAAACCTATAATTTCATGAATAATCATTATCAATCATACGAAAGCATACTTATATGAGACCCTAACACAAGGTAGGATTCTAACTTGGTATACGAAAACATACCTGGATTATCATGTTTTTGAGTTATGTCTAACATACCCAAACAATGTCTTATTTGTTCTCTTCAATGATTTAGAGACCTTGTGCTAGTAACCTGCATATCTCATAATTTAAGCATTGTAGAACCAAATTATACATACCTCGTAAGTAGAGATTCTATGTGATCAATGGCTATGGATGAGTCTTTGTCTTCATGTCACCATGGTCATATGTTCTTGATCTATAACTTGATTTGTCTTTCTTGATGTACCTTTCATGTTAGCAGACAAAATCATCCTCATACAACACCATAGTTCATTAGTATAGTCATAAGTGTCATAACCGTAATCAATGAATGTCTTCTATCATTCACATGCATTCATATTTTTACTATGGTGATAAGACACATCTAAAATTAACCAGGATTGTACTAACCTAAATAATATGAAGACAAACTTAATCATGAACAGATTCCAAAACATACATGTATCCCCTCAAGGCATACCTGTCGGGATTGCTTGTTCAAGGCTTCAAACATCTCCTTGGGTGTCTTTAGAGAAGACACATGTGGTATGAGATGGTCTTTGATAGTATATGCAATGATACTCTTGGCCTTGACCAAGGTCTTCTTATGTAAGGCCTTAGCCTCATCTCCCTCTGGAACTGAACCTCTTCACTTATGTAGGTGTCGAATTCATTCTCTTCTAGGATTAACCCAATCCACTTGATTTGTTGAATCCAAATTTGGAGCTAACTAGGGTTTGTCATATAAACCCTAAAAATCCAAACTTGGAATTTCAAACTTCTGTCTGGATAGGGAGATGCAGACGATTGAGACGAGCAAGCTGGTGTGCTTAAATTTTGAAAACTCCAAAAATTGACTCCTCAAAATTGACTTGCGAGTTTCGTATCTGCAACTTCTGTCAAATTTTGGTTTTCTGGTTTTTCTGGTTTTCTGGTTTTCTGGTCAAAATCCCGAACTAGGGTTTGATAGAGCTCGGGGTTATACCCAACCAAAAACTTCGATCTTGGTCTCTAAATTTTTATTTTGATGAGGATCATCCAACCATGGTCTCAGATTCCAAAATTCCAACTTTTGCAGAAACCCTAATTTCCCGCAGCAGTGACAAGCCAAAAAAGAAAGTGCTCATAATCCAATTCTATTTGGATAGAAATATATGCCATATTTTTTATGGTTTATCTCTGAAATTTTGGATCCTCGGGGTCTAAATCTTTGGCTTGTAGTATAATGACGTATCACCTTTTCAACCCCATAGATCTGAGCTCCAATGGATTCTCCATGAGAGAGATATGCCAAGTGTCACAACATGACCTTTTTATGGGATGAAACAGCATAGTGAACTTGTATGGAGTGCCACATGTCACTATTTCAACTTCAGCCTATGAAACCTATACCTATGAAACTACAGTGTGTGCCATAATTGTAACTTTTTACGGAATTCCATTTGGAGCTTCCTATCCTGAGATATGACCTTTGTTCCTAGGTCACCTATTTAGGGATGCATTCTGGAAGAGGCAGAAACCCTAACTTATATGGATCATATATAACAAAGTACAACGAATCTGAGGTTGAGCTTCAAATTCAAGGTACATGAACATTTCATCTTCGGCTTGTAAAAGTTTCAGATCCTTAACCTTCGCCAAAACTGATTTATAGCGAAAGTGCCATGATGACTGGTTTTTACTATACCAAGCCCTAGCTTCCAATTTCTCGCAAGTGCAACAAGTGTCGTAAATGCCATACAATGCCTTCTTTCAGGATAGCTATGATACCATGTTAGTTTTTCATCATTTAATTCAATATTATCTAGGATCTTAACTGAGAGAACAACATGTACAACATATCAAACACAAGAGACAAGAGACACAAAGCATTTCACCGAGGAAAACCAAGAAGGTGAAAAACCCCGCAACTTCCTGAGAGATAGAATGAGCACCAATAAAAAGATCACAAAGATGAATCCCCAAAATATAGATGTCTGCAGCAACAAAAACACCTTCTCCACTTGTGCGCACTCCTCCTTTCTCTCACTAATGCGAAGTGAGTGAGTGTATGAATGAATAAAATGAGAGAGTCACACTATCTATTTATACAATGACTTGACTTGCCTTTAACCCTAACTATGCTGACTTCCTAAGGAATCCTAATAACCCATCCACATGTCACTGGGCTGACCCCACTAGGGTGGTCTAATAACCCTTTGACCCACACTAGGCCGACCCCTCTAAGGTGGTCTAATAACCCATCAAATATAAGTTACGACACTTACAATATAACTTATGACACTTGCAAATACAAATGACGACACTTCCAACCAGAGGAATAATACATCTCTATTGGGGATACAATAAAGTACAAATGTAATACATACAATATACAAGTGAATATCTTCCAAAGTTACAAATACATCAACACTGCCTCTTCCAGAATTCAGTTTTAAAACGGTGACCTAGGGAGAAATTATATATCTTGGGCCAGGAAGATCCAAATTGAATTTTGTAAGATGTTCCAAAAAGGAAACGAACTGTATTTTTCTTGGTATGAGTTTTAGAACCAGAAGTTGAAACAGTGACATGTGGAAGTCTGTACAAGTTCACTATACTGAAACATTCCATAAACAGGTCACCTTGGGAAATTTAGCATAAGTTCCACTTGGTGAATCCAATCTTTCTCTAACCTAAGGGGTTGGAAAGAGGACAGATGAAAATACTTCAAAAAGAAGTTTCAGACCTTTAGGAGTAGAAATTTCTTAGATAAATCACAATTAATACTGGACAATTCAGTAGAAGAAATTGAAGAAACTAGGGCATCAAATATTTTACAGTTCTGGGAAAAGGAGTAAATTGTTCAATTTGCCTGGAGGAGGCACATATTTCTATGCAATCAGATTTGAAAGTCATTAAAGTTGAAAAATTAGGGTTTGTCTGTCAAACCCTATGTCCACCAGAAGCATTCTTCCAGAAAATCATTAAAGCAAGCATCTAGTTGAAGCACTTTCATTGCTAAGTAATATTATCTCTATTTCCATTTGAGTTTCTCTTTATATCAAGATGACAAACAGTGCCAAGCTTGAGGATAAGCTTGAAGGAGCTGAGAAATTCCGGTCATGGAAGAATAGAGTATGACTTGGAAAGCTATGTCAAAGAAGAAGTTGCAGATCCAGAGGGAGATGAGGACAGAGCTAAGCATAAGAAGAACTTGGTCAAAGCCAAGAGAATTATTGCAGACTCTATCAAGGATCATTTGGCCCCACATGTATCATCCTTGAAGACTCCTCCAGTGATGAGGAATATGTATTTTGATCTAGAAGAATTAACCGCACAAGGTGAAGTTTGAAGATGGTTATCAAAGGAGTAGGAGAAGCCTCCTACAAAGCTATATTCCAGAAAACCCATGAAGATGAAGATGATGCTCTATGTAAGAACCTCTTATTCATTTCAGCATTATATAAGAAGGGATACAGTTGTGATTGGTGATGAAGAAGAAGGAACACACAGATTCAGCACGAATACATAGTTCCATGTGATCTATGGTGTATAAGACTTTCTCATCATTGTCAATCATAAGAAAGAAAGGCATAGGTCCTCAGAATCAGATGATGGAGTTGAGAACACAGTCAGAGACTCCAGTAATTCCTGCAAGGAGACAAGGATCAAGAGGGATCATACCAAACAAACAAAGATAAGTATTTGAATTGTCATTTCCTATATATCTAATTGCTTAAATCATATTGTTCAGTTGCATACATATTTATGCTCCTAGATTTAGGAAGTGTATTATGCATGTTAGAGTGTTTGCAATGATGAACAGTATACTACTAATATGCATGTGATGGGTAAGTGGCCTACAATTTTGTACAACATTCCATTGATACTTATCTAGAATGAAACCTCTTTGTTGATATGTTGGGAGTAGTGGACGCTCTTAATTATGTTCTAGTAGATATGGAAGGCATTTAGAAAGTTACCATATGAATGTGGGATATGGATGAATGTTGTGTTGCAGCATTGGCTAATATAGTTGCATGACTGTGTGACCTATGTTTTGAAAATTCTGGCATGTTTCTAATCATGCAACTGAATTTGACTTATAGGAAAGATTGTGTACCATCACCTACAAGAGAATAATGATGAGACTTGTTCCAAAGAACAAGTGACGATGGTTCATCTATGACATTCAAGAATATTTACGAAATAAAGCATACTACAGAACTACAAAGCAAGGGTTCTCTTAGAAACAGGGAGTCGTTTATAACGAGACATTGCTCTAGTGTCCAAACACACTTCCTCAGTGGTGGATACTATACTAGATAGATGGTGTAATCGAAGTAGAAGTGTATATCGAGCAACCTCCAAGATTCAAGACTCTCTACAAAGAACCACATGTGCGCAGATTGAAGAAGGATTTGTACAGGCTCAGAAGGAACACATGGGATAGAATGATGAGATTGAGGATCACCTAGAGTGATCAGATATAAACCTTTGTTACAAGGTTGAAGATGAGGATCTCATAGATGGTTGCAAGAGAGAACTTGCAACAAATTTCAAGATCTTTGTATACAGTTACCTAGAGAGATGACATAGATGGATACATAGAAGATCATCATAATAGAAATATACTAGTCTCTCCAGTATAGAATGTCCTGATGCAGAGAGTACAAGATGCAAAGGGAGGATAGTGCTCAATTATAGAGGGAGCAAGAAAGCTCCTCTTCGGAGGGAGTGACTACAGCACAGATTGAGAGACATTGTCACTTAGCCTCTATATGTGGCAAAGGTTGTTTGCCTCAGTATCTCAGGGATATGCTCAAATTGATACCAGATGTCTCCAATCATGAAGAGGAAGTATATGTGGTGCGGTTTGAGATAGGTACCCAGAACATGATATGGCAAGATAGATGGATTTCTGAAGAGCTTGGGATTTACCAAGAGTAAAGCGGATTAAAACCTTAACTACAAGGTTGAAGAGGGAAATCCTGTGATTCTACTATTGTATGTAGATGACTTGTTCTTGATAGGTGAAGAGAAGCTCATAACAAAAAAAAAGAGGAATCTTTCCATAGAGTTTGAGATAAAAGACCTAGGTATGATGCATTACTTCTTAGGTCTTGAGGTGTGGCAAAATCCAGAAGAACTTTTCTTAGGCCAAGGAAAGTATGTGGTAGAGATCCTAAAGAGATTTGGGATGATGGATTGTAAGGACATGGACACACCTATGGCATCGAATCTGAAGTTGTTGAGTGATACTTCTTTAGAACTGGCGGATGCCATGATGTATCGACAGATGATTGGTTTGTTGATGTATTTGACGAACACAAGGCAAGTGTTAACACCTAAAAAGTGCTCACTAGCTCATTTCCCTATTCACATGACCCATTTGTCCACTTTTTCACCATCTGAGCCTCTGAAACCAACAAAAGGTCACCAAAAGACCTTGGTACACACCCCTTTTTCCATTAAAAAAGATTATTTTTCCAAGAAAATCATAAAAAACCCTCAAAAAGGGTCCAAATTCCCAAAAATATTAAAAAGGGAATTAAAATATTATTTTAATTCCCTTTTTAATATTTTTGGGAATTTGGACCCTTTTTGAGGGTTTTTTATGATTTTCTTGGAAAAATAATCTTTTTTAATGGAAAAAGGGGGTGTACCAAGGTCTTTTGGTGACCTTTTGTTGGTTTCAGAGGCTCAGATGGTGAAAAAGTGGACAAATGGGTCATGTGAATAGGGAAATGAGCTAGTGAGCACTTTTTAGGTGTTAACAGCAAGACTTATGCATTGTGGTGAACACTCTGAGTCAGTACATGGTACACCTAGTTATGGAAAAGCATGTGCTGAGTTACCTGAAGGGTATGGTTGATTATGGCCTCAGGTATTCATCAAATCAAAATATTTACCTACAAGGTTACGTTGATGTGGATTGGGACAGTAGTGTCACGGATATAAAGAGCACATCAGGGTGATGCTTCACTTTGAGATCGAGTATGATCTCATGGTTCAATAGGAAGCATATGAGTATGGCACTCAGTACTTTCAAGGATGAGTATATGGAAGCTTGTTTGGTGAGCTACGAGGCAGTGTGGCTTCTGAAGTTGCTATAAGGAATGTTTGATCTCGATTTAGATGGGACTTGTATCTTCTATAACAACTAGAGTTGTATGAAGTTGTTGAAGAACCCTGTGTTCCGTGACAAGTCAAATCACATCGAGATCGGGTATCACTATATCCTGGATATGGTGCAGAAGGGAGCAATGAGGCTCTAGTAGATAGCAACAGAGGAGAAGATAGTCGATGTGTTGACCAAGCCTCTATCGAGAGGGGAATTTGAATACTTTAGGGACAAGCTTGGAGTGGTCCAAATCAAGAGGGAGTGATGAGCTCGAATGAGTTAGCAAGTATTCAAGGGTTATGTGATGTAATTGATTCTCCTAGGCTACGTGATGATCTGGATGAGCAGTGAGGTAATGTAGGTAGTTGCGGTATGCAACATAATGGATGCTCCTGGGATTGAACCACCGGATGGCTTGCTCGATTCGTGGATAAGAACAGTTGCATCTGGTATGAAAAAGGACCAACTCTGTGAAAAATCATAGATTTGATCTAGTTCACATCCAATATGAAAGAGGACTGGCACTGTGGTGGAAAATCCTAGACTTGGTCTAGGTCACATCCAGTATGAAAGAGGACTCGCACTGTAGTGGAAAATCCTATATTTGATCTAGGTAACATCCAATATGAAAGAGGACTAACACTATGGTGGAAAATCCTAGACTTGGTCTAGGTCATATCCAGTATGAAATAGGAATAGCACTGTAGTGGAAAATCCTAGATTTGATCTAGGTCACATCCAGTATGAAAGAGGACTGGAACTATGGTGGAAAATCCTAGACTTGGTTTAGGTCACATCCAGTATGAAAGAGGACTGGCACTGTGGTGGAAAATACTAGATTCGATCTAGGTCACATCCAGTATGAAAGAGGATTGGAACTGTGGTGAAAATCCTGGGATGATGTAATGTGTGCTCCTGGTCTACTTAATGTAGTTGCGGGTGATCATTCGCAGGTCCTGTAATGATGTAATGTGTGCTCCTGGTCTGCTCAGTGTAGTTACGGGTGATCATTCATAGGTGGAAAATCGTAGACTCTATCTAGGTCACTTCCAGCATGAAAGAGGGTTAGATCTGTGTGTGAAAATCCTAGACTTTGTCTAGGTCACATCCAGCATGAAAGAGGGTTGGCTCTGTGTGTGAAAATAATAGACTCCGTCTAGGTCACATCCAACATGAAAGAGGGTTGTCTCTGTGCGTAAAATTCCTAGACATGGTTTAGGTCACATCCAGCATGAAAAAGGGTTGGCTCTATGAAACTTCTTATGATATATAGATCTGAGAGATGTTAGATGGAAATAGTCTATGTACAAGAAGTGCAGCAGCTGGAAGATGATAGTGATGATGACTGAAGAATACCTTCCTTGTAAAGAGGGAGTGTTGAAGAATGTAACTTCGGAATATATTATTATTTGTATCATTTGGGTCATTTGCAATATTTATATTGTACACCCTAAGGGGATTATTATTGATGTAATTGATCATGTAAAAGTCATTGAAGAGTCAGTGTAAACCCTAACTGTTAGGTCGGCCTGGAAATAGATAGAAAATAATATTTTGTTGTAAATTGTACTGGTCAGCCCAGTTAGGTGAGTCAAGCCAACCCTATTTGGTAAAAAAAACCCTTCAAGCTTATCCTCAAGCTTGGTGTTGTGAGACATCTTTAAAGAGTACTTCAAATGGAAATAGAAAAGATTTAGATCTTACCACTTGATTTGCTGAAAACTGTATCTGGTCCTGGATTAGGGTTTGTCAGAGAAACCCAAAAAATTCAAACTATGAATTTCAACTTTCTAAAAGTATAGAAAGATGCGCCTTGATGAGCTGATTAGCCTGGTATACTCAGAATTTGAGTTCTGCAAAGTTTCACCCTTCAGAAATGCCTTTTAGTCTTTCTGGATTCACTAAGGAGGACCCTGAATTAGGGTTTGAGTTTCCCAGAGTTTTACCCAGCCAAAAATCTCCATCCAAAGCTCTAAACTTTGATGTTTCCAAGGAGCTTCCAGCTGTGTCTTCAGATTTCAGAAATTCTTATTTTTTAGGAAACCCTAATATTTAGGGCCAAAACTAAAAGTGCTCATAATTAAATTTTGATTGGACAGATAGATTCACCTTGCTGAGGAGAGTCAATCTATCATATTGCTTTTCCAAAATCTATGGAGAGAAACCCAATAAACAAGAAACCTTGTTTTCCGTCACTGCACAATGTCTTCTTCTCAGGTTAGCTCAGATACCATGTTAATTTTTTAGCATTAATTCACAATACTCTAGGATCTTTACTGAGAGAAAAACATGTACAGTATATCAATGCATATCAATCATCACAAGATGCAAACATGAGAGACAATAGACACACAGAGTTTCCATGGGAAAACCCTAAGCTGAAAAACCCCACAACTTCCTCAGAGATAGAGAGAGCAATGATACAACCAAAGTACACAGATATAGACTCCTCCTAGCAGCTGATCCTCCTCCTCACATGTGCACCACTTTTCGAGTGATGTAGAGTGAGATAATGAAATGATCAAAATAGAGATCGGGAGATCTCTATTTATACTTGTCCTGACTGCCCAATAAACTTATGGGGCTGACTTGTCTAGCTTAGTACAATAACCCATGGTTAACTTAATCAGGGCCGACCCCACACATGGTGATCTACTAACCCATCGGCAAGTTACGACACTTGTCAATACAAATGACAACACTTCCTTATAGAGGAATAACACATCTCTATAGGAGTACAATATACATAGATGAAATACATTCCGAAGTTACATATACATCAACAAATTTGATTTGTAGGAAATATCATGTGCTATGATCTACAAAAGAAGGATGATGAACACCTGTTCCAAAGAACAAGTGATGGATGTTCAACAAGAAGACTTACAAATCAAACGTACTATAGAAGGCTCGTGGCTAGAGGATTCTATTAGAAAGAGGGAGAGGATCATGGAGAGATGTTTGCTCCAGTGGCTAGACACACTTCTAGAGATAGATTACACCCATGGATGACAAGACCATCCTCTTGAATGGTGTAAATGAAGAAGAAGTGCATATCCAGCAAAGTCTCAGGATTCGATAGAGAATCAAATGATTGAAGAAAGTTTGTACGGGTTCAACAGGTACCCAGGATCGATAGTCATTGGATGAGCTTGATGATCACCACGAGGATGCGGATTTCAACCTTTGCTACAAGGTTGAAGTTGGTTTGTATATACAGATGGATGCAAGAAGGAACTCACCATAGAGTTCGAGTGATCTTGAGGCTCATATCAGTAGACCCATCTGACGGGAGATGGAATAGATAGATATGTAGAATATCACTCAATGCAGAGTGTGAATGATGTTTAGTCACAGAGGGAGGACAATACTCAGATATAGAAAACTCCACTTCAGAGGGAGTAGATCTCCGAGTTAAAGAATCTTGGCATGATTCTTGTGATTAGATATGTGGCTGAGATTAGATGAGATTTTTCCTTAGCCAAGGAAAATGTGAAGTAGAGATCTGGGTATGATGCACTATTTTCTAGGCATGGAGGTGTGGTAGAGTGCGGATGGAATCTTCCTTGGACAAAGGAAGTATGCAGTAGAGATCCTGAAGAGGTTCAGGATTATGGACTGCAAGGCCATGGCCACACCTATGGCATCAAACCTAAAGCTATTGAGTGATGAAAGTTTTAAACCTAAACAGTGCAGTAAAAAATCATACAGATTCTTAACCATTAACAGAAAATACACAATGGCACACACATAACACAGAGATTTTCACCTGGAAACCCTTAACCGGGAAAAAACCAGCAAAACTTAGAGCTGCACAACTCTTTTCATTATATGTTTTCTTTACCGTTTATAATACAATATATGGTATTCGCAACATCTAAAACCCTAATTCGTTTACCCAAAATTAGGTTATAACCCTAATCCCTTTACTGGGATTAGATAGAATACAATGGGCCAAAATTGCAAAAAAATCAAAAAACAACCCAAAAATGTTTTGCGCTCCGCGAGGAATCTGGGCCCCCTTCGTGTCATTTCGGACCGTTACTAGGTCCCCCCTCCTGCCGCGCCCGGTGCAGCCAAATCACTACTGGGGAGGGGATTGTGGTGTACACGCACCCACCATGTGAAGAGATATAACACACCCAACAAGTGATGCTTCATCAGATTCAGTTGATGCCACGATGTATAGTCAGATGATTGGGTCCTTGATGTACCTGACAAATACGAGACCAGATATTTGCTTTGCTGTGAACACATTAAACCAGTTCCTGACGAATCCGAGGCATGTTCACTTGATTGCTACAAAGCATATTCTAAGGTACCTGAAGGGTACGGTTGATTATGGGCTCAAGTATGATGTGAATCAAAAGATTAACCTAGAGGGTTATGTTGATTTTGATTGGGCAGGCAATGCCATTGATAGGAAGAGCACTTCAGGGTGTTGCTTTAGTATGGAATCAGGTGTGATCTCTTGGTTTAGCAGGAAGCAATCCTGCGTGGCATTGAGTATAGCCGAAGTAGAGTATGTCTCAGCTTGTTCGGCTAGTTGTGAGGCAGTATGGCTAAGGAAGCTACTGTCTGATTTGTTTGGTCTCCAGTTGGATGTGACTTGTATATATTGCGACAACCAGAGTTGTGTGAAGTTGTCTGAGAACCCGGTGTTCCATGACAAGTCAAAGCACGTCGAGATCAAGTATCACTATATCAGGGATATGGTGCAGAGAGGAGCAGTGAAGCTCCAGTATGTTGAGACGGACGAGCAGATAGCCGATGTATTGACCAAGCTGCTAGCTAGAGTGAAGTTTGAGTACTTCAGAGAGAAGCTTGGTGTACTTCAGATCGAGGTTCCTTCCAAGGGGAAGTGATGAGTCCATAAGACGCAGATGCACACGGGCCATTCTCACATAGTGGTAGGAAAGTCCTCCTATGGTGTAGACATAAGGGCTGGGCCATTCTCACATTGTGGTAGGAAAGTCCTCCCATCATGCAGATGTAAGGGTTGGGCGTGGCTTTTTCAACATGGTCAGGGGTTATTCCTTCCATGGTCGTTGATGTAATTGTCGAGGCTTTTCCGACATGGTCAAAGGAAAGTCCTTCCATGGTCGTTGATGTAATTGTCGAGCTTTTCCAACATCATCAGAGCGAAATTCCTTCCATGGTCGTTGATGTAATTGGTGTAGCCTTTCCGACATGGTCAGAGTAGTCCTTCCATGGTCATTGATGTAAGTGTTGAGCCTTTCCCGGATGGTCAGAGGAAAGTCCTTCCATGTCGATGATTGTAAGTGTTGTGTTGTGTGCATCTGGGCTGTGCTCCGTTGATGACGAGATGATCTGAAGATGATGAGGTAACTGTATGGTACACATGTTTTGCATAGACATATAATCAGTCCTGGGATGCTCCTTCAGGTTTTGCAATGGCATATAATCATTCATGGGAGATCTTGCAAGTTTTTCAAGTGGCATATAATCAGTCCTGGGATGCTCCTTCAGGTTTTGCAGTGGCATATAATCAGTCCTGGGAGATCTTGCAGGTTTTGTAGAGGAATATAATAAGTCCTAAGATGTACATACTTGATGGCTTGCTCGCAGAGATGATGAAGACCTACATGGAGGCTAGGCCTACATCCAACATGAAAAAGGGTTGGCTCTATAGAACTTCCTATGACGAGTAGATTGGAGATTGATGGTTGAGATAGCAGTAGCAGTGACGATGATGATCCATCTTTGACGATGATCCAATGACGAATACTTGTGTTGATGAACTGTGTCAAGAGAATACCTTCCTATTTAAGAGGGAGTGTTGATTATTTTGTAACTTCAGAATGTATTCACTTGTATATTTTATATTGTATTTGTATTTTATTATTGTACCTCCGATGGAGATGTTTATTCCTCTGGTCAGAGAAGTCATTATTGTACTTGGGTCATGTAAAGTCATTGAGGTCAATCCTCCCATGTAATTCGAGGCATTAGTTCCCCTAGAGTCATTTGTATTGGGGTGTTTAAGTCCCCTAAAGGAGTCGGCCCAGTCAACTTTAGTTGAGGCCGACTTGTCAAGTGGTAAAGGTAAAGTGAAAGGTAAAGTATAAATAGAGAGTTAGGCTCTCTATTTATTCACTCACTCACTCACTCGTTTGCATAAGTGAGAGAGAGAGAAGTTCGCACAAGTGGAGGAGGAGGAAGCTGTTGGAGACCATCTCTTTTTTTTGGGGTTTTGTATTATTGCTCTTTCTATCTTTCAGGAAGTTGCGGGGTTTTCTCCTTTATGGTTTCCCCGGTGAAATGCTTTGTGTCTCGTGTCTCTTGTGTTTGTTTTGTTGTGCATGTTATTCTCTCAGTTAAGATCCTAGATCATATTGAATTAAATGATGAAAAACTAACAACATATGCCACAATCCCAACTGGAAAGGGTTCATCTATAACCTTGTTTAATGAACCACCTATGCAAGAGCATGTTGATACACCTGAACACTTTTTTACTGAGGCAATGTACTCAAGTAGTGAAATTGGAAATTTCATGGTTTTGGCAAATTATTGGGAGGAAGTTAAGAAACAGCCTTTCCCATCTCATCAAATTTGTAGGATGCACTTTGATGGGGCCCATTCCCAACATGGTGCAGGAGCAGGGATTGTTTTGACTTCACCCTCTGGAGAAGAAAGCATGTTTTCTTTTCGCTTGGATTTTGATTGCACTAATAACATTGTTGAATATGAAGCCTTTCTCCTAGGATTAGAGCTTGCTCGGGAAATAAACATTAAGTCCTTATCTCTCATAGGTGACTCTGAACTCATTGTATCTCAAGTCAAGAATCAGTTTGCTGCTAAGAATAATAGACTTAGAGATTACATAAATCTAGTTTGGGATACCATTGAATGTTTTGATGTATTTGGAATCAAAGTAGTTCCCCGTGAGCAAAACACCTTGGTTTTTGATGCGTTTGGAATCAAAGTAGTTCCCCGCGAGCAAAACACCTTGGTTGATGAACTATCTGTCATAGCTAGTACCCTTCAAGCCTCTGAATCTTTCAAGCAAAGAAATTACATGGTTGAAGTTTTATTCAGACCCTCAATTCATGTTAACCAAGATTATTGGTAAGTTTTTTATGATGATGCTCAAATCATCCAATTCTCGACTGCTACTCAAGCCCCAACGATAAACTTTGAAGATCAAATAAAGGGTAGTTCCATTGAGGGCATGGACATAACAGAAATCACTTGTCTTTTAGAAAAGAACTTCAACATGCATGATGAATTTAAGGGTAAGAGATCCGAACAAATTGACGAGGTCATTGAGATCAATATAGGCTCTTCTTGCTCCCAAAAAATGATTAAGATAGGGAAAAATGCCTCTAAAGAAGAAAGAAGGAAAATGGAAGAATTAATTAGAGAGTACAAGGATGTTTTCGCTTGGACTTATGATGATTTGAAAACCTATGACCAATTTGTTATTGAACACACCATTCCTTTTAAAGAAGGAGACAAGCCTTACCGCCAAAAGTTGCGTAACGTAAACCCTAAACTATCTCCCTTAGTTAAAAAGGAGTTGGAAAAGATGTTGGTAGCAGGCATCATTAGGCCAGTCATGCATACAACATGGGTGTCTAATCCCATGGTTGTAAGGAAGAAAAGTGGGGAAATTAGGATTTGTATTGATTTTAGGAACCTGAATCAAGCTTCGTTGAAAGATAATTATCCATTACCTAATATGGAAAATTTATTGCAAAGTGTAATGGGGGTCAAGCCTATACTCTTGAATCCTAGAAATCCAGTTGAAGGATGTCTTGTCTCAGCCGGATGGCATAGGGGTTAGAGGAAACTGGATTTCTAGGATTCAAGAGTATGACATTGAAGTCAAGCCAATTAAGATAGTAAAATTTCAAGGATTGGCCCAACTGTTAATTGATTCCAAGATGCAACAACATTATAAGGAGGTGAGTATTAAAAATGTTATGGTGCTCTATATTGATGAAGACCATGAGTGGTACAAGGACATCATTTTCTATCTTAGACATATGTCTTGTCCCGACCACCTTTTAGACCACCAAAGAAGAGATTTAAGGTTAAATGCATCTAAATATGAGTTAATAGATGATGGTTTGGGATGGAAAAATCCAGATGGAATTGTGCTAAAGTGTGTCAACCATGATGATTCCCAAATAATCATAAAAGAAACGCACTATGGATTGTGTGGAGGACATTATGCACCCAGAACTACAGCTGCTAAGATAATGAGATCCGGGTATTATTGGCCATCTTTATTCAAGGATGTGCATGCCTTTGGCAGAAATTGCCAAGAATGTCAATTCTACTCAGGAAAGCCTAGGTTGCCTGCCCTGCCCTTGACCCTTGTCATAGTATAAGCACCTTTCCAACAATGGGGAATGGATTTTGTGGGACCAGTAGACTCTAGATCTTCTAGTGGATATAAGTACATTTTGACTTGCACAAATTACTTTTCTCGGTGGGTTGAGGCGGTCCCTACTAAAAGAGCAACTGCAGAATTAGTGGTTAAGTTTTTGGAAGAAAGCATAGCCTCTAGATACGGTTTCCCTTTAAAAATCACAACAGATAATGCAAAAGCTTTTAGCAAAGAAGAAATGTCAACTTTCTGTTCTTATCATGGAATCACTCTTTCCCACTCTTTTAACTATTATCCCCAAGGTAACGCATTAGCAGAATCAAGCAACAAGAACTTAATGAGGCTTTTGAAAAGGATGATTGGTGAAAACAAAAGAACCTGGGATGTTAATCTCAAGTATGCCCTTTGGGCGGACCGAATGACAGTTAAAATAATAACAAGTAAAGCTCCTTTTGAAATAGTGTATGGGAAAAAATGTAGGCTTCCCATTAATCTTCAAATTCATGTATATGAACTTCTGCAACAATGTTCTTCAGAGCAAGAAGCCATGCAAGCAAGAATTGACAAATTAGTTGAACTGGATGAAACAGAAGAGAGGCATGGAACAAAATGGTCTTAGAATGGGAAAGAGTGAAAGGAACTTTTGACCAAAGAAGTAGGAATGTTGTTTTTGGGATAGGTGATATAGTCTTGCTTTGGGATAAGAATAAAGAGAAGCCAGGAAATCATGGAAAGTTTGAGAAGTTGTGGATGGGACCCTATCGTGTGAGCAGAATAGCAAGAAAAGGTTTTGTATGGTTGGAAACTCCTGATGGTGATGAGTTAAAGTTGTCGGTAAATGGGGTATATTTGAAACATTACTACCCCCTTGTCCCTCTTGAATGAGTCTTTGCTTGCATGTTTAGAGTAGGTAGGTTCTCGAATAAGCTCTTTTTGAGCAGTAGGATTTGCATGCTTTTCTTTTCTGAGTGTTGAGTATTGCGATTTTTCTTTTTTCTTTATGATGAGTTTGTCTTCTTGCCGAGTTGTTGATTGAGTTGAGCCTTGCTCCTTCCTAAGCTTGTCTCACCTCCTGCATGCATTGAAGAGTAGCTAGACTTTTGGGTATTTGTTGTTCTTCTGTGTTAGTTGAGTTGAGTATGCCTGCTTGAAAAGCTTTATTTTCCTCCTGCACATTAATAAATAAAAATTATATGCCATGTTAGATTAGTATTTCATATACGCATTTTAGTTTATGTTTTAGAATAGATTTCATTTTCAATTTTATTTTATATTTTTCCCATACATGCTTCATGAGGTATTTTAGTGGCTATGAGCGCAGATACAGGTGCAAAATAAATAAATAAAACTTAAATCAAGGATGATGAGGTGTTGGATTGAAGTTGATGTAGAGTAGTTCGAGACCAAAGATTATGAGGTTCTTAACCGCTCTCTGCCTTAGAGCACTTGTCCCAGCTGGAGCCAGATGTTATCACGCCATAGTAGTTGGGCTACTATTTTTGCTGAGCAGATATCTGCACTTTACAGAGCTTTGCTTTTACAGAGATCAGTTATGATGAGCTTGTTATTTGAGATCACTTATGGATCAGAGATGTATATTGTATCAGACTTTTATTAGACCTTGTGCCAAGGCTGAGCCTTGAGAGCCTAGATTTGATGACCGATGTGACCCTTTGTTCCATACAATTTCAGTTAAGTGCCCAGTGATATTATTGCAGCAGTGTTTCAGATGTTTATTGATGATTATTATGATGTGATGTGACCTATGGACTTCTTATTATTGGCTTTGGATTATTACCTTGTTGTTTTAGTCATCTTCATAGCATTGACTTGGTATATGATTCATGATGTGGTAGTACTATTTAAAATAAAATGAAATATCTTGGATGATGTTATAAATATAAAACAGATGTATTACTTGTACACTTAGGTTTTCTGACAATACTCATCGGTTCATGACCCTCCTATGAGCATAGATATGGTCTTTCTTGAAATCCTTGTCTGCTAGCTTAGGCACCACATTCATTCGACTCCATCCATCCATGACCTTCCTGATTTGGCTTTCACCTTTGACTTGCCTTCTTGACTTATTGGTACTAAGGACTTCCCCATTTCTACCTCTGTGTTGGACCACATCCATGTTTGTTTTGTGTCTTGGCTTTGAGTTGGTGACATAACTTGCCTTTGGTAAGTTGGATTGTATGCCTAAATCATTCTGGTTGGTTGTCCCGATGTTTGGCACTATGCAGAACTCCCCCTAGTCACTTGAGATGTTGTTGGCTAAAACTGAAAGCTCATGTACTACTTGTATTGGAAATGTATTATCAAAGCCTGTGAACTTAAAATTCTAGAATGTGTTTCTTAACACACGTGAATATAGGCTGTAGCAATGAACTGCTAAAATACCCCGCGAAGGGTATAGAAAGTTCTAAAAAGTAATGGTTACTCAAAATTTATATCTATTATTGTTGACCTTGTAAATGTGAATATGCCCCGGATGCAAGCTGCGATTAGTTGTACTTCTTAGCACATGTGAAATCCCAGAGGGGTCATATAGGCCAAAAGTCCATGGAAATGAAATGAATGATCCTAATGAACCTGGATCAACTTGATGTAGACATGATGCCTAAGTTGAATAAACACTCTCTAAACAACTTATCCATTTGTGAGGCACAACCCTTCCCTTTGTTATTTTTTTCCAGCACAGAGTGTAGCTCCCCTTTCCCCGTCCAAAGTGTCACTTAGTTGAGTTTGTTCAAATCCTCCCCCTTTGCCCAACCTTGTCCTTAGCCTTCATCCTTAGCTAGCAATTAGGCCATGTCCAATGGGTGAGTCTGTCATTAAAGCTTTTGTGCAAGTAAAATATAAATAACATTGAAATATATATATGTATTAATTGCCATGGAATGATGTTTATACTTTAAGTTAAGTTGTGAGTGTGATTAAAGGAACATGTCTTAGTCTATTGTTATAAGCTTGTCCTTCGTTATATTTTGGCCTAGTCAAACATAGTTTAACCATGGTCATTCTTGGGATCTGTGACGAGATGGACCACTTGTGCTTATGGATGATGATTTATGGTCCCACATACACCTACTGATGATTCCATATGATGGACATATGCTTCAGATGATGATTGATGCAGTTGGTCAGGTTTATTATTATTTCCAGATCATCATATTTTACATTGTTCGGGTATGGTGGACCCTACAGTTGACCCCACAAGTCAACCCATGGTGTTTGAGTACTCATTTCTAGTATATTTGGGTCTTGTGGATCCATTGAGACACTTATCTTTCAGTTCTGGGCACTTCTGACAGTGATAGATGCAGTTATCCACCTGTTGACTAGTTTTGGGCATGTTGATCTAGCCTGTCCAACAGAGGCTTGGAGGCCAGTCGTTTCCTAGGGCGTTGTGTAGGTATGGGGTGGTTTAACCACTTGTTTTTACCATTATGCCCCCCTTCCAAATATCCTATTGCTCTCAGTTTGACAGCACAGGCACCCTGGGTGGCCGTTTGGGCAGTTTCAAGGTTTTTCAGGAGGATTAAAAATGGAATAAAAGGGTCACTGAGGAATTTGATTTGGGAAATTGAGGCAAGGTTTTGGCACTTGGTCTTCTCAAAGGTCTTCTAGGGTGAACCCCCCATCTTCCATATCAGTTGGCATCAGTCAGTAGGGTCCACAGTGGCCACAAGAGGCCTTTTACTGCATGTCTATCTCAGTTTTGAAGACAAGATTTTAATCATTTGTGTTATGTGGACATGCCATTGTCCCATTATTTTATATTAATGTGCCATGGGTACTAGCTAGTGAAGTATTGATACCTCCTAGCCCTACCATGTGTATCTTGAGTCATGTCTATGTCATATTTGGTGGGCTCATGTATCTTGGCCCCTTTTGGAGGATGACGTCACCCTCACTTAGTCACTTTTAGCTATGACGTTATCTCTCTTTCGAGTAATCCATGTGATATTATGTATTGTCTCATCTTAGCCATTGATTAGATTGTGAGATATTTTTATCTCAACCACTCATTTCAAAAAGCGGTTTTGTGGTTTAGGGTTTTGGTCTTTATTATCCTATATAAGGAGGAGACCCCCTATTGTAAAAGCACCTTTGGGCTCTGGAAAACTTGGAATGAAAATATTATTTTGGAGATCTACTTCTTGGCTTTGATTGGGTTACTCTTGTATATGTTCTTGCATCTCTTGCTTTTACATTCTTTGCTTTATAGGTGAAATCGACATCTACACAGGGAGGTTGAATTGCTTGGAGCTAGAGCATGATTTTGCTTGATGGGAAGATTGTAGGGGTTGCTCACATCCCCATGGGAAAAACGTCTTCATCTTGAGGGAGTTTTTCAATTGTGCTTTGTCCATTGATTACTTCTTTGACATGACATGCTTAGATCTCATTGATTTGTGGATCAAATCTAACTTGATGTAGTTTGATTTACAGGTTGCATGGGACATCTCTCCTCCTAGAGCTTGGAAGATTTGGGTTGAATACACTTGGATCAAGCTTGGAATTGTAAATAAGGGAAAGAATCATCCATATGCTAAGAGGCCACAAGATTTTGAGGTAAGATCTACAAAGTACATATTGATTTCGCTTTTTCTCCATCCTATTGGTCACACAAACTTTTAAAATCAAAACCCTCATTTTTACTTTTTCCTAGATATACTTGGATCTAGCTTAGCTTTGGGTATGAAATTTAAAACCCACCTCTATAGCATCCACGACAATTCAGATCTATAGTTTGGTGGTGATTGGCCTCCATTTGACACACTTCCCAAAGCACCTAGCCCTCCTTGAGGCAATTCGCACTCCTTGAGGAAGGCTAGTTTGGCTAGTTCCTTGACATGGGTAGGTGAGATCCCACTTGATTTGCATAGATCCACCTTGATAACCTACCCCTAGTGCTTCACCTCTTTGATTTTTTCCTTGTGGACCCCATTCCTCATTTTGAGGGTTGAGCCCCACTTGGGTCATTAGGTGATGCATTTTCAATCTTAGATGTATGGATATCTAGCTCATATTAGGGCATGCCATTTCAAACCCACCTTGATAATTTCCTTAACTACCCCGATCTACATTTTGGTGAAATTTGAACTCCATTTTCCCCCCCTCAAATCATGGCACTAGTCTCCCTTGGGTAAATCGCACTCCTTGGGGTTAGTGTTCTTTTGATAGATCCCATATGTGGGTGTTTCCTATCTCATCCTAGATCCATAGATCTACATCATTGCATACCCCTTAGTGCCATCTCACTCCTAAATTTACCTTGTGGGCCCCATTTGGACCATTTTCCACTTCTTAAGGAGTGGGCCCCACTTGTGTCTTTTCATGGCACTAGATCTATCCATTTGTGCTTCATACGTGGCCTTAGTCATTCATTGGTTGAAACATTTGTCACCGCTTAAGACTCTTCAACCATACTTAAACTCTTGGGTCCACTTAATCTAACTCACTCATTGGTTTCCGTAACTCACTTACACATTTCCTTAGGTACCTTTTGGGTTAGATAATCTTCATTGATTGGCTAGGGTCTCCCCCTTGGTCTTGATTCGTCTTGATCTAAAGTGAAGAGTGCCTCAGTTATCGTGACACCCAGCTTGCATTGGGAACCGTTGCATCTCTTGGGTCACCTCTTTAGTTGTCTGTCTCCTCTACCATCTCGGATGGGATACCTTTAGGGACAACTACAAGTTGTGTGATAACAGGTCCATCCCAACTATACAGAGGAGCCAGAGGAAGGAGAACGCCTTTTCCACTCATATATGTGGGTCAAGGGAACTTCACTACATTTCATTGTGGACAGTGGTATCCAAAAGAACCTGATTTTTACAAAGGTCATAAAAAAATTGAAGTTTCCAATGACACCACACCCGCAACCCTACAACATTGGGTGGCTCAATCAAGGATGGGACATTCGCGTCAGTCAACAATGTCACCTACCCTATGGAATCAATCTATTCAAAGATGAGGTAATGTGTGATGTTTCCCCACTTCAATTTTGTGATGTTCTTTTAGGAAAACCATATATGTGGAAACGTCATGTTGTGTAAATCTAGGCCTCGTAACTTCATCTTTACTTTGGGAAAGAAAATCTATAGGATACGAAAGACAATTTCCACCGCAATGTCTCTCATTACAGCTCACTAGTGCCAAAAGATAATCTCCCATACTGGGAAATTTTTCCTTTTCATGATTCGTTTTGAGGGTGAGTGAAAGATCACAGCAACTTCCACTACCTCTACACAGGATCCCTCTACACAGTTGAAACATGTGTAAAATATCATGGAAGCATACGGAGATATATTCACCACACCTGTCGAGGTGTTGGTACATTGCCAAGTCAAGCATTCCATTGATTTGATACCTGGAGTGCCTTTACCTGACGAGCCAATATACAGGCATTCTATAATGGAAAATAAAAAAATCAAATGTTAGATTCAAGAATTAATTCGAAAAGGGCATATTTGACCCAAATCCTCACCTTGTGGGAGTCCAATTGTGTTGCTACAAAAGAAAGATGGGACATGGTGACTTTGTATTGATTACAGAGCTCTCAACAAAATCACAATCCGGAATCAGTATCCCATTCCCCAAATCGATGACCTTCTTGACCAACTCAAAGGTTCTAAATTTTTCATTAAGATTGATTTGAAGTTTGGCTATCATTAGGTGCCAATTGAGCAAACTGATGTGTAGAAGATCGCCTTTAAATATTGAGAAGTCCTTTTTGAGTGGTTGGTCATGCCTTTCGACTTGAATAATGATCTGGCAACTTTCATTAGGATAATGGACGATATTCTCTGGCCATTCACCAATTATTTTGTGGTTGTATATCTAGATGGTATCCTCATCTACAACAGAATGTGGGAAGAACATTTTTAGCATATGCATCAGGTCCTCAGCACCCTACAATAACACAAGTTATATGCCAATGTAAAGAAGTGCTCATTTGGCATGGAGAGGATTCAATAACGAGGATACATCGTGGACGAACATGGTGTGCATGTGCATTTGGCCAAGATCCAAGCCATTTGTGATTGGATGACCCCGAAAACTCTCACAGAGCTTCACAGCTTCCTAGGCCTTGCCAACTTCTATCGCAAGTTTGTGTTGGGCTTCTCTAATATTGCTTGGGCCCTTAGCTAGGTGACCAAAGGTGGGTCTAAGGAAAAATTTGTTTGGTCCAAGCCACAACAACAAGCATTTGAGGAACTAAAGCAGCGCTTATGTTTAGTGCCCATCCTTACCTTACCAAACCTGCAACAACCCTTTGAAATTGAGATAAATGCTTCAGATTGTGCTATTGGCATAGTTGTCACTCAACATGTCCATCTAGTGGTGCATCAAAGTGAGATTATGCTGCCCATAAGTACCCCAATTATGACAAGGAAATGTATTCCATTGTCCAATCGTGTCTCCAATGGAAGCATTGCATCCTAGGAAAAGAGACAAACATCAACACTATTCACAAGCCCGTGCAGTTCATGCAAACACAAGGAAAGTTACAGAATGACTGCCACCAAAATTGGTCCACATACTTGCAACAATTGCAACTGAACATTAAATATAAGAAGGGAAGCACTAATCAAGTAATTGATTGCCTTATTTGACCTCCAGTAGCAGCATTGACCATAGTGCTCAACTCTTGTGGCAACCATACCTCCAGGTGGCCTAAACTATATGACAATGATCCTGAATTTGCTCCCACTTATCAAGCATTATGTGCAGGCACACCAATGGCAGACTTTCATCTCCATAAATTATTTCTATGCCACTTAGGTCATCTCTATGTTCCTTCAATCGAGCATGTGAATCTAATTTGGGAAGTGCATTATAGTCGGGTGGTAGGGCACTTTAGCACTGAAAAGACAATGGAAATACTCTAGAAGTATTTTTATTGGCCCAAACTCTAATAAGAAATTGGCATATATATCAAATCATACAATGCATGTGCCATCACAAAACCTACTGTTAGCACTTATATTTTATCCTGGTTGTAAAAGAATAACACCTAAGGTAACTTATTTCAAACCAGACTTTAGGTAGAAAACTTAGCCATTTTTTCCACCAGAGAGGGCTCTCTCACAAGATATATGTAAAGGCTAAAAGTATATAGAAACACGCTCAAATTTCTCAAAAATGATTTACTTGGTTGAAAAGGAAACAAGAAACATTGGGCATGGAGTCAGCATTCAAATTTTTAACGTGCCATCAAGAGACTTATACCAAATAGATTTTCACAGAGGCAAGATAGTAACCATATCACAGTCAATTTGATTTTGCAAGTGGTATAGAAAGAAATAATGACAGTGCATCAACAACAGGCATCTAACTAGGATGAATCCATTTTCAACTTTGGAGAAATAATGGATACTTAAATGCGATAAAATGGGGCATAACCAGCATGAATCCCAATTTATTTCAAACGTTCATTTAAGCATAGAAGAAAAACATAATGGAAGATATAACAAAGAAAGTAGACATGCACATATAGAGATAAGGGAAAAAACAGACTGTAAAAATGATCAACACATGAATCTCTGGTCTCTAAAGATAGGTATTTCCACTGTACGGCCTTTTATTATTCTATCAAAATTTGACTTCAAAACTTATTGTCTCTCAAAGAGTTTCCAACCCTTTCAAAAATGATTCTCATTGTCTTTTATACAAAGTTCGAAAGAAGCTTGACATAACCGCTTCTTTTAACTAGTAACTGAAAATGTCTTAACTCGAAAGATAACTGTCTTTAAACAATATTACAATTTTTTTTAAATAAAAACATCATGTTTGCCACTTGGCAAGAGTTTTGAATGTATTTTCATGAATGAACAAAATATCTTGTCCTTCCATATTTATCCACAAAGTTCCATTGATCGGTCGTGGGTAGATCATAACTGGTCATTTCCTTCACTAAGACTCGCATTTCAAGGTGACCTGCATAAGAAATAAGAGGAAGATTCTCACAGATTGAGATCAACATATTTAAAATTTCAAAGTCCTCAGCCATTATCTCCATTAAAATCTTTCCAGTAAGCATATGATCCAAATGCTGAAACTTTTTGTGATCCATTCTTATGTCAAACAGTAACCTCTTATATTCATTTGGAGAAATCAATTCATGCTTTGCATCCCAAAAAGCAAGGAATCCTTTGATTATTAATTTTTCAAACCGCTTCTTAAACCTTATTACTTCCTCTCGTATTTCTCCAGCTTTCACTTCAATATTTTCAACATGTGAATACTTTCCCAAAATTCTTCTGTCCCATGTAATGACTGAAATTCTATTCATTATATTCATTGCTGTCAAATCTGCTTCAGTTAAACTATTTAGGAAAGTTATTGCCCTTTGTGCTACTTCCTTTGGCTTTCTGTTTAGATTCTCTCTGACTGCTCTGCAACTTTCAAAAGCATCTTTGGCCACGTTTTCTTTGATTTTCATATAATCGAGATAAGGTCGTAATTTTTCAACTTCCTTTATAATTTGATCCCATACCATATGCTTGCAACCCTGCATTGCAGCTTGTTCTGTTACATGAGCTGCCAAACCTTTATTATTATCAAACAATTCCTGATTCCTTGCTCGCAAGGTTTTAATTTCCTTAACCTTCGTCTCATTCTCTTCTTTTAGTTTCTGTATCCCAATTTTCAGTTCTTTAATCTCGACATCTTTCAGGCTTACCTGGGACATGGCTTGTAAGAGACTGTCCAATCCCGTTTTATCTTCATCTGTACCTGCATGTACCTGTTGCTGACCTAATTCTGCTAACTTTTTCTTTATTTCTTCCAATTGCTCTTCCAAACAATTCTTCTCTTTTTCCCAATGAACTTTTTCTTCGGTGAGCTTCAACATTTTTGCAGTAATATCTTTTACTTCATTTGACAGCTCTTCTTTTTCTTTTTCTAGTACTGTCAGTTCGGCTCCTTGGATAAGCAAAGTGTCTGGGATTTTCAGCTTCCGCATTAACGTTTGAATTGTGTCATCCTTTTCTTTGAGTAAATTTGTTGCTGCATCTCCCTCTTTGTTTATCAAATTTGTTTGCAATCTTTTTATTTGCTGCTGTCGAAACTTATTTTCTATTTTTTCTTGTCTCAACTGGTTATTTAATTTATCTACTAAAATTTGAAACTTGTCCACCTTTAAGATCGCTCCCAAATAATCTGATTATATAACTTCTCCTGTTTGTCTATGTAATAAGATTTTATATGGGGCATTGATTTTTGTCAGATCAACTTTCATCTCTGAGATCTTATCTTTGGTAACAACTGAAAATTTTAGAGAATTTTCTTTAACATTTCTTCTAGTAAATAAACTGACTTCTGTGTTTGATATATTCCTAACCTTTGGAAATAACTGACTGGTTTGCCGAGAGGATTCCTGTTTATTTTGACTGTGCTCATTAAATACATCCATCAAATTGTGTGGTTTATTTACATCATCTTCTACCGGGGCTTCTTTAATACTGTACTCATTTACCATGACCTCTGGTATTTTGACTTCATTTTTTCCTTCCTCTTCTAAAACTGCCATTAACTCTTGTTGCTCGTCCATTTTTAACTTTTTCCCTTTTTCTACTTCTTCATTTTCAATGTTGACTACGTCTTGTATGGGCCTTTTAAACCCTACCATTGCAGTATTCATCGTGCTTTCTTCCTTTGTTGTCGTATCTGTCAATATCATTTCTTTATCTTGAGAATATGGAATGATTTCTTCCTTATAATCCAACCAATTTGCTCTATCAGACATCCCCTCAATCACCTGATGATTCAACGCTTTGATGCGATGATCCGTTCTCCGTTTTGATATTATGTTTAATGGATCATATTCAATAGCCATGTCTGTCTCAAATTCCATATCTTTCAATAATTTTTCTATATAAATAGCAGCGTTTTTATTCTTCACTGTGAATGGGCCAAGTGTGAACGAATACTTGATATCTGTTGCTTGTTTGAAAAGCATGAAATTATTATCTTCAACAATTAATTTCTGCCTAAGGAACTCCAAGGTGAAAACCCTTAAGGTAAGAAACGCCGGTAAAACATAGGATTTATGTTTGAAACCATATAACCTAATCATTGTACTATCTTTTGACAAGAACCAATCTCCTACAGCGTACTCTGCACTTAATTGCATACATGCTTGCATCTCCGATAATACTCTAGGCAATCTTTCACCAGAAATCATTCTGTAAATTTCTGAGAGCATATAATTTATGTAATTAAACATATTATTTTCCACTAACTTTGTGAAAATGATCTCAGGGAATTTTAATTCTTCGTGACTGGCCATCATGATCATTTTCATCAAAAATGACTGAAATCTGAAAAGTCTGAGAGTAGGGAAATTGACCATCTGGTAATGGATCTTTTCAGCCAGGAATTCTTCAAAGTTAAGTCGAGGAACTTGATTTTCATCAATCCCTGGCGGAATTGTACTCATTTTATACAAAAGGCTTAACTGAAATTCAGTTACATACATGTATGTGTCGAACCCTAGGATTAAAGCCAACAATGTCAGAACCAGCTAGGTATTTTCATCAAATAAAGTAACATCTATAGGGTAAGGGATATCTAAAATGTTTGTTTCTGGTTTAAGACACGTAGACAAGAACTTTTCTCTATTATCTTGAAGGGTTTGATGATAAAACCCAATAGCAGAGGTTTTGGAAAAACTTTCAGACTCGAGGGTTTGGGAAAAAATTATTTCTAGGGCTTTGATTATGACGGAAGGCTCTATTTTACAGACGACTCCAGTTTTCGACTGTCTAAAACAGTTCTTTCTTCTTTGGAATAATTATCAACACACCACGACACAAATTCTGGAAAAGACGGGATTTGGTCCGAGCAGAAGGCTAACAAGGATGACTGGTGGACTCTGTGTATGTCTATACCTTCTTCCAATAACCTAGACAACTTAAGTTTGACTTCAGCGACCGGTAACCTAATTAGGGTATTGTAAATGTCCCCATCTCTATCTTCTAGGGCTTCTTTGGCTTTAAAAACATCTATATCATGCACAGTTTCCATTTAAATTGTTTCTAAAAACAAATTTCCTTTAAAATATGTGAGCCAGGTCACCAGACCCTACCTGTACAGACATGTCTTTATCCTTCTATCGCAACTGTCGATCTCCACCGATCTTCAAAGCTCCCAAGAACAACGACACATAGACAAAATGTCGTTATTTGAAAACCCTTTTGTTTTATATAGGCTCTTTTTCTTAACTTTCTTGCAGCTTTCTGAATGTACTTTATTCCCAACCGTTGATCGCATGCTTTTGGAATTTGAGCCGTTAGATCTTGTGCTTTTTATTCCCCATGGCGATATCCACGATCCCAATAATGGTTTTTCCTTTCTGGTTTCAACTGTGTGCAGATCAACCATTTTCTGACACCTGTTAAAGTGGTTTAATTACCGCAGCCACTCTTTCCTTTATTGAGTGCGCACTTCCCATGATGCGGATGAATCTATTCCTTAGATTTTCTGCCAATGTATATCGTCCATCCGATTTATGTCAACATATAGCGGATTTCCCTGTGCACTTCTGCGTTTGCCACATGCTATGGCCCATGTTTTCCCCATATTATCCTTTGGCGGTTCCGCATGGTGCTGTAGTGGTTTGTGATACCACTATCACATCGATGCGGAGCAATAACAATGCGACACGTACTCCAACGGTATTATGTCCACAACCACTCACCATTGTTTGCAAACGAATTTTTTGGCGGTGCGGGAATCCACGATAGTCATTGATGTTTTCCTTCGTCATCTCCACCGTTGGAACTTCGCCACAATCTAACCTTTTCAATACTTTCCTTTGGACTATTGCGCTTGTGGGTTTTTGCTTTGTTAATTTTTCATTTTTATTTTTTTATTTCTATTATAACCCTTCATTTAACATATCCTTAGTAGATTTACTTCTTTTGGGTATTTTGGACCAACTTTTAGGGATTTTTCGAGTATTTCAAATATGGTGTCAACAACTGGCTCCAACTGGGGATGCTATCCTCTCCATGAGGTAGCAAAGAACATCGTAGACCAAGTGCCTGATCCATTGGGTTGCATTCAAACTTTTCTACAAATCAAGCTTCATATCAATTTTTTTTTTTTGTAGTAATGCATGGTAAAGAAAAATATATACACTATACAAAATTCTCTTTCACCTCTGTTTTTTAAGAGAGATAATGTTTGAGGTGTCTAGCATTCACTGGTCCCCCAGGAAAGAATTATCCATTGCAATTTTTAAGGGTGAATGCATTTTCTCCTTGATATCCTGCAACAATATATGGACCTTTCCACAAATGCTCAAAATTCCCATGGTGATCTTCATTTCTAGAGTCCCACTTCAAAACTAAATCATTTATCTGAAAATTCCTTTCTTTAACCTTTCTGTCAAAAGTTTTCTTCATTTTCTCCCGATGCATTTGGGTTTTATTATATGCTTTTTCTCTAACTTCATGTAATTCTATCATCTAATTTATCCTCTTCTACATGTGATTTGGCTCTTCTTCAACTTCTTGTAATAACTTCATAACTGGCAAACCCAATGAAACGGGAAAAATTACCTCTGTGCCATACACCAACTGGAAAGGTGAAGTGCCAATTGCTCTTTTTGCACTGATTCTGTCTGCCCACAAAGCATATTTTAATTTAGTGTGCCAAGCTCTCTTGTTATCCTCTAGCAATTTCTTTATGATTCTCACCAGACTTTTATTTGAAGATTCAGCTAACCCATTTCCTTGTGGATAATAAGCAGTGGAATGATTTAAATGTATGTGATATTTGTGACAAAAATTTATCATCTTTTTTTATTTGAACACTGGAGCATTATTCGTCACTATCCTTTTAGGACAACCAAACCTGGATAAGATGTTTTCTTCTAAAAAGTTCATTATCACTGTTTCTGTGGCGTTTCTTGTTGGAATGGCCTCAATCCATTTCGTGAAATAATCTGTAGCAGTCATAATCCACTTATGTTGCCCTGAGGAATTTGGGTTAATTTTGCCAATGAAATCTAACCCCCACCGTTGAAAAGGTGCCTCAACTGAAATAGGCTTCAAAGGAAATGGTAACAGTTCTCTTTTCCCATCAAAAATTTGACACTCGTGACATTTGGTCACTTCTTTATATACATCTGAATACATGCTGGGCCAATAAAAACCAGCTCTAAGAATCTTGTTCACCATAGCCTTCCATGAATGATGTCCTCCACACATGCCTTTATGAAACTCCAGCATAATATGCTGCGCTTCATTCTCTAATAGATAATTCAACAGAATACCTCCTGGATCTTTCCAAAATAAATTCCCATCTAATATGCAGAACTTGGCTGCTTTCAACTTCACTGATCTTGCTCTTGTTTTTTCCATATCTGCAGGTGCTTGAAGATTTTGCAGAACATACACAATGTCCGCGTACCAGGGAGATAAAGAGAAATCTTCGATTACTTGGAAATTTGGAATGGTTTCTTTTGAAATTTCGGAAAGAAAATTCATACCTAGAGAATCCCAATTTGTCTTCGTCATCATTTTAGCCAGACCTTGGCCTTTTATCGGCTTTGTTGGCTTAATGTCAAGATCATATTCTAATAGTACTGCTATCCACTTTGCTCTTTTTCCTTCGGGATCTGGCTGGGTAATAATATCTTTTACTGTTGTTGATGGAACATGTGCTATTATATGAGAGTGCAATATGTATATCCTGAAATCCTTCAATGCTTTCACTAAAGCATAAGCTTGTTTCTCCATAATGTTATATTTTAATTCTGCATCCCTCGGAATTTTACTGAAAAATGCAATTGGTTGTTCCACACCTTCTTGGTTCTTTTGTAACAATACTCCAGCTACTGTGTGCTTTGATGCATAAGTAAACATAATGAAATCTTTTGAATAATCTGGACTAATTAACACTGGTGCTTCAGTCAATGCCCTTTTAATATCATCAAAAGATTGTCTTGCTTCATCAGTCCATTTAATCTCCTTGTCTTTTCTCAGCATTTTAGATACGTTTCTCAAAATCTCAACAAAACTAGGGATGAACCTTCTTAACCAATTTACCTTTCCAATAAATGACTGAATCTCCTTCCTACTTCTAGGGATTCCGACCTTCTGAATGGCTAATACTCTCTCTAGGTCAATCTTGATGCCTTCTTTTGATATAATGTGTTCCAACAATCTTCCTTCTTCCATGCAAAAATGAGATTTCTTAGGATTTAAAGAGATCCCAAACCTTCTACATTTCAAGAAAACTCTTTCCAGATGTTTCCAGTGATCAGCAGCATTCTTTGAATATATAGTGATATCATCCATGTATACTACCATGAACTTGTCTCTTTCATCTGCAAATGCAATGTCCATGGCTCTCTAAAAAGTTGCCCCTGCGTTCATCAAACCAAATGGCATTTCGGCATACATAAACGTTCTCCATGGAGTGGTAAAAGCAGTTTTCTCCTGATCTTCTAGATGAACTTTAATTTGATTGTAACCTGAGAAACCACCTAACATAGAAATTCTTTCAGCTCCTACAACTTTTTGCAAAATATGATCCATCTTCGGGAGTGGGTAATTCTCTTTCAAAGAGACTTTGTTCAAATTTCTAAAGTCTATGCACAACCTTATTTCGCCATTCTTTTTCCTTACTGGTACTAAGTTAGCTAACCACTTAGAAAATCTCAAGGATACGATTATCTTAGCATCAAAAAGCTTTCTCACTTCTTTTTCTATTATTGGAAGCAACTTGGGATTTATTCTTCTCAACTTCTGCTTAAAAGGCTTTTCATCAGGTTTGATAGGAATTGTATGTTGTATAATAGAAACATCATATTCTTTCAGGTCTTCATAACTCCAGGCGAAAACATCTGAGAATCTTTTCATCACTTCCACACTTTTATTATCTTCCTTTATTGGTGGTTTCTTTGAAAGCTTTACTAATTTGGGATCTTTTTCAGAACCTAAATTGCAATCTTTGACATCCTCAGGTTTAGGTTCTACTTTTGGATTTTTCACCACGTCATTTTTATCAAACAATTTCTCTAAAGGAATCAAACCTATGGGGATACCATTATTCTTCAGCTGAATTATATCCTTACCTCCAATCCTTTGCTTAAACTTTTCTGTTTCTTCAGGGGAATCTTTTTCATCTGGGCCAGTTTCAGCATCTTCTACATCAATAGACCTATAATTGAAGTCATATGTCATCTCTAAAAAGCGTTTAATCTGCTGGTCATCTTCAAAAACCTGCCAATGTTTGATATTGTCTGGGATAGATGGTCTGTGTATAACCTCAATATCATATTTCTTTTTAGAAAAGATAGGGGTTTTGAATGCAGCTCCAGCGGTGGCCAAAGAATCTGCTACGGTGTTATTAACTCTGGGAATTGCAACAACATCATGTTCATCAAAAAAAATTTCCAATAAATCCCACACTTCATTCCTATATGTCCTCATTTTAGGATGTTTGGTCTGATAAATAGCTTTTACCTGATTTATTACTAATTCAGAAACTCTAAACACTTCAATTCTTTTTGCTTTTAAATCTCTCAACACATTCAACCCCAGAATCAAAGCTTCATATTCTGCAACATTGTTTGTACATTCAAAATTCAATTGATAAGAAAACATCAAGAATTCTCGATCAGGTGTGATTATCCATACTCCCGCACCAGCTCCTTCTCTGCTCCTGGCTCCATCAAAATGCATTGTCCAAGTTCCTTCTTTTCTAATTTTTTCTCTTAATAGTCTTTCTTTTTCATTTTCTTTAGGTTCAATCAAATCCATCTTTTCTTTGGATTCAACATCATTGTACAGAATACATGACCCCAAATTTGTGTCTACTGCATATATAGCATGATTTTCAGGTTCATTTAAGTCACTTACCAAATAAGCAACCCTTTTTTCAGCATATAATCTTCTATGTACCCCCAACACTGGAATAGTAGCAAAAGACATATCCATCTGCAAAGTTCCTTTTAACTTCGAAGCCCATGATCTAGACGGCAGCATACCAAATTTTGCTGGAATATTAGCGACCACCACATCCATGAGGATACCCTTGACTGGTATTTTACTGAGATTGACTGTCAAATCTTTAATCAACCCTAAACATTTAACTTTCCTTGAATCAAAAGAGAATAGGTCATCATATGGTCTTGTGATCTCCAACCCCAAAGATTCAACTACAAGTTTCGGCATCAGGTTATGAGAAGCTCCCGAGTCTAACATACAATTATGCACAACTTTATCATGAACGTTCAAATCTACATAGAAAGGAGAAATATCCCCAAAACTATTATCTTCCATTCTTGAACCCAGACAAATATTAGGAGCATCATTATCCAATTCCAAAGTATCTACTTCCACTGAATTTTCTACTTGCATAATCTTAAAAATTTGTTCCTTGTATTCTTTATTCTTTAATATCTCATTGAAAGGTACAGAAATCTTGACTTTGGACATTTCACTTTGTATATTGAAAGGAACCAAATTTTTATCAACTTCTTTTACTGGATCTTTCTTGTTATCTAAAATCCCTTTTGGCACATCTTCGTTTTATTTTCTTCTCATTTGCTGTTCATTCTGACTAGTGGAAGGTTTATCTATAGATCCTTTTGGTTTATCCATTGACCTTTTTCCTTTGTCTATTATAACATCTCTATTTCTCATATTTATCTTTATTTGAAGATCATTTATAGCACTTTGGAAACCAATCTGGTATTGATCAGTTTATGTCTCCAAATTACAACATTCTCCTTCTGCAAGGAACATATCATGTTCATTTTTAGTCAGACAGACTTCTGAATCCAAACTGCCACAATGGTGAATGTCACTCTCAGCCATCTCAACTTCAGCTTCCCCAGCAATGTAATTTTCAAGAAAAGGAGGTCTGACTGGATCTTCTTCTACATTCCTTGGATTCCTCTGATCTCTTGGCCTTATGGGTGGGACAAAAGGTCTCCTAAAATTAGGGTTTCTGATTTGAGGTTCTGCTTGCTCTCTATTCGGAACTTTGTTATCCACCACTAACCTATCTAACAACTTCTCCATGGTTTTCATCATCGCTTCAAATTTTACATCTGTGGAAGAGGAAGAAACTGTATTTTGATAATCTTCTTTACTTTTCTTTCGGTCTGTATCTCTATGCCGCATATTGCAAGAAGCCATCATATTAGCTTCAACTTCCACCGCATCTTTCATCATTATTTCCAAAGTGGTAGATCTTCTTTCTCTTAATGTGCATGAAAAATCACCTTCAAAAGCATCTGCATAATGTAACTTGGCTGCTCCTACTGGAGGTTTTATGTTTGTAGGGATAGAGTTATAAACTTTCATAAATCTGGCAGAGAATTCTTGAACCGACTCAAAACCTCATTTCTTCAGATTGTTATACTGTGTCAACATCTGTGAAGGATTCTTCTGGTCTTCCCATCTTTCGATGAAAAGAGTTATGAAAGCATCATAATTAGCAATTGATCCTGCAGCTAAAGCTCTGAACCATTTTTTGACTTCGCCTCGCAAGCTTTGAGCAAACAACCTCATTTTTGCATCATCATGATCCACTTCTTCTAAATCAATGAAATCACTGAAGTTATCAACATGTTGTTGTGCTGTATAATTACCATCACCATCAAAAGTAACGATCCTCTGTCCTTAATTTAGAGGCAAATCGTGTAAAGCAGCGGGCAAAATAAATGGGGCAAATCGGGCAGCCATGGGTGGTGGATTATGAGGTGGAACAATCACTACCTGTTGTTTTATAAATTTATGACTTTGCATAGGTATTCTTTGGGCCTTGGATAGTTTGGAACCAATCCTTTCAGATTTTTGCAAATTTTCCCAGACAGATTTTAAAGAATATTCCCACAAACTTTTTGGATCAACCTTTGTTTCTTTCAAATCGGAATCTGATTTAGTTCTAAGCAAAACTTTTTCACTTGAACCAATATTTTCTTCCTCAAACAGATTTTCTTGAAAAGAAGGGAATATATTCGAAAATTGAGAAATACCTTCTTTTGTCTTGCCTTTGCCTTTATCCATCTTGAGGAGCTTTTCTGGATTATCCACGCTTGAGAAGAACTGTGAACCTGGATTTCTTCTTATAGCCACAATGTCTATTTCTGAATACCTTCAAAAAATCTTGAAAATTTTTCACAAATGAAGTCGCCAGGGCAATATCTACAACCAACTTTTAAAACTTCAAACTTCCTTGCCCAAGAAATTTGACCTTTCTTTGTCGTTTCTCCCAGGGAAAATTTCACTTTCGTTCCCTGGCAACGACGCCAAAATGTTAGCACTTGATTTTATCCTGGTTGTAAAAGAATAACACCTAAGGTAACTTATTTCAAACCAGACTTTAGGTAGAAAACTTAGCCATTTTTTCCATCAGAGAGGGCTCTCTCACAAGATATATGTAAAGGCTAAAAGTATATAGAAACACGCTCAAATTTCTCAAAAATGATTTACTTGGTTGAAAAGGAAACAAGAAACATTGGGCATGGAGTCAACTTTCAAATTTTTAACGTGTCAGCAAGAGACTTATACCAAATAGATTTTCACAAAGGCAAGATAGTAACCATATCACAGTCAATTTGATTTTGCAGGTGGTATAGAAAGAAATAATGACAATCCATCAACAACAGGCATCTAACTAGGATGAATCCATTATCAACTTTAGAGAAATAATGGATACTTAAATGCAATAAAATGGGGCATAACCAGTATGAATCCCAATTTATTTCAAACATTCATTTAAGCATAGAAGAAAAACATAATGGAAGATATAACAAAAAATGTAGACATGCACATATAGAGATAAGGGAAAAAACATACTGTAAAAATGATCAACACATGAATCTCTAGTCTCTAAAGATAGGTATTTCCACTGTACGGCCTTTTATTATTCTATCAAAATTTGACTTCAAAACTTATTGTCTCTCAAAGAGTTTCCAACCCTTTCAAAAATGATTCTCATTGTCTTTTATACAAAATTCGAAAGAAGCTTGACATAACCGCTTCTTTTAACTAGTAACTGAAAATGTCTTAACTCGAAAGATAACTGTCTTTAAACAATATTACAATTTTTTTTAAAATAAAAACATCATGTTTGCCACTTGGCAAGAGTTTTGAATGTATCTTCATGAATGAACAGAATATCTTGTCCTTCCATATTTATCCACAAAGTTCCATTGGTCGATCGTGGGTAGATCATAACTGGTCATTTCCTTCACCAAGACTCGCATTTCAAGGTGACCTGCATAAGAAACAAGAGGAAGATTCTCACATATTGAAATCAACATATTTAAAATTTCAAAGTCCTCAGCCATTTTCTCCATTAAAATCTTTCCAGTAAGCATATGATCCAAATGCTGAAACTTTTTGTGATCCATTCTTATGTCAAACAGTAACCTCTTATATTCATTTGGAGAAATCAATTCATGCTTTGCATCCCAAAAAGCAGGGAATCCTTTGTTTGTTAATTTTTCAAACCGCTTCTTAAACCTTATTACTTCCTCTCGTATTTCTCCAGCTTTCACTTCAATATTTTCAACATGTGAATACTTTCCCAAAATTCTTCTGGCCCATGTAATGACTGAAATTCTATTCATTATATTCATTGCTGTCAAATCTCCTTCAGTTAAACTATTTAGGAAAGTTATTGCCCTTTGTGCTACTTCCTTTGGCTTTCTGTTTAGATTCTCTCTAACTGCTCTACAACTTTCAAAAGCATCTTTGGCCACGTTTTCTTTGATTTTCATATAATCGAGATAAGGTCTCAATTTTTCAACTTCTTTTATAATTTGATCCCATACCATATGCTTGCAACCCTGCATTGCAGCTTGTCCTGTTACATGAGCTGCCAAACCTTTATTATTATCAGACAATTCTTGATTCCTTGCTTGCAAGGTTTTAATTTCCTCAACCTTCGTCTCATTCTCTTCTTTTAGCTTCTATATCCCAATTTTCAGTTATTTAATCTCGACATCTTTCAGACTTACCTGGGACATGGCTTGTAAGAGACTATCCAATCCAGTTTTATCTTCATATGTACCTGCATGTACCTGTTGCTGACCTAATTCTGCTAACTTTTTCTTTATTTCTTCCAATTGCTCTTCCAAACAATTCTTCTCTTTTTCCCAATGAACTTTTTCTTCGGTGAGCTTCAACATTTTTGCAGTAATATCTTTTACTTCATTTGACAGCTCTTCTTTTTCTTTTTCTAGTACTGTCAGTTCGGATCCTTGGATAAGCAAAGTGTCTGGGATTTTCAGCTTCCGCATTAACGTTTGAATTGTGTCATCCTTTTCTTTGAGTAAATTTGCTGCTACATCTCCCTCTTTGTTTATCAAATTTGTTTGCAATCTTTTTATTTGCTGCTGTCGAAACTTATTTTTTGTTTTTTCTTGTCTCAACTGATTATTTAATTTATCTACTAAAATTTGAAACTTGTCCACCTTTAAGATCGCTCCCAAATAATCTGAGTATATAACTTATCTTGTTTGTCTATGTAATAAGATTTTATCTGGGGCATTGATTTTTGTCAGATCAACTTTCATCTTTGAGATCATATCTTTGGTAACAACGGAAAATTTTAGAGAATTTTCTTTAACATTTCTGCTAGTAAATAAACTGACTTCTGTGTTGGATATATTCCTAACCTTTGGAAATAACTGACTGGTTTGCCGAGAGGATTCCTGTTTATTTTGACTGTGCTCATTAAATACATCCATCAGATTGTGTGGTTTATTTACATCATCTTCTACCAGGGATTCTTTAATACTGTACTCATTTACCATGACCTCTGGTATTTTGACTTCGGTTTTTCCTTCCTCTTCTGAAACTGCCATTAACTCTTGTTGCGCGTCCATTTTTAACGTTTTCCCTTTTTCTACTTCTTCACTTTCAATGTTGACTACGTCTTGTATGGGCCTTTTAAACCCTACCATTGCAGTATTCATCGTGCTTTCTGCCTCTGTTGTCGTATCTGTCAATATCATTTCTTTATCTTGAGAATCTGGAATGATTTCTTCCTTATAATCCAACGAATTTGCTCTATTAGACATCCCATGATTCAACGCTTTGATGCGATGATCCGTTCTCCGTTTTGATATTATGTTTAACGGATTATATTCAATAGCCATGTCTGTCTCAAATTCCATATCTTTCAATAATTTTTCTATATAAATAGCAACATTTTTGTTCTTCACTGTGAATGGGCCAAGTGTGAATGGATACTTGATATTTGTTGCTTGTTTGAAAAGCAAGAAATTATTATCTTAAACAATTAATTTCTGCCTAAGGAACTCCAAGGCGAAAACCCTTAAGGTAAGAAACGACAGTAAAACATAGGATTTATGTTTGAAACCATATAACCTTATCACTGTACTGTCTTTTGACAAGAACCAATCTCCTACAGCGTACTCTGCACTTAATTGCATACATGCTTGCATCTCTGGTAATACTCTAGGCAATCTTTCACCAGAAATCATTCTGTAAATTTCTGAGAGCATATAATTTATGTAATTAAACATATTATTTTCCAATAACTTTGTGAAAATGATCTCAGGGAATTGTAATTCTTCGTGACTGGCCATCATGATCATTTTCATCAAAAATGACTGAAATCTGAAATGTCTGAGAGTAGGGAAATTGACCATCTGGTAATGGATCTTTTCAGCTAGGAATTCTTCAAAGTTAAGTCAGGGAACTTGATTTTCATCAATCCCTGGCGGAATTGTACTCATTTTATACAAAAGGCTTAACTGAAATTCAGTTACATACATGTCTGTGTCGAACCCTAGTATTAAAGCCAACAATGTCAGAACCAGCTGGGTATTTTCATCAAATAAAGTAACATCTATAGGGTAAGGGATATCTGAAATGTTTGTTTCTGGTTTAAGACACATAGACAAGAACTTTTCTCTATTATCTTGAAGGGTTTGACGATAAAACGCAATAGCAGAGGTTTCGAAAAAACTTTCAGACTCGAGGGTTTGGGAAAATTTTATTTCTAGGGATTTGATTATGACGGCAGGCTCTATTTTATAGATGACTCTGGTTTTTCGACTGTCTAAAACAGTTCTTTCTTCTCTGGAATAATTATCAACACACCACGACACAAATTCTGGAAAAGACGGGATTTGGTTCGGGCAGAAGGCTAACAAGGATGATTGGTGGACTCTGTGTATGTCTATACCTTCTTCCAATAACCTAGACAACTTAATCTTGACTTCAGCGACAGGTAACCTGATTAGGGTATCGTAAATGTCCCCATCTCTATCTTCTAGGGCTTCTTTGGCTTTAAAAACATCTATATCGTGCACAGTTTCCATTTAAATTGTTTCTAAAAACAAATTTCCTTTAAAATATGTGAGTCGGGTCACCAGACCCTACCTGTACAGACATGTCTTTATCCTTCTGTCGCAACTGTCAATCTCCACCGGTCTTCAAAGCTCCCAAGAACAGCGAAACATAGACAAAATGTCGTTATTTGAAAACCCTTTTGTTTTATATAGGATTTTTTTCTTAACTTTCTTGCAGCTTTCCGAATGTACTTTATTCCCAACCGTTGATCGCATGCTTTTGTAATTTGAGTCGTTAGATCTTGTGCTTTTTATTCCCCATGGCGGTATCCGTGATCCCAATAATGGTTTTTCCTTTCTGGTTTCAACTATGTGCGGATCAACCATTTTCTGACACCTGTTAAAGTGGTTTAATTACCGCAACCACTCTTTCCTTTATTGAGTGCGCACTTCCCATGATGCAGATGAATCTCGTTGTTAGATTTTATACCAATGTATATCGTCCATCTGATTTATGTCAACATATGGTGGATTCCCCTGTGCACTTCTGCATTTGCCACGTGCTATGGCCCATGTTTCCCCTGTATTATCCTTTGGTGGTTCTGCATGGTGCTGTAGTGGTTTGTGATACCACTATCACTTCGATGCGGAGCAATAACAATGCGACACGTACTGCAGCGATATTATGTCTGCAACCACTTACCGTTGTTTGCAAACAAATTTTTTTGCGGTGCGGGGATCCACGATAGCTGTTGATCTTTTCCTTCGTCATCTCTGCCGTTGGAACTTCGCCACAATCTAACCTTTTCAATACTTTCCTTCGGACTATTGCGCTTGTGGGTTTTTGCTTTGTTAATTTTTCATTTTTTTTATTTCTATTATAACCCTTCATTTAACATATCCTTAGTAGATTTACTTCTTTTGGGTATTTTGGACCAACTTTTAGGGATTTTTCGAGTATTTCAAATATGGTGTCAACACCTGCCATTTTAAAGCAGGGGTTGTACACCCCTCTACCTACTCCCAGTGGGTCGTGGGAATCCATCTCCATGGATTATATGTCAGTACTACCTTCAACCAAGCATGGTAATGACTATTTGTTTTTGGTCATGGATCACTTCTCTAAGATGGTCATTCTGATAGCTTGTAAGAAGAGCACATCCTCTGAAGCCATTGCTAAGATCTTCTTCGAGCATGTTTGGGTTCATTTTGGGCTACAACAGATTATCATTTTAGATCGGGATGGCAGGTTCCTAAGCACCTTCTGGTCCATCCTATGGTCATTGATGGATACCAATCTCGCCAAATTAACTGCCTTCCACTCCCAAAACGATGGACAGACATACGTAGTCAACTAGATGATTGTGCATATTCTGAGAATGTGCAATTCTAACCATCCCCTCACATGGAATGAGAGTCTTCCATATGTTCAACATATCTATAACAAATCCCTTAATAGCTCTATTGTCCATAACCCTTTTTAGATGTGCCTAGGGTTCCAACCATTACGCCCCAATTGATGTAGCTATTCCCATTGCATCCACGCGAGAGGAATTTTCCCATGCTTGGACTAAGGTTGATAAGGCCACCAAATTTTTTGAACGAATCCAACACATCCACCAACAAGTCCATGACATTTTGGAAAAAATCTAATATCGAATACAAGCAATGACATGACCAACATTAGGTTCCACACAAGTTCTAGATGGGTGATAAGGTTTGGTTGCATTTGCAGAAAAAGGGGTTCACCGAACCCCATCACAAGCTTCATCCACTTCCATATGGGTAGTACATCATTACCAAGGTAGTCAGTGAGAATTCCTTTGATTTAAGCATTCCTCCATTCCGTGGCCTGCACCCAATATTTAATGTGGAGCTCCTTTGCCCATATTTTCCACCATTGATGGACACATCAGAGGTGGTAGAGCAGTTGACACCAGCAAAGCTTAAACCTAACTACATGGAACAAGAAACCATTGATCGGATCATGGACACATAGGTTAATGGAACCCACCAACATAAGATCCAACTATATAAGGTTGTCAAAGCAGGGAAGCTACTCCACCAAGGAAAGTGGTTCACCAGGAGTCAAGTTTAACAGAATTTTCCCCATTTGATGGGGGAACTCAACGTAATGGAGACCATTGCTTCCTTAGTGGGGAGGAGTGATCCAAATGGATATCGGTGTCCACCCACCTATTCCACTGGTTAAAAATAGTTTTCCATTTTGGCAATTTTCTAGTAGTCTCTACGATTTTTTGGGTCTTGAACTTTCAAGGCCATTTTGAGGCTTTCAACGATGTTTTTTGGGCTCGCAGTAGCCCAGACGATAGCCACAAGCTCTCATTTAGGCCTGGTCCACTATTATATTCATTGTCTAAATCTTTCCAATGGTATACCGAGTGACCCAAATGAAGATCGTATGCAAAAATTATGACACTAGGAAGTTGACTGTTCAACTAACCACCTTGTGGCCACAAATTTTATGATGGTTAATCTCCTAGGGTTAGGTTTTTGGATGTTTATGGAAAATTTATGAACCTAGGAAGTTGATTGTTCAACTAACCACCTTGGGGCCACAAACTTTATGATGGTTCATCTCATAGGGTTAGTTTTTTGGATTTTTATGGTTATTTCCCTCATGCTTATGATAAATAGGCCCTTTTGACCTCTCTTTGTATTCATCTTGTCATGAATGAGCATAGTCATCACATCTCTTCTCAGAGATAAGCTACCACCATTCTAGCTACATTATTATATAGTTTGTTCCATTTCTGCCATTAAATAGAAGTTGTGTTTACTGTATCATTGTGTTCCTTGCAGTATACATGTGTATATGGTTCTTATTGTTCTTTCATTTCATTCTCACATAAATATGAATCAACTTGAGATTTGTACTACAAGTAGTAAGAGAACATCAACTTTATGCCAAGCTAAGTAAATGTTCTTTCTATCAAAGGAATATTCACTACTTGGGACATATCATCTCCGAAGAAGGAATAGCAGTGGATTCAGAGAAGATAGAAGCTATTATAGGATGGCCTACATCCAGGAATGTATCAAAAGTAAGGTCATTCATGGGATTAGCTGGATACTACAGGAGATTGATAGAAGGATTATCCAAAGTGGCATATCTAATTACATCATTGCAAAAGAAATTGTTCAAGTTTTAGTGGACACCATAGTGTGAATAAAGTTTCCAATAGTTAAAGAGATTGCTCCATAGTACACCAATTATCAAGATTGTTGATCCAAATAAAGATTTTGTTGTATGTACAGATGCTTGTCAAGAAGGAATTGGTGGAGTCCTTATGAAAAATGGACATGTGATTTGTTATGAATCAATAAATATTAAAGAGAAAAAGAAAAAGTATGTCACACATGACTTGGAACTATTGTGCATGCATTGAATATGTGGAGACATTATATTATGGGCATGAAATTTGAGTTGAGAACATATCATAGTGGGCTGAAATATTTATTTGAGAAGCAAAATTTGAATACAAGACAAACAAGATGGCTAAAATTTATGTGTGAGTTTGAATTTTGATATCAAACATATTAAAGGCAAGGAGAATAAGGTTGTTGATGCACTTAGTAGAAGATTTCATGTTATGCATGCTTCAACCATTAGAATGTGCAAATCAGATTTAAAAACTAGAATTCTTGAAGTTGCCATATCAGATGAACATTACCTTCATATAAAACAAGAATTACAGTAGGAAAATATACATCATAAATATGAAGGTTACATGTTGGAAGACAATGGAATTCTTACATACAATACTGGAATTTATTTTCCTAATTTAGTGGAATTAAGGACATCGGTAATGAATGAGATGCATAATGTACCATATGCAAGGCATCTTGGATACCAAAAGACAATTGTAGTAGTAAGAAGTCACTATTTTTTGCGAGGAATGAAGAAATATATTGTTGATTATATATCAAGGTGTATTGAATGTCAAAAAGTAAACATTGACCATAGACATCTAGCAAGATTGCTTCAATCGTTTCCAATACATGGATGGAAATGGGATGTGGTGACCATTGAATTCATCACTAAATTTACTAGGATAAGAAAGAGACGTGATTCCATCATGGTGGTTGTAATATCCCTTTTTTAAAATTTTAAGAAAATGCCCAATTTTCCACTTTTTTCCAATTTCGACCTTTGACTAGTTTTACTGTTTTGACCTCCAAATCAACCCAAATGCTGCCAAATATTTTGTATGAGTGTATGAATGATATTTAGACTTGAATATTAGGTTCAGGGATGTTCTATGGTCCTCCAAAGACTTTTGAAAACTTGATTTATATTCTGACCAATATATGCAATTTTGACTAGTAATTTGTGCATCAAATCCCCTCGGGGTAACACTGAAAAGGGCCTCCCAAATGCCTCTAAACTCCCTTAAATTTATGAACAGAGGTATGTAATGTGTTAATTATGTTATTAAGGTCTCATGTGCACCATTAATGGATTATTACAACTGTTCTCACCCTCTCCCATTCAACTGCAAAAATCCCCAATTCGACCCTTGGGGAAATGGCACTATTTCACCTCCCAATACAACTCAACTGAGTAAAAATGCTTCAAATGCTCAAGTAAAGTACATGAAACTTGTAGAATACATCCATGGCATTATATTGATCACAAATATATCATAGAATCATCCATCCATTCAAAATAATCAACATTATAGTGTCATACATCAATGCATTGGGGAAATGGACATTGTTTGCTCATTAATCAATATTTTTGCATACAACCAGTGGGTATTTTGACCTGATACTTTCTAAATATTAATAAAAGAGGATATTAATCTATTACAATCAGAAATATATAATGAGAAGCTCTCCCAAGAAGCACAAGAGCTCACCAAAAACACCCTCCCTCAAGGAGCATGAATATGCCTTCAAAACTGGAAATAGTGGAGAGAAAGTGCTGCACTAAACCAAACTATGAAACTTCCTGTAGCTGCTACCTGAAAATACAAACTCCATTAAAGCACCATGAAAGACCTGATTGGCCTCTCCAAACACCAACTTGGATGGGAATCTTTCACCCTCGAAATTGGCTAAGGCAAGAAACTAGTCATCCACTAGCTCTCTCTTCACAAATGCAATTTTTCTCAAATCATCAAAATCCATTATCATACTTGATTTCTACATTTTATAACCAACATTAGCCTTCTATGGGTAGAAATCCTCTCAATAGCTTCAAGATATTTCCACTTAGGAAATATTCCACATTTGCCACTTGTCTCCTAGTTCCAACCTTCCATCTTCTACCAAATTCGAATTTGAGTCTCTTTGACTTCTTCCACTCCCATGAGCACCTTCCTTGAGCCTATTTTTGGGTATGACATGTCATAATTGTCAGATGTTAGACGTCAGGTCTACAATTTGTCATAGTTGTCATAGATTCTCCATCATTGGTGTCATGGGGGCTAGGGAATCTAGCCCAAGTGTCCACAAACTTCCAATTTGACTTTTTATCTTCCATGGAGGTTACCAATCCATCCCAATTCGACCTAAGATGCTCAATGCTATGTGTTATGACTTACCAACTCACCCAAGAGTGTTCACCTTCCCATGAATTCGAATAGGCAAGAGAGAGATGCCATGTGTCATTGAAAAATCAAGCTAGTGTGGGTCCCACACCCTCCATATGTCACCAAAACCACTTGCCACCTAGAATTTCTCTTGAATTTATTTATTCACCATATTTATTAAATACTTGAACCCTTATAATGTCTAAACATCATTTATTAGCTTCCTTATTACAATTCCACATGTGCCCATCCAACCTAGGAAACTAGTAGGATTGATGGGATTGTCTTACTATGCAATTATTTGAAAGGGGACATTACAGTCCTCCCCACTCAAGATTGCTTGTCCTCAAGCAATTTCAAATTTGGATGCTGCAAAATCTTCTCCTCTTCCCATGTGGCATCTTCATTTGGTAAGCCCTTCCATTGCACTAAATATTCTTTGATAATTCTACTCCTCAACCTTCTTTCCCATGTCTTCAAAATCTTTTTTGGAACAAGTGTGAGCTGACCTTCATCATCTAAAGGAGGAAGTATTTCTGAAGTGATGATTTGCTGACCAAGGGCTTTCTTGAGACAGGAAACATGAAATACATTGTGGAGTTTACTCCCTTCCGGAAGTTCTAGTTCATATGCTACTTCTCCAACCTTCCGCACTACCTTGTATGGCGCATAGTACCTTGGTTTTAATTTTTCTGCTCCATTCTTTTTGAGAGATGTTTGTTTATATGGCTGCAACCTTAAATATACTAAATCATTGACTTGAAAGGTTCTTTCTTCTCTATGTCTATCAGCATATTGTTTTTGCTGATTTTGAGCAACCTGCAAATTGTCTTTCAATAGCTTTAAAATTTCTTGGCTCTCTTCCACCCAATATTTAGCCTTTGGGGCTCTACTATCACCAAATATAATTTCAGCAAATGTAAGTGCATCATAACCATATAATTCTTTGAAAGGAGACATTCCTATTGACATATGATAAGTGGTGTTGTAGCAAAACTCACCCAAGTGTAGCCATTTTGCCCATGTTTTTTGTTGCTCTCCCACATAGTTTCTTAGGTATCCTTCCAACCATTGATTTAACCTCTCTGTTTGTCCATCAGTTTGTGGATGATAGCGGGTACTTGGATTCAATTGAGTGCCTACCAATCTAAAAAGTTCTTGCCAAAAAGCACCCATGAATCTACTATCTCTATCACTGACAATGCTCTTGGGGAGCCCATGCAATCTAAAGATTTCTTTGAAAAAAATATCAGCCACTTGTGCAGCACTAAAAGATGATGTAATAGCAAAGAAATGAGAGAAAAAATTTCAACCTATCAACTACCACATAGATGCAATCCTTACCCAAATATTCAGGCAACCCGGTGATGAAATCCATGGGGATACTGTCCCATTTTTGCTCCGGAATGGGCAAGGGTTGTAATAGGTCGGCTGTACATGTAAGTTCTGATTTGTTTTGTTGACATACTTTACATTCATTCACATACTTCTGAACATCTTCCTTCAACCCCTTCCAAAAAAATCTTTGCCTCAACTGTCTATAAGTTTTGAAGATCCCCTGATGGCCCGCTAGTGGGGAATCATGTGCTTCTCGCAAAATTCGGTACTTGAGCTTGGAGTTATGAACTAAATAAATTCTTCCCTTATAATATATCATCCCATTCAAAATCCTGTAGTTATCATCCCCTTTGATTCCATCCAACACATCACAAGCAAATTTGTCTTTAGCATATTCAACTAATAGCATGTTTTTCCAATCCTTGGCAATGTCCATGAGAGAAAAAGAAGGTATTCTTGACAAAGCATCTGCTACTATATTATTATTTCCTTTGACATATTCAATATCAAAATCATAAGCTTGAACTTGCTTACCCACTTTTGTTGCCTTTCATTTAGATCTTTTTGGGTGAGAAAGTGTCTTAGACTATTGTGGTCAGTTTTCACCACAAACTTGCTGCCCACCAAGTATTGTATGAACTTGGCCAATGCATGCATAATGGACAGCATTTCGTTATCATAGATGGAGTAAATTTTTTCATGAGGCTACAACTTTCTTCTCTCAAAGGCTATGGGGTGTTGGCCTTGCTTTAGGACAGCCCCTATTCCTCCACCTGAAGCATCACATTCCAAAACAAAAGGTTTAGTAAAATCAGGAAGTGCAAGTATGGGACAACTACTCATTACCTCTTTCATTTTTTGGAAGGCCTTTTCAGCCTCTTCATCCCACTTGAAAGCATCCTTCTTAGTCAAATCAGTTAGTGGAGAAGTCAACTTGGAGAACCCTTTCACAAATTTTCTGTAGTAGGTGCATATGCCAATAAAGCCTCTCAATTTAGTAATATTTTTTGGTGATGGCCATTCCAAGATAGCCCCGATTTTTTACATGTGTACCTTCACTCGTTCCTGCCCAATAATGTGCCCAAGATACAATAGTTCTTTCATCCCAAATTCATATTTTGATAACTTGGCAAATAAGGACTCTTCTTGCAAAATTTTCAACACAATCTCTAACTGCTACAAATGCTCTTCCCATGTTTTACTGTAAATGAGAATGCCATCAAAGAAAACCAAAACAAACCTTCTTAGTTGCTTGCAAAATATCCTATTCATACATGCTTGAAATGTGGCTGGAGCATTAGTCAACCCAAAAGGCATGACAAGAAATTCAAAGTGGCTAAAATGACATCAAAAAGAAGTCTTTTGCACATCTTCATCTTTCATTCGAATTTGGTGATACCCTGATCTAAGGTCAATTTTTGAGAAGTATTTGGCCCCATGTAGCTCATCTATGAGCTCATCAATCCTAGGAATAAGATACCTATTCTTGATAGTCTTTTTGTTCAAGGCTCTAAAATCTATGCACATTCTCAATGTTCCATATTTTTTCTTCACTAGCACTACTAAAGAAGCATAAGGGCTAGAGCGTGGTCTAATGAGTCCCAAATCTAGGAGTTCTTGGATGTATTTTTCAATCTCATCTCTGAACTTTTTAGGATGTCTATAAGGTGGTATCTGAATGGGTGAAGTACCCTCCTCCAAAATAATATTGTGCTCAACCCCCCTATCGGGTGGTCTACCATGTGGAAGGTCTCTAAAAACCTTTTCATATTTTTGTAAAAGTCTCTCTATCTCCTTTGGGTGTTAAACAATCTTTATAGTTGGCTTGGGAGATGTAATATGGCATTCAGCATCCCATTCTATATCCCCATGCCTCAATATAGATCTCATACTATTGCAAGTCACTACTTGATTTGGATAAGTGTGTTGCCCTCTCACAACTCTTTGTACTCCTTTTGAATCTTGGAATTTCATTTCGGGAATTTGATAATTTACTGTATGATATCCTATTGAATACAGCCATTGCACTCCCAAAACCACATTATTATCAGCAACATCAACCACATAAAAACTATCAACAAAAGTATAGTTACCTACGGTGACTTGCAGCTTTGGAACCCATGTTTTGCATTGCATTGTGTTGTGACTGGGAATGACAACTGTGAAGCCATCAAATGGTTCAATAGGTATCTTTCTTTTCTCCACCATATATGCATCAATGAAGTTATGGGTGGCTCCTCCATCTACCAAAACTGAAGTTCTTTGTCCTTGTACCACACCTTTGCATCAGATCATATGATAGCGAGGTACTGCTGAAAGTACTGCCATTCTTGCTTAGTCCAGTGAAGGCTGATTTTCTTCTTGTCTTTCCTCTTCTACTGCTATCTCATATGCCTCTTCTTGATCTGAAATATGTCCATCTTCATCCATGCCCCCATCATACCCCTCATTATCAGAAAATACTTCTATGTATTGAGATTTTCCTTTAGTACATTTGTGCCCCGGTGTCCATGGTTGGAAGCATGTGAAGCATAGTTTCTTTTTTCTAAGTTCATCCCTATTTAGTCCTTCTTTTTTATTCCTTTCAAATGACTCTCTTTGCCAAGGTTTCTTATCATATCCATCCGTTTGCCAAGGTTTCTTTTCAAATTTGTAGCTAGGCTTGGGAGGAAATCTCGTTCTAGGAAGCACATTTTGGAGATCCCTAGTCAAGCTCATTGCATCTTGTAATGTAGTTGGGTTGTGGGCTTTGACCAAACCTCTTAAAGGTTCATCCAAACCTTCAGTGAACAGCAATACTAATCTTCCCATAGATACATCAGTCACCTTGACTGATAATTTTTGAAAGTCCAACATATATTCAGTAGGGGACCCAGTTTGCTTCAATTGAGCTAGTTCTTTGAAAGGCAATTCTGGATCTTTTTGTTCAAATCTTTCTAATACCCTGTCAACAAATTCTCCATATGTTTTAACTTGATTATGACCCAAGTTTTTCAGCCCATGAAACCACCATTCATTGGCATCTCCTTCCAAATGCAAAATGGCCATTTTTAATGCATCCTCTTCCAACATAGGATTCAGCTGAAAATATACATCCAATTTTTGCACCCAAGTGTTAGCAGAATTTTGAGAAGAACCATCAAAAGTAGGAAGAGACATTTTTCCAATAGAACTATTCAATTCTTTGTTTTGGAATGGACTCCTATTGTCTTCCCTCCTTTTAATTTTTTGTATAGCATCAATGTAGTCACTGAGTGGTACACCTCTTTTACACTCTTCATTCAAATCATTCCAATCATTTACTAGTTTCTTATAATCCACCTCAATATTGGGCTCTTCTTTGGGTGTGATAAATTTAGGTGCAGTATGCCTTTGTGTGCTTTGGAATTCATCAGGTCTATTATGTGGTCCCGTGCTTGAAAAAATATGCCCACTCCCTTTTATCTTTTCCCCTAAATGTGAACCACTATTATCTCCTATCATCCCTTTGCCTGAATGTTGGTTACCCAACAATTCAAAACTTTTCATCATTTTTTTATTCATCTATAGCATATCCATGGTAATTCCTTCAAAACATGGTTTTAAGGCTTCAATAAATTCATCCTTATGTCTTAATTTTTCCTCCTCCTCTCTACCCATTGTCTTAGAAAAAAACTATTTTTCTGCTACTATCTCTTCTTCAACCAAAACTTCTTCAACTACTGATTCAAAGAGTGGTGGTTTATTTGTTTGGATTCTTGTTAATACCATCAGGTTCCAAAACCATGCTCTTATACCACTTGTAATATCCCTTTTTTAAAATTTTAAGAAAATGCCCAATTTTCCACTTTTTTCCAATTTCGACCTTTGACTAGTTTTACTGTTTTGACCTCCAAATCAACCCAAATGCTCCCAAATATTCTGTATGAGTGTATGAATGATATTTAGACTTGAATATTAGGTTCATGGATGTTTTATGGTCCTCCAAAGACTTCTTAAAACTTGATTTATATTTTGACCAATATATGCAATTTTGACTAGTAATTTGTGCATCAAATCCCCCCGGGGTAACACTGAAAAGGGCCTCCCAAATGCCTCTAAACTCCCTCAAATTTCTGAACAGAGGTATGTAATGTGTTAATTATGTTATTAAGGTCTCATATACACCATTAATGGATTATTACAACTGTTCTCACCCTCTCCCATTCAACTGCAAAAGTTCCCAATTCGACCCTTGGGGAAATGGCACTATTTCACCTCCCAATACAACTAAACTGAGTAAAAATGCTTCAAATGCTCAAGTACATTACATGAAACTTTTAGAAGACATCCATGGAAGTATATTGATCACAAATATATCATATAATCATCCATCCATTTGAAATAATCAACATTATAGTGTCATACATCAATGCATTGGGGAAATGGACATTGTTTGCTCATTAATCAATATTTTTGCATACAACCAATGGGTATTTCGACCTAATACTTTCTGAATATTAATAAAATAGGATATGAAGCTATTACAGTCAGAAATATATAATGATAAGCTCTCCCAAGAAGCACAAGAGCTCACCAAAAACGCCATCCCTCAAGGAGCATGAATATGCCTTCAAAACTAGAAACGGTGGAGAGAAAGTGCTACACTAAACCAAACTATGAAACTTCCTGTAGCTGCTACCTGAAAATAAAAACTCCATTAAAGAACCATGAAAGACCTGAGTGGCCTCTCAAAACACCAACTTGGATGGGAATCTTTCACCATCGAAATTGGCTAAGGCAAGAAACTAGTCATCCACTAGCTCTCTCTTCACAAATGCAATTTTTCTCAAATCATCAAAATCCATTATCATACTTGATTTATACATTTTATAACCAACATTAGCCTTCTATGGGTCGAAATCCTCTCAATAGCTTCAAGATATTTCCACTTAGGAAATATTCCACATTTGCCACTTGTCTCCTAGTTCCAACCTTCCATCTTCTCCCAAATTCGAATTTGAGTCTCTTTGGCTTCTTCCACTCCCATGAGCGCCTTCCTTGAGCCTATTTTTGGGGATGACATGTCATAATGGTCAGATGTCAGAGGTCAGGTCTGCAATTTGTCATAGTTGTCATAGATTCTCCATCATTGGTGTCATAGGGGCTAGGGAATCTAGCCCAATTGTCCACAAACTTCCAATTTGACTCTTTATCTTCCATGGAGGTTACCAATCCATCCCAATTCGACCTAAGATGCTCAATGTCATGTGTTATGACTTACCAACTCACCCAAGGGTGTTCACCTTCCCATGAATTCGAATTGGCAAGAGAGAGATGCCATGTGTCATTGAAAAATCAAACTAGTGTGGGTCCCACACCCTCCATATGTCTCCAAAACCACTTGCCACCTAGAATTTCTCTTGAATTTATTTATTCACCATATTGATTAAATACTTGAACCCTTATAATGTCTAAACATCATTTATTAGCTTCCTTATTACAATTCCACATGTGCCCATCCAACCTAGGAAACTAGTAGGATTGATGGGATTGTCTTAGTATGCAATTATTTGAATGGGGACATTACAGTGGTGGTGGATAAGTTAACCAGAGTTGCTCACTTAATACCTGTCAAGTCAACTCATAAGGAAACTAATATAGCATAAATTTATATGAAAGAGATTGACAGTTACATGGGATACCGAAGGCAATAGTCTCATACTGAGATCCAAAGTTTAATTCAAAATTTTGGAAGGTATTATTCAAAGGATTTTGAACAAATCTGAATTTAAGAACATCATATCATCCACAGACAGATGGGAAAACATAGAGAGTCAATCAAGTTATTGAGGACATGTTAAGAATGTATTTGATGGATCAACCATAAAAATGGGAAGACTACCTATATTTGGTACAATTTGCATACAATAATGGATATCATGCTTCTTTGAAGATGAGTCCATTTGAAGCCTTGTATGGAAGAAGGTACACTACTTCAATCAATTGGGACAATCTAGTTAACAAGGTAATAATTGGGCCAAAACTACTCAAAGAAATGGAAGAGCAGATGGTAAAAATCAAGCAGAATTGTAAAGTGGCATAGGACAGACAAAAGAGTTATGTAGACAAAGAAAGATCAGTAAAAGAATTTAAAGTGGGGGATCATGTGTATTCGAAAGATAGGCCAAAGAAGAGTTCCTTGAAATTGGGAATTTGTCCAGAGCTTGCAACCCAATTTTGTGGGCCATTTGAAATTTTGGATAAGATAGGACTTGTAGCTTATGCATTAGTATTGCCTACTTGTTTACATGTGCATAATTTATTTCATGTGTCTTTATTAAAGAGATGCATGTCTGATCCTAACTACATAATTGGTTGGAATTTGATCCAGGTGGAACCGGAAGGAGATATTCAAGTACAACCACTTGTATCCTCGATTGAAAAGTTACATTGCCAAGGAATAGGGTTGTCAAATAGATAAAGGTATAATGGACCCATTTTAGGCACAAAGAAGCAACGTGGGAGATTGAGGATGTGACGTGGGAGGCATACCCACAACTATTTTGAAGTTTTGATCAAAATTTTGTAAATGTACATAGTGTTGATGATGCACCAAGGATAGTGCATAAATTAAGGGGGAGGAGAATGAAATACCCCAATTTGACCCCAATATGTAAATTTGTAAATATTGATGTAAAAAGGCTAAAATCTAGAGACAAATGGTCGAGATGACCAAGACTATATAAATGTGTATATTTTTTATATTAATATAAAAATCTCTAAATGGTTGCATAGGAAGAAGGAAGCAGAAGATATGGGGGGCTATGAATCCACAAGTTGGGAAGTGATAGTGAGATTCAACTTATATCCTTAGCCTTATCATTTAACCAATTCATTAAACCATGGATAAGATCCATGCCTGATTAAGCTTAATTATCCTAAGATCAGACTAGGAGGGGAAAAGTGGTTCCATGTGGAGGGGCCACATGGAAATCTGAAAATGCTTATAAAAGTGAGTTTTGAAGTTGGAGATGGGTTCAGTTCCTCAATATTCATTCACCATTCGAATTACCTTCCACTACATTTCCATCACCTTTGGGAAAAACCATAGCTAGATACTGTAACAAAGAAAGAAGATTCCACTATTGAACATGAATTCTAAACACCATTAACCTAGGTAGACTAGTGTGAGAGAAACTTGTCTTGCAACTTGTGCCCTGGAGTCCCAATTTAGAGACTTCTTGTCTAGCATGTGCTCAAGCGCAAGAATGGAATTGGACGTTTCCCAAGGGACTATTAAATCATAGAAGAGAGTTTGTTCCTAGCATTGTGTAGGTTGATGGGAAGTATAATTGAGGACTGGGACATCTGTGGAGGGGGTTTAAGTACCAGTGGGTTGTATGAGAGATTAAGTTGAGTAATTGGTATTGAGAAAGCTTTTCCCTTGTGGATTGATAGCCCCAACTCAAGGGTGGCCTATCAAAGTGAGACTTGGCTTGATAGAGCCTATGGATGGAAGGAACGTCCTACACATGCAGCCAGCTAGAGGAAATTGATTTGAAACATAAGTATCTATCTAATTATGAATGGCATGGTTTAATTTTGTGTTCGCATGCTATGTAATTTATTGTTTATAAATGTCGAAATGCATGGAAGTTGCTTGGAATGGCATGTGTGTTCATGTTTGTGTTGCCTGTAAATTATAATGAATGCATAAGATTATCCGGGACACCATATTCATTTATTTTATGTTGTTAAAATGGATGGAATTGGATAAAAACAAAATTGGGGATGAATGTTAAAATATGATATGGGAATTAAGTACCTTGTGGTCTTCATGGTTCGATTGAGGCTGCTGGGGGCAGGTACATTACAGGTGGGGCTTGCGTGTGTGAGATTCTATAGGTGTAGATCATCAGCTTGAATAAACCTCACTAATTTCACTCATGAATTGCAGAGAAGAAGAAGAAGAAGTAGAATTGACTCAATATTCAAACATTAACTCAAGAAATGATAAAAATTGTTGTAATATTATTCCTCAGCTGTAAGCTGGAAAAAATGTGAGAGTACAATGGAATGAATTCGAATACTACCTAGGTGATTCGAATTTTCCTCAATGGCATGGCTTGACTACAATGCAACCATCACCAAATCAGTGGTAGTGTCATCAATAGTCAAAAGCCAATCAAATGTGAGTCTAACTAGTGAATGAGGCACTAATCTAGTGAAGGAGACTGATGAGTCCAATTTTCAGGTATTTGATAAACCTTTTTCCCACAGTCAAGCTCAAGCAATGGCGAAGAAACACATGTTGGTTGTGGAGCCAGATCTTCTAGTCTCATAGATGATATTGTATCAGTCGTGTTTGTACCCCAGTCTTATATGATATGTAGGTGAATTGTACGTCACCCCAGTGGGGGTGTCTGGGGGGGCATTTCCCCCCCACGGGGTTCTATGGGGGACCATCCTCCCTAGCTGAGGGGTCTGGGGGCCAATGGTCCCTCGGCAGGGGTTCGGGGGCAACGCCCCCGAAGAAAATTTTTGGGGTTGTTTTGCGGGCCCATGGTTTTGGGTATCCCGTGGTATTTTCCCATTGTATTTCCCTTATAAAATAAAAACATTGTAATACAGCTAGGGATGATGATGTATTAGGGTTTTATGCATTGTAAAGATCTCTGAGATCAGGAGAGAGACTGTGAAACAGAGAAGAGGAAGTGCAGCGGTTGTGCTGCAGGTTGTATCCCTTCACCTTGCTGGACGGTAATAATAATAAGGAATGGAAAATTCAGTGTGGACGTAGCCCAAGTTGGATGAGCCACGATATATCTGTGTCTCTCTTGTAATGTGTATGTGTGATTATATTTGCATTTCTGTTTATTGTTATTGCTCTCCGATCCTATTTTTCTAACAACACACTCATTTGTGAAAAACATGTTTTACTTTAATTATATAATGAAATTGTTTTTTATGATTATTCTTGTATATTAAAATGCATATTCAATAAACTAATCCTGTGGAAACCAAGCGTGATTGAGTAGGTTCAAGGGCATTAAAGGACAAACGCGTAGAAGACTGAGGGATCACCAAGCTCGGCACCCTATTTCCTGATTTATAGAGAACGCACTCCTATTCAAGGAGAGTCGACATTTAGACAGTTAGTTAGGGTCAGCATGAAGAATCATATAAATATGGACCTCTCAGGTAGCGAGAGGTCTTTGTTGACATCTTGGAAGAAACATTGTTTTAAGTTTTCAGCACTGTTGAGATACTGCGAATTTACAGACCTTTGTTTTGACATGGATTTTATATTTTAATGAGAGATTGATGTTAAATTCCAGCCAGCATTTATAAGTTTCATTCTCTCCTGAGTACGGGTTGGAGAGGGCCCCTCCAACACGTAAGTCAGGGGATTTCCATTTTTCAGGTATTTTACAATTATATGTTTTACATTGATGAAAAGTTATATCGCATATAGAAACATTTGAATGATGCATTAGTTCTGTAATAATTTATAATACATTCTGTAGTACAGCAGAACGGTTTCAGTAGTCCTATAGCTGCTTTCTTCCAACGCACATTTTAACCAACGATTACATATGTATTAGCTTTGCTTTCAAAGTCATGGTTTAGATCTGAAGTTTATTGATGTTTCTCATCATGATTAATTGCTTTGACTTCTTAGTAATAGATGTGTAGCATGAAACGATCGCACTTCAATTTTAGTTTTGGTATTTAAACGATTTAGATAAGAACTCCAGTTTTATGCATAAAGTAATTACAGACCTTGTTTTCTCCAATATTAGAATAGATCTGTTATGGCATTTCACTTTCTAGATTTACCATTCTGCATTAAGTAACTTCATAAGATTATCTCTTCCACTTTCAGCATTTTAATTATTTAAAATAGATTTACTGCTTTTAGTATCTTCATTCTTTAAAAACAGATTTACTACTTTCAATACTTAAATTCTTTAAAATAGATTTATTGCTTTCCAGTATTTAATTCCCTAGTATAACCAGTTTTACATATTGAGTAGGAAACCCTTAAAACATCGATACTGACACCCAACCACGACAAAGATTATCCTATAAGAGCACAGATAGTGCCTGCACCTCTAAAGTCTGTACATCCCCCGGGTTGACATTTAAAGTAGGCTCTTAGTACAGTTGCCCTCATTAGGCATCCATATTGGGAGCTCACCACTTTTTGGCGTCGTTGCCGGGGAGGTGCTAAATCTTTTAGGAGACATCACCTAAAAATAACACAAAAAGAAAACAAAAATCACATAAAACAAAAACATAAATATTTTTACCAATGAATGCCTCATCGGCAAAGGGATAGATTTGGCCGCTTTCTGCCCAAGCACCCCATGAGCAACAACGGTAATAACAGTTCTGACCATTCTCAGTTTGAATTGATACACTCTGAAGACGAAACTGACCCTACATACGATCCAAACAGAGAAAACTTCACTACCAGTTCTAGCTCAAACACCTCAATGGAAAACGAAGAGGAGGAACCTAGGGAGCTTTTCACTTTTCCCATTAGCATACCTCTTGGAGATGCTAGGATGAAGAACATCAATCCTAATAATCTACCAAACTTTCATGGTTTGACTTCAGAAGATCTTGACACATTCCTGTTTGAATTTGAGGTAGTTTGCAGATCATTTGATTACACTACTGATGCACAAAAGCTAAGGCTTTTTCCTTCCACATTGAAAGACCTATCACTTCGGTGGTTCATGAGCCTTGAAGAGAATAGTATCTTTAGCTGGGATCAAATGAAACAGGCATTCTTAGAAAAATATAGGGACTACTGCAAGGCCAAAGATACAAGGGATGAAATCTTTAGGATACAACAAGGAGAAAGAGAGTCATTAGAAGATTATGCCCAAAGATTTCAACTCAGCTACAAATGAGCCAGTCATTGCACCTTGGATCCTGAATCACTAAAACTTGTCCTTCTTAGAGGTGTAAAAGAAGAAAATTTTGAAGTCTTAAATCTTCTAGGGGATGGAGATATATTCCAGAAATCTTTTGACAATATCCTGCAAATCTTCAAAAACTACTCTAGATCTAGGAAAACTAAGAATGGGACAAGGGATACACATACATCCACTGGTGGATCATCATCTTCGGGACCAACACCTACAAAATCTGATTTAGGAAACCTGTTGGATGACATGAAGACTGACATCCTGCAATCTCTAGCCATGCAACTTGATGCTCTTCAAATAAAAAAGAAACAGGATGAAATTAACCAAGCCTTGGCAGTATTCTGTCCTCGTTGTAGGAAGAAGCATGAGAAGGGGCAGTGCACACTAAACACCATTGAAATATGTGGCCTCTGCACTGAGGACCACTCTACTGACAAGTGTCCCTTGTTGCCTTCCTGCAAATCCGCTATCCAAGAGCCCACAACCGAGGGTGCAATAGAACAAATCTACTTTGTAAATCAGAAGAGGAATAATTTTCCCAGACCGTACCAACCCAACAACCAACATTACTATAACCAGGGAAATAATCAGCAGAATTGGAACTCTATACCATCCCTATGGCCATCTCAGCAAAATCCAAATCAATGGCATCAAAACCAGCCTTATCATCAATCATACTACCCACAATCCTACCCCTCATACCCCCCTCCTTTTGCTCAACCATCCACAAATTATGGCAATCCATACCCTTACTCCTCGTCAAATTGGAGACCCCCACTACAGCAACAACATCTGCTTATCATGCCTCCACCACCTAATCAACCACCCCCCAGACCTCCACCAATTCCTGCCCAGCCAATCCCTAACCCTAACAACAACAGGCCAGGATAGTAGCAAGCATACAATACATAAACAATGCAATTTCCCACTTATGTAGTAGATACTGTGGAAATAAATGAGATTAACCTAAGGTCTGGAAAAACGCTCCAAAATACACCTATGCAAAACATACAACAACCAGAGCATGAGGAGCAAACGACCCAACCTCATATTCAGCATCCCGATGAACCAAACCTTCCGAAGGAAGAAATTATACCACTCACACGAACTAGAAACCCTCCATTTCCTAAAAAGCTTATACGAAGTACCAAAGATGAAGAGGAAAACGCAATTCTGAATGAATTAAAACACTTGAGTATCCAAATCCCCATCTTACAAGCCATCAGAGACGTACCCATCTGCAACAAATATATAAAAGAGAATTGTTTGAAAAGACCTGGAAGGAGTAAGCGTGACCCACCAACTCGTAATGTAGTGGGCCAATAAGATGATCTAATGCTAGGTATCGTGGTTAACACCAAATATCTAGACCCAGGTAACCCCGTGGTCCAAGTCATTATCAACAACAAACAAATCGACAAGAGCCTCATTGATTTAGGAGCAGCTATAAACGTAATGACCAAAGACACTATGATCCACCTAGGTCTCCAATCAGAGGTCAGACCAACAACTACAGTACCCCAGCTAGCATATACATCCACTGTGAAGCCTGAAGGAATGCTAGAGGACATTATAATCAATATAGAATCCTGGGAATACCCAGCAGATTTCATAGTCATCGAGGTAAAAAGCAAACTTAGTGGATATCCTATTATACTTGGAAGACCCTGGCTGGCAACTACAAACGCTTACATAGGATGCAGGTTAGGCAACATGACCATCACCAGTGGCCAATCTAGGAAAAAAATCACCATCTACCCGCCAGCCAGGAAATCTTTAGACATAGAATATCAAAACTGGACTGACGATTACAATGACACAAGCAATCAAAACATAAGACCTGTCCTGACAATTGATGCAGCATTAACACTAAAAGCCATAGATGAAGATGGTCATATAGATAGGTTTATACAAAATGATTTTTCTAACAATGATGGTCTTCAAAGGTTTTTTGAAACAGATCAGCAGGATGAAGGTGAATCTTCAAACAAAAATTTGAACAAGATGTGGGCAGAATTGACATCTCTGGAAGAGCAAGTAGACAAAACAAAGGTTGTGGAGATTATACCAAAAAAAATAGTTAACATCAATTCTAATCTACAACCCCAGCAGGAAGAACACCTGATGAAGGTATTAACAGAGCAGAATAGAGCTTTTGTGTGGACATATGCAGACATGAAAGGTATTGTTATCACATATATCGTAGCCGGGCTACCATACATTTTTTATCAGATTCCAGTACACTATTCAGCCAGTTCCCTTACATTGAGATGCTGAGATGAGCATCTACTACGGATCACTATCAGGCTTTGGACAGTATATATATTCCCCATTCCATGACTGAGTCTCAGGACACTCAGAGAGATGACCGATGTAGCCACTATACCATTTGTACAGAGCAGTCAGTAGTGCCCAGAGTTACAGTAGCAGTTCCAGTGGACAGATGATGGTTCAGAGGATGAGCATTCAGGTATATGACTCAGTAGGTATATTGTAGTGTTGTGGTTAGATTGCTTTTATATTCATTCTTATGGCATGTCTTGACACTTAGTATCATGATCTGGTGATCATATAGATATGTGGACCTGGTTGATCCTATTATATATATTCTATTATCCCTACTCAGACTTAGAAGTTCATTATTCATACTCATTGGTTTTACCCTCCTTAGGGAGAATAGAGGTGATCATTCAACCATACCTTGGCTTGCTAGTGTTGGCTCCATTATTCATTGACTTCATCCATCCATTACCTACCTTTTAGTCTATCACCCTGACTTATTGCTTGACTAGTGGCATGGAGGACCTTTCCCCACTATAGCCTCTGTATTGGATGATCTTCCCTGTTTATTGTGTCTCGGCTCTGAGTTGGTGACAAAAATTACCTATGGTAAGTTGGATTTCCTTGTGAATTCCCCTAGTCACTAAATTTGTGTTGGCTAAACCTGAAACTTTTAGTGCTGCCATGAATACAAAATCTGGAAAATGAAATGTTATATCTTGTATGAAAAGCCCATTCATGCAATGTGTTTCTAAAAACACATTAATGAAAGGCAAATCCAAATGAAAATGGCCATAAATAAAATGTTATATCTTTTGGAAATGTAAATACCTAGGTAAACAAGCTGTCTGTGACACACCTAGAAGTGCTCAGGTAAACAAGTGCCTTAAAAACACACCTACAACAAAAAGCCTCAAATAAATGTAAATCTATGCAATGTGTTTATAAACACACATAGATCAAAGGCTATGGAAACTTCAGGCCCAAAAAAAAATGGAACTTAAATGCTATATCAAAACAATTGCTGGCGTCATTTGTATTATGGATTGTGCGCATATGTTAAAGGTGAATAAACCCTCTTTAAACAACTTATCCATTTGTGAGACACCGCCATTCCCTGTCTTGTTTCTCATTCAGTATATACTATGGTGTGTATTCCTGTTCCCATATCCAAAGTGTCACAATGTTGAGTCAGTCAGTCATCCCTTGGCCTAGCCAGTCTATTCTTAGCCTTCACCCTTCACTAGCAAATTGATCACAACTATGAAGTGAGTATGGTCTTGAAAGTCTAGTATGAGTCATAATAATAATTAATGACACTATATATTTGGATTTAGATCGCCAGTAATGATTACTTTTTGTTATAATTTCTATTTGAATGAATTGTAGAGCATGCATTAACCTTCGACACTTTGCAGCAGCTTCTGATGATAGTCTGAGTTATATTTGGTCATGTTGACTTGGTCAAACCTAGTTTGACCAAGGTCAACCATAGGACATGAGATGGTTGGACCTGGTGATGACACAGATAGATGATATATGGTCTATGTACATGTACATGATGGTTCTATGCATCAGATACAGGGTTATGATGATGATTTATGGTTTCAGCATTATTTGATCATTTACAGATTTATTATTATTTCACCTGTTCGGGTATATTGGATATATTATAAGATCATGCAGAGATACATATGGTGTATGAGTACACATCTTGGATAGATTTGAACCTTCTGAGTCCAATGAGACAATCTGTTTTCAGTTCCGGGCAGTTACAGTGATGATTGAGCCTCCGTAGGCTATCCCAGTGCAATTTTGGTATATCGGAGACACTGTCAGAGCAGGGTTGGATTTTATCTGGTTGACCTAGGGCGCTATGCATGGAGGGGGTGGTCCAGCCACTTGTTTTTACCATATTACCCCCCTCCCAGACACACTGGTGCCCTAACCTTGACAGTGCAGGCACTCCAGGAGGCAGTTTCGGGTAGTTTCACGCTTCTCGAGGCAGTTCAAGATTGGTAGAAATGGCTATAGAGGAATTCGATTTGGGATACTGAGGCAAAGTTTTGGCATGGGATGATCAGTGATTATGAGTGGGATGTCTTCCCCACCTTCTCCGGCAGTTTCAGCTTCATCGAGAGCTGCATCCATCACTTATGGCATTTTCTGATGATTTTTGAGGCCTCCTAAGGCCCACGATTTGTCCATAGAGGCACGATTTGGTACATTGATGATTATTTTATTATTATTGTGCTATGTGGATTGACCAAGGGAGTCTAAAATCACCCCTTGGACCCACCATGAGTTAGTTATTATATTTTGTCATCATGATTTGGTGGGATCCCCTCTCCTAGGGTGATTTTGTCCACTTATGATTATATTTTATTAGTGATCCATGTATTTTATTGTTGAGCTCATCTCAACCATTGAATAGATATTTTGATCTTTTAATCTTAGCCACTCATTCAAAAAGTGGTTAGTGTTTTGGTGCCTCTCCTTCCTATTTAAAGGAGAGAGCTTCTCATTGTAAATGGTCTTTGGCTCTTGGAATCTTGATAATAGAAAACTCTCTTGTGGAAATTCTTGTGGTCTCCTTTACATTTGGTGTTCTTAGATGGTGATTGGAAATTCTATTGCATCCTAGCATTTGGGTATTTGTGGTAAGATCTACATATTTTGGAAATCTTTGTCTTGTCTCTAGGAGGGCGACTTCAACTAGGGAAATTTTGCAAGGCTTCTTCAAATCGATCTACTTGGCATTCGCTTGTATCAGGGGGTTATCATTAGTATCATTGTTATCTATGCTATCTTTCTGTTACTTCTCTTGTGGCATTAGTCTTATCTCTTGTCTACATTAAATCTAATATTGTTGATGTTTATTGTGCAGGAGAGAGGGCGCATTGGCTTCCTTGGGCAAATCGCACTTCACAAGATCTACTTCAAATTGCTTCAAATTGATCAGGTTTGCATAGATCATCATCATCAAGGCATCTACAAGGTTATCCAGGTAAGATCCATAGGTTTGTTCTTCTTTTCTTGGTTCCAATCCATTGGCACAACACATAATTGACAAAACCCTAATTAATCAAAACCCCCATTTTTACATTTTCTCAGATCTACAAAGATCTAGTGGCTTCTTGGGTAAAATATTTAAAACCCACCTCTATAGTATCCACGGCATCCCGGATCTATAGTTTGGTGAGGATTGGCCTCCATTTGACCCCCTTCCCAAGCCAACTTAGCTTCTCCAAGTGAGGTCGCACTTCTTGGTGAGGGTGAGTTAACCTAGATCTAGCATATGGGTAGTGGAGATTCCACTTGATTTGCAATCTACATATCCAATAACCTACCCCTACACTGTCACTTTTCTAATTTCTACCTTGTGGGCCCTATTCCACATTTTAAGGGATTTAATCCCCATTTTGGACCACTTGGTATCTTCAAATTCAGATCTAGTAAGATCTAACCCTTGGATTGCCTTGATTTTCTAGATCCACATTGTCACTTGCTTAAACTACTTGGATCTAAAATTTGGATGCCATTGGACTTGTCTTCATCCTATTTACCCCACTTTTAACCCTCCTTGGGCAAAGTCACACTTCCTAGGGGATTGAGTTGGTCCACTTGTAGGACATGGGTAGTTGAGATTTTGGTGGATTTGGAATAAGCACACCTTGAAACCTATATCTAGTAGGTCATTTTGTGAAATCTTGCCTTGGGGTAGCATTCCTTGTTTTAAGGGATTATGGTCCACTTAGGTCACATCATCAACTATTAGATCTAGACACATCCATCCATCAAACCTTTAATATCCCACTTATCTTATGCCATAGGGGTCATCAACCATAAGTTAATCTCTTCTTGACTCCATTCATCCCAATTCCCAAGGCATTGATCTCTCTCCAAGTCGATTCGACTTTCCTAGATTGTTGGATTAACTTGTGGTTTGATCCTTGTTTGGTGGACCAAACCCTTGTGATGTTGTCATATCTCATGATCAAGCTTGTTACTTGTACTAGTTAGCCCCAATTCAACCCCTAAACTACTCTACATTGGACACGGCTCGCAAGGCAGTGAAATTTCTCACATTAGACTAGTACTTTAATACTGGATCTCATTTCAAATGCTATAAGTCACTCTCACATCAATAATGAACCAAAGCTATACTTATTTACTCATCTTGTGACTTGATCCTTAGATCTAGGGTATACCATACACATTACAATACATTACTTAACCTTGATTGGGTGTTCTGGTTTGATCTCTCCTGTCGGTAGTAGATCTGGGTCTCCCCCGTTGTTATCTGGGCTAGATAGCATAAAGTGAAGGTTGCCTTTGGCGTGACAACCATCTATTGGAAGTCGAGGTGATCGTGGTTGCACCTTTTGAGTTGCCCTTCCCTACTGCCATCCATTAATGGATACTTCCATAGGGTTAACTACAGTTTAGGTGATAACAGGTATTCATCCTGACATCTGCAAGCATTATATCTACATCAAGGAAGGTTCTATTCCTATAAGACAACCACAAAGGAGACTAAACCTAGCATTGAAGGACATAGTCAAAGCCAAACTCCAGAAGTTATTAGATACAGGGTTCATCTATCCCATCTCTGATAGTGAATGGGTATCACCACTGGTCATAGTGCCTAAAAAGGGAGGCAAATGGAGAATTTGTGTAGACTACCGAGAGCTTAATAAAGCAACCAAGAAGGATTACTTTCCTCTCCCATTTATAGATCAAGTACTGGATACTTTAGTAGGTAACAAGTTTTTCTCCTTCTTGGATGGGTTCAGCAGTTACAATCAAATCCTCATTCACCCAGCTGACCAGGACAAGACAACCTTCACATGCCCATGGGGTACTTATGCCTACAGAGTGCTTCCATTTGGACTTTGCAATGCTCCTACATCATTTCAGAGGGCAATTCTCAGCATATTTTCAAAATTTATAAATGATCAAATGGAAGTCTTCATGGCTGATTTCACACCCTATGGAAAAAACTTTGACAAGGCATTGACCAATCTGGAATCAATATTAAAAAAATGCATTGAGATGAGCCTATGTCTGAGCAATGACAAATGCGAGATGATGATGGAAGAAGGTATTGTCCTCGGCCATCATATATCACGAAGAGGAATAGAGGTTGATCAAGCAAAGGTTTCAGTAATTAAAACATTACCACCACCTGTTAAACAAAGGGACGTGAGAAGTTTCCTTGGACAAACAGGGTACTATAGAAGATTTATTGAAAATTATGGCAGAATTGCTGCCCCAATGTTTGCACTTCTCACAAAAGATACTGAGTTCATATGGACAAAGAATTGCATGATAGCATTTGATAACCTTAAAGAAAAAACAATTACAGCTCCAGTACTCCAAGGACCATATGGGCAAGAAAAAGAGAAAAAGCCTTATGCAATATATTATATCAGTAAAAATTTGGCAGGGGCAGAATTGAATTACACTGTCACAGAAAAGGAATTTTTGGCTGTCATACATGCCATTAATAAGTTCATACACTATATCACTGGTTACCAAGTTTTTGTTCATACAGACCACTCAACCATAAGATATCTTATGAACAAGCCAAACACAAGTGCCAGAATAATCAGATGGTTGTTGCTCCCCCAAGAGTTTGACATTACAATTCTAGACAAGCCAGGGAAACACAATGTAGTAGCTGACTTTTTATCTAGATTGACACATGGACAAGACAGTGAGGTGATCGATGACAGTTTTCTAGATGAGCACCTTTTTTCCATATCCACAAAAATCCCATGGTTTGTTGATATAGCAAACTATCTAGTGTTTGGAAAGTTTCCAAAGCATTACAGCCACAAAGAGAAAACAAAAGTAATAAGGCAAAGTGCCACATACACATGGATAGAAGGCATGTTTTTCAAACAAGGACCAGATCAGATACTTCGAAGGTGCATAAGAGAAGATGAAGTGCATGACATAATGCATGCCACACATAATGAACCATGTGGAGGACACTATGTTGCAAAAAGGAAAGCCCATAAAATCTTGCAAACAAGATATTATTGGCCAACACTCCACAAGGATACTTATGAATATGTTTCACACTGTGATGATTGCAAGAGAATGGGAAAACCAACACAAAAACAAGAAATGCCACTCCATCCACAAATCTCCTTGGAGGCATTTGAAAAGCGGGGATTTGATTTTGTTGGCCCATTCAACCCACAGTCCAATCAGAAAAGCTACATCCTCGTATGCACTGATTACCTTACAAAATGGACAGAGGTAGCAGCACTGGCTGCTGCAAATGAAACCAATGTGGCCAAATTCTTTACTAAGCAGATCTTTCACAGGTTTGGGGCTCCAAGAGAAGTAGTTTCTGATCAGGGCCCACAATTCACATCAAATTTAATTGAAGACTTGATGAAAAGAAACAATGTAAAGCACAGACAGTCATCCTCCTATCACCCTCAAGCAAATGGTCAAGTTGAGGTAACCAACAGGGAATTAGAGAGAATCCTGACAAAAACTGTCCAAATTCACAAAAGGAATTGGGCTAACAGACTTAGTGAGGCAGTTTGGGCTTACAATACTACATGGAAAACAACTATAGGATTCACACCTTATGAACTAGTCTATGGAAAAAAGGTCATTCTCCCAATTGAATTTGAAATAAAGACACTTCGAATTGCAGCAGATTTACATATGGACCTATCAGAAATCCAAAAAGAACGCATACTGCAGCTGAATCAACTGGATGAGCACCGCCAACAAGCACTTACACATACTGAAATCATCCAACAAAAAAGAAAAAAATGGCATGACCAACATCTAAAGGATAAGAAATTCAACGAAGGAGATTGGGCACTACTCTACGACTCCAAATTTCACACTACTCTACGACTCCATATTTCACACATTCAAAGGAAAGCTAACCACTAGATGGCTTGGACCTTATATTATACAGAAGATTTATGAAAATGGAGCTGTGAGAATTATTACAATTGATGAAGAAGAGTTCCCCATGATAGTGAATGGGCATCGCCTAAAACTCTACAAAAAACCACAATCCAGAGAAGAATTTACACAATTACTCTACCAGCAACAATTGATGCTGATAGAGGATGCTACAAATCAGTGAAATCCAACTCAAATCATGAAAAAAGCAAGAAAATAGAGAAAAAATATATAAAAAAAAGAGAAAAAAAAAAACGAAAAAGAATGAAAAATTCAAAAAAAAAAGGTAACAGGAAAATTACAGGGCCACGTATATCCCTATGAAAAATCCAGCATTACTATTGCAAAGCAAAATATCAACCACAATTCAAGCGAGCCGGAAATATATTCAAGAGAGCCGGCAAATTCTCAAACACATTCAGCAATTAAGCGAGCCGGATTACATTCAAGAGCGCCAGCAAAAATAACTACAACTACAGAAGCAGTCCAAGCAAACTCTTCATTCAACGCTACCATATCATCACGAGAGCCTGACCATACTTCAAGAGAGCTTGGAATTGATTCAAGTGAGGCTGCCATTTATTCAAGTGAGCCTGCAAGTGATTCAAGCGAGGCTGCCATCTATTCAAGAGAGCCAGTCACATACAACCATAAAATCATCCAATACGAAGCACCATCACATGAGTCGTATCATCAACTGGCACAACTTTCAAAAGAAAACACTTCAGCAAATTCAAATGGGAAAAAACGGAAAAAGCAACCCACACGCGTAACTACTGACATGCACAAATCTACTACAGAATCCGCCATCCATAAAAAAAATGCACCAGATCATCAAAGCAGGTACGCATACATACCAAGGTAATCTCTAGAACGATTTTATTTTATTCTTAAGGAAAAACATTATCCCACTCTACATTCATTTCTTGTCAGCTGAGGACAGCTTCTATTTTAAATCGGCGGCATGGTAGAATGACCTTAATAAGTCATGATCACTACTTAAGTTCCGTCACCTCAACAAATCATGATCGCAACCTTCATCATATGAAGTACAAAGATCGATCATGGGAATACAGAGATCGATCATGGGAATACAAAGATCGATCATGGAAAAAAGGGGATTAAAAGTGGCAAGTACAAGTATGATGGAAAGGATAGGTGCGGGAAGACAGTAAGAAATGCTGCATAATATTCCATGATTTTGCATATAAGGAACCGCTCGGAATTCCCGAGAAGCAACAGACTTAAGCTAGTATGCTCACTTAGCCAGCATTGCAAACCCTCGAGCCTGAAGGTAGAGCCCGACCAGTTGAGGGTATAAAACCGCATTCCAAAAGTTCTGGTTTTGTCTAATCATAAAGGAGATTCCAAAAATGACAAAGGGTTTCAAGAAAAGTGAACCAGAGGATCACAGCACCATTTATCAGAACATGAGAGTCCTGGAGATCATTCCCAATGCAGGCTGGATGCCCTTCATCCTTGGACTAAGAGGATACGATACAGGGATAGGTTAGGAGTTCGCAAGAAACTTCAAGCATATTAAGGATGAACAATACATCACCCGAGTGAAAGGGTTACGTATCAAATTGGATGAGGAGATAATTTCCAAGTTTACTGGTCTGCAAAGGGGTTTGAATTGGAGCAGGGCTGATGGGGAGGCAAACCAAGAAGCAAAAACAGCCTTCTTCGAGCAAGGAGAGATCTATGACAAGGACAAAAACAAAGTCAAAAGACTCTCCATGCTAGCGCCATGGGAGGACGTGGCTGAAATTGTTCTGAGGTACATCACATGCTCTGGTAGGTTAAGCTATGTTCCCATCTTTCATTTTCGGATCCTAGAACTTTTAAGACACAGGACCCATCATCCGTCAAACAACAATATTAGTATCCCATTTTATTTGCTCCAATCCCTATTAGAAATGAGCAAGAAGGTGGCTAAGGGTAAGGACGATGCCTTGGCCCATCATGGGCTAATCAAGATAATTGTTTGCGAGGAATTGAAGGTGCAGATACTAGATCTTTCATGGGAAGAATTTGTGCTGGTATCCACAGAGGATGTTCAAAGGATGAGAAGTACACCCTCAGCTAGCATACCACCTAGAGAGATGAATAGAGTTGCCTCTGTATCAGGGGTGAAAAGGAAGATTGACCTAGACCATGTGGCAGAGACCCTGGTAAAAATCAAACACTGAAGAGAGCACTCCCCCAAGTCAAACCCATAAATTCCTGCCAAAAATCAAGAACCGAAGAGAAGGAGTAAGAGATTCACCCAAGCATCCTGAATCCAAATAAAGAAAGAAAAGAGTAGGGAACCCAGTCCCATTATTCAAAATGTGTTGGACGGGGACGATGATTAGTGGGTAGATCAGAGAGACCCCACCACAGAAGAGGAGCAGGATGAGCAAGAAATGCAGGATGAAGAAGAAGAAATGGATAAAGAAGAAGAGCAGAGCTTACAAGAGCAAGGCAACTTCTAGGGGAACCCTCTAGAACATAATGAAAACCCCTAGGTCATTACCCAGCTCGCTGAGGCACGGGAAGAATTGGAAAACTCAGAAATGAGTTGGAAACATTAAGGATTGGGCCAGGAAGCCAGCCCACACCTCCCCCATTCTCAGCCGAGAAGACTCAAATCCTGAAGATGCATCATGCGGAAGAGCTATGGCTGGCTGAGTAGAAGAATTCAGTGCTTCAAGAAAAATTGGCCGAGGCACAAACCGAATTAGCCAAAAAGGACCAGGATATTACCAAATTGAAGGACGTTTTGGCCACTACTATCGGCATATATGATAGACTGCGGGACCTTAGACCACTGTTGGCAATATATGCAGTTTATATGCAGGATAAATGGGGCGAATTCCAGCTCCAGAGGTTGAAGCAAGGACTCCCTATAGAGGTAAGCACTCCCAAAGAGTTTATGGATGCATCTTTGAACTCCACAGAGCTAGAGAAAGACCAATTGAGTGAGTTCTTCTTGCATAATTTCGTAGTTTCTGGCTCGCCCAACTGGTTTCCAAACCCATATGTGGGTGATTTCCAGTTGAGGGCATTATGTTCATGGATGAACTACGAAATTGAGTGAGCCCAGGACTACCATATCTATGTCGCATCCAAATGGAAAACCCCATTAATGATCAGACCAGAGCCAACTCACCCTGAAGGGATAATCTATAACCATAGGATCCTCACCCAGGACAAGGAACTGATACCCATTCTCCTTGCAAAACACCAGGAGGTTGTGACTCATTTTGACATTACACTCCGAATCACACAGAAGGAAGTTAATGAGTCCATTAAGGAAAGGTGGAGCAGGGTGGCAAATGATCTGAAGAGAAGAGAACTCCACTCTCCCCTCAGGCTTGATGATGCTCTTTTCAAAGCCACACTCTACAAAGAATCCCTGGCAAGAAATCAACTCAGATGGATCGGGATGAGGCTGAATCCCCCATTCTTTCTTTCCCTTGTCATCAAGGAACAGATTAATGAAGAGGAACAGAGGAGAGCAAGGACCAGGGAGGATCAGAATTTTGGATATCACAGGCAGGCAGGGATCCCTAGGGTGGCAGCATGGGACATCAGGGAGGTCATCGACGAATTGAATAAGTCACCCAAGGATGGGTGAATCCTTCAAGTATGGGAGAGAATGATGAGTCCAATTTTTAGGTATTTGATAAACCTTTTTCCCACGGTCAAGCTCAACCAATGGCGAAGAAACACACTCATTTGTGGGAAAAATGTTCTACTTTAATTATTTAATGAAATTGTTTTTTATGATTATTCTTGTATGTTAAAATGCATATTCAATAAACTAATCCTGTGGAAACCAAGCGTGATTGAGTAGGTTCAGGGGCATTAAAGGACGAACGCGTAGAAGACTAAGGGATCACCAAGCTCGGCACCCTGTTTCTTGATTTATATAGAACGCACTCTTGTTCAAGGAGAGACAGCATTTAGATAGTTAGTTAGGGTCAGCATTAAGAATCATATAAATATGGACCTCTCGGGTAGTGAGAGGTCTCTGTTGACATTTTGGAAGAAACATTGTTTTAAGTTTTCAACACTACTGAGATACTGCGAATATACAGACCTTTGTTTTGACATGGATTTTATATTATAATGAGAGATTGATGTTAAATTCCAGCCAGCATTTATAAGTTTCATTCTCTCCTGAGTACGGGTTGGAGAGGGCCCCTCCAACACGTAAGTCAGGGGATATCCATTTTTCAGGTATTTTACAATATGTGTTTTACATGGATGAAAAGTTATATCACATATAGAAACGTTTCAATGATGCATTAGTTCTGTAGTAATTTATAATACATTATGTAGTACAGCAGAACGGTTTCAGTAGTCCTGTAGCTGCTTTATTCCAACGCACATTTTAACCAACGACTACATATGTATTAGCTTTGCTTTCAAAGTCATGGTTTAGATCTGAAGTTTATGAATGTTTCTCATCGTGATTAATTGCTTTGACTTCTTAGTAATAGATGTGTAGCATGAAACGATCGCACTTCAATTTTAGTTTTGGTATTTAAACGATTTAGATCAAAACTCCAATTTTATGCATAAAGTAATTACAGACCTTGTTTTCTCCAATATTAGAATAGATCTGTTATGGAATTTCACTTTCTAGATTTACCATTTTGCATTAAGTAACTTCATAAGATTATCTCTTCCAATTTCAGCATTTTAATTATTTAAAATAGATTTACTGCTTTTAGTATCTTCATTCTTTAAAAACAGATTTACTGCTTTCAGTACTTCAATTCTTTAAAATAGATTTATTGCTTTCCAGTATTTAGTTCCCTAGTATAAACAGTTTTACATATTGAGTAGGCAACCCTTAAAACATCGATATTGACACCCAACCGCGACAAAGATTATCCTATAAGAGCACAGATAGTGCCTGCACCTCTAAAGTTTGTACGTCCCCCAGGTTGACATTTAAAGTAGGCTCTTAGTACAGCTACCCTCATTAGGCATCCATATTGGGAGCTCACCAGAGACTCCAATGTGAGCGCATGAGGAGCTGCCAGTAGTCAGTTGAGCTGAACTAGTCTCTGTAGGAGTCTATCTAAGTGCTTCCGTCAGTTAACTAAGCAATCAGTCCTCAAATCAAGGCACTGATCCACTAATCATGGAATTGACTGATGTAACTCCTAAATAGGTGGAAGAGGGCGCAGTTGTACTCCAGTGATGAAAAAAAGGGCACATCAGTGGCTAGGAGGGATAGAACTAAGCAGAAACAGGCTCCCGGGGGATGCAAAATAAGGACTAAGTGTTGGGAGACTACCATACTAATGACTGGATGCGTGCAATATGTATGCATGCAGAATGCATGCAATGCATGCAAATATATAACTAACGGTGAGAATATTCCAACACCCCCCGCAAGTCGGACTATGAGGAAACACATAACTGAAAACTAGTAGGGCCCTGGTAACTAAGACCAAAGGTCACCCCGTACAACAATCTAAAAAATAAAGTGAGGAAAGAGGGAAAACCCAGTGGGAAGAAAGCCCCCCCTTAACATAGTCTGTGGTAGGATAATCAATCATGTACATCACTCACCCCAAAAGGTAAGTGAACTTCTCCACTGAAGAAAGATCTATTGGCAAGAAATGGATCAATAATGTCAGAAGGATGAAACCTTCCATTCTAAAAATCAGATCTGGTTCTCCTTTGATCAAGTGGATCACCAGCAATATCTCCGACAGATATAAGAGTAGTGGTTGCCCATCTAGGAAGAGGAGGTTTGTAGGTTGTAGATCTAGATCTGGACCTTCCATTCGCTCATCTTCATTGTTAGGTGTTATATCTTCAGGTTCTTGTGGATCTAGATCTAGCATTCTCTCTTCATTCTCTTCACTTTCAGACTCTGAATCTGAACCTTCATGAGATGAATATTTGCTCCCTTTCTCATCAAGCAGTGGAGGTGTGGTAGGAAATCTCTCTTGCTCAACAAGATGAGCATCATGCAGTGGCCATTGCTCAAACTGTACACTCCTTTCAAGGAATGTGTTCATAGTAGAAGGATCAGGAATCTTGTAGTCTTTTGCATTCAATGCATAACCCACCAATATACACTCTCTGCTCTGTGGATCTAGGGATCTCCTTTTCTCTGCTGGAATCCTTGCCCATGCTCTGGATCCAAACACTTTGAGATGATATACATCAAGTTTGCACCCCATCCATGCTTCAAAAGGAGTCATATCTTTGATTCCTTTGTGAGGAACTATGTTATGAAGATAGGCTTTACAGTTAATAGCTTTTGCCCAAAGACTTGGATGTAACCCTTTCGACTTCAACTTGCAGGTTGCCATCTCTTTTAGGGTTTTGTTCTTTCGCTTTGCAACACCATTTTGATGTGGTGTGTAGGGAACAATATGTTGCATCTCTATGCCTTCTTCATCAAAAAAGGTTTGGAAGTCACTCTTGACATACTCTCCTCCATTATCAATGCGAAGGGCCTTGATCTTTCTATCTAAAAACTTTTCTGTAGAAGACTTGAAATACTTGAAGTATCCAAATACTTCTGATTTTAATTTGAGAAAGTATACCCATGTAAATCTTGAGTAATCATCAATAAATGTAAGAATTTACCTTTCCTTGTTCAAAGATAGATCTGGAAATGGCCGTCAAACATCACTATGAATTAGATCTAGAGGTTGAGAGGCTCTCCTTGCCTTCCCTTTCTCAAAATTCTTTTCTGGATGCTTTCCCATCAAGCAACCCTTACAGTTTCCCTTAGCAAACTTGATATTGGGTAGACCTTCAACCAACTCTTGAGTGTGCATGTCTTGCAGGTACTTGTAGTTGAGATGCCCAAATATTTCATGCCATAGCGCACTCTCTTCATTTGCATGTGTGTGAAGAGCAGTCTGTTTGGAGAGAGGTAGGAAGTGAGAAAACTCATAGAGTTTCAACTTGTGGTTTGCAACACCTTTTGCTATGATATTTCTTGATACAATGTCTTATATTTCAACCTCATTTGGAGATAAGATCACCCTCTTGGGCTCTCCAGTATGGGTCATCTGGTAGACTGCAAGTAGGTTGGAAGTAAGTGTAGGGACATAGAGCACATCTGAGAAGTAACCATGATCAAGTTTGATCCTTCCAATCCCCTTAGAGGAGACCTCAGAATCATTCCCCAACATGATTGAAGGCCCAACAGTGCATTCGAAACCATAAAAGAGATCTTTGGAGGAATACATGTGTCTTGATGCTCCTGAATCAATGATGACGGATGAATCTCTTGATGCACCTACCATGAGAGCATGGCATCTCTCCTTGTCCTCAGACCTTTATGATTCACCTTCTTTCCTTCTAGCACATGCAGGTAGTGGAAGATTCTTCTTTTCAAGAAGTGAAGCCATTAGATCTATGGTCTTATTCATACAGGCACTCTCAAGATGAAATCCTCTATTGCAATAGGTACATTTGGATTTCTCCTTATGAGATTGCTTTCCTTTCTTGGAATTCGAAGCCCCTTCTGACTGATAGGGAGCCTCCTTCTGCTTTTGCTCATTCGAATTTCTATCTTTTTCTCTTTGCTTTCCTTTTCCATTTGCTCTCTTCACTTCAGTAGCTGCAAGTGTTGAATCCATCTTCGGTTTAATCATTCCCATGTGAACCAACTTCTCCTCCTCTTGTGTGAGAGACTGGATGAAGTCTTCAAGGGTCGGAAACTTCCATTTTGGGATGGATAGCTTTGTTGACTGGAAGGTAAAGACAAATATTGAGTAATTAGGCCCAATTTCGATAGAATGGCTAGGATTAGTTGCTTCTCTTCTTTCTCTATTCCATATCTATTCAATTGTGAAATCATATTTTTAAACTTGGTAAGAAATTCATTGATTGAGTCAAAACTGCAGAGGCTCAGTGAGATAAGCTCATTCTCCAACTTGTGACCCTTCAAATCATCTTTATGCCCAAATAGAGTTTAGAGCTTGTCCCAAACTTCTTTAGGAGTCTTGAGATCAATGACATGAAAATGGAGGTCTTCGAAAATACTGAGGAGTAGCAGTCCAACCGCTTCATCAATTTTATCCAGGTATTTTGATTTCTCAGTAGCACCCATAGGTTCAACTACAGTCCCATTCAACACTCTATAAATACTTTTGGACTTCATGAAGATGTCCATCTTGGATTTCCATTCGAAATAGTTGAAAGAGTTCATTTTTAGATCCATGATAACTGCTAAATTTGAATTGAAGATGGAGATAACCTACAAAACAAATGAAATTGTTTATGGAGATTTGCTGCAAATCGAGAGAACACTGCCTTAATATAATGAGCACATGTGATTGGATCCTTCATACCTAGCTAGACACCACTGGATTGCTCTAGTGAATTCAAGACAATTGCATTAGGAATTGATGTGGAAATCCAGAGGCTTCTGGTGTTCAATGAAAGATAGTTGCTCAATGAATTGTTGCAACTGCTGCAATTCGAATATCTGACTCAAGCTCTAATACCATGTGAGATTCTACATGTGTATATCATCATCTTGAATAAACCTCACTAATTTCACTCAAGAATTGCAGAGAAGAAGAAGAAGAATTGACTAAATATTCACTCATTAACTCAAGAAATGATAAAAACTGTTGTAATATTATTCCTCAGCTGTAAGCTGGAAAAAATGTGAGAGTACAATGGAATGAATTCGAATATTTCCTAGGTGATTCGAAATCTCCTCAATAGTATGGCTTTACTGCATTGGAACCATCACCAAATCAGTGGTAGTGTCATTAATAATCAAAGGTCAGTCAAAACTGAGTCTAACTGGTGCATGAGGCACTAATCTATGGAAGGAGACTCCAATGTGGGCACATGAGGAACTGTCAGTAGTCAATGGAGCTGAACTAGTCTCTGTAGTAGTCTATCTAAGTGCTTCAGTCAGTTAACTAAGCAATCAGTCCTCAAATCAAGGAACTGATCCACTAATCATGGAACTGACTGATGTAACTCCTAAAGAGGTGGAAGAGGGCGCAATTGTACTCCAGTGATGGAAACAAGGGCACATCAGTGGCTAGGAGGGCTAGAACTGAGCATAAACAGGCTCCTAGGGGCTGCAAAATAAGGACTAGGTGTTGGGAGACTACCATACTGATGATTAGATGCATGAAATATGCATGCCTACATACAAAATGCATGCAATGCATGCAAATATATAACTGATGGTGAATATTCCAACAGCATTCCCATCCTCCGCCTATGTATTACATTGAATATTAATATGAGATTCATTAGCAATATAATTCATGTGTCATGCAGTGTCTCTTTCTCTCGTCTTATCTATCTTCATGTTAGTGTTACTCTATTTTTCAATTTTCAAATTGTTGAGTTCCCTGTAGCTGGAGTATTTGCATCATTTGGGTTCGTTTAGGATCATTTGATAGTTATGGGCTGACCTTAGGTGAAGATGAATAGTCTAGTTGTAGTAGGCACAAGCCAAGTCCTTATGGTCAGGGAAAGGTAATAAAAATTGGGAAATAAAAATTCATACAAACTACAGATCCATGAAATCTGTCTTCTATAGATTATCATCATCAATAACCATCCTCTTCACTTGCTAAAATGGCGGTGTGTAACATACATTGAAAATCAATGGGCATATCAATCATAGAATGAAAGAAATCGAGGGAAATATAATTTTTTAGGTTTCCTATCTCCTCTCAATTGCTAGAGATTGCAGGATTTTATTCCATTTTGATATGCTCGATCTTATAAATCTATAATCCAACCCTCCAACATCTTAGAATGAAAGGAAATACAATCTTGTTATTCTAAGTTTGTAGATCCTTAGTTGTTTATGGTGGATTTTGGTTCTTACCACACCCCGTCTAGCGAACCAGATGTGGAATGGATGTTTTTTTTTGCTTAGGGTTTGTTTTGAAAGGATGGATGTATTCCGTTACTCATTTATATTAATTGGCCAATGGTTGTCATTGTTAGCTCACCTTAGCCATGAAACCCATTTTAAGACTATCGTTACAAGCTCATTGTGGTAATCAATAGGTCAAGTTGTTAGAGGGTATCAATCCCTAAACCAAAATTGACAGAAAATAGAGGAATCCCTAAACCGACCGACATCAAGCAAGGAACCAACTTTTTAATAGTTCATTGCAAGAAAGGATTTCCAATAAGAGGTAGATCACTCACTTGTTTTGGAGGCATGGTCACTCTCCTTGGTTTTCTCACACGATATGTGTCTCTTCCTTCTTGCTGCCTTCAACATTTATGCCTTCTTGCTTCCTTCGATATCTATGCCTTCTTGCTCCCTTTGGTATCTATGAGTAACACAGTGACTAATATGATATGCTCTGCACGTGTCTCATTGCGTGCAATTCAAGTAATGCATCGGTCGCTTTGGTCTACTCAACGTGGGACGAAAGGGAGGAATAGGAGTTTGGTTAGCAGTGTTCACAAGTGGGAGGAAGGGGAATGTGGTTACAGTGTTCACGAGTGGGAGGAAGGCGAGTGTGGTCACTAGTGTTCATGAGCCAAAGGAAGGGATGAATGGAAGTGTGGCCAATGTGAGAGGGGTCAAGGTAAGTTAAAATTATATATATTTTAAATTTTGTTTAGTTTAAATTACACACACACACACACACACACTAAAAAAAAAAAATTAAATTTAAAAAAAAAAAATTAAACATTCCTTAATGATGTCAGCGATGATGATGATGACGACGATGTAAGTGATCATGACGATGTTGACAACTACATCATCATCGTCTCCGTCATCATCATGGATATCATCGTCGTCATAGAGATGGTTCTCATTATCATCATCATCATTGGCATTGTCATCATAGTGATGGTTATCATTGTTATCATCATCATCATCTAAGTAATTGACCAACCCTCAAACATAATTGACCATATTAATCAACCTTAACCATGGTTTACCTGATTTGACCATATTGATGACCAAAACCATATTCAATATTGCTTGAACATATTATGTATTGCATTGAATATACACTAATTATGCTTAGCTTGTTGACCCACCAATGTCCTACCCTCTTATCCTCAAATCCATTTGAAGTGTATCCCAATGATCATATAACTCACAAGCCTCATAACCTAATCAGATTTAGCCATCATTGACCATATTAACCATTGTTACCCACTATTGACCAATATCAGTGGCCATTATTGTCCCTAGTTCATAACCATTATCCTTGGTTTACTAGTATTAACCTTGATGACAATGGTGGACCACCTACAGCCATGGTTGACCATCATTCATCAAGGTTTATCTAGTAACCCACTCACCCATAATCCTCTAATTGATATTGTCCTATGTTGGCAAATGTTAAAAACTAGTCAATATTGGTCTGTTGGCATAGCTAGCCATGACCTAACCCTAACCCACATATTATCCCACTAACAACGTAATCCAATTCAAATGCAAATTAAATTATCCCATCATGTCTTAGAATGGAAGTAGCATAACAATTGGATTCATAGGAATTGCAACCAATAAATTATTTGAAGACATGTTACGTTTACATTGTACTGACATACCAACATCTCAATTCCGATGATAAACTAAGTACACCAAAATTTTGACATTTATCAGGGTTAAATTAAAAAAATAGAAAAGAATTTTCGACAAGACGTGCGATTTCCGCCTTCATTGTCGAAAAATACATTGGAATTCACATCCAGATGTAGTAATGGCACCTTACCAAATGTTATTTATTCACTCTTCAATAGCCTTATAAAATCCTATGAAAAAACCCATAGGCCATCATTAGGACCTAGACTTGTCCCTCCAAAATGAATTTAACACCCCTCGAAGTTCATCTTTAGAGATCTCTTCCATCAATGAAGCATTGTCTTCCCCAAACACAAATATAGGAAATAAAGTTGCCATCTTAACCACTTTTGCTATAGTGGATTTGGATTCTTCCTTAAATAGACCTTTAAAATATTTCACCCCATCCCTTGTTAAGTCCTCAAAACTAGATATCTTTGCACCATCCTGACTTTGGAATTTCTAAAATATGTTCACACTTTTCTTATGATTTGCAAACTAGCAGAAATCTTTGGTGTTTTCAGCACCCTTTTCAAGCCAAATAGCCTCGCTCTTTAATCTCCTTGTGGCCTCTTTCTTATCCAGCATAGACCTCTTCTTCTTCTCCAACTTGTTAGTCATGGACTTATGCTCCTCATTTAAAAAAATTCTTAAATATTGGAAGTATAAAACCTCCACTTGTTCCTCCACATCTATTAACATCCTCTCATCCTTGTTCCTCTTTTCATAAGCCAACTTTTCAACTACTTGCTTGATGGTTTTTAAATTTCTTCAAATTGAATTGTAGCACATTCCCTAATCCATAGGGCAAAAGGTGTCAATTGTTTCCTTGCCATATGAACAAAACCTTCATCCTCAAACCATATTGAGTTGTATTTGAAAGGGTTGGTTGGATTTTTCTATAGGCCAACCACTTCCAAAAAAATAGGGAATTGGTTAGAGTCCCCTTTGTATCTAATTCATTGTCTTGACTCTTATCCTCATGTGATCATTGAAACCCTTCAAAGAGTAAAAGTCTATCCAACCTCTTAGAGATTTTATCAACATCTATCCTCTTATTCCTCCAGATTGTCCTTATCTTGATATGATCAACATAAAACAATCCACAATCATTCAATTTAATCACAAACTAATCTAAAAGTGGATCTACTTGAGTTGATTCCCCCAAATTTCAAAGTTTCCAAATGAAAAATTTAGGTCCCCTCCTACCACAGTAAAATGACACCCTATGAAACTCAAATTTAAAAAATTGTCCTAGAAAGAGATTCCATTGGCATAAGGACCATAAAGATTGAATACCATGAGCTCTTTTCCTAGTTCCAATGAAAAGAGTGACAATCCAAGCCAGGGAAATTTTTAGGGGTGAAATTTAGCCAATTGGCTATTTTTTGGACTTTTTTCAAAAAATAAATTCGTTATTTGGTCATTTTTAGCCTCTAATATCGCCTATATTTACATAAAATATGGTTTTTTAGCCTAATATTCGCCAAAATTTACAAGTTTCAATAGTAAATCGTATGTTTCATTTTTAATATTCGCCTACCAATCTATATATATGTTTTTTTCAATCCAAAATAATCACCTAGAATTCTATACTTAGGTATACTTTTATAATCCTTAAAAAATACCCTGATCCAAGCCCTAAGTCAATAGACAAAGAGTTAGCACAATTTAAAACCCTTATCTTCTAGCCAGATTTTAAACCACATGACCTACCTTTTGCATCATAAAATATGAACTCTCATCCATAAAAAAGCTTAATTAATTCAATACAAATTTTGTTACCATCTCCCATTTTTTATTGAAGAAGTAGGATATTGGAATTATTAGACTCCACCATTCTTTTCAGGGAAATTTTTTTCCCAAGGTTTCCCAAACCCCTACAATTGAAATATAGGAAAATCATTAAGGACCAACCCCGAGAGTTTTACTTTCTCTAAGCACCCCCTCAATGGATAGTTGCCTACCAAGTTGTATCTCTACATTTTCCCTTTCCTTTGCTATAAATATATGGGATTTCTAACCTCTCCCGCCACTATTTAACCTGATAATCTCAGTTAGAGTTAAACCACCAACACCCCCATATAATCCACAAGCCCCATTCTTCCCTCATCTCATAAAATACTTGGGTGGTCCATCCTCTAAATCCTCATCCTCTTGACCCCTATCAAAATATATAGAACCCAAGATAGACCCATAACCCAGATCTTGACCCACAACATTCGTACAAACCCTATAAATTGTAGTACCATTGGCAAGGTCCATAAACGCAACATTTAAAAGACCATCAATAACCACCCCTCCCTCATCCTTCTCTATCGATTCCCGACAAGAATAAATAATAATACTAACATGCCTAGCCATATGAGATGATTTCAAATAGTATTTAAGTTCTTTTATGACATACATTCTTCACAACCATACATGACTAGGACAATATTTATACCACTAGTGTTCTTGACATATTCTTCACTAATATCATTTGTAGTTCCAATGAATCCTTGTTACACTTAATAGGATTTATCCTCTGAGGTATGGGGGATTCCAAAATCACAATATCACCTGTAGATATGACCTCACCCTTTCCTACCATCTCTGAACCAGATGCCTCCTTCCTCCCACCACTTATTTTACTAAAATCTAGGTCACAATCTTGGACCATATATATGGCACCTAACACATTTGAAGGGTAGCCCACTATAGTCCAATATTTGAGTGGGAAACAAAGTCATTACCTTTCTACAAAACCATCTTCAGGGCCATGCCTTTTTCATATCGAATGCCAACTAGAATATGTGCTATAGTCATCAACCTATGTAATACCCTATTTTGACCCCTTAGGGTTATTGGCTTCAATGTAAATATTGTGTAAATGCAATGTGTGTTTTCCCTAGTGTGGAGCTCAAGGCCAAGGCCCCACTAGTGGATGTTAGGTTTATTTGCATAGGCAAGTATTTGACATTATGAATTATTCATGTGTTGTTAATCCATGAGAAATTGTAAATGATGTAATTATTGAATATTGCAATAAAAACACCAAGAAGTTGGCTAAGGAGGCAACCAATGAGAAGGGGCAATATGTATCCACTAGTGATAGGTGAGGGGGTTATGGGGTTAAATCCATGCTGACACATGCCGATTTGTGAATCCATTTGACTCCCATGCTGACATTTAATGTTGTTGTAGAAGGTGGTTGAGAAGTCTTGTTCATGAGGCCGATTGAGTATGGAGCAGCCCTGCAAATCTGTAGGGTAGGGTATGGCTCTGTTTACTTGTCCCTTAAGACACTTAACCACCTGGGAATTCACAGACCCTAATTTTATATCCATTGTTGACCCAAAAACCTCATTCATCACGCGTTGCAGAGCCAAGTCGTGAGGCAACAAAGGAAAAATCGTGATTCTGTGATGGCCAAAATTTACAGAGCCAAGAGCACATAGAACCCTGTGTAGGAAGTGAAACCGGTTGGGAAAACCCATAGATCAGAGCCTGTGATGAACTTACAGAGCGTTAGAAACTCAGTGAAACCGTGAGAACACTTGGATCAGCTTGCAGAGGACCGATTTGCGGGATCGAGCTTAGGCCGCAACCCTGAGAAGAGCCCAACTTGATTAACTAAGTGGAAGGTCAAACCTAGGGTTGGATCTGCTTGATAAACGTAGTGAAGGCCGAGATCTCATAGAACACAACAAATGGACCTTTATATGCCCACCTTGAATAGCATTGGAGGGAAGGGGCCCTAAGGGACTGTGCAACAGAGAAGGGGGACTTCCTTGTGTTGGGTGTGGTAGGTAATGTGGGTACCATGAGTGATTAGTGTCTTGAGATTCCTGCAACTCTATGGATGAGCTCACTGGCTTAGCAGTACCCTCCCTATTTCCCTTGTATGCTTGATAAACCCAACTGTAGGTTGTCTTAGCATTGGGGTGGAACCTTGACTGTGAGAGGACCTATTTATCCCTCCTTAGTGGATACACATCCCAGCTCGAGCGTGGTCTCTCAGTTGAAAGAGTATAGGATGGACAAAGACCTAAGGTTGGGTGGAACGTTGCTCTCACTTAGCCAATTGCTTGGACAACTTTATTCCAAATATAAGTGTTCATGATGGTGTTCAATGATGATATTTGATGTGTTATGCCTGTTTTTTGTGATTCAAGTTATTAGAATGAATGCTTGCATGAAATTGAATAGCATGAAGGTTATGCATAAGCCTGAGTATGAGGTAGATGCATGCATGATTGTCTAAGCATTTGAGTGTGTGAATGTGCTTCTAAGCTTGCATGTGGTAGATGCTTGATTAGATTTAACTTCATTCATTATATGTGTTTATTTATGCATTGAATTCACCTTTAAGATGAACTGTTGGCTTCACCATGGACATGGGGAAAGGAATTAGATATCCTTGTGGTGTTTCATGACCTCCCTGTGGGTCAGGGAAGAAGAAGAAGTCATGATAGAAGAAAGGAAGAGTTCCTTGGTGAGGGTTGAAGGCATCTAGAAGAGGATATGGGAAATATTTCAGTTGGAAAAAATGACCAAGTTAGAGTCTTCAACTATGGAGGATAATTAAACTAGTGGATAGAGCTCTCCGAGAGATTTCCAACGGTACTAGACTGACCTATTTGGATTAAGGATGAGGAAGTTATAAGCCTGGGAATTTTGCAGTTACAGAAGGTTGTTGGAATAATTAAAACCCATACCTATGTCAATTAATACATTAGAGCCATTAATTAATCATTTTATGATTAATTACTATGTATTAGACTAGATAGTTGGCATATGAGTCATTGTGTGGACCACAAGGCATCTTTGGGGGGGCCACAAGTCTTCCTGGTGTGGACCATAAGATTCCTAAGTCACTTGGGTGCATTTCTAGTGATTCTGGATAAGATTCTAGTGAGAAAGGTGCATTACTGCTTTTTACTGCTTTTGGGTGAAAGGTGAAAAGTTAGTTGACTAGGGAAACTGTTTTTTGGACCACTTTCACTGCTTGATGTTTCTTCCTTCCATTTTTGGGATTTAGCATGTATTTTCATCACACATCACTATCTGATCACTAAATCAGAAATTCGTGAGCCTTTGGTGTGACTTGGAGAACATACTTGCCACCTAGGGGGGTTTTGCATCAATTTAGTAAGTTTGCTTTTGTGAGGATTCGAATGGAATCCTTATGCATTCAAATCTCTGATGTAAAGTTATATATTGGCATCCATTTACTTGCCTAAGGTTGGATGATGTAATATTATTCTCTTGAGTAATTCATTGTGCAATTATTGTGAGTGAATTCCAGTGTTCTTAACTAATTGTGTGAGATCTTTTGTGAGAGAGTGTAATTTCTTGATCATATCTTGGTGTGAAATAAATTTCACATGGTATCAGAGCTATCAAGCTATTACTTTCTCCTTCTATTGTCTTGTAGGATCCAACCAGTCTCAAGGAGGGCACAGTAATTCATCCACATGGCGCATTCTATCATCCAGAGGGCGCAACTGAGCATCTAGGAACACACCCAAATCAGTCCAAAATCTATTTCAGAGCTGCCATGTATCAGTCACATCAGATCATCCTCACTCCATTGAATTATTTTGACTGGAAAGCGCAAATGGAGATCATGTTGAGGAGCAAAGGCCTCTACATGGTGACTATGGCAACTGAGATTGATCCAACCTCAGCATTTGAGAAATCAAAGTGGCATAATCGAAGAGATGAATCCTATGGTCTGCTGTGTCTCAATACATCCAGGGATCTTCTATTCCATCTTGATGGTCTTACCTCTCCCAATGAAGTTTGGCTAAAGCTTCAAGAATTGTTTGGCAAGACTAATGAATTAAGAGGTCACCAACTGGATAATGAATTAGTTTCATTTGAGTCCACAGAATTTCGATAACCTCCAGGATTTCTTATCAAAGTTCAAGTCACTTGTTCTACAATTGAAGCAATGTGGAATTGATAAAAAAGATGAGCAATTGATCTTGGTCATTCTCTCCAAGATTGACCCAGATTATTCAGTGTTTGTTCGACCTTCCATGCCACAAGGAAGGCAGTTCGAAACTGGAAGAGCCCCACACTCTCAGAATTCATGGAATCTCTTACACAAGAAAAAGACAAGCTGGTCTTGATGGGAGCCATAAAAAATCCATCAAAATACCATTGTCTGAATGTTGGAGATTCAAAGGGTTTGAAAGGGAAGAAGAAGGGCATTTTCAAGAAGCCCACTGGTGAGAAGAAAGACAAGAAGGAAGTTCCTGAAGACTCCTACCACTCAAAGAAGAATTCAAATAAGAAGAATGAGAAGGAAAAGTATACTTATTGCAACAGGGGCTTTCATCCTGAAAGCTCCTGCGTGAAGAAAACCATTGATCAAATGACTCTACTCCTAGAGAAAGCCAACATTCCTCTTCCTGAGAGCACAAGGAGGAAGGATGGAGGACAAAATTCTAAATATAAGGAGCGAGTACATGCATTGATGGCAAGCACATCCAAGCCTACGTCACTCATTATTGATTCTGGAGCTTCAAGGAACATGGTGTCTACAAGTGAGTTATTTACTTCACTTGACTCTTCCAGTGGTTCAAATATTGTGTTGGGTGATAATTCTGAAAATTCAAGCAAAGGTAAAGGCATCATAGATCTCGACTTTGGTTCATTCAATAATGTCTTGTATGTTCCTGGAATTGCCACTAACCTCTTGTCAGTATACCAGATGACCCACATAGGTTCACCAAAAAAGGTGACCTTCACACCTAATAATGTTGAGATATGTGAAATGTCAACATGGCGAATTGTTGCATTAGGCACTGCTGACCATAGATCTAGAATCTACAAGTTTTCTCATTTGTGCCATTCCCCTCACCTTCTGCTCTTTTAACCCATGCCAATGAGCCAAGCAAATTGTGGCATGAAATATTTGGCCACCTAAACTATAAATACATTTCCCAACTTCATGAGAAAGAAATGGTCATAGGGCTGCCCAATATCAAATTTTCCAAAGGTGTCTGTCAAAGTTGCATCTTAGGAAAACACCCTGAGCATAAGTATGAGAGATCCAAAACTGAGAGAACCTATGCACTGCTGGAGCTTATTCACACTGATATATTAGGTCCATTCCCCCATGAGTCCTTGAACCATGCCAAATACATCCTCACCTTCATAGATGACTTTTCCAGGTATTGTTGGATCTATTTCAGCAAGTTAAAGTCTGAAGTTTTTGGTCTGTTCAAGCTTTTCAAGGCCTCAGTTGAGAACCAATCTGGTAGACATATCAAGATTATCAGATCTACTATTGGTGGGGAGTACACCAAATCTGAGTTTTAGCAATTTTGTGCCTCTTCAGGCATTCATATGCAACACACAATTCCTTATACACCTAAGCATAATGGTGTTGCTGAGAGGAAGAATAGCTCTTTTAAGGAGATGGCCACGTGTATGCTTGAGGCAAAGTATTTGTCTCCAAGAATTTGGGCTGAGGAAATAAATCGTGCCACATATATTTAGAATAGAGTGCCACACAAAGATCTCAAAGGAATCACTCCTTTTTAGGCTTGGACTAGGCACAAACCTGATATTTCTCATTTCAGGATTTTTGGCTCCAAGGCTTGGGATAAAATTCCATTAGTGAAGAGGAGAGCTATGCAGTCCCAAATCCAACCACATATTTTTGTTGGCTATTCAGAGGAATCAAAGGGCTACAAGTTGCTGAACACAGCCACTAAAAAATCCTTCATTGGAGGAAGTGTTCAATTCGAAGAAGAGCCCTCTCAGAATGTTGAAATTGGAGAACCATCTTCACCACCACCTGAAGAAGTAAGTGATGCTACTCTTGAATTTTTTTATTCTGATATTTATGATGATGAGGACCATTTTATTATAGATCCTAATTCACCAACAAGGCCTAAATGGGTTGCTAAGACTTTGCAAGCAGCCGGTGAACTAGTGGGAAATCCTCAGGACACAAGGAGGACTAGATCACAATTTGAGACTGCTCTCAATGTGAATGATCCTTACTTGTCTGAGAGATGTTATGTGATGATGGATTCTGATCCTCAAACATATGAGGAAGCCTCACATGACCCAAGATGGCAGGCTTCCATGGATGAGGAGTTTCATTCACTGCAGAAGAATGAGACATCGGAGCTAGTCAAGCTCCCCCCAGGCAGGAAATTAGTAAGGTGTAAGTGGATCTACAAAACCAAGTGTGCAACTGATGGTACATAAGTGAAATATAAGGCTAGGCTGGTGGAAAAGGGCTTCTTCCAAGTCCAAGGCCTTGACTACAATGAGACTTTTGCACCAGTTGCACAGAAGGATTCGATAAGACTAGTTCTGTCAATTTCTGCATCCAAGCGTTGGGAAGTGCACCACATGGATGTCAAGAGTGCATTCCTCCATGGGGATATTGAGGAGGAGATTTATATGCAGTATCCAGAAGGCTATACATATGATCCTAACTATGTGTGCAAGTTGAGGAAGTCCTTATATGGGCTTAAGCAAGCGCCAAGGGCTTGGTATGCCAAAATGGACAACTTTCTCTTGTCACAATCTTATGTGAGATGCAAATTTGATCCTAATGTTTACATGAAGCTGATTGACGGATCAATTATGGTTATAGTGTTATATTTTGATGATCTAATAATCACAGGTAGCTGTACGGATCAAATAGCTTCATTAAATACTGCTTTGCATCAAGCTTTTTCCAGGAGTGACTTGGGATTTCTTAAGCAGTTTTTGGGTCTTGAGATTTCTCAAACTAAGAATGGAACTAAGGTATCTCTGTCCAAATATACATCTGAACTACTAAATAAGTTCAAGATGGTTGATTGCAAGCCTTCAAAGACTCCTTTCCTTTCAGGAGTTAGACTTGAAGAAGCAGAATCTACACCTTTGGTTGGCATCACCTTGTATAGGCAGCTTGTTGGCAGCTTGTGATACTTGACTCATACTCGACCTGATCTTGCATATGCTATGAGTGTGGCATCAAGATACATGGATCAACCAAATGAGCTCCATTGGAGGGCTGCAAAAGGAATCTTGCATTATGTGCAAGGCACCAAGACTGATGGGATTCACTATGCTGCAGATTCTAGCCTAGATCTTCTTGCCTTTACTGACTCAGATTGGGTTGGTGATAGCCTTGACAGAAAATCCACATCTGGATTTGTATTCATGCTTGGAGGTGGTCCTGTTTTCTGGTCTAGTAATAAATAGAGTGCAATTGCACTATCTTCAGCAGAGGCCGAGTACAAAGGAGCATTGAATGTTGCGACTCAATGTGTGTGGTTGCAGGGTATTCTTTCAGAGTTTGAGATTGCCTTTAGTACTCCTACTGTCATATTTTGTGACAATCAGAGTGCTATAAGGGTCTCAAGTGATCCAGTACAGAGACAGAGGACCAAGCATATTGAGATCCATATGCACTATATCAGGAGTTTAGTGCATGACCAGATCATTGATTTGCAGTATTTCCCAACAGGTGAGCAAACTGCAGACATCTTCACCAAAGCTTTTACTGAGAAGACTTTTAGTTATCTGAGATCACTGCTTGGGATGGTTGAACATGTGGTGGAGTGAAGGATTGATCAACAATCTTTCAATTTTGATAATGTCCATTTTTTAGGGAAGGTTTTTCCCATGAGATTTTCCTTCTTTCCTTGTTTTGTGGACCAAGCAGTATTGTACAGGGTGACCATGTCTTGTTACTGGGCCCTAGTTTTTATTTCTGATTTTTAGCACATAAAGTTAGACTTATGGGGGGTGTTGGAATAATTAAAACCCATACCTATGTCAATTAATACATTAGAGGCATTAATTAATTATTTTATGATTAATTACTATGTATTAGACTAGATAATTGGCATATGAGTCATTATGTGGACCACAAGGCATCTTTGGGGGGACCACAAGTCTTCTTGGTGTGGACCACAAGCTTCCTAAGTCACTTGGGCACATTTATGGTGATTCTGGATAAGATTCCGGTGAGAAAGGCGCATTACTACTTTTTACTGCTTTTGGGTGCAAGGTGAAAAGCTAGTTGCCTAGGGAAACTATTTTTTGGACCACTTTCACTTCTTGATGTTTCTTTCTTCCATTTTTGAGATTTAACATGTTTTTTCATCACACATCACTATTTGATCACTAAATCAGAAATTCATGAGCCTTTGGTGTGACTTGGAGAACACACTTGCCACCTAAGGGGGTTTTGCATCAATTTAGTAAGTCTGCTTTTGTGAGGATTCGAATGGCATCCTTATGCATTCAAATCTTTGATGTAAAGTTATATATTGATAGCCATTTATTTGCCTAAGGTAGGCTAATGTAATATTATTCTCTTGAGTAATTCATTGTGCAATTATTGTGAGTGAATTCCAATGTTCTTGACTAGTTGTGTGAGATATTTTGTGAGAGTGTGTAATTTCTTGATCAGATCTTGGTGTGAATTAAATTTCACAAACACAGTTCCGCATCCGCAATGTGGATTGTGGAGGCCAGGGACCAACCTTGGATTCGCGTGGTTGGACTTCCGCCTTTCCGCACTCACAAAGCGGATTGCAAATTGTGAAAGTCGGAAGGGAGATTTCCACGGAATTGACGCGTTCGACTTCCGCATTTCCGCACCCGCAAAGCGGATTGTGGAAGTCGGAAGGGGACATTTTACAGGATGTAGATTTGGATTTCCACATTTCTGAATCCCGCAATTCGGATTGAGGATTGCGGAAAGCAGAAGGGCATTTTTACCGGAGTCGTAGATTTGGGTTTCTGCATTTCCGAGTCTCGCAATGCAGATTGCGGATTTGCGGAGGTGAAGTTTTCTTCGGGCAGCGAATGGAGGTTTCCAACTTCCGAGTTCCGCATGCAGATTGTGGATCGCGGAATTCGGGCGAGTAAATTTCGAGATCGTGAAGTTGGCTTCCGATTTTTGACTTCCGGATTGTGGATTGCGGAAGTCGGGAACATGATTTCTTCGGAAGGGTGATTTTGGCAATTCAACTTCCGAGTTCCGCAAGGGGATTGTAGATTGAGGTATGGTGGATTGTGGATCGATGGCCATTGCGGTTATGTGTAAAAATGGAGGGATTTGAAGAAGAAAAAAATGCACCAGGTTGTTCCCCATCACCTCTGAAGGTCACTGAGGGGTTTGGGTATGTGACAACCTAGTTTCTAAGAAACTCATATCAAATTTTATGAAAGTCTCAAGTGTGTTTCCCACCTCATTGAAGACCTCAAAAGACCAAAAATCAGTTGGGATCCCCTAGAGTTTTACACACACCAGGTTGAAGTCCATTTTCTTCTAGTTCTTGAGTTGAGAAATGGGATCTATCGTTTAATATACAATATTGCCAACCCCCATTTCCCACAAGTCATTGAGATAGTCTTGACATCTTCCTTTGATCTAAAAATAAATCCTGTCCATCCACACACTAGTACAAAGGATTCCAAAGAATACGTGCTATAGTCATTAGCCCAGTTTCTAAGAAACTTATATCAATGTTTATGAAAGTCTCAAGTGTGTTTCCCACCTCTCCAAAGACCTCAAAAGACCAAAAATCAGTTGGGAGCCTTGGGAGCTTAACCCATACTAGGGTAAAGTCCATTTTTTTTCCAGTTCTCGAGTTGCAAAATGGGGTCCATGGTTTAATATACAGTATTGTCAACCCCCATTTTAAACAAGTCATTGAGATAGTCTTGACATCCTCCTATGATCTAAAAATAAACCCATCCATCCACGCACTATGTAACCTCTCAATAATTTTATAAAAATTTAAAAATTTTAATATAGCATTAAATGTTGAAATTACCATTGCATAAATAATAATTGCTAAACAAAACAGCATTAAATACTGAAATTACTATTACGGAGAATAAAATAATTACTGAATTCCTTAACTAATAATAGTTTAACGAAAACGACACATCAAACTTCTTTAAAAACAATTATAACATTAGTTTTACTTGTGTTATCTGTAATCAAATTTTCTTGCGATAATTATTATCTAGACATAGTACTGACAGTGTGCTTTTGAATGATGATGAAGGGGTCCTACGAGGTACCCTGAGGTTTACTTAGCTATGATAGCTAAAGCATTTGAACCGGTTTCCTTGTGCATAAATACAGGTAAGAACATTATGACAAATCAAGTGTCAAGAGAACTATGTTTTTCAATTATTAGTCAAAGTAATGTAAAAACTCTCACTACTTCCTTGCATGAAAGTTATTAAAGGTATGGTTTTCTGTCCTAATTCTGAATGTGTTACACTGCTCATACTTATAAGTCGTAAAACAAAATCTACAAATAGACTCTTTACATAACGTCAAGGAAAGATACTTACATTATGAAATTCTCCACTATGTGCTAGATTACAATGTCTATTGTCATCAATTCTCTGTCAAGCATACTTATTCAGTAATTGTTACAACATTTCATGTTACCCATGCTATTCTTTGCAAAGGGATATTATATCATAATTATTCTATATGCAATAATATTAGTTTCAAGTTAGTAAAACTATAAGTTTGTACACATTCCTTGTGTAATACCTATACACAGGGTTAGCATATATATAAAGATAGTCTTATCATATAATTAGAGTCGCAATAGTCACTCTTATGGAGTTCTAACTACATTCCAATATCGAATGCATAACTATAGGTAATATGATCTATTATGAAAATCATGCTATCCTATATTGTTATATATCCTATCATTAATACTTATAATGCATGACATGCATCGACTTTATACTTTAAATTCCCAATGCAATGAACCCTAACTTGAATTGAGAATACGACGTGCATTGAATATTTTTAATGTTGATGTGTTGGCAGACTGTCGAAACCAGTCTTGGTATTAAATTTTCTCGTCTACTGCATTGAGTGGGAAGCTTAGTGGACGCCACCGTGGCTGGAGTTCACGTGATGGAAGTCACAACTGTTACCAAAATACAGAGCTGTTACTGTGTTGTTTCTTGGTCTACTGTGCTGCCATCGAGATAATGAATGTACCTTTAATCATAGTTGTTGCTCGAACCTCGATGTGCATTGCTGACTTTTCCTCCATCGCTATTCTCATGTTTTCGTGGATTTTGGGATGGAACCCTAATCATTCGCTATGGATTGCAATTGAGTTGTTCTCGGCTTTCATTTTTGCCGGGGTAGTGGTAGTGTGGTGAGGCCGACCAAAATACTGCAATGTAGGTTTCGGTAGTTTGCTTCTCGGAGGACTTCTTCCCTAAGTTCGATCCTTGAACCTGTTGGCCAACTTAAAAGTTGCAAGTGTTTGTTTTCTTGAAGAGCTGAGCCATCAATTATCCCTCTATAATGTTTTTAGGAAGCTGTCTCCAGGTTTTTGTGGTTGGATTTTCTGAGAAAGTAGATTTGATTGGGGTTGTTTCTTACTATAAAACAAGAAGATTTTTAGGATTTGAAATTTCTCTTTACTGCATTTGCTAGATGTCTTCGTCGTTATCGATTTCTCAAGGGTCTTGTTATCACACCATAGTAGTAGGGCTACTATTCTTGCTTAGCAGATATCTGCACATTCCAGAGCTTCCATTATTCAGAGCATGGCTATGATGATTATATATTTTGAGATCACTCATGATCAGAGCAGCGTATTATTATGATGACCGATGTGACCCTTTATCCCATACGGTTTCAGTTCAGTGCCTAGAGATATATGGCAACAGTGTTTCAAATGATATATGATGATTATTCTTGTGATGATGTTGTATGACCTATGGATGTTTATTCATTGACTGTGGATTATTATCTTGTTGATTTAGTCATGATTCACATCATCTGCTTGGTATATTATTCCTGATGTGGCAAACTGTTTAAAATGAACTATAAATTATAAAATGGACATTTACTTGCACATTTAGGTTGTTTGACAAAACTTACTGGTTTACCACCTTACATAGATATGGTATTTCTTGACACCAGTTTTCTGCTAGCTTAGGCTCCAAATTCACTTGAATCCATCCATACATGACTTTCCTTATTTGACTTTAAACCTTGACCTGTCTTATTTGACTTTCTGGTACTGAGGACTTCCCCATTTTCTACCTCTGTGTTTGGACCGCATCCCTGTATGTTTAGTGTCTCGGCTCTGAGTTGGTGACAAAACTTACCTTTGGTGAGTTGGATTGTAGGCCTAAATCATTCTGGTCGGTTGTCCCGATGTTTGGCATTGGCTTGAATTCCTCCTAATCACTTGAGATGTTGTTGGCTAAAACTGAAAGCTCATGTACTACTTATGGAAACTTATGTAAATTCGCCCATGGAAACTAAAAAGGGCAAGAGCGATGAACTGCTAAAAATACTCCTCGCAGAGTATAAGAAAGGTCCAAAAAGCAATGGTTCTTAAAAGCTATATCTAAACAATTGCTGACCTTATATGTATATGTAAACATGCCCTGGATGCAATCTGCAATTAGTTGTGCTTATCAGCACACCTAAGATCCGAAGGGTTATGTAGGCCAAAAAGGCCATGATATGAAATTGAATGATCCTAATGAACCTGGATCAACTTGATGTAGACATGATGCCTAAGTTGAATAAGCACTCTCTAAACAACTTACCCATTTGTGAGGCACAGCTATCCCCCGTGTTATTTTGTCCAGCACAGATTTTGTAGTTTCCCCTTTCTCCCAGTCCAAAGTATCTTTTAGTTGAGTTTAGACAAGTCACCCCCTTGGCCCAACCTTGTTCCTAGCCTTCATCCTTCACTAGCAGTTTGACCATGTCCAATGGGTGAGTTTGTCATTTAAACTATTGTGCAAGTAATTACAAATAACAAAGGAATATGCTAACATAATTAATGCCACTGAATGGATGTTATACTTTAAGTTAAGCTGTGAGAATGATTAGAGGAACATGTCTTAGTCTACTGATATGATTTATCCTTGGTTGTATACGGACCTAGTCAAACCTAGTTTGACTATGGTCATTTCTTGGAATCTGTGATGATGTGGGCCACATATGCTTATAGATGATGATTGATGGCCCCACATACTCTTGATGATGATGCTATATGATGGATATATGATTCAGATGATGATTGATGCAGTTCAGCAGGTTTTATTATTACTTCAGATCATCAGATTATACACTGTCCATACATGGTGGACTCTATAGTTGGACCATTAGGGCACCCCATGGTGTATGAGTACACATTCTTAGTGGATTTGGGTCTTCTAGCTCCAATGAGACACTTATTTTTCAGTTTCGGGCACTTTTGACAGTGATAGATGCAGTTTTACACTTGTTGACCAGATTTGGGGCTGATTTCCCAGCCTGAGCAGCAGGTGCCATGAGAGGCCAGTTCACCTAGGGTGCTGTATGAGGAGGGGGTGGTCCAACCACTTGTTATTACCATTTACCCCCCCTTCTGGAGAGCCTGGTGGGCTCAGTTTGACAGCACAGGTGCCCTAGGAGGTAGTTTCAACACTTTCATGGTTACCGAGGCAGTTCAAAAATGGGATAAAAGGGTCACTGAGGAATTCGATTTGGGAAATTGAGGTAAGTTTTTGGCACTTGGTTTTCACATAAGTCTTCCGGGGTGAACCCACTATCTTCCAGCCAGTTTTCACCACTTGGGTGGGCCCACAGAGATCACAGGATGCCTTTTACTGCTTGTCTATCACAGATTTTGAGGACAAATTTGATCATTTATATTTATTTTGGACATATTTTATTATTTTATTGTGCCATGGGGATGAGATAGTAAGGATTGATGCCTCCTAGACCCACCATGAGCTCCTTATGTCATGTCCTATTCATATGAGGTGGGCTTTTGTACTTTTACCCCCTCTAGTGGATGACATCACTCTCCATGAGTATCTTTTAGCTATGACATCATCATTATTTGAGTGATCCATGTGTTATATTGTTATGTTTCATCTTAAGCCATTGCTCATGTATCGAGATCTTTTAATCTCAACCACTCATTTCAAAAAGTGGTTTTGAGATCTAGGGTTTTGGTCTTTATTATCCTATATAAGGAGGAGACCCCCTCATTGTAAAATCATCTAGAGATTTTTGGCTCTTGGCTCTTGGAATAAAATTTCTATCTTTTGGAGTACATGCTTGGGTTTGGAGTGGATGTTGGTTGCTTTGATTGTAAATGCTTTTGTCCATTGCACTAGAGGATCTATTGTAGCTATCTTGCATATGTTGCCATGTCTTTTTACAGGTTAAGAGGACGTTTTTGACAAGTGCGAATTGGTGGGGAGGCTTGCCATTCAAGCTTGGAGGAAGACGTTTTGGTTAAATAGGGAGTGGTTTTGTCTCTTGTGCCAACTATTCTTTGCTTATCTCTCTCTTGCTTGTATCTACCTTCAACATGTTAAACTAATTGATGCTTTGCTCCTTGGTTTTGACAGGTTAGAGGGACACACATGTGGCTTGGAAAAATCGATTTGGCAAGAGGGATTAAAAAATTCTCCATTTGATCTTTGGCAAAAGTAATCCTCATATCAACTAGCATTCATCTCTTCATCCAGGTATGCTCCAAAGGTATGATCTTCTTCTTCCTTGACTTATCCATAATTTCTAGATCATAAAAACCCTAATTGATTAAAACCCTCATTTTACTTTTTCTTAGATCTACTTGGTTCTAGCCTAGCTTTTGGAAAAAATATTGAAAATCCACCTCTATAGTATCCACGGCAATTCAGATCTATAGTTTGGTGGTGATTGGGTTCCATTTGACACACTTTCCAAGGCACTTAGCCCTCCTTGAGCAAAATTGCACCACTTGAGAGAAGCTAATTTGGTTGGTTCCAACACATGGGTAGGTGAGATCCCGCTTGATTCATACTCTCCACACTTGATAACGTACCCCTAGTGTGTCACTTCTTTGATTTTTGCCTTGGGGGTATCATTCCTCATTTTGGGGGTTATGCCCACTTGGATCAATTTGGTGATACATTTTCAATCTTAGATCTATGGAGATCTAGCCATTGGATCCCCTTGATTTTCAAGATCCACATTGATACTTGCCTAAACTACTTGGATCTACAATTTGGTGGCCATTGGACTTGATTTGACACACTTTACATTGCTTTTAGCCCTCCTTGGGCAAAGTCGCACTCCTTGGGTGATTTAGTTTGCCCACTTTGAGGACCTGGGTAGTGGAGATTCCATTGGATTTGGAAAGAGCATACCTTGAAACCTACATCTAGTGTCTCATTTTGTGAAGATCTGCCTTGGGGGTAGCATTCCTTGTTTTAATGGATTGTGGTCCACTTGGGTCACATCATGAAACATTATATCTAGTAAGATCCAACCATCACATCTAAATTAGCCCACTTGATTTGCACACTAGGTGTCCCGATCTACATTTGACATATCTTTTGACTCCATTAACCCATCCATTAAGGCACTAGTCCACCTAGGGCAATTTGCACTCCTTGGGAGTTGTGTCAAGTCTTAGATCCCATATGTGGGTATCTCTAATTTCAACTTAGATCCATAGATCTACTCATTACATACCCCTTAGTACCATTTGCACCCTTAACTTCACCTCGTGGGTCCCATTTGAGCCATTTCCATATCCCAAGGAAGTGGGCCCCACTTGTGTTATTCCATGGTATTAGATCTTGTCATCTTATCTCATCATGTGGCCTAAATCATTCATTGGTTGAAACACTAATCATTTCCTAAACCTCCTTCAACCATACTTTAACTTCTAGGTCCACTCAACCTAGCATTGGTTTCCGTAACTTGCCATTTAATTATCCCTAGGAACCTTTGTTTGGGTCCAATCACCTTTGATTGGTTATAGGGTCTCCCCCTAGGTCTTGATTCATCTTGACCTAAAGTGAAGAGTGCCTCGGTTGATGTGACTCCCAGCTTGCATTGGCAACCGTGGCATATCTTGGGTCACCTCTTTAGTTGTCCATCTCCTCTACCATCCCGGATGGGATACCACTAGGGACAACTACAAGTTGTGTGATAATAGGTCTCTTGCTACATCGTTGCTTACACAGGTAATGTCTCAAAGTTTAAACGTTTATGTTATTTATTCCGTTGATATTCATCTCTGTAGTTTCTCATTTGACCACCTATGGGTTTTGTGACAGGATCCACTTCGTCGATGGTTACTACGCTTGAAGCTTGGTGGGAGGAAGCTGCTCAACCACCTAGTAAGCCTTGGTGGTTCTTAATCCTTGTAGATTCTCTTGGCTCGGCTGGCCGGTGCTTATTGTTTGACGAGAGTTGGAAAAAAGAACTATTTCTAACAAGAGTAATGGCCGAGGTTATGATGTTTTTACGGCAATATGATGCAAGCGGATAATTCCTCAGTCTACTTTGCTATTCTGCCCAGTAGAGTTCTGCTGTGGCGTTTTGTTTAAAAATGAACTTGTTTTTCGATATAATCACTAAGGGATGAACCCTATATGGTTTTAGAAACCTTGAAAGGTTTTCAATGTAAACTTCTGTCAATGGTTTGACTATAATGATAAATGTGAAAATAATTGAGGGTTAACTCGTTTCCTCAAAACCTGGAAAAATTTGGTGTTAATGTTTAAAATCTTCTTTGAATATCGAAGTGGAATTTTGTTTGAATGGTGATAAGAAATTGAGTTTGTAGAAAAAGAAAAGTTTTCCTGAATAACTTCTATGTTGATAATTTGGCTAGAAAACAATGTTGTCTTCCGCTGAGAGCCGAGGCTAACTTAATTCATGGAAGTGAAACCCTGAAATCGTAATGTTTAGGTTGAAGTTAAAATGATGATGATATTTGATTTCGGGTAATTGAAACATCACTTGATAAATAGTTTGGTTTAATATAATAAATAAAACCCTTGTTTGAATTTGTACTGTTCGAATGTATAGCTATTGTGAAAGTAATAGTCGAACAATCGTGATGCATTTGGTTTTATAATACGATAGGTTTATGATTTTAAGAGTAGACTATAAACAGTTGAAAGTTTATCTTCCAACTTTTGGTTGCAGTATGATAAAGGTTTTGTGTTAAAATAATGGAAAATGCTAAGTTTTATTTCATGAATGATGGATGAAAGGAATAAGAAAATAAATGTTTATTTATCATTTGTAAGTAACAACTCTGTATAGAAGAATATTTGCAGCTGTTAAAATTTCTAGAATAAATAATGCCTGAAACATTGGATTTATAACACCCTATTGTTGAAATAGAATGCATAGTGTTAGCTATCAACAATGGATAGTGATTATTGAAAACCTATTTTCGTGCAGAGATGACATGTCTTTCTTTTGTAACTAAATAGAGGAAAAGCTAAATATTTGATTTATAATGTGTTGTTCTATATTCTGAGTTTAACCATACATAAATGATACTTCAGAATTTAAAAGAAATGCTACAGTAATTATCTAATCATTCAAATGGCATTCTGCCTATCATTCATCTCTATTAATTTTACTTTTCTGTATTAGAGTACTATACAGATAACAATATGAGAAAAATCCAGAAAAGAATTTAATCATTCATCTAATTTACTTAACCATCCTTATGCCAAATCATCTCTAGGTCAGAAATTGAAACAATTTCTTATGTATAACTGTAAATAATAAATCTACAATGCAGAAAATAATTTAACTGTAAACAATAAGACAAAACAGTAGAACCTGATTGACTGTAGGAGAAACAAACAACCCAAGGAGCCTGTTCCACCCAACCTATTCCTGAAGACAACCAAATTACTTGCCTTAGGACCCCCGAGCCTGTTCACTGAACCACTAGGAAGAAGAATCTGTATAAGCTTTAGGTCAATCCACTTGCAGCAACAAAGTAGTTCATCCAGTCATATCGACTTAGCAGTCAAAGAGACCTGCACCAACACCTCTGGTTATTTCAACAGCCTCACAATGCACTTCCACTTAGCCTCCATATTCGAATCTCTCAGTGATCACCTGATGCACTTGAGGAATTATTTATGCAGAAAATAATGTAGAGCTGCCTGCTCAATTTGAATTGCCTTATCTAGGCTGCCTAGGCCTTTTAGTGGTTAACCTGGTCATTAATGAGCCATCAACTTTCTTCCACCCACTTGGGGGATAATGCCACAAATTTAGGGGTAGTTGTCCCATAACCAACAGCTAGTGGTGGAGTGCAAATGCTGACATCTATCCCATGCCTTCTAATAGCTTCCATTCCTCCTAGTGGGTCAGTGAATACTCATTTAACAGTTCCCTTGGGTGTTTGTCTCCTATTTTAATTTATTAAATAATAATAATCAGTATTTACAATCATCCTTGACCAATATTTGATCATAATTACAAAACTTTGTAATTATAATTTAATATAATGTTTTTGCAATAAAATAAATAGTCTCAAAATTTGGGTAGGTGACACACTAGTACAAAGGATTCCAAAGAATACCCTAGAGATGATTCCCAAGTCTCTTCTATCCACCCCTTTAGGGTTGCCTCCCCCATCCATTGACCTTGGAATCTTGTAACTAGAGCCTTTGAATCCATGCACACCACCTTGTTAATCTTAATGTCATTACCTAACACCAACTTCACCAAGGTAGAATTTTGTCACACACACTTTTTCGTGGATTTTCCTTCTGTAGGGCTTCTTCCAGTCCCTTCAAATATTGAGTTTGGATCATTGATAAGGTCTTCAATCCATGTTGAGGGGAGTTTTGTATCATCAATCCTTGTCCACTGTAAACCACTCACCATACCCAAACCACCATAAGCACCAAGATCCACTAGAGGCAAACACCTTTGGTCATAGACCATTAAGATATCCACCAACACAACCTTTGGGAGGCAATGAACATTCACCCATAGATCTCATAACAAAAAAGGAAACAAATCCCGCCTCTCTAAAAAATGCAAACGTTAAATCTTGAATTGCATGCACATTTACCGAATTCAAGTATGTGCATACGAAGGGGTACTTAGGAGCTGTGTTGAGTAATTTCCTACACAAAGTACCAAACCATAAAATTGTGGATTATTAAATGTATGATGTTAGTCCACCTAATTTAATGTGACCCCACCCAATGAAAGGCCCATAATACTTTATAGATTCTTGCAATTTCCATAATAAGCATTGCCTTTTCCAATCACCAATAGATCTACTCCTAATTTATCTACTTTTGCATTTTAATTTATAATTCCAAAGACTTTAACAAATGACCCCTTGAATCCATTACCATTTTTGATAGCAAACTATTTACACTCCCCATGAGATTAATGATACCTAAATCTGAACTCCCTCCCCAAATAATAAGAATAATCCACATACTCAACTCCATCCAAATAATAACTTTCATAAATCCATCCTAACAATAACTTTCATAAGAATAGTAGAATCTAATGTTAATATTATATTTTCATAAATCCATCCTAACAATGACTTTCATGATAAGAATAGTAGAATCTAATGTTAATATATTATATTGACATTGAATGAGTAAGATTTTTTTTATCATGGATAATTAATTAAGAATACATCCAAGGAAAAACATCCTTGGATTTCTTGATATATTGGAAAACACTTACAAATACTTACGTTAAATGTTGATAAGTAGGTAGGGTGGACGTTTAAGTCTTACATTGACACAGCGAACACATTCAAAGGATTTGAATTTCAGGATATATTCATACTCGGGTAATTTTCCAATTTTGTAATTCCGAAACATTAAACCCATCTTCAAAATCAAATAGATGACAGGGTCGATTCCATGGAGGATGCGACAGCGTTTGCCACTTCGTCGCGCTCCGGCCTTCGATTAGAGCCGAACCTGAAAACAGAGTAATCTTCGCAGAATTTGAAATCCAGATCCGCCAGTCATTTGGTCGCATGCTGGCCCTAATGGCGTAGAGTTTGAAGGGAAAGCGCCCTCTGATCCGATTGCAGAACGGTTTTGCCCTCCAAATCTCTTCAAGTTCTGGTCAGATTCAAGTTTGCCATTTCAAATTACAGAGATAACATTTTTGCCAATAAAATGGAGGTGGAGGATGTTCGAACGGACGAAAATGGCGGTGTAAGTCCCTCAAACCCTAAAATCTCCGAAAGAAAATTTCACTTTGAAGCCGGAACCAAAATGCAAGCCAACAATTCAGAGCTGAACGGTACTGGAAAAAATCACACGGTTTAAACAGCTCGGACTTAAAATTGAATGAAGAAAATCGCGAAAATCCTTCAGAAAACGCCGAAGAAGATGAAGATTACGTAGAGTATATCCCCGTCAAGAAGCGAAGAATGATGGAAGCTCAAAAAATTCTTCAGAGAAAGGGCAAGGGCTCTCTGTCAGAAGATGCAGAACATGCCAAAGAAGCCGAGTCAAAACCTAGTTTGCTTGTAAAGGCTTCACAGTTGAAGAAAGATTTGCCTGAAATCAGTCCCATGGAGCAGCTTGTACAGCAGGAAAAGGATATGATCGAGCGGCTTTCAGACAGGAAGACGATGATGTCTGTAAGGGAATTGGCCAAGGGAATTCAGTATCACGAACCTATGGTGACCGGCTGGAAACCTCCCACAGCTATTCGCCATTTAAGCGAGAAGGAATGCAAGGCAATACGGAAGCAGTGGCATATTCTCGTCGAAGGTGAGTCAATTCCTCCTCCTATTAAGAATTTTAAGGACATGAGGCTACCGGAGCCGATATTGAAGAAACTCAAAGCTAAAGGAATCGTTCAGCCGACTCCTATACAGGTCCAGGGACTTCCTGTGGTGCTTTCAGCTAGAGACATGATTGGTATTGCCTTTACTGGTTCCGGCAAAACTCTGGTCTTTATCCTTCCTTTAATTGTGACTGCTTTGCAGGAGGAGGTGTCTATGCCGATAATTCCCGGCGAAGGACCCTTCGGATTGGTGATTTGCCCCTCTCGCGAGCTTGCGAGGCAGACGTTCGAGGTCGTGGAGGAGTTTGTGGGCGTGTTGCGGGAGCGGGGTTATCCGGACCTGCCGCCAATGCTTTGCATCGGTGTAAATGATATGAAATCTCAATTAGAAATTGTGAAGAAAGGTGTGCACATTGTGATAGCAACACCGGGTCGGTTGAAGGACATGCTGGCGAAGAAGAAGATGAACCTTGACGATTGCAGGTAAGGAAATTCAGTTTCAATTCGAAATATTTTGTGAATCTCTGTTATACAGCGCAGCAATTGAATGCACAGAAAAGCTCTGAAGTGTTAAACTTGAATCATTGAAACTTCAGTGTGGCAAAACTCGCCGGCATCGAGCTATCCAGTGATCGGTGGGTCAATATGCAGCTCAGAAATTGGCTGAAAGAATAGCCTGAAATTGGATTTTTTAAAAAAATAGTGAGTTTAAGAAAAAAAAAATCCAGTTTGCCGTTTTTTTGCCAGCAGTCGGGTATCATTGTCAATGTAAAAGCAATGTTCCACCAAGTTTCCGGGACGTGGGTGGGGACGTGGGAGACGCACGTGGGTGGGGGGACGTGGGAGACGCGGGAGCGGGGAAACGCGGAAACGGCATATGTAGAAGTACCTCCCAAATTTTAGGAAACGCCAAAGGGTACGTTGTGGTCTTCAACATAGGAAATTTTTAATTATAGGGGACCCCACCCAGAATACTACAAAATTAAAAAAATTTAAAATTATAATTTAAAAGTTTAAACTTTAAAGATTACTGATTAGTAGTAACTAGTAACTAAATACTAAATAGAAACAAAACAATAACATTATGATTATAACGTTAACATCATGTATTCATAAATCAGTAAATCCACTAATGTGAAACATTAACATGAACATTATGTATTCATAAATCAGTAAATCAGAATCCACTAACATGAAACATGAAACATCATATTCATAAATCAGTAAATAGTGAATACATCAGTAAATCACACTTCAATGATGCATTCCAAGAAACATCAGTAAAACTAAATCACATCATCTTAGGACTTAAAAAGTTAAAAACTTAAAAGTTTAAAAGTTTAAAAACTTTAAAACTCAAACTCATACATCAAGATTCAACATTCATATTGGGAATTAAAAAGTTTAAACTTTAAAGTTTAAAGTTAAAGAGTCAAGTGTAATGTTAACCACTTAACAGTAACACCAAATGAAAACACAAACTAAAGTCTAAAATAGAAAGTAGAACATCAAATGAGTATCATTGCTCAAGGCAATGCCCCACTAGTCTCTGCATCAAGTTGCTGCACGAATGAATCAGGATCAACCATGGGAATGTCACCATTTGAATCAGAATCATTTGCATTCTCAAACATGCTAAGTGGCACACCAACCAAACCAAGTTGTGTCTCATTAGGTCCCTCCTCCACATCAACTTGTGCATCCTCCTCTGGATCAACATCCCATCGTGTCACTGGTCCCTTCAAATACTCAGGTGTCTTTCTATGATCAAGTCGTAGAGAACTATGCACAGCAACTAACTTCTCCGCTCTTCTAGAGGTAAGTCTGTTCCTCTTGATAGAGTGGATGAAGCTATATGTAGACCAATTCCTCTCCGCTGCAGAGGAACTAGCAATCTGAGACAACAAACGCATAGCAAGATGTTTGAGCTCTGGTGCATCATCCCCATATATCCTCCACCAACCAATCGGGTCATCCTGGGCTAAATCTATACGATCTATCCGAGTACCACGCTTGTTGAAGGGGCCAGTAAGACTTGCAAACTGAACAAATTGTCTTCGAAGTTTTGCCCCCTCCTCCTCACTGTACATCTTTTCAATTGCATCTCGAAAACCATTCTTTACCTCGGGATCATCAATGGGAGGCACTCTCCCAGGCCTTTCCACATACCATTTTGGGTTTAGTGCATATGCTGCCATGTGCAAAGGTGTGTTCATGCGGTCCCATCTACGCTGGATGACGGGTCGAACCTGGGTTGTATAGAAATCTAATGAGGGCTCCCTTATTTGAATGGCGACCTTCACACGACCCAACATACTATCAAAGGTCTCATAGATTTCTCCAAGACTAGGAGAATCAGAATCGGCATAGCGAATCACCTCCATAATAGGGCGCAAGAATGATACCAAATAAGAACAATCTTCCCACCAAACATTGTCCAACACCTGAGTTCTAACCTTCTTCCCCAAGTCTGTCTTGGATTCCGACCACCTTCCCCAATCTGGACTCACAACTAAGGCTTGTACCTCTAGCATCCTCTCCAATAAGAGAAAATAACTAGCATATCTAGTATCAACTGGCTTGAGGAATTCCTTCCTCGTGTGAGCCCTATACATGGCTAAAGAGGTGTGATGGTTGCAGATAAATATCTGCACATCTCTAGCAGCTGTTACCAAGTCCGATATCCATTGGATTTTGCCAATGTCCTCCAATACATTGTTGAATGCATGCACACAACAAGGAGTCCAATAAATATGCTGATATCTACTCTCAATCAATAACCCGGCTGATTTACAAACTGCTGCTGAATCTGTCACAACCTGCACCACATTATCAACCCCAATTTCCTCTATAGCATCCCGAAGAAGCTCATATTGGAAAGATGCATCCTTGCGCTTTTCAGAACAATCAATGGCTCTAAGAAAGAATGGACCTGTTGTAGATGTCACTATGATGTTGATTAGTGGGTGCTTGCTTATGTCTGTCCACCCATCCATAACAATAGAGCACCCAAACCTCACCCATGTTTGTCTCATTTCCTCCTTTTGCACATTAATTTTTGATACCTGCCTTTCTAGAATTGTTGTTCTTATCTTATGTTCACCGGGTGGTAGATATGAAGGTCCCATTTCTGCAATTGCTTTAACCATTTCCTTATAGTAAGGAAAACGAACAACATGGAAAGGAATTCCATTAGCAAACAGAAATTTGCCAATTGCATCATCTGTATCATCTCGTTTTTGCAAACTATACATGCCAGTTAATGTGGTACCTATTGCACAAGAACGAGATGTAGAACTAGAACCCTCCGACCTTTTTCTCTTTGATGTAGCACTCCCAACCCTTGATGGTGGAGACATAGCTTTGGAAGGGTCATCGTGGGAGGTGACATTTCTGCTAGAAAACATTCCTTTTCCATCTACAGCCAATTGCAGCCTCAAAAGTTCAGATTTTTGTTCTGCTGTCAGCTTGGCACAAACATGCACTCCTTTACCTGGAATCCCCAAAAGATGTTGCCTAACTCTGCTATAGCTGCCAACCCAAGCATGGTCACAAATATTGCATTTCCAATCACGTGAACCACCACCAGCGTTTGAAGCTCTTTTTGGTTGTTTGGATGCATATAATAGAAGGGGTTTTAAAGGATCAAATGTCCCCTTCGCATATTCTGACAAACTTCTAGGTGGCCCATTAGAATCTGCCCCATGCACAGGCCTATTCATGCTTGCTGCCATTCTATTACTGTTTTGATTTTCTGGGTTATCAGTATCATTGTCGCTGTCACTGTTATTGTTGTTGTGACTCATTGTTGCTATTGCTATTTGACCTGTTGAAATTTTTCAATGTCAATGAAATTTTGTAACAGTTTGAGTTTTTTTAATTTTTAATTTTTTAAACAACTGTTGTAAAATTTAAAAATTAAAAGTTAAAAATTAAATTGAATATTAAAAAATTTAATGTAATTTAAAAAAAAATGATAGTTGGTGGTCGGCCTTTGGCCCTTTCGCGGGTGGCTCGGGGTCTGTCCCGTGCCGCTGTTAGCATATGCTAACAGCGGCACGGGACAGACCCCGAGCCACCCGCGAAAGGGCCAAACGGCTCGGGGTCTGTCCCGTGCTGTTGTGTGTTAGCAGCACGAGACAGACCCCGAGCCGTTTGGCCCTTTCGCGGGTGGCTCGGGGAAATTGAATATTAAAAAATTTAATGTAATTTAAAAAAAAAATGATAGTTGGTGGTCGGCCTTTGGCCCTTTCGCCGGTGGCTCGGGGTCTGTCCCGTGCCGCTGTTAGCATATGCTAACAGCGGCATGGGACAGACCCCGAGCCACCCGTGAAAGGGCCAAACGGCTCGGGGTCTGTCCCGTGCTGCTGTGTGTTAGCAGCACGGGACAGACCCCGAGCCACCCGCGAAAGGGCCAAAGGCCGACACACCACGTATCATTTTTTTAAAAATTCGGATCGATAAAAAATTAAAAATAGACGGGGTCCGGAGGTTTGAACTTGGAACTTCAACTAACCTGCAAGCTGGGAAAAAACGTTCGCGCGGACTCCAGTTGACAGTGCGACGACCTCTGCAATGTGCAAACCCGAAACACGGTCTCTGCAGTGCAAACCCGACCCGAAAATGAACGCGACGGGTGAAGAAAATCCGAGGGAAACCGAAATCAGAGGGAAAACGAGGAAATCCGAGCTGCCACGTGGTTATTTTTGGGCCACAAACTCGCCGATGTTTCCGCCTTTTGAGGAAACGACCCCTATGTGCGTTTCCCGCCATTTCCAGATTTGGGTACGCGGTGGAAACGTACCCAAACTCGTTTCCTAGTTTCCGAAACGCGTGGGAGCGAGGAAACTTGTTTCCGGGGTCCGGAAACGCGTACCCGTGTAACACTGTGTAAAAGTGAATTCTACCCTCATTTTTCAATTTGTGCTTGCATAATTTCTGTGAAATTTATGCATATTTCCGCCCTCGTTTGCTAGTTGATTTAGTTAAAAATATGAAATTTATGTGTTTTTATTGCTTAGTGATTTGGTGCTGAGTTTTTTTTTCCACATGATTTTCAGTTTTTGGACCGTTGCTGAGTTTGATATTTATATTTGAAACATTGATTGAAAGCGTTCCAACTAACCCTTTGGAATTGCTAAGTTTTTATTTTAATTTTGTGCACGTGCGCGCCATTTTCATATGTTGGACCATTGCGGAGTCTGATTTTTCTGCAAATACTAATTGAAATTGTTTTAACTACCCTTTTGGAACTACCAAATATGACTTTCAAAAATAATCTTGTAGTTTGTCTTTTAAAATATAAAGTGTCTATGGGATGGATGCCATTTGTGGTGCGGGGTCCACTCCGCCACGTCGGAGGACACCCGGCAAGCTCCGTTGGATGTACGACAGCTGCCCCAATGTAGTCAGACTCGGACTCGACAAATACTCGGCTGGCTTGGGACTCGGCAGACTCGGATAAGACTTGGCAAAGACTCGGCAAATATGAAAAATATGAAAAAAATTAAAAATGCGGTAACTTTTAAGCACAAAAAACATAGATAATGACATTTCTAATCCATATAAGTTATAAAAACAAATCTATGCAGAAATTCATTAGATCATCTCATAAAAAGTAATAATACAACATTTGACACTCCATATTTGTATGCAAAATAGTGAATTGAAAGATGGTTCCTTGAACACATTCCAAAATTGTATTTGTACCAAGTTCAAATACATAGGTAAACATAACTAGAAAATAAAAAACGATAGTGTCTCCAAGTCCAAACTCGATTCTCATGCATGACTACGAGCAGTGGAACGCCTAGTATAGGCCCTACTAGAGCTAGGGACAACATCACTAGATGGAAAAATCAACTGTGATGCAGGTGTGTTTTGCGTTTCCATTTGAGAAAATGGTACACCAGAGGGACCCTCGGTCTCTTCATCAAGCCAAGCCAAATCAGGAGGAGCTTCATCCTCCACTACCCAATCAGAGACTAGATCAATCTGATCCAATAAAATTGGATCCAAATCCTTTCCCCGTAGTTGTTTTGTGAGCATCCGAAGGTTGTAGTATATGTAGACCAACTTCTCCAACCTCTCATGCTCCAACCTGTTGCGCTTTTTGGTGTGGATTTGCTCGAACACTGACCAATTGCACTCACAACTTGAAGCGCTGCAAGGCTGACTCAATATTTTGATGGCGAATTCCTGTAGTTGTGGTGCCTCAGCGCCACAATCTATCCACCATTGGGCTGTTATAAAAAAAAAACAAAGATTACAAGTTTTGCAATGTCAAACTTTAAAAATAAAACTAGCAAAATAAAATTTAACGAATTACAAATTGAATCTTACATGGCATTTTCTTCTCCATGAGACGTTGTGTTGAGCTAAATCCAAACATGCCAGATGATTCCTTGTACATATCTCGCTGCATATTGATCAAGTCTTGGGTATCTTGATTGGGGTACATCCTCTCAATGCATATCATCATACCTCTCATCACCTCAGGATCCTTTTGAATTTTAGACCCTTCATTATAGAATATGCTCGGATTGAGATATGCCCCCGCTGCATGTAATGGTGAATGTAGTTGCCTGTCCCACCTGGAATCAATAATATCCCATATAGGAAGATATTTTGATTCATCCCCCTTATAGAAGACCTTGATGGCCTCTTTGGCCCTATTCATCCCCTCATAAACATACTCCATTGGTGGTTTGTCACCATCCATGATCCTCAACACTCTCACAAGTGGTTCTGTCATGCTGACAATCTCAGTGATTTCCTCCCATAAACTATCTCTACGGACAGACAAGCTCATAGCCATTGCATCTGGTTTTGTGTTGTTCTTATAATGTATCCATTCCCTGCTACTAACCATCCGTCTCAATGCTTGGTACTCATTAAGAAGGCTTTGGAGGGAGAGAAAGTTGGTTGCAAACCGTGTGACAACAGGGCGGCTGAGCTCACCTTTTGTGTGCTCTCTCATAAGACTCAACACCTAAGCATGGTTATAAATGTACTTGGTGATTTGTTTGCACTCATGAACCACATATTGCACCCACTCCAACTTCCCAATGTCCTCCAAAATCAAATCTATACAATGGGCAGCACAAGGGGTCCAAAAAAGAGTAGGGTATATTGCACAAAGCAATTTACCTGCTGCCACATAATTTGTTGCGTTGTCAGTGATTGCTTGGACAACATTTTTGGCCCCCACTTCTTCAACAACCTTTGCTAACAATGTAAATATCAGATTTGCATATTTCACATGTGAGGATGCATCAACAGATTTCAGGAACATGGTTCCTTTAGGGCAAGCCACAAGAAAATTTATGATCGTTCTATTCTTTTGATTTGTCCACCCATCTGACAAGATTGTGCAACCTGTAAACTCCCATGAGATTTTGATGCTCTCCAGCTGTTCCTTGACGCACTGCAACTCCTCATCTAGATCTTTCCCCCTAAGTGCATTGTATGAGGGGGCTTTGTATCCAAGGCCAGTGCCTGCAATAGCATCTACCATGGGCTGATAAAATGGAGACCTTGCAATGTTGAATGAGAGGCTGTCATGGTACCAAAACCTCCCCACTGCCATATCTGCCTCCTTTTTCCTTTCATTAAAGTTGTCCAAGGTTGGTTGAGATCCCGGGGTCATACGAGGAAGGAAGAAATGAGAGGTGATAGATGGACTTGCTGCAGCACCTGGTGCAAAACTTGATGAACAACTACCTGGAGGTCCCATTGGAGATCTGCCCATCCCTGCAGTTTCAAACCTCAGCCTAGATCTTTTGGCATTTTGGTCCTTGATGCTTTCCAAAGCAGCGTTCATTTCCACTGTGACTTCTTCAGGGCAGCCATCACAAACTATGACATCTTTGCACACAACTCGAGCTAAGTGGTGTTTTAACCTGTTTATGCTCCCATACATAGTCGTTGGGCAGTAGTTGCACTTGACTTGATTGTCTTGCCCTGGGACCACACGGACACAATGTTCCCATGCTTTATCAAGAGACCTTCTAGGTTTTCCTTTAGGTGCCATAGATGACAATCTGAAAGTGGAAAAAAAAATTAAAATGAAACCGGTATAAAATGAAATTTTAAAAGCAACATTTTTTAAAATGAAATCTGAAACCAGTATCCTATGTAGGCTTCCACACAGCCTGCCGATGACCCACAAAAACAAAAAAAATTATACAAAACTTTAAAAAAACACACAAAAAAACATTTCTATTTGTTTTTTAAATTTTATTTGTATTTTAATTTTTTTATGTTTTTTATTTATGTTACGGTTTAATTTGTTGGTCTAGGAATGCCATCAAGGCCTACAGGCCTGTAGGCTGCCCAGGGGAATGCCATCAAGGCCTACAGGCCTGCCCTGCCCAGGGGAATGCCATCAAGGCCTAGCCTGCCCAGGGGAATGCCATCAAGGCCTACAGGCCTGCCCAGGGGAATGCCATCAAGGCCTAGCCTGCCCAGGGCCTGCAGGGCAGGCCTGTAGGCCTTGATGGCATTCCCCTGGGCAGCCTACAGGCTTGTAGGGCAGGCCTGTAGGCCTTGATGGCATTCCCCTGGGCAGCCTATAGGCCTGCAGGGCAGGCCTGTAGGCCTTGATGGCATTCTCCTGGGCAGCCTACAGGCCTTGATGGCATTCCCCTGGGCAGCCTACAGGCCTGTAGGCCTTGATGGCATTCCTAGACCAAAAAATTAAAAGTCCAACAGTAACTATAATCAGGCACTTAATTGAAAAAATAAGGGTTGTTTTTGGAGGTTTCAGCAAGTATATCTTGCAGATTTGAAGTATGTCATTTTATTAATTATTCCTAAGTTCTAACACACTGATATTCTATTGTTAAAGTCACTTATATAATGGACTTACTACACTGATATTTATAATGGAACACTAAGTTCTAACACTCCAACAAACTGAAGACCTTGGAGTCTGGACATTTATGAACATAAGTGTGTAGATATAAGAGACAGCGCTCTAAAAAAATTTAAGGAGACATATGCACTTAAAAGACAGGTTAATATCTTTAATTTAAAAAATAAACTAAAGAAAAGATACTGAACCACAAGGAGTCATCAAAGTTGTCAGGCGGTTGTCAATTGCTGAAGCATCAAACCAACAAAAAATGAAGGAAGCAAAACAGAGTCAATTACACTAGGACAACAAGCTTAAGTTTTCTGGAAATTACACTTTGGTAAATGATCAACCATAACTTGCTAAACACCTTAAATTGTTGGTTAAAGTGAACTTTCCAAGTGCTGGAAATTTTAAGGGTTTTACTGTTCTATTGGATCTCTTGTAACAGCAAGATAACTTAATGTTATTGTTTAGTTAAATGCTGATTTTAATTTTTTTTATGTTTTTTTAGTTAATTTTTTGTTTTAAATTTAAATTTTTGTGTCTAGGCATGCCATAAAGGCCAACAGGCTTGTAGGCTGCGGCCTTGATGGCATGCGTAGACACAAAAATTAAAAATTAAAACAAAAACTTAAAGAAAAAAACATAAAAAAAATAAAATACAAATAAAAATTAAAAACAAAAACTTTAATAAATGCTGTAAACTTTTAAATAAGGCAATGTTATTTTAATTTTAAATTAAATCTTAAAAAAAACATTAACAAAAACATTTAAATAAAAAACATTTCCGACTAACATTTTACATTTTAAAAATTAAAATACAAATACAAATTTAAAATAAATAAATTAAAAAATGAGATTCGGAAATGCACCAACCTATGGAGTCTGCATAGTCGCTGGTCGATGGTGGATGGTGGAACTCGTGCAACCCTGGAACTGGAACCCGTGAACCCTAAACTTTGAAGTGCTATTTCGTCCAACCGTGCGCAGAACTGGAACCTGTGCGCAGAACTGGAACGCACAGCAGGAACGAACTGGAACCCGGGTTATTTCGTGCAACTCGTGAAGTGTTATTTCGTGCAACCCGCCGTGAACGCACAGTAGCTGAAGTGCTAGCCTGGTTGCAGCTCACTGTGGACAACCACTGAAGTGCTAGCCTGGTCGGGGCTCACCGTGAATCAAACTAACGCGAAGACTTAACAAAGTTACAAACCACGGACAGTCGCTGTGAGTGGATGAGCACGGGAACGCCTTCTTAAAGGCTATGTGCGTGTTTTCCCTCAAAATTTTCGTGCCAAAACAAAACCGCGATGGTCAACTGTTGACCGAGTCATCCGCCACGGGGGATAGGAAAGAGGGACGAGTTCGCGGTGAGTGAGGCGAGTTTAGGCGAGTATGGCGAGTTTGACAGGCTTAGGCGAGTGCCGAGTTAGGGCCGCAAGTATGCTGCGATTAACCGGTTGGCAGCTCACTCGGCCAGACTCGGCAAGACTCGCGAGTCTCTGGTGAGTGAGACTACACTGAGCTGCCCACACACTAGCGACTCGCGTCCCCCACCTGTCCAAATCGCTTTCTAGGGTTTTGCACATGTCTAGGGTTTTCATTTCGATGTTTTGCCGGGGCTTGTCCACCACCTCGTGCATTCTTGCTTGGGGCTGGTGTGTGGCCATTCCGCCACCCCGGTACTGGTCCGTCGGGGTTCCACTGCCCACGCCGGCTGGTGTGAATGGTGGCTCTGTTGGCTTGTGTTTGGTGGTACACGGTGGGAGTGAAGACGAAGCAGCTTTGAACCTTAACCTGCTCACCCTGCGTTGCGTGTTTGGTTCGGTGGGATGCCATTTCTGTGTGCCCTGCTCTGCGTTTTGGGCGGTGATCATTGTCTTTCGGTTCGGTGGGATTTCATATGTGCGCACCCTGCTCTGCGTTTTGGGTGGTCTACCTCGGCTTTCTGTTCGATGGGATGCCATTTCTATGCGGCCAACTCTTGTTTTGGTCGGCATTCCATGTCTTCTGCGGAGGTTGGCGACTGTGGGTTCGTTCCGCGGAGGTTGGCGACTGTGGGTTCGTGCGTTCGAGGTGGTTGACGACGGCGGGTTCGACGGGCCTCCATGACGACCATCCTGCAACCGGTAGGGTTTAATCCTACCAGCATCTGCACAGTGTTTTTCAACACTCCACATCTCCTCACGGATGATTTCGTTATGCCTTTGTCTGTTTCGTAATTTCGCTGTGGCTTGTGTTTGTCTGGCTGTATTGTAATTTCGCTGTGGCTTGTGGTTTGTCTAGCTGTTTTGGGCACGAGTTTGTCTGCCTGCCCCGTTTTTAGGGTTTCTCTGGTTGCGAGGTATGTTTGCAACGAAATATGGTGGGATTTGTTATGTTTTTACTGTTTGGTTAATGGTTTTTAATGATGGCGTAGCCTCGACAATATTACGTGTTGAACTCTGTTGGGTGTCCCTGGTTCTGAGGGCAGTGTGTATGCTTGACAGCGTTGGTGTAAACGTTTGGATAAACAATGGTTTTTGAGGTCCGTGGATGGATATGGGTGACTCTTGAATATTTCAAACCCTATGTGGTTTTTGCATACTGTTATGGTTTTGGTTCTGCGTGATTGTAATTTGGGACTTTGGCTAATTAAACTGTTATGGTTCTGGCTCTGCGTGACGCTTCCACCTGTTTGTTTTTGGCTAATTATACAGTTGTTAAATTTTTTTTATTAGGGTTTGTTGGTGGAGGGTTTCGTAGGAGTTTCTTTGTTTTTACTGTAGCTTAGATTTGATTTTGGCCAGTAAATGCTGCAATGGGTTATGGGGTTATGCTTCAATCCATTTTTGTAAATGCATCTTGCTGCTGGGGTTATGCATTTTTGTCAATAGTTTGTAAATGTGGTGGTTGACAGTTATGATTACTGTAGTTTATATCCATTTTGCTGCAAAATTTGCAGCAGCAGGTGTTTGAACTTTATATTCATCTTTATATTCTTGTTTGAAGCTGCAAAAGAAGAAAATGTGGATACATTGTCATGGTGTTTGATGACAAATAGGAAATTTGGCATGGCCCCTCATTTTGTGTGGATGTTTGTCTTTCTTTTCCTGATAGCTTTGCAATCATATGTAATGAATTGATGCAAAAACTTTGACATAGTTTAAGCATTTACATTTGTTGGTATATAGTTTAAGCATTTGATACAATGAATGGAGTGAATTTTTCTCCATATTAATTATGGATTTGAGTTTAAGTGGAAATTTGAGATGGTAATTATTAGTGTTGTTTGGCTAGTCTGTGCATGTTCATTTGTTTATGGATTTGAGTTTAAGTGGCGGTTTAAGCATTTTATACAATTAATGGAGTGAATTTTAATCAATATTAATTATGGATTTGAGTTTAAGTGGAAATTTGAGATGGTACTTATTAGTGTTGTTTGGCTAGTCTGTGCATGTTCACTTGTTTATGGATTTGAGTTTAAGTGGAAATTAGAGTTGGTACTTAAGACTGTTGCTTGGCTAGTTTGTGCATGTTCATTTGTTTATGGATTTGAGTTTAAGTGTAAATAAATATGGTACTTAGCTATGTTGTTTGGCTGGTTTGTGCATGTTTATTTGTTTATGGGTTTGAGTTTAAGTGGAAATTAGTGAATTAAAAAAAAGAGGGCAGCAATCATATTGTGACTTAAAACAGTAAACTTAGGTAATCAAAACTAACACTATGCAACAAACTAAAAATGCAAGTGAGAGAGGTACCATACATACCAATTTATGTTCTTTTTTAGAGTGAGTATGTTATGGTTACCTTTCTTAGGTGATTGTGCTGTTAGCTTCCTAAAAAGATGGCATAAAGCAAATTGTGACTTAAAACAATAAACTTAAGTGATCTTGTAGCTCATGCCCAATAAGATAAATACTCAAGACTTGACTCGAGTCTCGTTACACAATCCAAGATCTAAAGAGGAACACATACAAGGGCTAGATAAATGGATACCTATTGCTATCCATAGAGTTAGAGGGATATGATGGATTTTCCATTAATGCAATAATAAACTTAATTGCAACTTTGACATAGGTTCAAATTTTTGGGTTTTCCTTTTGCCTTATAAGCCACCTTGAATGAGCTTGTGAAAGGAGTGTTGCTATGAGTGTGGAAAAAAAAATTAGATGGATTTTGAAGCTGTTGTGTTTTGTAGGCAGGAAGGAATGGTCAACATTCATAGAATGGAAACAAACATAAATAAATGAAACCTGCTCATTTATAATAAAACAACTGCACTTTATATTAATAGTACTGAAATATAAATACAATGCCTCTATTTGTAGTAGATGTCAAAACAATGCCTCTATTTGTAGTAGATTTCAATGCCTAGTATTTAGTTTATATCAAGCCCTCATCATGCTTGATTGAGGCTGCACAAAAAGAAAATGCCTTGAAAACAAAATAGCATTTGGTTGGCCTATATACCGGATATCCTATTCTTCAAGAGTTTCGTCACATCCCCCATCATTTCTTGCCGGGTTTCCAGTTTGAGACAAGTAGGGTGACCTTACTGAACATGTTTGATTAGGATGGGTGGGGTTGGTGGAAACAGATTGAGGCCAATTTACTCCTTGCAACCAAGGAGGAATTGAATAGCCATAGGCCTGACTTGTGCTTGGGACCCCTGGAATAATTGCTGGTGTTGGATAAGATAACATAAAATGGGATCCCTGCACTAGTAGGAATAGAGGTGGGGTGTAAACCTGCCTGATTATGGCGGGGTATCTGAATGTTAACAAGATCCTGGTAGAATCGTGCACTGCTTGACCAAGGAGGAATTGAATAGCCATAGGCCTGACTTGTGCTTGGGACCCTTGTAATAATTGTTGGTGTTGGATAAGATAACATAGAATGGGCCCCTGCACTAGTAGGAATAGAGGTGGAGTATAAACCTGCCTGATTATAGCGGGGTATCTGAATGTTAATAAGATCCTGGTAGAATTGTGCACTGCTTGCAAACGCTTCTAATGATCCTTCCATCATGTTCCTTTCATCGGTTGTTCTTGTAGTATCAACCATCACATTCCTGTCCTCCATTTCTCTTGCATAATTTTGGTTCATCTGTTGCACCTTCCTCGCATCCTTTGCTTGCCTTGCCAACTGCTTCTGGTGCTCTTTTTCTTGTCGATTAGCCTCTCTTGCAATCCTTTCCTGTGCCCGATGTCCAGCTGCAATCATCCTTGCTTCCTTCTTTTCCTTTGCAAGATCTTTCTTCCTTTGTTTTAATTCCTACAAAGCATGTTTCTTTTGTTCAGATTCAACCAAGAGGCTTATGTACTCTTCTGAAGTGAGTAGTTGTGAACTCCGGCCCAATCGGAGAATGTCTGTCTGTCCTTGCCTTCCTTGCGTTTACACTCTCTCCATTGGCAACTTTAGGAATTGGCCAAGCCTTGGTGTGTTCCCTGGCAGTGGTTCTTCTGCTGCATTATATTCTTCAGCTGCATCTTGGTTGTCTATGTTAGGTTCTTCTATCAACCCACCATCAACATAAAAGTGGACAATCTCATCTGGCTGCGAAGGCATGTTCATGCTTTCATCATTGGTGGAACCACCAATGTGTCTGTTCAAGTTCATCATGGCCTCTGCCATCCATGATGGTTGGGATACTTGGGTTGGCACTGTCAATGTGTCATTGTTGCTGCCTGGACTGTGACAACCATCAACCACATTTATTTGTGCCATAGAATCCACTTGTGTGCCGGCTGGACCACCTAGCCCCATGTTATCTTCCGTTGCTTCATCATCGAATTGTGTAGCGTTGACCTGTTCATCATCATCAGAAGCACCAACTCCTTGGCAATTTCCTTGAGAAAGGGACATGATATTGTCCACAGCATCTGCATCTTGCTGCCCATCCAATTGCTCTTCGACATCCTCAAGATCTTCGCCAGCCACAACTTCTTGGCCATCCACATCAAATGCTTGGCTACACCTGGTGTCATGCATAAGAGCATCATAATTCAATGGCCAGATACCTGTTCGCCTAAAGCCAGCCTTGATATTGGAGGATGTGAGAGCCCTTTTGAAAGCCTTGCTTGCAAGCTCAGCTAACTCAAACCTCTTTACCTCTACCCCTGGGTTCTTCGCCATCCATGCAGCACGTTCCGACTTGAAATAAGCCTTGAAAGGCCCAAACACACTCACATCCAGGGGCTGCAACCTGTGAGTGGTGTGAGCAGGAAGTGTTAACAAGTCAAAGCCCAACTTTTTTGCCTCCTCGATGGTTTGCACAGCAATGTGGTTGCCATGGCCATCTAAAACCGATAGGTGTCTGTTTTCAGGGGAGACACCGCCTGATACTGATGCTGCAAAGTGGAAAAGCTAATTCAGGAAAAGTTCTTTAGTCATCCATGCATGGGGATGTGCAACCATGCATGCCCTAGGTTCATAGTTTTGGATATAGTTTTGCAGCCGAGTTTTGCCCTTGAACAAACAAAACCCCGGGATTGCCATATCAATTGCATTCACACATGATAGAATGGTTATCCACTCCCTGCTCTTGGGCAGAATCTATGGCACATTCCTGCTCCCTCTCTTTGCAATGACCCGCATGCCACAATTCTTTCCTGCCTGTAACCCTATCTCGTCGCAGTTCCAAATATGGTTTGGAGCGTAAGAGTGTTTCTCATATGCAGAAGAAAGAGTGTCATAGAACTTGGACACAACTGTGGGGCGTAGATTCAATGCCCTGTCTCTATCCAGGCCCTCTACAGTTTGTAGCACTAGCTCTGGATGCCTTTTTTTGAAACCAGCCCACCATGACTTACCTGGAAACCCATCTTTGAATGGGTTTGGCCTCCCCTGATAGATTTGAGCAACAGTTGATTTCAGTTGTATCAACTCTAGCCCATGTCCCAATTCGGCCATCTCCTTACACCACACCACCACCTCCTTCTCCTCCTATTCAGTCATGACTGTAAGAGGACCTCTTCTCTTGGTATGGGTTAGGCCATTTATCCAGTAATGGATTGACGTGGGTGCAATCCCATATTTTTTGGTCGCTGCTCTAACTGAAAACCCCTTGAATTCGACATCGTCAATTACAGCCAACATGTCTTCTTTTGTCCATCCTCTAATTGCACTGATTTTCTTCGTTGAAATGGCACCTTGCATTGTGGAAGATGGTGGCAATATGGGCGATGCTGGCACTGTGGGTGGTGATGGCACTGTCGTTGATGGTGGAACCACACCATCTACCTCTTCCACAGGACCATTCTCAGAATTTGGTGTAGCAATGTTGTCATTTGAAACACGGGCCCTTTCCTCATCCGATGATGTGCATTGTAGTTGGGTACCCCGCTTCCTTGACTTCCTTGTACGAGGTGCAATATTGACTCTTGGCATGGCTATGAGAATCTGCACAATCCATACATGTAACATTTAATAGGGTATTATATCCATTCAATTAACCTGTGAGTATTATATATCCTTCTGCAATGGTCAACCTGTGAGTAGTATAAGCTAAACTAGTTAATAGAATGGATATGTGACTGGAATGGACTATCAATACCTGAAACACTGCAAAAACTGATGGGTTGTTGATGAATGGTTGAGTCCTGGTTGATCAGGAATAGTTTTTTGATACAATTGATCAATGTGTGCACAGTGTTTCAGCCCATTAGTGGATTTGAGACAATGGATCACGTTCAGGAATAGTTTTTTTAGATTCTAAAAGAGTGGATTTAGATCTCTCAAAATAGTTAATACAACCTAGAATAAATGGTTACTAAAATCCAATAATACCTTATCATAATTTCAATAACAAACAATTGTCAACTCATTTCTACATTATTTCTAACATTTTCATAATCCAATTCGGTAATCTGAAATGACATATTAAAATTTTTAATCTGATTGTAAAGGAAATCTGATCTCCTATGCAAGGAGACTGTCAATACTTGAAACACTGTGCAAATGACATTAAAAATTTTAATCTGATTGTAAAGGAAATCTGATCTGCTATGCAAGGAGACTGTCAATACCTGAAACACTATGCACACACTGTTGGGCTATTGATGAATGGTTGAGTCCTGGATGACTTGTGATAAACGCACTACTTGAATGATAGATGAATCCATGGATTGCAAATGGATTCAATTGTGTGCAAAGAGGTTGGTTTATAGTTTTTTTATGTTGAAAATGATTGTTTAGGGGAATTGACATGGATTGCAAAGTTAATTCTGGGAATGGGAGGTTGGGATTGATTTGGCACCGATCTAATGGCTGAAGATTTCTGTTTGCATGATCCATGTGCTCTTAGTGTGTTTAATGGATGATTTGATTTTGGGCAGCTGGGAATTCAATTAATCCATGTGCTTTGGTTGAGTTTAATGCTTGATTTGATTTTGGGCAGCGAATTCTGTTTTGTTGATTTAAGAGTTTAATGGATGATTTGATTTTGGGTTTTCGTAGAGTTTTGCTGCTCCTTTTGATTTCATGAATTTTAATGAATGATTTGATTTTTTCAGTGGGTGGGTGTCATTTATTGAGGTTGCGTGTGTGAGTTGTTGATTAATTCTGGACCAGATGCTGACCCAAATTCCACTTGCAGTGTGCAGGTGGTAATGGGTGATGGAACAGTGAGTCCTGCTGTTTGATTGTTGCTTCTCCAATTGTGGTTCATGAGGGCTGATGTGATGCCCAGGGTGTACTTAGTAGATTAAGCATGATAGGTTGTTTTGATGTTAGATTTGGTATTAATGGTAAGACAGAGTTTGTTCTCAATTGGACTTGATGGTTTGTAATGTTGGCATTAAATGGACTGCCCACTGTCAGCTGGGGTTCTAATCAGTTATTAAATGCTCTTTGGCCTTAATATAATATCTATTTATGCATAAATATGAAGTTTTATGAATTTCTTTTAGGTTGGGAATGATCAATATTTGGGTGGTTGATGTGACGAGAACCATGACCACTACTGGTCCCCGCACAACATTAGGAGTCCCTCCCCTATTTCGTTTTTTTCTTTAGATAGTGAAGATACCACTTATGAATTTCACTTCGACTTGCCTGATGCAGTAGTAATTGCTTTTTTCTTTTTAATACCACAGATGGATATAAATTATATTAATAAAAGAGCCGCGGCAGAGCCGAACAGCCAGGAGTAGATATTAAAAAGTTTTGCTTGCTACCGGGGGGCGGGGACTCGAAGTTTCTCTAGCTGGAAAAATAATGGACTACCGTCTGGTCTGCTCTTACATTGTTTTCTTCTTTCCTATAAAACCTGCAACTATATATTTGAAGAAACTGCCCTAATAGAAAGACAATTCTACAAAACATTTAAGACCTGAGGATTTTCAAGTGAATTCATGTCCACTGTGGGCTTCCTTCATAGTTCTCTCCTTCAACTCCCAAGCTGCATCTTCACTGTTCTGTTCTTCTTGAGCCTGCTGAGCCATTGCTTTTTCCTTAATTGCATCCTTGACAGGTCCAATTGAGTCTATAGGGAGAAGTTGAGAACTACCAGAGATTGAGAGCTTCTTCCAAAACCCAGGATCATGTTACAGGGTATGTTGAGGTTTTGTGAGCTTTTCCAATTGTTGTCTCTGCATGTCTGCCTTTGCCTCCAATTAAACATTCCTAATTAACTTGAATGTCACGCTGGTTGGCAATACTGAGATTGAGATGGATGACAGCAGCCTAAAGGGCTTCCATTTGGCGGGCATTGCTCCTTAAGAACTGATGGAGATCCGAAACATCACAAGATTGAAAAAGCATACGAGCCAGCATGACTATGCCTGTCCATACTGCAATGAATGCCACGAACAGCAGAGCCAAAGCTGGCTGGAAAACGACTGACAAGGCCATAGCTGGCCAGGGCTAAAACAGCACACAGAATCACACCAGCCAGGGCTGCTAGTGATGATGGCACAGACAAACCAGTCTGACGAGGAAACAGCAAGAAATACCAAAGCCAAAGAAAAATATCCCACCTCCTTGAGTAGGAGCCATCCGTTGCATTTAATATGAGTTCCTCTGCAGCAGATGAGACTACGAGGAGGAGGTACAGAGGATGGGGTTGCTATAGCTCTCCTAGATTAATGCGATGTGCCATTTGTGTTTTTAATTTCAATTGCATGCCCCTCCTAAAGTTACCCTGGTTTTGCTCAACATTCCTTTCTTCAGCAAGACACCTCTGTTTGCCATCGAATCTGTGTGGGAATTGCAGGATCGAAGAACTTGGACAAAATCAATAAAGGTAAAATACTTAATAGCAAGCCCTTGCATTGCTGTGATCATTCTAGAAAGGATTGAGCTGTGCTCAATGGCCATATTTCTCGCATGACTAATATCTATTGAGGAATCGCCAAGGACCTGGACATTTTTGATCTCCACGGATTTGAGAATGAGTAGTCCTTGGTATAAAGCTAGAACTTCAACTTGGTTGTTGGTGACCTTTCACAAGCCCCATACAAAGTTTTAATTCGCAAATTTCCCTCCCCCCGTCCCCCCCCACCCCATTGATTATTTTTGAAGGACATGGGGTGGGCTTTGATCCTCTTATGTGTGCATGCTCACAAGATCATTTAATATAATATCTCTGGGCGCAACTACACTTTTGATCACTACCATGGCTCTAGGAACAACCCTCGTGGGAGTTGATTCATTGAACCTTGCCAACTGATGAAAAACACCTTGCACCCCACCAATTGATCCAACCACTTTGGGTGATTCAGTACTAATTGTTTTGACTAACAAAAGTATTCCCTTATTCGTTTTTAAAATAAAGATCTCTTCTACATCTATCTTTTGGTGTCTCAGGTTTGCTTTTACAACTATATAATCTTCTCTCCTCTCTCCTCTCCTCTTCTTTCTTTTCCAATTTATAAAATTCTTCATTTTTTTCAATCAATTCTAGAATTTTACATCCATTTTAGAAACGTTTTTTTCAAACATTTTTTTATAATTTTCAGATAGCGAAATGATGAATATTGCAAACTGATTTTCTCTATGCTGTCGGTACCTTAGTCTGGATGAACCAGGTAGATTGGTAGATTTGGGTTCTGAGGATGACATACGAGAGGCTTTTTATCATTTCAAAACTCAAAGGAAAATACATTTCTTCTTTGCAACTATGCCTAAGAAGATTCAGAATTCTGCAAGAAGTGCTCTGGTGAGACCTGTGACTGTAAACGTAAGCAAGTCTTGTTCAGCAAACTTGGATGTCATACAGGGAATTGAGTATGTCAAACAAGAGGCGAATATTGTTTATTACAGTCACAGGTTTCTCTAGTATTGGAATGTTTATTTCAAACAATTTTGTATAATTGTCAGATAGCCAAATGAAGAATATTGCAAGCTGAACTTATCTGTGCTGCAGGTACCTCACCCTGGATGAGGCAGATAGATTGGTAGATTTGGGTTTTGAGGATGACATACGAGAGGTTTTTGATCATGTTAAAGCTCAAAGGCAAACACTGCTCTTCTCTGCAACTATGCCTAAGAAGATTCAGAATTTTGCAAGAAGTGCTCTGGTGAAACCTGTGACTGTAAACGTAGGCAGGGCTGGTGCAGCAAACTTGGATGTCATACAGGAAGTTGAGTATGTCAAACAAGAGGCGAAGATTGTTTATTTATTGGAATGTTTTCAGAAAACTCCCCCTCCTGTTCTCATTTTCTGTGAGAACAAGGCGAACGTTGATGATATTCATGAATATCTTCTTTTGAAAGGTGTGGAAGCTGTGGCAATACACGGAGGAAAGGATCAGGAAGAAAGAGAATATGCAATTTCATCCTTTAAAGCTGGAAAAAAGGATGTCTTAGTGGCAACAGATGTTGCATCAAAAGGGCTTGATTTTCCTGACATTCAGCATGTTATCAATTATGATATGCCTGCAGAGATAGAGAATTATGTACACAGAATTGGACGAACTGGAAGGTGTGGAAAAACTGGAATTGCAACCACCTTCATTAACAAAATAACCAAAGTGAAACTACTCTTCTTGATCTCAAACATCTCTTGAAGGAGGCAAAACAGAGGATACCACCAGTTCTGGCAACTCTTGACGACCCTATGGAAAATGTTGAGGCCATTGTTGTGCCGAGAGGCACTCTACAGCCCAGTATGAGGGAGATCTTGTAACATGTGAGTGTTTGTTGAGTGTTTGTCGAGTGTTTGTCTAGTAACAAAATAATACAAAGTAAACAAAAAAGAATAATACAAAGTAAAAAGTAATAAATATTATGTCGGCCATAAACAAAATAGAATAATACAACGTAAAAAGTAAATATGAGACTTAAACTAGAGACTTTAGAGCTTAGGAGTAGGTGATAAATATAAACAAAAAAGAATAATTCAAAGTAAAAAGTAAATATGATACTTAAACTAGAGACTTTACTTTTTACTTTTAATAGAAAGTAAAAAGTAAATATGAGATTTTAGAGTGTTTGTTCAGTAACAAATCAATACAAAGTAAACAAAAAAGAATAATACAAAGTAAAAAGTAATAAATATTATGTTGAACATAAACAAAAAAGAATAATACAAAGTAAGAAGTAAATATGAGACTTAAACTAGAGACTTAGCTTAGGATTAGGTGGCTCATGTATTGCACTCAAGGAGCTATTCAAGGAGAGGTTTGCACCTGGGGAGATTTGATCCCTCTCGGCGCTTGATAGAGCTTAGGATTTGGATCTATGCTGGTTAATGCCAGTGGAGTGAAGGGCTGTGCTTACTGTGAAGGACTTGGGCATCGTATCGGAGAATGTCCGAAACTTGAACATAAAAAAAGTATGGTTATTGCGGGTACAAGGCATGACTATTTTGGTTCTGGGGGATATGGTGGGGAAATTTGATGTTTTACTTCCCATTTTATCATATCCATTGCCCAAGATATCAATGTCCTTGCGATGTAGCATTAGGGCTTGATGCTCAGATGTTTTCGTCTTTTCAAGGCCTTATTTAAAGATATGAGTCATATGACAGTATGCACTATTATCGTTTGAAGTGGACAAATCTTAGTTTTAATGGGTGATCTTTATTTGTAATTGTGTATTCACAAGATGGACTGACCGATGGAATTCTTTTAAAAAGCTTTGAATTTAATTTTTTTGAAATGATTAATTTCATGATGTCAATGGCAGCATGAATTTTTATATGGGTCTACTTTTAAGTGATATTAGAGCATTGCCTGATTTAAGCATTTAGTTTGGCTGATGGCTTGCCATCAATATATTCTCAAGAAACTGTTTACATTCAAGTTTGTTTGATGTCTTCTGAGAGAAAATGATTGGAATCATAACTTGTTTATAGTTCTTGCTGTTGTTTCCTTCGAATATTATCGTCCGTTTTTATTTCAAAATCATTTCAAGGCCGCAGTTTCCACTATGTTTGGATGCTTCTCATACTTATTCTATTAGGGAAGTCTTGGTCAATGCAAGTATGTTGTGTACTCATCCCGTGCTTAGACTCCGTCCTTAACCACTTTTATCTTTGCATGTCAATATCTCTATCTCTGGTTTATTAGAAATGAAATAATAATTAGAATACTTAAAATCTGTTATGATTTGTCATGAAATAACCCATCTGTATGATAGAAATTAAATTTAAAATCAGAATCCTTCAAATTTTTCGTATGCTTGTCAAAAAATATCATGCTTTTGTTGTCTATTTGCATTAGCGTGCAAGAGTACCCTCCCTTTGCTTGCTTTGAGGGCAGGGTGTTGTTTGAACATGGCAGCAATTGATCTTTCGAAGAATGGTGGGTCCTGTTATCACACAACTTGTAGTTGTTCCTAGTGGTATTCCATCCGGGATGGTAGAGGAGATGGACAACTAAAGAGGTGACCCAAGAGATGCCACGGTTCCCAATGCAAGCTGGGAGTCACGTCAACCGAGGCACTCTTCACTTTAAATTAAGATGAATCAAGACATAGGGGGAGACCCTGTAACCAATCAAAGATGATTGGACCCAAACAAAGGTTCCTAGGGATATGTAAAAGACAAGTTATAGAAACCAATGTAAGGTTAGGTGGACCTAGAAGTTTAAATGTGGTTGAAAGGGGCTTAGGAAATGACTTATGTGTCAACCAATGAAAGATTTAGGCCACATGATGAGATAAGATGATAAGATCTAGTACCATGAAATACACAGGTGGGGCCCACTTCCTTGGGATATGGAAATGGGTCAAATGGGACCCACAAGGTGAAGTTAAGGGTGTAAATGGTACTAAGGGGTATGTAATGAGTAGATCTATGGATCTAAGTTGAAATTAGAGATACCCACATATGGGATCTAGGAGATGACACAACTCCCAAGGAGTGCGAATTGCCCTAGGTGGACTAGTGCCTTGATAGATGGGTTAATGGAGTCAAAAGAGATGTCAAATTGTAGATCGGGACACCTAGGATGCAAATCAAGTGGGCTATTCAAGATGTGATGGTTGGATCTTAGTAGATATAATATTTCACTATGTGACCCAAGTGGACAACAATCCCCAAAATGAGGAATGAGACCCCCAAGGCACAATTTCACAAAGTGAGATACTAGGTATAGGTTTCAAGGTGTGCTTGTTCCAAATCCAATGGGATCTCAACCACCTATGACCTACAAGTGGGCAAACTCAAACACCCAAGGAGTGCGACTTTGCCCAAGGAGGGTTAAAAGCAATGAAGCACCACTCGTGTGAGACTCGCGAGTACTCGCGAGTCTCCACGAGTCAAACCCGACAACGAATAATCGTGACAGACTCGGCCCCATGACTCGGCTTACTGGGCAAACCCGTCTGCACTCGCGAACTTGGGATAAACTCGCCCAAATTCGGGTTAAACTCGCCCAAACTCAGCCGCACTCGCCACGGATGCCACGGACGGATATTAAAGCCCGCGGGAAAAAGCCCACGAACAGGGTTTTCGGAGGGAAAAGTGCCCGCGGGTTCACACCTAGTCGAGGTCGAGGACCGAGGTAACAGTCGGGTTCGCGGTTTGCTGGTCGACGACGCGGATTTGCTGGTCGAGGACGCGGGTTCGTGATACCACTGCTCCTTCTCCGTTCCAATTCCAAGCCTACGCCGACGGTTGCCGAGAAGGAAGATTATCCGAATACTCTTTCAAGCTACCGGTTTAATTCTCGGTTTAATCATTGGTTGGCATTATTTCCCCCCGATTTTATTTAGTATGACAGTGTAACGCACAAAAGCTAAGACGTAAGCGAGATAGGGAACCATATGTACTACGATTATATCTACAGCGATTAAATAGTGATGCAGTGGAAGATGCAGATGCCGCACACTCGATTTTATTTAAACGGAAGACGTAATTATGAGTGTAAAGTGTACACAAACACTGAACCTAATCCTGCACAATTTTGTTCGGAATCGGAATAAGCTGAAAACATTAATTTGTTTTTAATTACGCAATTCTATCGCATAAATGCTTTTATTTTTTTATGACGGTGGAATCATATAGTTATAACGAAATGCTTGGTGAATGATTATTAATATTCACTCCAAGGAATTTGGGATTATTAGATCTTAAAAAGGTAAATGATTATTATGTTAAATTATATAAAAGAAAACACTAAAAAATAATGTGAAAGTATAGGGATATTCGCTATAATTTATGAGACAATGTTATGAATTATTGCATAAATTGTAGTCTTATAGCTTATATGGATTGGAAATGCATTTAAACTCTTTTTTGTGCCAAAACTATACAATATTTTTATATTTTTATTTTTTGTCCTATTTGCCGAGTCTTGCCGAGTCTGTCCCGAGTCTTTCCCGAGTGTTTCCCGAGTCTACGAGTCATATGCCAGCCGAGTCTTTGCCGAGTCCGAGTGGTGCAACATTGGTTAAAAGCATGGAAGGGTGTGTCAAATCAAGTCCAATGGCTACCAAATTGTAGATCCAAGTAGTTTAGGCAAGTATCAATGTGGATCTTGAAAATCAAGGGCATCCAATGGCTAGATCTCCATAGATATGAGATTGAAAATGCATCACCAAATTGACTCAAGTGGGGCACAACCCTCAAAATGAGGAATAGGGCCCACAAGGCAAAAATCAATGAAGTGAGGCACTAGGGGTAGGTTATCAAGTATGAGGATTACAAATCAAGTGGGATCTCACCTACCCATCTCTTGGAACTAACCCAACTAGCTTCTCCCAAATGGTGCGATTTTGCTCAAGGAGGGCTAAGTGTCTTGGAAAGTGTGTCAAATGGAACCCAATCACCACCAAACTATAGATTCGAATTGCCGTGGATACTATAGAGGTGGGTTTTCAATATCTTTCCAAAAATTAGGCTAGATCCAAGTAGATCTAAGAAAAAGTAAAAATGAGGGTTTTAATCAATTAAGGTTTTTATGATCTAGAAGTTATGGATAAGCCAAGGAAGAAGAAGACCATACCTTTGGAGCATACCTGGATGAAGAGATGAATGCTAGTTGAGATGAGGATTACTTTTGCCAAAGATCAAATGAAGAATTTTTGAAGCCCTCTTGCCAAATCGATTTTTCCAAGCCACATGTGTGTACCTCTGTCAAAACCAAGGATCAAAGAATCAATCAGTTTAACATGTTGAAGGTAGATATAAGCAAAAGAGAGATAAGCAAAGAATAGTTGGCACAAAGACAAAACCACTCCCTGTTTAACCAAAACGTTTTCCTCCAAGCTTGAAGGGCAAGCCTCCCCACCAATTCGCACTTGTCAAAAACGTCCTCTTAACCTGTAAAAAAGTATGGCAACATATGCAAGATAGCTACAAGAGATCCTTCAGTGCAATGGACAAAAGCATTTACAATCAAAGCAACCAACATCCACTCCAAGATCCAAGCATGTACTCCAAAAGATAGAAATTTTATTCCAAGAGCCAAGAGCCAAATTCTCTAGATGATTTTACAATGAGGGGGTCTCCTCCTTATATAGGATAACAAAGACCAAAACCCTAGATCTCATAACCACTTTTTGAAATGAGTGGTTGAGATTAAAAGATCTCAATACATGATCAATGGCTAAGAGGAAACATAACAACATAACACATGGATCACTCAAATAATGATGACGTCATAGCTAAAAGGTACTCATGGAGGGTGACGTCATTCGCTAGAGGGGGTAAAAGTACAAAAGCCCACCTCATATGACTAGGACATGACACATGGAGCTCATGGTAGGGCTAGGAGGCATCAATCCTTACTAGCTCATCCCCATGGCACAATAAAATAATATAATATGTCCAAAATAAATATAAATGATCAAATCTGTCCTCAAAATCTGTGACAGTCAAGCAATGAAAGGCCTCCTGTGGCCTCTGTGGATCCACTCAAGTGGTGAAAACTGGTTGGAAGATAGGGGGTTCGCCCCGGAAGACCTCTGTGAAAACCAAGTGCCAAAACCTTGCCTCAATTGCCCAAATCGAATTTCTCAGTGACCCTTTTATCCCATTTCTGGACTACCTTGGTAACTGTGAAAGTGCTGAAACTGCCTCCTAGGGCACCTGCGTTGTCAAACTGAGCCTTTCTTTAATAACTTTTGCATTGGTTTCATTAATTCTGCTAGGTTTGGAATGAACCTCCTTATGAAATTTATTTGGCCCTTGAAAGATTGAAGTGCTTTTATATTCTTAGGGATGGGCACCTGTTTAATAGCTTCAATTCTTTCTGGATCTATTTTAACACCGTCTTTTGAGATGATATGCCCTAGAAGCTTTCCATCATCAACTCCTAAGACTGACTTGGATGGATTTAGAGAAATACCATACTTTCTACATTTTTCAAATACTTGCTTGAGGTGACCTATGTGACTCGATCTTTCTTTGGAGAAAATCGTTAGGTCATCCTGGTAAATCTCAATGATTTTTCCAATCAACTCCTTGAATGCATAGTCCATGGCCATTTGAAAGGTGGCACCAGCATTCAACAAACCGAAAGGCATTCTCAAATACTCAAAGGTACCGCAGGGGGTAGTGAAAGTGGTTTTATGCCTGTCCTCTTTCTGAATTACAACTTGATTGTAACCCAAAAATCCATCTAGGAAAGACATCATTTGGGACCCTGTTATTCTTTGCAGCAATCTTTCCGTCTTGGGCAACGGATAATTATCTTTTTGGCATGATGTATTAAGATTTCAGAAATCTATACATATCCTTATTTGACCATTCTTTTTTCGAACCACGACTAAGTTGGAACACCAAGATGAATGCCTTGTTGGCGCAATGATCCCAGCAACCAACATCTTTTCCAGTTCCTTCTTGACTATAGGTGCCAACTTAGGATTTATTTGCCTAAGTTTCTGCCGAAAGGGATTCACTTCTTTTACTTCTTGTTTTAAGGGTATAGTGTGTTGGAAGACATCTTCCCGATGTGCTTTAAGCTCATCATATGTAAACGCGAACACATCTCTATACCCCCTAACAAGATTTATTAGGTCTTTTCTTTCTTTTTCATTTGTCCCTTTTCCTATTTTAATTAGTCTGGGGTTTTTATCATTTCCAATGTTTACTTCTATGTAATCCCCAGGCTTTAGAGTATCTTTCTTGACCTTGTGTTGGTCTTGTTTAGCAAACATCTGTTCCGCGGTCACGAAACCACGAGGTACTGGATTATCAAACTGATTGCCCTCTCCCTGATACTCTTTACCCTCTTCCTGAAAGTTGACTTTGAAATTGGAGAACTCTTCAACATTATGAATGAATCTTAGGCCTTGTTCATCATTCTGGAATATTTGCCAATGCTCCATGTTATCTGGAGACTGGAACTGATGGTCTAAATTTAATCTCTAGTTTTCCTCTACCATACAGTTCCTTTGAAGGCTCTAGGGTTGCAACTGCAACTGCTAACTTATCTGCCATGCTATTTTGATCTCTAGGGATTACAATTAGATTCAAGGCATCAAAAAATTCGAAGGTATCCCAGACAACATTTCTATACCTTTTTAACCTTTTACATTTGCATGCATATTCATTTTTTACTTGGAGGTTCACTAAGTCTGAATCGCCTTTTATACTTAACATTTTTATCCCCATATCCTTAGCAATCTCTACACCAAGTAAAAGCGCCTCATACTCATCCACATTGTTAGTTGCTTCAAATTCCAATCTGAAAGCAAAGTTGAAAATTTTTCCGCTTGGTGAGGTTATAACAATGCCTGCCCCTTCTCCTACTCTAGAATGTGCCTCGTCAAAATTCATTTTCCAGATTTCGTCATTTTTTTCATTTTTTATCTTTACTTTAACTGGAGCTAGGAAAGTGGACAAATATCATAATTCCCCATGTGATATGTGTTGTAGACGTATTCATTAGAGGGATGTTTGGGGTTTTCTACATGATATCTCCTTTCCTTTTCATTGTGCAACATGACAAGTGAATCTTCTGACGCAGGTACTGTAGCAAAAGTCCAATCCATTTGTATGGAGCCTCCCAAATCGGCCGCCCATTTTCTTGACAACAACATACCCCATTTGTCAGGAACGTCTATAGCAAGAATATCCATAGTCAGATGGATGTCAGGGTACTTTGCTATCTTTGTTGGTATGTTTAGGATGATGCCAACCACATCTACTTCTCTTGAGTCCATAGCACAAACATTCTGGTATGGTCTAGTTATTTTTAGATTCATTTGTTCCATAACCTTTCTAGTCATTATGTTTGAGGATGACCTCGAATCTAACATACAATTGTGTACTAGAAGGTTATTCATCAATAACGATATATAGAAGGGAGGATGGTCTTCTTTTCTTGGATCCTTTGTGTGTAAGACATCTGGGGGATCATCCACAACTTTATTATCATTAGGGAGAGATTTTTCTTTGGGCTTCTCAACTGGTCTTTCTGGAGGAGAATCTATGATTCTCATCAGATTTTCGTTTTGATGGGACATTTTGAGGACTTGAGTCACATGAACTAACATTTTAGCACTTCCAAACCAATTAACCAAATCAACCTTTATATCATGGGTATCAGATGAATTTGTTACCTTTGGCACATATTGTTGGGTCTTTGATGGACCAACTTTCTCCTTTCTTTGATAGGTAGCTCCTTTGAATCTAGCATTTGCCATTTCTTTGATCTGCTCGGGTGGGGGCATCACACCAAAGTACTTGGAAATGTTGTCTTTTTCTTGACTATAATCCTGAGCTTGTTTCCAATGTTCCTTTTCAATATGGTGAATTTGTCCTACAACATTTATGCTTTCAGGCTCGCCTGAAAATTTGTCATTATTGCTAACTTTAGGGAATCCATGCTCCTTGATATGATATGCATGGTAGCAGGTGGATTCTTCATGAAATGCATCACAGGGTCTACAGTAAGGGGGAACTTCTTCAAGCATATTAGCTGACTCTAGTTGATGAGGGGGCCTATTATCTTGATAAGGATTTTTCTTTTGACCCCAACTTCCCTTATGTGGAAAATTCGTTTGATTGGATGTGGTTCTTTCCATGTTTATCACTCTTTTTTGCATTATTTTCAATGGATCAACATAATTAGCCTCCATGGCTTCCATTTTCTTATTTAGGTCTCTGATCTTTTTATCATGAGCATCATGGTTAGGTGCCTTATCTTTTGATTCATGCGGCTTGGCGAGAGCCCTCGTGAATCCATGAATATTTGATTTTCCTGATGATTGCATATTTAAATCAATTTTAATAGCCATCTCTTGAGCCTTTTTTAGAGTGTCGGGTTCTTTATCCCTCAATTGATATCTCATTTCCCACTAAGGGCTTCCATATAGTAAACAAGGATGGATTTGTCTGGTGGTTTGAAATCAGCATGAATACTTGCCACCAAATCTTTGAACTTTTTGTTAAACTCTTCCATAGTTTCATTTTCATTTCTCTTTATGGTATGGAGAGTAGCTAATTGATGGCAGGGTTCTTTCTTAACTCCCCATCTTGTCTTGAACCCTTTCAAGAAATCATCATAGGATGTATAGGAATTATCATCAAGGCCAAGGTACCATTCACATGCATCTTCTTCTAATGACAGAGCAAACAACTTCATATCGACATCATCATGTGTTTGAGTGGGATCTCTAACCCAAATGAGGAAACACTTTGAAATATTTCCTAGATGGACTTAGGCACTGATAGCATTTTTCCCTTGGAAAGTCGGAAGCTTTTCGATAGCCTTGTTGGGTAGAGTGTGTGGTTGACCTGCTATCTGAGCGAAGTCAAGGGGTTTAAAACATGCACCAGCTGTAGCCATATTATAAATTTCACTACTTTCTTCAAAAAGGAAATGGATGTCTGAGAGAGACTCGGATCCTAGATTTTCAAGGATCCTAAGAGAAGTTAGCTTACTTGTCCTCTTTCGATAAACCTTTTGGGGATCAGGAATGAAATCAAGTAAGCCAATAGGGTTTCTTCTTGTGGAATACCTTGATTGGTTTATGGACAGTGGAGTCGCCAGATGGACCGAGTTCAAACTTCAGAGTTGTTGGACTAGGTCAATCGAAAAGGTAAAAAAAACAAAACAAAAAGAAACTGTAGGTAAGTCGAACTCCAGGAATAAAAAGATTTATCCCCGGCAACAGCGCCAACATGTTGCCGCCTCTTACGCACCTGGGGTTAACACAAAAGAAATCTTCAAGCTGCTAGGTGCGTCCTTGGGGGTAAGTCTGAGTCAAGTACTGTCACTTGATCTTGACTCCTCCGTTTAGGCTTAACTCCTAACGAAGCCAAGGGGGGTAGACTCTATTAATGTTACTAAGGCTTTAGATACTTAGTTCTTCTGGATGAAAGATGTTATTTAGGAGTTTTTTGGAATTAAAATATTTGATCAAGACTTATTGCAAGATAAAATAACTATACAGCATATGTGAATATAAATATCACAACAAGATATAATTTAAAGCAGATAACCAATATCTAAGACCAGTGCCGTGGAGTCAAATTAAATGCTGCTGTAAAAGTAAATGTTTTGCAATTGTGTTCTTGGTCAATTTTGGGAATTATTAAGGATGAGTTGATTAGAGGGAAAATGGGAGCTCCCGATATACCATGAGGTACAAGGAGTAATGTCCGAAAATTGGGCAAAGGTGGCTCCTCACAAATACGTGTTGGTTGGAGCGGAGTCTCGAGAGCGTGTTCAGCACTACACCAACAAGGATGTAGTTTAACGGTGCCCTGAGGTCGCTCTCCAGTGGTTCCTGCTTCTCTTGATAAATTTTCCTACGCGTTATTCAATGTTCAATGTTCAATGGACCTCAACTCCTCGATAAATATCATAAGGAAAGCAACCCAGGGCGCAAAACCCTAAGGAGGGTGAGCTCCTTGATTGTAGAGAAAGGCAACTCACAATCATAGGATCTGTGCCACCTCAAGAGAGGTGGGCGCAATCCTCATTGGAAAAAACACTCTGAAATGGAAGATGCCGAGTGGAGCAAACAACTCATGCGAGGAAGAGAGCAGATGGTGATGTTTCCATGCGAACAGGGGGTGCATACGATGAGTTGGTTGCTTTGCCTGTTGATTGGCAGCCATGGTAGGCGCATCCCAAAATGTAAACATTAATCACCAACTAAGAAATCCGAACCGGCAGTGTGGAGAGAGCTGGCCCACGTGAAGGAGAGGGCGAGAGCATGTTGTTTCCATGCTTACGTTGGATGGAAAGTTCGATTGGATGTAGAAAGTATACCCCACGGGTTGTGCCACCTCATAAGAGGTAGCCGCCCCCACCAAATTGAGCCTATCCACAACCAAGGAATGCTTCGGCCATGGAGAAGTTGGCCCACGTGAAGGAGAGGGCGTCCACGAGCCTGAAATACTCCACGTTTGACCTTTAATTCGACCCTTAGTATATGCTTTAATCTTTTGGTATAGTCACCTACCAAATTCGAACTAATACCATGTCAATTTGGGATGTGTTAAATGCATTTTTTTATATTTTTTAATTTTTTACCATGGTGCATTTTGATGCATTTTTAACAATAAAGTACCAATTTGTAGCTCTGATAGGAAAAACTGCTCCACGGGGCGTTTTGGTTGCCTGAAACATAGGAAGACCAAGTACTGGGGTAAAGAGGATGCTCTGAGCGTGAAAACGAGCATCCCTGTGCCAAATTCTGACTCTGGATCACACTTTTATCCCCATTTGAATTTTTCCATTTAAACCATTAAAAAATGGCTTAAAAATGCGAAAAAAATATTTTTCTCGCAATTGACTGAAACTTCCAGGGGACCTAGTACATAACCAAACGATACTATTTTAACATCTATCATGTTTATACATGTTACAAAATGGACTCTAATAACCCCCTAATGCCTAACCACCACTTTGGGCATTCCAGCTTTGGAGGTGTAGGAGAAAAACTCATCGATTATACTCGGCTAAAGGCAAAGCATAATCGACAAGGGAAAAAACTCTTTGGAATACCTTCTTTGGTCGTCAAGTACTAGGGAACCGAGTCACTCAAAGACCACCATGCTAGCACACTTTATTACAAACCCAGTGGGGCATGGTCATGCATTACAAAAATTAATAAAAGGGGGCCCTGAAAATGCCAAACTTGGAATTTCTGAACTCTGGAAGAGCACAAGTAATTGTGCAATACTGGCGGCTCACTGAATTCCAACTGAAGTGCAACTCAGTTGGTAACAATGAGAAAAATTAGAAATACTCTTCTTCTACCTTTTTGTGGATGCTATGTATATCCCACCGAGGGGAACATATAGGCCGACACTTGAAAATGCATTTTGAGCTATCTAACTTGCCAATCTTGTAGGTTGTGTTGTCAGAATGCGTTTGTGATATGATTCATTCTTTTCTAGCAGCATGGTTGTGAGCAGGACATATACTTTACTCTCTTTTGTAAAAACATGTGGTAAGTGCATCATTTTCATTAGAAAACTAATGGATAGGACATTCAAAACATTTTACTATTTAGGGTGATACTTGGAGAAGGCATTTAGATTTTTCTATGTGAAAAGCTGATGCATAGTCTTGGGAAGCTTCTTTTGAGTGTATTAAGTGTAAAGTATCTACCATCTATCAAAGGTGGGACACATCTACACATTTTGTGGCATGTGAACACCTGGCTTGACTGAACAACTAATACAACTCAATCACCAACCACTTTTTTGGGGGAAACTGAACTCTGGTGGAGGTTATGACGCATCCCTGCTTTTATCAACCCAGTTGTCCTGTCCCGGATAAAATTAATGCACATTATTTATGCAGGTATCTTATTAGTCCATGCCTGCCTGCAGAGCAGCAGGGACTATAGGAATCGATTTCTCCAAATACTATTAGTTTGGCACAGTTTTTGTTGCATTATAACCAAATCTTTTTAGCTGATATTCTATTTTGATGAATGAAATAATTCGAAGCCTTATTTGGCCTTTTCCTGAGGTGATTAGCGCATGTTTGCCATGTGTTGCTAACATGCAGACACTGTTGCTGGCTTTCAACAATGTCACGGGCACCATACCAGAGACATTCTCGAACTCTAATATTAAGGTTCTCTGGATTAATAATCAATTGGGTCCTAAGCTTTTTGGCTCCATCGAGGTTCTTTCGGGTATGAGTGCGCTTACTCAAGTATGGATTCAGTCAAATGCTTTCACAGGTCCCATTCCTGACCTCAGCAAGTTCCTGTTACTGGAAGAAATTACGCTGCAGGATAATATGCTAACTGGGTTAGTTCCAAAGTCTTTAATTTCTCTTTCTTCGTTGCAGAGTGTTTCGTTAATCAACAATGAATTGCAGGGGCCTTATCCCATTTTTCTCAAGAAAGTAGATGCACCAATTGGGGAACCAGTGAAAACAGTTTCTGTTTGCCCAACCCGTGTCCCTGTGATGGGAAGGTGGATGTATTGCTTTCGTTCGCTCAGGGTGTTGGGTATCCCTATGTTTTGGCCTCTAACTGGAAAGGAAGCGACCCCTGTGCTGACTGGCGATATGTTTCCTGTGATAGTAATAACGACGTTGCTGTTTTGAATCTTGTAGGATTGCATTTGAATGGAACTATATCGCATGCATTAGCTAATCTTACGTCTTTTGAGGACATTGGTGTTGAGTAATAATGATTTAACAGGGTCTATACCTAGCTAGCTCGTTTTGTTGCCCAATCTCCAGAAATTGGATGTTAGTAATAACAGATTGTCTGGTAAGGCCCCTACTTTTAAAAAGACTGTTGTTGTGAATGTCGATAGGAACCTGCAGAATGGTAAAGTTCTGCCTCAGAAACCCCCCCCTGGATTGCCTCCTCGATCTCCCGATGAGCCACCCACTTCAACTCTGAATCCTGTTGCACCTACATCAGAAAATAGCACTGGAGCTGTTGTGGGTGTTAGGGAGGAAAATAATCGATCATCTTCCTCAATGGGTGTTGTTGTCGGTTCTGTTCTAGGTGGGGTTGCTGGATTGAGTGCAATTGTTGTCATGGGATTCTGTTTCTACAAGAAGGGATTACAGAGATTGGGTCGTGTGCAGAGCCCCAATACTGTAGTTGTTCATCCCTAGCATTCTGCTTTGGAGTCCGAGTTGCTGAAGATTACTGTAGGGGGACAGAGTGCTGCCACGACAACCAGCGATACACAGAGTAGGACAAGCAGTGTGCCAAGTGATGTACATGTGGTGGAGGCCGGTAACATGCTCATCTCAATCCAGGTTCTTCGTAATGTTATCAATGATTTCAGTGAGGAAAATGTTCTGGGGCATGGATTTGGTGTGGTCTACAAGGGTGAATTACATGATGCCACCAAGATTGTTGTGAAGAGAATGGAGGCAGTGGTTATGAGTAGCAAGGGACTGAATGAATTCCAAACAGAGATTGTTCTTACAAAGGTTCATCATAGACACCTTGTTGCATTGCTTGGATACTGCATTGAGGGAATTGAAAAGCTTTTGGTTTATGAATACATGCCTCAAGGTCCTCTCAGTCACCATTTGTTTGAATGGGAAAAGCACAATTTGAAGCCATTGGATTGGACAAGGAGACTCACTATTGCATCGGATGTTGCTAGAGGAGTCGAATATCTTCACAGTTTGGCTCACCACAGTTTTATTCATAGAGATCTAAAGCATTCAAATATACTTTTTGGGGATGATATGAGAGCTAAAGTCTCAGACTTTGGGCTTGTTAGGCTTGCGCCTAAAGGGAAATACTCTATTGAAACCAGACTGGCAGGCACGTTTGGCTACCTTGCACCTGAATATGCAGGCAAGCATTCAATCTTGAATTCATTCTCCCTTTACAGACGATTTGTTTATACTTCTGGATTTTTCAGGATTCGTTTATTTTTATGACATTTTTAGGTGTGGTTTCCTTAATGTGCAATCCTTCGTTATTATGCAAGTCAACCATGCTCAAGGTTATGTGACTAACACAAGTAGTTTTGAATTGAATATTCATATTCTAAAGATTTTTTCTTGTTTCATATGTGCAGTCACTGGTCGTGTGATAACGAAGGCTGATGTTTTCAGTTCTGGAGTGATACTTATGGAGCTCATAACAGGCAGAATATATTTGGATGAAACACAGCCCGAGGAGAGCATGCATCTGGTAACATGGTTTAGACAGATGCATATCAGTAAAGAAGTATTTAGGAATGCAATTGACAAGGCTCTGTAAGTTACAGATGAGACGTTCAAGAGCATTTGTACTGTTGCAGAACTAGCAGGTTACTGTACTGCACAGGAGCCATACCAGTGACCGGATATGGGTCATGCTGTTAATGTGCTATCTCCTTTGGTTGAGCAATGAAAACCCAACGATTCAGATGATGAATATTGTTATGGAATAGATCTGGACATGACTCTGCCTCAGACATTGAAAAAATGGAAGGCCTTTGAGGGCTCTAATATAGATGAATCTATAAGAAGCATGGATAACACACAATCCAGTATCCCCACAAGACCTTCTGGGTTTGCAGATTCCTTTACATCAGCAGATGGTCGATAATCAGCCTTGTGAAATGTCAGAGCACAAATTATAAAAATCGAAGGCATGATAGAGAAGCCAGAGGGTGCTCTGATAAATTTGGCTATGCAAGAGTATTGGATGGAACAAGTTTCAATACTATAAAATGTTTGTTTCAAGTTTTTGGTGGCAGGAGTTGCTGTTGATTATGACAACTTTAATGAATTCTCCAGTTCAAATAGCTCTTCATCTTTTAAGGACTGGCACACCATGAGATGATGATTATGGATCCAGGCGCCTTGGCTATCACTAAACTGATATTTGGTCAAATGAATATCAATGAGTTTTCTCAATTATAAATTCCTGCACTGCAATATCATCTCCTACGGGGAGCTAGGATTGGCCTTGTGCTAGGGTAATGTGTCAACCTTCTGGTACAGGTCTGTACATCAAGGTCTTTCCGACTGAGAGTTTTAGCAGCAGTTTCCAACAAGCTGCAGTAGGGTTTTCATTTTCATATTATGACTGTTAGACAGTGTGAGACTATATATGAACTCAAAAGAAAAGTGTATAATCTTAGGTATTGTGCATGTACAAGTACATTTTGGACATTTTGCATTTCTGAAGGAAAGCTTTTTTTTTTATATTGGATTTCTCTGTTTTGTTTTGACTTTAAAGCATTCAAGTTTTGTGACAATTTAATTTTAAGGTCATGTGGCAATCTAAATCTAATTTTAAAGTCATGGCCAAGTCAGGCACGATGTTAAATTCATGGCCAAGTCGGACACCAAATTATTATACAATACAGGGGTATAATAAAATATAAAATCAAATTGGTGTATGAAACCCCTTGTATAATAAAAGATAAAAATTATATTGATATTTGAAAACAAGAATAAGTACACAAGGACAAGAACAGTGAAAGACTAATGAACACAAGGACAGATAGTGAGAGGCATGAGTGCTATTTCTTGTGATTGGCGCTGTTCCCATTTATTGCAGCAGATCGCAATCTTTGCTTGGCAGTAATGAATTCTCTTGTCCCATGCGTCATTACAACCCTTTGAAAGTTTCGGTGTTCTTCATGATATGTTTATTCAAGCAGGTTACACAGAATTTATGAATCATGCTTTTCTAGCCATATAGTGAAAGCATATCCAGCTAATAGCTGAGAAGAGATATGTTGTCAATACATTTAATTTTCAGTAAGAGTACCTACAGGTAGGTGCTTTCCATGGCCTATAATTGTTAGTTTTGTACCTAGGGAAGTGTTCCCCAAGTGACAATAGCCTAATGTCACTTAGAAGGGTGAAAAGGGGTGACCCTCACATTAATTGTCATTAATGAGACTTTATAACAATAAAGTCACTTTTTGCTAAAGTTAAGTGGGTGAGTGAAATATTTATTTAAGTGATTTAAATAAAGTGATTTTTCACTCTCATTGAATCTTAGCGATTGGATTAGATCACTTTCCACTGTTGGATTGGATTCTCACTTAGGGTTAGACAAAAAGGGTTGAGGGAGGCATTTTGAGCTCACTTTGCATTTTTGAGAAGAAGAGAGCAAGAGCAAGAGCAAGAGAGTGGAGACTAGGGCATTGGCATGATTCCCAAGGAGAGTGTGCACAGAAATCGAGGAGGCTTTCAGTAGCACGAATTTCTAGAAGGTGGCACGGGTTTTAAGGCATAGAACTATTTCAGTGGGCACAAGTTTCCAAATCCGTACAACATGATTATTGGCACAGTTTTCGAGGCAACTTGCAGCAGGAAGAAGCACGGTTTCCCAGGTCCGTACAGCTGCACTGTTGGCATAGAAATTGAGGGCCGTACTGCCATTAATTGCAGGACCGTACATCACAGTTTTCGAGGCATTTATTGCAGGCACGATTTTCTAGAGAATGGCACAGGTTTTGAGGTCCGTACAGCAGCATTAATTGCTGCTGTACCGTACAGAAAATTTCTATTCTTTTGCACAAAAATCGAGACAGTGGCACGATTTTTAAGAAGGAAAGTTGCACAGAAATCGAGGCAGCCTTGCACAGATTTCGAGATAACTCTGCTGGGTGATTTGGTTGGTTGAGATAAGTACATCTGTAAAAATTAAATGTACTGAAATATTGCTGAAGAAATAAAATCTCTCTCTCTCTCTCTCTCTCTCTCTTACTGGTTTTCCTGTGGGGGTTTTTCCAGGGTACAATTGCCAAAAAATTTCCCGAGTCTCTTTTATGGCGTGCATGTGATTAAATATTTGTTTTCTGCTGTTAAGAGGTAGTTTACTGTGTGTTTGATTGTTACTGTATTTTTCATAAGTAGTTTGTAGCCTATGCAAAACCGGCCGCAGATGAAAATGACTGAAAATATAACATAAACCAGCAAGCAGTAAAACCCAGAAAAATCTACAATAATTTTATGGATATTCCATTCACATTTAGCATGAAAACTTCCATCAGTTTCTGGATGTTCCATTCACATTGAGCATGAAAACATCCATCAGTTTCTGTTTTTCCATTAACATTGAGGATGAAAACGTCCAACAGTTTTTGTTTTTCAATTGTTGTGTCTTCCCATAGAAGGGATTAATAATAGCCTCTGAGGTTGTTTAGTAGGATGGGAGCTTTCTTTTCTCATAGGCTATGATAGATGGAAATTGTGAATGCATATAAGTAAATGTAATCTTCTCATTGGTTTTTCTGTGTGCATATCTCAACCCAGCGACCTGTTTTACCAACTATTCTCCTGGAAGTTGTTAGTTGTAAGGGGTGATTAAAGGCCAACTGATTCACAGAAAAAATGCTAATTCAACAATTCAGTGTGTAACTATAATTATGATATTTGGGTTGATATAGTGGGTGGTTTTATACATTCATTATTAATTTGGGTTGATATAGTGGGTTGTTTTATAGAGTCAATATTAATACTTATATTTACAATTATTGTGTGGTTATTGATGTGTTATTAATTTGGGTTGATATAGTGGGTTGTTTTATACAGTCAATATTAATACTTATATTTACAATTATTGTGTGGTTTTATACGTCAATATTCGTAATGATAATCTATATTAATACTTATATTTACATATTTACAATTATTGTGTGGTTTTATACATCAATATTCATAATGATAATTTATAATTACGAAACTTGGGTAGATAGGTGGATAGCTTTATATATGATTATAATAATTTATTGCAAGGAAGTACTAGCATGTGATACATGTTGGCACACATTTTATTATATTTAAAATAATAAAGTAAAATTTAGATTTAACAATTATTAATACTGATTATGAAAATGTTACTAGCAATTTTTTTTAAAGTGTAAATTGAATTATGAAAGTGGCTATATTGAGTTTTAAAAGTTTGAATTTGGAATAATTCTGAACTAAAAATGTGAATTTTGTTACCAAAGTGGATTTTGATTCCAAAAGTGTCTATTTTGATTATTAAATTGTGAATTTTGATTTCAAAAGTGTACATTTCAATTGCAAAACTGTGAATTTTGATTCCAAAACTGTCAATTTTGATTATGAAATTGTGAATGTTGATTTCAAAAGTGCACATTTCAATTGCAAAAGTGTGAATTTTGATTCCAAAAGTGTCATTTGATTATGAAATTGTGAATTTTAATTTCAAAAGTGCAAATTTCAAAATTGTAAAAATGCAAAAATAATTTATATCAAGTGATGTTTACTATAAGGCATTGTAGTGGTGTACTTTTTCAATGAAATTTAAAGCAATTATATACAAAGGGTTCCACATAGAAAAAAGATGAAGTCTACGATCTAGTGTTTTATACTGACTTCCTTTCTTTAATTACAAACATTATAATTTTTTTATTGTGGAAAAATTATACACAAAACCCACAGCTAAACCAAGGACAAAAGAGAGCAATTGATCTTCAATAGTTTTACTTAAAGCAATAGTTATTAATTAAAATCATTGAACCTACTATATAAAAATCAAATCAATATGTGCACTATATGAAATCTTTCAAAGATGCAAGCTATATGCTTCTTCTATAATATTAGGGAATACAAAATTTATGCAACCATGAGTTGGAGAAAAAACACAAATGTGTACAATAAACTTCATCACCACTTTTATTCCACACATTAAATGGATTTATATATACAAAAATAGGATAGTTGAAATACTCCCTTGGACAATGAACCCTTCAACTTCTATCTCTATATACATATAGAAGGGAAATTACTACTAGTTGTTTGACTATTCAACCATATTTGCAAATAAAACAAAATTGAATTATGAGCCTCTTGGTTATACAATGATATTTACAAATAAAATAAAAGTAAAATTATCAGATGATTCACTATTTAGATATAGTATTTTTAACATGATCAAAACATCAAATGCATATTTCATGTTCAAAGCCACAACTATGATTCTTTCCCCATTCCTTAATTACTCAAATATTGTCTTTCATATCTTGAAAGTCATTACTAGAAACTGAATTCAAATCCAACAAAAGTCTTGGTTTTGGAGATCTTTTCTCTTATGTTGTTTATTTTACAGCTCATATGGTTGCATGTAATTTGTTAGACTATTTAAAACTAAAAATATGTATTTAAATAGACAATTATTCTAAATTAATCTACTTATTCCAAAATTGAATATTAAAAAGTTGTGAATTTTCTCGGTTTGAATTTTCCTTCCACTCAAAATAATCAATATGGAAGAGGTGTATCATCATTATTACTAAGTGTTATTTTAGTACAATCATCATTGACCAAAAATGAAAATGAAAATAAAGTAAAATTCCCGACAACAACAACAAAAATATGAGCTTCGAAAAAGAAGCTTGTCTAAAATAAGAAACTTGTTTTTGAGTAACCCCTAATATAAAATTTTCACTTTTGTTTCCATGATGTGATCCTTGGTTTTATAATTGGTTATGAGTGTCTTGTCATATATCTAAGAGAATTATGACCCCTTTGTTGTAAATGAATTGATTATGCTAAATAATTAATAAAAATACAAATGTAGGGAGTAAAGATACTTACAAGAGGTGAAGATTTCTCCACTAGTAGATCCTTGCATGTATAGTTTGATTTGATTTGTTGACAATTCACATTAATTTCAAATGAGCCAATGGCGGCACACAAAACAAAGATGCTTCATTACATACTATAATAAATTGAAATTATATATGCATTAATTAGTTATTCACTCCAACTAAAAGTCTAACTAAAGTGTCTAAAGTATCGTGCAATATACAACACCTATAACCCTCATCCCTAAATATCTGAGTATCCTTCTCTCCAAGAGTAGCCAACACATATCTAGAACTTTGTTTTGGGATGCATACTATTGTTCTTTAGCTCCATGCCTAAATAATTTCATGTCAAAACCTCTCAATATCCACATAATTTTTTTTAGGAAGTATTCCCTCAGATTCCATGCTCTCTTTACTATATATCAACAATGAAGATGTATGGAAAAGAAGTTTCTTAGCATCCAAACTTTTCTCCCTATGTGGTGTACAATTTCTCACACATCAAAAAGCACCTACCAAGGGGTTGTTCAAAGGCTTAGTAGTAGATCATAAATAGAAAAGGAAATAGATATAAACTAAACAAAAGATAAAGACTCTCAAACATGCATGCAAATAAAGATCAAGAATGTAGTGCCCCTTCGACTTACTCAAACCTTAATTGGGTAATATAATATTTATTTGAATTACAACTTCATTTTCACTATTCTAGAAATGCATCAAGTTTAATTTTACATAGTAAATGAATCTATTGTTACAATTTTGCATACTAAAATTTTATTTATGTACATAGCATGACTAACATTCTACTTAGGTGCATATGGCTACAAGAATATTTGATAAACAATATAACTGCAAGCGATTTATAAGTAGTTCTTTCAAATTTAAAAGAAAAACACCTTTGTTTATTGATGACCTCTTTTGGAAATGGTATGGAATATTTGCAGCTGTATACTTGAGTTGAGTTTCTTCCATGTTCATTGCCCAAAGTAGGATTACACCTCCCTACCAACTAGGAGCCTCCTCGACATCCTAGCTCCAATAAATATTTCGATTTTGTAATACCCCAATTTTGACCCTTAGGAAATATTGGCTCTAATGTAAATATTGTAAACACACGATGTATGTTTCCCTAGCGTGGAGCTCAAGGCCAAGGCCCCGCTAGTTTATGCTCGGATTTTATTTAAATTAGATCCGCTTGATGTTTTGTTACCCACGTGCTATTAAGCCATGGGATATTGTAAATTGATGTAAATATTTAACATTGAAATAAAATACCAAAACTGGCTATGGAGGCAACGAATGAGAAGGGGCCACGTGTATCCACTGGGGAGTGGTGAGGGGGCTATGGGACTAAACCCTAGGCTGCCATTTGTCATTATGAGAACCCATTGACTTCCCTAGGTGACATTAATGCCTGTTGTAAGAAAGTGGTTGAGATTTCAGCCTATGGCTTCAATGGAGCATGGGCAGCCTTGAAATTCGTATGGGTGGGCATGGGCTCTGTTTGTTTGGGCAAGAAGTCACTCAACCTCATGGGAGGTTGCTTCATTCTCACCCCATTCCATTGTGAAACTACCTAGCATCATTCTGCATCCAAAAACGAGTGCCAACAGTGAGAGAATCAAAAAATCGCGACCTTGAGAGAACCCAGATTTTGAAAGACCAAAAACGCCCAGATTTGGCATGGGACAAAGAAATCCAATGGGGAATCCATTAGCATGAACCTTGGGGCGAATTCTGGAGCACTAGCTACCCCGAAATCAATAGGATAACCCAGTTTTTGCAGCCCAGAAAACGAGTGACGGATTTGAGCTACTTGGTGAGCAGGATGGTGAGAAATCAAGTTGGGAATGACTATGCAGAGGTTGGGTGTGCTTGATAAACCCAGTGAAGGATAGGATCTCAAGGATTAACAGCTGGACCTTTCTATGCCCATCCTGAAGAGCATTGGAGGGAAGAGTTGCTTGAGGGACTGTGTAACAGAGAAGGGGACCTTCCTTGTGTTGGATGTGGTAGGTAATGTGGGTGCCTGACTGTTGAACTCACTTGAGAGGCCTGTAGCTCTGTGGTTGAGCTCACTGGCTTAGCGTTACCCTCCTCTATCTTCTTGGATGCTTGACTGAAACCATGGCTGTGAGTGAACCCAGCTAGTCCTCCTTAGTGGATACACATCCCAGCTCGGGGGTGATCTCTCAGCTGAAGGAATATAGGCTGGATAGAGATCTACGGTTGGGAGGAACGTTGCCTTCACGTAGCCAGTCGTTGGACATCAACTTCTCAAGATAAGTATTCCTGTGATTTAAATTATTTGCATTCTGTGTTCTGCAATGCATTCAATCTGAAGGATTAATTATTCATGTTAATGAAATGAAAGGCATCATGTTTTATGCAATATGATAATTAATGACTGTTACATGTATGGTTGATATGGGTATGCTGAACGCATGAAGAAATTGTGTGCATATGTAATGTTTAATTTCCGCTGGGTTGATATTGAATTGAATCTACACGCCGAAGTTTTTAATTGATATGAAATTATGTGTAAAAATTATTGAGGCTAAGTTTTTACAAAAGCCCGGTCATTTTGGTTAACGTTTCCTTCCTTGCACGTGAGTAATGGAAGGGGGCGTTACAGATTTCTTGGCTGTTCGTTCCCGTGACTCCCAAAACAACGATCACCTCTCTGTATCACTAAACAATGACATGCTTTCTCTTCTCAGGGTTCTTCAAGCCCCTTGATACGAACCGTTACACCAAAACCCTGAGGTGTTAGTGAAGGCTGCCCACTAGGATCTTAACATCCCACCACGCTCCGCAGTCCAGACTCTGGGCTGGATGTGCGTCCGTACGGTGGTGTCCCCTTTGAGCCGTACGAGCCCCAGACGAACACTTCAATGCCGACGTTTCCACCCTCTCTGTGACTTGAACCTGGGTGGAGGCTCTGATACCAAATGATACGAACCGTTACACCAAAACCCTGAGGTGTTAGTGAAGGCCGCCCACTAGGATCTTAACACCCCTTAAAACACTACTCTTATTTTCCTCATAAAAAATCCTCCCTACTCTTCGCTTCACTACTCTATTTATGCCCAAAACATCAAAAATCTCCACCACCTCATTCAAATAAAACAATATTAAAAAAATCAATAAATTATTATTCTTTAACTAAAAACAACAATCTCGATTCAAAGTTTAATAATAATATTATAAATGCTTTAAATGCAATTAAGATAGTCCTATCCATGAAATTGAATTTAAATTAAAGGATGATATTCTAACTACAAAGTGTATCCTTTCACATGATATCCTTAAATGCAATACGGTAGTATCCACCAAATTTAATTTAAGTTAAATAATGATTTTCTTGCTACAAAGTGTCTCATTTCTTGTGCGTTATATTATATTAAATATTACTTGTGTGAGTGTTCTCATGAAGCTTTTTAATACTGCATCATACATACATATTTATAGATATAACCTTTTTTAATAACTAATGGAAATTATATTTAACTCTTAAATATGTTCAATCAGTCAAAAAAAAATATTAGAATTTATATATGACATATACACCTATTGTGTAACATATCCATCTCCATCAACCAACCAGTCATAGTATGGAATCATATCCTAGCATTCTTATTCATCCATCTCTCAATGGACACATTTGCAATCGATCCATAGAGAAAATGATAAGTCATTGATTCTCAAAACGGAATAATATGGACCATGGTGACAAACCCATTGTACTATCCATTTTCAAATTGAATAAATGCTCATTCCTTGTGCTAGCCCAATTTTGCAAGTTAGGAACGCTCGTGATGGACAATATAGGTATAGTGGTCACATTATTAGTTCCTCCAACAAATTGTTCAAATTGCAAATTTTCTTTGACCCCAAAAAACATCATTTAAGCCCTCAAACGGGTCTCAAAAGGTTTTGGAACCCAAATCTACAAATTAAGCCCTGCCCCTAAAATACACCCTACAAACCAATTCATCCAATTTCGCCACCTACAAAGCACCAAAATAGATGAAAAAATCTACATTAATCCAATTTACATCATTTGGGCTCAAAGGATCACCATTATTTGTCTTTTATTACTTTCTTATTTAATAATGACAACCCATTAAATTAGCCTCTTTTATAAAATTATATTATCTATATACACACTTTCTCTCATAAGTTTTATTTCCCCCACTTTAAAGGTTTAAAGGTATGCTAGTAAATAGACTCGTCTAATTCCATTCACACGGATCGGTTTCTCATTGGCTAAAGAAGAAGAGCCGACACCTTAAAATAAGCAAATACGCCTTCGGCCTTATTAAATTTATCGTATTCTTTTCAAAGTGGAAGATAACCCCACCACCGCCTTTTACACAGTCCTTACCGAAAGGATATCCAAAAACCGACAATAAAAAGTAGTCAAAACGTGATTTACACCTACTCATAAATTGTACCACAACCTTTAAACCTACTGGCCGTTGAATTATATGTTTCCTCTCCAATGGTGATGCCCTCTGACTGATTGATTCACTGTCACTAGTTGAAGATGGCGTGAGATAAACTCCAACTAAAACGCCCCGCTCCGCTAGCAGGCGTTTTAGTTGGAGTTATTCGAGGATCTACGTCTCAATATTTGTATCCAACCACGTGAAAACATAATCCGAGGAAGAGAAACCTCGTCTTGGCTCAAGGCTTGCCGTTCAATGAATGCTCCAATTGGCCTGCACGCCTATATATATCGCAGCAACAAGGCCTCACCAATCTCATTGAAGATCCATTGTAGCTGTTCTTTCTCCATTAAAGCAATTACTTGATCTCATTATTGATACATAGAATTCATTACAATATCGCGATGGCCACTGTAAATGCAACATTAATGGCGATGAATGGAGCATCCCTCCTACAACATAGGCCAGCGGAGAGGTCTACAGCATCCCTCCTACAACGGAGGCCAGCGGAGATCTCAAGTTCAACAGTCTCCAGGCGCCTTCGAGTGAAGTGCATGGCAGGGGTTAGTAACTTAGTATTATTCTCATTCCGTTGTTGTTGTTGTTTCCGTGTACACAAAGGTTTTATGTTTATTGTATTTTTATAACTTAAATTTTCATGTGGATTCACAGCCGAAGGAGTCAAAGCAATCCACTTCTACCTCTCCTCAGAAGGTAAGCGATTAACCGTCAGTTTTTACTTGCAAATGCAGTGCACTGTCCAAGCTCTGAAATAAATTAACCAGACACCATTAATGCAGATGAGCACCAAGTTTGAGGACGTGTTTGCTTTTGATGGGCCAGCGCCGGAGACCATAAATGGGAGACTGGCCATGCTCGGATTCGTGTCGGCTGTCGGGGTTGAGATAGCGAGCGGGAGAGACCTCTTCTCTCAGCTGGCCAGCGGAGGAGTTCCATTGTTTCTTGGAAGCGCGGTTCTGCTGTCAGTTGCTTCGCTGATACCCATGCTCAAGGGAATCTCGAAAGAGAGCAAATCAAAAGCAATATGGTCTTCTGGAGCAGAGATGTTGAATGGCCGTTATGCCATGCTTGGCCTCGTTGCGTTGGCACTCACTGAATACCTCAAGGGAGGTCCTCTCATCTCATGATCATCATCACAGGGAGGTCCTTTGTCTGAGAGTAGGATGTAATCATACACAGCTTGTATTTACTGATCTGCTATAAATAGATAATACTGTAACAAATTTTTTTCGCAATTTATATAATGTTTGAGACGTATATCCGTAATTTCTCTCTTTGATTCACATATTTACGTAATAAACATTGAAATGATAAGAAATGATAAAGAGCATTAAAAAAGTTCGCTAACCAGTATCAAAACCATTTCCTCATTGGCGAGAATACGTATCAGAGGAATATTCGTATCAGAGGAAGTCTGTCAAACAGAAGCAATTCCATTATTGAGAGATTCAATCGCCCAAATAATGATTCAACATCGTGTACATTAATGGCAACCCCACATCTTATTCACTCCTTTTAGATTCCATGAAAATTGTTCACATCACTTTCTTACCACTTCTTCACATTTATAATAATTTCTCAATATTTTTGTCCTGCCAGCTCCACATCCCATTTCGCATACACAATAACATGTTGTGTACGATGTTGGTCTTTATCAAAATTAAAGTTTGATGTCGTTTTTGCTAACCTCCCTTACCAGGGCTGGAATTTCAAATTCACATTCTCTGTAAACAGTTCAACTAAGAATCTGTATTATTAGAAAATTATTTATTGCAATGGTTCACATTGGGAAATCAAGACACCCATAAACCAATCAATGGTTCAACTTTTCAAGTGACGTCTTAATGTTGGGATCATCGCAGTGAATTGCATCCCAAAATTGTCTACTATTATATCTTATTACCTTCAGACACTTTAACTTATCCCATCCCCACGCAATCTCTTCAATTTATAACATCCATATACGTGGACTAGCTTGAGCATGGTAACGGTGACGCCCCCTCTCCCAACCCTCCACTTCCACTTGCTGCCCCCACACACTCCAACGACTCTAAGTCATAAAGAGTCAACTTTTCCAGCTTTGGAAAACCATCACCAACTCCAACTTATCGCATCTATATATGGATAGCTCTCTCAAACATGGCAACTCCGCGGGGAGCTCTTTCTACTGCTTGCACCCCACCATCAGAAGGTATGCGAGCTTTCGGAATTGAGTAAGGCAACTAGGCAGTCGCTCCACATCGCATCCCCACAGCGAGAATCTTTCCAGATCTTTCATCGCCGATTCGCCTGCATATCCTGCGGAAGCTTATCTTGATTCACATCATCATCAAAAGACAGCACAATCTTTCAAACCAGTTGTAGAAACTATTGTTTTAAAAACAGTATAGATTCATTTTAATTTATGGATGTATAATTTATAATGGGTTAATATGTAAATATATTGTATATATTTATTTATAAATCTTGATTTAATAATAATTTAACTTAACAAATATCTAAATTAAAAATAATTAAAAATAATCCATTCTAATTTAAATACATATATACCATTTCACCTTTTAACTTGAATGATTAATTATAAAAAAAATCATTAGAAATGAACATCTAAATATATACATTAATATTTTCCACCGAGAATGACCAGTGGAGTTTTTACATTAACAATAATTTATAATCTTCACTGTCACTATTAGTAAGTTGTAAATGCTTTCTAAAAGTGCGGCTATCGGAAGATCTACGTCTCTATTTTATAGTCTACTCACTTTGTTGATTATATATACTACAACAAAATTGGCAATTAGCACTAGGTTTAGTGTACCTTTTTAGTGTATTTTTTTCCAATTGAGTGGAACAATTGGACACTAAACTTAGCACATTGTGAATACTTTTTAAAGCACCTGAAATTGCATCATTTTTAACATCTCATTTAATGTCTTAAATATCATCCTTTTTAGCGTTCCAAATAGTGCTTGGTTTAGCATCCCATTTAACAACCAGATTAGCAATAAGTTTAGTGTCCCATTTAGCTTCTTCTTTAGCATCCAGTTTGATCCATCTTCTAAGATCATGTGTCTACTCACTTTGTTGATTATATAAACTGCAACAAAATTGGCAATTAGCGCTAGGTTTAGTGTACCTTTTTAGTGTATTTTTTCCCAATTGAGTGGAACAATTGGACACTAAACCTAGCGCATTGTGGACAATTTTTAAAGCACCTGAAATTGCATCATTTTTAACATCCCATTTAATGCCCTAAATATCATCCTTTTTAGCATCCCAAATAGTGCTTGGTTTAGCATCCCATTTAACAACCAGATTAGCAATAAGTTTAGTGTCCCATTTAGCTTCTTCTTTAGCATCCAGTTTGGAACAATGACACCAGGATTTGCTCTGCTTTGATTGCCTAATTTGGCACCAAGTTAGCATCCATTTTGGCTTCTATGTTTACTTCCACATTAGAACCAAGTTTGCATCCATTAGCGTCCAATATTGCATCCATGTTTGCTACCACATTAGTGCCATGATTTGCTTCCCATTCCATGCCATGTTTCACTTCCACATTAGCGCCAAGTTTTGCGTCTTGTGTCGCGCCATGTTTTGCTTCCTTAGTGCAATGTTTTGCATCCACGTCACTTGACATCTAGTTTTCTAATCATGTTTGCTACCACATTAATACCATGTTTGGCTTCCTCTTTAGCCCCACGTGTTGCATCCTTTTTAAAGACTAGTTTTGCATCCATGTCTGTATCCACCTTAGTGCCATGTTTCGATTCTACAATGATACCATGTTTGGAAACCACTTTAGCTCCTAGTCTAGCCGCTCCATTTTTACTTCCAGTTTAGTGCCTAGGGTTTCTTCTTATTTTGCTTCTGTATGAACACCACTTTTACCTTCTCATTTAGCATCTAGTTTTGCTTCCTTATTGGGTTCGAGTTTGGCTTCTAGTTTTGTTTCTTCAATAGCACTAAAATTGACATCCAAATTAGCTTATTTCATTAATTTCAATAGTTCTCATATTTCATTTATTTCATACCTCTCAAATAACATAATGAAACATACAAATTAAGCATAGTCACAATTGAAATTAATAGCATAACATTTATGAAGAAATTTAAAACAAAATTTGGACCACATTCATCAAAAGTAGTATTTCCATCTTATTTATTAATTCTTCATCGAAAAATCATCACAACTTCCAATATATAACAATTTATAAGATAATACCTAAACATCATCATTATTTTTCATAAAAAAAAATAAAAAATAAAAGTAAAACCTATCATGACATCAATAACATCTCATACAAATAATTATAAATCATTATAATAAAGTAAAAAAAACTACTAAAATATATAATTTATGGAAAATACCAACTCACCTTACTAACCATTTATTTGTTATATTTAACTTCTTTTAAGGCAATTGCTAATTATACAAACGTCTTCCTATATTTTATAATTGATAAACCTTTATATTTACGTTGTAGGATTTTTTCACTATGAGATCTCATCTTGCGGTTAGTGTTCTAGGATTCCTCATCGCTCAATCCAATTAAATTTCTACATGTGTCCGATGATGGTTTCATCATACGGTCTCATCTCCTGCTTCAATGCACTTGCATGAGACAACCATTATTGTACACCTGGCCATCATGATGCTATCAACGATTACATCCTTTATACTTTATCTCAATACATGCCACTACCATGATATGAACACTGGAGAGGTCATACTTGATGAATGAAAACTGGTATTGTTCTTCAGGCGGGTGTGGTGCAAGCAAGCAAGGAGGCTCTAAAGAAAAACTCACTCTCAGCTACAACATGGATGATCTCGGCTCTTCCCTGCCTAGTGGTTCCACAGGTAAGCTATGGATATGGAATTACTCACAGACCGTATTCTTGTGATTCTCAAGTGGTGGGTTTGCATCTTTGAAGGTAAACAAGGTTTCTCCACTTGGGGAATGGGATCGACTCCCACAATGAGCGTAATCACACCGTCTCCAAACAAATATTGGCTAACCATACTATCCATGTGAGTGTTGGAGTGGCCGTGAGAGGTGATAGTTGTGATTTCACTACAGATGGCTAGAACCTGAGCTCCCATATTGTTCTCAGCAAGATCTGTAGTGACATAGAGAACGATGCCTCCAGTGAAGCATCCTTGTTGGTACATCATGACTCTTTGGATGTTTGGGAAAAGGCCAAGAATCTTTGTAAGCTGATAGTTAGTTGTGGGAATGTCCACTCCACTTTTAGTGCGAAAATGACATGAGTGATCTCCAACTTCGGTTGATGCCACTCTTTGATGGCTTTGGAAGCCACTTCTTTTCCAAGCTTGGGAACCTCCACCCTAACCATGTCTTGTCGAACATCCAATGATGGTTCCATGTATTTGCAGACGTTGGGATTCTCCTTGAGGATCTCCTTGGTCAAGTACATATATCTCTTGTTTATTGTTGACTTGTCGCATGGAACACATGCGAGCTAATCATATGAATATTAGCATATAAACAAAGAAAAAGAAGTATTCATGGAAGCTAGAAAAGTATTACAAAGCTCAGAACCCGTGACTACAAGAATCCCATGGCGCAATGAACCAACGCCTGTGATTGATATGCAAATTTCATATGATGGATCACGTACTGCAACAGAATCCATAAGTCATGTTGCACAGTTTCTACAGAGCTGCATGAAGTTGTTAAAGCATGAAAATTCCTTAGCAGAGTTACAAATCCTATTCAGTCATTATGAGCAGCATAATGCCATAAATGAAGTACATAGCGCAGTTCACCATATCAAGAGTCATAGAAGGACTGGAAGAGAAATGAGACTAAATGCGCAGATCGGAGACTTTGAAATGGACTAGGTAATTCTTGAATTAGGCTCAGAGTTGAATGTCTTGACAAAGCAGACATGGGAATAGATGGGAAAGCTAAAGTTATCATGGTCACTGATACAGCTGAGACTAGCAAATCAACAAAAGATTATACCTTTTGGGAGATTATCAAGTGTCCTTGTAGACATTGATGGAGTGCGAAGTAGAGTAGACTTCGAAGTTATTGAGATCATAGATGATAGAAATCCATATTCTACATTATTGGGGATAGATTGGGAAATTGATAACCTTGCGATTATCAATTTGAAGAAAAAATAGATGATATTTGAAGGACCAAATATCAGGGTCATCGCACACTTGGATCCTACACTAGGAACCAGATATATTGAACCAGTAAGAGAAGAATGCAGAGCTCAGGACCTTGATAATATCTACAAATGACAGTGAATCAAGCAGACTACATCAACCCTATAAATGATGGAACATTGAGTTGGAGATGTGACAACTCTTGCATATCGGAGTCAAGACACAGGATTGTAGAACTGGCAGAGTCGAATGCATGAAGTATCCACAAGATGATGTGCACATATAACAAAGTCACTACGTTGGATTGGAACAGAGGTAATTTCAGTCCCTACTTATGATGGGTTGAGTAATATTCACGCATTCCTTCAAGAATATCTTGTATTAGTCTCAGATGAATAGAGGTTAGAAACTTTAGATATAGCATTGTGCGCTACACCTGCTAGATGGTGTGTTGCGCATAAGCAAAACCTAACCACATGGGAAGAATGTAAAAACATGATGGAAATAAGATTTACAGAACAAATTGAGATTGTGCAAGTAAAATATAATGGACAGAATGATCCTAGAGATCACATAGAGCTTTGTTTGAAAGCATGGACACATAGGACACAAGTAGAGTGGGTTCATATGTTTGTGCACACATTGGAGCAAATTCCAAAGATTTGGTACACAGAGACAGAACTTCGCAGAGGAACGATAGAATGGTCCAGTATGACAAAGGACTTCCAAGCGACTTTCAGCTTTGAGGATGATTGTCCAAGTATTCATGAGGCTTGGCAGATAATCAAAAAGAAGGTATTCAATGATGACATGTTACCTGTATACAAACAACCAGAGTGGGAAAGACAGTTAGAGCATGCAATGGAATGTTACAACGTCACATTATATGGAGATGAAGATCGAGATCTGCATGATGTAAACATACCTGAGTCTGAAGGAAAACACGAAGTAGAAGGACTTGACTTAGAAATTCCATAACTAAGTAGTCCTGTGAAGACTAGAAAGATCAACATTGGTACTGAGGATGAACCGAAGTTCAATTCTATAGGGGACTACTGGGATGAAGAAACAGTAGGACAAATTGCAGACTTACTGCGCGAATACCAATACCTAGTCCCTACCAAGTTCTCTGAAATGAAAGGAATTTTAGGAGACTTGGGAGTTATGAAAATACCTCTTAAGCTAGATGTGAATCCTATCAAGCAACGACCCTACAAACTAAATCATATATACAAAGAAAGAGTAAAGGCAGAGCTTAATAAGATTCTTGATGCAGGAATTATTGAGCCAGTAGAAGAATCAGAATGGGTAAGTCCCATGGTTATCAAGGATGAGAAAGCTAAAGGTGACATTATAATCTGTGTAGATCTCAGAAAATTAAATGACGCCTCGCCGCATGATCGATTTCTGACTTCGTTTACAGACGAAGTGCTAGATAATGTTGGAGGAAATGAAGCATACTCATTCACTGATGGATTTTTTGGATATCATCAGATTAGAATCGCTACAGAAGACATAAATACAACTACCTTTGCTACTGAATGGGGATCATTTCAGTACAGAGTTATGCCCTTTGGTTTCAAGAACACAACTGCTATCTTTTCCAGAGTCGTTGTTGCTGCATTTAAGGATTTTATCCATAAATTCTTAGAAGTGTATTTTGATGATTGGATAGTATTTGGTTTATTGAAGAACCATTATACGAACTTAAGAATGATGTTAGTGAAGTGTAGACAACATTATAGCTCCTTGAATCTAAAGAAAAGCATCTTATGTGTTCCCTATGGAATTATATTGGGACACATTGTATGTAAACAGGGACTGATGGTTGATCCATCAAAGATCGCAGTTATAGTGAATCTACCGACACCTGATTCAGTAAAATAGTTGCGTACTACATTGGGACACACAAGGTACTACAGAAATTTCATCAAGGGATATGCGCAGATCATTGCGCCTATGGAGAAATTAATGAAGAAAGAAGCGGAGTTCACATGGACTGAAGACTGTCAGAAAGGATTGAACACATTGAAAGAGAGAATGGTTGTTGCATTGATTTTAGTTTTTCCAGATTGGATTAAAGCATTCCATGTACATGTAGATGCTTCATCTATAGCACTGGGAATTTTGCCAACTCAACCAGGTGAGGGAGGCATTGACCATCCCATAGAATTTTCAATCAGAAAGCTATCTTCAGCAGAAAAGAACTATACCACGACAGAAAGAGAAGGATTAGTTATGGTGTACACATTGCAGAAGTTCAAACACTATCTGCTATGTTCACATTTATGTATGTTTACTGACCTTTCAGCTTTGAAGTACCTGGTCAATAAACCAGTGTTAGGGGGGAGAATATGAAGATGGATATTACTCTTTCAGGAGTATGATTTTGAAATCATTGTTAAGATAGGAAGATTGAATTTAGGACCTGACCACCTCTCCAAAATCGAATCAGGTGAAGAACCTAGTAACTTGGAAGATAGCCTACCAGATGCGCAGTTATTTTCTATTCATATAGTAGATGACTTCTACAAGGATATCATTAAATTCCTGACTACAGGCTTAGCACCTACAGAGTTCACTATGCAACAGAAGAAACGGTTGGCTGTAAAAGAAACTGATTTCACTATAATTGCAGGTCAATTATACAAGTTAGGACCGGATGAAGTACTACGCAGATGTGTACTATAACATGAGAAACCGATGATACTTGCTGAAGCACATTCAGGGGTATCTTGGGGTCATTACGGAGGAAGCGCTACTCCGAATTTTTTTTAAGAGCAATACAGTGGTGGCCTCTGTTACACAAGGATTCAAAAGAACATTGCCGAAGTTGCGATGTTTTCCAAAGAACAACGAAGCCATCTCGAAGAGATGAGATGCCGTTGATGCCACAACTAAGCTTGCAAGCATTTGATAAGTGGGATATTGATTTTGTGGGACCTATTAACCAAACAAAAAATCAAACTGGTTCGAGATATATCATCACAGCTACATCTTATCTAACCAGATGGGAAGAGGCAAAACCAGTGAAGGACTGTAGCGTAGTTACTGCCACGCAGTTCATCTTTGAGAACATCTTGACAAGGTTTGGATGTCCGAATATTTTAATGAGCGATCAGGGAACTCATTTCTTAAACAAGATTATTGCAGCTTTGACAGAAGAACTCCAGATCTACCATCAGAAGAGCACACCATATCATCCACGAGCTAATGGAACTGTTGAAGCTTTTAACAAAGTGCTGGAAAATGCGCTGACCAAGGTATGCAATACCAACAGGGATGATTGGGATTTGAGAATACCAACGGTATTATGGGTATATAGGACAACTTGAAAGAAGTTGACATGTTAGACACCTTTCATATTAGAATATGGATAGGAAGTTGTTATGCCAATGAAATACATAGTTCCAAGCTTGAGGATTGCAGCATTCACAGATATGGCTTACGAAGAGACAATGGAAGAAATACTACTACACTTAGTTGGGCTAGAGGAAGATCGCTTCATTGAAGTTTTTCACTAACAAGTGCATAAAGACAGAGAAAATGCATGGCATGACAGGCATATCAAGTACAAATTCTTCTAGGTAGGAGACTTTGTTCTCCACTATGATAGCAAGTTCATGAAATTTCCTGGAAAATTTCAACTGCACTAGTTAGGACCGTATGTTGTCAAATATGTTACTAATGGTGGTGCAGTTTAGTTAGCCACACTCCTTGGAGATAATTTGAAAGGACTTGTTATTGGAAGTAGACTAAATTCTACAAGGATAGTCCTACCCCTCCAGACATCAGTTAAGCACCACAAGAAAATTCTAAGTGTCATGTGCAGTTGAAACTGGACACTAAGAATGACATAATAAAGAGTATGCATGCAATTTTGGTAAAATGTGAATTTTTCATGCAAATGGAAGTTGTTCTGCAAGCACACATAGCAAGCTGAGTTGCGAAGTAAGAGAAGGTTTGCGCTGCGAAGTTAACATCAAGCAATAAGAAATGGGTAGTGAACCTCGCAACTCACATCTCCGCTAGAAGAGAAGGCTTGTGCCGTGAATTTAGAAGTCAGCAATGATAAATGTGCAGTGAACCTCGCAATTGCATCGACGCTAGCGAAGTTAAGGAAAACTAATCGTTATAGTTGTCGGTTGGAAAAGTAGCCGTCATACAGTGTTTTTGGAAACCACATGTTCTGCAATTAAGGCATATTTGGTTGTTGAAGACACATTCAATGAAGGGAAAGGACCAATATCTATGATAGATTTGGCCAACGAACATAGCATTTAATGCTAAGATATTTGTTTTTGGGCACATCGTAGTGGTAAGAGGCCTATAAATAGTAAGAACTATTTACTTACTGGTTTTACCACAAATTTTCAATTTTTACTGCCTGTAAGTTTCTAAGTGTTTACCAATGAAAGTGATAGTTACCCGACAATATATGTCTAAGCATTCGACATTAGAAGATTTTTTGAGTGATTTCAGACACTCTGGTTTGCAAGGAGTTATGAAGATGCTCGTGAATCCATCTGTCCCGGAACGTGGTGGCTCATCCAGGTACTCACCGAGGAATCAACCGCAACAAAGGAAAGATAAGAAAATGATCACTGACCAGGGAAAGCCGAAGGCCACGAGTGCTCGGAATCCAATCCCACCACCAGAGACCCAGGAGAGGCCAATATGGCTTATTCCAGAGTATATCGCTCCGAGGAGAAGCGACGTGCCAGCGGGCTTCTCATAAAGAATCCTCAGTATGATATTCCCCTGCCGCCTATGTCAAGCCATGCGCGGCTTAACGATAATTTGCTAGGTAAAGTTCCCGACTGCAAATTCGTCGATTATCATCTGTTACAGCAGGAAAAGTTTCCACAATTCCAGCCAGATCAATATATGTACAAGAAATATGATGAAGTTATCCAGCAATCGACAATTCTCCCGTAGGAGTGGGTTGCGCCATTAAACCCATCATGATTGCGGAATCTATTGCGCATCCCACACTTTGATAGAAGTAATGAGCTTAATGTCGTGGTGTGCACGCTACTGTCATGCACGCACCAAGGGTATTTATGGTTGGATCGTAAGGTGGATATTAACATTGACCTCATTGTCAGGATCACGATCCTATGCAAAAGGGGTACCGATCCTGCTGCTGAGTTCGTTGGGTAAAACAAGGATAAAGAATTAGCTACGCGGATGAAGAATGAATTTGGCTTAAGTAAAGGAAGTCATGGCTACGTAACCGCAAGAATCAAAGATCAAGCACTGCACTTTACAGTTCAACTCCTCGTAGGAAGAATCCTGAGGAAGTGCAGACCAAATGAAGTACCAGCTACTGCAGTATGCTTAGCTATGAAGGCTATGGACGGTTTTCAGTACAATTGGGCGAGCAACTTTTTGAACGAGTTTCTAGAGGACATCCGCGACACACAGAAAAATGAAAATGCATTCCACTACAGTTGGTTTCCGGTATTGGTTTCCTTTGTTGGGTGGAAGGAACCTCACTACCAACAGAGTCTCCCGGCATTCCTTGGAGATTGCCGAGGACCGAGGTTTTCTAACATGTGAGAAAAATTGAAGCCAGATCACCAAAGGCTGAACAACATACATGTGCTCACCTACTATGAGAATTTATGCAAAGTCATTCAAAAGACTCCGCGTATCACCAAGGAAGTGACGACTCGTTATATCCAGAAGATGACATTCAAAGACAGATTGCAGTTTATTTACATATAGCCTCAAGTGATAGTCACGCCTCCTGAATGGTTTGAAGGGTTATATCAGCTCGATGCGCAAAAAATCGACTTGATCATGGAAGATTGGCCACTAGAATGGAAGGTTGATGCGCCAACCACACTAATCACCACTTCTGAAGAAAGTGAAGCAGGAGATCCACAAGTCGGAGGTGATGAGACAACGAGTGCGCAAAACCCAGAACCTAGCCAAGGAGCAGGAGATAAGATGAAGGATCCCAATACAGCCTTACCGGAAGGACCACAAAGGAAAAAGACCAAAGCTACCAAGCCTCGACTAGATGCACAGCTGCATGATGATGACTATGAGTGCATCGTAGCCAGAGTATCAATGCATATTGAAGAAACACTTATGTTGAAAGAAAGTAAGGAAGAGGCAACACAAACATGCATAATGGAGAACCTCGCAGAATTGAAGAGTCTGGTCGCAAGAGTTGAACAAGTCCAGTGAAACTTGGTGAAAGAACCAGATTCTGATGATTGGTTGGAGAGTCAAGTCAAAGGAAGAGGAAGGCTCCTGCCTTCAACATCAGACCTCGGCTAGTGAGAATTGAGCCGATGAATGTTATATTTTCGACTAATGACCTTGCTGAAAGTGTGAAGCAGCTCGCACATCTAGACATCAATGTTGGGATGTTACCCATAGAGGGGTTAAATAATCTGCACACACAGGTTGTGGAAGAAATCCGCGATAGAGACTTAGTCTCTTATAACCAGCATCTGAAGCTAGAGAAAAGTTACAAGGAGCTAAAAGATGAATGCGCACTGAAAACTAAGGATCTCGAGTATGCACAGGAGAAACAACGGAAGGTAGAAGAAGTAGTTTCAGTAGTCTGTGTGAGTAGTTTCAGTAGTCTGAATGTAATGAAGAGACAAAGGTTGAAGCAACTATACTTAAGATTGGGGCTGTTGTGGACAGTCTTAAGGCAGAAATGATGGACATGGAGATTTCCCACAAAGAGAAGGTTGTTGATTTAGAGGCTCGACAACAATCTGGAACCTCGCAGCAAGATAAAGAAGCAAGCATCGAAGCATTGAAGGCTTCCACAGAAAATATCTCCACAGAAGTGGCGAGATGTCAAAGCCCGCTGGATGAAATTTCTAAGGTTTGGGCTACGCTGCAGGAAGAACCAAAATTGCAGAAAGTCCAGGATGAGGTACAATAGCGGCAGAAAGACCCGGATGCTGTGAATATGGCTATGAAGGATTTTCCACCAAGGAAAAGAATCCAGAAGTTCACAGAGAAGAGGGAGCTTCATAAAGATTTGGAAGCATTGAGGGCAAAGGAAGCTGAAGCATCAGCGAAGTTGCAGCCACTACAGGAAGAAGCGCTTGCGCTTTCGGAAGAAATTGAACAGAAGTTGCAAGAACTCTGGGCAACATAATATACTATGAAGGAGCAACTTTTGGAACCCATCTCACAGGAGATGCTCGAAACAATCAAAGAGTTTGAGCAAGAGGCCAAAGAGACAGTTGTGAAGTTGAGCGCAACTTTTCAAGAGTTCACTGCAAAATCAAATATCTCAGGAGATGCGGAGATGGAACAACCTAGTCAGAGTGGCTCAGGGGCGAGCCACGAGTAAATGTTAGGGGCTTGTTGGGTGTGGCCCAAGTAGAAGCAATTTTGATGGCGTAGTCCGAGTCAAAGGATGTTTTGATGGCAGAAGTATGAGTTAGGTGAGGCCTAACATCATCCTATTTTGGGAGAAACAAATATGCAATTCCTGGGAGCAGGGCGTGGAGCGAAGCAAAGTGCCAGATAAGGATATGTCCCCTTAGTAAATGCGAAGTACTAAGGATCAGTGAAGTAGTTGGATCAGTTAAGGAAGAATCAACGGACTGACAAGCTACATGAGCAAGAATTAAAGAGACATGGTGGTGCAAAGGACACGCCATGGTACAGTCAGTGCCACGCGGTTAGAGCAAGTGGATGTTAGAAGAGCGTCGGAGACAAGGAAGCGACACAAAGTTCAACCAAGGACATCGAAGTAGCTGAGAAGTTATGGCGAAGTATGGTTAGCGGGGTAATCGCACTGTTTTGGGGGGTTAAGGGTACTATGGGATTTTGGCCCATAACTATTGTATAGATGTGACCTTCTGGCACAATCTATAAAATAGGCAATTTTGTATAAGGAAGGGTTAGATTTTGGGTAGAGCTAAGTTGAAGATTGTAAGAGATCAAAGAGAGAAAGAGGCTCTGCAACTGTGTGCGCAGAGACCCATTGTAGAGAAGAGTCTGCAGTTGTGTGCGCAGAATGGAACAGTTGACCCTTCCCATTAATATAAACAATAGTTATCGTGGACGTAGCTCCCATCCGGGGGGTGAACCACGTAAATACTCGTGTTGTGTGATTGCATCTGTGAGATTGTTTATATTTATGTTTATGTATGTTCATGCTTTTATATGTATTTTCACATGTATGGTTGATGAGAATAATATGTTAAGTATTTGACACATATAACTGAATATGATGAATGCGTAGTTGCTTAGGTAACACTAAATCAACGAAGTCTGTATTTTGGTAACTACGAAGTGCGCAGTTGCATATGTGCGCAGTAATATTGGAGGTATATGTGAAGTAGGGATAACTTTACCAAAGCCAGTCCCATAACCGCCCATCACTTGATTACAGAAACTTGCTTCTATAATCCCCCAAAACTTCGCCTCGGGTGAGACCTCATCTTGCTTGCAGGTTGTTGCCGAAAGGGTCAGTGAAAAGAGGTTTTGTTGGGTCTATAACTACGCAGAATTCGGGTCAGTCAAAGAAAGATATAGTCACACCCAACATTGGCCATGTCTTTAGTAGGTGGCCTTGCTTTTAACTTTATTTTTAATTCTATAACAAATTTCAACTTTATTTTTATGGTTTTCTAGAGCCTTTCTTTTAACTTTATTTGTAATTCTATAACAAATTTCAACTTTATTTTTAGGGTTTTCTAGAGCCTTTCTTTTAACTTTATTTGTAATTCTATAACCAATTTCAACTTTATTTTTATTGTTTTTTTAGAGGTGGAGATGTTATATCCATGTATGTCAACCCAAGATATCCATATGGCCAATGCCTTTCTTGTAGATATTAGAGCCACCTATGAGTCTTTATTTTTGTCATTTAGAAAATCATTGAGTTGAATTCTTAATCTATTGATTAAATATCTAAAGCCAATTTTAAAAGAAAAAGGAAAACACTATAATTGACCTTGTAAATTATTGTTAAAAAAATAACATCCAAAAAATTCTTATTAATATTTTTAAATAAATTCATTGATTCATCCATAACTTTCTTCATTTCTTGCATTCCAATCCAACCATACAAATGCTAAACCATAATCACACAACCCACCCATGCACAAGCTAAGCCATAATCTCACCCTGGAACTTCATATTTCCAATATTCCATCATGTTCATTCTTTACTCATTTTTCATATAGTACCTTTAGCTTTATTGTACATAATAATTTTCAAATGGACTTCCCATGATGAATAGATGAAGTACTTATAATATGAAATATTAAAGAAATGGAATGTTGGAGCAATGCCATAATTTGATTCTAAGGTTTTCTTTTTATTATTCAAATATTTTGTTAGATATTTTAAATCACCAAGTGTTAAATTTGAGCATTCCATGTGGCACTCACTCCATTGTATACATGGCTATATTCTTTAAGATCACATCTCTATAGAGAATGATCAAATATCACGATATAAGGAGGCTCCCGAGCAATGCAGATATGCTTAGAGGAACATTTGTAAAAGGAAACATTCAGAAGAGTTGTGCAAGGTAGATTCATTGAATGCCAATCTTGTGCCTTGCATGCCATTAATAGAGTTTATGTAGTAGTGTTGTGTCGCCCTGAGAATGTAATAGTGTACATATATAGCAAGGTGGGCTTTAACCTACTGTGTAGGAATTATCAGATACCTATATAAGACTTGTTGGTCATTGAGAGAGTTAGATGTGTTCTAAGAGTGCTATAGATTGGGTCTTTCTTGCATCAATGTGTGTAGGAGTTGATCCTTACAAAAATCAAAGAGGAACTAATTAGTGCAAATGTGTTGTTTGCTTATGCAGGAAAAAGTGGCAAAGAAAGATGAGCAACTAAGCCAAGAAGACGAAAAAGGGATAAGGAAAGAGATGGAATTTTTTTCGAAAGTATGATGCTAACTCATTTGCAATCTCTCCCATTTAAACTTTAAAAAAACTTTAAACAAAACCACTCAAACATAATTACCTCATACCAAACTTCATCTCATCCACTTTACAACTCAAACATAATTACCTCGTACCAAACTTCATCTCATCCACTTTACTTCCCATATTTTCTTTTGATGGTTCCTTCCTTTGCACTCTTGAAACACTTACACTTTTGAAGCAATTGCTAATAATATTCCCATATTTTCTTTTGATGGTTCCTTCCTTTGCACTCTTGAAACACTTACACTTTTGAAGCAAATGCTAATAATATTAATTGAGATACCTATTCACGCAGAAATTAAATTTATCGTATTCTTTTCAAAGTCGAAGATAACCCCCACCACCGCCTTTTACACAGTCCTTTACCGAAGGATATCCACAAACCGACAATACGTGATTTACACCTACTCATAATTCTACCACAACCTTTAAACCTACCAACCGCTGAATGTTATCTTTCCTCTCCAATGGTGATTCCCTCTGACCGATTGATTCACTAGGAGATGCCCTCTGACCGATTGATTCACTGTCACTAGTTGAAGATGGCGTGAGATAAACTCCAACTAAAACGCCTCTGGGGCCTTCTACGTCTCAATATTTGTATCCAACCACCTGGAAACATAATCCGAGGAAGAGAAACCTCGTCTTGGCTCAATGCTTGCCGTTCAATGAATGCTCCAAATGGCCTGCACGCCTATATATATCGCACCAACCACCCTCACCAATCTCATTGTAGCTGCTCTTTCTCCATTAAGCAATTACTTTATCTCATTACTGATACATAGAATTCATTACAATATCGCGATGGCCACTGTAAATGCAACATTAATGGCGATGAATGGAGCATCCCTCCTACAACAGAGGCCAGCGGAGAGGTCCACAGCATCCCTCCTACAACGGAGGCCAGCGGAGAGGTCAACAGCCTCCAGGGGCCTTCGAGTGAAGTGCATGGCAGAGGTTAGTAACTTAATAAATTCCTCATTCCGTTGCTCTTTCCATATACGCGAAGGTTTTATGTTTATTGTATTTGTAACTTAATTTGCATGTGGATCCACAGCCCAAGGACTCCAAGCAATGCACTTCTACCTTTCCTGAGAAGGTAAGCAATTAAGCGTCATTTTTTACTTGCAAATGCAGTGCACTGTCCAAGCTCTGAACAAAATTAACCAGACACCATTAATGCAGGTGAGCACCAAGTTTGAGGACGTGTTTGCTTTTGGTGGGCCAGCGCCGGAGACCATAAATGGGAGACTGGCCATGCTCGGATTCGTGTCGGCTGTCGGGGTTGAGATAGCGAGCGGGAGAGACCTCTTCTCTCAGCTGGCCAGCGGAGGAGTTCCATTGTTTCTTGGAAGCGCGGTTCTACTGTCAGTTGCTTCGGTGATACCCATGTTCAAGGGAATCTCCAAAGAGAGCAAATCAAAGGCAATATGGTCTTCTGGAGCAGAGATGTTGAATGGGCGTTCTGCCATGATTGGCCTAGTTGCGTTGGCACTCACTGAATACCTCAAGGGAGGTCCTCTCATCTCATGAGCATCATCTGAGAGAATACACAGGGAGGTCCTCAGTAGACAGGGAGGTCCTCTGTCTGAGAGTAGGATGTAATCATACACAGCTTGTATTTACGATCTGCTATAAGGAGATAATACTGTAACAAATAGTTTTTTGTAATTTATATCCGTTAATTTCTCGCTCTGATTCATATGTTTTAAGTAATATACATTGAAATGATAAGACTGTTTGCACCTTTTTTTTTCTTTTTTTTCAGCCAAAAAGCCAAAAAAAACCATAGATAAATCAAATAGTACAAAAAATTTGCATCTTTGACCGGCATCTTTGGCCAGCTGGTCTTGATAAAGAGCATTAAAAAAGTTCGGTATATCAAAACCATTTCCTCATTGGCGAGAATACATAAAGAGTATCGTGCGTCTCTTTCTTGGTATATCGCGAATATTCGTATCAGTCGAGGAATTCCATTGAGAGATTCAATCGCCCAAATAATGAGTCAACATCGTTGGCAACCCGACATCTTATTCACTCCTTTTAGATTGGCACTTCTAAAGATTCTATGAAAATTGATGTATGTTCACATCACTTCCTTACCACTTCTTCACATTTATAATAATTTCTCAATATTTTTTGTCCTGCCAGGTCCACATCCTATTTCGCAATTGTTGTGTACGATGTTGTTTTTTATCAAAATTAAAGTTTCGTGTCGTTTTTGCTAACCTCACGTTACCAGGCCTGGAATTTCAAATTCACATTCCCTGTTAAATGAAATTTTGATGAGTGACTGGGTCTTACGTTGTAGAAAATTATTTTAACAGTTCAACTAAGAATCTGTATTATTAGAAAATTATTTTAAGAGATCAACTAAGAATCTGTATTAGTATGTATGGAAAATTAAAATGAAATTGTCGTGAGTGAGAAAATTATTTTAACAATTCGACTAAGAATCTGTATTACTGTTGGAAATTTAAACTGTTATGAAGAAATTTCTGGAAATACATTTTGTTAGTAGTTTATAGTTTGTAATTGATTGAGTAGACTTTCTAACACAATATATTTTCAGAATTTTTTTATTATTCCCTATAAGAACATTTATAATAAAATTTAAATATCACAAAATATATACTCATATCATTCTGCAACATGTCCCAGATTAAACATCTAAATATATACATTAATATTTTCCACCGAGAATGACCCCTGGAATTTATACATTAATATTTTAAAATATGAAATATACATTAATAACTTAAATCATGGCCTCGAAGATTAAAAATCGAATTAACAATAATTTATAATCTTCGCTGTCATTATTGTCATTATTAATAAGCTGTAAATGCTTTCTAAAAGTGCCGTTATTGGAAGATCTGCGTCTCTATTTTATAGTCTAACCACATGGAAACATATTCCTTGGCTCAAGGGATTGCCGTTCGATGAGTGGTCCCAGGCTTTTCCTGAGAGGCTGCACAGCAAATATATGACAACAGCCAGGATGTGGAATCCTCCATTGACTACTTCGGTGGAGGTCCTCCCATATGATCATCATCTTGATCACTTCATACCTCCTTGTAACATATGATGTTACACCGAGAGATGAGCATTGCATAACAATAGTTATTTTTGCGATTGGAAACATGAACATTTTCAATTGGATTGAAAGAGTGGAAGCCTTTAAGTACGACAATGATGTCAATGTAAGAGTGTCTAAATGGAATGTTGTCTTTATGGCATTCTAAAAATTAATAAAAAATATATATTTTGTAAATTATTATTATTTAAAAATTAAGTAAATTGTATCATGAGTTGTATTTGATCTTATGGTGTAAGTTAAAGTTTAGATAAAATTCACCAAATTTGTTGAAATGGCAGTTTTTTTCAGTTGGTATTGCATAATATGGGTGCTCCAAGGGTAATTGAGAGCATGAATCCATTTCTGCAATCAGAATTGCAATTTCAACAATGAAAAATGTAATTTCAACAACAAATCTTGTTGTCCCACCAAACTCGCCAAAGAAGGTGCAAATAGTCTAGACTTTAGCTCATTCAAATTTCATGAATGAGATTCACAGAGGAGAGTAAAGAGATTAAACTTAAATGTTATTAAAAATATGGGTCAGCGCATGAAGTTGAGGGACCTTGTAGATGCAATTGTGCTTTCACGAAACACGCTAAAGTTTAGTGAACGGAAAACGCGCGAGCGTTTCTTTGAACTAGGCATGGGCGGGCCCGAGCCTGCCATGTCACTTAACACGCATGATAGGAAATCAAAACGCGCAAGTGTTATATAAATACATAACGCGCGAGTGTTATGTATGAATTCAATAACGCTCAAGCATTATAGAAATACATAACACACGAGCGTTATGAATTCTATAACGGTCGCGTGTTCCTGTTAATATATTAAAAGCCAAAAATAGGCCGCTTCTGCACTTTGCATCCACTGTTTATTGGCTGAGTTCAACCAAAACGCTTGAGCATTCAGGGTTGTTAACGTGGAAGCGGAGGGTGAATTCGAAGAGCAAAGAGGATTGGAAAGGTAGGCATTCAAATATTCATTGTTGCCTCATTTCCTTAATAAAAATATAAATTTTTATATTTCCCTAAATTAAAAATCCAAGTAAATGAAAATTCCAAAACTAAATTTTTTTAAAATTGATATTTAACATATGGCAATTCCTCCATACTATCAATCCCCTTAATTAATTTTGTATCCACCTAAGCAATAAGGGATTTGAATCCCAACACCAACTTTTCCTCAATATTTTCTCCACATCACATCTATTGCAAATTGGAAAAGAAAATCCATCCACCCTTTGGCTAGAAGGAGGAACTACAGACTATAACCTAGGCTTGCTTTCTAGACTTGAATCAACCAAACCCTATGGTTTTTTTCCACACATTCTTTTACCGTAAAAAATTCCAACCAATGCTTGTGAAGCCAACCCAATGGCATGATGGATTTTACATCATCCCCCAAAACCCAAGGGACTAGGTTCCCCTCCTTGCAAACACACCACTTACTTTGTTGCAAAGATGAACAACCACATCGTTTTTGACCTCCTTCACCACCAAGACACTCAATTGGTGGATTTGGGTCTTCATCCCTATCAACTGATAAGAGCTTTACTTCATGGAACAAGCATAGATCAACCCTCACATTCAAAATCTTGCCCCTTTTTAATGACATAGAGGATTTCATTACCAAATCTTCCTCATCATACACTAGATTCTAAGCAAGGAAAAGGCCACAAACATGATATGAATTAGATACAAAGTAGCTCTTCGCCATCGATCATTAATTGATTTACATGTAGTTGATCCTCACCATCCACTTTTGTTTACATGTAGTTGTTATTATAGTATATTGAGATGATATTTATGTTTGTAATGTATTTGTTCTTGCACAAAGTTTTTACATTTTTAATTTTTGAGAGATGTCATTATAGCACATGTATATGTTTATATATTTTTTGATTACAGTGACGACCATGGATACACACTCAGACATTCAAAGAGAAATTCAGAGGCTACGAGACATTCGAGCCTCAATTATTATTGCTGATGATAGGCCGCATATTCTTGCATCCAATTTGGATGCAATGATAGGCACTTCCATACCAAGCTCGAGCTTGTTTCAACCCATACAGAGCCTTCTTCAATTTGCAGACATGTGTCTCTTTGTTTTCAAACTCAAAACCTTGTGGTTGTTCTATGTACACTTCCTCCTCAATAACACCATTCAGGAAATTTGTTTTCACATCCATCTGGTGTAACTTCCACTTCATCGTGGCTGCCAGTGCCATGATGGTTCTAATTGAAGTGTACCTTTCTACAAGAGAAAATGTTTCCTCATAATTGATTCTTTCCTTCTGAGAGAATCCTTGAGCCACAAACCTAGCTTTGTATTTCTCAATACTTCCATCCGCAACATGTTGTATCTTGTATATCCATTAGGAATATACCACACTTTTACCTTCTGGTTTGGGAACTATGTCCCACACATCATTCTTCATTATTGACTAATATTATTGTCAGGAACCTATGTCAACCCTTCTCTTTACTATGTTAGTATATTGTTGTTGGACGCATATGCTTTGTAAGTCGTCCCGTAGTATTTGTTGATCCGTAGTTTATATTAGCCCATAGTATTGACCCATAGTATTGGACGCATATACTTTGTAAGTCGTCCTGTAGTATTATATGTCCCATGGTTTTGATTCATAGTATTGGGCATAGACTTAGTATATAAGTGTGTGTTGAGGTCATTGAAGGCACCGCGAAGTTAATTGTATTGAGCTTGCTCAAAGGAGGTTGCCCCCTCGAAGTGGCCCGTGATCAATATAAAAGTGATTCTGTCCTATTATTTCTGATATCTCGTGTATTTGCATTAATTAATTATTGCAGGTACATCACATCTGGTATCAGAGCACTTTCCTTGGCACAAGTGGGAATTTTTTTTCTTCTTTTGGGCGGCGACTTTCAGATCAATTTCTGAAACTTTTTGCACAAAATCAGAAGAAACCAATTGCATATCTGAATTCCTCTTTCAAAAATACGCAGTTTCAAAAAAAAAAACATCTCATTTGGAGTTCTAAAAGTGGAGATATCACGGATTTAAAATCAGCAATTTTTCAGAATTTCGGTGACGGCCGCAGAAATTGCGGCGAGAAAATATTTTGACCGAGTGCCCAGATTTCTATTCCGCTTTCATGGGTAGAAGCAGAGTGGTTGTTCCAGTTCTGGAAACATGCTATAATAATGATTCTGAGCAATATAGATCTGGTTTTTGAACATTGGGTGCAATTTTTGCCCAAATTTTTTCTATTGCAGGTTCGGATTTGGGAATAATCCCTATCCGCTTAACTGTGGGAAGTACTTGGGAATAAGCCCTAAAACTCATTGTGAGGAGTACCACAGGAACCTCGAAGTAGCTGGCCCATTGAGAGGACCTGCCAGCGAAAAGGGCAACGACCCCTACCTGATTGACTAGTTCCCACCTGTGAGGTAAACCAAGAGCTGTCGTTTGTGGCAAAGCGGTTATCAGTTTTACCTGAGCCGTGGAGTGAGGGGTACTGCCCCAATATGCAAGCCGTCAGACAACATTGGTGGCCGAGTGAAACCTATGAACTGTTAGGAAGCCGCACATACCTGGGGTCCATATCTACTTTCAGCTGAACTATTGTCGATCATTGCTGCACCGTTTCAGATCCATTTTGCAAGCCGTTCCAGATCCAGCCGTTCGGCGTTGTTCCAGATTCCTTCCGAGCCATAGCTGCTCCAGTATCTCCCTTGTTTTACCTCTGTTTCCCTTGAAATTTTCAGGGAACCCCTGTCATCCCATTCTGCATCTTTCATTCTTGAGGACCCTCTCCCCAATTCCCCTTCCCAAAGCTCGAAATCTCACATTTGTCTATTTTTAGGGTTTGCCATAACTTCCTTAGATTTCACCCAATCACCTTCAAATTTTACCACAGAGTTCCTTTCTGACTTCTGCTTCTTTGTCCCTCTCTGCCCAATTTTCTCATTCTATCACCCCGCTTCTGAAATCCCCCTTTTTGCCTTCTTGTCCTTTCGACAGTGTCCAAAATCTAGTCAAACCCCAATTACCCATCCGATTGTTTCCCCAATCCAAATTTCCATTTACTAAATCAGCTTCTGTTTGTGTTTTTCTACCCATTCCACCAAAAAAAAAAAAAAATCGGGTTATGGTTGTCACCCGTGCAGGAGCACACACCATGGAGGAAGCACTTGCAGCCATCCAAACCAAACTCCAAGATCTGGATGAAAAATTTCTCAGCCTCCATCTTTAGCATTCAGCCATGAACAATACCAGACAGCCAGAATCTTTTGCAACCACCGGGTTCTCTGCTTCTAGCAATTTTCGTGGGCCGAAGCTTGATTTCCCTCGCTTCAATGGTACTGATCTGATTGGATGGATATACCGAGCAGAACAATATTTCAGTCTGCATAATACTTTTGATGTTCAGAAATTTTCACTTGCATCCTTTCATTTGGAACAGGAAGCCCTTCAATGGTACCGTTGGTACATCAAAGCTCATCCCAAGCCAAACTGGACAGATTTTTGCCAACTCATTTTGCCACGATTTGGTCCTAGTGCTTTCGACGACTTCACAGGAGCACTCACTAAACTTCACCAAACTGGCACAGTGAGAGAGTATCAGATGGAATTTGAGAAACTAGCCAATCACACAGAAGGATTGTCTAATGAATTCTACAAGAGTTGTTTTATCAGTGGTCTCAAGGATGAAATCCGCTCAGAGGTCAAAATGTTTTGTCCCAACACAATGATGGAAGTCCTAGGGTTGGCTAAGTTGGCCAAGGACAAGATCGTAGCTCAACAACGCTCCAAACCCACCTTTGTTCCCTTCAGAAATATGGGTTCCCCACAACCTCCCATCACGCCTGCTCCTCAACCAACTCCTATCAAGCATTTGTCTGAAATAGAAATGCAGGCACGCCAAGAAAAAGGGCTTTGCTATAATTGTGATGAGAAATTCACTCGGGGACATAGATGTGTTCAACAAAAGCTCTATCTCTTGGATGTGGATTCTCCGCCTGCCTTAGAACTTGGTGAAGAAGCTACATATACAGTAGATGATCCGGTCGACATGCAACACCCGCCTGTTGACACCCCATCTCAGGACGACCCACCCGAGATCTCTCTCCATGCTGTAACCAGCGTCACCACCCCACAAACAATGCGGGTCAGGGGATACTTCAAGAATCTCCCTCTTACCATACTCATTGATTCTGGTAGCACTCATAACTTCATTGACCCTTGAATTGCCAAACAGGCTGATTGTTTTGTCCATCCTTGCTCCAACTTTGAAGTCATGGTTGCCAATGGGGGCACCTTACCTTGCAAGGGGAAGTGTCACAATGTGTGTATATCTATGGAAGATTATAACCTACGCTACGACATGTTTGCCTTGTCCTTAGGCAGATGTGATGTGGTTTTGGGCATTCAATGGTTACGCACACTTGGCCCCATCTTATGGGATTTTGCTGAACTTTGGATGCAGTTTAAAGTCAATGGGGCACAACACAAATTTATGGGCTTACAACCAGGGTCTCTCTGCATCATCAGTTCACATCGCCTGAAAAAAATTCTTAAGAAGAACTCACATGGTGTCATCGCTCAGCTCAATTCCATTCAGATGCACCCATCAATAGTCTCCACTACTTCCTTGGATAGATATACAGGTATCTTTGCGGAACCAATGAGCTTGCTGCCTTCAAGAGACCTTTCTGGTCAGAATGTAGCCACATCTACCTCTCAACAGGAAATGATGGCTATTTTGCATGCAGTACAGAAGTGGCAGCCATACCTATTAGGCAATTATTTCTGCATCAAGACTGATCCCCCGAGTCTGGAAAATTTTCTGGAACAATGGGTCTCCTCCCCAACACACCTACAATGGGTTATCCAACTCATGGGTTATCCCTATGTGATCACTTACAAGAAGGGTAAGGACAATATGGTGGAAGATGCTCCTTCTCGCACAATTGATGACCCAGTTTCTCTTACAGCTCTTTCTCTGCTTGTTCCAAATTGGTTGCAATATGTTCAACAGGGCTATCTCTTCTATGAACTCCATGCTTCTTCATCAACAGGGCACTCTCGGTTCTGCAAAATGTATGACCAGGAACAATGTAACTTCTTTTGGCCGGGACTAAAAATGACAATTCAACAGATGGTGGCTAACGATGATACTTTCCAAGTCAACAAGGGGGAACCGACACTCCTTTCAGGATTGATCAAACCCTTGCCCATCCCTACACAGCTTTGGCCAACTATTTCTATGGATTTCCTAGCAGCACTCTGGTGGTACAATACCACATCTCAAAGGACACCATATGAAGCAGTCTATGGACAAACACCGCCAGTTCTTCTTCCATACACCCTTAGCAGCTCCCCAGTTTAGGAAATTGACTCGGTTCTTAGAAACCGCGATCAGATTCTTCTCATTCTGCAGGACAATCTTCACATGGCCAGAATTCGCTGGAAACAACAAGCCGATCAGCACCGTTCTGAGCGCATTTTCCACGCAGCTGATAGGGTTCTTCTTCATCTACAGCCTCCCAAGAAATCCTCCTTAACACTCCAAAGGCGTCAGTGGCCCGAAATGCAAACCGAGGATGCTACCGGGGAACCACTCCTTCAGATTCTACAGCAATTTCTCCAACCTAAGCTTTGAGGACAAAGCTTTTTCTAAGGGAGAGGGTATGTCAGGAACCTATGTCAACCATTCTCTTTACTATGTTAGTATATTGTTGTTGGACGCATATGCTTTGTAAGTCGTCCCGTAGTATTTGTTGATCCGTAGTTTATATTAGTCCATAGTATTGACCGATAGTATTGGACGCATATACTTTGTAAGTCGTCCTGTAGTATTATATGTCCCATGGTTTTGACTCATAGTATTGGGCATAGACTTAGTATATAAGTGTGTGTTGAGGTCATTGAAGGCACCGTGAAGTTAATTGTATTGAGCTTGCTCAAAGGAGGTTGCCTCCTCGAAGTGGCCCGTGATCAATATAAAAGCGATTCTGTCCTATTATTTCTGATATCTCGTGTATTTGCATTAATTAATTATTGCAGGTACATCAAAATTATTCCGTCATAGCTTCTACCCATTCTTTGTTTTGAATGGCCTCTTCGAAGCAAGTAGGTTCTTTGTCTACAAGATCACACATCAAAGCCACATAACTGGAAAATGGCTTTGGTCTCTTGCTTTCTCTTGTGGAGCCTTCTGGAGCTCCATACCTCTCTGCATCTTGAATGATTTCTCGAGCCCAACCTAGTTTTCTCTTGCGGGAGATAGTCATGGATGGAGGTTCTTAGGGCTCCACCATATCATGATATTTTGGAGTCTCATCATCATCAGGAGAGGGTGCAACCTCTGCAACTCTAGGAGCTACATATTCTTCATATACTTCTTCATGTTGGCACTTTCTGGACTTCTTAATGGCTGCATATCAAATGTTACATCCCTACTAATCTCCATGTGATGATAGCCTAGTATATGGATCCTGAAGTCCTTGGAGACCTCACAATATCCAACAAAGATTCCTTTCTTTTCGGAAGGATCCAATTTGGTTCTTTTCTCTTTTGGAATATGAACAAACACTAGACAACCAAATATCTTGAACTCTATTGCAAGCTCTCTCTTGCACCCATCTATGAGTTTCTCATCTTCAACCTTGTAGCAAAGGTTGATGTCTCGTCACTCTAGGTGATCATTCTATCCCGTAGAAAGTCTTCTTCAATCTACACATATGTGGTTCTCTGAGTCCTAGAGGTTTCTCGATATATTGATCACACCATGAATCTAGCTATTAGAGAAACATCTTGTCATAGTCGAATTCCTCTTTAATTCTTGTTTATAGTTGAACCATCGTCACTTGTTCTATGGAACAAGTCTCAACATTCTTCATTTGTAGGTGATCATTTACAATACTTCCTACAAGTCAAGTTCAATAGCATGGTTAGAACATTTAATAGTTTCCAAATATATGCATACAAACATAAGTCACACTATCTTATCCAATGCTACAACATTCATCCATATCCCACATTCATATGGTAACTTTCTAGATGCCTTCCATCTCTACCATGACATTATTAAGAGCGTGCACTACACCCAATATGTCAATAAAGAGGTTTCACTCTATATAAGTAGCAATGGAATGTTGTATAGCACTATAGGCTACTTACCCATCACATGCATATCACTACAAACACACATCCTAAATAAATGTGTATACACCTGGATACTATCATTTAAACAAAAAAATGACAATTCAAATACTTATCTTTGTTTGTTTGGTAGGATCTCTTTTGATCCTAGTCTTCTTCCAGGGATTACTAGAAGGTTTGATGGTGAACTCTAATCCATCATCAGAGTTCCAGAATCAAGCTTGTATGTTGCTTCTCCTATTCTCCTAGTGAAACTTTCTTAGGGGAGTCCTTTTCATCAAGATTGGAGAGAGTGCTTCTTCTAACCTATCATGTGCTTTGAAGCACCACTATTAATTAACCATGTGTCATCTCCAGGTGTCACGGACCTAGAGAGACCAGAGAATAAAACATATTCTTCTATTTATTTCTTTGCTTGCTTCTTGGGAGGTTCTTCATCTTCATACATTCTAGTTAGGGCATCAAACATATCCTTTGGAGTCTTATTAGAGGACACTTGAGGAATCAAGTGATCTTTAATGGAGTCTGTTATGATCCTCATAGTCCTAATCATATCCTTCTTATGCTTCTCCTTAGATCAGCTTCTTCGGGTTCAGGTAAAAATTCTTTAACAAACTTGGTAAGATCATTCTCTTCCAGAATGATTCCAATCCTATACTTCCAGGCACAGAAGTTCTCTATGCCTTCTAACTTGTCATCAAGCTTGGTGCTTGGTGCCATAACAAAAAATCAAAATTTATCAAAATAAAAAAATGAACTCACCAAAATATGTGCTTGAATGAGTCAAGTATGCTGGTACACTTGGTTTCTGAAGATTCCAAAATTTCACCCTTCAAAATTGACTTACGAAATTCTGATCTGCAGTTTATGGCTTTTTCTAGTTTTCTGCAGTTTCTGGTCCAAATTCAAACTAGTGTTTGACTTTTCAGGAGTTTCACCCACTCAAAAATTTCGACCTTGGTACCAAAATTTCAATCATGGAGAGGCACACATTCCTATGCCAATTGCACTCCAAAATTCCAAATTTGTGAGAAGCTCTAATTTTTCACTTCTGGAGAGAGCGAGAGAGAGACAGAGAGAGACAGAGAGAGAGAGAGAGAGAGAGAGAGAGAGAGAGAGAGATTTACCTTGTGAAAGTTGCTCTTTTCAGGAAATCTCTGATACCATGTTAAGATTATATGCTACCATAGACTATATTTAAAATTCATTAGTATTCAATACATTATTCACAATAGCTGCATAATAAGGATCTCTAAAAGATGCACAATCACAAAGCACAAAACAATTTATCCTGGGAAACCCTCAAGGGGAAGAAAACCCAGCAAGAACTTCCTCAATATAGATGATCAAGTACAATGCCCCAAAAATATGTCTCACAAATAAGAGAGACAAAAAGACCAAACTATGAACTCAAGCCACTCCTCCTTCTCCTTCGCAGATCTCTCTCTTTCTCCTCTAATGTGAATTGCACAAGTGAGTGAATGTACAAATGAGATGAACTCACTCACTATTTATACTTTACTTTTCACTTAACTTTTAGTCCAACTAGGTCGGCCCCAATAAACTAAATGGGCTGACCTCTCTAGAAAGATTCAATATAATAGTTGCATTATATCATTTTGGGTGCTAACGACCCCACTTACAATGGAGAGTTAACCTCAAGACCTTTACATGACCAAATGTAATAATGAAATCCTCGAGCGGAGGTAAAACATCCCCAACGGAGTTACAATAATAAATTAACAGTAGAATATTCTTTGAATTTACATTAATTTAACAAGATGCACTCTGATCCATTGAATGAGTTTTCTTACCAATTGTCCTAAAGGCATATGCTAAGATTTTAACAATATGAGAACTTGGTCAAAATTCTTTATCATATTTATGCCTAATTTTTTCTGAACAATATTCATACACCTAGATTTTAACAATGATAAAAACAATCTGCATTTATCTCCATCACATTTAGAATCAAAAGATATATATTAAGCATATGTTGACTTTGATAGGCAATAGTGCATTTAGATAATGTACCTTCAAGGGAACTAATGAGGCTTTCATCAACATGTATACGTTTTGCAGTTATTCGACGTGTACTTGCTAATGGAGGTAAGGGGGTTGGAACTGTACCATGTACCACATCACCGGGATTCTCTAGAATTTCAACAAGAGATTGTTCTCCTTCATTCTCTTGCTAGCAGTTGGATGGTGGCAATTGGACATCCTCTTGGATAGTCTCAATAACATTAATGTATTCACTGCAATAAGTTCTACATGTAATGCCTCTCTAACTTCATCACTTGTATAACCACAAGAGACCCAAAGAGTATATTCATTTTGAGATGGTGATTCATTAGTTTGAGGTGTGAAATTCTAATTCTCAGCATATCTAAGAGATGAGTATACCTCACAGAGAAATAATGAGCAGAAAAGATGAATTAGAGTGAAACGTTCAGTAAAAATGAGCAGATAACTAATCATGCATGATAACTCAAATAGGAGCAGAATAATGTCACATGATCCAATAATCAGTATATTCAACAATGATGATACAATGGAGAGAATTTGAATCACACAGGAGAATTCAAACCTCGGTTGGTCTAGCATAGGGATTGTCACCACTCGAGTGCTCTGAAAGACTCAAACTCAACCAAACTAAACCTAAACTTAGTTAACTGAAGACACAATTAGTTAATTGACTAAGGCGGGTGCATTAGTGATTTTTTCATGCATAACAGTCAGGAATGGGCACATGAGGCCATAACTAGTGGCATTTGAAGCTCTAACCCCCCACAAGAGTCATCTAACTCAGGTGGACTGCACCAGAACACTTAGTAGGTTCCTATAAAATGGGAAACTTGCTAAAGTGGTCCTAAAATGATGCATGCAGGGATTAGAAGGTGGTATATGGATCCTGGATGACATCTGCACACCACTAGGGGGAAATGACATCAACAACTACGAGGAAAATGAAATAATGCTAGGCAGGACAAGGATGGAGTATTAAAATATCCTAACATGAGTTCACTTTACTTGATATGGGAATTGAAACATCCCCCGATAAGAACCTACATTTTAATTCCTGATTAGTTCCATGGGGTGTCAACTATTGTGGAAATTGAGGGGCCCTTTAGTGAATGATTTCATTTTCTTGTCATGAATTGGTAGGAAGAACTGTGGCATCATATATAATTGGAATTGGAAGAGTGTCCATAGAATGCCTCTAATTGATCATATCTAATATTTTATTTTCTTTATTTTCTTCAATGATTTATTGAGTCTTCTTATTCCTTGCTAAATTTATTCCTTGATTGTGTATATTCCCCATCACCACAACAATCATTTCAATGAAAATCGTCTATGAAGAGAAGACATAAGAGAAGAGAAGACAAAATCGGTACAAGATATAGCACCAAAAATTACAACAGTCTTGATATCCAGAAAGAGGATCTCATGAAGAGAAACTCATTTTGAACCATCCACTCATCCCAAAACTTGATCAAGGTTCGTTATTTGCACAAAACATGAAATCCAGGAGGAAATGCTAGCTGAGGATGAGGGTTCTGAAACTGAAAATCCTATAGAACTAGTACAAGAGGCAGAATTGGGCCCTATCATTAAAGACCATAATGATTTGACCAAAATTAAAGAACAAGAAGAAGAATTAAGGATATCAGATAAAGGGAAATAATCACCACAGTATGAATAGAAAGAGATTATGGAAATATCAACTGCAAAATTTGAGGACCAAGGAGTAGCACAAGCATTTAAGTTGAAATAGAGATGAGGTATACTATAAGGAAATTTCACCCCTTGTTACTTAATAAATGTAGAAGAGATTATAATGGGATAAAAAGGGCTTATTAGAAATTGAAGCTTTCATATCAAGAGAAGTCAAAAGAATTAATAGCTCTTCGAGAAGAACTGTATAAAGTTAAAAAAAGTAGAAATGGAATCTCTATTGGAAGCAGTGGATGCAACAAAGTGGTGGATGGTACAACAAAGGATGGAGCACTAGGTGATGGGGCTAGAACCAGTTGAGTAGATAAGGACCTTGAACAAGAATATCAATCCTCATAGAGGAGTAGGTGTACAAAAGAAGATGAGTGAGGAGGCTTATTGATCTGGTCAGAATTCAAAACCTGAAAAGTGATGTAGTTAGATTGAAAGAACGGGAAAGGGAGTTAGAGGAGGAAATTGTGTATTCCATGGACATACAAGAAAGAAAGGTACAAGATATTTGAATAGAAAATATCAGAGACCAGTATTATGCCTTGGAAACAAGGAGGCTTACTATGGAAATTAAGCAATTACAGTATTAAAATCAATACCTAAGTTATCTTGATCATGCCATGAGTAATCTATGACCCCCTTCTAATCTATACTCTGTATTTCTACAGGAACGATTGATGTCATTATGAATCGCAACATTAGCTTCAGGGTATGAGGACCAGATCAAAACATAGAACCAATTCATACAAGCCTTATCCAGGGGTAATGAGGAGGAACATGATCTACTATGTGAATTATACTTGCACAAATTGGTTATGGTAAACTTTGATGATTAGGATCCTAATCCCTATGTTGGATATATGCAACTCTGAGCATTTGTGTCCTTCATGAGGAATCAGTTGAAATTGGATAACTCTGCATCCCTTTCAAATTTTACTAAGTAGAAGGATGTTTTGTGGGTAAGGGGTTCTCCTGCACCTAAAAATTTGTTTGCATAAAGGGACAGAGTCATGCAAGACCAGTCATTCATCACTCTATTGGAAGCAGCTCATAATACAATTGTCAGTGCATGTAACAATTGGGTACCACTTCACATATTGGAAGCTCTGTTATGCTTAATAAGAAGGAATAGGAATCTTGACTCTGAACTGAAGAAGAAGGAACCTTTCACCTAAATGAGGTTCGAGAGAGCACTAGAATGCTTAAATATTTATCTTATCTACCTTAAGGTGCACAAGGCCAATTGGAATGGGCTCAGGTTTCATTTTCCTATATTTTGGAGGCCCATTTCAGAAAAAGAGGATTATGAATTCTGGTACCTTGTCACTAAAAATGTAGGATTTTATACAATAGAAAAAACAGGCTACTCTTCATATAAGTGGAATTATGAGTGTCAGGAAGGAACATCAAGCACCTATACTAGTGAAGCATAGTCCTCGTTTTCATGGGGACATGTAAATTCTTTGGTTTGGGGGAGATGACGAGCTGGCATTATCAAATACCCTTTTTTATACCTTTTTTCCTATAATTTGCTACCTTTCATGGCTGCACTTATCTCTTTTTACATCAAGCCTACACATTTTTAGCATTGGCATGAAGTTAATTGAGTTCTTTGAATATTTTTTGATCCTTTGATGTTTGGGTGTGATGATATACTTAATGTTTTCCTAAAGGATCATGGTGTTGTAGGTTTTTTGAATGTCACGGATTTTGTCAACTTCAAGGTGCAGAAATAGCCTATAGAATAGAAGCTATAGAACCGACTTAGAGAGCAGAAGTTGCAGAACCTATTCACAAGTCTACAAGAGTTACAAAATCTATACTTATGAGATATAAGGTTATTCCTTAAGATAAAATAAACTGACCTGAGTTTCAAGATCAGTTTATGCTGGCTAGAGAACCAAGTGAAGCGGTTCTGTAGCTATTTTGGGAAAACTATGGAAACTCTCTAGGTTCTCTAGACCGATGATTCAAAAAACCGGTTCCATAACCATGTGCTAGTTGGAAGAAGACATCAACACCCGAATTGTAGCTCATAACCTCCAGATCGATTCCATTAGCTGTGTAATAAAAATTCTTTTATTAATCTATACGATTTTGGAAGGATAAGTTAGGATAGCATGCTATGTTTGGTATTCAGTTTTGAATACTGTTGTAACAAGATGACCTTCAATCCTTAATTATAGGAATATTTCTTATTTGGCTAAATGGAGACTCATCCTATGTCTGTATAAAAGAGAATTGATCTCCTCTCGTGGGGATTAGCCAAGAATTGATTAAACACTATGATATACTGTATATTTCATCATATCAATAGAATTATGTTATTGTTGGATCCTTTCTCTATGAGTTAATAATATTCATATTGTGTGACTGATTGGTTTTCTCATCCCCTGTCTTCGAAGTTATGGCCCCCTTTGGTGGACAAGAGCTGACTGTAAATTATATTTGTGTAGGTTAACTTTTGCATGATTTCATTAGTTGAATTGGTGTGTGAATGCTTTGTTTTATTTATTCATAGCCCATCATATCTCTGGATTGGATTTGAGTGTTAGATTTGGTTATTAGAGTTCTTACTATATATTAAGAGATTGAATGAGCATAAATTGATGAACTTAGACTTGACAAATTGATTTATCCTGGAAACAGTAGATGATTCTGTAGTTATTTTCCATTCATCCAATATCTTAAGTTATTGTAGATAGTAGAATCTTTAATTTCCTGTAGTCACTTATTTCTCGTGAATGATTTGTTATTTAGTAGTTATCTTCAGTGAGTTTATTAGTTAGAGTAAGAACTGGATTGGTTCTCTTTTTGTAAACACAACTAGTGAATATTGATTTGATCTTATTTTAAGGGTTGAACTTCAGTTCTATAATAGCTTAATTTGCTTTCTGTATTTTCCATTCTACAATTGAGAATCTAGATTATGAAGGTAATTAGTGGTTTTCTATTATTGCTTGATAGGATTATTTAATATTTGTTAACACACTTTGGGCAGGGTAGTACTCTTTGTTGATATGATCCTCAAAACATAAAAAAATTTCAATCTTAGCCCTTAAGTTCCAGTGTCTAACATATATCTTTTATGGTAGCTTGAAAGTTTACAAAACCCCTGGTTTGATAATTAATGAACAACTATTTGATTGAATTCTAAGTTATTGAAAGGTAGTTAAAGACCCATCACACAACCAAAAAATTTTAATCACCCCAAAAAGGTAGGCACCCTTTGAAAGAAGATCCTTCCCATAAGAAGAGTTGAGGTTATAAGATAGAATGACTCTAAGGGGATCTTGAATTCCGAATGCACCTTAATGACCTGAAGGTCTTCCTTAGTTACCCACTTGTCAGTTGTGTTTCAATTTAGTCGGACCATCTATCATGTGCAAATCCATCATAGACCATCAAGGGGCTTACTGTACACCATGTACCCCAAACCTCATGAAGCACCCCCGAACATGGTTTAATCACTTTCTAAGTAACCCTTTGTTATCGAACAATATACCAAGAGCGGACTTGAGGCGTGATATCCCTAGATCAATGTGATACTATAACAAATAGAACATAATATAAACCACTTTCCTAGATCTAGTTAAGGATCAAGTAATTAGATGTCTTACCTCAAGTTTGTGGATCTTCTTCTTGAATGTTGTTCCAAGCTTCACAGTCGTCAGATCCTAGCTACAAGACCTGTCAAGACACACAGAACAGTACAAACAAGTAAAGAACATCTAAATAGTAACAGATCTAAGTAAACAGTTAAGCAGGTAAACTACACAACATATCATCAACGCAACGATATTTGGTGGAAAGCGTTCATATTACTATATAAATAGGGAAAGCACATAGAAGAGAACGATTACAACCAGAGCTTAACCAAGAAATCCTTCATCGTCTAAGCCACTGCCAAAGCCTCTCAAGGAAGTATGAGTATCCCAATAGATGAGTAGGGATCTCTCTAAGGTAATTTCACCAGCATGTAGACACTATAGATTTCCTCCCTTTGGTATGGGAGTGAGCTTCACTTATATAGGACTAAGTGGAGAGGGTAGGTTGAGATATGGTAGGAGAGAGAGGGGATCCTTCCTGTAATATCCCGATTTTTACCCTATTGAATTAAAATTGTAAATGATGTAAATATCGTTATTTAATCATGGTGAGGAGCTCAAGGCCAAGGCCCCGCCATCGATTTAGCTTTGTATGTATCAGCAATTAAAAATAGATGCCTATGGTTCTTGTGCTGGACATGCACAATGTAAATTAATACATCATGTAAATACAAATTTTAATGAAATACCCACAACTAGCTATGCAATGCAACAAAGAGATGGGGCATGATTTTTATAAGGAATATGGAGGGAAATTATTCAAACCCTTGAGCCAATAGTGTTAAGCCAAATTTCATGAGAAAACCCATAAACCACCAACTACCCATTTTGACTTATGGACCCAATCATTTAATTCTTCCAAGAGTTGGTTGAGGCAGTTAATGCCTTCGGAATGGAAAGGTATGGCAGGCAATTTCGTGTATGGGCAAGCCATCAACCTGGGAATTCGTATTTTTGCTTCTTGGGCAAGAAAACACCCACGAATTGCCTTCCCAAGCCATTATTCATGATCAGACTTCACTCTCTCACGTTTTGGAAGCTTGTCGGGCATTTCTCTCATGAAGTATGCTATAAATTCACTGGTTTTCAATCTAAGAGTCCCATTTTTATGATGGTTGGACTGTGGGGAAGAAAGAGAATCCATTGGGAAGCTCAATAGATAAGTTTGGATAGCTTGTTGTTTCCATTATTGTTGTAAAAACGTTTTTGAATTTCTAGATTTGGTTTTCATTTATGGAAAAATCGTTTTTGTGAACCCACCTGTTATCTCCTGCCTTAGAAATCATTTTTGAACATTTCTATCAATTGTGTAATTGTTTATATGTCAATTTCGGGTGTCAACCTGTCACGGTTTTTCCCAAAATTCGTGTTGGTTCCCTGCTGCCAGTTAATGACTGTGTGAAGGCCGTTTTTGGCCCTTGAATGCCCAAAACCATTTTCTGAATGCCCATAATCATTTTTCTGAAAACGATTTGCTCTCCCAGGGTTGTTTTCCCCTTGTCCCATTTCGTTTTTGGCTGCCCACATTTTTCTAAAATTGGTAGAAACCCCATTTTGGGCATCCTACTGTAAAAACGTTTTTCTACATGCCCAGCACTTGTGATTTTGCTGTTATGTGCATCCCTGTTTTGGTTTGAACCTGTGAGCAAGAAAATTGGAGTGGAAGTCGACAGAATTGGCTTGATAAACCTAGTGAGGGGACTAACCTCTCAGAAATATCAAAAGGGATGGCTACTCTTCTATGCACACCTTGGACAACACTAGAATGGAAGGTATCGCCCGAGGGACTGTGCATTGGTGAAGGGAATACTTCCTTGAGTGGGGTGTGTAAGCATTGTGGGTGCCAAGCTAGATAGATATTTTAGAGGTATCCATGGCTTTGTGCTTGAGCTCACTAGCTTAGCAATTCATTCCCTCCTTTTTCCTTAGCAGCCTGATAAACCCAACTGTGGATTGGTTTGGCTGATTTTGGTGTATTTTGGCTATGTGTGAGTCTGTTGTTCCCCTTTTTCCTTGTAGAAATCATGCCTAGCTCGGGGGTGGTAGTTGTATCAAGAGATTGATGAGCACAACTGGCCTATGGTTGGGTGGAATGTTGTAGTTGCATAGTTGGTTGCTCGGGACTACTTTGTTTTAAGATAAGTACTCTCATGTGTTAAATTCTGCAATGCAATTATTTAATGTTTGCTATGAAAATGTTTGAATGTATGCTAGATATGTAGATGATTTTAATTCCGCTGTGTTTAATTATAATATGCACATGTATATGTCTTTTTATCAATGAGTTCTACTTAATGGATATGGGGCTAGATGCACAGAATTAGAGTCATGTTCTCTCCCTATATCGGGCTGATGGGAGGGGACGTGACACTTCCAAGAGGTTAGGAAATGAATGCCAGCTCTCCCAAAGGGTCAAGGATAGGGATCCATGTCAGTAAGATTCGAGAATGGGCTCGAAGGAGATATTTTTGTCTATTAATTGACATTGTCGTAGTCTGCAAGAGGACAAGTTGTGACATCGCAGGTTGCATGAGGACAACTTGCAAGGACCTCTCAAAACCTAGTATAAATGGGTTTGTATCTCTTCCAGGTTAATGAATTAGTTAAGGAAACTTTAGGGATGTATACACTGAGTCTCAAGGTGGTAAGATTTTGGTGTAACAGAATTCCCCCCAAAGCATGAAGCTATTGAAATTTGGACAGGTGAAATGCTTTGACAGAAGGAATGGCAATGGCTTCTCGGATGAAGGACATTGCTGCAGTACAACTGACTCTGAGCACATAGTCTCATATGACTCATAACATGGCTGCCGACCAATATAATGCAGATCCATGGAAATAATGACCAACTGAACACAATCATGGCTACTAGATACAAGCGTAGATCCATGATGAGATGATAACACAGCCACGACCAATACAAATGTGGATCTGTGTAATATGACTCAAGTCGAACCTGCAATGACACGAATTTATCCATGTGATTACAAATATCTTGACGCCAAACATGGCAGAAACCACTTGATTACTGGTCATTGATGTATACTGCTAACAAGCGCGAGGGAAATCACCATTAATGTCAATGATCCCTAAGGTATCACAGTACATATCACCAAGCGTGAATAAATGAGTTGAAGTCGAATGCAAGATGAAATCTTTCAATCAAGAGTCAATGATGTAAACTCATGTTGAAAGTGAGGTAACCTGCCATTGAGGCATGCAGGCCCAAGGTACTTGATTGGTTTCTAGATTCAATCCTTGGATGATGTGTTGAAGTTGACAAGTATGAATCCGTCGAAGGAGGGCCATGATGAATCCCCCATCATCGACATGAAACACGACAAAGGATGTGTAGAGCAGATCGGATGGTACAGTAACATGCAAGACTGACTCAGAGTAGACCGACATGGTGGAAGGTGTACTGACTGCAGATAATGAGTGGTGAGAGTATTCTTGAACATGGGCATGGCATGACTTGGAAGTATTGACATGACGAGTATGACACCAACTCCTAATGCAACTGATGATGGAAGCGTTCTTTGAATGACTCAAAGGAGTAACAAGACTCAGGAAGTAGGTGAAACTCAAGGACAAACGGATGATCCAAGTACAATATGCAAATGCAAATGAGTGCGATGTTCAAGAATGACTAGGTACTACCACAGATAAAGAGTGTAACATAAAAGCTTTCCTTTTTCCCTATCATGAATGATGAGTGCCTCATGTGTTTTTTACAAGCTTGATGAGGGAAGCCAGATGCTCGGTATAGCTCATCTCATAGATGAGTCTAAACCTAAATATTTTTCGAACCTGGGGTAGGAGGGGTTTGTCCCATGACGGGCCCTTCAATGTTGAGTTTTAACGAGTCCATAGAAGGTGAAACTCGGTTGTCATTTCATGTTTAGAGAGTTTGAAAAGAACTAAAGAAGACTCCAACGGTCCCTTTTTGTAAAGTTAGCCTCATCGCTCGAAAAAGGGTAAAACAACGCGGGAGAGGACTCTTCCAGTCATGATTGGATGGAGTATTCCTTTTTTGTAAGTAGTGCCCCCTAGTCCAAAAAAGGGGTAAACTATCACCAGGAATATGACCGTTTAAATACTTTAACAAGCGTGAACGTGACAAGTTCGCTTGCCAATATTTTTGTATTTCAAGAACCTGAAAAGAGATTAAAGAGAGACTCTGGGGGGGTCCTTTTCCGTAGGAGTTTAACGAGCCCGGAAAAGTGATAAATCGTAACTCGGTAACTTATTCTCATGATTTTAAGAGCACGAGAAAGAACAAAGAGTAAGCTCGTCATCATTAAATAATTACAATCTAACGGACGAAAAATAATGACAAAACATTCAAGGGGTTGTTCATACCTGAGATGATTGCTTCAATTTGAAAACGGCGCAAAACAAATCACTTAGCGACTCCTGCACACTTGAAAACTAGGTCAAATAGTCACCCGGGTGTTCAAATGCAATAAAAATGACCCAAAATATAGCAAATGACCTAAAAAGCATCAAATATTTGAAAAAGAATATTCCTTTTGTTTATATACAGAAAAAATGGCCAAATATAGTTACCATTGTTCATTTTCCAAATTGAGGAGAAGAAGTGTCAATTGGAGCAAAAAATTCACTTGTCAATTGCCGGAGCTGTGCGCCACCATTTCACGAGCCGTTCGAAGCAGGTAACCCTAAATCTCATCTAGCATACTTCCAATGGTTTACAATTTTAATTTTAGTTCATTTTTTGGGTTTTGAGTTGGTTTGTGGAGGGCTATTGCATCCTCAGGTCGTCGTAGGTCTCCCTTACGGGAACTGCAACTTGCCCAGGTCGTCGCAAATCCCGCAAAGTTGGGTTGCGACGACATCACACTGTCAGTATTGACGGGGTGTGATGGTGGAAACGTCCAACCCCAAACACAAACCTAGCCCAAAAAATGAGGTTCCAATGGTTGAAGTAAGTTCTGATGATGTTAAAATGCTCCTTTTGGCAGGTTAGTAGCATCCAACATGGTCTTAGAGTGGCGTGAACTAGAACATGAGGTAGATGATGTGCAAGCCGCAAACGATCCGTTATGTGTGACGACACTGAGGAACTGTGGACTCCTCAAGTTCTTCCAGATCCATGGCATGAGGGCCCAAATTCCACTATTGGTGCACATGCTTCGATGTTGGGATGCGTCTCAGCAGCATTTCATGATCGGTGAGCACATACTTACCATGGATTTCAAGGACATCTATTTCTTGACTGGATTGTCCCGGAGGGGGGACAATGTGGCTCTTACCGAACCACGGGGAAGTGATTGGACCGTGGATGACATGATTCTACAACATTGTACTCCTCATGCCCGTGCCTCTAGTGGGAAGATTCCCATCAAAGAGGTACGAGATCATACGATGCATGCCATTCTTTTTACCATAGTGAGGATAGTAGGGAGCCAAGCGGCTCACCTAGCTACTCGGTCCCAGATGCTATATGCGGAGGACTACATGTCTCCGAAGGTCTTCAATTGGTGTGAGGGACTCCTCACCAACATTCAAGCTCAGCTGACCAAGTGTCAGCATGAAGAGCTCAAGCAGTTCAGATACGGGTCGATAGTGATCTCGCTTCTATTGGAGTGAGTTCCCCTCTTACGCCCGTAGGTGCCATTGGATGACATGCATCCTAAGGATCCTCACATGGCTAGATGGACAGAGGTGATGGCCCGCCATGGTGGGGGCCCCATCATCGGATATGGTCCTGAGTTCTTCACCTGGCAGGAAGGCCAACTGCTCATGGTAGAGGACTACCCGTATAGTGGTACAGATTACAGGTAGGACCGAGACTTGGCACTGCCCGGGGGAGAAGAGTGGGAAGACATCGATAAGAACAATGACCCTTGTACTTTTTAGTTTTGTGTATTTATGATTTATTTTGTTATAGTACTGACAAGTTAATAACATGTGTGTACAGACGTGGGCCCTGTGCGACTAGTAGGAGTTTTCTCTTCTAGCGAGGAGAGGAGAGGGAGTAGCCGTGCCCCTAGCCGCTCATGCTACCATCGTGGAGATGGAGGATTTTTATGAGAACCTATCCAAGTTGATGTTAGATGTTCCTGAGACAGCAGTGGATGAGTTACCACGACCCATGTAGAGGTATGCAGTTGGGGCATCCGTTTGTTTCAATGTGCTACTTCGCAAGGTAGTGAGGACAGTTGACTGCTTCCATAGTTAGCTGGACAGAGTTGTGAGACCTAGGGGTGCACGGGCCAGGCGTCAGGCCTGATGTTGTTATTATGTATGTACTGAGAGCTCAAAAGCCTCATATTTTGTACTACCGAAAGCTATGAGGGTTCAGATTTTGTAGAGACTCACTGAAAGCTGTCGTGCTTCAGATTTTGTACCAGCACTACTTTTTACGATGACTTATATATGTACAGACATTTCTGACAGATTTTATACATTATGTGTTTTAAATGGATGAATGATGTGATCTTGTTTACATGTTTGCTTTTATACAATGGATGATTTTCCAAGTTATGGATGCTTTATGAATGCATTATGTGTGTGAGATGTACCAATCCAAAATGAATTTGGCCATCGAGTCAGTAACTGTGTTCATGTCTCATGGGATGTGCAGGTATTGAACAGATTCAAAGAACCTTTTCAGAAGACAGACTCGTCTTAAGAGACGGAGTAGAGTGGGATCACGGATAGCGTAGACCCGGTTGAGATGGGAAACCACCAGTTGAGAATCCAAATGGATGACAATGTGGTTCATGCCCAAGGAAACAATGTCAGTTAGGGTTCCAAACATCGCCTGATACTCTACTGCGTTGTTGGTTGCGAATCCAAGATAATTTCCTTTTGACCTAATGAGCTCGCCTGTTGGGGAATACAGTACCCAGGCTGCCGAAGCAAGGTTATGGGTATGTTGGCTAGCTCCGTCTGCGAATTCGTAGCAAGTTTCCATCTGCACACGTAGACAGAACATGGTATAAGAAGCGGAAACAAGATCAAGACACACTAAAATAAACGCGTCACACCACACAAAAACACACATGGCATGTAGATTATATACAAAATGACTATGCATGAAAAGTTCAGGCATAGTACCTCTTCAAGTAAATCCCATTGCAGGGTTCACCTAAATACATTCTGTCGTAGTCCTCGAGCTCGTAGGCTCCTTTCTCCAAAACACGTTTAACAATGTAAGGTCCATGCCACATGGACTCGAACTTTCCTGCCCCCAGCTTGTCATGTTTTTGGTCGTAGGTGAGGACCAAATCACCCTTGCTAAAGATGCAAGGTTCTACTGACTTGTCATACTATGCCTTGATGCGTTTCTTGTGCACCTCGTTGGCAAGAGCGACATCTCGGAGAGACTCATCAAGCTTTGCTAGGTAAAGGAATCGTTCTTCCTCGGCAGTAGTGTTAGGAAGAAGTTTGGCGTCGAGTTGGAGGGACGCAATCTCGCACTCAATTGGTAGGACAGCCTCCAATCCATACACTAGTTGGAAGGGAGTGAATCCAGTGGCGGTCTTGATGGAAGTTCGGTAGGACCATAATGTTGATAAGAGCATATTATGCCAGTTGGACTGTGCGTACCCACCATACGTTGGACCATAGTTTTCAAGACCTTATTGAAGGCCTCGACCTGTCCATTGGACTGTGGGTAGTAGGGTGTTGAGTTTTCATGGAGAAAACCCAATCTATCGCTCAATTATTCAACCATGTGGTTCTGAAAGTAAGAACCATGGTCAGTAACTATAGACTGAGGAACTCCAAACCGCGCTATGACATGATTGAACATGAAGAGTGCGGTGGTCTTGCCGCCATTCGTGTATGTAGGCATTGCCTGGGACCAATTTGTAAAGTAGTCCACAACTACAATGATGTAACTATGCCCCTCAGCCAAGGTAGGCTTACAATGCATGAAGTCAATGCCCCATATAGCGAAGGGGGCAATGGAAATAACTGGGTGTAACGGGGCGGGGTGGGTGCGCTTTTTTGTATGAAAATGTTGACATGAGGACATTTTTTTGATACAATATTTAAATATAGACGGCCAATAATATCCTGCGCGAAGAATCTTCTGGGCTGTAGCCATCCCAAAGAGATGACCGCCACAAGCCCCATGGGGCGTGACATTCATTTAGGATGTGTTCTGAAGGATCCTTCCAACAGGATCCTTCAGAGGTACTGAGTCATACGAACGCGATCGAGTATTCAGATTGACCATCTCACTACACATCATGAGGACATGCGCGGTAGAGGATGCCTCTCCTTGGGAAGGAGAGGTTTGAGCAATCAATTGTTTATTTTGAGTAGGGAAGGGATCGTTGAGAACTGCGGGTATGGGTTTGCCCTTAAGAAACTTTTGAACTTCGTCTCTATGGGGACACTCTTTAGAAAAGTGGTCATCACCACACAGTAAACAAGGATACTTTAGCTTCCTCTTTTGTTTGGTGTCATCAAGGGTGCTCTTGTGTTCCTACTGGGTAGAAGATTTCTTAGGTTTCCCTTTGTTTTTCTTCTTATCACTAGACTTCTGAGGTGAAGCTGATTGAACAAAATTCACTTCTTCGGTGACAGCAGGAGTGGATGATTTGGTGGTGCCATGACCATCCTGTGTTGATGACGGAGAAGAACCTTAGGGGTTTGATGATCCAATAGTTTGAGAAGGAGGTTGGGTGTTAAGGGATCCAATGATGCCATCAGCTTGGGGTCCCTTGGGTGGTTTCGCGGGGTCTTACGTGTTACGGGGTGCGTTAGGAAGAATATCAAACAACATGCTAGATTGAGCATAGACTAAGTCTAGTAAATGGGCACGGGCGATGATTTGTTCCTTAGTGACAGCTCCTCCCGTGGAAACATCTCATGCTATGGTAGGTATGAGAGACTTCGTGAACCATTCTGCTAGGATTTGGTCTGGAATAGGAGCCTTAATCAGACGTCGCCTCCTTCGCCACTCATGTATATGATCTGAGATGTGAGTAGCAATATTTTGACGGAGCGAGGTTAAAAGTTCTGTACCAGTTTCATACCATATAGGCAGCTGGAAATGAGTCAAAAAATTCATAGCAAGAGAACCAAAATCGGGAAAAGAATGGGGTGGTAGTTCAGTATACCACTTGGCAGCCGAACCAGTGAGAGTCCATTGAAATAACCTAAGACGGATCGAGTTGTCCATCAAGGAGTTGGATGAACACCATAAATGGTATGTCATCACATGGTTTTTAGGATCCTCACTCGGCTTGCCATCGAATTTGGGGATATCTGATGGAAGTTTCACCGGAATGGATGGCCAATTAGTTCCATGGTAGATGGGGTCATTGGTCAGGCGAGATAGGTCAGGTAGGTCTAAAGTAGCCAAAAAGGGCAACTGCGGATTAGGCTGCGGGTACTAATAGTACTAATAAGGCATGGAAGGACCAGTGGGACCTTGTATCGACTGACCATAGGGTGTTCCAGGAGGAAACTAGCCATAGGGGTATGGGCCGCCCAGACCAAATGTAGGTCCACCACCATAGTAAAGTGGTCCATTACCATAATAAGGTGGCCCATTACCATAAGGTGGGGGTCTGCCTCCACCGCTGGGAGGGGGTGGGCCGCCTCCAAATGGTGGGGTTCCGCCACCACCGCCAAGGTAGGATGGGCCGCCACCGCCTCTGTCAGGAGGAGGTGGGGGTCCGCTACCACCGGTGGAATAGGATGGGCCTTCACCACTTCCGTCGGGGAGGGGGTGGTGGGCCACCGCCACCGCTGGAAGGGTAAGGGCCTCCTCTGCCACCTCCACCATAGTAGGGTGGTGCTTAACCACCACCACCAGGATGGGATGGTCCTCCACCACCACCACAAGGATGGGATGGTCCACCACCACCACCACCGAGATGGGATGGTCCTACACCACCACCACCAGGATGGGATGGTCCTCCACCACCACCACCAGGGGGGCGGTCCATGATAGCCGGAATGAGGTGGTCCTCCACCAGAAGGTAGAGGTCTGCCTCCTCCAGAGTTGTGTAGGGGCCCACTGCCTCCAATGGGAGGTGGGGGTGGACCAAATGGGGGTGGACGGACTTGAGGGATTGTAATCGGGGGTCCATGTTGTAAAACATTTTGCTTTCCCCATAGAGTGTAAGGATTTTTGGGGTAAGGTACCCCGTAGAGTACATTTCCAGGATTAAGTTGTCTCAGCACAGGGTTAAGATGACCTAGAGACGCTTAACTTGATGGTGGTTGAATTACGTTGGACGGTCCCCCAACATGGGATAATCCCGTAGTGGAAAGTCCAGGAGGTAAGGAATTTCCACTGGAAGGACCAATGGGAACTCCTGTTGCAGTATTATGGTTAAGAGACGGGGGTTTCCCCCCAACAACAACTTGCTGACCACTAAGTAAAGGTTGACCCAACACTGGTTGTTGATTATCCGTCGTGGGATTATCATTACCTATAAAAAAGGTAGGGGGTAAAAAGTATCCTCCCCATGAAGTTTGGGGTGGGAGAGGAGTAGGTGATGTAACTGTAGTAGTCACAGGTGTGTTGCACTATTGTCCTTCAACATGTTGGGTTGTCTGAGGTATAGGACTGGTCTCCTGTTTAGGAGATGGATGTGCAGGAGTTGATGGTTGACCAACCTCATAAGTGGTCACGTGTTGCATGGATGATTCCGGTGAATCATAAGACAAATAATGACTTGGGAGCACTTGATAAGGAGGTAACGTCAGGTCTGTGGCCCTTCATGCAAGAATTCGGTTTGTGAACTCTATGGCCATAGCACGTAATCGATCCAATTGTTCACGGTAAGGGGTCATGCGGTCGTTGGGAGTCCCAACTAGGTGGTGATGCAATGACAAAATGAGCCATTGGGTGGCCTAGAGATGATGTCCAATAGGTTGTTGTTGGACCAACAGCTACTGAAGGGCCGTCCTGGGGTGAGTTTATCGATTCCACTGATCCAGTCTCTCCCGGTAGAACGGGAGGTAGGTCTTGTGAAGTATAAGTTTGTCCTTCTTAACCTTGCAGGGGATGGGAGGCAGGTCAATCTAGAGGAAACATATGTGCTCCAACATTTAAAGTAGGTTTTTCCACTTTAGGTGACACGACCGTGGCTTGTGGGTCCATCCTTACCTTCGAAATTATCTACTGGTTAAGGGGATATTCGGGCGGCAAGTTTTGAATCCTACGGGACCTTCTCCAAGGAAAGTTAGCCAGAGTAACTGAAACAAAAGTTTCTCCTGAGTAAAGATAAATAAAGGAAAAGAAAACTAGACAAAACCCTACACAAACTAAGGCCACAAGCAAACTTATGTGATAAGAGTGGATTCAAAGGTCTGGAACCTCACAAGATTGTCAAGGCTTCGCAAATTGCTATATACTGCATGGTCCAACAGTAAAACGCGACAAGGAGGATTGGGACCGTACCCTTGCCTGAATACTCAATTACCTGGACGGTAGGTGCATAGTAATCTCCTCGAGTGTTGTTCTCGGTGTATTTCTCTGCCAAGATGGCCAAAAGGTTAACTCAGTTGGTCTCAGGAATCCTAAGGGTGTCTCCTGATATACTCAAGGTATGTGGGAGCCCAAATCCGTAGTGGTGCTATCTAATGCACAACCGTATGGCATGAGACCTTCCTATATACTATCAAGTATGTGAAACACCTTTCTATATATGCCAAGTACGTGAAACACCTTTCGAGTACGTGAAAGAGATTCGATATACCTGGTTGGTACATAAAAGAGCTTCGATATACCGATAAGTACGTGGAATACTACAATACCCCTGGAATACAGTGCTGGCAAATAATGAGGGCTTCCACGCTTAACGATGCCGAAACACGTCTCTAACTTACACACAAGTTACTAAAAATTTTACCCTAGTTCTACCGTTAGTTTTATCTAGACGGTTAGGTGAATGCATGAGGTGAGTACATAATCGTAAACATAATATAGGTCCTAACTACATGAAAGAAATACGTTTTTCTTTTGATGAACTCTATGTATGGGAAGGAGAAATTTATTTTTCTTTCCTTACTTCCAAAACAACAAAATGCAACCCAATCTTAAATCTACCAAAAATGACTATGAAGTATTCTTTTCCTTTTCGAGCGAAACACAAAGAATGACAACACTACTAAACCAAATCAAAACATGTTTTTCTTTTTCTTTTATCTTTTCAAAACAAAAAATGATGCTAAGTGATGAAAAGAGAGAATTCCTAAGTAGAGTATGCAAACTTTTCACTTTCACTACAATAGCCTAAAAGCACAAAAACCAAAAAGATGCATGTAATTTTCCAAGCATGGAACCACTTTTGCAAAACTTGATATCTGCTTTGAATTTTTCAAGAAAATGAGCAACTCATAATTCGTGAAAAACACAAATAATTTAAATTTCTTTCAACTTTTCCAAAAGATCAATAAATGAGACATTCCAATGCATGTACAATTCTTCAAATGAGCTGAAAAAATGATGGAAAAAGAGCACTTTTGATTTTTCCAATGGATGCATCAAAATAACAATTTGATAGCAATGATGCTTTTAAACACAAATATTGAAAAGAAAGATTACTTGTAGCACTTAAATGACCCAAAAAATCTCAAGAAAATGACGAGCACTCATATAGACTGAAAACACACACAAACACTCAAAAACAAATAGTAGCAAGTAACACTAAAGCAATCAAAGCTCAAAAAAAATGTATGCACAATGAGGTCTAGAAACCGATCCAATACAATGACCAGATCCGGCAAGGAGAGGAGGGAATGCAAGGGTGAGTGGATGCAAGTGGGGAAGACAAGAGTGTCCACCACTACCAAATATCAGACTTGTCCAAGACGGAACCCAAAATAAATCCAAGTGAAACCAAACACTTCAACAAACAAATCAAAATGGGGTCTTTGACTGGATCTTACAGCACAAAGGGGGTTTGTACACCAAATCACAACTCAAATAAAAAATATGGAGGGGGATGCCCACATGCCAATTTTGGCAGATTGACGCAGTTTGTGTTTGTACACAGAGCGACGTCGTAGTTTACCAATGCGGGAATTGCAACGATGTCGCAATAGACCAATGAAGGGGTTGCGATGATAGACCAACATACAGATAACAGAGATAAAAAAATGACACAGTGTCGCTTTGGATCCACTTCCCAGGTGGCGAGATCCAAATTAAAAAATGAATAAATCTCAAAACAATGAGTAATGAACTGGTCTGAAAATGATGAGTACAAACTCATAGGAGGGCTACAGACTCTTCAAAGTGAAGATCTAATCATGAAACAAGGCTTAAGAAGCAAATGGAAAATGAGATGGATTACAAAAGCAATCAACTGAAAATGACATTCAAATTGAAAACTACAAACAATGTTCTTCCCCTGTATGGTCGCTAGATTTGTTATCGGACAATCTACCAAGAGCGGACTCGAGGCATGATATCCCCAGCTCAATGTGATACTAGAACAAATAGAACATAATATAAACCACTTTCCTAGATCTAGTTAAGGATCAAGTAATTAGATGTCTTACCTCAAGTTTGTGGATATTCTTCTCGAATGTTGTTCCAAGCTTCATGATCGTCAGATCCTAGCGCAAGACCTGTCAAGACACACAGAAAAGTACAAACAAGTAAAGAACATCTAAACAGTAACAGATCTAAGTAAACAATTAAGCAGGTAAACTACACAACATATCATCAACGCAATGATATTTGGTGGAAAGCATTCATATTACTGTATAAATAGGGAAAGTACATAGAAGAGAACGATTACAACCAGAGCTTAACGAAGCAATCCTTCTTCGTCCAAGCCACTGCCAAAGCCTCCCAAGGAAGTATGAGTCTCCCAATAGATGATTAGGGATCTCTCTAAGGTAATTTCACCAACATGTAGACACTATAGACTTCCTCCCTTTCGTATGGGAGTGAGCTTCACTGAGGACAGGTTGAGATATGGTATGAGAGAGATAGGGGATCCATGTCAACAAGCTTCGAGAATGGGCTTGAATGAGCTATTTTTGTCTATTAACTGACATCGTCACAGTCGACAAGAGGACAAGCTGCGACGTCGCAGGTTGCATGAGGACAACCTGCTACTACCTCTCAAAAGCTAGTATAAATGGGTTTGTATCTCTTCCAAGTTAATGACTTAGTCAAGGAAACTTTAGGGATGTATACATTGAGTCTCAGGGTGGTAAGATTTAGGTGTAACACCCTTATACACCTCAAATCAATGTATCCTCTTCAAAAGGGTATGTTTTTCTTTTCGATTTTTGTAACCGGTAAAAAAACGTCTACGTGCACACACATGTCTACGAAATGCGATTAAAATTTTGAACGACTAGTTTAAATTATTAAAAAATATAATTTTCTAACATAAATTTAAAAAAAGTGTACACCCCAGTGCATTTTTTGTAGATTATGTTCATATATTTTTCTTTTCAAAAAGTATGCATTTATCACTAAATTATTTTATGTGCACACAAGCCACTTGCTAACTTTTCTTGAAATTTACAAGAAAAAGCCTACCATTAAATACAATTTTGGCATCTAAAATAATATTATTATTTAAAAAAAATTTAGATGGAAAGACAACATAATTACCTACAATTTTCTTTTTGGTTCCAGAAGGAAAACAAGAGTTTGGAGGGATTCAATTTAATAAATGAGTAAAAAATCGAATTTTCACCATCACTTTTGGCCAAAAAGTGTTACCCATCGTCATGGATTCACTCGCAAATGAATGTTGAGGATTGTCTTGGGTGCTCTTCAATTAGAGATTCTTCAAGCTTGTTGATTTTCTTCCTCAATTGTGAATATACCCCATCACCGCAATGATCAATGATGAAAATTGTCTTTGGTGCTCCTCAATTATAAGAAATGAATGATGGAGATGTTCTATGGTGCTCTTCAATTGGAGAGTTCTTGGTAACCTTGATGAAAAATATGTAGATTATTGTAGCTTGCTTGGATATGTTAGAATTATTGTTGGATAGGAAAACAACACTGCTTTTACAAAACAAAAGTGTACGTACATATTTTAATACAAAACACACACGTGTTACTAAGCACATTAAAGAGGTTTGGTGCACATCTATGGAAAAGAATAAATCACATCCCTCCATTTTCCTCTATCTCCCTACATCCATCTCTCTCCCTCCATCCCTCTCTCTCCCTCCATCCCTCTCTCTCTCTACCTATTCCTCTCCATCCCTTTCCCTCTATCCCCCCCCTCTCTCTCTCTCCCTCACTTTGCTTCCATCCCTCCATCTCTCTATATTTCCATAACTATCTATCCCTATCCACCTTTCACTATCCCCCCTCTCCCCCCCCTCTCTCTCTCTCCATCCATTTACCTCTACCTCCCTCCCCTCTTCCTATGTCTCTCTCTCTCCCCCCTCTCCCCTTCTCTCTATAACCCTCCATATATCCCCACCCTCTCTCTCTCTCTTCCCTCCCCTCTCCCTCTCACCTTCTATTCCTCCCTCCCTATCTATTTAACTCACTCTATCCCTATCTCTCACTCAATCCCTCTTCATCCCTCCCTCTCCCACACCATCTCTCTCTCTCTCTCTCTCTCTCTATATATATATATATATATATATATATATATATATACATATATCCATCCTTCCTTATATATTTCTCTCACTCTGTCCCCATGTCTACCTCACTCCCTCTCCCTCCCTCCCTTAATGTCCCTTTTCCCCTCTCTAGTGTCCTTTATTCCTCTCTCCCTATCCTAAATTATATCTCTCTCCTTCCTTCTCTCTCTCTCTCTCTCTCTCTCTCTCTCTCTCTCTCTCTCTACATCCCCCCTGTTGCCCCCCATGTCTCCCACCAACACCTTTTGTCACTCCCTTCATATCTATTTCCCTCGTTTTATCCCCATCTATCCCTCACTCCCTATAATTCCCTCCCTCCCCATTGCTCTCTCTCCCTCCCTCACTTTATGTCCCTTCCCCCCATCGTATTCTCTCTCTCTCTCTCTCTCTCTCTCTCTCTCTCTCTCTCTCTCTCTCTCTCAAACCCATTACCTCCATCCATTTCTCTCTCACTCTATCTCCCACAATGCCCTGCCCCCTCTCTCCATCACTTTCTCTACATATATATCTCTATATATTTCTCCCTCTCCCCATTGCTCCCTCTCTCTCCCCCCATTTATGTCCCGTCCCCCTCCTACCTCTCATCCTTGATTCCTCCATCTCTCCCTCCTATTATCTCTCACACTCCCTCTCCATCATTAAATCTCTCTCTCTCTCAATGATGTCATCTTATCCCTTCTCCCCAACCCATTCCTCATTACGCCCCCTCTTCTCTCTTTCACCTCATCTCATTTCCCTCACTTCAATTTCCCCCTCCTCCTACATCTCTCCTCCAACATACCCTATTCCTCCTCTAATGCTCCTCATTCACCTTTCCATCCACCAATTCTCTTTTGAAACAAACTATCATCCACTTCTTCTATTCCCTCTACCTCCCCTCCACATTATCCCAATTTTTCACTCTTGTCTCACTTATTGCTCCTAACCATATACCTCTTCACCACCTCTTCTTTTCCTAACCGTGTTTCAAGCCCCACTCCCCTATAACGCATCATATTCCCCTTCCATCCTTCAATTCATCTCTCCCCACTTGAACTTCCTAAATCCTCCCAACCCTTTGAGCCTTATCCATCCCCTCTCAACTCTTCTACCTAAGGTAAATTTGATGTGCTTAATATCGTGCACACGTTTAGCTATAAAAATCATGCAATCATTTTGTAAATCTAAATCATGCATGCATTTTCTATGATACCGAGTCAAATGGGAAGAGAAATTTGAATTTAAAAGGAATGTGCTCATGTTCCTTACCACCTAAACTAAGCCTCCTCACGTGTTTGCATGCCATCCCTATTCTTATGTGTCTTCTTTGGAGTTAGATTCAAATTAATGAAACCTATCCTATGGAATATGGTAAAGCATAACTAATTGGGCATTTCATACATTTTCTCAATATGCCTATGTTTTACCACTCATTACAGTATGCTACACAATCATATTTTATAAAATTTTAGACATAGATAGTATTTTTTTCTGCAGGTTCCTAGTATGTTTTTTTTTAATATTAATTGGAATGCAACACAACTCTAATAACTGTTAGTGTTTCTTCCATAACATTATCATTTCTCAAGAATTATAAAAATTGTTGTATGATGCACTATTAGTATCTAACCTCTACATGCTATAAAAAAACCTATTTCATGATCATTCATCAAGACCGTCAAAATTTGCACTCACACTTGACGTAGTGTTTTCGAGGTTTGATTACTTAGATAATTTAAAATTTTAAAAAATTACTAAATTTATTTTGGAAAAATAGTGCCGCACTAGTACTATTTGTTCTCTATATGTCTACCAATTTTTATGGGTTGATTCCATCATTTAGGCACTTAAAGGCCGCACCCACAGAGACATATACCTAATCATTCACCAAAAAAATAAAAAAATGTAATTGTTAGAAAAGATGAAACTTGAGATAGTTATGAATATTTTCAATAGATAAAATTTATATATTCAGAAACGTCATTCATTTTCCTACATTTCATCTTTTTAACTCAAAGCAAGATTTATTGTGTACATATCTCAAAATATCCATGTAAGTTAAGGGATCCCTATTTTTTCAATTTTCTATTGCATTGAACGCGTCAAAAAAGACTCCATTGCAGTAATTCTATGGACATTACAAAGCATATCTAATGCAACCTCCTAGATAGTTGGCATTGCATCGAGTTCAATTGGAGCATGACAATAAATGAGGTCGGAATGGATATCATGTTCAATAGTCGAGATCAGGGTATTTTTTAAGGATTCTAATATTATACCTAAGTGTAGTATTCTAGGCGATTATTTTGGATTGAAAAAAACATATATAGATAGGTAGGCAAATATCAAATATGAAACATACAATTTACTACTGAAATTTGTAAATTTTGGCGAAAATTATGATAAAAAAAACATATTTTATGTATATATAGGCGATATTAGAGACTAAAAATGACCAAATAGTGAATTTATTTTTTGAAAAAAAATCCCTAAAAATAGCCAATTGGTGAAATTTCGCCCCTAAAAATTACCCTGGTCAGGATCGCGGTACCTTCAACATGGGAAGGATGTGAAGAAGGATCGTGATTTCTAATCGACATGAACATTCTCTCAATTTTGCAGGCATGGTAGCACAACTCTTAATTACTTTTCCATGAAATTATGAGACTGGGAACTTGAGCACATTTATGGGATTCTCGGGGAAGCATTTCTGATATAGTTGGCTCAATTGGAATATTGGTGTGTTCTTTCGACCCCCTCTGCAACCATTTTGGTGCATTCAAATTATCATAATGCCAAGGTACTAGGAAAGAGGGAGGGCTCATCGATCGTGGCCTCTGAACAGCTGGAGAGCCAATCAGGAAGAAGGGGAAAATTCTTTTGATGTTCAAGATCTGATCAAGGATAATTTAGAGACAAAAGATGAGGCACAAGAAACTTCAGAAGAAAAGGATGAAACAATGACTCTGCCATTAAACGAAAATCTAGGAGAAAGGAATGAGATACAACTTCAATATTGATATGAAGGCGTTAGGGTGAAATCTGAGAATCTGGGTCTGCAAGTGAGTCAACGCCCATCAGTCCCAAGCCATCACAACACTACTCACCCATATGATGAGGCTCTGAATCCATGGAGCTTTCGATTTGCTTGGGATGAGGATGGAACACCTCATCACATTGACCCATCTAAATTAATATCTTTTCCTAAATGGGAGTCTGGTTACCAATGTGGTCATTCTTGTTCAATTAGATTGGTGAAGCCAATAATCCCTCCCTGGGCTCCTCCTCCTTCTAAGGCTTGGGCCTACTCTCAAATGTGGGGGAACAATAAACACTCATCATGTAGAGGAGGAGATCGGCTTGATTTTTTATATGAGATGTGATATGGAAGACTTAAAATTCCACATGGAGCAATTGGTACAAATGTAGAAAACTTTGTTGGACATCTGCTCATAGTGCCTAGGCATGGACACTCAACCACGCATCTTTCATATAATCATTCCTATGGTACCAAAGAATGCAGGAATTCCTTATAATGGGAGATATGATGATTCTTCTACTAGCAAGTAGCTCAAGGAACATGTCTGGTTTTTGTCCTAGTGTTTCTACAGCTCTTAGATCTATTCATAGGAATATAGTGTTCAGAATAGTATTTTTTCCAAATGTGGTAAAGAAATTCCTCATACATTTTGTAAAAATATAAGCCCATGTGGGTAAGACAAATTTTTATGATGATTTGGGTCTGGGTTGTTCTTCAATTTTGGCTTCCCAGGCCCAATATGACTGTTACTATTTTTGTACATTTTTTTCTCTTATAATATAGTTTCTTGCTTACAAAAAAAACACGTCAAAAGAGACCCTTGTTAGCTTGCACCATCCATGACATTTAACACCGAGTGTTATCTCATTTAGAATATTGAGGTTCATTGATTCGCTTGTTTGCACTTGATGACAAGTTTGAGATGTTAATTTTCTAAACAATGTATGCCATTAGAAACATATGGATACATTCTTCTAGTTGGACCAACTAAACATACAGTGACATGGTGGGCTCTTTAACTAGTTGGGTTGAGATAATTTGTAGCTCATTGATGTGGATTTTTCCCTGCAAGCATATAGTGTGCAAGTGAAATGCCAAACAATATAATAGGTGCTTCACATGCTCATAATAGAGGAAAAAGTTTCCTTTAGGTTCTTCACATGGGCTAGCTATCAAGAGAGCTACAAGCAAGGTACAAATCGAAACAATTTTCTACTATTTTTTATATCTTCTTTTATACATGAAGAGAAACAACATGAAGGATAATTCTTCAACATCTACAATTTGAATCTATATTTGCAATGACTATGGCTATTGAACCACGATGAATTTCTTCATTTAGAAGAGAAGATATATTTAAGTTATTTTTCCTAGCATCCTTACTCAACATTGTGGGGGGATACGGGTCACCATCCTTACTTGACATCACGTGAAGTGATGGGAACCCTCATTCATTGGGATATCTCCAAGTAAAATCCCTCCACGTCGAGTAACATGCACCCTCATCCCCTGGGCTATGTCCAAGGAAAATCCCTCCACACAAAGGCATCATGTGCAACATCCTTATGTGGTAAGGTTGTTGGCAAGATATATGGGAATGATGAGCTAGTACTAGTATTGGTAGCAATAGAGCTACAATCTCACTTATTGATCCAACAAAAGAAAAAGCAATGTTCCAACAACAACATAAGCAATAGAAGTAGAGGTCAGTTTGAAATATAGACATAAATGGGGAAATATGACATGCCAAGAAAGGTCCATGCATGAAGCGTTGTAAGGTGGAGATGTGTTCATAATTATAACCAACTGGAGTGAAAGTAGTACAGTAGGTCACTACCATGAAACTATATGAACCATAAACATTTAACATTAAATGTTTGTGAACTAAAGCTAATTTGAGCCTACGATTAGTTCATCAATATACTCTAGTCTAAAGTCTGTCTATGTTTGAAAAAAGTATACTCTAGTTTAAAGTCCATCTATGTTTGAAAAAATTATACTCTAGTTTAAAGTCCGTTTATGTTTGAAAAAAACATTTACTTAAACCCTTGATATGAGGTTAAATAAAACATCAAATGATTGTATTTGTAAGTAGTCTAATACTCTGTTTATGTTTGAAAACAACATTTGATTAAAACCTCTCAATTACCCTTTGGCTAGATATGAGGTTAAATAAGACATCAAATTATAATTTTATTACTAAAAAATTATGAAATGATTTGTGATTCGTTAATGAAAAATGTTCTTAAACTCCAATTACTGAAAACTAAGACAAAAACATTCACAAAATAGTATTTTTGACCCATGAAAATCTCCAAATCAATGTCACAAATCTAAACCTGCGAAAAGTTCCAAAATAGATACTTCGATACAAAGTAAATCAAAACTTTTACCATGATCCTTGTCTAATAAAAAGATTTTCTAAAAAATTGTTCAATTAAGTAACCGACATTAATGTTCTGCACCAAAATCACTTCAACCCTTTTTCTTTAGGGTGCGGTTATTCAAGGATCGACGTCTCCATTTTTTCACCCAACCACGCGGAAACATATTCCGACGAAGAGAAACCTCGACTTGGCTCAAGGTTTTCCATTCAATCGAATGCTCCCAGAATTTTCAAGATAGCCTGCACGCCATTATATATCGCAACACCCAACCCTGGAACTCAATACAAATCTTTGTAGCTATTTTTCTTACTTTATTTAATTGTTTAAAATTGTGAAATCTCAAGCACAATAGATCTATGGAACAAATACAACAATTACTAGAGATGCATGAATTAAAATGTATGGAAAAACTGTGCAGAAGGTTTGCAACAATAAAATAATCTCATATACTAATAAGATAGTTTACAATCTATACCAATGGCTACAATAAGCCAAGAAATTTGAATTCCAAAGGTGGTCATTCGAATTGATGCATGAGAGTGGCTTACTAGGAAGTTAACACCACTCGGCACATCGGTTAGCCACTTAATTAATCAATAATTGACTCTAATTGACTCTGAAACTGACTAAATGAGTCTAACTCAATGCAGAACTTCACTGATTACCAAAAACTAAGGGAGGGCACCATACGTCCGCAATTGAATTGAATGTTAGGTTAGAATAACACCAGATCAGGTCAAATAGTGTAGTAAGGCACCCTAGTTTCACCAGTTGGCTAAATAATGCGCATAAGTCTTGCAAATCACCCCCTGAATGGTGGAGGAGGCTCAGTAGGTGGCCCAGTTGGCTCCTAGAATGTAGGAGGAGGCTCAGATGATGGCCCGGTTAGCTCCTAGAATGTAGGAGGAGGCCCAGTTGACTGAAATTGATGATGTAAGCACATGATCGAGTCAAAATACTTAGGATAAGTGGATAATTAAGATGTAATGCTCAAATAAATGATGTTTGGTGTGAAAATGATCCAACACCCACTCTTAAGCTAATCTCATGGAGGTATAAAAAATAATAAAAGGGCCCTAGCAAAAAAGGCCATAGGTCACCCAGTACATAAATAATCCAAAACTGCTAGAAAAACTCCAAGTGAGGAAAGAGGGAAAAACCCAGTGGGAAAGAAAACCCCCCGTCAAACTGAACACTGAAGGATCTAATATGTCCTCACCATAGTAGAACTCACCCCAAAAAGTGAACGAAGGTAAGAGAACTTCTTCTCAGTGAATCTCTTGGTGAAAATGTCTGCAATTCGCTCTTTTGTAAGGCAATATTGCAGTACAATGGTTTTGTCATGCACAAGCTCTCGGATGTAGTGCATGTGGATCTTGATTTGCTTGGTCCTTTGTCTCTGAACCGGATCTGTGGAGATCTTGATAGCACTCTGATTATCACAAAATATGATAGTAGAAATGGTGCTACCAATATCAAACTCTGCTAGAATACCATCCAACCAAACTGCCTGAATGCAAGCATTGACTGCTCCTCGATACTATGCCTCTGCTGAAGATAAGGAAATGGAAACCTGGTTTTTGCTTGACCAGAAAATAGGCCATGTGCCAATCATGAAAACATATCCGGAAGTGGAATTCCGATCAATGCTATCACCTGCCCAATCTGAATCAATGAATCCAACCAAATCTAGAACGAAATCTGTAGCATAGTGAATGCCAAAATGTCTAGTACCCTGCACATAATGCAAGATCCTTTTGGCTTCCTTCCAGTGAATCTCATGGGGCTGCTACATATACCTTGACATATCACTCATGGCATAATAAATATCAGGCCTGGAGTGTGTCAATTATAGAATACTTCCAATCAACTGTAGATAAAGTGTAGAATCCACCAACGGTGTAGAATCACCATCCTCAAGACTGATTCCTGAGAGGAATGGGAATGGTGCCACTTTACAATATGCAATACTAAACTTCTTTAGCAGGTCTGAAGCATATTTTGACTGAGATATGGTGATCCCATCAAAATTCCGAGTGATCTCTAAGCCAAGAAATTGTTTCAACAAGCCTAAATCACTCATGTTGAATGCTAGATGTAGTGCGGTTTTTATATTTCTGATTCCTGTAATAAAAAGGTCATAAACATAAAGGAAAATGATCAGAAAATTACCTTCATGATTCTGTAGGTACACATTTGGATCCTATTTGCATCTTGCAAAATTTTGTGATAGGAGGAAGGAAACCATCTTTGCATACCAAGCTCTTGGGGTCCGTTTTAAGCCATACAATGATTTCTTCAATCTACACACTAATGTCAGATCTGATATGTAGCCTTCAGGATGATTCATGTAAATCTCTTCCTTCAGATATCCATGAAGGAATTCACTCTTCACATCCATGCGGTGCACTTCCTAGTGCTTAGATGTGTAAATTGCCAAAACTAGGCAGATAGAATCCATTTTTGCAACTGGTGCAAAGGTTTCAGTGTAGTCCACACCATAAACTTATGAGAATCCTTTTGCCACCAAAATAGCTTTGTATTTGTAGGTTGAGCCATCTGCATCAACCTTGGTTTAGTAGACCCATTTGCATTGAACTAATTTCCTCCCGGGTGGAAGAGAAACCAGCTCCCATGTAGCATTTTTCTGAAGAGAATTGTACTCTTCATCCATGGCGGTTTGCCATCTCGGATCTCAGTGGGCATGATAATATGATTTAGGATCTGAACCTATCATCAAAAAACATTTCTCAGATAGTAATGGATCGGAATATTAAAGAGCCATACCTGCTCTTTGAAACTCTGCTCGAGTTCTTCTTGGATCGGCAGGATTTCCAATGTTAGAACCAACAAAATTGAGAGTCTTTTCTGCCCATTTTGGTAATGGAGGGGGCTAATCTGGATCTAAATATGAACCTGATATTTCATGTTCATTAATGTCTGATAAAATATCAGAAATATCAAAGCACAAATTTTCATCATCTTCTTCTTGTAGAGGAGACAATTCAACAGTTTCTTCCTCGACTAGTTTTAGATCTTGAAGTAGTTCTTCAAATTTGACACTTCACTCGATGAATATATTTTTGGATCTGATATACATCAGTTTGTAGCCTTTTGATTCTTCAGCATATCCAATGAGGATGCACTCAGTACTCTGTGGATCTAAAGATCTTCTCTTCTAAGTCGAAATTCTATCCCATGGAGGCTTTTTGAACTTGAACTTTTGATCAGTGGAAGCTAAATCAACTCCAAGAATTGGTAGATGGTTTCTTGTGATCTCCTTTGAACCAACAGGGGTGAGATCAAAACCAAAATCACCAAAATGTGCTTGAGACTTGAACCCAAGCGAATGGTATTGTCCTCCATCTTCTATGAAACTCTGAGAACATGTGCCAATGATCGAACAGAAGTGCATAGGAAGCATGTGATCAAGGAGGGCGAATGAATCACCTCCAAAAAATGATCTAACCTCCAAAACATTCAATAGATCATTATTCTTCACACCAACAAACTCATGTGAAAGAGAGGATTTAAGGACCTCTTCATATTTTAGAGTATGAGCTAGCTTATCTTGCTCATAATTCAAAATAGAAGACATTGAGAACATGAGTGTTGAATATGTAGTTCTTCTTCATCTTAAACAACTTTGTCATGAGATATGGTTGAGGCCGAGACATCATTAAAGAGAACACTTGAAGAGGTATAATTGGGCTTGTTCTCCAAATGGCTAGCATGATCCTCTTTTTTATGCTTTCCAAATTCTCTATCCAAATTGGTTCATAGATCTCTTGGATGTTCAACATTATTAATGAGGTAGCGCATACTAGGAGACATAGAAATACACATTGCTCCAAAGGCTCTGTCACAATCATTTATCCAATTCATTCTCCTCTTTGTAGGAAGCAAAATCTCTCGTAATACCAATACACATGTCAAAAAGACATTGTCTCTTCAAATATGCTATCATCTTTGGTTTCCACTCATCATAATTGAATGGAGAGAGAGGAGTAATTACTTTCAGATCCATCGAAGAAGTTGTAATCTTTGAGAGAAACCTGTAGTCACAAACAAACAAGAACCATTAGGTCGACAACCTGCACTTTTCAAGTTGCATCCCACCTGGAATAGACTATCAAGCAAGCTTGAAGAGTCAAGAATCAATATCCAAGAATTATGTGGAAACTCTCGGCTTTTGGTGTAGAGTTGGAATTTTTGAGCAAACTTTCTCAATCTCCATATGTGTTTCTAGTGTAGAAAGCACTGGTGTAGAAGTGCAAAATCACCTGTGCAGAATCACTAGTGCCAAATCACTAGTGCAGAATCACTATAGAAAAAGTGTCTTGTCCCTTCCATGGAGCTCTGACACCATGTGAAATCTCAAGCACAACAGATCTATGGAACAAACACAACAGTTACTAGAGATGCATGTAGCAAAATGTATGGAAACACTGTGCAGAAGGTTTGCAACAGTAAAATAATCTCATATACTCAGAAGATAGTTTACAATCTGTAACAATGGCTACAATAAGCCAAGCAATTCGAATTCCAAAGGTGGTCATTCGATTGATGCATGAGAGTGGCTTACTAGGAAGTTAACACCACTCGGCACATCAGTCAACCACTTAACTAATCAATAATTGACTCTAACTGACTCTGAAATTGACTAACTGAGTCTAACTCAATGCAGAACTCAACTGATTGCCCAAAAATAGGGGAGGGCGCCATATGTCTACAGTTGAACTGAATGTTAGGTGAGAATAACACCAAATCAAGTCAAACAGTGTAGTAAGGTGCCCTAGTTTCACCAGCTGGCTGAATAACGAGCATAAGTCATGCAAATCACCCCCTGAATGGTGGAGGAGGCTCAGCAGGTGGCCCAGTTGGCTCCTAGAATGTAGGAGGAGGCTTAGATGATGGCCCAGTTGGCTCCTAGAATGTAGGAGGAGGCCCCGTTGACTTAAACTGATGATGTAAGAACATGATAGAGTCAAAATATTTAGGATAAGTGGATAATTAAGCTGTAAGGCTCAAATAAATGATGTGTGGTTGGAAAATGCTCCAACATAAATTATATTCATTTTTTGTTTGTTTGTTTGAATATTTTATTTTAGCTAACAAGAACACAACAATTTATATCAAGCATTTCCTATACTAACATATGCTCTAATTTTATAACTTAAAAAAAATCAACTATGTGGAGATCTCACTTAGAAAGGATCAAGGATTTATCTAGTTACACTTGAATCCATAGTTATGCTAGCCCAATAATAAAATTTACATGATCTCAACAAATGGGAATGACACATTTTCAATGAAAAATCATTGACCCATCTTCCAAGATCATGTGTCCACTCACTTTGTTGATTATATACACTACCACAAAATTGGCAATTAATGCCAGGTTTAGTGTCCCTTTTTAGTGTAATTGTTTCCAGTTGAGTGGAACAATTGGACACTAAACCTAGCACATTGTGGACAATTTTTAAAGCACTTGAAATTGCATCCTTTTTAACATCCCATTTAATTCCCTAAATATCATCCTTTTTAGTGTCCCAAATAGTGCTTGGTTTAGCATCCCATTTAACAACCATATTAGCACCAAGTTTAGTGTCTCATTTAGCTTCTTCTTTAGCGTCCAATTTGGAACAATCACACTAGGATTTGCTTTGATTTGATTGCCTAATTTGACACCAAGTTAACATCCATTTTGGATTCCATGTTTACTTCCACATTAGAACCAAGTTTGCGTCCATTAGCGTCCAACATTGCATTCATGTTTGCTACCACATTAGCGCCATGATTTTCTTCCCATTCCATGCCATGTTTCGCTTCCACATTAGCGCCATGTTTTAACTCCTGTGTAGTGCCATGTTTTGCTTCCTTAGCGCCATGTTTTGCATCCACATTGACATCTAGTTTTACAACCATCTTTGATACCACAGTAAAACCATGTTTGGCTTCCTCTTTAGCCCCACATGTTGCATCCTTTTTAAAGACTAGTTTTGCATCCATGTTTGTATCCACCTTAGTGCCATGTTTGGATTCTACAATGACGCCATGTTTGGTAACCACTTTAGCTCCTAGTCTAGCCGCTCCATTTTTGCTTCTCGTTTAGTGCCTAGGGTTTCTTCTTATTTTTCTTTTGTATGAACACCACTTTTACCTTCCCATTTGGCATCTGGTTTTGCTTCATTATTGGGTTCTAGTTTTTCTTCTACTTTGGCTTCTAGTTTTGCTTCTTCAATAGCACTAAAATCGGCATCCAAATTAGCTTATTTCATTAATTTCAATAGTTCTCATATTTCATAGCTCTCAAATAACATAATGAAACATACAAATTAATCATATATCACAATTGAAATTAATAGCATAACATTTATGAAGAAATTTAAAACAAAATTTGGACCACATTCGTCGGAAGTAGTAATTTCATCTTATTTATTAATTCTTCATCGAAAAATCATCACAACTTCCAATATATAAAAATTTACAAGATAATACCTATAACATCATCATTATTTTTCATTAAAAAAATAAAAAATAAAAGTAAAACATATCATGAGATCAACAACATCTCAAACAAATAATTATAAGTCATTATAATAAAGTAAAAACAACTACTAAAATATATATTTTATGGAAAATACCAACTTACCTTACTAACCATTTATTTGCTATATTTAGTTTCTTGTAATGCAATTGCTAATTATACAAACTTCTTCCTATATTTTATAATTGAAAAACCTTTATATTTACATTGTAGGAGTTTTTCACTATGAGATCTCATCTTGCGATTAGTGTTCTAGGATTCCTCATTGCTCAATCCAATTAAATTTCTACATGTGTCTGACGATGGTTTCATCATGCGGTTGTATCTCCTACTTCAGTACACCTACATGAGACAACCATTATTGCACCCCTGGCCATCATGGTGCTATCAACGATTTCATCTTTTATACTCTATCTCAATACATGCCACTACCATGATATGAACACTGGAGAGGTCCTACTTGATGAATGGAAACTGGTATTTTTCTTCAGGAGGGTGTGGTGCGAGAAAAAGTAAGGAGGCTTTGAAGAACAACTTACTCCTTACAACATGCTTGATCTCAGCTCTGCCATGCATAGTGGTGCCATAGGTAAGCTCTTCATATGGAACTACTCACAGACTGTGTTCTTGTGATTCTCAAGTGGCGGGTTTGCATATTTGAAGGTAAACAAGGTTTCTCCACTTGGGGAATGGGATCAACTCCCACAATGAGCGTAGTCGCACTGTCTCTGAGCAAATATTGGCTAACCATACTGTCCATGTGAGTGTTGGAGTGGCCGTGAGAGGTGAAAGTTGTGATTTCACTACAGACGGATAGAACCTAAGATCCCATATTGTTCTTAGCAAGTTCTGTAGCAACATAGTGAATGATGCCTCCAGTGAAGCAGCCTTGTTGGTACATCACGACTCTTTGGATGTTGGGGAAAAGGCCAAGAAGGTTTGTGAGCTGATAGTTAGTTGTGGGTATGTCCACTCCACTTTTAGTGCAGAAAATGACATAAGTGATCTTCGAATTTGACTAGCCCCACTCCTTGATGGCCTTGAAGCCACTTATTTTCTAAGCTTTGGCACCTCCACCACAACCATGTCCTGTCGAACATCCAATGATGGTGCCATGTATTTGTAGACGTTGGGATTATCCTTGAGGATATCCTTGGTCAAGTACATATATCTCTTGTTTATTTCCGACTTGTCACGCATGAAATACATGCGAGATAATCACATGAATATTAGCATATAAACACATTTTGATCCATGTTATCACATATATATGATAATACCATGCTTGAAATTACATGTGGAACTTACACATTCACTTGTATTTCTCCTTGAGCTCTATCAATTGCTCGTTGTTTGTGATATTGAAGTAGTAATCGGGATAATTGCTCTATTCAACCGCATTGGGAGGAGTGGCAGTGCTGATAGAGAGGATCATAGTGAGTCCATATATCCTCTAAGCCTTCCCGAATGCTTCCAAATCTTCCATGAATTCTCCAGCCATTATGTTTTTCTTGCTCTGGATACTCACTTGGAGGCCATAGATGGTACCACAAAACTTTAATGGGATGAATGGCTAAGTTGCAATCAACATTGGAGTTGGGAAACCAAAAAATTCGATGAAGAAGAGGAAGCAGTAGAATGGATATACACTAGATGGTGCCATGGGGGGTTCAATGCCCATGCATCCAATATTTTCTATGCTATATTCATTGCAATCAGCTAAGATCCCTCCCAAAACGTTGAGATCTCTCATTCCATTACAATGATGGATGCTTCCAATGGTGGTAGGGATCTACATGTATCACTCGCAATGCCTTGTATTGAGGTAATAAATTATCCATTGAATTTTGTGAGACCATCTCTTAATAGTGTGGGATAAAGAAAAGTAATTGAGTCTTACTTGAGTTCTTGGGAAAATTAAAGAAGATGACTTAGCATATGCCATAAACTATTGATGATTTGAAAGAATGCATTAGGGAAATTATTTGCAAAATATTCTACCAAGGAACTCACAATACCAACATTGATGTTGAAAAGGTCATATCAAGTCATGCTTTCCTTTCTTAGAACTCCTGCAAGGATGACCACCACATTTAAACCCTTCAAAGAATTTTCCAATTCAATTGGCCTAGTAAAATCAAGACATTTGGGACAAATTAAACACATACCTTTGAACCTTATGGTGACAAGGGACTAGAGAAGAGTATGAATTACTCTCTTGACTGCTGAAAGTACTCCTTACTGGTGGTGCAAAACATTTTACATTTCCATGGGATTGACTTAGAACAGTCATTTTCTGTAGGCATCATCAACTTTGTCTCCAAATCAACATAGTCATGCAGGATGGTTGTATTCAATAGGCATCATCAACTTTGTCTCCAAATCAACAAGGTCATGCATGATGTTGATCATGTTTATCCTCCAAGCTGAGGCACTGAACTTCAATCAATATTCGAGAAAGGCACTACTTCTCTAACTATTTTTCAGTCCCCGGATTCTATTTCACCAAGCATAGCTATGTACACTCAATTCCTATCATCCATAATAAAAATAACATTTCCTTTAATGTGAATAATTTTGCAGACTACAACATGAGATTTGTGGGTTCTAGAGTTGTAGCAATATCATAAATTAGAAATATTTAAGCCAATCCATTTCATCTCCAACGCAACTTTATTCAAAATTCTTAAACATTGTAGTGAACTTGAATTACAGTTCATTGAGTTATATTGCAGATGCAGATTACAAATTCCAATAATTGGTAGAGGGAAATAGAATAGGTTCAATGTGTGAAATACATCTTTTTTTATCATAGCTCACCCTCATTTTGCACTCCATATGGTTGATTTGGAGTCCATTCTCATGATCCCTCCCTCTTGCAATAAACTTGAATATGTTGAGATCAATCATAAATGAGGTAGGAATTGTAGCCACTAGCCATTAGACCCACCTATAGGGTTATTGGTAGCCATTGAATTTTGAAAGCATAATTGAAAATACATTTACCAGTAAAATGAGTGCATTTATCATCATTAATGAAATACATTATCCAACTATTCGAAGAATTTCAAACCAATAGTGAAAGGGCATAACATGATTGCACATTTTTCTAGTGACCATTTGTCATATTTCTTAACCAGAAGAAAGTCCCCCCAACATTGAGCATAACAATTAGCGAAGCTCACTCACTAGAGGGATACACTTTCCTACAGGGAGGTACATAATATTGTAAAACTTGTTCTTCTCAATGAGCTTTCCAAACACAATGTATTTGAGGGAACTAAGGTTGTGACTAAATTAACCTCCACGTGAGCCGACTTCTTTTCTTCTCTACATTTTGTTTTTTGTTTTTTCTGCAAAAAACCCATGTTACTTCCCAGAGTGCAATTTACAGAAGATGGTACTCAATGTAACCCATTGCAACTACGAAAATTGAACTGACTTGACTGAAGAGTAACACATACATGTAGTTGGAGTTGAAGTTGTTAGATTTAATGCCGTTTATGCTTCTCTTCTCTCATGTTTTTAGGGTACAAGATGCCTTTTTAAGCACACAAATAATCTGCTTGGGTAAATTAATTTTAGGAGCATTAATTTTACATTTGCTTATTTGGAGAAAACAATTGATGAAAAATCCAGGGTGGGTGTGATGCTGAGTTATATTGTGGGTGTGGATAAAAAATTCCAACAATTGGAAAAGGGCAATAGAATAGGTTCAAGGTGTGAAATACATATTTTTTATTATCATAGATCACCCTCATTTTGCACTCCATATGGTTGATTTGGAGTCCATTCTCATGTTCCCTCTCGCTTGTAATAAACTTGAATATGTTGAGATCAACAATAAACGAGGTATGATTGGTATCCACTGGCCATTAGACCCACCTACAGGGCTGTTGGAACCTATTGAATTTTGGAAACATAATTGAAAGTACATTTACAAGTAAAATTTATTATTCATTTATGAAATTCATTATTAAGCTATGTGAAGAATTTCAAACCAATAGTGAATGGACATGATTGTTAAACATGTTTACACATTATACTGGTGACCATTCCTCATATTTCTAAATTTGAAGATCGTCCCCCCATCATCGAGCAAAATAGTCAGCGAAGCTCACTTGTTAGAGGGATATGCTTTCCTTTAGGGAAGTGCAGAGTGTCATTAAAATTGCTCTTCCGAGGAGCTCACCAAGAAAACCATCTTTGAGGCCACTAAGGCTATGACTAAATTCACCTCCATCTCATCCAAGTTATTTTCTGCTCTGTACATTTTGCTTTTAATTTTTTTTGCAGAAACCCCGGGCACCTCCTAGAGTGCAATTTATAAAAGATGGTACTTAGTGTAACACAATGTAATTATGAAAATTGAATTGACCTGATTGAAGAGTAACACATACACGCATTTGAAGTTGAAGTTGTTAGATTTGGTGTTGGCTATGCTTCTATTTTCACACGTTTTTAGGGTACAAGATGCCTTTGTAAGTACACAAATAATCTGCTTGGATAAACTAATTTTAGGAGCATCAATTTTACATTTTCTAATTTGTAGAAAACAATTGAATACAAATCCAAGGTGGGGTTGGTGTAATCTTCATCCAAGGAATTACTAGTTAAGTGATTTCTACAAACCCAATACAACAAACATCTACTACATGAAATTTAACTGCAAAGATGTCTTTCACAATTTTGACCTACATACTGATATTCGATAACCTATTTCTTGTCTTCCAAAATAGAACACCTGATGGAATGATTATTGGGTATTAGAAAAAAAATGTTGACCAATGGTACTTCTCTTTGGCTCCTGTTCATCATTATTTCTCTTTCTAAAGTTTAATGGCAAGGGGGTGAAAACGAGAAGTTGGGTAACACTTCCGTGAGAATCGGGCGCCGAAGAGACATAGTGAAAGCTATTTGGCTGAATAAGCAAATTGATTTGGTTGAATAAGTTTTAATGGTTCATCGTTAGAAATAACGGAGACCTTGATTTGTGTGCGAGGCATTGCCGACCATGAAAAATGTCCGGCTTTTATTTATTTATTCGGCCGAATAATTATTTAGCCGAATAATTAATCAACTGAATTATTATTCCACCAAATAATTATTCCGCTGAATAATTATTCCGCCAAATAATATATTTGTCTGAATAAGTTTTCTGCATAAAAGCTCGGCCGCGGCCAGTCTTTCTCATTTTCGCTTGCAGGTTTCTAGACACTACTATTGGACTCGGCTCTTGTTGTCACTGCCTGCAGGCAAGGCCCGTCCACACCACCTTCTTGCCACCCGTCCATGTCTGTTGGTGGACTCCCACCACATGTCCGCGTCTGTTGGTGTTCTTCCACCCCTCTTGACAAACCATTCGCCACCCTATTTCGTCACCCATTTCGGCCACCCCTTTTGCCCACTCTGTTTTGTGCCACCCTTTCGGCTCCATGTTTTGCGCCATCCCTTTCGCCACCTTGTGCTGCTCATGGTGACTTGGATAGTGTCCGGTGCAGGGTGCTCATTCATCGCGGAGTTGGACAACGTCCAATTTGCATGGTGGTTGGTCGTCGTGGAGTTGGACTGCATCTAGTGCAGGTAATTTTCTTTATTTTTTTTTCTTCTTTTATATTATTTTTTATATTTTAATCTTGGTTCATTGTTGGCAGGTTCTGTTTCATTTTTTTTCGGTGCTCGGCTTCGTTGGGCTTCGGTAGGGGAAACTTTTTAGGGGCGAAATTTAGCTAATTGGCTATTTTTTGGGGTTTTTTTCAAAAAATAAATTCGCTATTTGGTCATTTTTAGTCTCTACTATCGCCTATATTTACATAAAATACGTTTTTTTATCATAATAATCGCCAAAATTAACATGTTTTGGTAGTAAATTGTATGTTTCATATTTAATATTCGCCTACCAATTTATATATATGTTTTTTTCATTCCAAAATAATCGCCTAGAATACTATACTTAAGTATACTTTTATAATTTAAAAAAAATACCCTAGGCTTCGGTCGCTCACGTTCGGTTTCGTCGTTGGCTTTCAACATTGAAAAATAAACAAGTATGCTTTTTAATTAAAAATTAATTATAGGTTTGCTCTAAAAATTAAAAATAGTTATGTTATTTAATTAAAAATTATATGTAGGTATGTTTTTTTTATTTTTCAATTTATTTCTCAATTTAATTTATGATAAGCCCAGTTTTTTCAGTTGGTGAGTTCATGAACAGATTCATGAACTATGTTCATGAACTCTTAGTACTATTTAATGTTAGTTGTATATTGTTGTAAGTACATTAAGCTTGTAACAACTCGTATACGTGCTCTTGTACATCAAGCTACTATGAATTTATGTAATAAATAATAAAGCATTATACTCTTACCACGATATACTAGCTCCACTGCGATTAATAAAGAGTCTTACAACTTAAGGTATGACCAGTCTTATTCTATCATGAATTACTACAGCCTATTTAATTTTTCACTCTTATCCTGGAATATTTGCTAATCAATTTGCATCACTTCTCCTTCCTTTTTAGCATAAGTTTGTCATACGTTCTTTAACACTTATCCGTGAAGCTTGTTCGTTTGCTAATTTGTGTCTGGCGCGCGTTTAGCTTTATTTTAGTCATACTTTACTTCATACGCGAAATACCAACATATAAATTGTTGAGAAATCATGGTAATTTTTATAATTTTTTTAATAACAAAACTAACAATCAAATATAAGGAAACTTTATCGAATCAATGAAACATGGGATTTAAAAAGATAATCTTTAAAGAAAATTCTAAGATGGTAATTGATCTCCTTGCTAATAACTTGTATAAACTATTATGTGAAATGGTTAGCCTTTTGGTATGGTGTAAATATAGATTCAAATGTCTTAAAATCATATAGTTTCAAACATATAAAGGGATCCAATAATGGTTAACAAACAATGTTATTTCTTCCAAATTAATAGTTTATAAACCAAAAGGATAATTCCTATTATTTTAACTAATCAGAGAGTAGTTAGTATCTTACGATGGTGCCAATCCAAGCCAGTTCGATGATGCAATCATCTCCTATTGTCCCATCCCACCTCCTCCTGACAAGCTCAGTAGCAGTAAAAATTAACAGTTAAAGAGTTGTGACCAGGGCGTACCCCTACTCTGTTATGATTCATCCCAAAGAAAGTAGCTAGATTGAGTTCATGCAATTGATATATTCCATTAATCATGATAGAAACTAACCTGAATAATAGGAATAAAAAAATAAAGGAGTTTGGTGGCTCATCCATATATTGATTTGTAACGCTATTATTATTTTAAGTTTAAACAGCAATAGCTCTCTATAATCTTAAAAACCTGAATCTTAATTGGATTTTGAACACGGCGTAAATGGCTCAAATTAAAGAATCGGCGTGCACCTCCCCTTGTTAACGCATCTATTTTAAACCCGTTTATCATTTGTTAAACCCCACTCTAGGATCATCAAACCAAGTAACAAAAGTAATTCCGCAAACCATTAATATTATCTCGGCTCAAGTTTACATAATCTTGGATGTTTATATTGGTTCCCACCCCTCCATCCCCCCCATAAACTTATAAATGCTTTCTCCCCTTTAACTTATATAATATAACACTTTAACATGTTCATGAACAGAGCATTGAAAAATAAATAGGTATGCTTTTTAACTAAAAATTAAAAATAGGTTTGCTCTAAAAATTGAATATAGCTATGCTGTTTAATTAAAAATTATATATAGGTATGCTGTTTTGCTTTTTCAATTTATTTCTCAATTTAATTTATGATAAACTTTTTTTTTTTTAACTAAAAATTAAAAATAGGTTTGCTCTAAAAATTGAATATAGCTATGTTGTTTAATTAAAAATTATATATAAGTATGCTGTTTTGCTTTTTCAATTTATTTCTCAATTTAATTTATGATAAACTCTCTCTCTTCTTCTTCTTCTTTTTTTTTTTTTTTTTTTCCCAGTTCAGTTGGTGAGTTCATGAGTTGGTGAGTTATTGATTCCTTGACATAAAGAAGTGTAACTTTCACTTAATATTTAACCATATTGGTTCCATTCATTTAAGACATCAAAAACACATAAGAGATTGGCACATTAATTCCTCATACATCCAACAATATTAGCTATACTCATTTTAAAAACTATTAGATGATATTAGGTATATCTAGGTCTTTATTAAAGAACTTAGTTTCTTTAGCAGCTAGGTCTTAGAATTTGTAGAATTAACATGTAGAATTTGAATATGTTATGAGTTGATAGTTGTGTAAGTGTAGATATCATATCAAATGGAAAGAGAGGAGTCTTCGAGGAAAAAGCGTAGGAGGTCATCATGTTCTTTGGGAGTTGGTGTCCCAATTGATAATCGAAGGTTGTCGACTTCACCTCGGGATTCAATATTATTGTATTGTTCACATTCATCCGATCATGGACGAGGCGATAGGGGTACAGATGATTCCCCTTTATCTTCTATGGGAGAACGTCGATCTCAGCCTTCTATCGGTATGAACATCAATCTTTTAATACATGTATAAATTGTATTTTTGTGTACAAAAAGTTTGTACATGTTTACACATAACTTTGTTTGTATTTGAAGCAGAGCATGGTTTAGAAGAGGCTCGTAATTCTACATAGAGGGAGGAAGATTGAGCAAGGGAGACAGACATGGGTGCAGAGCAAGGTTCCCAAGAGGCTCTTCATTCTACACATAGTGACGAAGGTCGAGCCAGGACGCAATATATTGAACTAGCCGAGGGTTGTACACCCATAACGACTTATCCATCTGATTTACCTGAGGAGCTTCCATGGGAAAGTGGTATTCAACAAACGACCCTTGGAAGCTGTAGATCTCAATATGACAAATTGCAATGTGATCTTTGTAGTTTGGATCTCCCTCCAGAGAGCAAACAAAGTTTAGAGATGGTTTTGAGATCATTACAAAAATTCATTGAGGTATACGAGGATCTTGGACCAAAAACATATGGTTTTGATGACTTGATGCGGAGAAGAAAGGCCCAAGTGATGGGTCCAGACAAGTGGGTTGTTGTGAAGGAGAGAGTGACCAAAGAACATGCCAACTCAATGTTTAACTTCAAAGAGGTCCTAAAGCGAAAAATGTTGAAAGTGTAATATTTTAAGCACCCTGAAGTTGCACATCATTTATATGATCAGTTCCTTGCAGCCTATGGTCGGGTGCCATGGAACGACGAGGTTTCTAATTATTTTGCCAGATTTTTTTATGCCGAGTTTTTTTATAAATATGGAGCCAGACTATACCGATATTCATTCTGACTTTTATGGAGTTGGAAAGGGGCGAATATACAATCGAAAAGGTTCTCTTAGAGATCCCACTACTCTTCGACCTTCACCTCATATATCTCGCCCACCTAGGCTTGTGACTTACAAATCAAAGATGGAGCCCACATCACAACTTGGGACAACTGCAAGGCATTCTGTTTCTGAAGGTTTAACGTCGGCATTTGTAGGAGTTGTTGTGGTATTGATTCGAGAGAGGGCTCGAGCCACTATTCGTAAAAAAATTGTTTACAAAACGAATGATGAGTTAGATGGAATGAGCAATGAAGATCTCAAGGCTTATGCTAAGGTTTGTCGTGATATGGCTTCGGATGTCCTATTTAATGACACATCAAGTATAGGAGAGGTTTGTGTACTTTCAATCTATTTACTTTTTTTATTCATTTTGAATTGAACTTTTTGTTACATTATATCTATGTATGATATTATGCCTTTTTTTTGTATGGTAATAAATACATTACGTAAATGTTTACTGGTTGCATTTTTCTAGAATGTTGAATGAACATAATTTTTGAGTCTCCACTAGTGAAAATGTAGAAAATGTAAAAGAGCATCTTGGAGAGGTATATTTATTATTTACATATTTATATTTATGTTTGAAAGATATTTTATCATTTTTTGAATTTTAATTTATCTATGTATCTTATTGTTAATTTTACTTATCCGTACAGGTTACTTTAGATTTGAACTTTTTAGATGATTTTCCATCTCTTGTGATCTAATGATTTTAATTTTTTTTGTTTCGGTTTTAAGTTAATTGCTTAATTTTAGTTTTTTTTGCTTGCACTATGTTTTATTTATTAACAAAATTTAAATTTTAGGGAAGAGAACATATGGAAATTGGCGGTGAAGATATAGGTTCCTTGATGGATGTGGATATTGGCACCGAGGTAATTTTGTTCATAATTGAACTGTTCTCTGATATATAAGTTTAATATTTTAATTTTTTAAATTTAGTTTAAAATTGAGATTCATAAATTGCTTTTATACATGTTACAGCTTGGGTCTCTTCGATCTCTTCGAGGCAAAGGGAAAAATTCAGTGGAGGATAGTGGTGGACTTGCATTTAGAGAATTTGAGGTAATTTTGTTAATAATTGAATTGTTCTTTGATATAAGGTTAATATTTTAATTTTTTAAATTTAGTTTAAAATTGTTTAAATAATTTATGATATTCATAATCCATTTTTATACATGTTGCAGGTTGGGTCAAGTCCAAGGGAAGACCCTAGTGGAGGATAGTGGTGGACTTCCATTTAGAGAATTATTTATATTGCTATTTTTTTATTGATATATATAGTAGTTGTTTTGGACATCGATGAGCTTTATTTTTGGATTATACATATGTACATTGAACTCACATATTCATGAATGTTTTGTTTGGATTATATACATGTACATTGAACTTACATATTTTGTATTTGCTTTAAATGATCTGACTTTTTTTTGTTAATTATTTAGCATATTTGGTGTGGTAAATATTTAGAATATGCTTTTGCATATTTATGAATGTATGTATTATTAAATTTATGTATGTATGTAGATGTAAAATATTTTTAGTGTTGAGATGTAAATAATGATAGGAATGTTAAGAATGAATGTTAGGAAGTTTTGATAGGTGCAATCTAAAGTTAGTAATGCTAAGAATGAATGTTAGGAATTGTAATGTCCCTTGTTAGGAATTTTATTAAAATGATAATTTTTCACTTTTTTTCCCTAGTTCGACCTTTGACTAGTTTTGAGCTCTAGGTCTCCAAATTGCTCCAATTGCTCCCAAATATTCTGAGAAGGTATATGTATGATGTTATAACATAAATATGTGTTTCAGGGATGCTTTTAGACATTTAAAATACTTTTGCAAATCCTATTTCGATTCTGGTCAATGGAGGGAACTTTACTAGTAATTTCCCTTTGACTAGTATTGGTCTACATGTCTCAAATTGGCTCCAAATTGCCTCTTCCTCTTCCATGGGAGTTACTCTTCCTCTGCATTTCAACATTAGATGAGTCATGCAATGAATAATACCTTTTGAACTCCCCCAAGTTTGTTACCATTCACCTTGAATTCCAATTGGTGAGAGAATGATGCCAAGTGTAGTGGGGAAATCTAGCCATATGTGGGTCCCCTTTCCTCCATGTGTCTTCATGATAAAATGCCACTTTGATTTTCACTTGTATATATTTATTTAGCTCATTTATTAAATATTTTTTCCATTATAATGTTCAAACATCATTTATTATTCCTCTTATTCCAAATTCCAAAGCTTCCACCCCAAACCTAGGAAACTAGTAATTTTCCTCCTTGACAATTATTTGACCCTTAGCATCAATTTGAAAAAATATAATGCATATTTCCAATGTGATTAGGCCATTGTGACCCAATGCCAATTTGGGATATGAAAAATCCTCCCTTCCCAATATTGCTCGTCCTCAAGCAATTTTAAACATGGGTGTTGAAGAACCTGCTTTCTGTATAATTCTTTGAAGTTGCCATTGAATTGCCCAACCTTGAGTCTTTGAGATTCCATGAATATTTTAGAGAGGAACCACCATGCTTGCTGCTACACTACTATGATAAAAATCACTTTATTAAGTGGGAAATCCATCTCCCATAATGCTTGTTTCCCCCCAAAAATTTGAAACCAGTGAGACAAAAATTATTCCAGGGTCCCATTTCTTGTACTACACCCCAACAATTAAGAGTTCTCTCCAACCCATACCATCAGATAAAAGGATTCTTGAATCCCATTTTCTTGTGTGCATTCTTCCAATCATCATGAGTACAAAATATATATCATCAAAGTACATAACAACATAATGAAAATGTACATCAAGGAGATGCTTCATCAAAGAGTCATAAAAGTGCTTACACTACAACAAAACCTGTGTTTAGCGTCTCTTTTCGCTCCCTTTTTTGCATCCACTAACACTTTTAGTGTATTTTTCATTATTTGTTGGACAAAATTGGTGCTTTTCCATGGGATGGCGCTTTTAATGGCATTTTTTGTGTCTTTTTTTAAAAGTAGACGCTAATTAGCATCCCAATTAAAGTCCAGAATAACGTCCATCATAGCTTCCAGAATAACGTCTATAATAGCGTTCATAATAGCTTCCAGAATAACGTCCAACATAGCTTCTAGAATAGTGCCAGGCATAGCTTCCAGAATAGCGCCAGGCATAGCACCAGGTCTAGAGCCAGGGATTACGCCAGGAATTGCACCAGGAAAATCATCGGACATAGCGCCAGGTATAAAGCCAAGTATAGCACCAGGAATTGCACCAAGAATTTTGAAAGGAATTGCACCAGGAAAACACCAGGCATGTTGACATAAGTAGCACCTAGATTCCAAATTTTTATTCGAGGTTAAACCAATAAAGTATTACATGAAACAATGCTAGTGTGATTGACCACACATCAAGTATCACTGCAATAATGAATAGTCGCTTGATAGATCTAGCTTAGATCTAGTATAGATATAGTATTTTATGTCAATTACATGCATATTTTATACATGTTTATAGAAAGGTTTGAGGAAGGTTTTTCTTTGTCTATATGTGTGTAGGTTGATCATTAAGTGGAGCTAGAGCCAATTCAACCTGATCTACATCAATAATGGCCATCATCAAAGGAGCGCTTATAAGCTAAGGTGAGTTAATCTTTCTTCCTTATTTTCTCATGTGTTGTATGTGATTGATTAGATCTATTGATGGAAACATATTGGTATACTGCCCCTGTCTGTCTTAGGTCTTGGGAAAGTGATCCAAGGGAGTTCCCATCTTTCCACAGGGTGGAAATATCCATCACACGTAAAGATGAATATTTTAGGGCCTGCAACCTCAATTTTTATTCCTAAACCCTGCAAAAGGCCCTAAGAACCATCCATGGCATTTGAAATATTTCAACAACAATCGTATGATCCATGTAGGACAATTATTCACTCTATATGAAATGTGTGGTGGTTTTTTATTGTGTTCATGATCTGTGAACGATAAAAGCTTCCTTTAGACCCTAATACATTTTTTCCCTCCTTGAACAATGTTCATGACCCTAAAAACCATCCCCGATGTACAAAACCATGTAGTGACCTTTGTCCCTTGACCATTGAGGTAGTCCTCCTCCTTTGAAAGTTTAATGTACTATGATTGAGCAAATAAACATAATTGGCCCAATCCTCTTCCAGCTCACTTAAAACATACAGTGTGCATGGTCCATGAGCATTAAAAGCCTCTTTTAGGCCTTAAGAAATCAGTGTCCCCCCTTGAACCATGCCCAATACATCGAGAACCATCCTTGATGCTTAAAAAATTGTAATGGCAACCATGCATCACTTGTAGGACAAATATTCTCTTTAGAGGTATGTGTGGTGATATTGGACCATGGAGTTTAAGGAAACATAGGGTCTAAGGCCATATGAATTTCCTAAGGGGATCATGGGACATTACAACACCCTAAAACACTATATAGGCCCTACATAGGGGCTCTTTTAAGTGTCCAAGACATGGACGCTCGATCCTCATCATTCTCATCCACTTCCTCACCATTCCTTATCATTATCGTCATCCTCATCATTGGTACCATCATCCTTACCATCATCATCATTTTCATCCTCATTTTCATCATCATCATCATCATCGTTGTTGAGGTTTTTCAAACCAATTAAGTTGGTTCCCATAGTCCAAGCCATGATTCAGGGTCAAAATATAGAGTCATACACCATAACAATTTTCTTTATGGATCATGGGCCATCCATAGGGCCCCTAAACATCACATGATTCCCGAGTAAAGAATCCTTAGATTACAAGTGGGGCATGATAGCCATTTTGATATTTACAACATTAAGGATGGTTCTTGGAGCCTAATCCATGGTTTTAGATCAAAATATAGGTTATTAGAAAAGGAAATTATCTAGGTTATTAGGACAGTCCAAGCCATGATTCAGGGTCAAAATACAAAGTATTACACCTTAATATTTTCCTTTATGGATCATGGGCCAAGCATAGGGCACCTAACCATCACATGAGTCCCACACAAAGAATCCTTAGATTACAAGTCTCAATACAAACTAGAAATAACAACAGGATTTTGTAAGGATGTGAAATGTTTTATACAGTGTTTGAAGGAATAAAATGAAATAACAATACAAACTCCTTTCATAAAACATTCAAAGGTATATTTTCCCTAAAATTGAGATATGTGTGCCATTAGGATTTTTTTAGCACATGAGTTAGGTTCATAGGTAATATGTGTACTTATGTGCAAGGTTGGAGCTTTGTGGGTGATATATCCATCATTTCTGTCTCTATCATTTCTTTCATCACGTTGTCTCTCCATTTTAGTACTCTACTTGCAATTTAAACTCAAGAAATTTTCTCTCTGTTGATTGATAGATTCGGGTTTAAGTTTTAATTTTTTATTTTATAGATGAACATCGATTTTTTAATTACTTTTCATAATATTGTTATCTAGAACGAAATCTCTATTGTTATTTTTACCGCATGCATCTCTTTAACAAAATCTGTATTGAAGGAGGTATCTATTGTAGTACAAGTCTTTGTCTACCAACTAGACTCTTTGGAATCTCACTCTCAAAATGACCTATGAGGGCATGTTGACTACAGTCAAAAGTTATAACAAGCTTCTTTATATTCAACAACAGAAATTTGAACAAGGGTGTCAGGACCAGAACCATGACTTCGTGAGAAATTTTTGGCTCAAAATTTTGCTCTTTATTTGGTGCTATTATTCTCTTTGGTCACTGGATTATGAGCAACGTTGACTCATAGAAATCCTTCTAAAGGTTAAGAAGAAGAATCTGATTCTCGTAGGGGAAAAAGAGCCATAAGCTGTAACATAAGAACTTGTGCAGAGAATAGAAAAAGGTGAAACTCCAGTGCAGCTTCAGGGTTTGCAAATCCTTCCTATTGAAACATATATATCCACTTTTTGTTCCAGAAACAAAGATAAAGACCACATTGATATGAAGTTCAGGTAATTGGACCAAATGGTGGAAGGGCATTTGAATAAGGGTATACTTCTTAATGTGGGTAATTTAAACTGGCTTGTAGAGCAACTCAAGACAGGAGGAACACTGATAGGGTTGTCAATATCATCTTCTGTGCAATAAGTTGTTATGAAATTGAGCCAATTGTTAGCTTGGTATGGGGGAATTGGTAGACTATGGTTGATTGGGATTTCAACATGTGAAACATACCCGCATTTTCAAGTATATCATCCTTTTATGGATAATTATTGGGACCTACAACCTCTACCTACTGTTTCCAAACCAACTCCAAGATTGTTTCCTAGGTTCTCCCTTGTTTCTTCCTTCTGCTTTCCAAATTTTGTTGTTATTTTAGTGTAGAAAAATAACATTTATGTAGGAAAATTCCTATTTTAGTTGACAATACAAATTTAGAACATCACATACCTTTTCCATTTCAGATTAGGTGCTAATTTTATCTTTAGTTAAATGCTGGTCTGTTTTAGACTAGGCACTTTTGACCTAGGCTTGCACTTGGAAATGTATATTGAAATACACAGTTTTGCATTGCCAAGGTTGTCGGGAATTCATAATTGAAGGGTATTTAACGTAAGAAACACTACAAGAAAAAAGGTCATTGGTGAGGGTCATGCCTATTATGGAACTTTAAGGGTCGTCACCAATGTCACATATGATGACGATCCTTAAAACATCGTCATTATAATTTCCTTTTGAGATGGTCCTTTAAGGTTCGTCACCGAATCCCTTTTTAGTGACACTTTTGGTGAGGGTTCTTAAAGGCCTGTTATTGATTATCTCTTTGGTGACACTTCTAGTGACAATATTTTATTATCCCTCACCAATACTCTTTTATGTTACTTTTGGTGACTGTAGAAAAATGTTTGCCACCAATGATCATTCTAATGGGTTTTTTATGACACTATGTGACCGTTGCTATATTTTTTGACAAAAGATAGCGGTTTAAGACCAGTACTATTATGGAGTCTTTCTAATTAATATGTTTCCAAGGTCATATTGGTCACAATGCCCACTCATAAGATCCATAAGCAATCTCTAGTGTTTTTCCATAAGAAACCACTAGCAATTTATAACCATTCCAAAATGGATCTATAAGCAATCTCTATTGGTTTCTCATAAGAACAATATATAAACCATAACCTAGTGACCTTTGCCATTGGTTCATCTCTATCTTCCTTTCTAGAACCATGGGAATTATGTAGTTCTCTAGTGCAGTTCATCTCTTTGGTTTATTTGCTTAATCTTTGACCCTCAATAGCCTATAAATGATAACTCCTTCACTATCTTAGCGTGGCTCAACTAAAGTTCCCTCTTTCTATGAAAAAGAAATTGTAAAGTGCATTTTATGAATCCACGAATTGGCTAAAACATATTTGTATTCGATATAAAAGTTATGTAGCCATCTTATCCCCTCCCCCATTTCCTAGGATGCCACTCTATATGCGAGGGGTAAAATTCCTTTGGCCATTTAATTCCATGAAATCAAGTTCCCACTTTTTGAGTAAAAGTAAATGTGTGAATCTATAGAACGCTTAAAACATCCTTCCATTGTATTTACAAGTTATGTATCCATCTTCTCCCATCCCCCATTTCCCAGGAAGCCACTATGTTAGGGATAAGCTTTAATGGGCCATTGAATTCAATGTTGTGTAAAATTATTAGAATTCAAGTTCTATTTTATACATGGAAAAAATGAGTTCATTTTAAATATATTCAAACATAATAAGCACTCTACATGGCTTGATGACTCTAATTTGTGTAAGCCTCCATTTTCAAATAAAAGGATATATCAATAAGGTATAAATGAAGATTGCAAATATGTGACCAACTATGGAAGTATTGACGTGGTGCATCTTACACCATAAACAAGAAGCCCCTTTATAACTTTATTTCATATTCTAATCAAACTTGTCAATTTGAAAACTGTCTACATAAGCACTAAGTTGTTTATGTTGTTCATGAACCGTTGGAGATGTGACATAGCTTCCCTCTTTCTGTTACCTCGCAAAGGACCAATTCTAGAATTTTGGGTTAGCTATTTATAGGTTGAGAATCCTTTGAGCTTGAGAAAGGATATTACAACTGGAAGCCCATCCTTATCAACCCTAGTCTTGTTGTTAAATTTCATAAAACATCCCTTAAAGACAAAGATAACCCTTTAATGTTTAACATGGGAATAATTCCTAGTACTATTTGATTTGATGGATTATGTGGAGCAATTAATTGAGTTAATTTTAATAGAATATGTGTGTGCCAAGTGTGATGAGCGCTAGGTAGTTTGAGGTTTATGTTTTCATTTATGTACAGGGTTCAAACATCCCTTCACGGTCAAGAGGCATCCAAATACTCATGGTGATTCAAGGAAGAATACTAATATGAATTAGGCTCTTATATTGCAACAACCTCTATCCACCAGGCCTATTTTTTTCTACCAGACAATATGTTGAATGAAAATAGTGTCTATATGCATGAGCATGTATTCACCTAGATCCATCTACTCAGAACCAAGTGGTATTCTCAGACAATTGGCATCCAATGACACCCCTTCAAGTATGTTCATGACAAGCTGACCACCACACGAGGTCCACCTATTGCACCAATGAATGATTCTTCATTTTGTTTTTTCAACTAGCCACTTCAAGTCCCCTGTCTGATAATTATTAGGATTGATAATAAAACCAAGGTACTTTAAACCAAAGTCGAAGTCCTTCAGAGGGATGTTCAACAGTCCAACAATTTTTCCTGAGGACTGTTCTATCATGCCAAAATTAAAGAGCCCATATTTTCCACAATTGATTACCATACTTGTTGCACAATGGTAGGTGCCTAGAACTTCTTTGATCTTAGTAGATTCCCTTAAAGAACCCGAACCAAAAATCAAAGATTCATCAACGAAAAGAAGATGCAAAATAGCAATTCTACTTGATATTTTAACACCTTGGATTTTCCCATTTCTCTTTGCTTGAGATAAGGCTCTGCTGAAGCCTTCGACCATTAGAAAAAATAGATCAGGCGGAAAGGGACATCCTTGTCTCAAGCCACGAGTTACCTAAAAAAGGTGAGGTCGAGCCATTGATGAGAATTGCATAGCTTATAGAGGTCACACATGACATAATCCATACATTTGACAATTTTTGTGTGGAGAATGAGATTCATGCTTTATGGCCTTTGATGGTCTAAACATTTATCTCAATTAGTCGATTGTCATAAACAAATTTCCCGGAAGAGCTTCTTTATTATTGTAAGGTGTACTTTTACCGCAGTAAGACCTACACTAGAGTTGCAACCAAATGAACAGTGTGCTATAAAGATAATCCAAATCCCCTAGGAGAGGCCTTTCCATGAGGAAGTGAAATTTAGTATAAAACCATGCCCAAAAATTCTTGGTAGAATTTCATGAATCTCAATCTTCTTCATAAAATAAGATATTTTCATTGTTAAGCTAAGGAAAATTTAGTAGATAGTTTTGTGAGACTTCATTTTTTTCTTTTTGGATCTCTTGTAGTCTTTTGTCTATTTCCTTTTGAGTCTTTTGCAGGTAATCTATTCATCAACAAGCTGGATTGCGAAAGATTCAAGCCACAAGGACGACCTTCGTAAATAAGGTATGGACTAGACTCTTTGTATTCAAGTAATTTGATAGATCCAGGGAAAGGTTTTCATTATTGTTTTTCTTTGTTCTAGATCCAAACCATCCGGACTAGGGAGATCGGTTGGTGTCCGCACCAACAAATTTATCCATTAACAATGCTTGTTATTAATACTGGTGTCAAGGACATTATTTCTAAACATGTTACTTATTAGATTCCCAATCATGTAAAAATGTTCTTCTTGCTTAGAATCTTTGATCATCTTTGTTCACTGTGCTATTATAGGTGGGGTTTAAATCTATAAATTATGCTATGACAAAAGACATAAATAAATAATGTATGATAATTGTGTCATTACAACATAAACACCAACTTCATCTGCGTATTATTATCTTAGTTCAGGAATTTAAAAATCTTTGGAGCTCATAACATATTGGTTGAATTATGCATCATTGATCTTGTTCAAGATTGCCAACAAGATTCTTTTGTAAGAGATGGATAACTATTTTTTGTAGGTTCCCCTTTTGCAAGTATCAACTTTATTTGTCTTCTCAAATCTTGTTCACCTTTTGCTATCTTTGAAATAATATAGTTTGGACACTGGCCCTTGCCATTGGAATTCTATATTTAGCAAAGTCAGAAATTTGCATCCTTCATGTAAAAAGCATGTAACGCTCAAGGATATGGATAACAAGATCGCAAGGGTGTCCAAAGAAAAGAAGAAAAGGAATTTGTTAGTATATTTACTACATGGCAAAATTTTGAAGGAGGAGGCAACAAGAAGTAGAACTATCATATAGATGCATGTGAATGAACTCATTGGAGATCCTAGTTTATCAAGCCAACTATTCCAAATTCAAGGAAATGTCCCACCAACTACCAGTAGAAACTATGTATTCAACTCTTCATTTATAAATAAATACTTTAATTCAAGGAAATGTCCCACCAACTACCAATAGCAACTAGGTATTCAACTCTTCATTTATAAATAAATACCTTAATTCAAGGAAATGTCCCACCAACAACCAGTAGCAATTAGGTATTCAACTCTTCATTATAAATAAATACCTTTACATGTCACAGGCCAAAAGCAAAAGAGCATGGTCTATTTTAATGAATGACAAGTCAAATGTGAATCCTATATGGACAATAACAACCAAAATATCAATGGACATATCGTTTTTGTCTTCATTGTATATGTTGTGTCCCAAATAAAAAATAAATATATAATAACAATCAAGTCCACTTTGAATTTATGAGCCTTAATTAAAAGATGATTACTTTTGATTGTCTTTATTGTTGTTAATTAAGAATTGATTATGTTTAACTAGCACTAAAACGTTTTAATCACGCCACGTATTACACCTTAAATAGTAATTAAATTTAATTTATGCTTGAAAAATAAAAATCCTAAGAACAACATCCACACTAAGCCTTCCTCAAAAAGAGGGGAAAAAGGGAAATATAAATTTTCCTATGGCTGAGGGAAGATTCCAAATATTCAAATTGAGAATTTGAACAAAAGAAGGCGCATCTCTTATTCCTCCTTTATTCAAACCCGTTCATTTCCCTCCATTTCCCTGACGATTGGCAATTTGCGTTTTCATGGCAGCAGAAGTACTATTCTCCCTACAATCCCAAAATACTTTGAAGAGAGGGTCATACTTAATAAACCACTTGAAACCGTCCTTAACCATGCAAATCCATCGAACATCGCCCTGTTTCAGCCATGCGAGGAACGCATAGCTTCTCTAGTTTTCCTTCACATGGTAAGTAGATGCTCAAAACTGTTTAATATTCATTACTATGTTCATCCCAAGTTTGATTCCGTAGAAAATATGTGTATTTTTAGGAATAAAATGAAATAAAGTTGCATTTGGGATCTTAGTTTTGGGTTTGGGGTTTGAATGTTGGATTAGATTAATGGTGGCATGTATAAAAATCGGATGGTTGGATTACAACTGGAAGTGCCTGTCTTTCATTTCCTATTCCTCATTCTCCATTTTCCTTTCTTGCATAACCCTTTATTTCTATGTTTTATTGAATTGTATAAGCCTTCATTGTTTGCAGATGGAAAGACATTCAAGAAGCCCTGTCGCCCTTACAAGGAGTGGCTAGACATAGAGCTGAAATTGGTTTGAGAATATGGGCTGCAAAACAAGAGAGATCTCTGGAGGGTTCAATAGACATTGAGTCACATACGAAATGCAGCGTGCATGCTTATGACTCTGGATGAGAAAAACCCTCGACTGATTTTTTAAGGAGAATCCTTGCTGCGGCATATGAACAGGTATGGATTCCTGGAAGAGACCCAAATCAATATTTATTACATCCTCACTTACTTCCTTCTAGAGCCTCCTTAAGACTCTCTTCTTCAAATCTGGCATGGCTATGTCCATCCATCACACCCATGTTCTCATCAGGCAACGTCACATCAGTTATTCTATTCTATTATATTCATTTCTATTTTTCAATAACCATATAATATTTTGCTCATCATTCCACTTTGATTGAGAAGACGCCAAATTACTTGTTTAGGGTATGAAATCCATACAAGATCCATATTACAAACATATTACAAACAAGGTATATTTTTGGGTAGTATTTCCTCTTACAAGTTCACTCTTTGACAATCCAAGAGAATATAAATCAATGTAGTTAGATTACAACATTCAAATCTGAAGCAAGACCCACAATGAGAAAAACATATTACAGGGAGACTTGAGCCCTGGCGGTGCCTATAATAGTGCCTCGTTTTCATTGATTCAGCAAGTCTCTTTGGTAAAACATGCTACTTTTGGCTAGCAGTCCTCATCGAGGGGCTATATGTTCTATCGAAGTCGATCAGGGCTTGAACCTGAAATCAACTGAATATAATATTTTTCTAGCATAGGTAGTGAGACCACCAGCTTTTGAGCCCAGGTCATCCATGTCGCTAGTGTTCAAAGTTTCCACGACATAATGTTTGGACAAACCCTATGCTGGCTAATACTGTTAAATGAAAAAGGCCCATCCTATTTGAAATTGAGAAAGGAATACTTATATATTTAGGGTATAAAATTACATATATGATCCATTCTACGAACATTTTACCTTTGAATAAAGGTTGTTATCGAGGAGTTTATATCCTGTCAATGTGACCCAAGATTTTGACTTAGCCTTTTTTGCGTAGAAGGCCATGTTAGTATGGGTAGTGATCCACCGGGCTTTGTACTATGTTAGGAAAAAATGTTCTATCAAAGTCACCCAAGGATTGAATACCCACCCTAGGACTTGAACCTGAAATCATCTCAACAGAAGACTGCTCAGCCCACCAGTTTTTCAACTCAAGTCATCATTGTTGCAAGCTATCAAACTTGCCACTAGACCAAAATTGGATGGACCTCTGTTAGGCCATTTTTTCAAGTAACTAAAATAATTGCTTAATCCATTTTAATCAGCCCCATTTATGAAATACGAAATACATATTAACACGTGCAGGTGCAAAGCATCATAGATGAACCACAATACAAACAAGTTAACTTTGACTACTAAGGACTGCTACAGAGGAGTAGATATTATGTCAAGTAACCCATGGCTTGAACTTGGATTTGAATCTCCATAGAATACCATGTTAGTATGGGTGGAGATCCCCTAGATTTCCACCTTGTTTGTCATCATTGCAATCAATTTGTCACTCTATTAGGCAACTCTACTAAGTAACAAGATAAAGCATCTATGCATTTCAATAAATCCACTTCTGTTTGTTGGTTGTCTTTCACTTTTTACGATGCATCTAGTGAGCTAGTGAGACTTACCCATCAGGAAGAGAGTACAATGAACCACATTTGAAAAATAGGAGCCTTGGTGGATGCAATAATGGTGTCTTGCCTTTCCCGACCCAACAAGATCTCTCTGATCCCATAACTCCCAGGCTCGAGAGAGTAAGGGACAATGGTATATATAGTGACCATACTCACCACAAAATCAACAAAGGTGGCTGGTCCTAAAATATGAATTTTTCTTTATTGGTAGGTAGTTTGTACTCTTGGGTTTGAGGAGCTCCGACAACTCCTACTGGTACAGGGCGTTGTTGTGTTAGCATAGTTAAAGAAGTACATGGCCTTAAGAAATATGTATTTGAGTCGTTACTTTTTCGTGCTTCCAAAAGCACTACTCTTCTTTACTGAGTGAAGTGAGTGAATAAGAATACCGTTGTAATGGATGATATACAGGAATAAATATGGCTCCCTAGGATGTAGCTTAAAAGGAAAAAACCAGTTCAGGAAGTATAATAACCCCCTTCATCTATGCTAATAGTACTGGCCATATCTTGCTTCATATATGATAATAGTATTGGTTCTCCTTGGTATGCTCTTTCTATATATAATAATAGTACACCAATGGTTTTTAAAGGGAAGATACATTACCCTAAACTTCCAGATACAGCTAAATCATGCAGCCATACCTCCTCAAAGATGTTGGAGGCAGAGTTAATCTTTCAAGTGGAATAATTAGATTGGATTAGCCCAATCGTTATACAGGGAAAAACAAATAAAGGTGGCATCTGCATCTGTGTGTTTACTTTCACAGATTGAATGAGGTAGAAACCAAGCCAGCCTTGGAGTGAAGCTCTCACGAGTGGTTGAGTGCTCAGGTGTCAATTTCTTTATATGGATCTCAACATCATAACCCTAGCGATCTCAACCTTTCTCAACAGTTTAGCTATTTTCGAGACTCAAAGAATCGATTGGATTCGAGCTCTTTAGGGTTCAAAATTCAATCTCCCATCATAGAATCTTCAGTAAAGATGTCAAACCCGCACTGATAAATCTCAGCTTATAATAAAAGAATTCATCCATCGATCTGAAATTCGCCCACCAAACTAAATTTAGATCGACCGAGTGATCTTAGTGAAGCGATGATACATTTCCAGATGGATGTCCTAGTATGCTACCCTCCACACAAATTAAGCCATATCCCTTCACACATTGCAGTTGAACTTTTATGCATTTACCGAATGCTCCTGATCCTAGTTTATCTGCCTTCGATTTCTCTCAAGTCTGCCGAGTTGTCATCTATACAAGAATTCCCAAGAATGCATTTACTGACTGCTCCTGATCCTACTTTTAATTATTCTTTTTAATATCGAGAATTCCCATGCGATAGTTGTCCAACACCTGAACGTAATTAAATTTAATACTCAGATTGACTAAAAGTCTACAAAGAAATGTCATGAGTGCTTTTCTTGCAGGTCTTACATATCGGTAAAACATGACAACGCTAGTGCCAAAGTATGGGTCCCTATCACTGGAATTCTTTTGCATTTTCGGCCACCTGAGAATGTGAAAATGTTGAGACTTCATGAAAAAAAGGTTTTAATATTTCTATTTGAACTTATAACCTATTGGGAGAAAACATGCCTTCAATGGCTAGGCCATTCAAAATAACTTATCCTGTGAGAATTATGAGTGTTTTAAAACAAAATCCATTGATGAGATGGTGTTTAAAGTGGTGGTATTTAAAAAAAACAAACAAATAAAACCTTTCAAGGCTTTGGAGTATTTCATTAAAATCCATTCTCTAATACTCACAACCCTTCTGCCTTGGATTCATCTGTTATTACATCGATTGGAAAATTTTACAATAAGAAATGTGTCAATGGAAAACATTGTCATCATTGTGGAATTCAAGCTGTTTAATTATCTAACAAATTTATTGAGTGTTCCCTTATCCATTTTTAGGTACAGAAAACCTTGAATTGATTTCTGCAGATTTGACTATGCTATCCAACCAGGTTTATCATTAGTTGAAGTTACTCTAGGCTTCTCAATGGATGGATTCGTCCAATTGATAATATTAGAACCGGCGTACTTTTTGATTAATATATACAAGTACTGATGCATGTTTCCCAGCCAATATATAGATATCAGTCCAGGCCGTCCTTAAAAAATAAAGAGTACCAGTTTCGTAAAATAAGCAAACAGAATACAAAGCCATATTAGGGTTATCAATCTATTTCATAAAATAGAATATCTATTTGGAGTGCCCTGATGCCTGAACTTAGAAAAACATGTACGTTCAAGCCATCCAACGGAACAACAGCGAAGTCAACGGTTGACTTCGCTGCTTGTCCGTTGGATGGCTTGAACGTACATGTTTTTCTAAGTTCAGGCATCAGGGCACTCCAAATAGATATTCTATTTTATGAAATAGATTGATAACCCTAATATGGCTTTGTATTCTGTTTGCTTATTTTACGAAAGTGGTACTCTTTATTTTTCCCGTTCTCTACAAGAAATCTAGGTCACAGATTGCACAAAAAGAAAACCATACATTGGCAATTCCTGTTATTGGGCCAGCAAACCTTCCAGGCCTGGTTGTTATTACGGAGGTATATATATGCGGGGAGTGCGCTGATTTTATTCAATAATTCATCGATTCAACATGACAGGGTACTAGATTCCAGTACCCAATTCTTTATGTAAGTTTACGTCTCTATTTGTGGAGCACCTTTTCCTTTTTCAAAAAATGAGAAGCAGAAAATGGTTCATTGTGTATAGACGTATCAGGAAAAAGGTCTGCACTCATGCATAAACTGTGCGGGACTGCAGTCGGGGTATCCGAGGAAGGTTGCCAACAAATACTGTAAAGGAATCTATTCTCATAAGGAAGAAAAGGGCCAATGTTTTACAATAAGAAATTTTTTCCATTGACACATTTCTTATTAAAACCCATTCTCTCTTTCTTCCGAGACGGTTGATTTCTTCCGAGACTGTTGATTCCTCTATGGACAATAAGTTGCCTACGGCATATTGACTCATCAACTACCACAAAATCTTTCATGAAGTCTTTGTGCCAACTGCCAGAAAACCATTAATGAAGTTGCTGGTTAGATTGTTCCTGCCTGAGCAGTGTAGAATCACGTGTTTTTTTACATTTTAATTTTCATTTAAAACTTTACATAACATGGTTTCTCATACCTGTACATGTAGGGTTTGCCGTCTCTTAACCTCATGCAAGGTATGTTTTCATTTTTATTTTTATCAGCACTAAGTGATTTTTTTTATCAACAATAGTGTTTTGATTACACTTTTTTTAATTGAACAAATATTCAGTAGGGAAACGAGGCACATAATCATAATCAACAAAGGTGGATCGATGGAAAATATGATTCAGAGAGTAAATTTTAATTTTTTATATTAAAGTTCTTCATGTCATAAAAAAAATAGAAAGTTAGAATTAATGGAAAAGATCAAACTTTATGAACAAATAATTAATGTTTAATGAAACGCAAATAGATAATCTCATATGATAGTGTCCATTAATATAAATTAAGAAGACGTGGGAAACACAAAAATGTAACCTTACTGCTTTGAAAATTGTGAAAACAACAGTTGAGAGCTCTGTGAAGTTGAGAAACGACATAAGACATAATGATTTTGACGGCTCCGACCATGAATAAAAGGAAGACTAATTGATTCTCAGAAATCAAATAATAATAACAATAATAAAAAATCATCCAAAGCAATAACAAATGTTGAGACAACTTGCTTTATCTCCTTTACAAGATATGGAGGATATGGTACCTTGCATATCATGAAGATATTGTGTCTTCAAAGATATAAGATAATCATGAATTATTAAAAGATAATCTTTTTGAATTAAATGTTTTTCTACCTTCATCTTTTAAATAAAAAAAAAAAAAAAAAAAACTACTAAATTGTTTTTAGATGTAATCAAATAGGCAATGAGGCCATGCACATGTATCCTTAGAATGATACAAGTGCTGCAGTATCTGTCTAAGTTAATTAATGTTATGTGATTGTGATAATAGCACAAATATGACATTGCTTGTAACGAGATATGGTAAATGTTATATAATATTGAGACAAAAGATGTAAAAAAAATTGAAATATAAAAGTTTAAATTTTGAATTTTGAATATTGATTTATTTATTACAATATAAAAGAGTTCTCATGATAAGAAAGTTTAATTTATAATTTTAAATTATTTCTTAATTTATTAAAAAAAACTTAGAATGGAATATATATATTATATATATATATTCATTTCTTATAAATGAATTATACATTTGAACCTATATAGTTATATATAAGAATGTTAATAAATGATATTAATAATGTGTACATCTAAACATAAAACATATGAAGTTTCAATGCTCATAAGAATAAGATATATGTAAAATAAATCATATAAATTCTGGATAGCTAAAGCAAGAGGTCAGTTTTATGTTTCTTTTCCAACCAAAAATTTGTTTTTAAGCCTATTATCTCTATTAGGAAAGTGAGAATGCTAAAGTCAAAGTGTGTTTTCTTAAGAGTTGAATATTATATTTGCTCATAACTATTATACATGATTATTGCTAATTCACATGACCCTACATAATTAATGATTTAAATATAAATACTAGATTAATGTGCATTAAATGGAGAGGAGACAAGAGGAAGGGCTAAAGGAGACCTAAATGGGTGGATGGCTAGGAGCACTGTAGAGAAAGGAGGTGTAGGTGCATTCGGTGTGGGGTTTAATGTTGGATGATAATTTATTCCAAGGGAGGTGGGTGCACTAAAAGGTAGGGGGACACATTTTGCTTGGGATTTTTACTAAAGGTAAGGGGACACATCTTTCTATTTCCATATGTTTGCATGCATGTGCATAGGATGGACATAATAGCATAATCATGATGAAGATAATGTCATCACATTCAACTGAGATTTACATAACCAAAAATTGTCTTAAACTGATATAAAATTTAAAGAGGATCATAAAGACATGCCTGGAATATAAATGGTAGATTTGCTATGTAAATATTCCTCAAGGCTTGAGAGTGATTTAGTAATGTTGTAGATGATGATTAGCAATTGCAATATTTATTTCCAATGTTGTAGATCACCCAAAAGACAATGTTTGTGTGGTAGCAATGAACCACCCTTAGATCTTCTCTTAATTCCCCCCCTCCTGTTTGTGTATTTCTGACTTCTTTGATTAATGCACTTCGTTAAACACTTTTGATGTCAACCCTTGGGTTTGTTGGTTTGAAGTTCATGGTTTCCAAGAATATTGCATTGACAAAAGAGAGCATAAATTGTCCCAAAGTGGCAACCACTATAACAACAGATAACAAATGGATCCAAAGGGATTTAATCACACTTTTTTAACAAGAGAAATGCATATTAAACACCATAGTTTGGCTGTAGTAAATAGTGGAAATTACAGCAGCAGAGAAACTCAAGTTTACCTAAGAAACTCCACATTTGTACGTCACTTCCCACTCTAGAAGACTTGTGGCTGCCTCAATCAATTTTAACCTCCAAATGTAGAAGTACTCTCCTCAAAGATGGATTTAACCTCCAAATAATCTTGTAAAAATCATGCTTGTCATCCTTCGTTGCATAATTTGTAATTTTCTGATGCCCTATTGACTATGCTTTGATGAGCCTACACTCTTTGTTAGGGCTAAGGAGATCACAAAGTTACATAGTAGGCATGCCTACAGAGCTGCTGGAAAACATAATTAAAATAGCATAGCATTTACCATAGTATTATTTACCATAACATTGCATGAAACAAAACTGTTTTCAGACACTTAATACTAAGCTCAATTTGTCAGTAGAAAACAAGGCCTTGTGATTTTTTTCCTTTTATCAAATTATCAAGAAATTTTGAGTTTAAAATGAGTTTTTTTACATTACATGTAAGTTGCAAAAACTTGATTGAACAACCTTGTCATTAGAGTTGAACATGGAAAATAACTGACATGTTTCCCATTTATTTTTCAGTGCTTATACAACAAATGGAGGAATCTCTTTGGGTGGAGTGCTAATTGGCGAGCACTGTTTGGAGGGCCATTTAAAGAGCAAGCCACAACTTCTATGAGAAAGGTATCAACTCTCAAGTAAAAAGTTAAAATTGTGTTTTTCGTCATTGTGTCAAAAGTTTGTTTATTCAAGGTATTAAAATGGAATTATTAGGCTGAGGCATATGTTGCACGATACTCCCCATGAGGCTGTAGCTATATTTGATTCCCATAGGTACACTGTGTCATTACAAATAACTACAAATAAAGATAAAAAATAGAGAAATGGTGAATTGTCCAAATAAAAAAAAGTCAAATATCTATTACCTTTTCCCAAATTTGACCCTTTCTCCCATACAAAAATGCAGATGATACTCCCAGCATAGCCCCTGCATATTCTGCTAATATTGTCCTGGAAATTGTGACAATACATTGTTATGTTAAAGTTTTGACAACAAATTGCTATGTTAAAGTCTTCTAAAACAACCCATTATATAGAAAAAGGTATGTCAAATTTACAATTAGGCAAGAAGAGAGTCACAAGATTTAAAAGCAAAAGTGAGAATAAGCTTTGTATAGACACTTCTTGCACTTGATCAGCAAGGACAAATTTCAAGGATAAAAATTACCAAGAGTCTTATGTTAGTAGGATAAGTACACTTTATATGTGGTTACTATCTGTTGATGAGGTAATGTTTATATTCATGGTTGTAAAATTCGTGAGAATGCATAAATTATCACACTAATATTTGCAATATAACACAAAATATGCATATTATGTAATGAAATTAATACTAATATTTTAAATTGATTATTTCTTGTTGTTTGCAGAAAAATGGTGAAGATGACTTAGATGATCTAGATTATGTTGTCATCGATGTACCAAAGAAAGATATTGCTGATAATGATGCAAATGGATGAGATGAAAATGATGATGAATATGATGTTGGGATAGATGAGGATGAGGATGATGATGATGATGATGATAATGGTGGTGGTGATGATGATGATGATAATGGTGGTGATGATGATGATGATGATGGTAGCCATTGATGCTACTATTGAGATTGTGGATGTTTATTGCTTTCTGGATGTTACTAGACACATATTCTTATTTTTTGTGATGATCCAAGTTCATATTAAATTCTGGGTCATTTTGATTTGTATGGTGGATTTATGTTCATATAAACTTTGATTATCCTTGATCATTTTGACATTTCTACATATGGATATTAAAAAAGATATTTCTTGTGATATTGGTATTTTCACTATATATATTGTTCACTTGTTCTTTTAACCTTAATATGATGATATGTATGATAGGTTATTGATGTGATGGTGTTTTATAATTTCACTTCTTTTGATGAAATATAATGGTGATGTTATCGTTATTATATTGTAAATTTGTTTATATTAGAAATTGTGGATGATCTTTTCATGGAAAATTAATATATATAATGTTACTACTTTGTATAAATGTTGTCTATTTGTGTTAAATTTTCTTCACAAATGCTATGCAATTAATTTCAATAATGGTATCTACAATTAATTTGAATGTTTCATTATGCTATTTCAGAACTATGAAGTAAATAATATATGAGAACTATTGAAACTAATGAAATAATTATAATAATTTGATATAATAAATATATTAGCAGACAATTGGATATAGTTGTAGGTGTTAAATAGCAAGCCTAATGTGGTGCTAATCAGGAAGCAAAATATGAAGCAAAACTAGGAGCTAAAATGGAAGCCCACTGTCATAGATCCAGAAGCAACATTGGATGCAATACCTAGCGCTAAGTTGGAAGTAATTTCTGATGCTAAAGTAGAATCCAAACCAGAAGCTAAACTAGTGGCTAACAAAGAGGCAAAATTAGATGCTTAATGCGAAGCTAAATGTGGTGTTCATGAGGTAGTAAAACAAAAAGAAATTCAAGGAGCTAAATGGGAAGCAAAATGTGGCGTTAGTGTGGGAGTGAAAATGGACGATAAATTGGTAGCAAAACATGGTGCTAATGTTAACATAAATAGAGATGCAAAACTAGGTGTTAAAAATGATGCAACACTTGACGAAAATGAGGAATCCAAACACGACGTTGATATGGTAGCAAAATAAGATGTTACTTTGGATGCAAAACATGGCGCTACATAGGGAGCAAAATATGGTGCAACAATAGAAGAAAAAATTGGCACCATTTTGGTAGCAAAACACGATGTAAAAAAGGAAGCAAAAATTGGTGCAAAAATAGAAGCGAAAATTGGTGCATATTGGAAGTAAAACGTGGTGCGAAATGGGATGCTAAAGTGGTAGCACATATGGATGCAATATTGGATGTTAATTTGGATGCAAATATGGCGCGAATGTAGCTGCAAACATAAATGCTAACATGACGCTTTTAAGGATGCAAATAGGGTGCTAATGGGGATGTCATTTAGGAAGTAAAATATGACGATCTCTAGGAAGCAAAATAAGATGTTATTTAGGAAGCAAATCTCGATGTCGTTTAGGAAGCAAAATTGGACGCTAATCTTGAAGCTACAAAATGGGCACTATTTTAGACATCAGAAAGAATGCTATTTAGGAAGCAAAACAAGGCGCTATTTTAGACTCTTTAAGTTTTGTCCATGACGCGTACCATTTAGTGTTTACTTCAACCACTCAATGATAAAAAAAATTACATTAAAAAGGGATGCTAAATGGGATGCTAATTCCAGGATTTGTTGTAGTGTTATACCTCCAAGCAAGTAAACCACCATTTTCCAAGTGTATACAATCTTCAAGTGACCCATCAAATCTGCTCCAATGAAATAGGTGAGGATCCCATGTCCTATAATGCTGCTCCAAAAGGATACGATATGCATCAAAATATTCAACCATGTATTCTTTCATCCAAGAAGTGAATGAAGAATCTCCACTAAAATCTAAACCAAATAATGAGCAGAAAAAACAAGGAGACTTCAAAGGACTCAAAGAAGTATCACCCATACATTCATAAATGTGAGAATAATAAAGATATATCAAAGTATGTGATTGCCAACAAAAATGTTCTCCAATCATAAATTTATTCACCCAAGTGTTGGATGAAGTTCCTCCAACATCAAATGAACCAAGTGTAAGCAAGAAAAACCGCGAGTCTTCAAGTGACTGAAATGCATATCATAGGTGCATCAATGTAGTTGTGCATCATCATAAAGTAACAAATGATGCTGCTGCAAATGTGAATAAGAATGTGATCCAACCATGTCATCATAAAAAGTAAATCTAGGAGTTTCATACTCCTCATGTGGCACCATAAAAAAGAATCCTTTCACCCATACTTCTTTGAGACTAATGCTGTAAAACATGGAATTGTAGGATGTAGGAGAATGAACTAACTCACCCAATTGATAAAAAAATTCATAAGTTTCATTATGGGAAGGATTCATATGGGTAGTATCATGTAGCTCCTTCAAAAGTGTGAAACCTTTGTCATAGATTGGTTCCAATGTAGAAGAATCATGCTCTTCTTTAAAAATTGCATAACCTTCATCAAGAGACAATTCAAGTTCCTCTTCCACCACATCAAGTGTTTGGATCTCTTCAAGTTCATCTTCAAACACATTAAGCACATTCAAATTCCCACATTTCTCATGATCCACCATGTCATGAGAATCCTTCAAACAATCTACCATTTGACAATCTGAAACATAGGCGGAAAAACAAGTATCTTGTAACTTTTCAAGAAGTTGCTCATTTTGAATTGTGAGCCTATGAATATCCTCATTATTCCTCAAGTATGCATCATGTAACAATTCATTAAGATCAAACAAATGGTTTCTATCAAAAAACAAAGACATGAAATTACCTTTGATGTAACACATTTCTCTTTGAATCTTCTCCATGTCTTCATTGGAGGATGTTTCTTCCAATGAAGTAGCTCTCCAACAAGAATTTGACACCAATGCTTGAGTGTCATGGAGAATGCTGAGGGATTCTTAAATATTCTTTTCATTAATATTTAAGGACCCTTTAAGAAAATGAAGCTCTTGCAAATGAACCTCCTCATCTTTTTCATTTTTGCTTGGACCAACTTTATGAAGCTCAAGTGGTGAAGGGGAAGTTGATCTTGGTTCTTCTTCAATTGCTACAAGGTATTCATTATCATGCTTAATGGAACTTGAGATTGCAACAACACTTTCAAAAGTGATCTCTATGTCACCAATATAGAGGTGTGAGCACCCATCGGTAGGTACTCCTTCATAGTTTAAGCATCCATTAGTAGATGCTCTTTGGTTCATGTCTAAGCTAGAAGGTGTCTCGAAATGATCTTCCATATTTTCAATAGAATCTTCTTCATGCTCTTGTGATGTCTCTTCCTTTTGCTCCTTCAAGAAAGCTGATGCGTTTTGCCCCTTGTTTTCCTTAGGATCAATATCTTTGGAATCTCTTTTTGAAGAATTCCCAAAAGCTCTCCTCAAGTAGGACATCATTTCACGCACACATATATGATACTCTCTCCAAGGTTCTTTACAAGATGGGCATAAAATTTTCTTTACTAACTCTACATCTTCATGTTTGGGCTTATTTGCAAAAATATGTTCAGCATAGTACTCAAAATACATGGCATTTTGTGTATTTTTGCTCAAAGCAAAATATTTTTGATATTTTTGATATTGTTGGGGCAAGGTTTTATATGTTGCTCTCCATCTTTGAAACTCATTCATAGAATTATCCTTGGTTGGTGTGACACACTCAGCTTCATTAGATTTAAAGTCATAAGAATAATCTTCATTTCTCTTGAAATTGTAAGAAGTGTTGCATGATGGCACCTCTTCCCCGTACCATTCACATTATGCTTCATATTGCTCATAAGCATCAACATGTTCCTCATAAGAATTGTACTCACAGGATTCATCATAATAATAAGACATGGCTGCTAATTATTTTTGAATGTATGTACCTAATCCACAGGTGCAAGGACCATGCTCTGACACCACTATAATGTCCCTTGTTAGGAATTTTATTAAAATGACAAATTTTCACTTTTTTCCCTAGTTCGACCTTTGACTAGTTTTGAGCTCTAGGTCTCCAAATTGGTTCCAAATTTCCATGGGAGTTACTCTTCCTCTACATTTCGACCTTGGATGAGTCATGCAATGAATAATACGTTTTGAACTCTCCCAAGTATGTTACCATTCACCTTTAATTCGAATTGGTGAGAGAATGATGTCAAGTGTAGTAGAGAAATCTAGCCATATGTGGGTCCCCCTTCCTCCATGTGTCTTCATGATAAAATTCCACTTTGATTTTCACTTGTATATATTTATTTAGCTCATTTATTAAATATTTATTCCATTCTAATGTTCAAACAACATTTATTATTCCCCTTATTCCAAATCCCAAAGCTTCCACCCCAAACCTAGGAAACTAGTAATTTTCCTCCTTGGCAATTATTTGACCCCCAGTATCAATTTGACAAACTCTAATGAATATTTCCAATGTGCTTAAGATATTGTGACCCAATTTCAATTTTGGACATGACAAAAATGTTAGGAATGTTAAGAATGAATGTTAGGAAGTTCTGATAGGAATGTTAGAAATGCTAAGAATGAATGTTAGAAAGTTTTGATAAATGCAATCTAATGTTAGGAATGTTAGAAATGAATGTTATGAATGAATGTTAGGAAGTTTTGATAGGAATGTTAAGAATGAATGTTAGGAAGTTTTTATAGGAATGTTAGGAATGTTAAGAATGAATGTTAGGAAGTTTTGATAAGTGCAATTTAATGTTATGAATGTTAAGCATGAATGTTAGGAATGTTAAGAATGAATGTTAGGAAGTTTTGATAGGAATGTTAGGAATGTTAAGAATGAATGTTAGGAAGTTTTAATAGGTGCAATCTAATGTTAGGAATGAATCTTAGGAATTTTTGATAGGATATGAAGTTTTGATAGGAATGCTAGGAATGTTAAAATTGAATATTATGAAGTTTTGATAGGAATGTTATGAATGGTAAGAATGAATGTTAGGAAATTTTGATAGGTGCAATATAATGTTAGGAATGTTACGAATGAATGTTAGGAAGTTCTGATAGGAATGTTATGAATGTTAAGAAGTTTTGATAGGTGCAATCTAATGTTAAGAATGTTAGGAATGTTAGGAATGTTAATAATGAATGTTAGGAAGTTTTGATAGGTGCAATCTAATGCAATCTTGAAATGGTTTTAAAATATGATTTTGCATGAAAGATGTTCATGAATGTTTGTTCAATCTTGAAATGGTTTTAAAATATATTAGTACACATGTTCATACATTTAAAATAATTTATTTTAAACTATATTAGTATATGCTAGCCTAAATTTAGGATGTAAAATATTTTCAGTGTTGAGATGTAAATAAAATTTAGTGAAGGTTTCAATCCTTTTGGTTGTTCGATATTTATGATTTTAGTTTCAACAGTAAACTTGAATTTCATATAAATGATAAATTGAATTTTATATAAATGATTCATACTTTCAATTTTTAACTAATGATTCATATTTTCAATGTTTAAATACCACACATTGTTAGTTGGTGAACTATAGATGCTACTGAAATCATGGCAAATGGAGATTTAACAATTTTTTGTTTTTTAATCAGAAGCAAAAATTTCAGGATTTTGAAGCTTATGCTAAATTAGAGAAATGATTTTAGACAACAATTTGATGAATTTTCATCGGTTTGTTGTAAATAATCATTGCTCTAATTTAACATAAGCTTTACAATCCTGGAATCCTTGCTTGTGATTAAAAATCAAATGATCGTTATCTCCATTTGCTATGATTTCAGTTATGTGAACTTACACAAGTGATATTATCCTTGTACATGTATCATTTATTTAATAACCATAGGTGAGTAAAGTTCTAAAAAACTCATGGATCATATTTATATGAATTGTTCAGCTCACCACAAAGCCAGTAATGGATCAACCCATCTAATGGATCAAAAATAATAATTTCTCATTATTAAGTACATTATAGAAGCATGAAATAGATCAGATGAATACAAAATCTAGCAAGTTTCCCGGTGATTCCTCACTGACATCATTCAGTCAAAAGTGAAAATTCGGGGTGGAGTGTGGGGACAACCACATATGTTACCTCATCCCTTAAGTGGTATAATAGACATATGGGGACTCGAATAAAGTACTTTAGACAGACTTTAAGACGAAATTACACATTAAAGACAACATTGCATATAGCTGAAATATAACATTTTTCAAGTTCTTCCAACTTTTATTAAATTTTTCATTACCAAATAATTATCGAATTCATTTCAACATGCTAAAACACAATCATTTAAACTCTTATTCTAGTTCTCATTCAAGATCATAGTCATAGTTCAAAGAAAAAAATATATTATACACAACATTTGACATAGACAAAAACATCGATAAATTCATTTTTGATATAGTTAAAAACATCGCAATGGAATGCCGTCCTCAATTATCCATTCATGGTCATATTTGGACAGTTTCCATTTTCTAGTTTTTTTTTTCTTTTTCGATGGAACCTGTACCAATTTTATTCCATATGCACATACTAAATGGCTATATTGACAACATATAACATTAGGTTCATAATCCTGAAAGTAGACATAATTTTCAATCATATGGGTCTGCTGAAAAAATAACCTTTTAAAATGATGGATCCCCTCTCGTATGTAAATCCGTTGTCATCGTAGTTCTCCAATAACTTCATCTTTCCTTCAGTGCATCGCATCAAATAATATTTCACATTTTCGTTATTGTCTAAAGGTGTAATGACAACGAAAACATCTCCTGTGCAAATTACAATTGGCGTTAGGGTTTTTAAATCAATTAAATTGACTATACACATAAGGTGATGGACAATAATGAACAATCAACGAAGAAGTTGTAAGTTCATTACCTTCTTTAACAAGATCTGAAATTCTATCGCCATCAGATGATATTGATATTTCTTCTAATTCTAATTCTTCTACGCTTGCTAGTGGCATTTTCTCCTTTGGATTAATCTCTGTGTGTTTCCAATGTTTTACGTAGTTGTTCGTTATGTTTTCACAAACTTTTGTAGATTCAACATTTTCAGTGCAAATATGACAAAAGCATGATTGCTTTCTACTGTCAAATGCAAACACATTTTGGAAGGATTTTGTTTGAATAAAGTGAAAATATTTAGTCACATGTATGGTGCTAGCCTCGTATGGTATTGATCTATCTATATCTTGGACCCCAACAAGCCAAAAAAACCTACACAATAAATGATAAATCACAAATGACAACTTTTAATGTTAGTGTACATATATTTAAATGTTAGTGGGCATTTGTTTAGACTGACAAGTAATATAAATTTAAAAAATCGTGTACATACCTGCGCACATATTTTGATTGTTGATTATAATCATGGCTTAGATGTAATTTACACCATTGGACAACCTCTGCAGCTGAATGAAATCGTGCAGAAGAATGGTTCATTTTCCATCTTCGAAGTGCTCTTTTTACGCATGCTCCTGAACCATCATGTTCACCTTTTCCATGTCCAGTTTCAAATAAATTCCAGCGATGTTTAATGTTAAATGCTTTATGAAGTCGACATAACCAAAAAAATGATTGTGAAGATTTAAATTATCTCACACATCCATCCAACCATATCCAATGTTCATTGAATTTAACTTCACGTCTTTTTAGTGAATCATAGAAAATATTTTCAATACAATGCTGAATAAAATGTGTATTGTGTGTATGATCATCGCTGATATAAAAATGATATTCTTTAATCACATCTCGATTGTCACACATTCTTTCAATGCCATCAACATCCTATTGAGAATGTCTATATAAAACATGGACAAATATCGAAACTGGGTCAGAATGATAGTATTCACTTTGTATCTCTTTTTGTGCAACAAATGTGTAGTTTCCCGCAACATCAACCATAGACAAAATTGTTCCGGGTGGAAAAATTTCACGAGACTGTTTGAATTGAAGGTCTTGCCATCGTGCTCTATGTGAATGCTTGGTGTATTTATAAATTTCACTTTCAAAATTCTTGAGAAAATTTGTCACACTTATTTTATCTTCTCGCAAATCAATTCTTCTGGAATGCGCATCACTAGAACTTGTAGCATAATTGTTGGATTCATATCTTCTCCAATCAACGGTTACATTCGACGGTGACTGATCATTATCGATAGAATATTTATTGTGGAGTAAAACTAGATTTCCACAACGATGACAATGTTTTCTATTGACACATTTCTTATTATAAAATACTTCATCATGATCTCTCTCACATAGACTTCGAGATATGAATTCACGTATTGTGGGCGGAGGTGGTGAATTTGTCCAAATTGTTTTACCAAATTTAAGAAACGTGTTGTAATATAATTGAAATTGCACATGATAACGACAACAACATGTGTCACGTATAGTAATAAGTCTAACATACCATGGTTTTTGTTGCACAAATGTAGTGATTGCCATATTAATTCCACGATGATCCTCCTTGAATTTATTGAACAATTGTACTTGTGGCATTTTCATTATATGTTTTGAACGACTTTCATATACATTTCCTGATACTCTTTGTCGTATCACATCCTTTGAATTTGGTGAAACTCGAGCATGTGCCAACCAATATTCTTGTACAATATCTTTAACACCTTCTCCCATTCTATCTTTGTAAGGCTGTCTACAAATAATTACCCAGCAAGCAAGTTCATTATTTTCATCTATTTGCATTCTGAATTTGCTATGTTTGTATAATGTCTTTCTTAAGGTTCCAATTGCTTTTGCTAGTTGTGTTGTCAAACGATTTTGTCTAGTACTAGCTGAAACAATTGCTGTCTGAATTGATTTACGTGCAACATTGGTATCTTCCTTCCTGGATTTTCCAAATTTTTTTATTGTATCACCTATATTTTCTATCACATTATGTTTCAATTTCGACTATTTTGTCGCCTTGTGAATACCCAATAATGATAATGACGTAACACCTTCTAACTTCTTGGACACTAATAAACATTTCAAAATTTGTGCATGTCCTGTTATTGAATAATCCTTGAGAATATCATCATAATTGTTTGTAGCACGATATCGTGCAACATGTATGGATATTTTTTTTCCATATTTTTTCATCATCAATGGTGAAAGTATCTATACATCAAGTTAAATTTAATTTAACATATATTCAAAAATACAATTTATTATAAAAAATGAATTTGGGAAATACATGATATATACATACTAGGTCCAATTTCTGGATCTTGAACTTGATCTTCAATATTGACTTCATCGCCATTAGGATGTAAATCACTATTTACATCTTCAACTTCAATTTGTTCTTCTTGTACTTTATTTTCAATTTCCATTTCATCAACATTATCATGTAAATCTATGTTTATATCTTCAATAATTCTCTCTTCCGTTTCTGCAACCCTTGCTTGTTTGGCATTATATCTAAGTTTTTGTTTTGCCCTATTAGCATCATTGTCATGTTTACGATCACTTTTTTTTACGGTTTCTCTTTGTTTTTTCCTTGGAAAAAGTCCGTAATTTTATTTCAAAAAGATGATCAAAATTACATATTGCACATGTAGTAGAATCAACAAGGATCCCTACATTTTCACATATTTCTGTCCCATATAAGCATAAACAAACAGCTTATTAAGAGCTGAACCAAAAAAAAAGAAGAAGAGAAACCCGAGAGAAGAACAGATAAATCTGAACATACTACAGAAAGTGTGAGCAGAAACCCACTCAAATCTACCATAGCCACACGAGAACAAGAAGCTATGTCAATCCACAGCTCACATTGCAGCAGACTCTCCACAGAAAGATATAGATCCGTCAAAACCGAAACTCTCATCGGAGGATGCAGAAGATCCATGTCTGTGGACAGAGCAGCAGACACGGTAGACCTCCCAAACCGGCAAAAACAGCCAGCAAGCAAACCCCTGATGAAGAATCAGCCAGAGAAACCCCATTTTGGCTGGAGCAGTCCGCCGAAGCAAGCTGAGCGTAAGGGCGTGATGGTGGTGGCGGAGTCAGAGTCAGCATCGATCTTGGTGAGGCAGGCGAGGCCGTTGTAGCCGTTAATGTTCATGGCACAAGATCCGCATTCCTTCCTTATAATATGCAAACACCAGAGCACCGTCTTCCCTCATGATTTGGCCAACAAAAATTGAAAGTCATTCAACATGGAGAGAAGCCATTTAACAGCTCGAATTCCTCTCGCCGATCTTCAGTCAAGATTCTGTGTGACGTTCTTGATATATCGCTCCCCAAATGTTAAGGAGCTTGCTCTTGAAGCCGAAAGGTATGTCAACAGCTAACTGCTTGGTCGTCTAGCAGAGGGGTTAGCTCCAATGTCCACATCAATTGCCAAAATGAATCAGAGAGAAGCTAATCACCTGTTCATCCTTGCACGCTGATTCTGCCGAGTCGCCTGTGGAAGCAGGTCGGCCTGTACTACTTCAAAGCTAACTACTGCCGACATGGATCACCGAATAAAGAAGTATAGATAGAACGGCCAGACAAAATCCCCCGAAAGAGCACCGCCGTAGCACATCCCTGTAACCAAGAGCTAGACGCCTCCACCGACACCGACCACCAGGAACCCTACGCATCAGCTAGCAAATCGGCTCCGCCTGACAGCAACCTTTGCGCCCGCATAGAAGTTAAAGATCAGACCGCCCACCCGAGAGGCCCTGAAGCCAGGATCCCTGCGAACCGATCGCCGACCTTCAGTAAGCCTGCAAAAAACCAGCATCTATGTACAGGGAAGGAGGGGCGGCTGGGCCAAGCCCTGGCCGCCCAAGCTACTGCAAAAAAAACGACTCTAAAAAATCTTTACGGTTTCTCTTACTTCCCATGATTGTTTAATTTATAGATGATAAATTAAAGAATCATCACTTTATAGTAAAAAAAAAAAAGATTTAAAAACAGGTACGAAATTTATAAAAACATGAATTGAAATTTACTTCACCTTATCAAAATCTTGTAAGAGTCCTTTGAAGAAAAACTCCTTGGAAAGAAATTTCCTTTGAAAAAATCCCTTGAAAAGAAATATCCTTTGAAAAAAACCTTCTTGGAAAGAAATAAGAATTCATAGACAATAAATCTCCTTTGAAAAAATCCCTTGGAAAAAAATAATAACACCTTGTAAAGAAATCTTCTTTGTAAAAACCATTGGAAAAAAAAAAATCTTTGAAAAAAAATCTTGGAAAAAAACCTTCTTTGAAAAAACCACTTGGAAAAATACTTTGGAAAAAAAACTTCTTTGCAAAAATACCTTGGAAAACAGATCTTTGAAAAAATCCCTTGCAAATAAATAACTCATTTGCAAAAATATCCTAGGAAAACAACTCTTTGAAAAAACCCATTGCAAAGAAATAAAAAAGAAAAATACCTTGGAATAAAAACTCATTTACAAAAATACCTTGAAATAAAAACTCATTTGCAAAAATACCTTAGAAAAAAAAACTCATTTGCAAAAATACCTTGGAAAAAAAAACTTTGAATGTACTACCATTTACAAAAATATTTTAGAAAAAAAAAACTCTGCAAAAATACCTTGCAAAAAAAAACTTTTTGAAAAAACCCCTTGCAAAAAAATAACTCATTTGCAAAAATATCTTAGAAAAAAACTTTTTGAAAAAACCCCTTGCAAGAAATAACTCCTTTGCAAAAATACATTGGAAAAAAAACATTTAAAAAAAAAACCTTGCAAAGAAATAAGAAAGAAAAATACCTTGGAATAAAAACGCATTTGCAAAAATACATTGAAATAATTTTTTTTTTGCAAAAATACCTTGGAAAAAAAACTTTTTAAATGCATCACTTGGAAAGAAACCTTCTTTGAAAAAACCACTTGGAAAAATACTTTGAAAACAAAAACTCCTTTGCAAAAATATCTTGGAAAAAAAATACTTTGAAAAAACCCCTTACAAAGAAATAATTTCTTTGCAAAAATACATTGGGAAAAAAACTCTTTGCAAAAACCCTTTGCAAAGAAATAAGAAGGAAAAATACCTTGGAATAAAAAATCCTTTGCAAAAATACCTTGGAATAAAAAATCTTTTGCAAAAATACCTTAAAATAAAAACTCTTTTGCAAAAATGTCTTGGAAAAAAAACTCTTTGAATGTACCCCTTGGAAATAAATAAGAAGAAAAATACCTTAAAAAAAAAACTCCTTTTGCAAAAGAAATCTCCTTTGAAAACTCCTTAAAAAATATTTTGAGCAGAAATATGTGAAAAGAAAATGTGCGAAAATAATGAATTTATTTAGTTTTATTTATACAAATATAGATAACGTAATTTTTTTTTTTACCCGACCGACGAAAAATGTTTTGCTTTTGGTTTTTCGGCTGAACAACCTTTGTTGTAGAATGGAAAAATATTATTCGGCCGAAGACTTATTCGGTCGAATAATCTCTGAGACCTGAAAACTTCACGGTTCTGCACAGTTTTCATGTTTCTCCATTTTTCGAAAGGTAAAAACAATCTCTTACACTACAAATTGACTGTCGGAGTTGATACCATTAGTTTCATCATTGAATCTACTTTCCGTAGGTATAGATTTTGTTATGTATAGGTGAGATCTGATATTTTTATTTTTATTTTCTTAACATGTATCGAGTTTGGTTTCATCTCTTTCAAAAAGCGGTGAAATGAAAAATCCATAACTTTAAAAATACACGACCAAAAAAATTGAAAAAAATATGGTGTCATTAATTGGAGTGTCTACTTCAAAAGGGTATTCGTGGATGTTTTAGTTTTACAGTCAATTGAGAGAAAAGTGGTGCAAAAAAAACATGTTGAAAATCGACAAGGTTTCCCCATTGATCGAATTCAAAAAAATATAATAATTAGTATATAGATCCATTGGTTACAAACTTGTAGTCATGTCGTATATAGATCCATTGGTTACTTTGCTTCAAAAGATGAGATACTTGAAACTCACATCGACTCTGAACCTCAAGACATGAAGCATAGATCTTTGAAGATGATGTTCCAGAAATAAAATGGTAAGGACTTGTTGTATCTATGTGCATCACTAATACTTAGACTAAAAAAGGTCTAGTCCATTTTAAAATACCTTGACACAAACAACAATGTTAAATACTATATATTGCAAGCTATTATCTGGTTGAGATAAATGTTCAAAGTCTTACTGAAAGTCTAAGGCCATTTCATTTAGACTTTAGCTATGACAGAGATTATGCTCATGGGTCAAACAAACCTACTTGGGAAGATGAAACATCATGGCAATCATCATGGCCATCTACTGCACTAAATTTTTTATTATCTTGGGATGAAACATGAAAACTTGAAGTGGGAACTTGAATCTGCAATCCGGGAGAAATAAATTTTCTAGAATCATAAGCATTTTTTGCACACAATTGGCTATAAAAGTATTGGGCATGGGATATATGGCCTAAATGGTTTCTTGGTAAATTTCCTGGCGATTGTTGAGTATGCAAATATACAGTACTCTGGGATGGTCTAGTAGACTCAATCTCGCCTACCAAACCTGTCGCTTGTCATTGATTATGTCAATGTCTTTGTCAAAGCTTTTAACTAGTTGAAGCAGGCTATATTACATAAATCTTGTGATTGTTGAAGTTCCATTCTAGATTATGATATAGGAAACATAATTGGTTGGATCATAATCTATTGTAGTTTATCTTCTTGTGAAATGTTTTTAGTTTTTCACCAAAATAAAATGTTGGTTGGGTTTTGTATAATATTATAAACTACAATAAAAGGTCTTAAGTAGCTCAATGTAGCTTACGATGAATACTCTTGATATAGCTTATGCCAATTATTGATTGTTCACTGATACATTGGATAATAACATGGAGGGTAACACTACAAAATTTAATCTGTATTTTCTTTGTACTTGATGATATGTGATGGGGGCTCCAATTTAAACGCTTTTGTGATTCCCTTTAGTTTGTAATTTGAAATATCAAGTTGTATCAATAGAAACAAAGATATTTTACCTAACTCTCACCAACTTTGGGTAGATTGTGCTAATGCAAGTAGTATTTTTTTATTAATAGTCACCATCCTATTAGGGTTAACCTTGAATCAAGAATAATCAAGGATGTAAGTGGTTCCAGGCACATGGTTTTGGTAGCCTGTGGTTTCTTGCTAGTTGTATTTACATATGTAAGGAACCCTATTTATAGGGATGTAATCCTCCATTGTAACGTGCCAAAATGAGTAGGAGATATGCTCTTGGAGGCCTTGGCCTAGTTTGTCCAAGGACCAATAATAGATCTATTATTGATGGTTGTTTTTTCCCTACAGGGTTTTCCAAGCTAAAACTTATGTTGATATTCTGATTGCTATTATTTAAATTTATTTTTCTCTTGCATGTTTTATTGCTAACAGTGGTATCAAATCCCTATGTATTTTTATCGCTCGTAATTAGATCCCGGTGTGTGTAGATGAGACTTATTACAGGTGCATTATAGGAGATGGTAGATCTATTGCTTGGACACTTGTCTCTGCATGAAAAAAATGCAGATAAGAAATACCCGGCTATGTTTGTTGATGCCATAACCATTGTTAGTTGTCGGCTGCAAAGGAAATCTCTTCGTGAAATCATGGTATAGATTGTGTGACCATGTGATAAGAAAAGCCGTCTTCGCCTCCAGAACTATTGTTAGACACCAGTGCATTGGAAGAAGTCGCTCAATGTGAAGAAGACTGTGTCGTCAAGAGAATTCGTTGCAGTTGTATATGTTGAAGAAGTGTCCATAAATGTCTTATGTTATGTAAATTATTTTTAAAATGAGATGTGGATGTCATTAATGGGTAAACACTATCAATGGGTAGACCATTTTTATTTATGGAAATTTTATTAAGTGCAAGAAAGGAAGAGTTTTCAAAATCCATGTTATGTTCCAAGTTTTTCCCGATAGTAAAATTTTGAAGGGTTTTATTAATTGTGCGATGAATGCATATGGTATTGGCGAGATGATGAAGTTTTTGTTTGCAAAAATCAATGGCAATTAGAAAGGAATCATGTAAAATGGTAGTTAAGAAAGCATATGACAAGGATCCATGTGTGGATTTAAAAGGAGTAGCAACTGGTTAATGTAGTGAAAAGGAATTACGGTGAATGTGATACTTGCTAAAGATTGTCAAAGGAATAGATGTGCCCAATACAATTTGATTATTGTTGTAAAATATTGAATGTTCTTGTACCCGAGTTGAAATGATTGAGCATGTGTTGTAGGGTGTGCATGATCAGTTGTACCCGACACCCTAGAGTTTTTGGTCTCCTTTTAAAATTGTTTTCCCATGTGTTGAGGCCTACATGTATTGGAGTAGGCATATCCCTCTTATGTATAGAAGAGGTTGTGGCATCAAGTTGTGGATTGAACCACTTGGGTAGGTATGAGGGTGACAGGTGTACTCGTACCCTAGCTTGATGTGGAATCAGAGAGGATGAGTCTTTGATGAAAGTGGGGAATGTGAGATAGATTTATCTCAATGTTGGGAGCAGGTTATGCTCAAGGAAGAGTTTAATGTATTGATGAACCACATAGAAGAAAAGGATTTGTAGAGAGCTATCAGTTATAGTGGTTGAGGACCCCATGTATTCCGGTAGATGGATTCCTTTTTATATGGACATCAATGATGAATTTTTTGTAGGTAGAAAAGGCTCGTGGAAGTGAAACACATGAAGGGCAAGTCAAGGCGAGAGAAATGAGAGTTGAAAGAAGTAATGGTTATCCCAGAGGATTCTAGATATAATAGCAACGAAGAAAAAATGGACATGACAATGTGTAATCTACATGTAAATGGGATTCCTCAGTATTATAGTTGTTTTTGGAGGGCTTAGATCCGAAGCAATTCCTTGATTCAAGTTTAAAGGGGGGATTGTTAGGGTTAACCTTAACTTGGGAATGAACAAGTAAGTAAGTGGTTTTGGGCACATGGTTTTGGTGTCCCGTGGTTTCTTTCTAGTTGTATTTGCATGTAAAGAACCCTATTTATAGGGTTGTAATACTCTATTGTAACATGCCAAAGTGAGGAGGAGAGATGCTCTTAGTGGCCTTGGCTTGGTTTGGCCAAGGACCAATAATAGATCTATTATTGATGACTAGTTTTTCCCTTCAGGTTTTCCAGAATAAATCTTGTGTTGCTATTCTAATTGCTATTATTTATATTTATTTTTCTCTCACATGTTTTATTGCTAACACAACCTACATGGACTAGGCCAATGCAAGAAAAAGTTCAGGCATTTGCTACCAATCTTAGTTAGTCCAAAATTATACAATTTTTATTGTATAAATATGTGATTTAAATAGGAAAAGTTGTGTGCAACCCGGAGATCTAATATTTGTAATTTGAGATTGTGTTCATATTTTGTTTATACTAAACATGCAATATATGAACATTCTTGAATATTTGTTTACAACTTTTTCCTTTTCCTATAATAACTATATTATCTTCATAGCTTTGTTGTCCATGTGGCCTTGCTTTTAACTTTATTTGTAATTTTATAACAAATTTCAACTTTATTTTAATGGTTTTTTAGAGCCTTGCTTTTAACTTTATTTATAATTCTATAACAAATTTCAACTTTATTTTTATGGTTTTTTAAGAGGTGGAGATGTTATATCCATTTATGCCAACCCAAGATATCCATATGGCCAATGCCTTTCTTGTAGATATTAGTGCCACCTATAAGTCTTCATTTTTTCCATTGAGAAAATCAATGAGTTGAATTCTTAATCTTGTAAATTAATGTGAAAAATATAACATCCAAAAAATTCTTATTAATATTTTTAAATAAATTCATTGATTCATCCATAATTTGCTTCATTTCTTGCATTCCAACCCAACCATACAAATGCTAAACCATAATCACACAACCCACCCACCCACAAGTTAAGCCATAATTTAACCCTCGGATTTCATTTTTCCAATATTCCATCATGTTCATTCTTTACTCATTTTCATATAATATCTTCATTTTTAGCTTTATTGTACATAATAATTATCAAATGAACTTCCCATTATGAATAGATGAAGTACTTATAATATGAAATATTAAAGAAGTGGAATATTGGAGCTATGCCATAATTTGATTCTAAGGTTTTCTTTTTATTATTCAAATATTTTGTTATATATTTTAAATCTAATATGATATTAATTTGCAAGGCTTTATGTTGAATGTATGCACCAAGTGTTAAATTTGAGCATTCCAAGTGACAATCCATTGTATGCATGGTTCTATTCTTTAAGATCATATCTCTATAGAGAATGATCAAATATCAGGATATAAGGAGGCTCGCGAGCAATCTAGATATGTTTAGAGGAACATTTGTAAACGGAAACATTTAGAAGAGTTGTGCATGGTAGATTCATTGAATGTTAATCTTGTGCCTTGCATGCCATCAATAGAGTTTCTGTAGTAGTGTTGTGTCACCTTGAGAATGTAATAGTGTAGCTCTTTTGTTTACAATAGATAATTATTGTTGTTAATGTGTTAGTTTTACACATTGGTAGGAATCTACATATGTAGCAAGGTGGTCTTTAACCTACTGTGTAGGAATTATCGGATACCTATATAAGACTTGTTGGCCATTGAGAGAGTTATATGTGTTATAGATAGTGAGAGTGCTATAGATTGGGTCTTTCTTGCATCACTGTGTGTAGGAGTTGATCCTTAGAGGAATCAAAGAGGAACTAATTAGTTCAAATGTGTTGTTTGCTTATGCAGGAAAAAGTGGCAAAGAAGGATGAGCAACTATTAAGCAAGGAAGAGAAAGAAATATAAGGAAAGAGATGCAAGCCATCATAAAAAAATAATTAAAGTGTGAAGAGGAACAATAGAGAGACAAAGATCCAAGCCATAAAGAAAGAAGATAAGAAAAACTTTCAATCAAAATTTCTCAAAAGTATGATGCTAACTCATTTGCAATCTCCCCCAATTATACTTTAAAAAAAACTTTGAACAAAACCACTCAAACATAATTACCTCATAACAAACTTCATCGCATCCACTTTACTTCCCCTATTTTCTTTTGATTGTTCATTTGCACTTTTGAAGCCATTGCTAATTAATTGAGATACCTATTCACACATAAATTAAATTTATTGTATTCTTTTCAAACTTGAAGATAACCCTAGTAAGTGTAGGAATTTGGAATAATTTCCAACCGTAAAAAATGACGGTTTCCAAACCATACAAGGACGTTTTCACTGTTTTTTCATTTTTTATGACGGCAACCTTGAAATATAGACCATATTTGACGAGCAGAATGACCGATGATGAGCATTTTACCCGTCAAATTCCCACCCCCACCGCCGCCTTTTACATAGTCTTTACTGAAGGATATCCATAAACCAACAATACGTGATTTACATCTACTCATAAATTCTACCACAACCTTAAACCTACCGGCCGTTGAATGTTATGTTTCCTCTCCAATGGTGATTCCCTCTGATTGATTCACTGGGAGATTCCCTCTGACTGATTGATTCACTATCACTATTTGAAGGTGGCGTGAGAGAAACTCCAACTAAAACGCCTTGGGGGTGTTTAAGTTGGAGTTATTCGAGGATCTACATCTCAATTTTTTATCCAACCACGTGGAAACATAATCTGAGGAAGATAAACCTCATCTTGGCTCAAGGATTTTCCTTCAATGAATGTTCCAAATGGCCTACACGCCTATATATATCTCACCAACCAGCCTCACCAATCTCATTGAAGATCCATTATAGCTGTTCTTTCTCCATTAAGCAATTACTTGATTTGATTATTGATACATAGAATTCATCACAATATCACGACGGCCACTGTAAATGCAACATTAATGGCGATTAATGGAGCATCCCTCCTACAACAGAGGCTAGCGGAGAGGTCCACACCATCCCTCCTACAATGGAGGCCACCAGAGAGGTCAACAGCCTCCAGGGGCCTTCGAGTGAAGTGCATGGTAGAGGTTAGTTACTTACTAATTTCCTCATTCCGTTGTTGTTTCCATATACACGAAGGTTTTATGTTTATTGTATTTGTAACTTAATTTGCATGTGGATCCACAGCCCAAGGAGTCCAAGCAATCCATTTCTACCTCTCCTCAGAAGGTAAGCGATTAACCATCATTTTTTACTTTGAGCATTAACCAAACACCATTAATGCAGGTGAGCACCAAGTTTGAGGACGTGTTTAATTTCGGTGGGCCAGCGCCGGAGACCATAAATGCGAGACTAGCCATGCTTGGATTCGTCTCAGTTGTCTGGGTTGAGATAGCGAGTGGGAGAGACCTCTTCTCCCAGCTGGCTAGCGGAGGAGTTCCATTGTTTCTTGGAAGCGCGGTTTTGCTGTCAATTTCTTCGGTGATACCCATGTTCAAGGGAATCTCCAAAGAGAGCAAATAAAAGGAAATATGGTCTTCTGGAGCAAAGATGTTGAATGGGCATTATGCCATGCTTGGCCTCGTTGTGTTGGCCCTCACCTCACTTAATACCTCATGTAAGGGTGGAACATGAGGTACATGTTGATATGCAAGTTCTTGAAGATGCTACACTCAAACAAGAAGAAAGAAAATCACTTGTATTTGTTCAGAGGGATTATCAGTTGCCTCATGGAGAGAGTTGCAAAGCCTTGGAGGAGGCACATGATCTCACAATAGTTTGACCAGTCAATTATGGAGAAGATGAATTAAATATTTCGATGCATAAGAGTTGTAAATATTTAAGGTTGGTTCATAATTCCTCACCCCCTACTTCTTTTTTAGCCACATCAATTGGGGATGAAAATTGGGTGAAAGGTTTTTTTTTAATGGTGCCACATGAGGGGTATGAAACTCCTACCTCTCCTTTTGATGATGAAATGACTAGAGAACCTCATTATTTACATTTGCAGAAGCATATTTTTTTACCTTATGATGATAAATATCTTCATGGATGCACCTATGATGTTCACTTGAGCCACTTAAAGACTCATGATTTTCCTTGTTCCTTGCTTCATTCAATTGATGTTGGAGGAAATTCATCCAAGACTTGGATGAAGAGATATATGATTTGAGCACATTTTTATTGGAAGAAAAATCCTTTGTTATTTCTTGATGATACACATATTCATGGATGCACAAATGGTACTTTTGTGAGGCCCTTGAAGGCTCATTGTTTTCTTTGCTCCCTACTTGGTTCAGATTTTAGTGGAGATTCTTCATTCACTTCTTGGATGAAAGAATACATGGATGATTGCTTCTATGCATCCTACATATTTTTGAAGCAGCATTATAGGACATGGGATACTCACCTATGTCGGTGGAGCAGATTGGATTGGTCACTCGATGCTTGTATGCACTTGGAAAATGGTGGTCTACTTACTTGGCAGTACAAGCACTTTCGTGATTCTTTGATGAGGCACCTCCTTGATATACATTGTTATTATGTTGTCATGTACTTTGATTATCCATATTTTGTACTTATAATGTTTGGAATAAGACATAGAAGGAAATGGGATCCAGGAATTCTCTTGCCTAAAGGTATGGGTTGGAGAGCACTCCTAATTGTTGGAATGCAATACAAGCAATGGGACCCTGGAATAATTTTAGTCTCATTGGTTTCAAATTTTTTGTTTTGGAAATAAATCAGGTTCTTCAACATCCATATTCGAATTTCTTTAGGACAAGCAATCTTGGGTGGGGAGGACTGTAATGTCCCCATTCAAATCAGTTTCAAAAGAGGAAATTCTACCAATCTACTAGTTTCCTAGGTTGGGGTGGAAACATTGGGATTTTGAATAAGGGAGCTAATAAACCCCAAATGGACATTAGATTGAAATAAATATATTAAAATGGGTTAAATAAATATTTATGATAGGAAAATATGGTGCCACTTGGTCATGGAGACACATTGGTGGTGTGGGACCCACACACTTCTAGATTCCTCATGCCACGTGGCATTCTATTCTCCCCCAATCGAATCCAAAGTGGAGTCTAATGATCTTTGGGAGTTGGAAGGTCAATATAATTGGCATGACTCAATGAAGGTAGAATTGGAGTGGAAGAGTAACTCCCATGGAAAAGGAAGAGGCATTTTGGAGCTAGTGGGACACTTGGACTAGATTCCCTAGCTCTATGACAACAATGATGAATATGCTATGACACCTATGACACAAATTAGAACTGAATGCTGACATCTAACATATATGACATGTCAGGGCTAAAAATATCCTCCAATAATGTGCACAAGGGAGTTAGGTCAGCCAAAGAGACACCCATTCGAAATGAGGGAAGATGGAGACTAGGAATTGTTGGACAAGTGGCACTCATTGGAATATCTTCCCAAATTGAGTTGGCATGAGTATTTTGGAAGGAATTAGACCCAAGGAGGTATTTGTAATTTTATAAAAGTAAAGAACAAATAAGGAGAGTGGCTTTTGATCATTTATCATTTTTCATATTGGAGAACATAGCTTGTCCATGCTTGTGGAGTGTTTACTCTACTTGCCTTAGTACCAATTTCAAGGGTGAAAGATTCCCATCCTAATTGGAAATTGGTGAGTCCATTCATACCTGTAGGTTGGATATACAATGCAGTCATTTGTTGCAGTTTGAAGCTACAGGGAATATCGTGACATTCTCATCCTCAACTTGCTTCCACACCTTTCTCACTTTTCTCTTCATATTCTTGGAGGAAGGGCGCAATTGGTGAGATGTTGTTCTCTTTGGGGGAGCTCTTGTGGCCCCATTTATTTGTCTTCTGATATATATACTATGTATTTAATTCTCATAAGACTCTCAATTCGAAATACCAAGTGGAACTATGTAAAAATACCAGGCAATGCATAAATGGTGCCATTTTCCCTACATCTTGTTATGAAAGCTTGGAGTTGCTTTATTTCGACTTGTATCAGTTCATCTCTATGATTTTTATGATGTATGGAGAGTCATTAATGTCTAGAAGAAGTTTCATACACATTTCATAAGCCTTTGGAACATATATATCGAATTTCATAGCAAGTGGTGAAGTTTACTAGCATTTCCCCCTATGTGAAGACATGTCCACAAACCTCTGATTTATGGGAGTTGAAGAAGCTTTTAGAAACTGATTGATGATGTATTAGGGATACCATTGAAGTCCTTTAATAGTACCATGTCTCTATTCTAAAATTTTGGAATATATTACAACATTTGGAGATCCATCTTTGACCACTACCCTTGGGGGATTTGAACCTCGATTTGACTAGTAAATTGCCCTATCTTTCCCTGATTGTAATTGAATGTTGCAGAAGTATTTTGAGAGTTTCCAAGCATCCATCAGCCTCATTTTTATGTATTAATACCTTTCAAATACCTTCATACCCAATTTGGAATCATTTGGAGACATTTGGAAGCATTGGAGCCATAACTAGTCTAAGGGTCGAATTGGCCAAACATTGCCATTTTTCCAATTTATCCAAATTTCTTAAAAAAGGGACACTACAAGATGATACTTCTTGCATATCAATGATAGGATATGGAAGATCTATTGCTTAAAAACTGGGATCTGCAAGAAGAAAATGCAGATAAGAAAGACCCTGCTATGTTTGTTAATGCCCTAACCATTGCTAGCTATCGGCTACAAAGGAAAGGTCATCTTGAAATCGTGGTATAGATTGTGTGTCCAGGTGATAAGAAAAGTTGTCTTTGCCACCAGAACTATTGTTATCCACCAATGAATTGGAAGGAGTCGCTTAATGTGAAGAAGACTGTGTTGTCAAGAGAATTCGCTGCAGTTGTATATGTTGAAGAAGTGTCCATGGAGCCCGTGGATAGAATAATAATCCAAATAGAATTATGGTGAGCCTTTTGAGGGGTAGTGCATGTTAAAACAAACGAAGAAATAATTTTTAAAGGTTATCTTAAAAGGATTGACAAAAATCTCTTATGTTATATAAATTATTTTTAAAATGATATGTCGATGTCATTAATGGGTAAACCATTTTTATTTATGGAACTTTTATTAAGTGCAAGATAGGAAGAGTTTTCAAAATCCATGTTATGTTCCAAGTTTTTACCTAAAGTAAACTTTTGAAGGGTTTTATTAATAGTGGCTAAGTGGATGAATGCATATGGTATTGGCGAGATGATGAAGTTTGTGTTTGCAAAAATCAATGGAAATTGGAAAGGCATCATGTAAATGGAAGTTAAGAAAGCATATGACAAGGATTCATGTGTGGATTTAAAAGGAGCAGCAACTCGTTAATGTAGTGAAAAGGCATTACAGTGAATGTGATACTTATCAAATATTGTCAAAGAAATAGATGCACCCAATATAATTTGATAATTGTTGTAAAATATTGAATGTTCTTGTACCTAAGTTGAAATGATTGAGCATGTGTTGTAGGGTGTGCATGACCAATTGTACCCGACACCCTAGAGTTTTTGGTTTCCAATTAAAATTGATTTCCCAGGTGTTGAGGCCTACATGTATTGGAGTAGGTGTATCCCTATTATGTATAGAAGAGGATGTGGCATCAAGTTGGGGATGGAACCACTTGGGTAGGTACGAGGCTGACAGGTGTACTTGTATCCTAGCTTGATGTGGAATCAAAGAGGATGAGTATTTGATGAAAGTGGGGAATGTGAGCTGGATTTATCTCAGTGTTGGGAGCAGGTTATGTTAAAGGAAGAGTTTAATGTATTGATGAACCACATAGGAGAAAAATATTTCTAGAGAACTGGCAGTTACAACGGTTGAGGACCCCATGTATTCCGGTAGATGGATTCCTTTTTAAATGGACATCAATGATGAATTGTTTGCAGGTAGAAAATGCTTGTGGAAGTGCAACACATGAAGGGAAGGTCAAGGCGAGAGAAATGAGAGTTGAAAGAAACAATGGTTATCCTAGAGGATTCTAGATATAATAGAAATGAAAAAAAATGGAGATGACAATGTGTAATCTACATGTAAATGGGATTCTTGAGTACTCTAGTTGTTTTTGGAGGGGTTAGATCCGAAGCAATTCCTTGATTCAATTTTAAAGGGGTGATTGTTAGGGTTAACCTTAACTTGGGAATGAGAAAGGATGATCTTATGAACTGCTATTCTGTTGCTATTATTTATATTTTTTCTCTCACATGTTTTATTGCTAACACAACCTACATGGACTAGGCCAATGCAAGAAAAAGTTCTGGCATTTGCTACCAATCTTAGTTAGTCCAAAATTGTACAATTTGTATTGTATAAATATGTGATTTAAATAGGAAAAGTTGTGTGCAACCATGATATCTAATATTTGTAATTTGAGATTGTGTTCATATTTTGTTTATACTAAACGTGCAATATTAAACACTCTTGAATATTTGTTAACAACTTTTTTTATTTTTTTCCTTTTCTTTTTATGGTTTTTTAGAGCCTTACTTTTAACTTTATTTGTAATTCTATAACAAATTTGCTTATGGGTCTAGACGGTTGGACCGTCGAGTTCTATCTTCACTTTTTTCCCATATTAGGGAGTGAGATTGTTGTAGCTGTGGAGGAGTCTCGAACTAAAGCTAGAGTCCCACCCTCTCTCAATGCAACTTATCTTACACTTATTCCTAAAGTAGACAAGCCCAATGACTTTGGAGATTTTCGCCCAATCTCCTTATGTAATCTCCTGTATAAAGTAATATCCAAGGTTATCGCTGAACGCATTAAACCTTTCCTGGCTCTTGGTATCTCAACTGAGCAGTTTGGTTTTCTTCACAATAGACAACTGCTGGATGCCGTTGGTTTAGCTCAGGAGGGTCTTCATACCATTAAGCAGAAGGATCTGTCTTCCTTAGTACTTAAGTTGGATCTGGTGAAATCCTACGACAGGTTTGATTGGACCTTTCTTTGGTTCATTTTACTTCAAATCGCCATTCCTCTGAATTCGGTGAACTAGATTATGTCATGTGTTACTTTAGCTAACTTCTCGGTCTTAGTGAATGGATCGCCATCTGCTTCCTTTGGAGGGGAGAGAGGCTTACGCTAGGGCTGTTCTTTATCGCCATACTTATTTATATTAGCCATAGAAGGATTAAGCCTCCTGCTAAAAGATGTTGAGGAAAAGGGTATTATTAAGGGTATTAAGGTGGCCCCATCCCAAACTTTAACACATTTATTATTTGTGGACGACATGTTGTTATTTGGGTTGGGCTCCTTGGGGGAATGGCAGAATTTTAAAACCATAGTGGACTGTTTCTGTTACTCTCCTAGTTTGGATATCAGTATAACTATGTCTGTATTCCTGCATCACTATATTGAGCCGGATTTATTGACACTGATCGGTGAGGTTTTTCCTTATCAACAAAAGGAGTTGGGTTGTGGCTTTAGTTATCTTGGTTATTACCTTAAGCCGTATGGCTTTAAGTCTACTGATTGGGGTTGTCTAATTACGAAGATTCGAAGGAGAATTGCAGGTTGGGGTTACAGATATCTTTCATTGGGTGGAAGACATACTATTGTATGTTCAGTGTTACAATGTATTCATGTTTTATGGTTCTCCCTCTATATTGCCCCTGGTATGTTATTCAGACATTACAAAGACTTTTCGCTGGCTTTCTGTGGAATGGTGCCGAGGGTGATCAAAAGTGGCATTTATCATCATGGGAGTTTATTGCTCGACCGAAGAAGTATAATGGATGGGGCATCAAAGATCTTAATATTTTCAATTTGTCACTTGTTGCCAAGTCATATTGGGGATGTTTTCGAAATCCTGGTCTTTGGGGGCAGGTTATCAAAGCTAAGTACATGGAGAGACTTCCACTTCCCCTGTGGCTCCGAAATGGCACTTGGAAGAGCCATGGATCCATTATATGGCGCAGTTTCAAGAGGGTTTTCCCTATTATTAATGCGGGTATATGTTGGAAAGTTTGAAGGGGGATACAAGTCTTCGTTTGACTCGACCCCATTGCTGGACTTGGAACTGAATTTCGCCTGGATTATGATCTGGTCAGTGTGCTGCATTCTCAAGATATTTATGACTTAAAACAGGCCTGTCAAGTTTCGGAGGGTGGTATTATTAGCTGGAATTCAACTGAGGACTTAATGTTGGTTCCCCATCATGCTATCAGTTGGAACCGGTATGTTTCCGCTTTAACCCAGGATGGAGTAACCTTTTCGGAGAAGGAGGATGCTTTATGCTGGGGATTAAACCTAGTGGATGGAAATTTGTTTGCGCAGTTGGCTTAATCATATTTGATGGAGGAAAAATTTGGAGAGGTAAGTCACCATCGTTTCTCTTCATTCTGGAAATTGGATTGTGCCCCTAAAATTTTGTGCTTCGTCTGGCTGGTCCTTAATAATAAGGTACTTACGTGGAACAATATTTGTAAGCAAGGTTTGCATGGCCCTAAGCTAATCATCTTATGCTAGGAGGCGACGAAAGAGGTGGGCCATTTATTTGGACACTGCATATATTTTGGAAAGATTTGGACTGATCTGCAATTATCCTTTGGGTTTTATTTTCCCTAGACGGACCTCCCTCTCGCACAGTTTTTCCAGCAGTGGATTACGTCCCATAACTTTGACCCTGCACTGATATGTGTTACCTGGTGGGAATTATGGAATGCACGCAATGGTATCATCTTCAGGGACGTACATACACCTTCTTCACTCCTTTGCGCCCGTATAGCAAGTTATTTTAAAACTACTCAATTTCACTTGAAGAAGACTCCGAGAAGGGTTGTTCTACATGAGGAGAGTGATTTCAGTTTTCCTATTGGCTATTTCGATGGGGCGGCTCAGAAGGGCTATTGTGGTGCCGGTGGTGTTTTAAAAAATGGTCCACTGTTGTATTATCACTTTTATTTGGGTGTTGGAAGGGGTACCAACACCAAGTCGGAACTGTTAGCACTTTGGGGCCTGCTTTTCTTTGCTCACTCCTTGGGTCTGTCCAGGTTGAATATATTCGGTGACTCCCAGGTTATTATCTCCTGGGCCAAAGGAGTGCGTGGGCTATCAATGGTTCCGTTGAGTGGGTGGATGACTCGTGTTCTCACCTTGATTGAGGGATTTTCTGATATCACATTTCACCATATTTATCGGGACTTTAATTATGTGGCCGATAAGCTTTCAAAAATAACCCTCGGGATATGGATGGCTTAATACATGTGTAAAAATTTAGTAAGGGCACCTGCCGAGTGACGTACCACATTGCATATGTTCAGCTGGAAGTTTTTTATCTTGGGACTTTCTGAACAATGCCATTCAATTTATCTTTGAATACAACTTTTTATCTAATAAAAAAAAATTTCCAATGAAAAAAAATAAAAATTCCTTTGATAATTCATTTGCACTTTTGAAGTGATTGTTAATTCATTTGCACTTTTGAAGTGATTGTTAATTCATTTTGATAATTCCTTTGTCACTTTTGAAGCCATTGCTAATTCATTGAAATACCTATTCACACCTAAATTAAATTTATCGTGTTATTTTCAAAGTCGAAGATAAGCCCCCACCACCGCCTTTTACATAGTCCTTTACCGAAGGGTATCCACAAACCGACAATACGTGATTTACACCTACTCATAAATTCTACCACGACCTTTAAACCTACTGGCTGTTGAATGTTATGTTTCCTCTCCAATGGTGATTCCTTCTGATTGATTCACAGGGAGATGCCCTCTGACTGATTGACTCACTGTCACTAGTTAAGATGGCGTGAGATAAACTCCAACTAAAACGCCCGGCGATTTAGTTGGAGTTTATCTCACGCCATCTTAACTAGTGACAGTGAGTCAATCAGTCAGAGGGCATCTCCCAGGCATTTTAGTTGGAGTTTATCTCACGCCATCTTAACTAGTGACAGTGAGTCAGTCAGAGGGCATCTCCAAGTGAATCAATCAGAAGGAATCACAATTGGAGAGGAAACATAGCATTCAACAGCCCTCTGACTGATTGACTCACTACGTCTCAATTTTTAATCCAACCACGTGGAAACATAATCCGAGGAAGAGAAACCTCGTCTTGGCTCAAGGCTTGCCGTTCAATGAATGCTCCAAATGGCCCGCACGCCTATATATATCGCAGCAACCACCCTCACCAATCTCATTGAAGATCCATTGTAGCTGCTCTTTCTCCATTAAGCAATTACTTTATCTCATTACTGATACATAGAATTCATTACAATATCGCGATGGCCACTGTAAATGCAACATTGATGGCGATGAATGGAGCATCCCTCCTACAACGGAGGCCAGCGGAGAGGTCCACACCATCCCTCCTACAACGGAGGCCAGTGGAGAGGTCAACAGCCTCCAGGTGCCTTCGAGTGAAGTGCATGGCAGAGGTTAGTAACTTAATAAATTCCTCATTCCGTTGCTCTTTCCATATACGCGAAGGTTTTATGATTATTGTATTTGTAACTTAATTTGCATGTGGATCCACAGCCCAAGGAGTCCAAGCAATACACTTCTATCTCTCCTGAGAAGGTAAGCGATTAACCGTCATTTTTTACTTGCAAATACACTGCACTGTCCAAGCTCTGAAATAAATTAACCAGACACCATTAATGCAGGTGAGCACCAAGTTTGAGGACGTGTTTGCTTTTGATGGGCCAGCGCCGGAGACCATAAATGGGAGACTGGCCATGCTCGGATTCGTCTCGGCTCTCGGGGTTGAGATAGCGAGCGGGAGAGACCTCTCCTCTCAGCTGGCCAGCGGAGGAGTTCCATTGTTTGTTGGAAGCGCGGTTCTGCTGTCAGTTGCTTCGGTGATACCCATGTTCAAGGGAATCTCCAAAGAGAGCAAATCAAAGGCAATATGGTCTTCTGGAGCAGAAATGTTGAATGGGCGTTATGCCATGCTTGGCCTAGTTGCGTTGGCACTCACTGAATACCTCAAGGGAGGTCCTCTCATCTCATGATCATCATCTGAGAATACACAGGGAGGTCGTCTGTCTGAGAGTAGGATGTAATCATACACAGCTTGTAAAGGAGATAATACTGTAAAGGAGATAATACTGTAACAAATAGTTTTCGCAATTTATATAATGTTTGAGACGTATATCCGTAATTTCTCTCTCTTTGATTCACATGTTTACGCAATAAACATTGAAATGATAAGACTGTTTGCATAAAGAGCATTAAAGAGTATCAAAACCATTTCCTCATTGGCGAGAATACATAAAGAGTATCGTGCGTCTCTTTCTTAGTATATCTCGAATATTCGTATCAGTCGAGGAAGTCTGTCAAACAGAAGCAATTCCATTATTGAGAGATTCAATCGCCCAAATAATGATTCAACATCGTGTACAATGGCACTTCTAAAGATTCCATGAAAATTGCTGTATGTTCACATCACAGCTTTATAATAATTTCTCAATATTTTTGTCCTGCCAGGTCTACATCCCATTTCGCATACACAATAACATGTTTTATCAAAATTAAAGTTTGTTGTCGTTTTCGCTAACCTCTGTTATAACCATGGCTGGAATTCCAAATTCACATTCTCTGTAAAATGAAATTTTGATGAGTGAGTGGCCCTTTGTAGAAATTATTTTAACAGTTCAGCTAAGAACTGTATTATTTGAAAATTATTTTAACAGATCAACTAAGAATCTGCATTAGTATGTTGGAAAATTAAAATGAAATTGTAGTGAGTGAGAAAATTATTTTAACAATTCAACTAAGAATCTGTATTACTTTGTTGGAAATTTAAAATGTTATGAACAAATTTCAGGAAATACATCTTGTTAGTAGTTTATAGTTTGTGATTGATTGACTGTTGACTTACTAACGCAATATGTTTTCAGAAATTTTGTATTATTACTATAAAAACATTTATAATAAAATTTAAATATCACAAAATATATACTCATATCATTGCAATAAAATTTAAATACCACAAAATATATACCATTCTGCTGCAACATGTCCCAGATTGAAGGAGGTCAATAAATTGGAGGACAGTGTAACAGTTTTCGTTGTAAAGTTCAAAGTTACTGGAATGAAAATAAAATCAGTCAACCTATTTTTATTATTGATTTAGTAGATGTTGTAAAAGATTTATTAATTTTAAATTGACTATAAACTTTGAAAGACAATCTTTACATTTTAAGTTAGTTGTTTAATAGTTAATTTTTTTAAAGTTATTGAAAAATTAAATCACATTATGAACATGGTTAAAATATCTTGATTAATTGGAGAAAATTCATTTTATTTAACCTGACTTAGTATTTCAATAAACAAAATAATAAATAAGTATTTTTTTACTATTTCTATTTTAATTTTAATGTTAAAATAAAGATATTTATATTTAAATTAATTTAAAGTAAATAAAAAATTGGATTTTTTTACTTTATATATAAGATGGTATGTATCATCTAATTTATTGGTTGATATGCTTTCAATTTGTGTAAATTTGACTTTGTTTAATTAATTATAAGAAAAAATCATGAGAAAATGAACATCTAAATATATATACATTAATATTTTCCACGAGAATGACCTTGAAATTTATACATTAATATTTTAAAATATGAAATATACATTAATAATTTAAATTATAGCCCTTATGATTAAAAATCGAATTAACAATAATTTATAATCTTAACTGTGATTATTAATAAGTTGTAAATACTTTCTAAAAGTGCGGTTATTCGAAAATCGATTTCCCATGATTAGCCTCCATTGACTACTTCAGTGGAGGTCCTCTCATCTGATCATCATCTTGATCACTTTATACCTCCTTGTAACATATGATATTACACCGAGAGATGAGCATTACATAACAATAGTTATTTTTGCGATTGGAAACCTGAACAGTTTCAATTGGATTGAAAGAGTGGAAGCCTTTAAGTACGACAAAGATGTTAGTGTAAGAGTGTCTAAATGGAATGGAATGTTGTCTTTATGGCATTCTAAAAATTAAAAATAATATTGTTAGGGAAAAAACATATATTTTAAAAAAATATTATTAATTTAAAAATAAATAAATTGTATCATGAGTTGTATTTGATCTTATGGTGCAAGTTAAAGTTGAGATAAAATTAGTCAAATTTGTTGAAATGACAATTGTTGGTATTGCATAATTTCAGTGTTTCAGGGGTAATTAAGGACGTTGAATCAATTTCTGCAATCAGAATTGCAATTTCAGTAACAAACCGTGTTGTCTAACCGAAAAAAGTGCAAATAGTCTAGACTTTAGCTCACTCCAAATGTAACATACCCAAACTGAACGAGTTAGTATTTTGGAAAAATAAAATCTTCCATTAAGTTTTTCATAATAAAACTAACTGTATTAGTAATCAACAGTCCATTGTCACAACTTTGATAGGAGACAATTAATTACAGATATATAACTACCATGCATTTGGAATTTGTTTCTACAACTTGAGTTCTTATCATATTTTATTACTTATTGAAGAGTTTTCCAACTTGGATACTATGATAGTAAATTACTTCCACAACTTCTTGATAATACAAGACATTCCAACCATTCAAACAACCACTAATAATACAATTCTTACCATTTTATTTGGATATCTTTCTGAAATTCTTACCCATTAGCGTTAGCTCAAGTTCTTTCCTAACAAACTTAAACACTTTTATGGGATCATTATATGACAACATGATTAACCATAATCTATCCTTTACCAAATGAATCACTTGACGAACACATAATCATATCTTAGAAACCAAATGAATCACTTGACAAAACACAAAATCTTACAAGAGAAAGAGACACAAAGAGACACATGTATAGGTGGTTCACCCAAAACTCTGGGAATTCCATGCTATGATGAGGGATTGAAAATGGATAATTCCTTAACTCTTCTCTTGCTGATATGATTATATTTTCAAGTTTTATGTATAGAAAATATGGCATATGAATGATGAAAATGGAAGAGATTAGGTGGATGAAGTGAATGTGCACTAGTGGGCATATGAATAGACATTGCATAGTGCATGTGAAGATTCTTATGCATGCATATGATGTTGCATGTTGGTAAAGCTAGTGAAGTTTTACATATGCAATGAACCACTTAAGATAATTATTGTGGTTGTTAATAATTAATGGTGTTCGCATTGGTTGTAGGACCAAAGACAATAGGAGCATGGTTAAAGATGTTGATGATGTTGTTGCATGTGACCAACAAGCTTATGAAGAAAGGTTGGTGCAACAAATCTATGATCACGAGGTTGGTGGAATGATGGTGTAATCCTTTGTAGGAGACCAACTGATCAGGTAACATCAAACATGTTAATGGAATCCATGCAGGTAATGATTTATTTATGATTGTGTACAAAAGGGGATTGGGTAAGAATCCCTTGAGCGATATTTAATAATCATAACTTGGTATATATGTGATATTGAATGCATTTATGAGAACATTATCCCATCGGGTATGGTGAGGTATAGGGTAGTAAGAACAAGGAGCCTTATACCATCTAACTACCTTAAACTATTTATGTTTATACCATAAGAATTGCATGCTTGGAAAGTAGCAAGAAAGAATGTTATACATGAGTATGTTTATTGAATTGCTACTTGGTGAGAAAATCATAGCTAATGATTCCTTGTGTGCTTGCTAGAGAGGCCATGAAGTTGGATCATCTATGACGTGGAAGAGGAATTCCATGCTATGATGAGGGATTGGAAATGGAGAATTCCTTAACTCTTCTCTTGCTGATATGATTATATTTTCATGTTTTATGTATAGAAAATATGGCATAGGAATGCTGAAAATGCAAGAGATTAGGTGGATAAAGTGAATGTGCACTAGTTGGCATATTAATAGACATTGCATAGTGCACGTGAAGATGCTTGTACATGTATATGATGTTGCATGTTGGTAAATCTAGTGAAGTTTTACATATGCAATTAGCCACTTAAGATAATTATTGTGGTTGTTAATAATTAATGGTGTTCGCATTGGTTGTAGGACCAAAGACAATAGAAGCATGGCTAAAGATGTTGATGATGTTGTTGCATGTGGCCAACAACCTTATGAAGAAAGGTTGGTGCAACAAATCTATGATCACGAGGTTGGTAGAAGGATGGTGTAATCCTTTGCAGGAGACCAACGGATTAGGTAACATCAAATATGTTAATGGAATCCATGCAGGTAATGGTTTATTTATGATTACGTACAAAAGGGGATTGGGTAAGAATCCCTTGAGCCATATTTAATAATCATAAATTGGTATGTATGTGATATTGAATGCATTTATGAGAACATTATCCCACTGGGTGTGGTGAGGTATAGGGTAGTAAGGACAAGGAGCCTTATACCATCTAACTGTCTAAAATTGGAATGCATTCATATGAAAAAATACATCATGCCATGTGTATATGTTGGTTATGAGTTTAATAACCAAATCAAGTGAGGACTTATGGTCTTGTTGCGGTAGTGCATGCCATATGAGATAGTAATGGTTAAGGCCATAATGTGGTTGGAATGGTAATTCTATGGTGCTATACAAGTATCCCATGAACTCCCTATTGGTGTTAATTTGGGATGAAACCTATTTGCCAACAACCAAGGAGTGAGTAAATTCCTGATGTGTTGTTTGGGTGGAGAAGAAAGGCACCCATATAAGTTAACCAAGTGATTGGGGAGATGGTTGGGTGATGTGTTGAGGAAATATCCATACTTTCCAAAACGTCATGGTGGAATGCATGACATGACATTATGGTATTCATGAATAAATGCAAGGTGGAATTGAGTGGATATACATTAAAAGATTATGTAAATGCTGTGAATATGCATGCATATGTGTGGGTGCACATGTTGAGATGCATTGTGTGAATGCATGGTTGTGATATATATTTCATTGCAATTAGATAGTATAGATGAAATGATGAATTATCATCAATTCTGAGATCATTTCATGAGTTGTTATGGATGCAGGAAAATGATTGCATGAAGAAGGTAGTCATTTTTTATGGGCTACCAAGAATGCTCAATTGGAGGATAGATTTTCTTGAATGGATATGATTGTGTAATCATGAGAATTGGAATTTTTATTTAATTTGTATAGATAATGTGATTGTATGTTGCCATTTTATTGTGATAACGATCCACATCAAGTAGATGTATTTTATTGTGTTTGAAATGATAACAACTGATAGTGATTGCATTATTGAGTATTATAATTCTGATATCACTTCCATGACTGTTGTAACAATGAAAATATTATATGCATGGATACTCACCAAGTGTTTGGCTGATTGAAATTTTCAGATTTCAGGTAGAAATGTCTTGGGTATGGCAATGTGGATAAGTCCATAATAAAGAGTGGAATCTACCATGTGTAAAAGCCAAAAATTATGAGAAGGGTCTCATGGTTTTGAAATTTAATTTATGTACAGAACACATTGTGAATTTTAGGTTTGAAATTTTGCTAATAATTAGTAACGGTTGTTTGGATTCTCTATAATTATGTCAAGAGGACGTGTTGTAGGTGGATGTTCATGTTATGGTAACAAGTGTAAAACCATAAAGGATGGGGTGATACAACTTACAAGAGCCAAACAATATGAGGATGGCCTCATGGTTAAACAAATCTAATTTATGCAGGAGACATAATTGTAACTTTAGATTTGAATCTGATTATTAATGCCATTGGTTGGTTGATTGTTTGTGAATTGTGTCAGGAGGACACATTGTAGGAGGACCATGTGTTATGGCTTGAAAGAGATAAACATCATGAGAAGGAACTCATGTTTCGGAAATCCAGTTTCCATATGAACATATTTGAGAAATTCCAATTGAATTTATTATGATAACATCTCTTGTGAGTTGCATGCTTGTATGTAATGCAAGTGAGATGGTAAAATTATGCCAATAGGGCATATGTTGTTTATGAAACGTGAAAGGGATTGGGGTAACAAACCCGAAGGACTGTTAAATTAGAAAAGGGAGCCCCATTCCTCACGAAAGGAAGAGAAAATACATCTGCAAAACATATAAGTATTTTGTAACCCTTGCTGAAAAATATGCATGTCTAATTATTGGAATTAATATGCATAGCATTGTTTTATTTCAGACTGCTTGAGTTGTGATTATGGCCTACATGGCTCACATCGGAGAGGAGTGCACACCTCTTGGGTGCTATGTTGTGTTATGGTTGTCAATATTCACTACACCCTAAGGGAATGGACGCATTCCTGGTGTTTCAATATTAGAGAGTGAATTTTTATGAAATATGTTTACAATTTTATATCATCGATATTGATGAACTCGCCTACCCATCTTGTGTTGTCAGGTATTACACATGCAATTTGGTGCTGCATACTAAAGAAGCAAAGTGAATAAGGGGTACCATCCTTATGTGTGTGAGTGGTTGTTACATTGCTTAATAAATCCATTCAATATGCTGGCTCGACATTGTGACTTGGATTGTGGCGATATTTGTAAAGGCATAAAATATCTATTGGTTCAACAGTGAGGACCTACTGCACCTACCCATGAAAGCGCTAAGGGAAGGGGTGCCCGATGGACTGTGCAACAGAGAAGGGGACCTTACTTGGGCTGTGAGTAGAGGTGAGGTGGGTGCCGAGACTGGATGAAACCCATTGAGATGCCTATGGCTCCGTAGTAGAGCCCTTGATTTGTAAATGGTTATGGTGCAGTTTTCTTCCATTGGCCTGTTGACCCAAACGGAAGTGTTGGCTTGGAAATGGAGAAGGAAAACCAGGTATGGGACTGGTTTGACACCATAAATGCTTGGTAAATCCAGGTGGTGCATTGGTTGGGCATCGAATGTTGTGGAACAGATTGCGTGATGGCCAAACATTCGTTAAATGCTTGGTAAATCCAATCGGTGCACTGGTTGGGCATTGAATGTTGTGGAGCAGCCTACGTGCTGGCCAAACATTTGTTATTGCATCCACAGGTGATCCAATGCTTGTAAGCAAAGAATGATCATGTGGAATAACATGAAGACGTACAATACATATAAGTATTTAATTATCATTTATTTCTTATTCCAAATAATGAAAAATTTCATGTACAAGTCTTATAACAACCAAGATGATACACTGTTGTTTCTTTGTTGAAACCCGGGTAATTGCGAGAAGCAAGAGCCTTGAAGGCATCCTAAGGATGCATTTGGACATGTGACTGTCCTAGAAATCTTAGTATGAGTAGCTATGGAAAATGGTGCTAGTGAACTTGTGTGGGCTCTAGCAGCCAAAGGTACTGTAGGAAAACCATGGGGAGGGGTTCCCTGGTTGAGAATCATTGGACATACCTTAGACCCCAAGTGTCATCGCCAAAACAAGGAAAAGTAGAGTTAAGCATTCACATTTGAAGTGAAAGAGACCAAGGAGCATGGAACCACATTTATGGTGGGGCTCCGGGTTGGAACAAGATTAAGAGGGCGAAACTCTTACTCTTCTCTTTCCTTTTTGATTGATGCATTTTAGAGACATAAAATTGTTGAATGCATATTATGGCTGAAAGTTGATTGTGTTTATTTTGCTTGAAATAAATTGTGAATGTTGATTAGTTAATCCCCGTGAAAGTATGAACATGAATGAGTTCACTGTATGTTGGATAAACATGAAATGTGTGGAAGTATTATGGATAAAGCATGAATTTTCCATGCCAATTGGGCAAGTAATTGACTGATATTAAGGCTTTTGTTATGCTTGGCCTAACAAGATTTGCAATGATGAATTTCATAGGTAAAAATTAAACCAATTGGTTGCAGCTGTTACAAGGCAAGTGTTGCTAGTAAGCAAAGTGTGGGAAGCTATGCACATTGACCATGGAAGCATACCAAAATCTATTTGATTTGGCTCGAAATTTTATTCAAACAATTTCCAAGACCAAAGAAAATATTGAGGAAATGCTCAAGCTACAAAAGCAACAGAATGAGATGAACCACAATCTTTTGCAGGATTTTATTTGTCTACAAAATGAGGTAAAAGGAATTCTGGAATCTATCAACAGTGGAGAGGATAGTGGGTCAATGAAGAGGCATTCATCCAATCAGTCCATTGAGAAACACTCAAGGCCGGTAGACTCAAAGGAAATTGACCAGGAAAAGAAAGCCACTGAAATGTTGGAAATGTGGAGGAAATCATTACCTCCATAACTTCCCAACAAAGGACAATAGTAGCCATAAAGTTTCCAGACTTGTGGATTAGTTAGAAGGTAAAGAAAAGGAAGGGATTGTTGTGGAGAAATGCCCACATGTGGAGTTGGAAGGTCAAAGCCAATAGGAGCAGCCTGTAGAAGCCAAAGGACTTGGTCCTGAAAACCCAAAGTAAAAGATGAAATGCAAGACAGGCCTGCCACATTTTTTGAATTTTGGACATGTGTAAACAATGTATAAGTATTCCTAAGTATTGGAACACCAAGGATGGTGTTATTCTAAGGGGGAGGGGAATGTAATACCCCCATTTTGGTCCTTAGAATGTATCAACTCGATATGTAAATATTGTGCATATGTGATGTATGATTCCTATTGTGGAGATCAAGGCCAAGGCCCTGCTAGTGAATGCTTAGCCTTAAAGGGATGGTATTTTATATTGTGTTATCCATGTGCTAGTAAGCCATGGGGAAATTGTAAAAGCATGTAAATAATTATAATGCAAATAAAATACCAAGGGGCTCGATATGGATGCAACTAAAATGAGGGGGCTATCTGTATGCACTAGGGAGAGGTGAGGGGTTTGTGGGATTGAACCTTATGCTGCCAAATATCACCTTGAGAACCCACTTTGACTTTCCTTGCTGTCATTTATTTCTGTTGTAAGGAAGTACTTTAGAAATTCGCTCATGAGATTGATGGAGTATGGGAAACCCAGAAATTCGTATGGCAGAGTATGGGCTCTGTTTAGTTGTCCCATAAGTCACTCTACCTCATGGGGGGACGTTTTCCCTCATTCCCATTCCATTGTGGAAGAACCAAACTGTTATCATGAGCATGTTATGCATTCCTAGTTATGGAAAAACTAGAAATCACAACTTGGAAAGAAGCCACGTTTTGAAGTGCCAAAAATGCCTAGAAATTTGTGTGGATAGTTAAATCCAATGGGGAATCCATAGAACTGAACCCCAGGGTGAGTTTGAGAGTGTGAAGGGCCCCGAAATTCATGGGAGAACCTAGTTGTTGGGGCCCGAAAGTGGAAATCCATGAATGAGATTCACATGGGAAGAGATTGAGGAAGATCCAAGAGTGGATCGCAGTGGGAGAGAGACCAGGGGGTCATATTTCATGGTAGATCAAGTGAAGGCTCAATTATCCTTGGTTTAGAAGTCGGGACCAATCATACTTTCCTAGGTCAACACTGAAGGAAGGGGCACCCGAAGGACTGTGTAGCAGAGAAGGGACCTTATTCGGGCTGAGAGTGGAGGTGATGGGGGTACCTGGTCTGTCTGAAGCCAATTGGATATTCCCGTAGCTCTGTGGTTGAGCTCATTGGATTAGAAAATTCCTTCCCTTCCTCTGCACTTGCTTGATAGATCCACCTATGTGCTGGTTGAGACCGAATGATTGTGCCTAAGGCTGTGAGTGAACCTGAGTAGTTCCTCCTTAGTGGATGCATAGCCCCAGCTCGAGGGTGGTCTCTGAGTGCTGAAAAAATATAGGCTGGGAAGATACCTATGGTTGGGTTGGAACGTTGCAGTCCATAACCAATTGCTTGGTTATTTCAATCAAAAGATAAGTGTTTCATGTTTCCTATGATTATGCCAATTTTATATATATGAATAATTGTCGTTTATGTCAGAATGCATAGATTGATCGAGTTGAATAATGGAACTTAATTCCTATGCATTATATTGTTATTATGCCTATGATGAAATGCTGGTAAATGCATTCCGTGTGTGTTAATATGGTTTAATTTCGTTTTGTATGTTTATTATGAATTCCACACACACTTAGATGGTTTGTATTTTCTCATATGGCTTTGGGGGAGAAATAGACACCCACATTCCCTGTTGTTATGTTCATGTTCCCTCTGTGGGTCGGGATGACAGAAGGGGACGTGACACTTTCCTCCAGGGAAGTGCAAAGGGTCATTAAACTTGTTCTTCCCAGTGAGCTCACCAAGCACACCATAATTGAGGGCACTAAGTCTGTGACTAAATTCACCTCCATCTCAGCCAAGTTCTTTTCTGCTCTGTACATTTTTTTTTTTTAATCTCTGCAGAAACCCCGGGTACCTCATAGAGTGCAATTTATAAAAGATGGTACTTAGTGTAACACAATGTAATTAGGACAATTGAATTGACCTGATTGAAGAGGAACACATACATGAATTTGAAGTTGAAGTTGCCAGATTTGGTGTTGGCTATGCTTCTCTTTTCTCACGTTTTTAGGGTACAAGATGTTTTTTTAAGTACACAAATAATCTGCTTGGATAAACTAATTTTAGGAGCATCAATTTTACATTTGGTGATTTGTAGAAAACAATTGAAGACAAATCCAAGGTGGGGGAGGTGTAATCTTCATCCAAGTAATTACTACTTCAGTGATTTCTACAAACCCAATACAACAAACATATACTACATGAAGTTTAACTGCAAAAATGTCTTTCACAATTTTGACCAACAACTAAGATTAGATAACCTATTTCTTGTCTTCCAAAATAGAACACCTGATGGAATGATTATTGGGTATTGGAAAAATATGTTGACTAATGGTACTTCTCTTTTCCTCGTGTTCATCATTATTTCCCTTTTTATTTAATGGCAAGGAAGATGGATATGTCAAAAAATTGGGGTTAAAATTCAAAATTTGTTTAGGTTATTTGATTGGGAACTTTTTTTACCTTTGTTTTCATCAAGCAGAAGCCATCCCCAGGTTGGACAAAACATTCCTTCTATAGAGAGTGAAAACAAATTTAATGGATGACAAATTGGTATCAATTATTTTTGTGGGTAAATAGCCTATACAAAAATTCAAAAACTTATAAATATTGTCATGATGGAGATATGGCATATCACCTTCAACACCTAAAATAGGAATCCTATGGCCATTTACCATTTAATTCCAATATGCTAAAGTGGTTTAGAATTTACTTCAAAAGATGAGATACTTGAAACTCACATCGACTTTGAACCTCAAGACATGAAGCATAGATCTTTGAAGCTGATGTTCTAGAAATTAAATGGTAAGGACTTGTTGTCTCTATGTTCATCACTAATAGTTAGATTAAAAAAGGTCTAGTCCATTTTTTCAAATACCTTGAAACAGACAACAATGTTAAATACTATATATTTCAAGCTATTCTCCGGTTGAGATCCATGTTCAAAGTCTTGCTGAAAGTCTAAGGCCATTTCATTTAGCCTTTAGCCATGACAGAGTTTATGCTCATGGATCAAGCAAACCTACTTGGGAATATGAAACATTATGGAAATCATCATGGCCATCTACTGCACTCAAAAATTTATCTTGGGATGCAATAGGAAAACTTGAAGTGGGAACTTGAGTCTTCAATCCGAGAGAAATAAATTTTCTAGAATCATAAGAATTTTTTGCACACAATGGCCTATAAAAGTCTTGGGAATGGGATATATGGTCTAAATGGTTTCTTGGTAACTTTCCTCGCGATTGTTGAGTATGAAAATATACAGTACTCTGGGATGTTCTAGTAGAGTCAATTTGGTCTACCAAACTTGTCCCTCGCCATTGATTATGTCAATGTGTTTGTCAAAGCTTTTAACTAATTGAAGCAGGCTATATTACATAAATATTGTGTTTGTTGAAGTTCCATTCCAAATTATAATATAGGAAACAACATTGGTTGGATCATAATATTTTGTAGTTTATCCCAAGCAATTCTTCGATTCAAGTTTAAAGGGGGAATTTTTAGGGTTAACCTTAACTTGGGAATGAGTAAGGATGTAAGTGGTTTTGGGCACATGGTTTTGGTATCCCATGGTTTCTTGCTAGTTGTATTTGCATGTAAAGAACCCTATTAATAGGGTTGTAATCCTCTATTGTAACATGCCAAAGTGAGCACGAGAGATGATCTTAGTGGCCTTGGCTTGGTTTGTCCAAGGACCAATAATAGATCTATTATTGATGATTGGTTTTTCCTACAAGGTTTTCCAGTATAAATATGTTGTTGCTATTATTTATATTTCCTTTTTCTCTCACATGTTTTATTGTTAACAAAACCTGCATGGACCGGGCCAATGCAAGAAAAAGTTCTGACATTCATTTGCTACTAATCTTAGTTAGTCCAAATTGTACAATTTGTATTGTATAAATATGTGATTTAAATAGGAAAAGCTACGTACAACCAGGGGATCTAATATTTGTAATTTGAGATTGTGTTCATATTTTGCTTATACTAAATGTGCAATATATGAACACTCTTGAATATTTGTTAACAACTTTTTTCCTTTTTCTATAATAACTATATTATGTTCATAGCTTTGTTGGCCCTGTCTTTAGCCGGTAGCCTTGCTTTTAACTTTATTGGTAATTATATAACAAATTTCAACTTTATTTTTATTGTTTTTTAGAGCCTTGTTTTTTACTTTATTTGTAATTATATAACAAATTTCAACTTTATTTTTATTGTATTTTTAGAGCCTTGTTTTTAACTTTATTTGTAATTCTATAACAAATTTCAACTTTATTTTTATGGGTTTTTAAGAGGTGGATATGTTATACCCATATATGCCAACCCAATATATCCATATGGACAATGCCTTTCTTGTAGATATTAGCACCACTTATGAGTCTTTATTTTTTCCATTCTCAAAATCATTGAGTTGAATTCTTAATCTATTGATTAAATATCTAAAACCAATTTTAAAAGAAAGAGGAAAACTATGTAATTGACCTTGTAAATTATTGTTAAAAAAATAACATCGAAAAACTTCTTATTAATATTTTTAAATAAATTCATTGATTCATCCATTCATCCATTAATTGGTTCATTTCTTGCATTCCAACCCAACCATACAAATCCTAAACCATAATCACACAACCTACCCATGCACAAGTTAAACCATAATCTCACTCCACTTTATATTTCCAATATTCCATTATGTTCATTCTTTACTCATTTTTCATATAATATCTTCATTTTTAGCTTTATTGTACCTAATAATTTTCAAATGAACTTCCCATTATGAATAGATAAGGTACTTAGAATATGAAATATTAAGGAAATGAAATGTTGGATCCATGCCATAATTTGATTCTAAGGTTTTCTTTTTATTATTCAAATGTTTTGTTAAATATTTTAAATCTAATATGATATTAATTTGCAAGGCTTTATGTTGAATGTAAACACTAAGTGTTAAATTTGAGCATTCCAATTGGCACTCCATTGTATGCATGGTTCTATTCTTTAAGATCATATCTCTATGGAGAATGATCAAATATCACCATGTAAGGAGGCTCGCAAGCAACCCAGATATGCTTAAGGAACATTTGTAAAAGGAAACATTTAGAAGAGTTGTGCATGGTAAATTCATTGAATGTTAATCATGTGCCTTGCATGCCATTAATAGAGTTTATGTAGTAGTGTTGTGCCACCCTGAGAATGTAATATTGTAGCTCTTTTTTTTACAATAGAGAATTATTGTTGTTAATATACATTAGTTTTACACATTGGTAGGAATCTACATATGTAGCAAGGTGGTATTTAACCTGTTGTGTAGGAATTATTGGATGCCTATATAAGATGTGTTGGCTATTGAAAGAGTTAGATGTGTTCTAGATAGCTAGAGTGCTATACATTGGGTCTTTCTTTCATCATTATGTGTAGGAGTTGATCCTTAGAGAAATCAAAGAGGAACTAATTAGTTCAAATGTGTTGTTTGCTTATGTAGGAAAAAGTAGCAAAGAAAGATGAGGAACCAAGCCAAGAAGAGAAAGAAACATAAGGAAAGAGATGCAAGCCATCATAAAAAAATAATTAAAGTGTGAAGAGGAACAATAGAGAGACAAATATCCAAGCCATAAGAAGAAGGTAAGAAAAACTTTCAATATTCTTTTTTTCGAAAATATGATGCTAACCCATTTACAATCTCCCCCAATTATACTTTAAAAAAACATTGAACAAAAACACTCAAACATGATTACCTCATAGCAAACTTCATCACATCCACTTTACTTCTCATATTTTTACGTCGTAGGCATTCAAACAATGCAAGAGCATTGTCGCCAGCGCAACATATTCCTCACTCATTGAGCGAATGGAATGCTTCCACATGGTCGTCCCTCCCGCTAATGAGTTGCCGCCATTTTTCTGCCTGCTCTTTGCCTCGTGTCCGCTCCTGGTCGTGGTCTTTGCCTCGTGTCCGCTCCTGGTCATCCTGCGTTCAATAACCCTCACTTATCTTAGCACTGTTCATATTTCTGGATTCAGTTGTAGATTTAGGGACCAATAACTACATCCAAATCAGTCACCCGCATGGATTTTCCACCTTATGCTTGCAGTTTCTTCCACTGCTCCAATGATCGTTTCATCGATGGCCGGACTTAAGTACCATTGTATTTTTTTTATGTGTAGTAAGTAGGATGAAGTTGGCTATTCCAGCTCCATATCTAAAGGTAGGAGCATACTTCTCAGATGGGTTTAATTTCACATCCGGGGGAAACGGATTACTGGACTCCACACGCGAACTGCTGGTCAGCTTTAGATATTGTTTATTATTTGCAGAACGGATACTACGGAAACAGGTTCACATATTAACATCTGACATGAACTTTATAATTACTGCATTGCGGAATTCAATTGTAGTTGAAGTAAAGGTGAGCATCATAACATAATTTCTTGTCAGAAATGGCCATCATCATGCATTTCTTTATTATTTACATTTTCGGTCTTTTTGTGACAGCCTGGCAAGATCAGAAGGCATGGTGACTGGTCAAAATGGCTGTTACTTGATGGGGTCAAAAATTCTATGTTAGGAACTCAACAACAAGGCACCAATGTTAAGACATGGGTGTTGAAAAGGATGCTACATTGCATGGGCAAATAACAAGTGTTTCATCAGGGAATCTTATTGTATCTCCCTTAGCAACAAATGGAGTTCAAAGTGAAGTTTCATTTAAATTGGAGATAGCTTCAGGTCATGGATTAACTAAGAGAACTTCTCTTGAAGGGTATACCATTAAGGGTATACTTGATATTAGGATAAATGACATGAGATGAACTGCATTTTTAAGAACTTTTTTAATGTACATTATAGGGTTATTGAATGGAAATAATGGTAGTGCTCCAGCAGAATTGAGAGCTCAAAGCTTTCAGTATCATATATTGCGACCCGAGAAAATGTGGATTAAAACATCATAAAATTTATGTTGGTTGTGGAGCTAGATCTTCTTCCAGTCTCATAGATGATATTATCTTAGCCGTGCACTCGAGAGGACTGTGCACTCATTCCCCTACCTTGGGGTTTGGGGGAAATGCCCCCGAGTTATGGGGGTGTAGGGGTTGAGCCCTAGTGAACCTCGATAAATGGGGGTTTGGGGGAAACACCCCCGAGAAAATTTTTTGGGGCTGTTTCCGCCAGCAGTTTTTGGGCCCATGGTTTTGGGTAACCTGTGGTATTTTCCCATTGTATTTCTCTTATAAAATAAAGACATTGTAACATGGATAGGGTTGATGTATTAGGTTTTATGCATTGTAAATATCTTTGAGATCAAGAAGAGAGACTATGAGACTATGAAGAAGAAGTGCAGCGGCTGTGCTGCAGGTTGTATCCCTTCACTTTGATGGACGATATAATAATAAGGACTGGCAACTTCAATGTGGACGTAGCCCATCTTGGGTGAACCACGATATATTTGTGTCTCTCTTGTAATGTGTATGCGTGATTATATTTGCATTTCTGTTTATTGTTATTGCTCTGCAATCCTATTTTTCTAACAATTGGTATTAGAGCCAAAGGTCTATTTGGCAGATAAACCCGCAGGAAGCTAGGGTTTATAGTTCGAGTGGGAGAAATGGCGGAAGAAGGAAAGTTTAAAGTCGAGAAGTTTAATGGCCAAAACTTCCAATTATGGAAGATGCAAATGGAGGACTATCTATACCAGAAGGATCTATTCCTATCGTTGGGAGGAAAAGCAAAGCAGCCGGTGGCCATTAAGGACGAAGAATGGGAGGTTCTTGACAAAAAGGCTCTGGGAACAATACAGCTAAACTTGGTTTCGTTGGTGGCTTTCAATATCTCAAAAGAAACGACAACAGAGGGTTTGATGAGCGCACTGGGTAAGCTGTATAAAAAACCCTCGGCCTCCAACAAGGTATTTCTAATGAAGCGTTTATTTAATATGAAGATGTCTAAAGGTGGATCTGTTACTGATAATTTAAATGAGTTTAATAAGGTTACAAATCAACTAAGTTATGTAAGTGTGAAATTTGATGATGAGGTTAGGGCTCTTCTAATCTTGTGTTCATTGCCAGAAAGCTGGAATAGCTTGGTCATGGTTGTAAGTAACTCTGTCTCTGGTTCAAACACCTTGAAATTTGATGATATTATTGGTGTTATTCTTAGCGAGGAAATGCGAAGAAAAAGCATAGGTGAGACATCAGGTAATGTGTTGACCATGGAGAGCAGGGGAAGGAAAAAGGAGAGAGGAAAGAGCCAAGGTAATCGTGGAAAGTCTAAAAGGGGTAGATCCAAGTCCAGACTAGGAAAGATAGAGTGTTGGAACTGTGGAAAGAAAGGACATTTGAATAAAGACTGCAGATCTCTAAAGAAGAAAGGAGATGCACAACAGGAAACTACCCAGGAAGAAAATGTAACAGGTGATGTGTTACAAGATGCTTTGATTCTTGCATTAGATAATACTAGTGATTATTGGGTAGTAGATTCAGGGGCTTCATGTCATGCTACACCCCATAGGAAATATTTTCATGATTGTGTTCCAGGCAATTTTGGACATGTTTTATTGGGTGATGATGAGCCATGTAAAATTGTTGGAATGGGTAAAGTATGGATAAAATTTAAGAATGGAACTGATTGGTTGTTGAAAGATGTTAGGCATATTGCTGCTATGAAAAGAAATCTGATCTCAACAGGGCAGTTGGGTGATGGCGGTTGTCTATCTACATTTAGAGAAAAGTGGTGGAAGATCACTAGAGGATCAATGGTGATAGCAAAAGGAGACAGGGTAGGTACGTTGTATTTATGTCCTCATAATACTAACCATTCTATCTCTTTAACTTACACAGGAACAGATACAACATTGTGGCATCATAAGCTTGGCCACATGAGTGAGAAGGGGATGCATATTCTCCACTCAAAGAAGTTGCTGCCAGATTTGAAGCAGGTAAGTTTGGCATTCTATGAGAAATGTGTTTATGGAAAACAGAAGAGAGTCAGATTTCTCAAGGTTGGGAAACAAAAGAAGAATGAAAAGTTAGAGCTAGTGCATACAGATGTATGGGGACCGGCTCAGGTACAATCTCTTGGTGGATCTCATTATTATGTTACATTTATTGATGATGCAACTAGGAAAACTTGGGTTTATTGCATTAGACAGAAATATGATGTGTTTGCTACTTTTAAGAAGTAGAAAGCTTTGGTTGAGAATGAGACAAGAAAAAAGTTGAAGTGTCTCATATCTAATAATGGAGGTGAGTACTGCGGCAAGGAGTTTGATAGTTACTATTCATACCATGTGATTCGTAGAGAGAAGACAGTCCCACGAACACCACAAGAAAATGGTGTGTCTGAAAGGATGAACAAAACGATCATGGAGCATGCAAGGTGTATGAGTTGCATGCAGGGTTGCCCTTACAGTTTTGGGTGGATGTTGTAAATACTATTATTTATTTAATAAACATAGGACCTTCAAGTGCTTTGGATGGTGGTATTCCAGAGGAGGCATGTACAGGTAAAAAAGTAAACTATTATTTTCTGAGAACGTTTGGTTGTGAAGCATTTGTCCATATTGATAAAGATAATAGGACAAAGCTTGAAGCTAAATCCAAGAAATGTACCTTTATTGGATATGGGGTTGATGAATTTGGTTATCGCTTATGGGATTATGAAAATAAAAAAATCATCAGGAGTAGAGATGTGATATTCAATGAAAAAGTCATGTATAAAGATCAGTTGCAGGGAAAGAAACGAGAAAATGAAAACACAGAGTACACAATACTTGAAGAAATTAAAGAAAATGAAGTTCCAAAGGTGTCAGAAAATCAAGAACATCACCAAGTACCTGAAACTCCTGCAACTGCAAGAAGATCTACCAGGTTAAGTAGACTCCCTAAACGATACTCTCATTCAATGTATTATTTATTGATGACTGATGCTGGTGAACCAGAGTGTTATGAAGAAGCAATGCAGGTGGAAACTATAAATAAGTGGAAGCAAGGCATGAATGAGGAGATGGACTCATTGGTAAGAAACCAGACTTGGGATTTGGTTCATTTGCCTGCTCGTAAAAGAGCATTGCAGAACAAATGGATTTACAGGTTGAAGGAAGAAGGAGATAAGAAGTGGTACATGGTCAGACTTGTTGTAAAGGGGTTTGGACAAAAGAAAGGTATAGATTTTGATGAAATATTTTCTCCTTTTGTTAAGATGACTTCAATTAGGACTATTTTAAGTGTAGTGGCAGTAGAAGATTTGCATCTTGAACAGTTAGATGTAAAAACAACCTTTCTCCATGGGATTTGGAGGAAGAGATATATATGCAGCAGCCACAAGGGTATGAGGTCAAAGGTAAGGAGAACTTGGTATGCAGGTTGAAAAAGAGTTTGTATGGCTTAAAGCAAGCTCCAAGGCAGTGGTATTTAAAATTTGACAAGTTTATGACAGAACAAGGTTATAGTAGATGTCATTCTGACCACTGTGTTTATTTCAAGAGGCTAGATAATGGAAGTTATATTATCTTTTTATTGTATGTGGATAACATGCTTGTTGCAGGGTCTAACATGTAAGATATAAATGTGTTCAAAAGGAAGTTAGCTAATTCATTTGTGATGAAAGATTTGGGTGCTGCAAATCAAATCCTTGGTAATATGAAAATAATGAAAGACAGGAAAAATGAAAAATTGATATTGTCTCAGAGTGAGTACATACAAAAGGTGTTGGAGAGGTTCAGAATGCAGAATTCAAAACCAGTTAGTACACCTTTGGCCAGCCATTTCAGTCTAAGAAAGGAAATGTGTCCCAAGACACAGGAAGAGACAGATTACATGTCTAAGATTCCCTATCAATCAGCAGTTGGCATCTTGATGTATGCCTTGGTGTGCACAAGACCAGATATTGCACATGCAGTGGGAGTTGTGAGCAGATATATGAACAATCTAGGTAAAGAACATTGGAAGGCAATACAGTGGATTCTCAGGTATTTAAGAGGTACTACCACTTAGGCATTATGTTTTGGAGATTCAGACACTCTTCTGCAGGGATATGTTGATGCAGATATGGAAGGTGATAAGGATAGCAGGAGAAGCACCACAGGGTATGTGTTTACTGTAGTTGGAACAACAGTAAGTTGGATTTCGAGATTGCAAAAGGTTGTTGCACTTTCAACAACGGAAGCAAAGTATGCTGTTACAGAGGCTAGTAAAGAGATGATTTGGTTGCAGAGGTTGATGGAGGAAGTGGGTAAAAAGAAGAAGGATAGAAGGTTGTATAGTGATAGCCAGAGTGCCATTCATCTTGCAAAGAACTCAGCATTCCATTCCAGGACTAAACATATACAGCTCAAGTACCATTTCATACGCTCTGTTATGGAAGATAAACTATTGAAACTGGCAAAGATACATACTAGCCAGAATCCTGTAGACATGTTCATAAAGGTAGTGACTAGAGAGAAACTGAGTTCCTGCTCGGTTTCAGCTGACCTTCTAGCATGAAGGTGAATATGAGAAAGTTTCCAAGTCCAAGGTCCAGCAAGTACAGCAGCGGTGGAGTTGTTGTGATCAATCTCCAAGTGGGAGATTGTTGGTTGTGGAGCGAGCCAGATCTTCTTCTAGTCTCATAGATGATATTATCTTAGCCATGCACTCGAGAGGAATGTACACTCATTCCCCTACCTTGGGGTTTGGGGCAACACCCTCGAGTTATGACGGTGTGAGGGCAGAGCTCCCGAGAAAAATTTTTGGGGTTGTTTTCGCCAGCAATTTTCGGGCCCATGGTTTTGGGTAACCTGTGGTATTTTCCCATTGTATTTCTCTTATAAAAGAAAGACATTGTAACACGGCTAGGGTTGATGTATTAGGTTTTATGCATTGTAAAGATCTTTGAGATCAAGAAGAGAGACTGTTAGATAGTGAAGAAGAAGTGTAGCGGCTGCGTTACATGTTGTATCCCTTCACTTTGTTGGACGGTATAATAATAAGGACTGGCAACTTCAGTGTGGACATAGCCCATCTTGGGTGAACCATGATATATCTGTGTTTTTCTTGTAATGTGTATGTGTGATTATATTTGCATTTATGTTTAATGTTATTGCTCTGCGATCCTGTTTTTCTAACAACTTCTTGTAGTGCAAAATATTCAGTTTGACAAAGAGTTGAGAATTTAACAGTTCACCTGCAAACAACTTAATTTGCATTTTTGGAAGAAAGTGCTTAATAATTTTAGATCATGGGCCATTACTCATGATCAAAAAGGTCGTTAGTTTATTTTGGTATTTGCTATCTCGGATGGATAAATTACGTCTGTTTTTTTCTACTTGCCATGCTAGGTTGCACTTTCTACTTGATTCGCATTAAATAGATGCAGTTTTGTTTTTGTTTTTGGTCTTTTAGTTCCACATGCCCAATGGATTCAGAGTAAATAGATGCAACCAATTATTTGGAAATCATGTCACAAGAGAGACGCCCAAATCATAGCGCAGTTTTAAAAAAACTATTATACACAAATAAGGTGAAAATGGACACGGTGAACCATAGAAGATGGGCGAGATTTAAATTCAAGTCCTAAACCTATGTTGGAGATGATAGTTTGTAAAGATCTGGAAATTAAATACCATTTTTGCCTCATAAAGTCCATGTTAGTTAGTGTACTTTTCATTTTTTCTTGGATCTTTTGGTGTTAAGTTAGTGTACTTTACCTCAGATCTTTTCTACTTTTGGAAACCAGGACATTTCACATTTGTCATCAAACAGGTAGAGCAGTCAATTATTAAAGTACACATACATTCAAGCAGGGCAAAGGAGCTTCTGAATAGTCAACCAAAAAATCTGTGTTAATGCACTTGCATGATAGTTACAACAGCTATCCAAAGGCCGTGTTTGATTTCAGAAAGCTCAGCAATGACCACTTCATTTCTCTTTTAGAGAATTCTGCATTGCCAGAGTCAAAGTGCTATGGAGACTTGAAGAAGTTTATTTAGCTTCTTCATGAGGAAAATCCAAAGTTCAATATTGAATCCAAGCTGAATGAATTAATGAATTAGAGTAGCAAATCCTGTAGAATTTTCTCCATGTTCTACCTAAGTACTGTAGTTTTATTCAATATTTATCGAACTCCAAATCTGCAGAAATGGGGCATGTTGCAGCTCATAAAACTTATATTGGGAATACATGCGTTCCAGCATTCAATATTTATCGAACTCCAAATTTGCAGAAATGGGGCATGTTGTAGCTCATAAAACTTATATTGGGAATACATGCGTTCCAGCACCTAGGACATCAGTTGGCTACTATTTGGGGTGGGAAGAACTTACTTTTGTAGGCTCAAAGTTACACTTTCATCGGACAGATGGGGTCGCCTCAATATTCATCATTGGAATCTATGGAAAGCCATCTCACCCAATTATGATGTTTGAAGAAGAGATTATGTTTGAAAAAGAGATTAGCAAAAGAATTTTAATTCTGCAAACTGAACAAATCAGATCAAAATGATAATAAGAATCCTTCTAAAGCACATTTATAAAGAATTATAATTGTAAGGAATTTGAATAAATTAAAGAAAATAGAGTTCAGTGTTTATTCTAATTTTGCTGAAACAATAATGAATAGAGAAAACAAATCGAATTTCATTGCTGCTACTAAAGACATTCATTTCTTACAGGGAAACAAAAACAAGTTTTGTTACAGCTCCGAGAACACCATTGTCCCATAAAAGTTCCGATCCATTATCTGCATGAGCAGTTGTCTCCACCTCTGATTCTCTGAAGTACAACACAGTGATACAAAAAGAACAAGAGTGGAGATAAAAGACATTCATCTTTCTGGAGTAGAGATCAACCCCCCATTCAGTTGATTTTCTATTTCTTATATAGACAAATAAAATATAACATAAATGAAACTTGATTTTTGAGATGGCACCAAATCTTCACGATTCCATCTTGTCTTATAGGATGAACAGATATATACACTTCCTTAATCTCTGGTTTCTAATCTGGTTCTTTAGTGACCGACAATTTCCTTCGATGTGCCCTTTGACTTAAAAGTAACTAATGACCATATTCAACAATCTCGAGGTGCTTCCAATATCTAGTCGTTCTGCTTAATGCCTTCCAGCAAACTCGGGGAATCCAGCCATCTCCAAAAATATCCGCAATTCAACTTAATATTTTCACTGCAAAACAACAATGAAACCAATCATATTTTCCTTTTGGACAAATTTAAAGATTGAATACATGATTAAAAAAATATAGGAAACATCGATAAGAGACTTCCCTTTATGACAACTATTATGCAGTAAAATCGTGGCTTGCTTTCAACGATCTAACTAGTTTTAGTCAAAATATGATATGATCTGGTAATTTGTTTCATGATTTGATGTGATCTGGGGAGTCAATCCCTCCTTATAAAGGCACGATTTTTCCCCATTGGCAAATCTGGAGTTGTAGAGAAACGCCCTGTAACAACATCAGGTTAGTAGCTTATTATAAACAAACTACACAAATACCAATATGGAGATTTCGTAATTGAGAAACCACTTCTCTTGGCCATCCTAACTGCCAACGACAAGTTGGCCCAACTAAATCATTTCAATACTTCTGAATTGGAGAAGTTTCTGACATGTGGTAGCCTCTATATTATATTGACAGGAAACATGACAGGGTGCTTAAAATTTTACAGGAGAAGTTACCAATGCATGAAATTTGACAGGAAAAATCACAGGGTGCTTAAAATTTTACCCCTTTTTTAGGTGCTAATTAGAAGTTTGCAGTGAATTCATTTGTACATTTAAATTTTAGCAAAAAATATGATATAGTGCTTAAATTTTACCTAAAGTTCACCCAATTCTCAATTTTTTCCAAAATAATCATTCGTTGCCTAAACTTTTACTAAAACTTTATTCATGTTCTTGATTTTGTACTAAAACAGTCATCCAGTGCTCAAATATTTTATCGAAAAATTCATTCATTCGATGCTTAGACGTTTACTTAAAATGCAATTCCCTTGTTGGAAATCTTATACTTATTGGCCTGCAACGCCGACCTTTGTAAAGATGCAGTGATTGGAATTTTGTAATGGAGGAGGGTTTAATATTTTTGCAGTCATGTTGGGGCTAAGAGTTTGATGCATGAAATCTGGGATGACTGGAGCCGTTTCCTTTCAATCTTGATTTACTTTGATTGGTTATTGAGCTTTTTCCTTATATTGTGGAATTAACCAAAATATCTGCACGAAATGTGCTCTGCCCTTACCACGATATACCCTGCCACCTGTTCATATTTAGAATTAACCATTTGATGTTGATGAAATCCCTGAAAACTTGGAATGATGGGATTAAACTTCTGACTGTCAACTATCTACCTTGAAATATGGAATATCTGCGTATATGCCTAGGATTAATAGTTACTCTGATTGCCACATATTAGAAAGAGATCCCTAAACTACTATTTTTTGTTGGAACTCGAACTTTGTCATCTCTTATTGTCTTTTCTAGGTCAAGAAATCATTTAGGTATTTTTCAACTTCAATGCCAATATGCCAACAAACACAACTGCACTTTCTGATTTTAATTACATTGTTGAGATCAAGATATAGATTCCTTGTATACCAAAGTCGCATAACCTTGACAATAATAGAACCAGCTTATCGACACTTTCATATCGCTTGTATATAGCGCTTGAATAATCTCATTTGGTATTCACAGTGCTTGACATGTTAAAGGCATATACTGCACATACAATAGAAATAATTTCCTTAGCGTTTAATGTCTTCAGACTATTTTAGTTGCCCTTTCATTTTGCATTCTCCACATCCTGTCTCGACTGTGTAGTTGACTTGTGAGATCTCTTTGGAAGTTTATGATGAATACTTTCTTTTACGAGCAGCTGGAAATGAGCATGCTTGTTAACAATCTTCAGTTCTTTACTATCAATGGCTTTCAACACTTGCACTTTGGATTTGTGAAGCAGATTGGTGTTTGATACTGAGTGTAATCTCTTTTTGTTGGCGATGATGTACATTCTTCAAATGGCAGTTAATGGTACTCTTGACAATCAATATCTGGGCCGTTACCTGGAATTCAACGTTTTCAAACTAAATACTTGGCTTGAAGATGGACACACAGAAACTTTGTTAACACTTACAGTCGTCCTTTTGATGTGTATGGCGAGGATCCTCTACTTGGTGCTGCTTTTGATTCTTTGTCAGTCTTATGAATGCTATTAAGCTTTGGGCTGAACGCTTTATTATTTTAATACATAATATTTATCACATATATATGAGAGACAACAACTTAAAATGGACATTGAATATTTGTGACGTTGCTGAAGAAATGGCGGTAGGACTTAGAAACTTGGATGCTGGATGCTTTTTCGATGGTAAGTGGATACTATGGCGTGATGTGGAGTTAGAAACCATGAGATATATTACCCGATCCTTGTGAAATAATACTTATCCTCTTTTTAAAAGAACCACGTAATGTATAAATAAGATTATGGGTAAAAAGGTAAATCATTAGGAAAAAGCTTATGGATGAAAAGGTACAAGTGTCCAATAATAATTTTTATTATTTAAAAAAAATTATTTTCTTTAAAATAATACTAATTATTAAAAATCATGATATCCAATTTATCCAAGTTAGATAAATTATGATATCCACTCTATCAGAGTTAGATAATGGTGGAAATGGTATATCGAATAAGGATTTAAGAAAATTGATGATTTTATGAGCAAATAAAGAGAACAAGGCTAGACATACGTTACACACTGATAAAGATGGAAGTTTGAGGTGATAAGAAATTAACCAGTTTGACATTGGAATACTCACTGTTTTTCGTGCAACAAAAATCAAGATCCCTCTCTACATGGGCGCTGCGGGAAAAAATGTGTACTATCAAATTTGGTGAGAAAAACATAGTGGAGTTCACATAATATTGTAGAGATTTTCAACATTAATTAAGAAAAAAAAACTAACAAAATCTTGTCAAAATCAACTAAATCTAGTTTTATCTTTCAATCAATTTTATGTTACTTTCAATAAATTTTATATGTACTGTCAAATTCTATGAGAAAACCACTATAGAGTTCACATAATATTGTAGATATTTTCAACATCAATTAAGAAAAATTTATTGTCAAATTTGGTGAGAAAAAATATGTGCTGTCAAATTTGGTGAGAAAAGCATAGTGGAGTTCACATAATATTGTAGAGATTTTCAACATTAATTAAGAAAAAAAAACTAACAAAATCTTGTCAAAATCAACTAAATCTAATTTTATCTTTCAATCAATTTTATGTTACTTTCAATAAATTTTATATGTGATGTCAAATTCTATGAGAAAACCACTATGAAGTTCACATAACATTGTAGATATTTTCAACATTAATTAAGAAAAAATAAAATAACAAAATCCTGTCAAAATCAACTGAATCTTTCACTAAATTTGATGTTACTTTCTCCATTTGTTTCTAGCTTTGCATTATTATATGATGTTATTACATATTCATTATTCACTTAATATTTTTAAGTGACTTGCAACCATGTGGATGAAGGGAATATTTTGTAAAATGAATATTATATAATGGTTGATCATTGTGCTTTATCATAATTAAATATTTACATTTTAAAAATTAATCACATAGTTTATTCATCATTTTGTATTGAACATATTGAGATGTACATAGGTAATAAGTATCTCAATAGTTTACTTTTTCAATTAGAGGTAATAAGTATTCATTAAATTATTAGTAGTAGCTCTCAATCCAAATCCAATAGTCCAAACATGTTTATTTCTCCTCTACAATAAATTATTACATTTTAACACTTAATCTTTTCTAACATTTTTACTAACTTAGATCGACATAAATTCTTAAAAAACCATTAATATTTAATTTCAAAACACTTATAAAAATATTACTTTTCAATAGAGAAGTATTTTCCTTAACTTTTTAAATCAACTGTACATCTATTCTACGACCAGGTATAGCTCTTCAATTCAATTTTTCCTTCGGCGGATACCTATTCACACATAAATTAAATTTATCGTATTGTTTTCAAAGTCGAAGATAACCCCACCACCGCCTTTTACACAGTCCTTTCCCGAAATGATATCCAAAAACCGACAATAACAGGTATTCAAAACGTGATTTACACCTACTCATAAATTCTACCACAACCTTTAAACCTACCGGCTGTTGAATGTTATGTTTCCTCTCCAATGGTGATTCCCTCTGATTGATTCACTGGGAGATGCCCTCTGACTGATTGATTCACTGTCACTAGTTGAAGATGGCGTGAGATAAACTCCAACTAAAACGCCTCGGGGGCGTTTAAAGTCGAGGATCTACGTCTCAATTTTTTATCCAACCACGTGGAAACATAATCCGAGGAAGAGAAACCTCGTCTTGGCTCAAGGCTGGCCGTTCAATGAATGCTCCAAATGGCCTGCAAGCCTATATATATCGCAGCAACTACCCTCACCAATCTCATTGAAGATCCATTGTAGCTTTAAGCAATTACTTGATCTCATTATTGATACATAGAATTCATTACAATATCGCGATGGCCACTGTAAATGCAACATTAATGGCGATGAATGGAGCATCTCTCCTACAACAGAGGCCAGCGGAGAGGTCCACACCATCCCTCCTACAACGGAGGCCAGCGGAGAGGTCAACAGCCTCCAGGCGCCTTCGAGTGAAGTGCATGGCAGAGGTTAGTAACTTAGTAATTTCCTCATTCCGTTGCTGGTTTCCATATACACGAAGGTTTTATGTTTATTGTATTTGTAACTTAATTTGCATGTGGATCCACAGCCCAAGGAGTCCAAGCAATACACTTCTATCTCTCCTGAGAAGGTAAGCGATTAACCGTCATTTTTTACTTGCAAATACACTGCACTGTCCAAGCTCTGAAATAAATTAACCAGACACCATTAATGCAGGTGAGCACCAAGTTTGAGGACGTGTTTGCTTTTGATGGGCCAGCGCCGGAGACCATAAATGGGAGACTAGCCATGCTCGGATTCGTCTCAGCTGTCGGGGTTGAGATAGCGAGCGGGAGAGACCTCTCCTCCCAGCTGGCCAGCGGAGGAGTTCCATTGTTTGTTGGAAGCGCGGTTCTGCTGTCAGTTGCTTCGGTGATACCCATGTTCAAGGGAATCTCCAAAGAGAGCAAATCAAAGGCAATATGGTCTTCTGGAGCAGAAATGTTGAATGGGCGTTATGCCATGCTTGGCCTAGTTGCGTTGGCACTCACTGAATACCTCAAGGGAGGTCCTCTCATCTCATGATCATCATCTGAGAATACACAGGGAGGTCCTCTGTCTGAGAGTAGGATGTAATCATACACAGCTTGTAAAGGAGATAATACTGTAACAAATAGTTTTCGCAATTTATATGATGTTTGAGACGTATATCCGTAATTTCTCTCTCTTTGATTCACATGTTTACGTAATAAACATTGAAATGATTAGACTGTTTGCATCTTTGACCGGCTGGTCTTCATAAATAGCATTCAAAAAGTACGCTAACCACTATCAAAGCCATTTCCTCGTTGGCGAGAATACATAAAGCGTATCGTGCGTCTCTCCTTAGTATATCTCGAATATTCGTATCAGAAGAAGTCTGTCAAACAGAAGCAATTCCATTATTGAGAGATTGAATCGCCCAAATAATGATTCAACATCGTTGGCAACCCGACATTTTATTCACTGGACTTTTAATTGGCACTTCTAAAGATTCCATGAAAATTGCTGTATGTTCATATCACTTCCTTACCACGTCTTCACATTTATAATAATTTGTCAATATTTTTGTCCTGCCAGGTCCACATCCCATTTCGCATACACAATAACATGTTCTGTACGATGTTCGTCTTTATCAAAATTAAAGTTTGATGTCGTTTTTGCTAACCTCCGTTACCACGGCTGGAATTTCAAATTCACATTCTCTTAAAACGAAAATTTGATGAGTGAGTGGTCCTTACTTTGTAGAAATGTGCAGTTGTTTATACTAAAAGAAATGGGTACGTGTTATGTTTACATACCAAAAAATAAAATAAAATAAAAAATCTCTCTCTCAAAACACGTATATGTTATGTTTACATACAAAAAAAAATCTCTCTCTTCCCTATCCCTCCCTCCCTAAGTCTCCTTCGCCATCCCTTTCCCTCTATATCCCTACATCCTTCTCTCCCTCATTCTCTCTCTCTCTCTCCCTATTTCTCTCCATCCCCCCTCCTCTCTCTCTCTCTCCTTTCCTCCCTCCCTCTCTCTATATTTCCGTAACTATATCTCCCTTCCCCCTTCTCTCTCCCTTCCCCCCTCTCTCTCTCTCTCTCCCCCCCTATACCCATCTCTCCCTCCTCTCTCTCTCTCTCTCTTCTTTCCTCCCTCCCTCTCTCTATATTTCCGTAACTATATCTCCCTCCCCCTCCCTCTCCCTTCCCCCCCCTCTCTCTCTCTCTCTCCCCCCCTCCCTTCCCTCCCTTTATATTCCGTAACTATATCTCCCTCCCCCTCCCTCCCCCCCCCCCCCTCTCTCTCTCTCCCCCCTATACCCCTGTCTCTAACCCTCCATATATCTCCTCCCCTCCCTCGCACTCTCTCTCCCCCCCTTCCCTCCCTCTCTCCTCCCTTCCCTCCCTCTCTCCTCCCTATACCCCTCTCTCTAACCCTCCATATATCTCCCCCCCTCTCTCCCATGCCTACATTTCCGTCTCTCTCTCTCATCTTTGCATCCATCTCTTTCCCTCACTTTGTCTCCATCCATCACTCACTCCCCCTCCCTCCCTCTCTCTCTATGCCACCATCTCTCTCTCTTCCCTCCCCTTTCATTCTATTCCTCCCTCCCTATATCTTCCACTCACTCTGTCCCCATCTCTCACTCACTCCCTCTTCCTCACTCCCTCTCCCACACCATCTCTCTCTCCCTCTCTCTCTCGATGATTTCATCTTATCCCTTCTCCCCAACACTCTGCCTCATCACACCCACTCTTCTCTCTTTCACCGCATCTCATTTCCCTCACTTAAATTCCCCCCTCCTCCTTCCTATCTCCTCCAACACACCCTATTCATCCTATAATTCTCCTCATTCACCTTTCCATCCACCAATCCTCTCTTGCATCAAAGCTATCATCCACGTCTTCTATTCCCTCTACCTCCCCTCCACATTATCCCAATTTGTCACTCATGTCTCAGTTATTTCTCCTAACCCTATACCTCTTCGCCACCTCTTCTTTTCCTAAGTGTGCTTTCAATCCCCACTCCCCTATAACCCATCGTGTTCCCCTTCCATCCTTCAATTCATTTGTCCCTACTTGAACTTACTAAATCCTCCCAACCCTTTGACCCTTCCCCACCCCCTCTCAACTCTTTTGCCTAAGGTAAATTTGATGTTCTTAATATTGTGCACACATTTTAGCTATAAAAATTACACACTCATTTTGTAAATCTAAATCATGCACACATTTTCTATGACATTGGGTCATACAGGAAGAGAAATTTGAATTTAAAAGGAACACACTCATATTTCTTACCGCCTAAACCGAGCCTACTCACGTGTTTTGCATGTCATCCATATTCTTATGTGTTTTCCTTGGAGTTTGATTCAAATTAACCAAACCTATTCTATGGAATATGGTAAAGCATAACTAATTGGACATTTCATCCATTTTCTCAATATCCCTATGTTTTATCACTCATTACAGTATGCTACACAATCATTTTGTATGAAATTTTAGACATAAATAGTTGTTTTTTTTTTTTATCTGCATATTCCTAATATGTATTTTATTTATTTATTTGGAACACAACAAAACTCTAAAAAATTGTTAGTGTTTCTTCCATAACTTTTTTAATTTCTCAAGCATTTAAAAAAACGTTGTCTAGTACACTTCTAGACATCGACCTCTACATGCTATAAAAAGGCCTATTTCATGATCATTGCATTAAGACCTTCAAACTCTGCACCCACACTTGACGTAGTTTTTTGAGGTTTGATCATTTAAATCATTTTTAAAAATTAAAAATTACTAAATTTACTTTTGAAAAATAGTGTCGCACTAGTACGATTTGTTCTCTATATGTCTAGGAATTTGTGTAGGTTGATTCCATCATTTAGGCACTCAAAGGTTGCACCCAATATACCTAATCATTTTCCGAAAAAATAAAATTTAATTGTTAGAAAATATTAAACTTGAGATAGTTATAAACATTTTCAATAGATAAAATTTATATATTTAGAAACGTGATTTAATTTCCTACATTTCATCTTTTTTACTCAAAGCAAGATTTATTCTGTATGTATCTCAAAATATCCATGTAAGTTGAGGGATGCCCATTTTTTCATTTTTCTATTGCATCTAATGCATCAAAAAATACTCCTCGAGTGGGGTTCCATAGCATTAATTCTACGGACATGACAAAGAATATCAATGCAACCTCCTAGACAGTTGGTATTGCATTGAGTTGAATTGGAGCATGAAAATAAAATGAGGTAGGCATGGCTATTAGGCTCAATAGTCAAGATCGTGGTACCTTCAATATGGTAAGGATGCAAAGAAGGATCATGAGTGCTAATCAACATGAACATTCTCTTAGTTTTTCAAGCATGGCAACACAACTCTTCATTACTTTTCTAGAAAATGACGAGACTGGGAGCTTGAGCCCATTTATGGCATTCTCAGGGAAGCACTGCTAATATAGCTAGCTCAATTGCAACACTGGTGTGTTCGTTTGGCCCCCTATGCAATTGTTTTGGTGCATTCAAATTCTCATAATGCCAAGGTACAAGGAAAGAGGGAGGGATCATCACGGCTCATGGGATCTAAATAGATGGAGAGTCAATCAGGAAGTATTAGAATTCTATAGCTATGATGGAAACAAGAATTCTCACAAGCTAAGGATCTAAGCTAATTAATCTTCACTTAGAAATAACTATAGAGATCTAGCAGACAATTGGAGAAGAAGAGTAAGCAAAACACATAAGAGAATCTAACATAGTTTGATAAACTCTCATTCATCTATTAATGAACAATGATAGTACATTAAATAATACACCTCATAGAAAAAATTCAAATGCATTAGAGGAAATTCGAAATACACACAATTGGTGGGGTTAGATTTAGCAATAAAAAGCCATTTAAGAAAAAGCAATCTCCAAATCAAGGCGAGAGATCACGAAATGGATAACTAGGCTTAGGTAGGCCATGAGTGACTCAAACGCAGTAAGCTGGAGGATTTTTAGGAGAAAAGGAAGGAAGGAGTTGAGGCAACAAAGCATAAACTTTCCCAAAGTTGTCATAGCGCACTTGCTAATCCTTATCCATCTGGAAAGTAGGATAAACATGGACTTAACTTACAAAAGATGGACAAAAGATGGAATAAAGAAAGAAGGGTTCCTTAGCTCATAAAATCACTGTAAAAGTAAAAACTAAGGAAAATGAGGGCGATATGGTGGACAACTATCATTAGGTGGTCAAGTTATGTACTAGGGAGCCTACTAACAATGCTTTGAACACTTAATAATCAACCAAAAGTATTATACTAAGGTATCGAAGTTATAGATGGTGGTCAATTATTCTGACACCCCCCCCTTAATCCTAACTTAGTGTGAGTAAAAAAAATATTATGAGGGTCCAAGTAACTAGGGCCTATGGTCACTCTTTACAATTATTATGTCCATGTAAACTGAGGAAAAAAGGAAAACCACATGAGAACAAAACCCTCCCTCCATAATGGACATGAAAGAGAAACCAAAAAGTTTACTTCAGACTGTAAATCTGAACATAACAATCCAAAGAAGGCAAGTGAGGCCAAAGATTGGAAATTTGAATGTCAGGAGGTAGTTTCCTCTTTGAAAGAAGAGGTATATGCTCCCAATTTTTCCATTGTTGATCTTGAAACTTGAAAATTGAATCATGAGAAGCTCCAAGAATGTATAGGTGGTCCATTGAGATCTCCTTTGAACCAACGTAGGTGATATCAGAACCAGATGAAACTTGATGTGATTGAGACTTTGAACCATGTGAGGTAAGCCCACGTATATGTGAATGCTCTTCAAACTTGAAAATTGAACCATGGAAGGTAAGATCGGGTCCAAATGAGACTTGAGGATCTTGAAACATGAACTTTAAATTAGAGGAAGTTATAACAGCTCCAAGAATGTGAGACAAGTGTCCCAAGTTTTCCAAAGTGATGGCAATGTCTCCATCTTCAATTATACTTTGAGGAAAGTTGCCATTCATTATGTAGGAATAGGTAGAAGGCATAAGAACACAATTAGTGAGTGCAAATGGAGCACTTTTGAAATCTGATCCATCCTTCAAATCATCCAATAGATCAACATATTGGGCACCATCAACTTGTGAAGTATGCACATGATCATCAATAACTAGCTTATCATCCTCAATGTTGAAATATGAAGAATGCTAAGAGAACTAAATGGAGAGTTCTTCTCCAATAAAGAGGGTTCGAATGTATTCTTATGGATCAGATACATATGAATATGTGAAATCAAAATGCTCTTGAAATTCTACAGCAATAGGAGAAGTGGTCTCTTCAAGGAGACTTTCACTAATTCAAACTTGGAAGAAGTTGTCCTTCTAAAATGATGACAGCTCCATCAATCACTTCTTCTTCATCATTAGCATCATAGGATGATGATCTAGGATCTTCATCATATTCTAGAGCCACAAAATAATTATCTTCGGATTCTATTTCATGACAAGCAGGTGAAGCATTTGAATCAAGTAGATCATCTTTGATAGGAACTGTATGTGTTGAAATTTCTGCACAAACTTCTTCTTCATCTAGAACAACTTCTTCATAGAGGTTTGAGGTTGAGACATCAAGAGGGAGAATGCATGAGGAGGTTCCATATTCTCTCTCCATAATGTTGATATGAACCTCATTGTGCTTTCCAAAATATCTATCCAAATTGGTCCAGAGATCCTTTGAGTATTCAACAGAATCAATAAGGTAGTGCATGCTTAGAGAAATAGCTAGACACATGGCACCAAATGCTCTGTCACAATCATTCACCCAACCATATTTCTCTTCAAAGGACTGAGGCTCTACCACAATTCCAATAGACACATCAAAGAGCTCATGGCTCTCGAGATTTGCAACCATCTTCAATTTCCACTCAGCATAATTGAATGGTGATAGAGATGGAATTGATTTCGAATCCATGAACTTGTACCTGCAAAAAACACTTTGAATATCTATATGGAATATTTATTGATCTAATGAGCTCTATAATGGATAGTAGGCACTTTTGGGAGTCCATCGCATCTGGGTAGACTCCAAAGGATTTCTCCAATGTCTTCAAGGTGATTTCCCAAGGACTTCTGTGGAACCTCAACAACTTCAGAGGCGCTACTTCTTGTAGCTATGCTCCCTAAGCTCTGACACCATATTAGAATTCTACAACTATGATTGCAACAAGAATTCTCACAAGCTAAGGATCTAATTTAATTAATCTTCACTTAGAAATAATTATATAGATTTAGCAGACAATTGGAGAAGAAGAGTAAGCAAAACACATAAGAGAAGAACATAGTTTGATAAACTCTCATTCATCTATTAATGAACAATGAGAGTACAATAAATAATACACCTCATAGAGGAAATTTGAATGCATTAGAGGCAATTCAAAATACACACAATTGGCAGGCTTAGATTTAGAAATAGAACACCATCTAAGCAAAAGCAATCTCCAAATCAAGGCAAGAGATCACGAATATGCTAACTAGGCTTAGGTAGGCCATGAGTGACTCAATGAAGCAGCAAGCTAGAGGGTTTTCAAGAGAAAAGGAAAGAAGGGGTTGAGGCAACAAAGCAAAAACTTTCCCATAGTTTTCATAGCGCACTTGCTAATCCTTATCCATCTAAAAAGAAGAACAAAGTTGGATTTAACTTAGAAAAGCTGGAATAAAGCAAGAAGGGTGCCTTAGCATAAAAACACTGTAAATAATAAACTAAGGAAAATGAGGGTGCTATGATGGAAAACTATCATTAGCTGGTCAAGTTATGTACTAGGGAGCCTACTAACCATGGTCTAAACACTTAATAATCAACCAAAAGTATTATACTAAGGTATCCAAGTTCTAGATGGTGGTCAATGATACCAACATGAAGAAGGGGCAAATTATTTTGATGTTCAAGATCCGAGCAAGGATAACTCAAACGAAAAACATGAGGCATGGGAAACTTTAGAAGAAAAGGATGACACAATGACCACCATTAGAGGAAAAGGTGGGATAAAGGAATGAGATGCAGATTCAATCTTGAGATGAAGGGGTCAGGGTGAAATATGAGAATTTGAGTCTACAAGTGGTTCAATTCCCACCAGTTCCCATCCATCCTGACACTAGTCACCCATAGGACGAGGCTCTGAATCCATGGATCTATCGATTTGTTTTGGTTGAGGATGGCATGGCTTGTCACATTGACCCATCTAAATTAGTCTCTTTTCCTGAATGAAAAATTGGTTACCAATGTGGTCATTCTTGTTCAATTGGTTTAGTGAAGCCAAGAATCCCTCCCCAGGCTCCTCCTCCTTCTCAAGCTTGGGTCTACTCTTAGTGTGGGGAAACAAGAAACATTCACCTTGTAAATGAGAACGTCAACTTGATTTTTTATATGAGATGTGATATGCCAGACTTAAAATTCCACATGGAGAAATTGACACAAATGCAGAAAAAATTGTTGGACATCTGCTCATAATGGCGAGGCATGCAGACTCAACCACACAGCTTTCCTATCATCATTCCTATGGTACCAAAGAACACAGGAAGTCCTTATAATGGGATATATGATGGTTCTTATACTGGAAAGTGGCTCAAGAAACATGTCTGGTTTTTGTCCTAGTGTTTCTATAGTTCTTAGATCTATTCATAGGAATATAGTGTGCAAAATAGTATTTTTTCCAAATGTGGTAAAGAAAGTTCTCATACATTTTGTAAAACTTTGAACCCATGTGGGTAAGACAATTTTTTATGATGATTTGGGTCTGGGTTGGTCTTCAGTTTTGGATTCCAAGGCCCAATATAACTATTTATATTACTATACATATTTTTTCTTATAATATAGTTTCTTACTTACAAAAAAAAGCACGTCAAAAGAGACCCTCGTTAGGTTGCACCCGCCTTGACATTTAATGTCGAGTGTTATTTCATTTAGAATATTGAGGTTCATTGGTTTGCTTGTTTGAACTTGATGACAAGTTTGAGATGTTAATTTTCTAAACAATGTATGCCAGTAATAGCATATGGATACATTCTTCTAGCTATGCTGACTAAACATATGGTAATAGGGTGAGCTCTTTAACTAATTGGGTTGAGCTAATTTCTAGCTCATTAATGTGGATTTTTCCCTGCAAGCATATGGTGTGCAAGTGAAATCACAAACAATATAATAGGTGCTTCACATGCTCAGAATAGAGGAGAAATGTTCCTTTGGGTTCTTCACATGTGCTAACTATCAGGAGAGCTATAAGCAAGGTACAAATCGAAACAATTTTCTATTATTTGTTATATGTTCTTTTATACATGAAGAGAAACAACATGGAGGATAATTTTTCAACATCTACAATTTGAATCTAGATTTGCAACTATGGCTATTGAACCATGATGCATTTCTTCATTTAGAAGAGAAGATATGTTTAAGTCATTTTACCTAGCATCCTTACTCAACATCATGGGGATCTATGGGTCACCATCCTTACTTGACATCACGTGAAGTGATGGGAACCCACATTCATTGGGCTATATCCAAGGAAAATACCTCCACACAAAGGCATCTTGAGCAACATCCTTATGTGGTAAGGTTGTTGGCAAGATATATGGGAATGATGAGCCAATACTAGTATTGGTAGAAATAGTAGCTACAGTCTCACTTATTGATCCAACATAAGCAAAAGAAATGTTCCAACACTAACATAAGTGATAGAAGTAGAGGTCGGTTTGAAATATAGGCATGAATGAGGAAATTTGACTTGGCAAATGCCAAGAAAGGTTCATGCATCAAGCATCATAAGGTAGAGATGTGTAACACCATGATTTTGACCCCATTGCATTTAACATGTAAATGATGTAATATCATTATAAAATCATGGTGAGGATCTGAAGGCCAAGGCTCTGCCATCGATTTATCGTTTATGTATCAGAAATTAAAAATTGGTGCATATGGATCGCATGCTAGTTTGACACGATAGAAATTGTAAATGTGATGTAAATGTATTTTAATAAAAATACTCACAACTAGCTATGCAAGGAAACAAGAGTATGGGGGCATGAATTTTACAAGGAATAGGGAGGGAAATATTCAAACCCTTGAAGCTAATAATGTCAAGCGAAGTGTCAATGATAGAACCCATGAACCATTAAGTACCCATGTTGACTTTTGCACCCAATCATTTAATTCTTCCAAGAGGTGGTTGAGGTAGTTATTGTTTTGGGAAATGGAAGGTATGGGTGTCCAAATTTCATGTATGGGAAATCCAACATTTAAAAAAAACTTATTTTCCTTCATGTGTAAGAAAAGACCCATGAATTTGCTTCCCAGTCCAATATTCATCAATGACATTTTCTCTCTCACGTCCTTATTACTTGATGTGCATTTCCCTCCCTGAATTTACTGTGTTTTCCTTCATTTCTAGCTGGAAAAAGGGCGTTTTTGGGTTGCAGAACAACTGGGAGTAAATGGAATTTGAGTTGGGGTTTAAAAGAGGCCGATTTTTCCATATGAATGTTTGTATGCCTATGAAAAATCATTTTGTTCCCTAGTGGTTGATTTCCGCTCTCAAATATCGTTTTTCTATGCCCAACAATTGTGCCTTGCTGTTTGTTTGAGATATACCTATGGTTTGGGTTATGTGTATCCCTTGTTTTGGCTGGAACTTGTGTGTAAGCAACCAGGAGTATATAAGGATTTGGAATTGGCTTGATAAACCTAGTGAAGGGTGTAAACTCACTGAAGATGATAGGGCTTTGGATACTTTTCTATGCACACCGTGAAGAGCACTAGAAGGAAAGGTATGGCCTGAGGTACTGTGGAGTAGTGAAGGGGATACTTCCTTGTTTTGGGTGTGTAGGTATTGTGGGTGCCAAGCTAGCTAAATCTTGTAGAGGTACCGATTGCTCTGTGGTTGATATCACTAGCTTAGCATTTCCTCCCTTTTTACTACGTTAATAGCCTAATAAACCCAGTTGTGGACGAACTTGGATGAGATGTGGTATATACTTGGCTATGTGTTAATGGTTGTTCCCTTTTCCTTGTGGAAATCATGCCCAACTCGGGGGTGGCAGTTGTGTTGAGAGATTGAAGAAAACAGTTGGCTTATGGTTGGGTGGAACGTTGCAGTTGCATTGCCAGTTGCTCAGGACAACTTCATATCAAGATAAGTATTCTCTAATGTTAATTATGCAATGTATTTAATTGATGACTGTTATAATTATGATGGAAAATTGCATGCTAGACGTGCGTAGCAGAGTTTACTTCTGTTGTTTATTTGTATTATTCATCTGCACAGACGTAATTTATTTGTTATGAAGTGGTGATACTATTATGGGGCAAAATTTGGAAGCCCAAGTTTAGTTCATGTTTTGTACCTTATGTCGGATTGCTGGAAGGGAATGTGACAAGATGTGTTAATAATTATAGCCAGCTGGAGTGAAAGTGGTCCACTAGGTCACTACCATGAAATTATATGAACCATAAACATTTAACATTAAATTTTTGTGGACTAATGATAATTTGAGCCTAGCATTAGTTCATCAATATACTCTAGTCTAAGTCTTCGTCTATTTTTTAAAAAGACATTTGCTTAAACCCTAGATATGAGGTCAAATAAAACATCTAATGATTGTATTCGTAAGTAGTCTAATACTTTGTCTATGTTTGCAAACCTCTCAATTGCGCTTTGGCTCCATATAAGGTCAAATAAGACATCAAATTATAATTTTATTACTCAAAAAAATGATGAAATGTGTGATTTGTGAATGAAAAATGTTCATAGGCTACAATGACTAAAAACTAAGACAAAGTGATTTTTATTGTATCTAAAGTATACCAATAATAACAAATTATGTGTGTGTGAGAGAGATTAAATTTTTTAATTCCATTTTTATGTATTTATACTCTATATTTTATCAATAAATTTATAAAATATAGAGTATACAAACCTTAGATCTCATTTAGATATAAGGTTACACCCATATTAGATCTCAATTTCATAATGTTTTCCATAATACAAACATTTCCAACCTCCTAACTTGCCAAAATTATAATGAGCTAGGAAAGCTTGTCTCCAAGCTTTTTAAGCATAGAAATAAAACTTTAAAGCAAACCAATTAATTCCCTTGTTCATTTTTTTTTAGGTCCGTTAAACCAAAGTTGATTTAAGGAGACGTTAATCATCATCATTATTAAAAAAATATAATTTACTATTATAATAATAAAAATTATAAATAAAAATAAAAATATTTAACTTTATTTTAAAATTAAATTTTATTTTGATTTTTTATATTTGTTAAATTTATGCTATATATTAAAAATAATAAGATTACACCAATCTCTTTAAATATTCACAAAATAGTATATTTTACCCATGAAAATCTCCAAATCAATGTCACAAATATTATCCCGTGAAAATTTCAAAAATCGATACTTCGATACAAAGTAAATCAAAACTTTTACCATGATCCTTGTCTATTAAAAATATTTTCTAAAAATTGTTCAATTAAGTAACCGACATTAATGTTCTGCACCAAAACCGCTTCAACACTTTTTCAACAGGGTGTGGTTATTCAAGGATCGACGTCTCCATTTTTTCACCCAACCACGTGGAAACATATTCCGAGGAAGAAAAACCTCGACCTGCCTCGAGGGTTGACATTCAATCGAATGCTCCCAGAATTTTGAAGCTTTTAGAACTTTCACATCGTTATCCATCCATCATCCACTTTAAGAAAATATTCATACGATCTCAAAGGTTTTTAAATTCAACTTTCCAAACTTGTAAATGGATAACATGACTTAAATAATTAAGAAAATTATTACTCGCATTTTCCCTTGTCCCTTGAGGGGTAAAAGTGAATGTCAGTAGGAAAAGAGCAAAGTTTGTAATAATCTCAGATTACAAAGACATAGGAACTCAACTCATAACAAAAAAAATGTTAAGTTCATCAACACAGTGAGCCAACTACAATTGATTTTCTCACAATCTTTGTAGTAGTAAGCTCAACAATATGGATTACTACTATATCTGGAATATATAAGCAATTTGAAAAAATATGTAACTTATATCTCATTTAGACTAAGAGACTCAATGATTCTTTGTTAATATGTAAGTGTGTAGTTGTGATATCTCCTTTAAAATATATAGTACAATATTATTTTATTATGTACCTTAATGTAAATGTAGAGATACTTTGACTTGTATTGAAATGCATACATTCTGGATTTGTAAAACTGCGCAAAGTGATCCCCATTACAATTGAAATCAGTGTCCCTAAGGCTCGGAAAGGAGGTCCATACCATTTCAAAGCAAACAAATTGTTATGTGACCTAAAATTGACATTGTATAGCAGGACATGCCAATGGTATGAAAGAACCAAAAGAGATAGACATATATAGTAGAGAGAGTTGTGGATTATATAACAAATGGGAAATCACCCAAAATTAGTTAAACCAATGAGCGATCTAGTGGGAGCCACCCAACATATATTGTAGGTATACAAACAATTTTGGGGGAGAGCATAAACCACTTGGTGTTGATCTATCACATCTTAGAGACTTTCGTGAACTACATCCACTCTTTGAACAATAACCTTATTTTCCCCTAGTTTAATCAAAGTCAATGGATTTAGTAAGTAAAAGTCAACATAACCATATTGTTGCTACAACTTGTCTCTTGATTGAACAAATCTTGTTGTGGAACCATGTTTCTATTGTGTTTTAGCAAGTTTCTATCTTTAGATAGTTTGCATTTAACGTTAAGTGGGGAAGATCCAATCTAATGCTTTCTCTTCATAACTTCTTAACCATCTTCAAGGAGGATGTTGTGCATAAGGTCAACCTTATGTTGATCCTCTAGTAAAGTGTAAATGATTGAGCTTGGTTAAACTCAATTTGTTCACTCACTTGATTATTAGGGTGGGCCTTGTGTTTAATCTAAGAAAGAAATCCCCCACTTATTCAACAACACTATATCACCAATAGCATCAGTCTCGTTTAGGTTGCAACCAATATATACATGATGTAGTGCACACAAATTATTAACATTGTAACCAACACAACAATTGGTTGTGATTCATGATAATTTCCCTGCCTTATTCAATGATAAATTCCCACATTTAGGCCTTAACACCTCTAAGATAAAGAAATCATGCCACAAAATGTCACCTAGAAATCAATCCACATTAGAATGAGTTCTCAGATAACAAAAGGGGAGATTGGTCCCATGTTGTTCATTGCACAAAAGACATTTGTTATCAGTGTGTAAATGTGTCACTCTTGATAGTGTGTGCCTTAACTTTATGGTTTTTAAAATTTGGACCTTTATGTGAACTCACTCTTATTGGTACTTTATGGTTGTTACGTACTAACATTAGTTTTATGATTCCCACTAAAAAAATTAGGATAAAGCTTTAACTCTTCGACTATCTTTGACTAAAAGCACGTGGCGACTAAACCATGCTGACTGCAACATGCCAAGAACCTGTTTGAGGAGCAAGTAAAGAAATCTGCAAAAAGAAAGGCATACACTCTTGTATTTTATGCAAACAGATGATACCTTATGATTTCTTATTTAGCGATGGAATTTTTCGACTGCAAAATATCAGCTGACAGGGTCCAGTCAATGGGCGCAATTGGCTAATACTCAGTGGTGCAGTCAGCAACTATAGACGAATGGTTTCACTTGTCTCCCTCAAACAATATATGCTTGTTTGGTATAAAATCAAATGTTTTAATAATCTGTCAAGACTTATCGAACCGGAACCTGTCGGGGTTGGTCGAGTTGAAACTTGTCAAACCGAAACCTGTCGAGATTGTTCGAGTCAAGACTTGTTGATGATCATCGAATTCAGAGCGTTGTGGGACCAGAAAGGAATATTATCTGAGACTCAGTAGTCGCCAGTCGCATATTGACGCAGACGGTCAATGTCACGAAACTGTCTAAGGTTTCCGAATGCGTCGAAGTGTTGTATGTGTGCCGATCTCGAAACCTGTCAAGACTTGTCGAACCTGAACCTGTCGAGGTTGGTCAAGTTGAAACTGTCGAACTGGAAGCTGTCAGGATTATTCGAGTCAAGACTTGTCGAGGCAAAACTTTAGATTGGTCTTGTCTAAGATCAATGGTGGCAAAAGCATATCGTCGAGTTGCATTTTCCCTACTGGCCATTTCCAGTCGATCTCGCATTGGTGGAATGATGCCGATTTGCTTTCTATGGATCACATCTCCATTGAACTGAGTGATGTGTCAACTACAGAAGGCTCGCATCTAGCTTGTCATGGATGAACGTTCTCTGGTTAAACGAATACCATTGCATTTGCTGCCACCTTATGTGTTGGCCGAAATAGTTTTGAAAAGGATCACATCTAACCTATCATGGATGAACATTCTCTGCTTCCTCATGTGGATTGACGTTCTTTGCTTCAAGGGCATTTTGTGTGTAGTAATGATGTCAACTATGAAAGTAATTCGTGGCTCATCTATACCCATAGAACTACGAAATTATTGCAAACAATTTATTGCCCAGGATGTCCAGTCGAACCGAATGTTTCTGCCATGAAAAATCCAAGAATTGTTTATCTAGTTGAGGTTATGGAATTTAACACTGCATAGAATCACGTCATGGTAATGAAGCATTTTCAGACTATTTGCAGGTAACATTAGTTGAAGACCGACCACCTCAATCGATGAGCAAGATGACTTGTCCAGTAGAAATGTAGCTGACCACTCCTGTCAAGCTGACCACTCCAGTCGCTATACATCCGACCAATACAATCTAAGTCGCCACCGAGCAGTCAAATGGATTCTCTCTATATATTCTGCCAGAGGAGAAGAGCACAATGTTATGTCTAGATTACCATAAGGTGTCGCATATGAGGAAATTCATTTTGATGAGTTTATAAGTAAGTTATTGAAGATAAAAAATGTGCAGGTGTTTCGTTTCATGCATGGATAGATAAACTTTGTAAATGCTAAGACTGATAATGTGCATGGTGAAGATGCTTCTTCAAATGGCAATGATGTTTTCAATTCTGTTGGTTATAAATTTTTTATGACCATAGGGCATTTAAAACTCATTTATGTCAAGTGTCATAACTCTATTTATTTCGTCTCTTCTCTTCCTAAAGTAATTTATGCTTTGATGGTACTATTGATATTGTGTGCCGATGGAGAAGATACACATCAACGCCAAAGTATACTTGACAGATATCTATAGCAATCAGTTCCAAAATGAGAGGATAAAGTCTAGATTTTCAAGGCATGAAATTAGCAAATCGAAGATTAGTTGCAGGTTTGCGAGCATGTGGCAGTTAAAGCTCTAGATTTAAGGGCATTCGAATTCAACAATCATTGAACATTTCAAGGGCATACGATCTTTAGATTCGAAGAGATTTGTGTTATCTCTCAAGCAGACATTGACTAATTTTGTGGAGATCATATCAGAAATCCTATCTTACCCATTCCAGATATTTTGTAATTCTCTTCCAGATCTAGTCTATTCCAAGTCGATTGATAGAATTTGTTTCCAAAAAGGGAGCAACAGTTCAATGATTGTAATTTTTTCTATTTATTCTATCAATTGTAATGTTGGAGGGCGACTTAGATTGTATTGGTTGGATGTATAGCGACTGGAGTGGTTGGATTGACAGGAGTGGTCGGCTGCATTTGTGTCACAAGTAACATCAACCATTTTTATGTGGCTATACTCGTCACAAGTTCCGTCAACCATGTTCTCAATTCATTGCTCCCTTTTAATTAATTTTATTTGGAGTGCTTTAACAAAATTATCCTTCCAATTAATTTGCATGAAGAGTAATAACCAAATTACCCAGATCATGTAAGGAGTCTTGTAACTCTTTGATTTATTGACTGGAATGTTGCAAGCATTTTCGTCCTTTACACATTTTTATTTACAATTTCATCACATTTTCTTGTACTCATTCACTTGTATCACACTCACTTTTTTATTTTTCTTATTTTGTGCTTTCTTTATTTTATGGCAACTTTAGGGTGTAAGGTATCAACAATCATGTAATTCAAGGTGATCGTTTACAATGATTTTTAACACTTCAATTTTCAACGACGTCCTTGTTCAAATTTCAAGCAAGTCTATTTTTTATAATTTTCACAAAGGGTTTTACAACTCTACCCTTAATTGAATGAGTTGAAATTGTTCTCTTGACTATTGAATTTTCAATGAATCAATGTTTCATGAATATTAGAGGAACAAGAAAATTTTGTTCCCCTTGTTACATGAGATTGCATATTTTTAATAATCACTAATTTTAATCCTTGGTCTTCAATGCGTGTGTTGTTTGAAAAATTAAATGTGTCAAACATTAGACTCCCAATATCCACAATATCAACCATAAAAAAAACATACGCAATTGCACATGAGTATACAAGGATACCTAGACCCCCTTATTTTGATTTTAGTCCATGTTTATTACACATTCATCACCACAAAATGAATAATTTATTAAGAAATGCAATATATGAAGCCTTCAACTAAACTTTTTCTTTGACTTCTTCTTTAAAGATCAAACGTTTCTGGCCTCTCCTAAAGAAGATCACAAAAATATGACCAACCTCCTTTCTTACTGTAGGATTTTTCCATTACATCCCAAACCTTTTGGGTGAAGAAAAAACAATAATGTGCTAACACTCCACTTCACTTAACTTCACTTTGATCGTGAATGAGTTTGAGAAAAACTCTATTCTCCACTTCTCCTTTCAAATAGTTAAAATAAAAAATTGTTTTTTCAATCAAAATTCAATTCTTTGACCATCAAAGATGAATATGAACCCTCTTACAAAGTTGGCTTTCACTATTAAGAGATTTCATGATTATTTGACAAAACTTTAGAGAAAAAACAATGTGTTACTCAACCATTTTTTCACATAGGTTCAACTATGTGCTGGACAAAATATTATTAAAACAACTATCAAAATGTCCACAATGCAATGATGCCTTTTTTAAAACACCAACTACACACCCAAAGGGCTCCATTTGAAAGCCTCGACCAAACTCGACATGAATAGTCGACCGAATATAATATGGACCCTATTTACAATCGACTACTTTTTAACCGACAAAATTTCATTGACCACCAAAATCAACATGAATAGTCGACCGAATATAATATGGACCTTATTTACAATCGACTACTTTTTAACTGACAAGATTTCATCGACCGATTCAATAATAAATGGTCGACTAACTGTGTTGACACATATTTTGTTGTAACCGACTCAAAGAGATGGCCGACTGAAAATTAATTCATTCATATGAAGGGTTGATCAAAGTTTAAACCATCCATCATTTTTACAATAAATGTTGACCCAGGTAATTATATAGCGACCCAACCAACATCAATCAGACTCAACCATGCTTTAATGCAGAACGATACTTAGTTTGGCATTTATTATGTGTAGATAAACTCTCAACGATCCATTGTCGACTGTGCATTACCCATGAACAAGTGTACAAGCTTCTCTTCATACAGGCATCTAATCGACATGTTTCAGTGCTAAATCGGAATCAAGGTCTCTCATTCATAAACACATACAAGCAATCTTTGTAGTCGACGGATTTGAGAAGCATACCAGATTAGTTATACTAAACAGAAGCTCCGACAGGCCATTGGAACCATTGGCGTTTCGGCATGAAACTACGCTTGTGTTGAGGGTTGAGTTGCGTTTCTGGTTTTTAAAAAAATATTGTATGCTCGAAATATAGTTGTAAAGTTTGGATTAACCGATGAGAGGATTGTTGACAGGAAAAGTCTAACGAAATCCAACCAACTAACACTCAACACATTTACCATTCGACTAATGCAATTACTTTCCTGTCGACTACAGCCAGCTAACTAATGCTCGTTGAATATTTGACTTAAGAATGTTGACCATTATTAGTTGACAACATTGCTACACACAGATTGATCGCTGCACAATCAACCTATGTGCTTGAAATCGAAGTGCTATGGTCTCAAATTTTCCGTGTCTATCATTTTACATTTTATACAATTTCATAAATGGTGAACTTACTTTTTATACAACAGTTTCATAAACTGTCAACTTATTTTTATGTTATATAAAGCAACCTAAGGTTAATAAAATTAAAAACACAAAATCGAAATAATTACAATACAAAAAACTATATAAATACAACAGTAACTAAATGCAAATAAATAAGTCCATCAGTTTTCATTACCACGACGTGATTCTGTAAATTCTTGGCATGCTAGATCAGTTATGCTAAACAGAAGCTCCGACAGGCCATTGGAGACTCTACCACTTTGAATATAGACCATTTTTAAAAATAAAATGACCATAGTCGAAGTCGAGCCACGACCATTTTACTTTTTATACCACTTCATAACCTGTCAACTTATTTTGATGTTATATAAAGCAACCTAAGGTTAATAAAATTAAAAACACAAAATCGAAATAATTACAATACAAAAAAATATATAAATACAACAGTAACTAAACACAAATAAATAAGTCTGTCAGTTTTCATTACCATGACGTGATTCTGTAAATTCTCGGCATGCCATATCATTTATGCTAAACAGAAGCTCCGACAAGCCATTGGAGATTCGACCACTTTGAATATCGACCATTTTTAAAAATAAAATGACCCGGGTCGAAGTCGAGCCGCGACCATTTTTGAAAATAAAATGACCCTGGTCGAAGTCGAGCCGCGACCATTTTATTTTTAGTTGGGTGGAGGCATTGGAGTGAGGAATTACGGCCCGTGTTCAAACTATCATACAATTATATAATTATTGACTCGTAATTACACCAATAATATCTTAGAATTTTGGATGGGTCTTCTCTCTTGGGCAACTGTCAAATTGCACCCCCAAAAAAAATTAAAAAATAATTTTATATAACCAGTCTCGAGTCTACTTCACCTTATCTCCCGGTCATTGAGTTGCAATGATATCTGAACATTGGAGTTTGCTTCGGTTTCTTCCACATGCACAATACATGCCCTATTTTCCACTTATTCTAGTCGTACAAGGAGGCTGCTTTGAATCTTAGCTTGAGATTTTCATGGAAGATGTCAGTTTGTAAAGATGCCACGATGCATGCCTTTTGAATGGACTCGACGGTGACAACTTGTATATCTACTACCACTCACCTAAAATAAACGATTTTATTTCAGAGACGTTGCTACAGGTACGATGCTCTAGTGTTTCAAGCCAGATAATCGGATTGTTAAAGAGATTCTTTGATATAGTGTATAAGTTTAAACGCTTAGATATCTGCAGTGATATTCAAAGTAATAAATATACTAACAACCATCGAGATGCAAATGCAGAGATTTGTGCAATGGATTTTAACGTAATAAATATGAACCTTGATACATTGGTAATGGATAATCGACCCCTTGATTATATTGCAAAAGCATAATCGCATCGTTGCATGTAGTTGTTTAAAGTGTAATAATTTTTTATTATTATGGTAGGGTTGGACTGATAGTTACCAACAATGCACTTGACAGTTACCAACAATGACCTTGGTCGAAGTCGAGCCGCGACTATTTTTAAAAATAAAATGACCTTGGTCAAAGTCGAGCCGCGACCATTTTATTTTTAAAAATGGTCGATATTCAAAGTGGTCCACTTCAACTTCAAGTTCCAGGCATATTCCAAAATTGTCCACTTCAAATAGATAATTCAATTATATAACGAGTCTCATCATTCTGGATTTGAGTGATAACGAAGAAACATAAATTTCCAGAACTAACGTTACCTTCAAATAGTGTGAAACCTCACGCCCCATCGTTCCCTACACACATTTTCAACTGAATTTCATTCAATTTTACTATCAAAAGATTATTGATACATCACTCTGATTACAGTCTTCATGCATCCTGAATATCCAGTGTTCTTAATTAATTAATCTTTTATCATTTGTGATAAGCTCTAGCAGAAGCAGCAACTTGCAGGTTTTCCGTGGATCTGGCTATGGATGTTTATATTCCAGAAGACAATAATCCACTTGATGCAGCGACTACTTCTGCAGTTGGATAAGGAAGGAACGAGAGTGATATGATGTGCCACTTGTTAAGAAAGCTATCATAAGCCCTAAATTTCAGAGAATGAAAAAGTGCGGAACCAGGCTTGGAATTTCAAATTTGATGGGTCTGTTAATTTTTTTTTATGATGGTCTCAAATTTTTGGTGTCTATCATTTTACATGTTATACAATTTCATAAACGGTGAACTTACTTTTTATACCACTTCATAAACTGTGAACTTATTTTGATGTTATATAAAGCAACCTAAGGTTAATAAAATTAAAAACACAAAATCGAAATAATTACAATACAAAAAACTATATAAATACAACAGTAACTAAACGCAAATATATAAGTCCGTCAGTTTTCATTACCACGACGTGATTCTATAAATTCTCAGCATGCCAGATCAGTTCTACTAAATAGAAGCTCCAGCAGGCCATTGGAGACATAGTTTGTCGATTTTCGATAGGAAGCTGAACAAAACGGAAACAAAAGCTCCGACAGGCCATTGGAGACATAGTCTGTCGAGGTTCGACAGGAAGCTGATCAAAATGGTCCATTTTATTTTATCTTTTTTTTGGGTGGTATCGGTTGTAAAAAGAAATTATTTTGAGTCGTCGACGACAGGATGTGAACCATATTTTGTGAATAGACTGCTTGGTCTATGTCATCATCGGCGCAGAGAGAGTATGAATATGTTGTGCTTATATTTAAAGGAACACAATTTACATATTGAAAGCAGGAGACTCGTTGCAGCAGGAGCACAAGAAATGAGTGGTCGATGCAAGAATGCCAAAACTTCTCCTAAGTTTGGCTCATGTGTAGAATCATTATCCATTGAACCTAATAATAAAGAAGCTAATTGTGTGTCAATAAAGGTATTCAGTTAATGGTTGGTCGATATTGCATTTCCAGCTTCTTCTAAAGAACTCGATCGCACCTTTTTCCAGATTGTTAAATTTTATGCTTGTTCCAGGCCATTCACATCATCGAGTAGTAGTCGATGAATGACGATTAAAACATGTCTTCCTCGAATAAAACACCTTCGACCGACTCCTTCCACATCGACTACTTCTAGTCGCTTAGTTGGTCGGTTCTCGTGGATGGTCAAAACGAGAGTTTGACTTGAAATTTTAATGTTTTGCAAAATTGTGAATAAGAAACTTATTAACAAACTTGAATCTTTAACGTTTTACAAAATTGGGTACATGAAAATTGCTATATCAAAGTTGGAGGCAAAGCTTTATGACAAGTATGTCTTGTGTTTACTGTTCAAGGTTTACCTGCTACATAGTTGAACATCAATTCACTGCATCACGGAAAAGCTTTTAAAAATATCTCTGTGGAATTCATCTCAGTGCACTACCTAGTTCTGGAATTCATGTCACAGTGCACTACCTATTTATGAGAATTATACCATTTTTCTTAGTGGCTCATATTTCTATAATTTAAAATTAAGTCACCTAACATGAGAAACATTGGTCCAAACTTACAAAATAAACAACCAAATCTCATGTGTCATGAGAAGCGTCAACCATAATACATAATAAATAAATAAATAATTGTAGCATCAGCCATAATACATAATAAATAAATAAATAATTGCATGAAACAGAAGTCCAAAATTTCAAAATAAACATCTAGATCAGATCAGATGCATCGGTCCCAATATAAAATAAAATAAAGTAAAAACAAATTTGATGTTGAGTGATGAATGTCTGACTGATATTTTCTTTGTAATACAATAGACATTGATGGATTCAGTACTGTCGAAGATGGCCAGAAGAGATAATAACCACCGCATTCTAAATTTCCTCTTTTTCTTGATCACGTCAATGTACCAGCATGAATTAGATAGTGCGATGTCAAGTCTTGGGCGTGGAAGAGTGCAGCAAAAAAAAGCAAACGTGGAGAAGCCGTAACAGTCAGAAATATGTAGGGCCAAAGTGGCAAAACACTTGCCAGGATTCCATTGGCTCTATAGATGAGGAATTTATCTGACGTGGAAGGTCACACTTCTCGTCGGTGAATGCCTACGGCGTAATTATAAGTTTTAAAAATCATTGTTACAAGACAAGTATAAATCTATCTTACCTTCAAAGATGGATTTGTACTAATTTAATACATAAATATATTGGGTATGTGGGTATGTAAATTTTAGTTTATGATATCTTAGCTTCTACATAGCATAGCAAGAAATAAGTATCTAAGTTAAATTAGTGTCGACAATGTAAAATTTTTATTTACTTAATGTTTTATTATTTTATTAGCCCATAGGAGTAGAGCAATTGGTAATTAGTAAATGAGATGAAAAAATTGTAAATAGAAAGTCACAAGTTCAAAATCTACTGAGTACTAACTTACAAAAAATATATATTTTATTAAAGTGTCACATGTCAACTCATTTTATTAAAAACCACCTCTCCCTAAAAAATGATGAATTTTTGTCTATCTTACTCTATTTAATTGCTTTGAAATTTATTCATTTTGTTTTTCTTTGAATATTTTATTTTAGCTAAAAAGAACACAACAATTTATATCAAGCATTTCCTATACCAACATATGCCCTAATTTTAGAACTTGAAAAAAAACAACTATGTGGAGATCTCACATAGAAAGGATCAAGGATTTATCTAATTACACTTGAATCCATAGTTATGTTAGCCCCATTATAAAATTTACATGATCTCAACAAATGGGAGTCAGGGTTGGCAGGTGCGGGTGGAGTGCTCTACGACTCTGACGAAAAAAGGAGGAAAGAATATGCTTGGGGCATTGGTAAAAGAACTAACAATAGTGCCGAATGGCTTGCCCTCACCAAAGGTCTGGAGATTGCAAGGGAGGAAGGTATCAATGATTTGACAGTTTGTGGTGATTCTTTGTTGGTTATCATGGAGGCGAGGAGACTAAGCAAAAATAGAAAGAATTTGGTTTCAAAAACCCATAATCTACTCAAATATGTGGTCAACGAATTCAAGAGTATCAGCTTTCTACACATTTTGAGAAACAACAATCATGATGCTGACACTATGGCTAATATCGTTGCTAAACTCGACAGTGGCACTTTTGTTAGCAACAATGTGATGAAACACAGGGTATGGTTCCATTGCCTATGATTACGAGCACTTTCGTGCATAGTTTTTCATATCTTCAATCCCTCAAGGGGAGGTCTTCTGGATTTTATCTTATGGCAAATATTTTCGCCTTAGCCAAAGCTGAAAACTCATCAGGGGGTCTTGTTTGGAGTGCAGCTCGCACGCGTCGGGCACATGGCTTCCACATGGGAAGCATGTGAGCCCCCATCTCTCGCATCATGCTTAGCAGATCTTGGCAAATGTCGGTAAAGGAGCAGGATGGTAATGATTTCTTCTATAAACCTAGAGGTAGAGCATTTTCGAATAACACTTGTTTGGACAACAAGGTTATGGCAGACCCTGGCTTGAACTCTCGTGGAAAACATACTATGCCTCGTCTTGGAAATGATTTCATCCCTGATTTCCGGAAGCGACACCCTTCTTGGCCTGGGGGTTATGAATGTTCAACCTGTGAGAAACATCGCTCAAAATGCAGGATTGAGAAGGTTGGGAAGAGCATCAGGGCATTGCGGCATCCTTCACGGTGGTTGACGACCACTTGACCATTCTCAATGCTCAGATTCACGTTCTCAAGAATGAGAATTTTGACACTAAGCAAGCATTGCAGCATCTGAATGCCATTGAGCAGTTAGGCCATTTGGAGGCAGGAAGCAAAAATGACATTCTCAGCAAGAAGGTTGACAAACTTTCGGCGGTGGTGGATGGTGGGTGTACCTGTCAAATTAAGGTGTTTAGAGCCATAGCATTGAGCATCGAGAGTAATGTGGACGGTCTTCGAAAGGAGCTCGACAATCTGAAAATGGAATTGATGAAACATAATGCAGCTGGCAGCATGGAAGTTGCACCCCGGAAATAGCTCGAAGTCTGGGTCTGTTGGTTCTCTTGTTATTTTGGGTTTTTTTGGCCACGTTTGGGTCTTCTTCCGCAAATGTCTTTATGTAAAAATTCCATGTAGTCTGTGGTTATGGGACACTCTATAATCCATGTCCTAGTTTGATGTAATCATGTATGAACTCATTTGGTTTTAGGCAGCAGTAGTTATGTCTGAAAGCTTGTAGTTGTTTCTGGATTCTAAAGTTTAAATGTAAAAGATAATGGCTAAGACATGCTGGCTTACCACTGATCGGAAGCAGCTGTACTAACACTATGTATTTCCGATTCTGCAACTTTTTATCAATACAAAAAATCTTAACCATTTTCGTAAAAATAAAATAAAATGGGAATGACAAGTTTTCAATGAAAAATCATTGATCCATCCTCCAATATCATGTGTCCACTCACTTTGTTGATTATATACACTACAACAAAATTGGAAATTAGTGCAAGGTTTAGTGTATTTTTTTCCAGTTGAGTGGAACAATTGGACACTAAACCTAGCGCATTGTGGACAATTTTTAAAGCACCTGAAATTGCATCCTTTTTAACATCCCATTTAATGCCCTAAATAGCATACTTTTTAGTGTCCCAAATAGTGCTTGGTTTAGCATCCCATTTAACAACCAGATTAGCACCAATTTTAGTGTCCCATTTAGCTTCTTCTTTAGCGTCCAATTTGGAACAATCACACCAGGATTTTCTCTAATTTGATTGCCTAATTTCGCACGAATTTAACATCTATTTTGGATTATATGTTTACTTCCACATTAGAACCAATTTTGTGTCCATTAGCGTCCAATATTGCATCCATGTTTGATACCACATTAGCGCCATGATTTGCTTCCCATTCCATGCCATGTTTCGCTTCCACATTAGCACCAACTTTTTCTTCCTGTGTCGCGCCATGTTTTGCTTCCTTAGTGCCATGTTTTGCATCAACGTTGACATCTAGTTTTCCAACCATGTTTTCTACCACAGTAACACCATGTTTGGCTTCCTCCTTATCCCCATGTGTTGCGTCATTTTTAAAGACTAGTTTTACATCCATGTTTGTATCTTCCTTAGTGCCATGTTTGGATTGTACAATGACTCCATGTTTGGTAACCACTTTAGCTCCTAGTCTGGAATCCATTTTTGCTTCTCGTTTAGTGCCTAGGGTTTATTCTTATTTTGCTTCTGTATGAACACCACTTTTAGCTTTCCATTTAGCATCTAGTTTTGCTTCCTAATTGGGTTATAGTTTTTCTTCTACTTTGGCTTCTAGTTTTGCTTCTTCAATAGCACTAAAATTGGGGTCCAAATTAGCTTATTTCATTAATTTCAATAGTTCCCATATTTCATTTATTTCATAGCTCTCAAATAACATAATTAAACATAAGGAATTATCATCTTCTTTACATAGAGGACTTAATATTGTTTACTCAAACCGAAGGACTGAGCTAGGGTTTTCGACATTTTTTGAAGGAGGGCGGACTGATGGCGTCCATGGAGACTTCTGTGGGGGGGAGAATCTAAACCCCCCAAATCTCTTCCCATGTTGTCTTTCAAGTCGGTGGGATTTCGATCTCAGTAGATGGGATGGGTGGTGTTGGAAAAAATTCGCAGGAGGCGAGATATGCAAATCCTTCAACGGGCAGGAAACTGGGTTAGTGCATACCCAAAGCGACCACTATTCCATCAATGATCATCAGATCCAGTAGGTTGAGAGACAAGATTCAGTATATGCAGGACCATGCACTCATTTGGAAGTTTTTGGGGGTGTTACCCTCTGAAAAATCCTTGATTTGGTGGATTAACTCAACTTGGAAACCCAAAGGCCATTATGATTTACAATTAGGATCCAAGGGCTTCTTCGCAGTTTCCTTCCTAAATTTGGATGATAGAAACATGGTTCTTGATTGTTAGGAACCCATGTCTTTACTTTGTTAGTATATTGTTGTTGGACACATATGATTTGTAAGTCGTCCCGTAGTATTTGTTGATCCATAGTTTGTGTTATTGTTGTTGGCGCATATGCTTTGTAAGTTGCCCATAGTTTTGTTGATCCATAGTTTGTATTGGCCCATGGTTTTGACTCATAGTATTGGCGCCTAGACTTAGCCCATGGTTTGTATTGACACATAGTATTGACCCATGGTATTGGCGCCTAGACTTAGTATATAAGTGTGTGTTGAGGCCTATGAAGGCACCGTGAAGTTAATTGTATTAAGCTTGCTCAAAGGAGGTTGCCCCCTCGAAGTGGCCTGTGATCAATATAAAAGTGATTCTAAGTTCTATTATTTCTGATATCTCGTGTATTTGCATTAATTAATTATTGCAAGTTCATCACATCTGGTATCAGAGCACTTTCTTGGGCTCGTTGGGTGGAATTTCTGTCAATTTTTTTCGCGCTGTTGCAAGTTCGAATCTAGAGATAACCCCTATCCGCTTAACTGTGGGAAGTACTTGGGCATAAGCCCTAAAAATCATTGTGAGGAGTACCACAGGAACCCCAATGTAGCTGGCCCATTGAGAGGACTTGCCAGCGAAAAGGGCAACGACCCCTACCTGATTGACTAGTTCCCACTCGTGAGGTAAACCAAGAGTTGTCGTTTGTGGCAAAGCGGTTATCAGTTTTACTTGAGCCATGGAGTGAGGGGTACTACCCCAATATGCAAGCCATCAGACAGCATTGGTGGTCGAGTGCAACCCCTGAACTGTTAGGAAGCCACACATACCTGGGGTCCATATCTATTTTCAGCTAAACTGTTGCCGATCACTTACGCTCCAAATCCATCCGTTTCAGATCTATTCTGAAATTTGTTCCATATCCAGTCGCCATTTCAGATCCATCCATTTTTTATCATTTCCGCGCTATTGCAGATCCATCTGTTGTGGATCCCTCCTGCGCCGCTATTACCGATCCATTGCCATATCTCCCTTGTTTCAACTCTGTTTTCCCTGAAACGTCACTAACATCCCTGCAATCTCATTCTGCATATTTCATCCTAACGACCCTATCCCAAATTCCACTTCCCAAGACCAGAAATCTCACATTTGTCTATTTTTAGGGTTTGCCATAACTCCTTCAATTTTCACCCAAACGCTGTCAAATTTTGCCACCGTGTTCCTTTCCTAATTCTGCTTCTTTGTCCCTCTCTACCAAATTTTCTCATTCTTTCACCCCGCTTCTGAAATCCCCATTTTTTGCTTCCCTGTCCATCAGAAAGTGTCCAAAATTTAGTCAAACCCCAATTACCCATCCGAGTCTTTCCCAAATCCAAATCTTCCTTTACTAAATAAGCTTTTGTTTGTGTTTTTCTATCCATTTTCAAAAAAAAAAAAAAACCATGGAGGAAGCACTTGCAGCCATCCAAACCAAACTCCAAGATCTGGATGAAAAATTTCTCAGCCTCCATCTTCGGCATTCGGCCATGAACAATAACCGACAGCCAGAATCTTTTGCAGCCACTGGGTTCTCTTCTTCCAACAATTTTTGCGGGCCGAAGCTTGATTTTCCTCGCTTCAATGGTACTGATCCGACTGGATGGATATACCAAGCAGAACAATATTTCAGTTTGCATAATACTTTTGATGTCTAGAAAGTTCTACTTGCATCCTTTCATTTGGAACAAGAAGCCCTTCAATGGTACCGTTGTTACATCAAAGCTCATCCTGAGCCAAACTAGATAGATTTTTGCCAACTCCTTTTGCCACGATTTAGTCCTAGTGCTTTTGATGACTTCATAGGAGCACTCACTAAACTTCACCAAATTGGCACAGTGAGAGAGTATTAGACAGAATTTGAGAAACTGGCCAATCACATAGAAGGATTGTCTGATGAATTCTACAGGAGTTGTTTTATCAGTGGTCTCAAGGATGAAATCTGCTCAGAGGTCAAAATGTTTTGTCCCAACACAATGATGGAAGTCCTAGGGTTGGCTAAGTTGGCAGAGGATAAGATCGCAACTCAACAATGCTCCAAACCCACCTTTGTTCCCTTCAAATATATGGGTTCCCAACGACCTCCCATCATGTCTGCCTCACAACCGACTCCTATCAAGCATTTGTCTGAAACAGAGATGCAGGCAGGCCGAGAAAAAGGGCTTTATTATAATTGTGATGAGAAATTCACTCGGGGACATAGATGTGTTCAACAAAATCTCTATCTCTTGGATGTGGATTCTTCGCCTGCCTTAGAACTTGATGAAGAAGCTCCAAATACAGTAGATGATCAGGTCGACATTCAACACCTGCCTGTTGACACCCCATCTCAGGACGACCCATCCGAGCTCTCTCTCCATGCTGTAACCATCGTCACCACCCCACAAACAATGCGAGTCATGGGATACTTCAAGAAGCTCCCTCTTACCATACTCATTGATTCTGGTAGCACTCATAACTTCATTGACCCTCGGATTTCCAAACAGGCTAATTGTTTTGTCCATCCTTGCTCCAAATTTGAAGTCATGGTTGCCAATAGGGGCACCTTACCGTGCAAGGGGAAGTGTCACAATGTGCGTATCTCTATGGAAGATTATAACCTGCGCTCTAACATGTTTGCCTTGTCCTTAGGCAGATGTGATGTGGTTTTGGGCGTTCAATGGTTACACACACTTGGCCCCATCTTATGGGATTTTTCAGAACTTTGGATGCATTTTTCAGTAAATGGGGCACAATACAAATTAATGGGCTTACAACCAGGGTCTCTCTGCATCATCAGTTCACATCGCTTGGAAAAAATCCTTAAGAATAATTCACATGGTATCATCGCTCAACTCCATTCCCTTCAGATGCACCCATCAACAGTCTCCACTACTTCCTTGGATAGATATGCAGGTGTCTTTGCTGAACCAATGAGCTTTCCGCCTTCAAGAGACCTTTCCGGTAAGAATTTAGTCGCATCTACGTCTCAGCAGGAACTGATGGCTATTTTGCATGCAGTATAGAAGTGGCAGGCATACCTATTAGGGAATTATTTCTGCATCAAGACTGATCCCCAGAGTCTGAAAAATTTTCTAGAACAATGGGTCTCCTCCCCAACACACCTGAAATGGGTTATCCAACTCATGGGTTATCCCTATGCGATCACTTACAAGAAGGGTAAGGAAAATATGGTGGCAGATGCTCCTTCTCGCACAATTGATGACCCAGTTTCTCTTACAGTTGTTTCTCTGCTTGTTCCAAATTGGTTGCAATATGTTCAACAGGGCTATCTCTTCTATGAACTCCATGCTTCTTCATCAGCAGGGCACTCTGGGTTCTTCCAAATGTATGACCGGGAACAATGTAACTTCTTTTGGCAGGGACTGAAAATGACAATTCAAAAGATGGTGGCTGACTGTGATACTTTCCAGGTCAACAAGGGTGAAACGACACTCCTTTCGGGATTGCTCAAACCCTTGCCCATCCCTACACAGCTTTGGCCAACTATTTCTATGGATCTCCTAGCAGCGCTCTGGTGTTACAATACCACATATCAAAGGACACCATATTAAGCAGTCTATGGACAAAAACCACCAGTTCTTCTTCCATACACCCTTAGCAGCTCCCCAGTTCAGGCAATTGACTCAATTCTTCGAAACCGTGATCAACTTCTTCTCATTCTGCAGGACAATTTTCACATGGCAAGAATTCGATTGAAACAACAAACCGATCAACACTGTTCTAAGCACACTTTTCACATCATTGATATGGTTATTCTTCATCTACAGCCTTCCACGCAATCCTCCCTGAAACTCCAAAGGCTCTAGCTGCTCGGAATGCAACCTGAGGATGCTACAGGGGACCCACTCCTTCAGATTCTGCATCAATTTCCACATCTAAAGCTTTGAGGACAAAGCTTTTTCTAAGGGAGAGGGGATGTTAGGAACCCATGTCTTTACTTTGTTAGTATATTGTTGTTGGACGCATATGCTTTGTAAGTCGTCCCATAGTATTTGTTGATCCATAGTTTGTGTTATTGTTGTTGGCACATATGCTTTGTAAGTCTCCCATAGTTTTGTTGATCCATAGTTTGTATTGGCCCATGGTTTTGACTCATAGTATTGGTGCCTAGACTTAGCCCATGGTTTGTATTGACACATAGTATTGACCCATGGTATTGGTGCCTATACTTAGTATATAAGTGTGTTTTGAGGCCTATGAAGACACCGTGAAGTTAATTGTATTGAGCTTGCTCAAGGGAGGTTGCCCTCTCGAAGTGGTTTGTGATCAATATAAAAGTGATTATGAGTTTTATTATTTCTGATATCTCGTGTATTTGCATTAATTAATTATTGCATGTTCATCACATTGATGGAGGCCCTTATTTTTTCTATTCAAATGCCTTATTTCTGAGGCCATGGAAAGAGAAGTTATGCCCTAAAAAAGAAGACATGAAGATTGCTCCAGTTTGGATCAGACTCTATTCTTTCCCGAGCGAATATTGGGAGGCGAAACTTTTTGAGGATATCAGGAACAACCTGGGTACATTTGTAAAGACTTCGGAATAGACAAAAGATCAACATTATACGGCTTATGCTAGGATCTATGTCTATATGGATCTCTTGCGGGAGCTTTCTCAGGCAATCAAGATGGTTTGGGAAGATGAGGAATGGCTCCAACCCTTGGACTATGAACAAATCTCATTCCGCTGCCGCAGATGCCATGAGCATGGTTACTTGTACAGGGACTTTCCCATGAATGATTCAAAACCCTCCCCAAGAGTGTTGAAGTGAACGTAGATCCAGGGTTCACTAAGGTGCAGACTCGTAAGCGGGGAGGGAGAAAACAAGATATCGTGGAAGGATCAAAGAAGATTATGACATGTAACCCTTTTAATGCTCTCAAGGAGCAAGAAGGGGACAATGATTCAGCTCTACCCCAAGGAAAATCTGACACTCAAAATCAAGATAAATTGATGGAACCTTCCCGTTCTCAGCCATCGAGGATGGAAGAAACCCTAATCGAGGGGGATGCTAGAGAAGAGACCAAAGACATGGATATCGGGGATCTGGATTTGGATGGAATTGAACAGGCTTGTGAGGACTCTGAAAAAGGATACATCCCTCAAGAACAAGTGGTCCTTCTGAAAGATTCCATTCTAAAAGTTAGGGAATCCAAACGCCTGTTTATTAGCCCCGGATCCCAGAAATACCATAAAAGGAAACACAAAAAAAACACCAAGAAGCTTGGTCGAAAATCTAATCAGAAAAGAATAACAGCTGCAGGTTTGAAGTTGGTTGAATCAAGTCAGTACCCTACTATTAGGGTTTCCCTTGGTTTGTAATTTCCCTTTTTGTCTTAATGAGTGTTGTTTCTTGGAATATAAGGGGGCTAAATGGCTAGCAAAAGATTAAATTCTTAGGAAGTAGAGAAAGAAGACGAATCCTGCCATTCTGTTTCTTCAAGAAACAAAATGTTCGGTGATTCAGCTGCAAGAGAAATTCAAAAGGATCTGGAGAAACTATGAGTTCATGGGCATAGACGCCAAGGGATTCACGGGAGGGCTTGGAATTCTTTGGGATCCGGACAAAGTTAGTATTTCGGGTTTCATCGGGAATCATTGCTTTCTTTCGGCTGAGTTTCAGGTTATTGGCTTTAGGCTTTCTGGTCTCCTTACCAATGTTTATGGTCCCCATTCTCCTCGGTAGAAATTCTCCTTCTTAGACTCCCTCAACTGGTTGGGAGTGTTAGTTGTTGGCAAGCATTGCCTTGTGGGCGGGGATTTCAACCTTATTTCTTCATTAGAGGAAAAGAAAGGAGGAAGACGCCACCTTGAGGATGAGTGTGTTCGCTTCATAACTACCATTAAGAACCTGAAGCTTGTTGATGTCGTTTTGGGGGAGGGCCAATTTACTTGGAACAACAAGAGGAAGAGAGATTTCCACATTGCATCTCGATTGGATCGTTTCCTAGTATCTGAATCGGTGATGGAATCGGGAAGTGAAATCGCTTCCTCCATCCTCCCATCTCCAAGTTCGGACCACTGGCCAATCGAAATCTGGTGGAGCGGGCTGGGATCTCAATTTAAGAATCCCTTTCATTTTGAGCAGTTTTGGTTTGGTCATCCATTTTTTAAAGAGAAGGTTACTCAATGGTGGGAGGAGCTGGACTCTGGTGAGGGCCATAGTATGTACAGTTTTCAGCAGAAATTGAAAGCGCTTAAAGAAAAAATTAAGAAGTTGAATAAAGAGGAATTTGGAAACATTTTCGAGGACAAACAAGCCCTTGAATCTTGGCTGGAGGAAATCCAAAAACTAGGCATGCAGTCTAGATATACTTCAGAGCTACAGATTGAGGAAACTTATGTTCATAATAAGCTTTTAGAAAGGGAGAAGCAGGAGGAAATTTTGTGGAACCAAAAAGCAAGAGTCAACTGGCTTCAAGTTGGTGAAAGAAATACCAAATTCTTCCATCGCTCAGTTATCCAGCATCGTATGCAAAATCGGATCCTCAATCTTAGAAACAGGGAGGGGGAAAGGCTAGAGACTCGGGAAGAGATTGAAGGAGAACTCCATAATTTATTTTAGGACATCATGTCTAAAAATGCTATGGATAGAAGAAGATACATCAAGTTAATCACCATAAACATCCCATCCATGGTCTCACAAGAGAAAAATGAGCTCCTTTTGAAACCAATAACTCTAACTGAAGTGGAGGAGGTTGTTCAAGAAATGGCGGATGGTAAAGCCCTTGGTCTTGATGGCTTCACCACCAATTTTTTCCATTACTTTTGGGATCTTGTGAAGATAGAGGTATGGCAAATCGTGGAATCCTCAAGATGTTCTGGGAAAATCCTTCCAGCTTTTAATGCAACTTTCCTTGCCCTTATTCCCAAGAATGAGGGTGCAGATACCCTTGACAAGTTCTAACCGATAGCCCTGTGCAATGTGATCTTTAATATTGTTCCAAAATTTATTGATAATCATCTAAAGCCTATTCTCCCTTCCATTATCTCCCCTAAGCATTCTGGGTTCGTGGAAGGTAGGCAGATCATGGATGGTATTATCCTGGTCCATGAGGTCCTTCATTCTCTCAAAAAGGAGAAAATATCGAGAATGATGTTGAAGCTTGGCATAGCCAAGGGTTATGATAAATTGAATTGGAAATTCATGAAGGCAATGCTGCATGCTTTTGGTTTTTCGGAAATTTGGATTCGATGGATCATGAATCTGATTTCTTCCTCCTTCTCCTCTATATTACTCAACGGTGTTCCTTCTGGCCTCCTCAAACCTTCTAGAGCGATCTGTTAAGGGGATCCTATTTCCCCTTTCCTATTCATATCATAGCTGAGGGATTGGGAAGAACTATTAAATCCATGCAGGGAAAGCACGAGTTGCAGGGTCTTATATTTCACCCAGGCTGGACTGTCAGACCCACCATCAATTCGTTGATGACACTGTGCTCATGGGTCATGCTTCTATCCAGGAAGAAAGGGATATTCATCTTTGTCTTGAAAAATTTGGTAAAGCATCTGGTCTAGAGGTTAATGCACAGAAATCACAAGTTTTTTTTTTCAATACTCCCAATATTACTAGGAGAAATATTTGCAGGATCTTGGGTTTCATGGAGAGCTCCCTTCCGTCCAAATACTTGGGTGCTCCCTTGGTGGATTCCATTTTTCTTCATGGGTTGTGGCAGAGATGCTTGATAGAATGAGGAAAAAAATTTCTTGTTGGACCCTCCGTCCCTTGAATTTTGCCATCCGTTTGGTTCTTCTCAAAGCTGTTTTGCAGGAAATGCCCACTGATCTGTTTTCGGAAATGATGGCTCCCAAAGCCATCCTAAAGGAAATCAAGAAACTTCAGAGAAAATTTTTATGGAGCGACCCGGGGGATCACAGGAAATGGGATCTAGTTAAGTGGGATGAGATTTTCTCTCCTAAAGATCAATGTGGTCTAAACCTCCAGGACTCGGAACAGGTAAATTTTGTCTTTGGTGCTAAAACTTGGTGGAGATGGGTTACTCACAGCAATGAAACCTAGGCTAATCTTTGGCTTTCCAAATACGCGGGAGGATGGGAAAAATAAAATCTGATTCGATTTTCAGAAATAATCCTAGGGTCCCAGATATGGAAATCAGCTTCCTGTGGGAAATTTTTGGTGCAGGAGAATAGCTTTTGGGAAGTCAAAAATGGGCGCAGGGCCAAGGCCTGGGAAGATTCATGGAAACAGTTACCCCCCATTTCTAATTCATTCGATGCCCCCCTTGTCATTCACAGTTGCATTAACAACAATATTGTGCTGGTTCATGACTTGTGGGATTTGTACTCTCAAGACCAGGATTTCAGGTTATGGCGGGCTCATGATTGGTGGGCTCCTTTCGATCCGATAGAGGAGATAAACCAAGTTTAGGAGTCTCTGAGCAATCAAAAAATCGAAATTCAAACGAGTGAGGATCGGCTTCGGTGGAGCTACAAGCTGAGGGGAAATTTTTCTATCAAAGAGGCCTATGACATCTGGATGGGTTTCAATCATCTAGAACCAGTTCTGAAATGGAAAAAGATCTAGGCAACGAATATTTGGCCTAAAGATGTTATTTTTATTTTGCAAGTTTTGAAAAAACGCATTTTGACTGGAGATAATTTACAAAAGAGGGATCTGAGAGGCCCATACCAATGTGTCATGTCAAAATAGGCCAAGGAACCGTGCAACATATTTTGGATTCTTTCCCATTTTCTTCCAGCTTATGGGACCGTGGAGCGATGATCTTCCAGAGATCTGACAGAAACCACAATGACCCTGTGCTTTCCATTACTGACTGGTCCAAGGATCCCTTCCAAAATCAGGTGGTGAATCATCCGTGGTAGATTTTCCCTATTTTCTCTCATGGGAGATCTAGATAGAGCGCAATTCCAGAATATTTAGAGACAAAGAAACCTCCTTTGACAGAGTATGGATTGCTATCCAGATCAAGATGTTGGAAACCATTAAACTTCATAAATGGGAGAACTCAGACTAGGATGCAAATGGGATTGAGACTCGAATTCTTCATGAGTGGGGAATTCTGGGTGCTCTTCCCTCCAGTGGCAACCCTAATCACCCTCCCTGGTCTGGTACTAGCCCTGAGTTCTGGTCTCCTCCCCCACCGGGTTTCTTCAAACTTAATTTTGATGGCGCGTCCAAGGGAAACCCTGGCCCGTCTGGATTCGGATGTGTCTTCAGAAATAATGCGGGAGAGCTGCTCGGCTTCAAAGATGGTTTTCTGGGGATTGAGTCTAATAATGTTGCTGAGTTGGAGGGCATCCGTATAGCTCGTCTTAAGAACTGTGTAGGAATATGCATGGATTTGGTAGCTGTAGCAACTCACAATCAAACTCACAAACATGTTGCAAAGAAGAAGAGAAGGAGACACTCAATGATCACTCATAAACACAGTAGAATAGAAAAATATCTCAGTATTATAGAATGAATAAGAATGTAAGTGAATGAGTACAATAGAACAGTAAGGTGCATAATATAGGATTCGAATAGGCCAAGTAGGGCATTCGAATTCCTAACTCAGAGTGTGGCTTGGATGATAGTGGAGTCATCATCCAGTCAATGCATCAGTCATCAATGGTAACATTCAGTCAACTGAGTCTAATTGAGTGAGGTAGGCATGAACTGAATGAAGGAGGCTCAGTGGAGGGAGCATGAGGAGCTCATTGGAGTCAGAATGGATATACTAGTCTCACTGGAGGTCCATCGGAGTGAAACAGTCAGTGAGGGATTCAATCTAGCCTTAAATCAAGGAAGAACTGAGTGATAATTGACTGGTAGGTGAGAAAGGCGCCTAACTGGCTGTGGTAGGTGAGAGAGGCACACTTGGCATGAAGAAGGGCGCCTTTGGTAGGTAGGAGGCCCCTTGGGGGCTGTAGACAGGCTACGGAGAGCTAGAACCAAGCTCTAGGAGCTGGGAGGTCGACCATGATGATGATTGGATGTATGCATGCATGCATGCAAAACTGAAAAATGATGGGGAGAATATTCCAAGACCCCCTCGCAAGCTATACTATGAGAAAATAAGTGAAGAGTAGGGCCTTGGTAACTAAAACCAAAGGTCACCCTATAAAATAGCAAGATAGGGCCCTAGTTACTGAGACAAAAGGTCACACCGTACAATCAATCTAAATAAACTAAGTGATGAAAGAGGGAAAACCTAGTGGGAAGAAATCCCTCCCTCAAAATAGACTGAAGTGCTAAAGTAGCATATCAAGACTTACCCCTGAAGGAGGTAAGTGACCTTCCTTTCCAAGGAAGGTTCGATCAACCTGAAATGGATCAGCATTGTTAGGAGGATAAGCCCTTACATGCTGAAAATCTGTTCTGGTTCTTCTATGATCATGTGGATCACCAACCAAATCACCTGCAGACCAAAGTGTAATGGCATCCCATCGCGGGAGAGGAGGAGCATCAAGTTCTTGTGGATCTGAATCTCTCATCCTCTCATCTTCATTGTCAGTTACCAGATCTTCAGGTTCTTGTGGATCTGGATCTAGCATTCTATCATCATCTCCACTTTCAGATTATGTATCTGATGAATCATATGAAGTTGTATCATTCTCATCAACCAAGGGAGGAGTGGTAAGTGAGCTACCTTTCTCAATAGAAGGAATGTCATGAAGAGGTCATTCCTCAAACTGAACACTTCTCTCCAAGAATGTGGTCATGGAGGAAGGATCAAGTAACTTGTAACCCTTTGCATCAAATGCATATCCCACCATAATGCATCCCCTGCTTTGAGAATCAAGAGCTCTCCTTTTTTCAGCTGGAATCCTTGCCCATGCTCTAGATCCAAATACTTTAAGATGAGATACATTAGTTTTGTATCCCATCCATGCTTCAAAGGGATTAGAGTCACTGATTCCCCTATGAGGAACTATGTTCTAAAGATAAGTGGCACAGTTGATGGCTTCTTCCCAAAGACTAGGATGTAATCCCTTTGATTTCATCATGAAAGTGGCCATTTCTTTCAATGTTCTGTTCTTCCTTTCAGCTACACCATTCTGTTGCGGTGTGTAGGGAACAATAGTATGTTGCATTTCAATGCCCTCTTCAGTAAAGAAATATTGAAACTCACCCTTAATGTACTCACCACCATTGTTAGTGCGAATGGATTTTATTTTCCTTTCTGAAAGTTTCTCTACAGATGACTTGAAAAACTTGAAGAAACCAAATACTTTTGATTTTAATATAAGGAAATATACCCAAGTGAATCTAGAGTAATCATCAACAAAAGTGAGTAGATACCTTGCCTTGTTTAGAGACAGATCGGGAAATGGACCAGCCACATCACTATGAACGAGATCAAGGGGTTGAGAGGCTCTCCTAGCCTTTCCCTTTTCAAATTTTTTCTCAGGATGATTTCCCATCAAACAACAATGATAGTTACCTTTGGAAAATCTGATTTTGGGTAGCCCATCAACCATATCCTTTGCATGCATGTCATGCAAGTATTTGTAGTTGAGATGCCAAAATATTTCATGCCACAACTTGCTTTCTTCATTGGCATGAGTATGGAGGGCTGATTGCTTCGAGAGAGACAGAAAGTGTGAGAACTCATATAGCTTGGAGTTGTGATTTGCAACTCCTTTTGCAATGATGTCACCTAAGACCATGTCTTGTATATCGACCTCATTTGGAGAAAAGATCACCCTTTTGGGGTTTCCAATATGAGTCATTTGATATATTGAGAGCAAGTTAGCTGTAAGAAGGAACATAAAGCACATCAGAAAAATAACCATGGTCAAGATTGATTTTTCCGATGCCTTGAGAGGAGACTTCTGCATCATTTCCCATCATGATAGGTGGACCAACTGAGCTCTCGAAGTCAGAGAAGAGGTTCTTGGAAGAAGACATGTGCCTTGATGCCCCTAAATCTATGATGAAAGAAGAATCTGTTGATGCACTTGCCATGTAGGCATGACATCTTTCCTTGTCTTTGGATCTCGAAGATTTAGAATTTTTCTTCTTTGCACATGTCGGTATAGGAAGGTTGTTCTCTTCAAGTAATTTTGCCATCAAATATATAGTCTTTCGCATGCAAGCACTCTCAGAACGAGACCCTCTATGACAGTATGTGCACTATGCCTTTCCCTTTTTAGAATGTTTGGCCTTTTTAGAGTACGAAGCTCTATCTGACTGGTGTGTAGTCCTTGTATCACCAGGAATTTCTGGCTTTCCTATATCATTCACTCTCTCTACAACTGTAAAGGCTGAATCCAATTTGGGTATGATCATTCCCATTGAAATCAACTTCTCTTCCTCTTGGGTAAGAGATTGTGTGAAATCATCAAATGAGGGAAACTTCCATCTTGGAATGGACAACCTAGCTGACTAGAAAGTAGAGATAAAAACTGAGAAATTTTCCCCCAACTTTGAGAGAATGACAAGTATAAGCTTCTTATCTTCCTTCACTATCTCATATCTTTTCAACTGTGATATTAAGCTTTTGAACTTGGTGAGAAAGGCATTGATAGAATCGAAGCTGCCAAGACTCAAACATATGATCTCATTCTCCAATTTGTGTGCTACCATATCATCCTTTGGCCCAAAGATAGATTCGAGCTTGTCCCACACCTCTTTCGGAGATGTAAGATCAATGAAATGAAAGTGTAGTTCATTAGAAATTGAGAGAAGGAGGAGACCAATTGCTTCATCAAGCCGATCCAAGTAGTTGGAATTTTCAACTGCACTAGTTGGTTCTACCATCGTTCCATTGAGTATTCTGGAGAACCTCTTGGATCTCATGAAGAGAGCCATCTTGGCTTTCCACTCAACATAGTTGGAAGATGTAAGCTTTAGATCCATCTGAACAGAGAAAGTTGAATTGAAGAAGATTCCAAACGGGCGAATAAACCTGCAAACAATAAAAGATGTGCTGATGGAGAATGCTACACTTCGACTGAACACTACCTTAAGGACACTTGGCACATGGACTAAGTCCTTCACACCTGGATAGACCTCACTGGATTTCTCCAATGAATTCAAGTAATAGCACCAGGATTTTTGTGGAAAATCAAAGGCTTCTGGTGCACAAGTGAAAGATGGTTGCTCAAAGAAATGCTGCAACCGCTGCTGCTACAACTTCTGCAATTTGAATAGCTGCTTCCCACTCTGATACCATGTAGGAATATGCACGGATCTGGTAGCTATAGCAACTCACAATCAAACTCACAAATATGTTGCAAAGAAGAAGAGAAGGAGACACTAAATGATCACTCATAAACACAGTAGAATAGAAAAATATCTCAGTATTATACAATAAATAAGAATATAAGTGAATGAGTACAATAGAACACTAAGGTGCATAGTATAGGATTCGAATAGGCCAAGTAGGGCATTCGAACTCCTAACTCAGAGTGTGGCTTTGATGATAGTAGAGTCATCATGCAGTCAATGTATCAGTCATCAATGGTAACAGTCAGTCAACTGAGTCTAACTGAGTGAGGTAGGAAGGAACTAAATGAAGGAGGCTCAGTGGAGGATGCATGAGGAGCTAATTGGAGTCAGAATGGATATACTAGTCTCACTGGAGGTCAATTGGAGTGAAACAGTCATTGAGGGAGTCAATCTAGCCTTAATTCAAGGAAGAACTGAGTGATAACTAACTGGTAGGTGAGAAAGGCACCTAACTGGCTATGGTAGGTAAGAAAGGTGCACTTGGCATGAAGAAGGGCGCCTTTGGTAGGTAGGAGGCCCCCTGGGGGCTGTAGATAGGCTGCGGAGAGCTAGAACCAAGCTCTAGGAGCTGGGAGGTCCACCATGATGATGATTGGATGCATGCAGATGACTGGATGCATGCAGAATGCATGCATGCATGCAAAACTGAAAAATGATGGGGAGAAGGAAAACTGGAGACTCTGTCTTCGTTGTTTACCGAGGGTCTTACTTTAACCTTCTCCCATGTCAAATGGAGTGGAAATAAATTGGCGGATACGTTGGCCAACTATGGTTGCAACGATCACATGGCCATCTTTTCTTTCTCATGGGAAGGGATGACAGATATGGCAGTTCGAGACAGCTGCAGGGCTATTCAGGACCAGGATATGATGACCTTTCAGGTTGATCATGCACGAAGACGTCAGGAGGATGCTAATCAGGCCACGTACCCCCCTTTTTTTCATTTTGAGTGAGCTCTACCTTAAAGGAAGGGAGAGGATAAGTCTCATCATTCGCCTCTTTGGGATATAAACAAACTTTTCCAAGTTAAGTGGGATTACGCCGATTGAGAAAATGATGGAGATAAATCTTAATGAAGCAGGTGTGCATTAGCTTAAGCGTCATCTGAAGTATTCCTTGCAGTTATTAGGGATTAATTGGTTCATCATTGTTGGGGGTGGCGAATTTGTTTATATGGGGAGGCAAGGTGGCAACCAGGAACGTATTTTCCATTTGTTTGCATGCATGCAAGTGCCTGCTCTCTGGTTGCTAATGGAGAGGTTTAATGGTAAGAGGATGGAAGAGTCTGGCGATAATAATTTCTGCAAAGAGTGGGAGGCAAATGCTAGCCATAATAGGAAGAGGGTTCATGGAGAATCCTCAGGGGATATGGGTGGTGGCCTTTCTCGTGCTTATCAGAGAGATAGAAGGGAGGCGAAAGTCTTCGAACTCAACATCCCTTTGGATATCCAGCGAGATATCCTCGATGTCAAACAATATTGGTGGTAGAAATTGAATAAAGATACTCTGATGGGGGAACGCAAACAGATGGAAAACTAGATCATGGATCCAGGTAACACGGTTGGGCGTGTTAGTCTATATGAACACTCTGTTGCCCTCTACTGGATGATGAAGAATTTGGTCGGTTATGCAATTTGAGACAGACAAGTTCTAAGGAACGAAAGCGCTCATCTGATCCTGGAGTAGCGAATCTTGGAAGAGTCTCGTGCCATGAATTGGAATATGGACTTTCTCCTTCAAGCTATGGAGCTGTGGCCTCCTCCGTGTCCCTCTTCCTCTTAAAGCTATCCTCCCCCGGGTTGTTCTCATGCTGATCCTTTCATTATCCGCTAGTCTTTTGGTAGACGCCAGTATCCCTTTTTGTTGCTCATGGTTCTCTTTAATTGGGCGTGGTCTCTTGTTTTTATGTTCGGCTTTACTCTGATGTTAGCAATTATGTATCTTGCACATAATAGCGTTCGAACTGATATGTTGATAATTTTGGTTTCTGTCTTGCACTCGTGGTTGAAGAGACTATCATGTTGTATGGTTAAAGCCTGCTGGTTAGTGGTTAGGTTTTTTATTTTAGAGGTCTTTCATGTCAGGTCTAGGTTTAGAGCTGAAAGATCTTCTTTGTTTTGGAGGTCATGGCCTGCAGAATAGCTTTTCGGGCCTGTGTCTGTGGATCTTTTGATGTTTGGTCTGTAATGATGAACAAGTTCAGGACCTCGGCTAGCTTGTTCCTTTATGTACTTCCTCTTCTTTCAATATAATAAAAAAATCCTCTTACTTACCAAAAAAAACATAATTAAACATACAAATTAAGCATATGTCACAATTGAAACAAATAGCATAACATTTGTGAAGAAATTTAAAACAAAATTTGGACCACATTCATTAGAAGTAGTAATTTCATCTTATTTATTAATTCTTCATCGAAAAATCATCACAACATCCAATATATACAAATTTACAAGATAATACCTACAACATCATCATCATTTTTCGTAAAAAAACATAAAAATAAAAGTAAAACATATCATGAGATCACTAACATATCATACAAATAATTATAAATCATTATATAATAAAGTAAAAACAACTACCTCCTATAGCCCAAAATCCACCTCAGAATACTAACCATTTATTTGTTATATTTAGTTTCTTGCAAGGCAATTGCTAATTATACAAACTTCTTCCTATATTTTATAATTGATAAACCTTTATATTTACATTGTAGGAGTTTTTCACTATGAGATCTCATCTTGCGATTAGTGTTCTACGATTCCTCATCGCTCAATCCAATTAAATTTATAGACGTGTCCGACGATGGTTTCATCATGTGGTCTCATCTCCTGCTTCAATGCACCTACCTGAGACAACCATTATTGCACCCCTGGCCATCTCGATTCTATCAACAATTACATCCTTTATACTCTATCTCAATACATGCCACTACCACAATATGAACACTGGAGAGGTCCTACTTGATGAATGACAACTGGTATTGTTCTTCAGGCGGGTGTGGTGAGAGCAAGCAAGGAGGCTCTTAAGAACAACTCACTCCCTACAACATGTCTGATCTCGGCTCTGCCCTACCCAGTGGTGCCACAGGTAAACTCTGCATATGGAATTACTCACAGATCGTGTTCTTGTGATTCTCAAGTGGCGGGTTTGCATTTTGCATCTTTGAAGGTAAACAAGGTTTCTCCAGTTGGGGAATGGAATCGAATCCCACAATGAGCGTAGTCGCACCGTCTCCGAACAAATCTTGGTTGACCATACTGTCCATGTGAATGTTGCAGTGGCCATGGGAGGTGACCGTTGTGATTTAACTACAGACGGCTAGAACCTGAGCTCCCATAGCAAGATCTGTAGCGAGATAGAGAACGATGCCTCCAACGAAGAAGCCTTGTTGGTACGTCATGACTCTTTGGATATTGGGGAAAAGGCCAAGAAACTTTTTCAGCTGATAGTCAGTTGTGGGCATGTCCACTCCACTTTTAGTGCAAAAAATGACATGAGGGACCTTCGACTTCGGTTGGCCCCACGCTTTGATGGCCTTGGAAGCCACTTCTTTTCCAAGCTTTGGCACCTCCACCACAACCATGTCCTGTCGAACATCCAATGATGGTGTCGTGTATTTGCAGACGTTGGGATTCTCCTTGAGGATCTCCTTGGTAAGTACATATATCTCTTGTTTATCACCGACTTGTCTCATGGAACACATGCGAGATAATCCCATGAATATTAGCATATAAAGACATTTTTTATCCATGTTATCACATATATATGATAATACCAAGCTTGAAATTACATGTGGAACTTACACATTCACTTGAATTTCTCCTTGAGCTCTATCATATGCTCGTTGTTGGTGATCTTGAAGTAGTAATCGGGATAATTGCTTTAATCAACTGCATTGGGAGGAGTGGCAGTGCCGATAGCGAGGATCATAGTGAGGCCATCTATCCTCTAAGCCTTCCCGAATGCTTCCAAATCCGCCATGAATCCTCCAACCATAATGTTTTTCTTGCTCTGGCTACTCACTTGGAGGCATAGATGGTACCACAAACTTTGATCGGATGAATACTTGAGCTGCAATCAACATTGGAGTTGGGAGACCAAAAAAATCGATGAAGAAGAGGAATGGATCTACACTAGATGGGGCCATGAGGGGGTTCAATTCCCATGCATCCAATATTGTCTCTGCTATATTCATTGCAATCGGCCAAGATCCCTCCCAAAACGTTGGGAGCTCTCATTCCATTACAATGATGGACACTTCCAATGGTGGGAGGGGTCTACATGTATCACTGAAAATGCCTTGTATTGAATTAAGAAATTCTCCACTGAATTTTGTAAGACCATCTCTGAATAGTGTGAGATAAAGAAAAGTAATTGAGTCCTACATTACTTCTTGGGAAAATTAAAGAAGATGACTTAGCATATGCCATAAACTACTGATGATTTGAAAGAATACATTAGGGAAATTATTTGCAAAATATTCTACCAAGGAACTCACAATACCAACATTGATGTTGAAAAGGTCACCTTGAGTCATGCTTTCCTTTCTTAGAACTCCTGCAAGGATGACCACCACATTTAAACCCTTCAAAGAATTTTCCAATTCAGTTGGCCTAGTAAAATCTAGACATTTGGGACAAATTAAACCCATACTTTTGAACCTTATGGTGACAAGGGACTAGAGAAGAGTATGAATTACTCTCTTGACTGTTGGAAGTAATCCTTACTAGTGGCACAAAACATTTAACATTTCCCTGGGATTGACTTAGAACAATGATTTTCTGTAGATTCTTTAGATTAATTTTATTTCTTATCTACTACAGCAAAGTACAACATGATGGTTTCATTCAATAGCCACCATCAGCTTTGTCTCCAAATCAACAAGGTCATGCACAATGCTGGTCATGTTTATCCTCCAAGCTAAGGCACTGAAATTCAATCAATCTTTGAGCAACGCACTACTTCTCTAATCGTTTGTCAATCCCCGGATTCTATTTCACCAAGCATAGCTCTGTACACTTAATTCCTATCATCCATAATAAAAATAGCATTTCCTTTAATGTGAATCATTTTGCAGACTACAACATGAGATTTGTGGGGGCTAGAGTTGCAGCAATATCTTCAACAACATGATCATAAATCAGAAATCTTTAAGCCAATCCATTCCAACTCCAACACAACTTTATTCAAAATTCTTAAACATTGTAGTGAACTTGAACTACAGTTTGTTGAGTTATACTGTGGATGCGGATTACAAATTCCAACAATTGGCAGAGGGAAATAGAATAGGTTCAAGGTGTGAAATACATCTTTTTTATCATAACTCACCCTCATTTTGCACTCCAGATGGTTGAGTTGGAGTCCATTCTCATGTCACTCCCACTTGCAATAAAATTGAATATGTTGAGATCAACAATAAATGAGGTAGGAATTGTAGCCACTAGCCATTAGAGCCACCTACAAGGTTATTGACAGCCATTGAATTTTGCAAGCATAATTGAAAATACATTTACCAGTAAAATGAGTGCATTTATCATCATTAATCAAATACATTATACAATTATTGGAAGAATTTCAAACCAACAATGAATGGGCATGATTTTTCAACATGATTGCACATTTTTCTAGTGACCATTTATCATATTTCTTAACCGAAAGACAGTCCCCCCAATATTGAGCATAACAATCAGCGGAGCTCACTCGCTAGAGGGATACACTTTCCTACAAGGAGGTGCATACTACTATTAAACTTGTTCTTCTCAGCGAACTTTCCAAGCACACTTTATCTGAGGGAACTAAGGATGTGACTAAATTCACCTCCGCCTGAGCTGAGTTATTTTCTTCTCTTCAATTTTTTTCTACAGAAACCCACGCTACTTCCTAGAGTGCAATTTACATGAGATGGTACTCAATGTAACCCATTGCAACTACGACAATTGAACTGACCTGACTGAAGAGGAACACATACATGTAGTTGAAGTTGAAGTTGTTAGATTTAGTGATGGTTATGCTTCTCTTCTCTCTTGTTTTTAGGGTACAAGGTGCCTTTTTAAGTACACAAATAATATGCTTGGATAAACTAATTTCAGGAGCATTAATTTTACATTTTCTTATTTGTAGAAAAAAATTGATGAAAAATCAAGGGTGGGCATGATGTTGAGTTATATTGTGGATGTGATAAAAAATTCCAACAATTGGTATAGGGAAATAGAATAAGTGTGAAATACATCTTTTTTATCATAGCTCACCCTCATTTTGCACTCCATATGGTTGTTTTGGAGTATGTTCTCATGTTCCCTCTCGCTTGTAATAAACTTGAATATGTTGAGATCAACAATAAACGAGGTATGAATTGTGTCCACTGGCCATTAGACCCACTTACAGGGCTATTGGCACCCAATGAATTTTGGAAACATAATTGAAAGTACATTTACCAGTAAAATTTATTATTCATTTATGAAATTCATCATTAAGCTATGTGAATAATTTCAAACCAATAGTGAATGGACATGATTGTTCAAAATGTTTACACATTTTTCTGGTGACCATTCCTCATATTTCTAAACTTGAAGACCATCCCCCCAACATCGAGAAAAATAGTCAGCGAAGCTCACTTGCTAGTGGGATACGCTTTCCTCCAAGGAGATGCAGAGTGTCATTAAACTTGTTCTTCCCAATGAGCTCACCAAGCACACCATATTTGAGGACACTAAGGTCGTGACTAAATTCATCTCCATCTGAGCCATGTTCTTTTCTGCTATGTACATTTTGTTTTTTTTTTTAATTTTCTGCAGAAACCCCAAGTACCTCCTAGAGTGCAATTTATAAAAGATGGTACTTAATGTAACACAATGTAATTATGACAAATGAATTGACCTGATTGAAGAGGAACACATACGCGTAGTTGAAGTTGAAGTTGCTAGATTTGGTGTTGGTTATGATTCTCTTTTCTCACGTTTTTAGGGTACAAGATGCCTTTTAAGTACACAAATAATCTGCTTGGATAAACTAATTTTAGGAGCATCAATTTTACATTTGTTGATTTGTAGAAAACAATTGAAGACAAATCCAAGGTGGGGGTGGTGTAATCTCTATCCAAGGAATTACTAGTTCAGTGATTTCTACAAACCCAATACAACAAACATCTACGACATGAAATTTAATTGCAAAAATGTCTTTCACAATTTCGACCTACATACTGAGATTAGATAATCTATTTCTTGTCTTCCAAAAAATGTGACCAATGGTACTTCTCTTTGCCTTGTGTTCATCATTATTTCTCTTTCTATTTAATGGCAAGGAAGATGGATATGTCAAAATATTGGGGTTAAAATTCAAATTTTGTTTAGGTTATTTGATTGGGGGCTTTTTTTACCTTCAATTTCATCAAGAAGAAACCATCCCCAAGTTGGACAACAATTTCCTTCTATAGAGATTGAAAACAAACTTAATGGATGACAAATTGGTATCAATTATTTTTGTGGGTAAATAGCCTATACAAAATTCATAAACTTATAAATATTGTCATGATGCAGATATGGTATATCACCTTGAACACCTAAAATAGGAATCCTATGGCCATTTACCATTTAGTTCCAATATGTATAAGTGGTTTAGAATTTGCTTCAAAAGATGAGATACTTGAAATTCACATCGACTCTGAACCTCAAGACATGAAGAAGAGATCTTTGAAGCTTATGTTCCAGAAATTAAATGGTAAGGACTTGTTGTCTCTATGTGCATCACTAATAGTTAGACTAAAAAAGGTCTAGTCCATTTTGCAAATACCTTGAAACAAACAACAATGTTAAATACTATATATTACAAGCTATTCTCTGGTTGAGATTAGTTTTCAAAGTCTTCCTGAAAGTCTAAGGCCATTTCATTTAGCCTTTAGCTATGACAGAGTTTATGCTCATGGCTCAAAAAAACCTTCTTGGGAAGATGAAACATTATGGCAATAATCATGGCCATCTACTACACTCAAAAATTTATCTAGGGATGAAACAGGAAAACTTGAATTGGGAACTTGAATATGCAATCCAGGAGAAATAAATTGTCTAGAATCATAAGCATTTTTTGCACACAATGGCCTATAAAAGTATTGGGCATGGGATATATGGTCTAAATGGATTCTCGGTAACTTTCCTGGAGATTGTTGAGTATGCAAATATACAGTACTCTGGGATGGTCTAGTAGACTCAATATGGCCTACCAAACCTGTCGCTTGTCATTGATTATGTCAATGTGTTTGTTAAAACTTTTAACTAGTTGAAGTAGGCTATATTACATAAATCTTGTGATTGTTGAAGTTCCATTCCAAATTATAATATAGGAAACATCATTGGTTGGATCATAATATATTGTATTTTATATGCTTGTGAAATTTTTTAAGTTTTTCACCAAAATAAAATGTTGGTTGGGTTTTTTATAATACCATAAACTACAATACAAGGTCTTATGTGGCTCAATGTAGCTTACGATGAATAATATTGATATAGATTATGCCAATTATTGATTTTTCACTGATACATTGGATAATAACATGGAGGGTAACACTACCAAATTTAATCTGTATTTGCTTTGTACTTGATGATATGTGATGGGGGCTCCAATTTAATGGCTTTTGTGCTTCCCTTTAGTGTGTAATTTGTAATATCAAGGTGTAGCAATAGAAACAAATATATTTTACCTAACTCTCCCCAACTTTGGGTAGATTGTGCTAAAGTTTTTGTTAACAGTCACCAGCCTATTAGGGTGTCACCTACCCAAATTTTGAGACTCTTTATTTTAATTGCAAAATATATTATGTTAAACTTTAATTTCAAAGTTTTGTAATTATGACCAAACATGGTCAAGGATAATTGTAACGACTGATTATTATTATTTAATAAATTAAAACAGGAGACAAACACCCAAGGGAATTGTTAAATGAGTGTTCACTGACCCACTAGGAGGAATGGAAGCTGTTAGAAGGCATGGGACAGATGTCAGCATTTGCACTCCACCACTAGCTATTGGTTATGGGACAACTACCCCTAAAATTGTGACATTATCCCCCAGGTGGGTGGAAGAGAGTTGTTAGATCATTAATGACCAGGTTAACCACTAAAAGGCCTAGGCAGCCTAGTGAAGGCAATTCAAATTGAGCAGGCAGCTCCACAATATTTTCTGCAGAAATATTTTTCTCAAGCGTATCAGGTGATCACTGAGAGATTCGAATATGGAGGCTAAGTGGAAGTGCATTGTGAGTCTGTTAATTATTCTGTGAAGAAAACCAGAGGTGCTGGTGTAGGTCTCTTTGATTGTTGAGTTTTTATGACTGGATGATATACATTTTTAATGTAAGTTGATGAACTAAAGCTTCTACAGACTCTTCTTCCTGGTGGTTCAGTGACTAGGCTCGGGGGTCCTAAGGCAAGTAATTTGGCTGTCTTCAGGAGTAGGTTGGGTGGAACAGGCTCCTTGGGTTGTTTGTTTCTCCTACAGTCAATCAGGTTCTACTATTCTGTCTTATTATTTACAATAAAATGATTTTTTGTAATTGTAGATTTAGAAATTATAGTTATGCAAAAGAAACTGTTTCAATTTCTGACTTAGATATGTTTTCATGATAGTTAAATAAATGAAATGATGGATTAAATAACATCTCTGCATTTTGCCCCATGTTGTTTTTTGCATCATACTCTAGTACAGAGAAGTGGAATTAAATTAGATGATTGATGGGTAGAATGTCAATTGAATGGATAGACTCATGTTGTAGTATTTCGTTTAATTTCTAAATTATCATTTATTGATGTCTAAACTCAGAAAAATAGAATAGTATATCATAAATAGACATATATCATCATTCTTACTTAGAACCAATGTAAAATATTTCATTTCTGTACAAGGCTAGGGTTTTTAATTTATTTCTATCTATTTTGGAAACAAATACTTGGATTCTATTATACTCTTTCCAATAATAAAATGTCACATTTCCACTTATTACAGACATTTTTAAGTTTTTAGAAATCTATCAGCTACAATTATTCTTTTATGCAAAATCAATACATGTATTTTATTCTCTTTTTATTTTCCTTTCATTGCACATTCATGGTTAACTTAACATTGTTTTTCCATTATTAAAAACACCCTGCTATATTTCAATTCTGGCAGAATAGATGTATTCTAGGTTTTATTTCCAAAGTCTTATCGTCCTTTAAAAACTATTTTTACAATAGTAGAGTTTGCAGACATTCCTAGCTTTCGTTTTTTTTTTTAAAACACCCTAAGACTATCTTACAACCGATTCAAAGCCTAACACTTGAGTATGTAAACATTAATTTAATACAACTAATTTTCAAAGCCAAACGTAATCCATACACTTGCGGTACTTATCTATTTGTGCAAGAAGCTATTATTATTACTCGAAATATTTACTTAAGTTATGATTCAAATATCAAAACTAAATCTCACCAGCATTCCAAAACTTTCATTTAAATGATACAAACACAAGATTTTCTTGATTTTGAAATAAATCAGTGCTTGGCTCTCGGCCAAAATCATTATTGCATCTCCTAGTCAAACTATTAAAGTGTAGAAACCTTTCGAAGCTATTATTAAAAACACATTATTTCTCCCATTAAAGATAATCGAGGGTTTATCCCTTGATAAATACATTTGCATCAAGTTTTACGATTTCAACAAGAGGTACAACAAAATGCTGCAAAACAAAGTATCAAGATAAGTTGAGGGTTCTAACCCCGGGATACTTTTCATTGTCTCCAAAAATATTACAAATACTAGGCAAACACTGTGCCAAGAACCAAACACCAAAACCTCGCCGAATATCAAGCATCGGCCACCACTGAACCAGGAGAACCTACGAGGTAAGGAACCGTCGGGGCTTACCGGTGGACATGTAGCGTTCTCCCATACGCTTTCAAATCACTATAACCCTTTGACGAAGTGAAAAACCTGCCATAAAAACAATTATGAGGTTAACCCTTAATCACAGAAATGTCAATAATAAAAACAATAAATAACTCTGGCACCAGTTATTCGAAACATTACCTGCGTTTTGAAGTCCCGAGGTAAGAGACCCTCATACAATCACTATCGATGAAGCCATCTACCTAGCACATCGAAGAGAGTTCTAGTTCTGCGAAACGATGGTACATTTTTGCATAAGAATCGAACTTTGGCACCTTATCGACAGCTTAAAACCTTGAATAAATACTCTTTCAACATTCACCAGAAAACATACCTTAGACTCAACCCTTCATCATTCTTAAACTACTGCAAACACTCTCAGAAGACTCGGCTTCCTGACATAATCACTATTAACAAGTTAACATTCAACAGGTCGAGGTTTCGAATCTTGGTGCCTCTAACTTTGAAGTTAGAAACCCTAGAGTCTCTCGGCATTCCGGCCTCTCCATAGAGCCACTCCCATCAAAATGAATGACAAAGAAGTTAGCAACTGCGTAAACATAGTGGAGCTTAGGGTTTCCAGCTCAAAGTCCAAAAACTTGTGAGATTGACGACGGAGGTGGAGCCAACAAGGCATGTTGAAGATCGGGCACCAACATGTTAAATGCTATATTTATTATCACACGTACCTTACTGCCAATCTAGCAAGACATAGTTCAAAGTATTATACAGCTCGGCAATTAGATTAGTTTTCAAAATAGCTTTCACGTGAACTATAGCCACGAGGGCACCCACTATGATTTCCATTTAATTGGTAGGCAAGAAATATTAATGCTAAAACTGTCAAGACGATCCGCCAGTAAATTGGTTATTCAAAACCCTGTCAACATTAAATGGAATTACAAAGACTTAGGATCATATAGTGTAGATAATCACATTTTTTTTATCAAATGCTTGGTTTACATTTAATGTATATTAATTCTCCAGTGACTTAAGTCGTATGATATAGAAAACCTTGGTTATTTAGTACATGGTTTAGTTTTAAATTGATACATATCGTAATTGTTGTTTATATTGATTTTTAAGGTTACGTTTATATAAAGCAATATGTATAGGATTAAGGGTTTCATAGCGATGGCGGAGGGTTTCACGGCGGTGCAGATGACGGGTTTCAGGGTTTCACGGCGGTTTCAGCGCGGCTAAACACTCAACGGTTCACGGGATACCTGTGATTTATCGTAGACCACCTCAAGACGGGTAAGAAACACACATTGCCGTTGATTAAGGGAGTTTTTTGTTTTAGTATTCGACGGAAACCGCGAGGTCGCTCTCCGGGTTAACAATCTGTTACATCCACGGATTTTGGTAATACATGGCAGCATAACTGTGGGGCTTTCATCTTCACGGAGGATAGGTGCCGGATTCGAGGCTTTTCCGGTCCGGCATGTGATTAAAAATTGCCAGCTGAGTACAGTGTGGTCCTCCGAATCCATAAACTAATATTCTAAAATCATTGGCAGTCTGTGCCGTTTCATCATTGCAAACCCTTGTCAGTAGTTTCGGGGGTATACACCGGTAAAGACTCGTTTTGGCCCGGGATCTTGGGGGTTTTTTGACGGATTTGTTGCCCATTTGGACAATTCCGGTATGGAAACCTCTCCATGTTTGGAAAACGACATGATTATAACGGAGTCCCAGCTTGAGGAGGCTGGACTGTTGCAGCCGGATGCTTTTTTCAAAAAACAACTGCAGGAGCTACGGGCGACAAAACCCATCGGCCGACAGGTGGCAACTCAAGGGACGGCAAAAAAACGACACCTAGACACAGGAACGACACTTGGAGATGCTTCGGGCTCAGACCCATCTGTCGGAAACACTAGATTTCGTCCGGGTCGGGGTGGTGGTGGAAAGATTGGGTCGTCTTCCCGCGCAAATGGAAGGCGTTTGGGAAAATATTTTTGCAGGCCTGGGGAAGCATGGATGACGGTCGGCCGTGACATTGCCATTGAGGAGATTGTTGATTTCAACATGACAGTGCTCGTTGGAAAATTTTCCTACCACGCCATGAACCGGCGGAATGTGGTAAAATGGATTGAGGGGCTATGGAGCCCCATTCTAGACTACACACCACAGGTATTTGCTATGCCATGTGGGTGGTATGGTTTTAAATTTCGGGAGGAGGCTCACTGCACTCGCATCTTGGAGGGTTTGTGGCTCTATGGCTCGGGAAGCTTGATGCTTCAAAAATGGCAGACAGATTTTAGTCCAGAAACGGCTACGGTGCGCTTGCGGCATCTTTGGGTCCTTCTGCCTGGCCTTCCACTAGTCTTTTGGAACCGAGGGGCCTTCGAGGCCATTGGCAACCGGCTCGGGAGGTTCTTGCATGTGGAGGAGGCACACCTCAACGGTTTTGATAGAAGGATGGGGCGACTGTTGGTGGAAGTTGATATCTCAATTGGGCTTATTGACGTGCTACACATCAACTGGAGGGGACGACAGCTGACACAGATTGTAGACTACTGGGGTATTCCATTTCGCTGTTCAAATTGTAAAGCCGTGGGACACCTTTGGCGTCAATGCATGGCTCCGGCGTCTTCTGGCTGAAACACGGATGGGGGGCCAATGTGGTCATCAGATGATAGCAGTGATATCGAAATGGATGGAACGGGTGCCCTCGACGGCTTCTCCAACAGGGTGCTCAACCCGCTTGCTCCAGACTCGTCGATAATCCGTAAGTTGGAACTACGGGACCCTATGTTTTTCCAGTCATTAAATGAATTGGACATATCTTTTATAAATTCTTTAGATTTGAACAATGGGAACAATGGTAATTATATGAGTCGCATCCATAACATTGAATCCAACTCATCTGGGACGGGTCAGACGTCAAATGAAAATTCTGAAAATGACAACCCGGAGTCTGAGACTGAGCTATTGATCAAGATGAACAACCTGAATCCGGTGAATAACTTACCAAACATTGTGACTCCCGCTCCTACCAACTTTTCTGTCTCCCCGGGCATAAATACACTTATAGTCCCTTCTCGGGATGAGGTGAAACTCTGTGAGGAATTGGGCAACTGTGCTGCTATGATACCTGATGCCAACGAGTTGGGGATATCGGCGTCCGGTGGTATGTTGTCGGAGTCGTTGCTTGTGAAGGAATGTGTCAATGAGGATAACAATCTGTCTGACGGGATGGGAGGGAAACAGCCACTCATACCAACATATTCAGATATGGTTAAAAAAACGGCAATACCTACATATTTCCAGAATCGGGTGGTGGATAATAATGAGATTTCAGCTGGTGGTGTGAGAGAACCCATTGATTTGGCGACCCCTGATCCAGATGGGGTGGAGACTAATATTGAACCATCGGCAATTGGTGTGCGGGATTCCATAGCTCTAGAGACTCCTGATGTAGATGGGGGGGTATGTAACTTGGATAATACAACCTTGTCCGAAACTTCTGGAGACGTAATCACTCATAAAGGGGCACATAGGGGTGGACTCGCCCAGGAATTCTCTCCACTGAAAACAAGAAGTGCCAGAAAAAACAAAAAGGTCATTCTGGAGGGGATGGAGAATGACCAGAACAAGATGCACACCCCCAAAACTTCTGACTCCCGGGCTCTTAGAGGAATGAAAGCCCTTGCGAGGGTTAGAAAATGATCTTCCTCTCACTGAAAATTAGAGGGGTGGGGGGCCTACCCAAACAATTGGCCCTCAAACGTGTGCTTGAAATAGTCAAACCTGATGTGATACTGCTACAGGAAACGATGGTTAGTGGTGAGAAAGCTCGTATTTTCTTTAACAAAGTCAAGCCGGGATGGATGTGCTGCTCGGTGGACGCAGCTGGACTCTCGGGTGGTCTATTAGCGGCTTGGAATCCCCTTGTTTTGAAGTTAATTCCTTCTCATGTCTCACTAGGCATTCTGCTTTCTGGGAACATAAGGGGGCTGGAAAAAAATATAAACATAATTAATTGTTATGGCCCGTATTGTGACCGGGAGACATTCTGGAACCTGGCTAGAACGGAAAACTTATTAAACCTGGAAAATTTGATAATTGCCGGTGACTTAAATTTTACCTGGGCCGACGGGGAGATATGGGGGGGTCTAGCAAGGAGGGACCCTCTGGGACCTTATTTCGCAAACCTCTTCAAGGACTTTTCTTTGGTTGATGTGGCTCCTAGGCCGTTGGCACCAACATGGACTAATGGCAGAACAGGGGACCAGCTGATCCAGAAGCGTATAGACCGATTTCTAATATCGGATTCTTTACTATCAAGTCTTCAGAATTACAGATCTTGGATGCATCAAATAAAAATCAGCGACCATCTCCCAATTGTTCTGCAAATTGATGATGACCCCTGGCATAAAGCCTTCCCCTTCAAATTCAATTCTACGTGGCTTTCTGAGGTGGAATACTGTTTGGGTGTGAGAAATATGTGGATGCAAACAGATGTATCAGGGGAAAGATCGGCCATGGATAAGATGGCGGTGAAACTCAAGGTATTAAAAGATTTCACAATCAAGTGGGAAAAGAACAAAAAAGCTATGATGGGAAAGGAACTATCACAGATTGAACTAGAAGTGGAATACCTGATGAACAGAGGTGTTGATTTTGAACTTAACAAAAGTGAACTCACCAAACTCTCTACTTTGGAGAATCAGAAAATGAAAATTCTTCTGATGCAAGAAGAAGCCTGGCGATTGAAGAGCAGAGCAACCTGGCTCAAGGCGGGAGACTTGAATACAAAAAAATTTCATCAGTTCGCTGACTCCCGTCGTATACAAAACTCAATCTGGGATTTGAATGACCATCTGGGTCGGAGGATCTGGGGGGAGGAGAACCTGATGAATGAAGCTGTTTTTCATTTCCAGGAGTATTACCGTGACCCAAAAAATACTACTCTGGCAGAACAATTCAAACTTATTAAGGAATACCCTCGTATGTTCAATGAGGAAGAGGGTGACAATATTTACCTGGATGTCACCCTGGAAGAAGTGGAGAAAACCCTGAGGAGGATTGCAAAAGACAAATCTCCGGGTCCGGATGGATGGACGGTGGAGATTTTTATTCACAATTTTGATATCATGGGAGAAGAACTTCGAATGGTAGTGGAAGAATCTCGGAAACTTGGTATGGTCTCGGGAGCAATAAACTCTACATATTTGGCTCTCATACCAAAGACTTCCCATCTGAACAGTTATGATGACTTCAGACCAATTGCGTTATGCAATCTGGTTTATAAGATTATTGCTAAAATTATTGCTGAAAGAATCAAACCGGTGCTATCTCGGCACATTTCTAAGGAACAGTATGGCTTCCTTAATGGGAGACAGATCCATGACGCTGTGGGGGTGACACAGGAAATTTTCCACACTATCAAGCAGAGACGGATGGATGCTCTCGTACTACAATTGGACTTGGTGAAAGCATATGATAAGGTGGACTGGAATTTCCTGAGACTAATTCTTATCCAGATCGGCCTTCCATGGAAGGTTATGAAATGGATTATGGCATGTATTAACTCTGTCAACTATGCAATCCTTATCAACGGCATTCCTACAGATTATTTCAAGGCATCTCGGGGCCTCAGACAGGGATGTCCACTTTCTCCTCTACTGTTTCTTTTGGTCATTGAGGGACTAAGTCTGTCCATTATTAAAGCTCGCCAAGAAGGTAGACTTGTTGGCATTAAAGTAACCCGGGATATATCTATCACTCACTCCTTGTTTGTGGATGATGTCTTGCTATTTGGCATGGGAATTCTGGCCGAATGGGTGACATATAAACAGATTCTTGATTTGTTCTATAGAGTAACAGGCATGGTCATCAGCTATATAAAATCATTCTTCCTGAAACACTCTCTGGCTGAGGATGTTCAGCGGTCGATATACAATTTTCTGCCTCTAAACTTCAAAGATATCGAGGCTGGTACTAAATATTTGGGTTTTTTCATCAAACCTACAAATTACTTGATTAATGATTGGTCCTGGTTCATTAAAAGATTTGAATTGAGGCTTGGACACTGGAGCTATCGGCGTCTTTCTTTGGGTGGCAGGCTTACCCTGGTAAAAGCTGTTCTGCAGAATTTAGGTGTTTATTGGTTCTCCCTGTGCAAAATTCCTCGAACCATTCTGAATCTTATTAGAAGGAAGATTTTTAGTTTCCTTTGGTCGGGTGGAGGAAACCTGGAAAAAATACATCTTATGAAATGGAAGATATTGGCCCGTCCCTGGCATCTGGGTGGTTGGAACATTAAGGATATTGAAATGTTTGTTATGGCCCTCCATGCAAAAAGCCTCTGGCGTGTTCTCTTTGATCAATCGACATGGGGAAGGGTTATTCGTGCTAAGTATCTGCGTAATATTCCGGTTTCAAGATGGTTTCGTTTTAATCGCCCTGCAACAGTGGGTGTCTCAAACATTTGGAACGGTTTGCTGGGCGCTTACAGAGTGATTGTGCACTGGATTGAGTGGATGCCTGGCAATGGGCGAGATATAAAACTAGGTCTTGATCCATTCATCGGGGGGCCATTGAGGCACTCTCTATCGGTGGAACTGCGAACCTTCCTCTATGCAAATGGTTATTATACTTTAGCTCATGCTGCTGGTTGGGGTGGAGACGGTCGCCCTCGATGGATATCGGCTACCCAGATGGGCCTTGCAGGTTCTTTAAGGCTCGAATGGGAGGAATATATTAAGTCTATGTATCAATCCAATCTGCGGCTCTCTGATGGCGCAGACAGGCTTGTATGGTCATGGGATGTGGCTGGTGGTAAGGTCTCTGCGGCAATGGCATATGATGCATTGTTTGCAGAGTCACAGACCCTGGTATGCTGGTGGGATAAAACTATTTGGAAAATGGTCTTGCCTCTCAAGATTAAATGCTTCATTTGGCTAGCGCTCCATAACCGGATACTTACATGGGACAACATTTGCCGGCGTGGTTTCTGTGGCCCGGGCTGGTGTACCTTATGCTGCTCTGAGGGGGAGACGGTTGATCATCTTTTCTCCTCCTGTCCTTTCATCAAAGAGCTCTGGTCATTTATTGCGAACAAATCTGGCATTTTATTTCCTTGGAATTACAGCTCCCTTAACGACTGTCTTGCAGATTGGGCCCAGCATGATTTCGGGTTTAGGGAGCTTCCTTTCTTTATGATTTGGGAGGTTTGGAAGGCTCGGAACCTACTTATTTTTGAGAACCATGCCCCTTTCTTGGCCGGGATTGGCTTTAAAACTCTTGCTGCACATCAAGAATTTCTCTCTATCCATGGTCGGGGATGGGGCCGTGCTAAACTGGATAGGCATTTTCGGTTAGCCCCTCCGGTACTGACCTACCCGTGTGGCTTTTTTGACGGTGCTGCTGTTAGCGTTTCTGGGAGGGGCGGTGTTGGGGCTGTTATACACATTTCGAATTCTGTCTCCATCCATCTCTGGCTTAATCTGGGAAGTGGGTCCAATACCAGGAGCGAGCTATGTGCTCTTTGGTTATTACTTTTCTGGGCCCATCGGCGGAATATCTCCCAACTTGTGGTTTTTGGCGACTCCCTTTCCATCATCTCCTGGGCGAAAGGCAAATCCTCCCTTAATAATTTGTTACTTAAGCACTGGATGGATGCGGTCCGGTTGTTATTGATGGATTTTCATCACATACACTTCGACCATGTGTACAGGGAGGTTAACTTGGTGGCGGACATGCTTTCTAAAAAGGCACTTTCCTCGGAGCTTGGGGTCATTATGTGGCAGGATTGGCGGGATGACTCTTTGTTTTCTCAGGGCTCACATCATCTTCATTGGTCTTGATTTTCTTGGCTCTTTACTTTCTCATGTAATTTTTTGATGTTGCTGTTTTGTTTTCCTTTATGAGCTGTTATACTTATGTTCGCTGTTAGTTTTCTATGTGCAGATATCACATAGGGGTTGTTTCCAACTCCTTGTTGGACTTTTTGTACTCCTATGTGCGGCTATATAGTATGATATTATCTGTTTATGTTTGTTACTTAGCATACTGGACATATATATATTTTTGGTTTTGGCAGCACTGGCTGTTGGTTACATTTGTGAACTTTTATATTTTGATGAGACACTTGGTTGGCATCTGGGGGCTGATGAACCTGTTTCTCCTACGGGAGGGGTTCATGTTTTTATGTATGAACATATGGAACTTTTTATGGGTTTCTTTGTGGCTGATGGCACTGTGGCCATATGTTTTCACATGACACATGTACTGCACGGCAGTGATGAGATGTATGGTTTGTTCTGACAGTTGGCAACATTTACTATTTCGTATATTAATAGTAAGTTATATTTTTCAGTGGAAAAAAAGCAATATGTATATATTAAAGGTCTAATCCTATAGTCATACAAATTATTATAATTAGGATAATATTACTATAGCAAGGCATTGCTACATTAATTTAATATTTTCATAATTTAGAATTGTATAATTTGCCAAGGTACAGTTAGGATTTTTAATTAATCCAAGTTTGTTAACTTACTTTTGGCACATAGTATAGAAATAATATATGAGTCGAAATGTTCACAAAACAATACACGTGATAATATTATTCTTGTGAATTGGAAAAGTAATGACTGGATCAAAATAACATTTAGACATCGTAACTTGGTATGTATTATTCTTGTGAATTGGAAAAGTAATGATAGGATCAAAATAACATTTAGACATCGTAACCTGGTATGTATTTAGAATTTTATAAGCTTAAGTAATTCTTATTGACAATCTACTAATGATTCAAATGTAGATATTGAATCATTACGACTTCTGCCGATTGTAACTATGGTCAAAACAACACATATAGAGTTCAGACAGAGATCCATACCTTAAGCAAGGTAGTACTTTGAATTTTCATCAAACATTGATGGCTAACTGAAAATCATAATTACTCTTAACACTTAATTTTCGTATTACTCTTACCTGTAAATCTACGCAAGTGGAACAGGTTCAAATGCGTTAGCTAACATAGCTAAGTAAGCCTCAGGGTACCTCGTAGGACCCCTCTCATCATCATCCAAAAACACACAGTTAGTATTATGTCTAGATGATTTATTTCCTATCGCAAGAAATTTTAATTACAACTAACACAAGCAAAACTAATGTTGTAATTTAAAAAAAAAAATTGATGTGTCGCTTTTGTTAAAATGTTTTAGTCAAGAGATTTAGTAATTATCCTATTTTCCGTAATAGTAATTTCAGTATGTATTGAAAATGCATTACAGTGAATGTGATGCTTGCCAAATATTGTTAAAGGAATAAATGCACCCAATATATTTTGATTATTGTTGTAAAATATTGAATGTTCTTGTACCTGAGTTGAAATGATTGAGCATGTGGTGTAGGGGGTGCATGATCGGTTGTACCCAACACCCTAGAGTTTTTGGTTTCCAGTTAAAATTGGTTTCCCATGTGTTATGGCATGCATGTATTGGAGTTGGTGTATCCCTCTTATGTATAGAAGAGGATGTGGCATCAAGTTGTGGATTGAACCACTTGGGTAGGTACGATGGTGACAGGTGTACTTGTAGCCTAGCTTGATGTGGAATCAGAGAGGATAAGTCTTTGATGAAAGTGGGGAATGTGATATGGATTTATCTCAATGTTGGGAGTAGGTTATGCTCAAGGAAGATTTTAATGTATTGATGAAGCACAGAGGAGAAAAGGATTTCTAGAGAACTGGTGGTTACAGTAGTTGAGGACCCCATGTATTCTAGTAGATGGATTCCTTTTTATATGGACATCAATGATGAATCTTTTATAGGTAGAAAAGGCTTGTGGAAGTGAAACACATGAAGGGCAATTCAAGGCAAGATAAATGAGAGTTGAAAGAAGCAATGGTTATCCCAGAGGATTCTGGATATAATAGCAACGAAAAAAAATGGATGTGACATTGTGTAATTTACATGTAAATGAGATTCCTGAGTACTCTAGTTGTTTTTGTAGGGGTTAGATACGAAGCAATTCCTTGATTCAAGTTTAATGGGGGGATTGTTAGGGTTAATCTTAACTTGGGAATGAGAAAGGATGTAAGTGGTTTTGGGCACATGGTTTTGGTATCTCGTGGTTTCTTTCTAGTTGTATTTGCATGTAAATAACCCTATTTATAGGGTTGTAATCCTCTATTGTAACATGACAAAGTTAGCAGGAGAGATGCTCTTAGTGGCCTTGGCTTGGCTTGGCCAATGACCAATAATAGATCTAGTATTGATGTCTGGTTTTTCCCTACAAGGTTTTCCAAAATAAATCTTATGTTGCTATTATTATTTATATTTATTTTTCTCTCACATGTTTTGTTGCTAACACAACCTACATGGACTAGGCCAATGCAAGAAATTTTTTGGCATTTGCTACCAATCTTAATTAGTCCAAAATTGTACAATTTGTATTGTATAAATATGTAATTTAAATAGGAAAAGTTGTGTGCAACTAGGAGATCTAGAGCCTTGCTTTTAACTTTATTTGTAATTCTATAACAAATTGCAACTTTATTTTTATGGTTCTTTTAAGAGGTGGAGATGTTATATCAATGTATGCCAACCCAAGATATCCATATGGCCAATGCCTTTCTTGCTAGATATTGGCACTACCTATGAGTCTTTATTTTTCCATTCAAAAACCAATTTTAAAAGAAAGAGGAAAACTCTATAATTGACCTCGCAAATTACTATTAAAAAAATAACATCCAAAAAATTCTTATTAATATTTAAAAAAAAATTCATTGATTTATCCATAACTTGCTTCTTTTCTTGCATTCCAATGTGATTCCAACCCAACCATACAAATGCTAAACCATAATCACATAACTCACCCAGGCACAAGCTAAGCCATAATCTCACCCTCGGACTTCATATTTCCAATATTCCATCATGTTCATTCTTCACTCATTTTTCATATAATATCTTCATTTTTAGATTTTATTGTACACAATGATTTCGAATGAACTTCCCATTATGAATAGATGAAGTACTTATGATATGAAATATTAAAGAAATGGAATGTTGGAGCTATGTCATAATTTGATTTTAAGGTTTTTTTTTTATTATTCAAATATTTTGTTATATATTTTAAATCTGATATGATATTAATTTATAAGGCTTTATGTTGAATATAAGCACCAAGAGTTAAATTTGAGCATTCCAAGTGGCACTCCATTGTATGTATGGTTCTATTCTTTAAGAACCTATCTCTATAGAGAATGATCAAATATCACGATATAAGGAGGCTCGCGAGCAATGTAGATATGCTTGGAGGAACATTTGTAAAAGGAAACATTTAGAACAGTTGTGCATGGTAGATTCATTGAATGCTAATCTTGTGCCTTGAATGCCATTAATAGAGTTTATGTAGAAGTGTTGTGTCACCCTGAGAATGTAATAGTGTAGCTCTTTTGTTTACAATAGAGAATTATTGTTGTTAATGTGTTCGTTTTACACATTGGTAGGAATCTACATGTAGCAAGGTGGTCTTTAACCTACTGCGGATACCTATATAAGACTTGTTGGCCATTGAAAGAGTTAGATGTGTTCTAGATAGCGAGAGTGTTATAGATTGGGTCTTTCTTGCATCACTGTGTGTAGGAGTTGATCCTTACAGAAATCAAAGAGGAACTAATTAGTGCAAATGTGTTGCTTGCTTATACAGGAAAAAGTGGCAAAGAAAGATGAGCAACTAAGCCAAGAAGAGAAAGAAAGATAAAGAAAAAGATACAAACCATTATAAAAAATAATTAAAATGTGAAGATGAACAATAAAAGGACAAAGATCCAAGTCATAAGAAAAGAAGATAAGAAAAACTTTCAATCAAATTTTTTAGAAAATATGATGCTAACTCATTTGCAATCTCCCCCAATTATACTTTAAAAAAACCTTTAAACAAAACCACTTAAACATAATTACCTCATAACAAACTCCATCGCATTCACTTTACTTCCCATATTTTCTTTTGATCGTTCGTTTGCACTTTTGAAGCAATTGCTAATTAATTGAAATACCTATTCACAAATAAATTAAATTTATCGTATTCTTTTCAAAGTCGAAGATAACCCCCCACCACCGCCTTTTACAGTGTCCTTTACCGAAGGATATCCACAAACCGACAATACGTGATTTACACCTACCACAACCTTTAAACCTACCGTCCGCTGAATGTTATGTTTCCTCTCCAATGGTGATTCCCTCTGACCGATTGATTCACTGGGAGATGCCCTCTGACCGATTGATTCACTGTCACTAGTTGAAGATGGCGTGAGATAAACTCCAACTAAAACGCACCGCTAGCAGGCGTTTTAGTTGGAGTTATTCGAGGATCTACGTCTCAATATTTGTATCCAACCACGTGGAAACATAATCCGAGGAAGAGCAACCTCGTCTTGGCTCAAGGCTGGCCGTTCAATGAATGCTCCAAATGGCCTGCACGCCTATATATATCGGACCAACCACCCTCACCAATCTCATTGAAGATCCATTGTAGCTTTAAGCAATTACTTTATCTCATTACTGATACATAGAATTCATTACAATATCGCGATGGCCACTGTAAATGCAACATTGATGGCGATGAATGGAGCATCCCTCCTACAACGGAGGCCAGCGGAGAGGTCCACACCATCCCTCCTACAACGGAGGCCAGCGGAGAGGTCAACAGCCTCCAGGTGCCTTCGAGTGAAGTGCATGGCAGAGGTTAGTAACTTCATAAATTCCTCATTCCATTGCTCTTTCCATATACGCGAAGGTTTTATGATTATTGTATTTGTAACTTAATTTGCATGTGGATCCACAGCCCAAGGAGTCCAAGCAATACACTTCTATCTCTCCTGAGAAGGTAAGCGATTAACCGTCATTTTTTACTTGCAAATACACTGCACTGTCCAAGCTCTGAAATAAATTAACCAGACACCATTAATGCAGGTGAGCACCAAGTTTGAGGACGTGTTTGCTTTTGATGGGCCAGCGCCGGAGACCATAAATGGGAGACTGGCCATGCTCGGATTCGTCTCGGCTCTCGGGGTTGAGATAGCGAGCGGGAGAGACCTCTTCTCTCAGCTGGCCAGCGGAGGAGTTCCATTGTTTCTTGGAAGCGCGGTTCTGCTGTCAGTTGCTTCGGTGATACCCATGTTCAAGGGAATCTCCAAAGAGAGCAAATCAAAGGCAATATGGTCTTCTGGAGCAGAAATGTTGAATGGGCGTTATGCCATGCTTGGCCTAGTTGCGTTGGCACTCACTGAATACCTCAAGGGAGGTCCTCTCATCTCATGATCATCATCTGAGAATACACAGGGAGGTCCTCTGTCTGAGAGTAGGATGTAATCATACACAGCTTGTAAAGGAGATAATACTGTAACAAAATAGTTTTTGCAATTTATATAATGTTTGAGACGTATATCCGTAATTTCTCTCTCTTTGATTCACATATTTACGTAATAAACATTGAAATGATTAGACTGTTTGCATCTTTGGCCGGCTGGTCTTGATAAAGAGCATTAAAGAGTATCAAAACCATTTCCTCATTGGCGAGAATACATAAAGAGTATCGTGCCTCTCTTTCTTAGTATATCTCGAATATTCGTATCAGAGGAAGTCTGTCAAACAGAAGCAATTCCATTATTGAGAGATTCAATCGCCCAAATAATGATTCAACATCGTTGGCAACCCGGCATTTTATTCACTGGAAAATTGCTGTATGTTCACATCACAGCTTAATAATAATATCTCAATATTTTTGTCCTGCCAGGTCCACATCCCATTTCGCATACACAATAACATGTTGTGTACGATGTTGGTCTTTATCAAAATTAAAGTTTGATGTCGTTTTTGCTAACCTCCGTTACCAGGGCTGGAATTTCAAATTCACATTCTCTGTAAAATGAAATTTTGATGAGTGAGTGGTCCTTACTTTGTAGAAATTATTTTTTCAGTTCAACTAAGAATCTGTATTACTAGAAAATTATTTTAAGAGATCAACTAAGAATATATATTAGTATGTTGGAAAATTAAAATGAAATTGTGGTGAGTGAGAAAATTATTTTAACAATTCCACTAAAAAGGAAATTTTATTAAATTTTATTATGGCACTAAATAAATTTTTCATGGTATCTTACTATGGTCTAATGGAAAAGGTAATTCACTAACATTGTATAATTAGTATCACTCTTATTGTATTTATCTTGATCTATATAAGCTTATGAGGCTGGTTACAAATCCTTTGATAGCTTCTTGTTTGAGATAGATGCTACCCTTACCATGGACGGTCCCAAGTCCGGGGCAATAAAGAGAGAAGAATAAGGGGAGAGGGCTTGAAGACCACCGTAATTGGGTTTTAACCTCTTAAGAAAAATGGGCACTTAGGGGGGAGAATAGCTTGCTGGTTTTCTAGATAACCATCATAAAGGAGTGCACAACAACATAAAACCCACTTTAAGTGTAAGAAGACAAAAAAAAATTTGACTCCCAGGTCAACTGGTTCCACTACACTTATCCGGGTGAATATTTGAGCGGTATACTGCCGAGAAATGTCTAAAACCACCTGTAACAACTACGAAAATTGTGTTTTAAAGGTTGTTATGTGTGGACAACGAGCTAGAAAAGTAAAATATAACATTTTTTATCTTGAAAACATCTCCTAGCAATTCCAACAGTCATTGGGAAGTGAGCTAAGTCAATGATAATAAGGCTATTCACAAAATCTATTTCAAGAATTTAATTTTCAGTGAGGCTGCTACAGCCATGAAGAAATTGTTGTTCCAGATGTATGAAACCTCCGGGATGATCATTACGCTATCCAAATTAATTCTTGAAAATTCATGCACATGTGACAATTCAAAATGGTTTGAGTTGCAAGGAAGTGAGGACCAACGAAAGGAAGACTCAATTAATGTATTTTATCAAATTTTAAGTTGATTAATCAAGCATGCAAAAAGACAACCATACCATGACATGCATACAACATTTATCCCATCAAGATCAAGATCCCTACTAAGTGTCAGAGAAGTAAGTCCGAAGACAACCAAATGGTCAGAACATAAGAGAAGTAAGTCGGAAGACAACCAAATGGTCAAAACATAGAATACCCAGAAAAAGAGAGAAGGATTCCTGAAAAAAGGAAGAGGTTTGGGATGCCCTTCCCTTGAGGGAGTTTGGATGTGGTTGTGACTTTTAGGGAAACTAGTTGAAAAATAAATATTAGTTAATATAAAACAAAGAGCAAGAAGGAGAATCTAATCTATACAATCCATAGGGATGGGGTTAGTCTCCCTCACGAGCAAAAAGCTGCCATGTGCAAAGGAAGAGCCAACTAGTTCCTTGGTTAGTGGATTGGATTCTTGGTTAGAAATCAAAATAAAACTACTTACAAATAAATACAAATATTCAAAATAAATACAAATATTCAAAGTGAAGTGTGTGACTATCTTAGTGACTCATGTGTATCTTAGTGACTCATGTGTAACATAAAATAAAAAGATAAAAATAATTGTTTTTTGTGGGGTTATCTAACACTTTTTGTTTGTTGACCTATTTGGCCTAATGCCTCAAACCGGCCTTAGGATGGTTCCCTACGTTTAGGAAGAGAATCCACGGAAACTTAGTAAAGGGATTTAACTAGGAAACAACTTTTTGTATTTTAAGTACTAAAAATGCAAAAGAAATGAACTTTTTACATGTATGAAAGAAACACATAGCAAGACTATGTTAGTCCCCAAGAAGAAAAACTGACAAAAATTGGTCAACTTGGTATTTCAGGGAACCATAAAATATACATACAAATAAACAGAGAGAAGGGAGAAGAAGTTGACCACGTAAACCAGCAAGGATGGGGTGACTTGAGGGTTATCCTAAGCTACCAATATCAAGTAAACAAGTGCTCCTCCTAAATCAGAAAACCTACACAAAGATTTATACAAACAACAACTACAACTATTCAGGGTTAGGAAATAGCAAATAAACCCAAGGAAGCAACAAAAAGCACCTAGCTAACCAGTCCCCATAACATATAGCAAGTGGAAATTTTAGGGGCGAAATTTAGCGCATAGACTAATTTTTGAGGTTTTTTTCCCAAAAAATATTTATCATTTTCCTTTTTTTTCCAATATGATTCACTCAAATTCCATAGGATTAAAATTTTTTAATCTAAAAATTGCCAAAATTTTCCAAAAACTATATAAAATCATTAGAAATTTGAATATTTAAAAAAAAATATCGCGAAACATTTTATGGCTGGAAATTTGATGATTCATAAGATCTGCCAATGTTTCCACACTTTAAGAAAATTACGGATCCTTAAAATTTTCCATGCATATAGCTAATAATAAGAAACTATAAATGTCCCTCAACCCTTATCATGCATATAGACTAATCCTAACAGCTATAAGGGGGAACAAGCAAGTGCATCCTAAGACCTTGTTGTTGCTGCAACATTCCCCCAAATGTTTTTTGTAAATATTGGGTCCCTCCTATTCTTTTTGTTTAGGACTTGATTTTGGTCAAATCTTTCTCACTGAATCTTCAACTCTTCCTAAAAGTATTGGCCCTTTCTAGTTCTTTTCTTTTGGACTAAGGCATTTTTCCTTCTATTACCTTTTGAAAACAATGCGCTATTTTAAAGCTTAACTATGCGCGCTTTCAAAAGCACAGATTGAAAGCTTATATTTATGCGCCAAAGGCGCAAGGGAAAATGTTTAATTGCGCGCTTTTAAGCGCAAACTTCAAGCTTATGTCTTGCGTTAAAAGTGCATTTTCTAAATCTTACTTTTCCACCTTGTTGCCAAATCTTGGCTTTTCAGCTAAGTCCTTCGCCGACGCGCAAAATTTAGGTTTAAAACCTACGCTGTATCAACGCATGATTCTTTCGCAGAGTCTAAAACTAACTCGGCTGCCCTTTGGTGCAATCGCAATTGCTAACTATAAGTCTACTGCTTGGCGCATTTGTTAACCATAGGTCTTTCGCTGGCGCATACGTTGACTATTATTCGACCGCCCTTTTAGCGCGAATTGTAACCATATCTTGACCGCCATTGGCGCCAAACCTATCCTTAGATGAGCACTGATGCAAAATTCCTTAAGTATTTTCCATGACTCGTTGGCGCAATTCCCGTTAGCGCACATTTTGTGACTAAAACTTGCGCCAAAGGCGCAAGGCTTACCCATATACCTCTCGCCTCCATAGATGCGCCTCATCTTCCCTCGAAGTCTAATGCTGGCATAGCTCTATCGGCGCAGCTCTATCAACATAGGATTTAACGTCATGATCGCTGCTTAGCGCAAAACTTAAAGTTTCGCTCGCCGCTTAGCGCATAACTTAAAGTTACGGTTGTTGCCTTAGCACAGAGTTTAACCTTACGCTCGCTGCTTGGCGCGAAGATCTTTTTTTGGTTTGTGTGCGCCCACGGAGTTGGTAGGGTCATGAATGTACCCATGTGTCATTTTAAATGCACAAGTTCTTGAGCCCCGTGCTCATAACTCCGAACCACCATTTGCGCCAAGGCCACATAAAACCCACAGTGGCTTTTATAGCTTGTTGGCATTTGCGTCTAGTATTTCTCATGATTTTTAACTATGAAATGGTAGCTGCAACTGTGAATTAGTTGATCATTTTGTTAAAACAGCTTCCCATGTTCTGAAGTCATTAGCATATTCTGAATTTTTTCATAATTGTTTTGCTAATGCCTGAAAGTCATCTAGTTAAAGCCAACTCTGTCATGATTTCTTTTACAAATCTGTAGGAAGCTTTGCAATTTTTGCTAATTTCTACATACTCCTTATTTGTACTACCTCGCTCACCGCAGGTGTGTCATGCATAGAAGGTCTGCAAGGAAGAAGGAGCAGCACAGGTCAAATTAGATTTGCGCAAGCATGAGATTGCATCAAAGGCAACAATATCTGTTTGGAGCAAAATTATCTTGAGAGAGCCCAGTCAATGGGCCACCCATAGCCAAAGTGTTGATGGCCCAACAACCACAAGCGATCCAATTGGTGGGGATGAGTCAGCGAGTCAGCAAAAGAAGCCAAATAAATATATAAATCAACAGAATTCTTATTTGTCTTAATGTGAGGAAAAGCTGAAATTCCTTATTGTATAAATGCTTTAAGAGACAGCTGGCTCTTATTTTTGTTTTATATGGAAGGCTTTCCATGATTTATAGATGTGCACTAAAGGACAAATTAAAAGGTTCTAGCGTTTAGGGTACACCTGTCAGCTCAAGGAGCAATTTGTAAACTTATAAATAGCAGAACAGAAGAAGATAGACTGACTTTTTGCAGGTGAAAGAAATTTTCTAGCTTGTACGAATTACTTTGCTACTTGCTTCAAGAAACTGGATTTTGCCTAATGGAAGCCTGGAGAGGATGTTTTTTCCTGGAAATGTGTGTTGAATGTTTGTTGGACTATTCCTGTAGCATTCGTATACTACTATGAGATATTTCTTTACTATTATGAATTATTTCTGTGTGATGAATGATCTTTCTATTTTCCTGTACAATGATGTCTCTCTGAAATGAGTAATGGAATGTATTCAGTGAATTAAAGTTATCTTTAATATCTATTATCTTCTATTGAGATTGCGTCTTTATGATTTAATGGCTATCTGTATGATCTTTAGATGTTTCTTTCAGCATATTGCTCATATTTACAGTTTGCTCCTTGTAAGGATAGATTAGATTTGCTTATACTGTTTTAGGTTAATTTAGATTAGTTACTTGCATTTAGCTTAGGGTACTTGCATATCATCTTTAAAATTAAAACATATAAACGATGGATCGGGATGCAACCGGTGAAAAGAACAAGAATCTTTAAATCTTACGGTAGCTGGAACCGTTAACCGGATGGATTCCCCACACCAAACGGTGAGCGATCTAATTGGGCTTGCTTACCGAGGAGAATCCCTTTCTGATTGATGCTGCGATTTTCGAGGCATCAACAGACCCCAAAAGGGAAAACCAATAGCACTTAGTTACATTCCTTCAAATTTTAACTATCTACAAAAGACCCTTCTCATTATATAGGAATTGAGGCTAGGGTTAGCGTTTACATGTTGCATGTCACGTTTGGAAAAGTGACAAGTGTGACAAGTCAACACACTTTTGACTTTCCAAAAATTAAATCAGAAACTAACATTTGTCCTTTGCATGAAATAAAATATTACAATATCTTTTAGAAATGAAAAGAAATTGAAGAAAATGGGTTAGGAGACACTCATCTATGCTTCAGAGGGCAGGGGGATCTTGGCATTAGTCACTAAAATGAGAGGAAATTCCTAATGTTACAACACTTTTCAAGATGAAAGATTATCCCCCTCACTACCTAACTATTAACCCTTAATCAATCTTCAAAATTGGCACCAAATCGAGCCCAAAAAAAGTGGCATGACAGTTGGTTTGAAAGTTGTTCCAGTGACTTAATGGGTCTGAACATATTTAAAAATGTGATTTGCACTTAAAAATGTGATTGTCGCCCCTCAAACTATAGATTTTAGTGACATGAATATGCCACTTTTCATTTGGATCAAATCACGCTCAAATTAAGTGAGATTTGGCGTCTCGATGGTGAATAACAGGGGTTGCCTTGGCATAGGGGGTTCACTAGTGAGGAAATATCATATCATGTTCATTCATATTGGGGGTTTGAATACTCTTAAAATCCTCAAAAATATATTGTGTCGTATTAAGGGGTCATGGGGTTTTTTTAATTTGACATAATAGTATAAATATCAGGGGTTATTTTAATTGGGTGTGTTGAGGAATAACCTCCAAATCGTGGAATGGATTCATACCTCCAAATTGTGGGCTCAATTCATACCCACCTAAAACTTAAGGACCCTCCATTTTTATTTGATATTGCTTATGATCATAAGTTTTGCATAAATCTGATGTAGTGTACCAATGATAATATTGATGGAAGTCTCTTTGGATTATTGGCCTTGAGCGATCCTCATTTAATAGCTTATTTAGGCTTGGTTTCAATTGATGTTATATTGTTTTTCATCTTTAAGTTAAGAGATGTAGCTAATCGGGAGTTTCAGACTTCAACAATTGTATTGTATTTTTTGTAGGCATTCAAGTAAAATATTTAACTCTTCATGTTTTAGGTTGGGGTTTAGGTGGGAATTGAGATTCAATTAAACCTTTCTCCACAACAACAAAGAAAAGTGAGATCAATCTTTCTTGGCTCACTGGAACCAATAAAAGTTAGATCAATGTTTTCTAACTAATTATTTCTTTCAACTTGTTGTATTCTTATTTAATATTTTCACATTGCTAGTTAGGAAAGGTAGTTAGATTGAGTTATATTTGGCACATTCATAATTGTAATTTAAATTCTTATGTGCAAGGAATCCATCTTAATATTGTATTGGAATTGGCATTGTAGCTAACATTGGGGCCTTTCGGATGCCAAATCCTTGGAAATAACTGGTATGAGGTATTTCAAGAACCAATCTAAGAAGATGCGGTCATCTAACTTGATCTTGCACAAACTCTGGAGTCTACGCCACTCATTAATATGGTCAGTGATATGGGTAGTCGTGTTCTGTCTACAAGACAGTAGAATCTCAACACTAGCGTCGTAACGGACTGGTAACTGAAAGAACTGCAGGAAATTTGAAGCAAGGTATGTAAATGTGGAATGGGTCCGATGTGGCTGTTCAATATACCACGTAGCTGCAGAGCTGGTAATTGTCCGCTGTAAAAGGAGGAGGCAAATCGAGTCATCCACAATGGAGTTGGATGAACACCATAAGTGGAAGGACATGATATGGTTTTGTGGGTCTTCACCACTTTTTCCTTCAAACTTTGGGATGTCTGAAGGGAGTTTGGTAGGCATGGGAGGCCATGTGGGGTCATGTCGGATCGGATCATTGGTCAATCGGGCTAGATCAGGGAGGTTGAGACTGGACATGAATGGAAAACTAGCAGAAGGATGTGACATAGTGGTAGTGACCTGTGTGCTAGCCATTGTGGCGACTGTGGGGCCACCTCCATCGATAGGTGGGGCAACTATGTGAGTCATAGCAGGGATCGAGTAGGAAGGGCCAATGCCCCCAAGTGTACTGGTAGTGACCAAACAGACAGTAGTGGGAATGGACCCGCTACTGATGAGTATGGAAGTAGTGACTGGAATTCCCGGTGTAGGTCCAGTCGATGGCATAACAGGGATGGATGCTGAAATGGTAGCTGGGCTAGTGGTGAAACCACTGCCAATGATCCCACTAATAAAGGGGTTGGGATTCACGCCATCCATGGGTAAATCTGGTTAAATCTGTCTCGGAATCATAAGTAAACTAAGGTTCATCGGGATAAGTATCCGACGACGAAGTTGTTCGTCTGTGACATGTGGTGTCAAGTGAAACATACTGCGGAGAGTGGCCCCGTAGGCACCGAGAGTGTCTCAGTGAATCAATGGTGAGGTGTAAAAAGTGCTAAATGGTCGTGGGAGATAAAAAATCCAAGTTTAACCGTGCGTGCAAAAGGAGAGCTCTCAAAAAATACGACGCTTAGGCCAACAATAGGCTCAAAACACTTACTGCAACAGCGTGCTACAATAAGCGGAGTGACAATAAAATGGTCAGAATACCAACAAGCAGCACTCTTAAAAAATAAAAAGGTAGACTCACTAATCCAATGGGGGTATAGGAGCATGCAAACACCTATCTAAAAGATATGAAATCTCTCAAAAATCATATTCCCTACAGGGTGATGAAATCCGCACTCAAGCAATACGAAATGGAGAACCAAATGGCTAAGGATATCCCTCTACTGAAAGGGAATCTGGGTAAATGAGTCCTAGAATAATGACAACTAAGCTACCTCGTTCATGGAACATTTGGAAAGGTGTCCCATAGATTCAGTTCTTTGGTCGTCGTACACCTGGTATGGGAGCCATCATGCACAGCGAGAACAACGAGTAGGCGTCCTCTAGTACATAATGGAGTGCGGCATTCTACTCAGACTTCTGGAACTAGTCTTGCTACTTGCCCTCCAACAAATCGGTGTAAATCGTACCAACAAATAATAGATTATTTTGGATCCCTAATGGACAACAACTGCTATGAATATTAAAAATTGTATTAAATTAATCAGTAAATTATTAATTAGTTTAATTGAAGGGACGTAACTCTTCTTAAGAATGCTCAAACCTTATAAAAGGAAAGCTCTTGTAAAACATTAAGCATCTTATAATTCAATAATATATCTTTTATTCAAATATGGAAAATATGGATCTCGTGTCCTAGTTTTTCTGTTGCATTTGGTATTAGAGCTCGCCGCTCCTTGGCATCTTCCGCAATTCTCTTTACCGCCTGCGCCCACGCCAACTCTGAAACCTTGCTCCTTGCTAGTCTTCACCTCCGTTTCGTTAATCCATAACACTCCTTATTCACTCCAATATAATATTATTGTAATAATATAATAATATTATTCCATTATAATAATATTATTATTATATTGTTTTTTTTAATAAAAACAAAAATTATTTTTAAAGATAACTATTTTTATTTTTATTTGTCCTTAATCCCATAAGCCAAAATTGGGTCCAATTATTCACCACCACACTTAAGAAGCATGACGACGGAGTTAAAAGCTCAAATTGCAAAAATAGAGAAGGATTTCCAAACTTTCAAGGAAATGATCACCAAGAGCCAGGAAGCGCTTAAGAAAGAAATTAAGGATGAAGTCATTCAGGTAATGGAGCAGAAAATATACGATAAGTTCGACATTATGAGCAAGGAACAAAAAATGTTAGACCAAAAAGTGACTGAGAGCCATAAAGGTATCCAGGCGATATTACAAAAAATGGATGATAAGGAAAAAAATCATAAACAACATGGCTCGGATATGTCGGTTACCCCATATTCCAATTCTGAGTCACCAGAACGCAACAGGACAAAAGGTACTCAATACCAACCATTCATAATGTACCCGCCGAGAGCAAAAATAGAAATGACGAAATATAACAGAGGAGAAGACCAATGCGTCGCTTGGTTGAATAAAGCAGAAGAGTATTTTGACATATATAACATTACAATGGACGAAGAAAAGGTCAAGTATGCTTCAATGCACCTTGAAGGATATGCCTACAACTGGTATATGTGGTGGAAGGGAGACAACTTCGCATACACTTGGAACTTATTCAAGAATGATTTCTTAAAAAGGTTTCAAGGAATCACAGAAGATGAATTCTTCTCAAAACTTACCAGATTACAACAAAGGGGAAGCGTCAAAGAATTCACGCATCAATGGGAATCCCTTGCTGCCAGAGTATTTGGGCTATCCGACAAACAATGGTTAGAAACCTACTTGGGAGGACTAAAACCATACATACAAAAAGAGTTAAAAATGCATGACATAACGAATGTCGAGGCAACAAGACGAAAAGCAAAAGCAGCCGAGGCCAAATTTGACAGTTTCCAATCAAATAAAGGGAAGTCATACTCACAAAGAAATATCCAGTCAAATCCAGAGGATGATACAAACAAATACATCCCTCTGCCTAGAAGGGACGATAGGAAGAGCCTCGAGAATCAACGAATGAGGGAAGGAAAATGTCGACGATGTGGAGACAAATGGAATCCTAAACATAGGTGTCACCTCGAGGACAGCTCAAAGAAATTATATACTTGTGAAGCAGAGGAGAATAGTGAATCAGAAGAAGAAGAAGAAGAAGAGCCAGAAGATGAAGAGGAGGAAACCGCAAATATGGTAGCCGGGAACGACGAGACCCCCAAAATCTCCCTAGCAACCATGACAGGCATTAGTCAACCACAGACTCTCAAGTTAAAAGGGCATATAAAAAATGAGAATGTTACAGTGCTGGTAGACACTGGAAGCACTCACAACTTTCTTGATATAAGAGTGGCACGAAAACTCAAGTTGTTCGTACATCTAGTTCCAGATATGAAGGTGATGGTTGCAGACGGCAAGAAGATCGAAAAAGTTGGAAATTGTCACAAGGTGAGACTTCAAATACAATACTTCGAACTGGAATCAGAACTCTACACCTTACCGTTGGGAGGAGTAGACATCGTTTTGGGAGTCCAATGGTTACAAACATTGGGAACATATTCTGCCAATCATCAAAAACATTTCATCAAGTTTAAGTGGCAAGGGCAAAATTTTAAGCTATATGGTTTTCATCCACCAAACACACAAGTAGTTTCATCTCAACATATGGAAAAACTCATTCGAAAAGGGGCATCAGCATACGTAATACAATGTCATCAACTGGAAGGAAAGGAGGAGGAACCAAATGAGTTCAAGAAGGAAATCCAAAAATTACTCCAGAAACATGAACACATATTTCAAGACTTACCCATGCAGCTACCACCAAAAAGGAGTATAGAACACATAATCGAGATTAAACCGGGGTCAAATCCTGTCAAGGTTAAACCATATAGGTATCCCCACCACCACAAAACAGAAATAGAAAGGTTGGTTCAAGATCTACTGAATTGTGGTGTCATCACCAAGAGTAGAAGCCCTTATGCAGCTCCAGTCGTACTAGTACGGAAGAAGGATGGATCGTTTAGATTATGTATAGATTATAGAGGATTAAACAAAATAACAATTAAGAACAAGTTTCCAATCCCCTTCATCGATGACATGCTGGATGAACTTCATGACGCAAAATATTTTTCGAAACTCGATTTAAGGTTAGAGTACTATCAAATCAGGGTCAGATTAGAGGATATCGCAAAGACTACTTTCCAAACTCATGACGGACATTATGAATTCAAAGTAATGCCTTTTGGGTTAACTAATTCCCCTGCCACATTCCAGGCAACTATGAATGAACTATTTCAGCCAGACCTAAGGAAATTTGTGTTAGTATTCTTTGATGACATCCTTATATATAGCAAGACATGGAAAGAACATTTGATGCATCTAGAAGAGGTTCTATCTCTTATGAAGGAAAACCAGTTCTATGCAAAAAAGTCAAAATGCACATTTGGGAAGCAAGAAGTAGAGTATCTCGGTCATATAATTTCAAAGGAAGGAGTTAAGGTGGACCCAAAGAAGATCCAGGTGATGAAGGAGTGGCCCGAACCAAAGAATGTTTCAAAATTGCGAGGATTTTTGGGATTAACAGGTTACTATCGAAGGTTCATCAGCAACTATGCACACATCACTGCCCCACTAACAAATCTCCTAAAAAGAAATTCTTTTCAATGGGATGATGAAGCAAGAAGATGTTTGGAAACATTGAAATAAATTATGTCTTCAACTCCCGTTTTGGCAACACCTGATTTTGAAAAACCATTCGTAATCGAATGTGATGCTTCAGGGTTTGGGATAGGAGCTGTGCTAATGCAAGAAGGTCATCCAATTGCTTTTGAAAGCAGGAAGTTCAACAAAAGAGAATACCTACAGTCTACATACAACAAGGAAATGCTTTCCATCATGCATGCATTAACTAAATGGCGACAATACCTTTTGGGAAGTAAATTCCTAATCTGAATAGATCATAATAGTCTACAACACTGATTACAGCAGAAGACATTAACAACCGAACAACAAAAGTGGATAGAGAAAATATCTACCTTCGATATGGAGATCCTACATAAAAAGGGGAAGGACAATGTAGTAGCTGATGCTCTATCAAGGAAAGACGAAGAGATACAAGTCTACGCCGTATCCATGGTGATCCCAGAATTTTTGGACGAAATTCGTAAGGAATATGCCAAGAATTCATAGGTTTGCTCCATAACTAACAACATAAATTCGTATCTGAAGTTTGAATGGAAGAATGATCTCTTATGGTACAAAGGACGTATTTACTTAAGTTCCAATTCTAGTTTTAAGACCAAGGTGCTTAAAGAGTCACATGACTGCCCAACCACTAGTCATGTAGGATTTTTTAAAACCTACTATAATGCAAGGCAATCATTCTTTTGGAAGGGTATGTATGCCGACATTCACAAGTATGTTGCATATTGTGACATTTGTCAGTGGAATAAAACTGAGAATATCTCAAGTCCGGGGTTACTCCATCCGTTACATATTCCAAATAAAAAATGGGAGGAAATTTCAATGGATTTCATTGAAGGTCTACCCATATCAGATGGAAAAGAAAAAATACTAGTTGTGGTAGACAGGCTAACCAAATATGCACATTTTGTTGGAGTGAAGAAAACTGATTCGGCAAAAGAAACAGCCGAATATTTTTGTAAAAATGTCTACAAATTACATGGTTTTCCGAAGATTTTAGTAAGTGATAGGGATGCCAAGTTTAAAGGGAAATTTTGGAGAGAGTTTTGCAAGAAAATTGGAACGTCTCTTAACATGAGCTCAGCTTATCATCCCCAAACAGATGGACAGACAGAAGTTGTCAATAAATGCTTAGAAACCTACCTCCGTTGTTTTGTAACTGATAAGCAAAATAAATGGTTCCAATGGCTACATCTTGCGGAATGGTGGTATAATTCTACTTATCATACATCTGCAAGAATGACACCATTTCAAGCCCTATATGGATATGAACCCCCAAAATGGAAGGATTTCATTACCAACCAAGCAAGGGTCGCATCAGTAAATGACCATTTAGAAGAAAACCAAAAGGTTGTCCAAGTACTTAAAGAGAATTTGAATACTTCTAGGAATAGAATGAGACAACAAGAAGATCGACACCGAACAGAACGAGAATTTGAAGTTGGAGATTGGGTATTTGTAAGAATACAACCCTATAAACAATTATCACTTAAACAAGGTGGAAAAAATAAATTGGCTCCACGTTTTTATGGCCCATATCAAATCAATAAGAAGATTAGTCAGGTGGCATATGCGTTGGAATTTCCAACTACAAGTCGCATCCACAATGTTTTTCATGTTTCATGTTTGAAAAAGATGATAGGTCAACACCAGAAGGCACAAACAATACTTCCCTTAGTAGATGAAGAAGGAAGAATCATATTCGAGCCAGAATCTATCATTGCTACTAGAGAGAAGAGATTAAGAACGCGAGTCATTAAAGAATACCTCATAAAATGGAAAAATCTTCCCGAAGAAGATGCAACATGGGAATCAGAACAATTTCGACAGTTACATCCCTCATTACCATTGCTTTGAGGACAAAGCTCTTTAAACGGGAGTGGCAATGCTATGAATATTAAATATTGTATTAAATTAATCAGTAAATTATTAATTAGTTTAATTGAAGGGATGTAACCCTTCTTAAGAATGCTCAAACCTTATAAAAGGCGAGCTCTTGTAAAACATTAAGCATCTTATAATTCAATAATATATCTTTTATTCAAATATGGCAAATATGGATCTCGTGTCCTAGTTTTTCTGTTGCAACAACTATGTCTCAAATGTAAATGACAAATGGGGTGTTATTTGGATGCCTATCTCCACTGTCCTAGCTAGTTACAAAGTTCTTTTTGTGCTCCCCAAGTGGAGTTAAATTCGGTTGAGTTAGGTAGATTTTAAGGCTCACTTTGATTATGGTGACTGAGTGTGTGCACAAGTGGTGTGTACCCAAGATACCCAAGTAGACAAATCGATCAATGAAACATAAAAAAGTATTAAGTGCTATGTAAAATAAAAGGACTTGTTGAAATGTAAATGCTAACTGGAATATTGTAAATGCTACATCAAGTAAATAACATAAAAGTACAGCTAGCAAAATGGATGCAAACAAAAAGATGGTTGTTAGGGAAAGAAAAAGTGGAAAAAATGGATGCAGGATGTGGCTTTGAGGAAAAAACACGTGCTTTGGGTGCGACAAACTGCAGAAAAAACACGCCGGAACAGACCGACGGGGAACCGGAATCAGGGTGCGACTTCTGGGCTAGAAAGCGCGTTGCAGAGCACGACTTTCAGGCTGTGAGTCGCACTGTAGAGTGCGGCCTCAGGGCTGGAACCCCCGCTACAGAGCACAGTTTCGGGGCTGTAACCCGCGCTACAGAGAGTAGTTTCGAGGATGGAACCCACGCTTGTTGGGTGCTTTATTATCTTAATGAATTCACCAAATATTTAATTATCGACCAGGGTTGGTAATATTAGAGTTGTGGCAAAGTATATGTTGAGGTAGAAGGGTACCTAAGATATCAGCTCAGCCGACCTTAGAAATGTTTAATAATGAAAAGATCGAAAGATCTTTCAAAATGAAAAACCGATTCAAATTTTAGAAATACAAACTATTAAACTGATTAGTCCTAACCAATAGATCAAAATAGTATCAATCTATACTACTCTACTCCATGAACAATAATTGAAACTACAAAAGACAATAATACTTTAAGAAACAAGACTTGGTAAAAAACAAGCTACTCTTATGAAAATGGAAACTACTGATCAATTATTCAAACCCTAACCTAGGAATTAGAAAGACTAGCTACCAAATAACTATGAACAAATTCATAAACCTATCTATGAAATGATTCAGTTTACAACTAACTATGTAAAGACAAGAAAACGATACTATCTTGAGCAAGACTTAGCTAATCAATCTATGAAATTCAACTGAACTATACAACAAGATGAAATATTGATCTAATATTTAAGCATGCATTAACAACACAAGTAAATCTACCTAGTTCCAATAGTCTTGAGCAACTACTGCATCTAAATGACTTACAAACGCTAAAGAAATACAAAATGGAAATACATCTAACTTGACTTCTACAAAAATGTGAAAACTAAAGATAGACCAATTACAAGAAATCTTAAACATTGTAACCTACTGTTCATTCATAAGCAAATGACAAACTAGCTATAATACTTGAAATGGAACACTTATTTTAACAATCTAACTTCACTTGAGAAGTGCAAAATCTAAGTTATCCGATCTCTAATGACTTCTTTGAAATGCTTATCTAACTCATGCACATGCCTATCAACATCAAATGATATCTATCAATACTTCAAACTAGTTCATAAAACATTAACTACAAGAAAAGCAAACTAAACTAAGTACAAGACAAGAGTTATATGATTGGAATCAATGTTAAATTGTAATCAAAATCTATAGCAGAAAAACAAAGTATTCTTATGCTATCCCTACTCAAAATCAAACTATAATATAGGATAGTTTGCTCAATTATGCAAGTGCAATGCAACTAATCTATAAATTGAGAAGTAAACTTATATCAAACTAAACTATGAGAACTATAAAATACTAAAAACTAATACATCTACATGAAACTCCAAATGAACCATTAAGATCGAACTTTAAAACTGATTTCTAATCTATGATACCTATTGAAATGAAAGAACTTGAAACAGTGAAAATAAACCAAGTCTGAGCAACAAAACACTATGTAAATAAAAGTGAAAGACTAATTAGAAACTTGGATGAAAACTGGAAATGAAATACTGAACTGATTTAGAAATAAGACAAACTGAGATTTAACAAAGTCTATGATAACATTGTAAACAAGTTTAAGCTAATCTAGGTCCTAGGCATGAAAGTAAGTGAAAGTAACTCATAAACTACCTAAATCATAAGCAACAGACATTTATACTGCTTCTACTTGAACCAAAACTATTTCTCATTTGAACAGTAAAACATATGCCAAATGTAAATGGATTTCATCATTAATAAAACTTGAAATAATTAATCTCTATGTGAATACAAAACTGAATATAAAGTGTTGAAAGTGTTAAAGATACATTTGAGTCTCAAACTAGCTACAGAACATGTCAAAGTATTCAAAAATCAACCTAGACTCCAACTAACTATCTCTGCATAAAGTGAAATACTAGCAATTCTGGAAAATTCTGTCTAAATGCGAATGAAAGGCTGAAAGAAGGTCTGAACGGATGGTGCGAATGGCCGACCAAATGGATTTTGGAGATGTAAATTGCATAAAAACACAGGAAATTTATATGTTAGATGCAACAAAGTGTCACCTACAGGAAAACGAACTACTTACTTGTAGAAACGAAATGACTTACATGAAAACGTAATAGATACATGCAAAAATGAAATGACTTAGCTGAAATATAAAAATAAATTGTTGAATTTACACAAATGGAACCTCTGATTATTGAGGGGCCCTTCCCAACAACAGGGTTTATCTCCTAAGCTACTCAGTCACCAACCATTAATAGAAAACGAGATCAACAGCTGAAACAGAGTCTTTCTATTAAACTGAAGCAAAGCTACACAATGCTTTTTCTCTATAGCTATCATTTTGTCTATATATGCGTTTCTCAACCTAAGATGTCTTTATATAGTTTTACAAAGAGAGAGTAGGTCGACCCTTTCAGTGGTCGACCTCTCTAAAAATAGGAGGTCTTTTACTACTGTAAAAATGGTCCATTAAAACGCACAGGTCGTCTTCCTGATTCCGTGCGTGTTGGTTTCCTTCACATGAGCAGTTGGTGTGTTGGCAGGCTGGGCGAGTGGAAACACGGATATTCTCGAACAAGGGCTCATGAATTATAAGGGCCACATTGCCAACAGAACCCACATCGTGGTTTCTTCCTTTAATGACTTGGAATATGCTAACCAACGAATTTGAGGGTGCGAACGGATGTCTGAATGCGAATGGGCATCTTGAACATGAATGCGCATTCGGATGAGAGTCCGTTTGAAAACCATAACCTGCAGAATGAAGTCTATGTGCCCATAAATTCTAGAAATGTTTGATTAACGTTAATAAACCACAAAATGATGATAATCAATCAAGATTCATGCAATATTAAAAGAAGTTCATACTTGAGTTCAAACAGTGGTCTCAATGACAATAAATATGACTTATTACACCAAAAATGGAAAAAATAGTGTCAACAGAGCACGTTTAATGATCAAAAGTGATGAAAAAATTGGACATCAACACTCCCCCAAACCGGAGATATGCTAGGTCCCACTGAGCAAAGAAGAGAAGAAGTCAGGAAGAAGGCTGAGTTGCGTCAGCAGCTGCCTTCGACTTAGAAAATGAAGAAGTATATTTGGGCTTAAAATTCCTGGCTTGGGCCCTCAAGGTATCGTGCCTCATCCAGAGAGAGCCATGAGAAGATTTTATGGCTCTGTTAAGGTCTTCGACACTCTTCACTTGTAGATGCAGTTCCTTATTCTCTTGGCAAAGCTCAGAAATTATTTCAACATATTTCTCATTCTGGCTTGTTAATCATGCTACATCCTGGGTCAACCTATCAACTATCTGATGGCTTGAAGGTTCTGCAAGGTACTCAGAATCCTTATATGGACTCGATCCATTTGGAAATGTTTTGGGATCAGTAGAGGTGGTTTTTGTTTAAGGATCCTTGCCTTCTGTGATTGCAGGAGTGAGTTTGAGAGCAGTGACTTCAAGCAAACGAGCAGAGACATCAGCTAATGCAAGAAGGGAAGTTTCAGGGATAAGGTCATTTGACTGATCGTCGGGGCTATCTGAATGCACCAGCTGAATGACGGGATGAACAATGGACTGGACAATAGTCTGATCATGATTTGACCTTCTAGATTTAGTGGGTATTAATGAAAAGAGTGGGGGCTTCGTGGTCGTGTCCCCATGGACAAGCTCAGGAGAGGAGGATGAATGGACAAGGTGCATTTCTCCTGAAGTACCCTCATCAAACCGCATAGACTTAGTGTCTCTTTTTTCTTGGGCATAGGTTTGAGCAGGCTCATCAACACGAGTTTGAAATCGATGGCACTTTAGAGAAGCAGAAGATTTATCAATGGGATTCTTGACCAAATGGGGGTTCAATACTTCAAACACCAAACTTTCCCATGTTTGCCCCTTTTCCCTCAGTTGCTGAATGATCAGGATTTTAATAAGGAAATGGTGATATAAACTACAAGTGGGGTTAGCTATGTTTTTCCTCACCTGGTTCGACATTTTCTCAAGGCTCTTCAAAAAATAAAATGGGAAATTGAGAGCTTGGTCATTAAAAAAATGAGCTAATAACCTGAGATGACATGCTTTTAAGATGGTAAACTTACCCTCATAGGTTATCAACTGGATGATGACAGCTAAGGGCTCGAGATATTCTGGCTTAATCCACTCCCGGTGGAACCCTTTTGTGCCTGCAATGTGTTGATAGTTAGCCCTGAGATCGAATTCATGAGCCATCCGAGGGAGGAAGAGGTTCTTTTTCCAATGATCACCCTCTCATGGAAGCTTTGTAGCCACCACGATGGATTCTTCCATCATAGGAAAAGTAAGGTTGCCAACCTCATCCATCTTGCTGTTGAATCCCTTGAAAAATGGCAGCGATATTTCGTCATTGTGACCTTGGAGGAGATGGAGGAACGGACCCAAACCTGCTCGAAGAAACATCTCACGGCATGCTTGGAACTCAGGGATTCAGAGCAAATCTTGGTAGCTCCCAGGCTCATGGTGGATCGACATTGTTAAACGGAGGTAGCTGGATGCAAGGGATACAGGGGATGCGAAGAAGGAAATGAATGCGACTGGATGGACTCAGAGAGAACAAGAACAAGCAGAATGAAGGTAAAAATCACGCAGGCGTTAGTTTAAATCGTGGTCCATTTGAATGTTTGAGTGATCGTGAGATGGATATTTGGCACGGTTAAATGATCACGCCATCATTCAGAACTTTGAATCATGTGCCCTAATAAAGATGTGTGCGTTAATGAATTTGTATGGTTGTGAAATAATCAACCATGTCCAAAGTAAATTTTGGACAGGTTGAATGAGATTTTCATCATGGAATTATAATCATATGGTGTATTGAAAAATCATGATGAACTTTAAGTAATAAAATGATAGCTCGCATGATGATTTTTGCATATAACTTAATGAAGAGTTAAAACCATATGATAGTCAAAAAATCTGAAAATCACATTGATGCAAGATTAGTCGATTCGTTTGGTGAAGTCGAGATGAGTTGAAGAATGAGATCATGTGCAGAGATGACATTTGATATTTCTTGATATGGTTAGTCGATTAGATTTATAGTCAAAATTCAAAAATTAGATACCTTAGCACACTTGATCATGATGTTATCAAGCTATGGTTTCATTCGGATCGTCATTCGACGCTTCATTCGACATCTCATTCATTCACTTCATTCATCACTTCATTCGGATCGTCATTCGACCCTTCATACAGACCTTTTTTCTGTACAAGATGTGCTTTGATGGATTTGACTGTTGCTTATTATGCAGAGATTTTTTGAGGCTTCCAACACATAAAAGGATGATGTAAACCTGCTTTTATGAAACTTCAGTCGTGTTCTTTCTTTGTTTATCATGGATCAGAATAGTCTTTCTTCCACTGCTTGCATTATTCCTGAAATACATATCATTTTATCAGGGATAAAAGAACTTTCTTATAAATAATCAGAAAATAAAGACAATTATGTTCCTCCCTCAAACCAAAAATATGGCATGTCCTCAAGCCATCAAATAAAAACTGATTGGTATTCAAATAATTCTTATTAGCAGTTTAACAAAGAACTCTATAATGTTGATGTTATTATACAAAAAGGAAACATTACTAGCTATAAAAATGATCCATACAGATAGTCATTCAATATATTTCAGTTTGTACAAAAGAAAATATGCCTTTCTTTGTCAAAGATTTTTCAGATAAAATTATAGTGAGCCTTGTATAAAATTAAGAGAATATCAAACTTAATCAGATTTCCTCGTCAAAGCTGCTCATAGGAACTCAGTCAAATTTCCCAAGAGCCTCAGAATCATAGTACATAGAGCAATCCTATTGAATTTCACATTCAAGTCCCTAGAAATATTAAGTATATGGCCCCACCTGGAAAGATAAGAAATCTTTAATCTCATGAAGGTGAGGTAACCGGTCTTAAGACAATCTTGAAACTATTCTCCCTTGTCCAATTGATGAAGTTCATTTCCTTAGCTCAACCATACATACTTCTTTCCGATTAGACTTTCAACAATTTAACATATAAAAGTTTTTTTTTTAGACATTATTTTTTTGATAAACAAGATGTCTTCCCCAAGAAGATTGCCTTCTATCAGTCGGGCATGTTCAGTACCCCGTCGAGTTTACCTGGTCATACCATAGGTCGCTACCCACTACTAGAAAGCATGTTCAGTACTCCAATGGGTTAACCTCTTGAACCCTTTTTGCATCAGAAGCTATTGTCCCAGTGTTTCCACCCTCTATAGATATTCAACAATGAATTTCCTAAAAGTGAGTGGATGAGGGAGCAGCTCTGAAAACCATGCTATGGAATGGGATGATATATGGGTTGGAAGACAACTGTTCTTATATAAACCAAGTAAATAAAAAGTCTTGTCGAATCAAAGATACATATGGTTGATTGTATTAATGTGTAGTGGATGGAGCGAAAAGATAATAGAAAGAAGACCTCTCTAGTCCAAGTTGCCTTCTTCAAAAGATTACAACAGTGTTTCTCAAAAGTAAGATCCCCAACGTTCCCTTCCTGTTTCTGTTCATAAAATATTGGTCTACTTACTAACTGAACAACAAGGTTAAAATGTATCGAGAGCCTCTGGGCTTCAAATGGAGAAAAAAATTTAGTTATCAATATCTTTATAAAGATAGGATCACTGACATAAAATATCTGAAAGTCTTATTAGAAGAGCTGCAAGAATCATGTTAAGTAAGTGGCAAAAGATGATGCAAGAACATTCTATCTTTTCGATGTACATTTTCAATTCTTAAAATAACCAGGAGGAAAGGGATCAAGATGTGTGATGAATGTTTAGAGCACTTCCCTTTTTCAGATAATACTTTTATGAGTTGATTATAGAGATAAGGTTCCTGTAATGAAACTGCAAAACCACTTGTTAGATGATTCAAATTTATTCAAAGCAAAAGACATATGTACAAAGAGAAACTATATAAAAGTTTATTAAAATCTAGGAAAAGGAAAATAGTCTTCCCTTCTTAATTTATGAGCTGATCATAAGAGTGAAATCCCTGTGTAAATACAAACCAACTGTCAGGAATGACTCTTGTTTATTCAAAGAACATAAATATATTTACATATGTACAAATGAAGATAACCCAAAAATAAGTCAAGAACCAGGAGAAGGAGAGACTTCCCCATCAACCAGATCCATCTCCTTCTTTTGTGAGATATTATGCATAAAATCTTGTTTGGATATTGGTTGATGATAAAGTCTTAGTCTATGTCCATTTACAACAAAGGAAATTTGTGAATCATCAATTGTTTTAATTTCAACAGATCCATTATTTAAAGTTGTAACAATTTCACATGGACCCATCCAACGGGTAGTCAACTTTCCTTTAAACTTTTTATACCTTGAATCAAATAGTAATGCCCAGTCTCCAGTCTTGAATTGTTTTTGTTTGATGTATTTTTCATGCCACTTTTTGCGTTGGTTCTGTACTAGAATTGTTCATTGAATGGCATCTTGTCTTATCTCATCTAGTTCATTTATTTGCAAGATTCATCGTTTCTGTGCTTCTTCTACATCCATCCCTAATTGTGCAGCCATACGAAAGGTTCTTACTTGAAATTCAATGGGTATAAGAACTTGTTTGCCATAAACAAGTTCGTAGGGTGTGTGGCCAGTGGTATTCCTCCATGTTATTCGATAATCCCACAAGGCTTCTGGAAGCCTATCTGCCCAGTCTTTGTGGTGTAACTGGATAGTCTTGGTCAGGATGGCTTCTAATACCTTGTTTGTAGAATCTACCTGACCATTGGCTTGCGGGTGATATGGTGAAGATTTACAATGTCTAATACCATATTTTTCAATAAGTTCTTTCATTAACTTGGAGGTAAACTAAGATCCTTGATCATTTACAATTTCCCTAGGTACACCAAATTGGGTAAATATCTCTTCATATATAAAATATACCATAGATTTTTTGTGGCTCAAAATAAAGCTTTAGCTTCCACCCATTTAGTGACATAGTATATACAAACTAGGATATACTTCTTTTTGCGAGACATAGGGGATATTGACCCTACAAAATCTAGAGCCCATTTTTCAAAAGGCTCAATCATAACCTGGGGCTGTGAGGGCATCTCATCGGATGGCATAGGTCTACCCATTATTTGACAACTGTCACATCCCTTGACATACTTGGCAACATCTTTGAAAATGCTTGGCCAGTAATATCCAGAGTGCAACACTTTGTATGTTGTTCTCTTATCAGAAAAGTGCCCACCACATGATCCACCATGATATGCATGGAGGATCTCTACCATCTCATCATCTCATACACATCATCTAATAATAAGATTAGGTCCAGTATGAAAAAGATCATTATCAACCCAAGAATAATTAGAACTTTGGACTATGATCCTACGTTTCTCGGGTGAGGAGAGATGGTTTGGTAACTTTCCAATTGCTAAATAATTGGATATGTATGCAAACCAAGGGGTTTGAACAGACACAGCAAACAAATGTTCATCAGGAAAGCTATCATCGTCGGGACTAGCACTATCGTCAATTTGAATACGAGAGAGAAAATCTGCTACCACATTCTCTCGACCGGGACGATCAACAACAGTGATGTTGGATTCTTGTAGTAAAAGAAGCCACCGAGTCACCCTGCCATTAGTGATTGGTTTGTTCATTAAAAATATAATAGCAGAGTGTTATGTGTGTACAAAAACTTCATATCCTGTGATATAGTGACGAAATTTATTAATAGCATAGACTATTTCCATAAACTCTTTTTCACTAACAATGTATTTTGATTCTGTAGGAGTCAAATTTTTGCTACCAAAGTAGATGGCATATGATGCTTGTCCTTCATGTTGACCTAAGACTCCTCCTATAGCCATGTCGGAAGCATCAGTGGATATGTGAAAGGGAAGGGACCAATTTGGGACCCTAAGTATTGGTGCCACTAATAGCTTTGCTTTTAGAGTTTCAAAGGCATGTTGAGAAGGTTCAGTCCACTGGAAATCTATATCTTTCATGAGTAATTTGAACATAGGTGCAACTATTTTGGTAAATTTTTCAATAAAACGTCTGTAATAGCCTGCATGGCCAAGAAATCTCCTTACTGTTGATGTATTTGTAACTTTGGAAGATATTCAATTGTATATTGTATTTGTACTATATTGTATCCCCAACGGAGATGTATTATTCCTCTGATTGGAAGTGTCGTCAGTTGTACTTGCAAGTGTCGCAAGTTATATTGTAAGTGTCGTAACTTATACTTGATGGGTTATTAGATCACCTTGATGGGGTCGGCCTTGTATGAGTCATGTGGGTTAAAGGGTTATTAGACCACCCTAGTGGGGTCGGCCCAGTCAACATTATGTTAAGTGGTTAAGTTGGGGCCAACCTAGTTGAGTAAAGGTCAAGTGAAAGTAAAAGTATAAATAGAGAGTGTGACTCTCTCATTTGACACATTCACTCACTCACTCACTTCACATTAGTGAGAGAGAGGAGAAGTGTGCACTAGTGGAGGAGGAGTAGTTGATGCAGTCATCTATCTCTTTGGTTTGATCTTTGTGATCTTTGTATTGGTGCTTATTCTATCTCTGAGGAAGTTGTGGGGTTTTTCACCTTCTTGGTTTTCCCCAGTGAAATGTTGTGTGTCTCTTGTCTCTTGTCTCTTATGCTTGATATGCTGTACATGTTGTTCTTTCAGTTAAGATCCTAGATCTATTGAATTAAATGATGAAAAAATAACATGGTATCAGAGCTATCCTAAAGGAAGCCATGGTATGGCTTTTATGACACTTGTTGCACCTGTGACAAATTGGAAGCTAGGGCTTGGTATAGTAAAAACTAGTCATCGTGGAACTTTCGCTATAACTCAGTTTTGGTGAATGTTCAGGATCTGAAACTTTTACAGGTCAAATATGAAATGTCCATGTAACTGGTGTCTAAAGGAAAGCCTCATATTCATTGTACTTTGTGAGATATGATCCATACAAGTTAGTGTTTCTGCCTCTTCCAAAATGCAATCCTAAATAGGTGACCTAGGAAAAAAGGTCATATCTCGGGCTAGGAAGCTCCAAATTGAATTCTATAAAATGTGACAGTTAGTGAACGAACTATAGTTTCACAGGTCTAGGTTTCAGAGGCCTAAGTTGAAACAATGACACTTGGAATGTCGTACAAGTGTGATATACTATTTCATCCCATAAACAGGTCACATTGCGACACTTGGCATATCGCTCTCTCAGAGAATCCATTTGAGCTCACATCTATGGGGTTGGAAAGATGACAGGTTAGTCTACCACAGGACAAATTTTCAGACCTTGAGGATCCGACATTTCATAGATACATCAGAAACAATATAGCATATATTTCTGTCCAAAACAGAATTGGATTCTGAGCACTTTCATTTTTGGTTTGTCACTGTTGCGGGAAATTAGGGTTTTAGAGAAAGTTGGAATTTTTGGAATCTTAGACCATGGCTGAATGATCCTCAATAAAATTGAAGTTTAGAGACCAAGATCAAATTTTTTGGTTGGGAAAAAACCAGGGCATCATCAAACCCTAGTTCGGGATTTTGATCGGAAAGGTGGAAACTTAGGGTTTCTACAAAAGTTGAAATTTTTGGAATCTGTGACCACGGCTGGATGCTCCTCAGAAAAATCAAAGTTTAGATCACAATATTGAACCTTTTAGCTGGGAAGAACCATGGGCATTATCAAACCCTAGTTCAGGATTTTGACAAGAAGATTCGAAAGTTTCAAAGGCAATTTTTGAGGGGTCAACTTTTGGAAATTTCAAAATTGAAGTATACCAGCTTGATCAGCTCAGTAAGGCGCATCTTTTCATCCAATCAGAAGTTTGAAATTCAAAGTTTGAATTTTTAGGGTTTCTCTAACAAACCTTAATCCAGCTCCAGATCCAGTTTCATCAAATCAAAGTGGATTGGGTTAATCCTAGAAGAGAGTGAATTGGACACCTGCATAAGTGAAGAAGTTCCAGTTCCAGAGGGAGATGAGGCTATGGCCTTACATAAGAAGGCTACAAGCAATCCCGACAGGTATGACTTGAAGAGATACAAGTATTTTTTGAAATTTGTTCATGATTAAGTTTATGATATGTTTGTATTCATATTATTGATGTTAGTACAATCTTGATTAATTTTTAGACTTGTATTATCACCCTAGTAAAAGTATGAATGCATGTGAATACATTCATCGATTAGGGGTATGCCACTTATGATTGTACTAATACACTGTGTTGTTGTATGAGGATGATGTTGTCCACTAACATGGAGGGTACATCAAGAAAGACAAATCAAGTTCTAGATCAAGAACATATGACCATGGTGACATGAAGACAAAGACTCATCCTTAGTCATCGATCACATAGAAGCTCCACTTACGAGGTATGTATAACTTGGTTCTACAATTATTAACTTATGAGATATGCAGGTTGCTAACACAAGCTCTCTAAGAGAACAAATAAGACATTGTTTGGGTATGTTAGACAAGCATGATAATCCAGGTATGTTTTCCTATATTGAGTTAGAATCCTACTTTGTGTTAGGATCTCATATAAGTATACTTTTGTATGATTAATTATGATCATTCATGAAGTTATAGGTTTGAGTAATCATGGGTTTATGCATATTATACTTCTTACTTTGATTGATGATATGGAAAACCCGAAGAGTCCTATGGTCAAATAAGAATATGCATGAGTAAAAGAAGTACTCCCTGAAACCTTGAATACTAACACTTGTGATAAATTACCTGTGTATGAAATGATCATGACCATACATGTTTAATATTATTTAGAATCATAATGTTTTGATAGTATTGAGATTATACTAATGGATGTATGATTATGTATGAGATCTTGAGGATGACACAATGATGACACTAGTGCACACTTAAGCATGCATAGTGGTCCAGGATGGGAATAAGTTCAAGGAAAAATAATCCAGGAAGCGAAGATCAAGAGGGAGCACACTCCGGTAGTTCCTACAAGGAAGCAAAGATTGAGAGGGATTCCACCCACAACTAAACAAAGATAAGTATTTGAATTGTCATATGATTACTTAAATAATGTTCTCCAGTCATGTACATACTTATGTTCCTAGATTTAGGATGTATATTATGCATATTAGAAAAGTTGCATTAATTAACAAGATACTACTAATATGCAAGTAATGGGTAAGTGGCCTATGGTACTGTACAACATTCCATTGCTACTTATCTAGAATGAAACCTCTTTGCTAACATGTTGGGAGTTGTGCACACTCTTAACAAATGTTCTGGTAGAGATGGAAGGCATCTAGAAAGTTACCGTGTGAATACGGGATATGGATAAATGTTGTATTGAAGCATTGGTTAAGATAATTGCATGACTGTTTGACATATGTATTTATGCATAAGAATTTGTTTTGAAAAACCATGAGAAGTTTCTAATCATGCAATTGAATTTGACTTGTAGGAAAGATCGTGTACAATCACCTAGAAAACAAGGACAACAACATTTGTTCCAACAACGAAGTTCACTATCTATTGAAGATATTAAAGAATCTGAAGTTCCCAGGATCCATGATGCAGTAATGGAAGAATCCCATGATCGAGGAGTACCAGTCGATCATAAAGAATGATGTCTGGGATGTGGTCTCGAGACCAGAAGGGAAGTCTTTTGTGACTTCCAAGTGGATCTACAAGATCAAGCATGCTGCAGATGGTAGGAAAATGATGAAATGGAAGATACACCAGATGGATTTCAAGACAACTTTCTTGAATCATGTAGTCGAAGAGGAAGTGTCTGTGGAGCATCCACTTGGTTTTGAGATACATGACAGGGAGTCATATGTGTGTAGATTGAAGAAAGCCTTGTATGGATTGAAGCAAGCACCTAGGACATGGTACGGCGAGATAGACAGCTTCCTATCCAGTTTGGGCTTTACCAAGAGTAAAGCGGATTCCAACCTTTACTGCAAGGTTGAGGAAGGAAATCCGGTGATACTCCTATTGTATGTGGGTGACCTGTTTGAGACAAGTGAGGATAGATTGATTGCCGACACGAAGAGGAATCTTGCTTCTGAGTTCGAGATGAAGGACTTGGGTATGATGCATTACCTTCTAGGTATGGAGGTGTGGCAGAGTGCAGATGGAATCTTCCTTGGACAAGGGAAGTATGCAATAGAGATCTTGAAGCGGTTTGGGATGATGGACTACAAGGCCATGGCCACACCTATGGAATTGAACCTGAAGCTATTGAGTGATGCTTCACCAGAGTCGGTTGATGCCATAATGTATTGTCAAATGATTGGGTCCTTGATGTACCTGACGAACACAAGACTAGATATTTTCTTTGAGGTGAACACTTTGAGCTAGTTCCTGACGCATCCTAGACATGTTCACCTGATTGTTGTAAAGCATATTCTGAGGTACCTGAAGGGTATGGTTGATTATGGGCTCAAGTATGATGCGAATCAAAAGTTTAACCTGGAGGGTTATGTTGATTCAGATTGGGCAGGCAGTGCTGCAGGAAGAGCACTTCAAGGTGTTGCTTCAGTATGGGATCAGGTGTGATCTCTTGGTTTAGCAGGAAGCAATCCTGCGTCGCACTGAGTACATCCGAAGCAGAGTATGTCGCAGCTTGTTCATCGAGTTGCGAGGCAGTGTGGCTAAGGAATCTATTGTCTGATTTATTTGATCTCCAGTTGGATGATACTTGTATCTATTGTGACAACCAGAGTTGTGTGAAGTTGTCAAAGAACTCGGTGTTCCATGACAAGTCGAAGCACATCGAGATAAAATATCACTATATCATGGATATGGTGCAAAGAGGAGTAGTAAAGCTCCAGTATGTTGCGACAGATGAGCATATTGCAGATGTGTTGACCAAACCACTAGCTAGAGTGAAGTTTGAGTACTTCAGAGAGAGGCTTGGTGTACTTCAGATCGAGGTTCCTTCCATGGGGAAGTGATGAGTCCAGAAGACGTAGATGCACATGAGATTTTCCGACATGGTTGTAGATGTGTTCTCCCATGGTCGTGATGTAATTACTAAGCCATTTTTCACATGGTGGTAGATGTGTTTTCCCATGTCGGTGGTGTAATTGTTGTATGATGTGCATTTGGGATGTGCTCCATGGACGATGAGATGAGCTGAAGAGGATGATAATGTGTGATGAGAATCAAGACGATGCTCTAGATGATATGCATCAGGACGATGCTGTGATGATGATCAAGATGATCATGCGATGATGATATGCATCAGGACGATTCTATGATGATGATCAGTATGATCATGAGCATCAGGATGATGCTTTGTGCGAGGATGATCAGGTTGATCTTGAGTATCAGGATGGTACTTTGTGGCATTGGACAGGTTGTGCAAGGGTAGCATGTAATACATCCTGGAGATCTAGACAGCTTGTGCTAGGCACGTAAAAGTTCTCAGATGATCTTTAGAGTTCTTGTTGGGAAAGACACTCTTTTAAGGTTTTGCTATACCACATGTAATACATCCTGGAGATCCGAACAGGTTGTGCTAGGAACGTAAAAGTCCTCAGATGCTCTTTAGAGTTCTTGCTAGTAAAGACACTCTTTTAAGGTTTTGTGGGGACCACATGTAACAAGTCCTGGAGATCCGAACAAGTTGTGTTAGGCACGTAAAAGTACTCGGATGCTCTTTAGAGTTCTTGCCGGTCGTGCTATCCACATAAACGTTCCCGGGACACTCTTTTAAGGTTTTGTGGTGGTGGTCACATGTAATCAGTCCTGGAGATCTTGCCGGTCATGCTTAGGCACATAAATGATCCTGGGATGCTCTTTAGAGTTATTGCCGGTCGTGCTATGCAAATAAACGTTCCCGGGACACTCTTTTAAGGTTTTGTGATGGTCACATGTAATAGCTCCCTGGGAGATCTTGTCGGTCATGCTTAGGCACATAAAGGATCCTGGGATACTCTTTCGAGGTTTTGTTGATGCACGTAATTAGTCCTGAGGATTCCACAGGATGGCCCGCTCACAAAGATGATGAAGACCTACAGGAGGCTAGTCCTACAACTAGCATGAAAAAGGGATGGCTCTATAGAACTTCTTATGACGAGAAGAATTGAGAGATAGCCCAATGATCGAGATGATGAGTACAACAATAGTGACGATGATGCTCCATGATCCAATGACGATGATCCAGCTCCATAATTGAAGACTTGTGCCTATATGTATTGATGACCTGTGTCAAGAGAATACATTCTTAGTTAAGAGGGAGTGTTGATGTATTTGTAACTTTGGAAGATATTCACTTGTATATTGTATTTGTACTTTATTGTATCCCCAACAGGGATGTATTATTCCTCCGATTGGAAGTGTCGTCAGTTGTACTTGCAAGTGTCGCAAGTTATATTGTAAGTGTCGTAACTTATACTTGATGGGTTATTAGACCACCTTGATGGGGTTGGCCTTGTATGAGTCATGTGGGTTAAAGGGTTATTAGACCACCCTAGTGGGGTCGGCCCAGTAAACATTATGTTAATTGGTTAAATTGGGGCCGACCTAGTTGAGTAAAGGTCAAGTGAAAGTAAAAGTATAAATAGAGAGTGTGACTCTCTCATTTGACACATTCACTCACTTACTTTGAATTAGTGAGAGAGAGGAGGAGTATCTGCTGCAGTAATCTATCTCTTGGGTTTGATCTTTGTGATCTTTGTATTGGTGCGTATTCTATCTCTGAGGAAGTTGCGGGGTTTTTCACCTTCTTGGTTTTTCCTGGTGAAATGTTGTGTGTCTTTGGCCTCTTGTCTCTTATGCTTGATATATTGTACATTTTGTTCTTTCAGTTAAGATCCTTGATCTATTGAATTAAATGATGAAAAACTAATACTTACCTCTTTCTGAGTTTTTGGAGGAGGAAGATTAACAATTATTTCTATCTTGGCAAGATCCACCTTGATTCCTTTAAGAGAGACATGATGTCCCAAAACTATACCCTCAGTTAGTAACATCTTGCATTTTTCATGACTAAGGGCTAATTTTGTTTCTTGGCACCGAATAAAAATTATTTCAAGGTTATCAAGGGCTTCTTGAAAGGTATTACCGTATACTGTAAAATCTTCCATGTAAACTTCTACACAGTCATGTATAAGGTCAACAAAAATTCCTAAGACTGCATGCTGGAAAGTGGCAGGTGCATTGCATAGGAAAAATGGCAAAACTCTATAGGCATATGTAGTCCCCCAAGAACAAGTAAAGGTGGTCTTGTCTTGATCCTCAGGTGCTATTAAGATTTGGTTGTATCCACTATACCCATCGAGGAAAGAAAATTAATGTTTCCTAGATAAGGTATCTAACATCTGGTCAATGAATGGTAAAGGGAAATAATCCTTAAGAGTGGCCTTGTTTAATTCTCGAAAGTCAACACAGATACGCCATTTCCCTGTAACCTCTAAGAATATTATATTTGTATCCTATTATTTCGGAGATGTTACATTCCTCCGACGAGACTTTATTATGTATCCGAAGATGTTTATTCCTCCGATGAATTGTGGTAACTAAGGTTATTAGATCCCCCATGTGGGGTCGGCCCTAAGTTAGTTTATTAGGGGTTATTAGACTCTCTTAGGAGAGGTCGGCCCCATTAGGGTAAAAGTCAGTTCGGAGATGAGTATAAGTAGAGGAGGATTTTCCTCACTTATATCATTCATTCATTCACTTGGGAGTAGCACACAAGTGAGAGAGAGGTCTACATAGGAGGAGAAGGAGATCTAGTCTTGGACTACATCTTGTATTTGGCTGATTATCTATATTGAGGAAAGCTTTGCTAGGTTTTCTACGCCATGAGGGTTTCCCAGGGTAAATCTTTGTCTATCTTGTGATTGTGTTTTTTTTAGTGATCTTGCTAGTGAAATTAGGCTAAACTTAACATGGTATCAGAGCTAGTCTGAATAGGACATCTTTCACAAGGTGAAAATACCTCTCTCTCCCCCTCCGGTGAAAATTAGGGTTTATGCAAAAAGTTGGAATTCTTAAATTCTGATTGCATGGCTGGATAGCCCTCCTCAAAAGCGAGGTTTTGATCCCTAGATCAATATTTTTGGTTGGGTAGAACTCTAGGAAAGTCAAACCCTAGTTTGACCAAAAGTGCAGAAAACTAGAAAACCAGAAAACCAGAAAAGCTGTGCACCTGTGCACTAGTGAACCAGAAAAGCTGCAAACCTGTGCAGCAGAAATCCAGAAAAGAGAAGACCAGGAAACCAAAAATTTTGTTGCAGATATGGAAGGTGAAAAGTTGAAGTTTCCAGAAGCAGAACACACCAGATCTCAACTCATTCAAGCACATCTCCTGGTAAGTGTTATTCTATCTCTAGAGAAATCTCAATTTCTGTACCCCCCTGAATAAGATGGCTCCAAGCACTAAGCTTGAAGACAAGCTAGAGGGTATAGAGAATTTCCGGGCATGGAAATATAGGATTGGTCTCATTCTTGAAGAGAATGATCTTGCCCAATATATCAAGGATGAGATTGCAAAACCAGAAGAAGATGAAGCCAGAGAGAAGTATATGAAGGACTTGATTAGGGCAAAGAGAATCATTGTTGATTCTATAAAAGACCACTTGATTCCCCAAGTGGCATCCAAGAAGACTCCAAAGGAAATGTATGATGCCCTTTCCAGAATGTATGAGGGAAAGAACATCAATTGGAAGATGAATCTGAGAGCTCAACGGAAGAGCACAAAGATGAATAAAGGAGAATCTGTTCAAGACTATTTCTCAAGGGTCTCCCAGTTCAAGGAACAACTAGATGTTATTGGAGATACCCTTGATGAAGATGAACTTGTCATGAATGCTCTAAATGGTCTCACTAGATATTGGGAGTCATTCATCCAAACTATGTGTGCTAGAAAAGAAAGTATGAAGTTTGATGTGGTATGGGAGGATTGCATTCAAGAAGAAGCTAGGGTTTCCAACAGAGAATCCCTACTCAAAGAAGATGACCAAGCCTTGGCCACACATACCAAGAGAATAAGGAATCAATCCTACTTCAAGAAGGATAGTCACAAGGAGTCTCAATCTCCACAAAGATTTCAGAAGAGAAGGGGAAGAAAACACTCTTCTTTCCAATGTTTCAATTGTCACAAAATAGGACACATTGCTAGACATTGTCCTTCAAAGAAGAAGAAAGGTATTCACCATAAAAGACATCAAGCACATCTTGCAGAAGAAGAAGAAGAGGAAGAAAGGCCTCACAAGAAAAGATCTAGAAGAGAAGAAGAAGAGGAAGAAAGTCCCTTCTTTCAAGAGAAGATCTAGAAGAGATGAAGAAGAAGATGCAGAAGAGTATGTTCTATTCTCTGCACTCTCTGGATCCATAATACCTGGAGAGGATACATGGCTTATTGATAGTGGTGCTTCAAAGCACATGACTGGACAAAAGAAAACTCTTTCAAAACTGGAAGAGAAGAACTCGCCACAGAAAGTGTCATTAGGAGATGACTATCAATATCCCATCAAGGGAATTGGTGAAGCAAACTACAAACTTGACTCTGGATCCCCCATGAAGATGAAGGAAGTATTGTATGTACCAGGGTTGAAGAAGAACTTGCTTTCCATCTCAGCTTTGGATAAGAAAGGTTATAGGGTTACATTCATTGATGGACAAGTACTCATGTGGTCCAAAGGTAAATCTATTAAGGATGCAATTGTCATTGGTGAAGAGGAAGGAGGTCTATACAAACTCAAGGGTCATTTAGAAGCTGCCCTTGTTCATGAAGCCACTAGTCCAAGTGAGATATGGCATAGAAGGCTTTCCCACATTAATTACAAAGCACTACCTCATGTGAGAAAAGTAGTTGTAGGACTACCAGATCTAAAGATTGAACATGAAGGCAATTGCAAGGGTTGTGCAAAAAGGAAAAATATCAAGAATCATTTTCAAAAGAGTGAAACAAAGACTAAAAGTACTTTGGAATTGATCCATTTAGATGTATGGGGTCCCATGCCCACCACATCCTTGAGTGGATATGAATACTACCTAACTTTCATTGATGACTATTCAAGAAAGACTTGGATATATTTCCTAAAGGGAAAAGATGAAGTCTTTGGAAGATTCAAGGAGTTCAAAGCCTTGATAGAGAACCTTTCATAAAAGAAGATCAAGATACTCAAGACTGATAATGGTGGATAATATACTTCAAAATATTTTGAAGCATTTTGCAAAGAAGATGGAAATCAGTAGGGATGTGACATTTGATGAAAAAGCAGCTCTGAAGAGGTCTAGGAAGTGCTAGTATGAAGAAGTATATGAAGAAGATGCACCTCCTAGAATTGTAGAAGTTGTACCATCTCTTGAAGATGAAACTCCTAAATACCATGACATGTTAGAACCACAAGAACCCCCCACTACAAACATTTCAAGAAAAAGAAAGCCAACATAGGCTAGAGACATTATACTGGGAGCTGAAAAGTATGGAGCTCCAGAAGGCTCCACTAGAGTGAGCAAAAAACCAAAGCCATTCTCCAACTATGTGGCTTTGATGTGTAATATTGTAGATCAAGAACCTACTAGTTATGAAGAGGCAGTTCACAAGAAAGAATGAGTAGAAGCAATGACAGAGGAATACCAGTCAATAATGAAGAATGATGTTTGGGACATAGTTCCCAAACCAAAGGACAAGAGTGTGGTATCCTCCAAATGGATATACAAGATAAAGCATGCTACGGATGGTAGTATTGAAAAGTATAAGGCAAGGTTTGTAGCTAGAGGATTCTCTTAGAAAGAGGGAATTGACTATGAAGAGACATTTGCACCAGTTTCAAGGTACACTTCCATTAGAACCATCATGGCACTTGCATCCATGATGAAGTGGAAATTACACCAGATGGATGTGAAGACATGTTTCCTGAATGGTGTAATTGAAGAAGAAGTGTACATAGAACAACCATAAGGACTTGAGGTGGAAGACAAAAGAACCCATGTATGAAAACTAAAGAAGGCTTTGTATGGGTTGAAACAAGCTCCTAGAGCTTGGTATGGAAGGATTGACAGTTTCTTAACTAGCTTGGGATTTACCAAGAGTACAGCTGATCCTAATATTTATCTCAAAGTTATGAATGATGAACCTGTCATCTTGTTGCTGTATGTGGATGATCTATTTCTGACTGGAAATGAGAAGCAGATTGTCGAATGCAAAAAGAAGCTCTCTTTAGAGTTTGAGATGAAAGATCTCAGATTGATGCACTACTTCCTAGGTCTGGAAGTATGGCAAGTTCCAAAATGAATATTTCTTAATCAGGGAAAGTATGCTGTGGAAATCTTGAAAAGATTTTATATGTTGGAATGTAAAGCCATGGCCACTCCCATGGATTCCAACCTGAAGCTATTAGCAGATGAATCATCAGAGTTATTGGATGTAACTCTGTACAAATAAATTATTGGATCATTAATGTATCTGACAAACACTAGGCTAGATATATGCTTTGTTGTGAACACCCTGAGTTAGTATCTAGTGGAACCTAGACGTGTTCACATGATAGCTGCAAAGCATATGATGAGGTACCTAAAGGGTACAATAGATTTTGGCCTATATTACCTTGGAGATCATGACTTCAGATTGTATGGCTACATAGATGCTGACTGGGCAGGAAGCGTATCAGACAGAAAGAGTACATCGGGAGGATGTTATTGTCTGGGATCTACCATGATCTCAAGGTATAGTAGGAAGCAGTCTAGTGTGGCTCTCAGCACAACTCAAGCATAATATATAGCTGCTTGCTCTGCTAGTTGTGAAGTGGTATGGCTTCGGAAGTTATTATCAAGACTATTTGACTTAGAGATGGACCCCACTGTGATTCTATGTGACAACCGGAGTTGTATCAAGATGACATAGAATCCAATGTTCCGTGATAATTCAAAGCACATAGAGATCTGATATTTTTATATACGGGATATGGTGCAGAAAGGAACTATCAAGATCAAGTATGTAAGCACTGACGAACAAGTTGTAGATGTATTGACCAAATCTGTGTCTCGAGTAAAGTTTGAACATTTTCGAGACAAGCTTGGTGTAGTTCATAAGGACCCTCCTCGAAAGGGGGAGTGATATGGTCGATGATGATACTTGGATACTGGTATCAGTGAGGATACCTGTATCGATGATGAGATTTCCTATATTGACAGTAAGGTCATGTGGATAATGTATTGATAAGGATATTGTATCGTTGACATGGATACCGTATTGATGAGGATACTGTATCATTGATGTGGATACTGTATTGATGAGGATACTGTATCGTGGATGTGGATACTGTATTGATGATGATACTGTATCATCGATGTGGATACTGTATTGGTGTGGATACTTGTATCGATAATGAGGTTACCTATTTCGACGACAAGGTCGATGGTGAGGTTACCTGTTCCGACAATGAGGTCGATGAATGGTCCCTAGTGGACGTGATGGGATTGTATCATCCATGGACTTCAGTCCTAAACTGATCCAAAAATAGATGTCTCCGAGAATGAGGGGATTGTATCATCCCTGGACTTCAGTCCTAAACTGATCCGCAGACAGATGTCTCCGAGAGTGAGGGGATTGTATCATCCCTAGACTTCAGTCCTAAACTGATCCATAGACAAATGTCTCCGAGAGTGAGGGGATTGTATCATCCCTGGACTTCAGTCCTAAACTGATCCGCAGACAAATGTCTCTGAGAGTGAGGGGATTGCATCATCCCTGAACTTCAGTCCTAAACTGATCTGCAGACATATGTCTCCGAGAGTGAGGCGATTGTATCATCCCTGGACTTCAGTCCTAAACTGATCCGTAGATAGATATATCTGAGAGTGAGGGGATTATATCATCCCTGGACTTCAGTCCTAAACTGATCCGTAGACAGATGTCTTCGAGAGTGAGGGGATTGTATCATCCCTGGAATTTAGTCCTAAACTGATCCGTAGACAGATGTCTCCAAGAGTGAGGGGATTGTATCATCCTTGGACTTCAGTCCTAAACTGATCTGCAGACAGATGTCTCCGAGAGTGGTCCTTAGACTTTATCTAAGTTGACGAGTAGACTGCATCGTCCCTAGACATGATATGGTGTCTTAAATGGATCATGTGTATTGCAAGGTATGTTTCGATTGTGTTGTTGATCGAGTGGATCTAGTTGATGACGATGATGATGATCGTGTGATGATGATGCTAATGAACGTGAGATGACGATGTTGATGATCGTGTGATGACACTGATGATGATCATGTGATGACGATGATGATGATCGTATGATGACGATGCTGATGATTGTGAGATGTCGATGTTGATGATCGTGTGATGACAATGATGATGATCATATGATGACGATGTTGATGATCGTGTGATGATGATGATGATGATTGTATGATGACGATGGTGATGATCGTGAGATGACAATGTTGATGATCGTGTGATGATGATGTTGATGATGATGCTGACAATCGTGCTGATGATCGAGAGGATCCAGATGATGATGTTACTGTAGCTGTTCGAGTGCTGTAGAAGATGAAGACTCAATACTGACGATGTTGATGTTCTAGTATTGAAGATCTTGAAGATGTTCCAGTAACTGATTGAGTTACTGAAGAAAGCTTCCAATGATTTATAGATGTATCATGTATTATGTAGTTGATGACTCCTTGCTCCTGCAGATGTTGTTATAATATCCTTCTCGTTAAGGGGGAGTGTTGAAATATTGTAACCTCTAAGAATATTATATTTGTATCCTATTATTCCGGAGATGTTACATTCCTCCGATGGGACTTTATTATGTATCCGGAGATGTTTATGTTGATGTATATGTAACTTCAGAATGTATTTCATTTATATATTATTGTACTCCTATAGAGATGTGTCATTCCTCTATACGGAAGTGTCGTCATGTGTATTGACAAGTGTTGCAAGTGTGTGAACTTGCCGATGGGTTATTAGACCACCATTTGTGGGGTCAGCCCTGATTTATGTAATATATGGTTGATGTACCTAGCTAGACAAGTCGGCCCCATAAGGTCACTGGGAAAACAAATCAAGTATAAATAGAGATCAGGAGATCTCTATTTGGATCACTCAAAAACTCATTCTTCCTTCACTCGAAAAGTGGTGCACATGTGAGGAGGAATATCATCTGCTACTAGGAGACTATCTCTGTGTATTTTGGTTGTACTTTGGTTGAGCCATTACTCTCTCTATCTCTAAGGAAGTTGTGTGGTTTTTCACCTTAGGGTTTTCCCCACGGAAACTCTGTGTCTCTTGTCTCTCATGCTTTTGCTTCTTGTGATGATTGACATGCTTGTTATGATTGATATGCATTGATATACTGTACATGTTATTCTCTCAGTAAAGATCCTAGAGTATTGTGAATTAATGATCAAAATTTAACATGGTATCAGAGCTAACCTGAGAAGAAGACATTGTGCAGTGATGGAAACTAGGGTTTCTTATTTATTGGGTTTCTCTCCACAGAGTCTGGAAAAAAAGTATAGTAGATTGACTCTAATCATCAAGGAGAATCTATCTGTCCAATCAGAATTCATTTCTGAGCATTTTTAGATTTGGCCCTAAAAATTAGGGTTTCCACACAAATAGGCATTTCTGGAATCTGAAGACATAACTGGAAGCTACTTGCAAAAATCAAAGTTTAGAGCTTTGGATCGAGATTTTTGGCTGGGTAGATCTCCGGGAAACTCAAACCCTAATTCAGGGTCCTCCTTACTGAACCCAGGAAGACAAAAAGGCATTTCTGAAGGGTGAAGATTTGCAGATCTCAAATTCTGAATACACCAGGCTGATAAGCTCTTCAAGGCACATCTTTCTACCCTTTCATAAATTTGAAATTCATATTTTGAATTTTTAGGGTTTTTTCGACAAACCCTAATCCGGGACCAGATCCAGTTTTCAGCCAGTCAAGTGGTAAGACCTAAATCTTTTCTATTTCCATTTGAAGTACCCTTTAAGATGTCTCACCACACCAAGCTTGAGGGTAATCTTGAAGGGGCTGATAACTTCCGAGCCTGGAAGTATAGGATTGGGTTAATCCTGGAAGAGAATGAGTTAGACTCATATGTAAAAGAAGACATCCCTATCCCAGAGGATGAAGAGGCTAAGATATTGCATAAGAAGAACTTGGTCAAGGCAAAGAGAATCATTGCTGATTCTATCAAGGACCATATCATCCCCCATGTGTCATCTCTGAAGACACCCAAAGAGATGTTTGACTCCCTAACCAAGTTATTTGAAGGGAAGAACATAAATCGGAAGATGACTCTACGGAATCAATTGAAAGGGGTCAAGATGTTGAATGGAGAGACCATTCAATCTTACTTCTCCAAAGTCTCTCAGATTAAGGAACAACTTGAAGCTGTGGATGAAGTAGTGGACAATGGTGAAGTAGTTATGACCACTTTGAATGGCCTACCTAGGTCATGGGACTCCTTTATTCAAGGAATCTGTGCAAGAAAGAAATTGATCGCTTTCAGTAAAATGTGGGAGGAATGCTCTCAAGAAGAAGCTAGGCTTGTAGCTCGAGAAGAAAAGATGGGAGGCGAAGATCAGACTCTTGCAGCTCACACCAAAAGAAGCAAGGCCAAGAGGGAGCACTCTCACTACAAGAGATCCTATCACAGCCAACAAAAGAATAAGAAGGATCTAAGATGTTTCACATGCAATGAGAAGGGTCACTTTGCTTCAGAATGTCCCAAGAACAAAAGGGATAACAACAACTCCAGCAAGAAGAAGAAGGGCAGCAATAGAAAGTTCCATGCTCATGTTGCCGAAGATGATGAACCTCCAAAGAAGAAGGCTAGGGCAGAAAGTGATGATGACTCATCAAGTGAAGAAGAGTATGCTCTAATCTCTGCTCTCACAGGTACTATCTCTCATGGTTGTAATGATTGGTTAATTGACAGTGGGGCTTCCAAACACATGACTGGGTTTAAAGAATCATTTGTAAATCTATCTGAACATGAATCACCCCATAAAGTGAAACTTGGGGATGACTATCAATACCCCATCAAAGGAAGTGGTGAAGCCTCCTACAACCTAGACTCTGGAAAATCTTTGAAGATGAAAGAAGTTCTTTATGTACCTGGGCTCAAGAAGAATCTTCTCTCCATCTCTACATTGGATGCAAAAGGCATGAGGGTTGCATTTGTAGATGGCCAAGTCCTAATGTGGCCAAATGGTAAAACTATTGATGATGCAAAGGTGATTGGAGAGCAAGAGGGAGGTTTGTATAAATTGAAGGGACAACCTGAACATGCCATGGTACATGATTCCATGGAGCCAAGTGAACTTTGGCATAGAAGACTTGCACATATGCACTACAGAGCATTAGCAATTGCAAATAAGGCTGTAGAAGTTCTTCCTGAAATTAAGACCAAGCATGAAGGTGTTTGCAAAGGATGTGCAAAAGGAAAGAACATAAAGAAGGCATTTCCAAGCAGTGAAAGCAAGGCAAAAGGCATCTTGAAAATTATCCACTCCGATGTATGCAGTCCCATGTCAGCCAGTTCTCTGAGTGGGTATGTTTACTATGTCTCTTTCATTGATGACTTCTCCAGGAAGACTTGCGTTTACTTCTTGAAGAACAAAGATGAAGTATTTGATAAGTTCAAGGAATTCAAAACTGTTGGGGCCAAGGTCGCAGCTATAGTAAAAGCTGCGAATTTTGGGAAAAAGCACGAGTATGGAAGGAAAGTGCTAATTTTGGGACAAGCACTAAGTTTTGGGTAAGAAGGAGACGGTGCGCAGTACGGTGCCAGATGGATGATCTCAGCGCAGATCACGGACCGGAAATTGCGGAGCTCGCGCGCACGTCATCGAAGAATGAAGGTGGCTCAGCTACCATAATAAATAAGGCGATGGAGTAGAGGGCTCAGCTACCCTCATTTAAAGGCTTAGTACAGAATTTATGGTTGCTCGGATCAAGGAGGAGCAACGGACCAGAGCATTGAAGGCGAAGGACGATCGCCCATACCCACAATCTGCGCCGGAATTCACGGAGCCTGCAGGAAGCGGCGACGTGACTGCAAGCGGCGCCTACAGTACACCTAGCCATGTGCGTGGTTAGGGTTTTTGGGAATCACTGTTGGGAAAGGCCCACAGTTTTGTAAAGGTGTGACCGTCATGGCCACCTATATATATGAATAATTGTAATGGATAGACGTTGGGTTAGAGAGTTAGAGAGAGCTAGATGTTAGACTGTTAGATATCCAGTCTAAAGGATAGATCATGTGTTGATTATCCTTCTGTATTTTCTACCCAGAGTGTAGAACTAGAGAGGAAATCAGATAGCCGAGGAGCTAATCCCTGAGTTGCCAGACAGTCTGTGTGACGTCTGCGCCTTTGTAATCTCCATAGAGAGGAGACTAGTTGAGAGAAGGGCTCCCAGCTGTGTGCGTGGAGTTTCCTGGAAAGATCTAAGGCTGCAGCTGTGTGCGCAGCATATTGTATAACTCTATCATTTTCTGGTTAATATAACACTCCCGTGGACGTGGTTTTCCTCGAGGAGATGAGGTCACTTATATCTTCTTGTTATAATGTTTGCGTGAATGATAACTGTTTAGAGCTCATTATTTGTGTATGCAAGACTCCTGTCTTATCTTTGTGACTGTTTGAGTGAGTTGGGAAGATCCCTTGATAGCTATAAGTGTTTTAAGTACTAAAGAGGTAGTAACGCGCGGTCGCTGCTGCGAGAGCAGACTGCGTTACTGCGCTGGATGTGAAGGGTGAGGAAGTATTTAGCACGTCGACGCAAGGGATAGTTGCCTGCTGCGTTAGAGAGGAGAAACTGCGCAGTAGGCTTGCCAAGGAAGGAATCCACGCAGCTGCGCCGAGCGGCCTGCGGGAAGGTTCGACCGCCGATTTTGCAGGAACCATTAAAGGAAGAGCTATCTCCGCGTCACCCAGGTTAAGGAAACCTGATTCCTTAACCCCCCCATAGCCACTTCGGGTGAGACCTCGAGCTGCCGCGCAGCTCGTTGCCGAGAGGGCCAGTGCGCCAAGGGGTTTTGTTGCTGCGCTTCATTAAAACCCGGGTCTGCCCAGTAAAGCAGCCAACAAATGGTTCCGTTGCCGCGCGAATGAGACTTGTTATTTTGGTGACGCGCGAGATTGAGGAGTCAACAAATGGTTCCGTTGCCTTGCAACTTGTTGTTGTGAGACTTGTTATTTTGGTGACGCGCGAGATAGAGCAAGCCAACAAATGATTCCTTTGCCTTGCGACTTGTTTGCTGTAAGACTGACGCGACATCTGAGATTGTTGCTGAAGACGACATAAGGTTCTGTTACACTGAGACTTGCTCAGTTAACAAATGTGCTACTAGAATCCTACAGCTAAAGAAATTGGAGATTGGTTTGATCTAAAGGCTAAAGAGTTTGCTGAACAAGAAAATAGAAGCCTTACGTTTCAAACAGAAGACTGGTTACAGAAGTATATTTATGCTGACCTCTACGAAATTTTCTTTGTTACGTTTGCATTGGAGTTACACGCTTGGATAGCCAAGTTAGCATATTCTACACCTACGCTGCATGTTGATCGACCCGTCACGTGGACGCCCGAGCTAGTCAGCATTGTGAAGCGGATCGACAATTCTGTTTCCCGCGCAGTAGACTTTTGGTTGAATAGTCTACTGGAAGGTTTCATTACCGAATTTGCAGTCGATACAAGAAAGAGTTTCAGTGAAGCTGAGAGGAGTTTCTTCCAAGTACACATAGGTAAGTTCTTAAATTCTCTGAACTTATGGATTAAAATGCTTCTATATGAAAAAGGAAAGCTATGTATTGCTTCTGATGAATAGCATAGACAAGTAATGTCCGTAGATTCTGATAGTGATCCTGAAGTTATTAGTTGCACTCGTAGTGGAAAACGATATAAAGTAGGCCTTGACCAATATTCTTTTCAGTCTAGCCCAGACGATAGCCAAGTCCCTAGAGCAAGCCATATAGAAAGACAAGGGAGTGCTCATATCCCTTATTACCCCTTTACACCACAAAAACCAGACGGAGCTCAGTATAATCCTACAGTAACACCTTCTAGTAGCCCACACGGTACTTCTAGCACCTCTGTACCACCTTTGTTTAACCATCCTGGAGGCACTGCTGCAGTACCTCCACCTCAAACCCGCGCAAGAAGGATGGGTGATGACATGAAGCTACCAACTTTTAGAGGAACAGGGATAGAAGACCCTGAGCAGCACTGGTTCTTATGTGAAGCCATTTGGACAATTAAGCAAATTAATGACGATGCTGTTAAACTGGTCCAGTTAGCAACCACACTAAGAGAAAGAGCCTTGACTTGGTTCATGAAATACTCAGCAGCACAGAATAGGACGCTTGCTGAGGTAAGAAATGCTATGATTCGGGAATTTAAGAAACCTAAATCAGAATCACAGTGTATAACAGAGCTCAAAGACATCAAACAGTTACCTACAGAATCAGTATGGGACTTTGACCAGAAGTTCAAAGCCTTGATAGATCAAGTAAGCTTCGAGTTTGCACCACAGCAACATAAAGAATGGTTCATTGCTGCGCTGCTCCCACACATTAGACTTCCTCTTATGCAACAGAATCTCAATACTCAGGAACAAGCTCTAGAAATGGCTATGAAACTAGAAGCTTCGCCAATTGCAGGAACAAGCAACGATGTTGCGCATTTACAGAACCAATTAGCAAACTTAACCTTGCAAGTGCATGATATTAAGAAAGGCAAGGAGATTAAGGAAGAAATTTGGTGTACAAAATGTAAAGTCCAAGGTCATTCAAAGGACCATTGTCCCGTTTTCATAGACTATATTGCAACTGGAGCACCTAATCCTTTACCACAGGCACAAGGGCCTTGGTGTGAAATCTGCAGAACTAGAGGTCATAGACCACAAGAATGCCACTTACTTCAGAAATATGTACAAACTCCAAAGAATCTATATTGTAATTTCTGTAAATCAGTAGGTCATGATGAGAACAATTGTAGAGCATATGATCTTATGATAGAAAGAAAGCATGATGTCTATCGGGTACAAGCAGAGACACAAGGACCCACAGCAGGTCCACCTTATGACCAAACTCGGGACGCCCGAGCAGCAAATTAAAGAGGACGTGGACGCACAACAAATTTTGGTCGCGGAAGAGGACAGATCACTTGTTATAATTGCGGAACACAAGGTCATTTTGCTAGGGATTGCCAAAATCCTACAACCCTCTGCAGGTATTGTAAATCTTCTGACCATATTATTGAAGAATGCCCTCAGTTACAGGCTAAGATGCAAGCAAAGACACCACAGGTCAATCAGAATATCCAGTTGATTGGAGCAGAAAAAAGAGAACCAGACCCTACAGTTAATATAGTGACACGCAGTGGAGCAACCACTGGTGCACAAGAGATGGGAACGGGAAAGCAAGCGACGCAATGGGTGCGCCGCGCTAACATTAAAACAGCCCCACTTAACCTGCAGAAGCAAAAAGAAGCATTCAAGCAAGCTCAAGAGTATTTCTCAGATCCGAGAACTTCAAGTTCTGTCGCAATTCCGCAGAACATTAGTAGATCGCAAGTGCTAAGACAAGACAACCTGGTACAAGAACAAGCCACTACAGCTGGAATGCCTGATGACGATGAGGAGCATGCACTAGGCAGTGTTCATGCGTTCCTGCGACAATGTTTAAAACTGTTGCGCAATGAAAAGGCAACTCTAGAACTCCAACACCTGTTGGATCAGTGCCAACACTCTGCTTCGACGAACACACCGCAGTGTGCTGTTCACCAGATCAGGAGCCACATTAGAACTGGAAAAGAGATGAGGCTCACAGCGCAGATTGGAGCATTTGAAATGGATGAAGTCATGTTAGATTTGGGCTCCGAAGCCAATGTTCTCACTATGCAGACATGGGAACAGATGGGAAGCCCTCAGCTTACAAGATCCCCTATCCAGCTAAGACTCGCAAATCAGCAACGAGTCTCTCCATTGGGCAGATTACCCAATGTACCTATTGATATTGAAGGAGTAAGAAGCTCTGCAGATTTTGAAGTAATCAAAATTATGGATGATAGTAGACCATACCCAGCGCTGTTAGGAATAGACTGGGCATTTGATAATTTGGCTGTCATTAACCTGAAGAAAAGACAGATGACCTTTGAGGATGACCAGATCAGGGTCATCGCACCTCTTGATCCTATTCAAGGACCAAGATATATAGAACCCATTCGCGCAGAAGAGGAAGCGCGCCACATGGAAAGTTTGTACCAGATGACCACTAACCACAGTGACTATGTCAACCCCACAGCGGACGGCCATATCAGCTGGCGATGTGATAGCTCGTGCACATTAGATTCAGATGCAGGATTGGAAAACTGGCAGAATCGTCTACATGAGGTTTCTGCAAGACGTTGCGCCATGATAACTAAATCCATTCGATGGATTGGCACAGAATTAACTGACACTCCAACTTTTGATGGTCTAACCGAAGTAACTAAATTCATAGAGGAATATGAACAAAAGCTTTCAGAACCACAGCGCATACAGGCACTAGATATAGCATTGCGCGCTACACCCGCAAGATGGTGGATTGCGCACAAGGAGAATATTCATACATGGAAAGACTGTCGCAGATTGATACTGCGCAGATTTCAGGACACCACAGCCGAAGCGCTACGCAAATATGAAGGACAGAGTGACCCCAGGTCACACATTGAAGCATGTATTCAGCAATGGTCAGATATTCCGGAAGATGAATGGGTTCACCAATTCATTCACACATTGGATACAATTCCAAGGAATTGGTATACTGAAACAGAATTACGGAAAGGCACTTTTACTTGGGCTCTTATGATAGAAAGCTTTCAACTTACCTTCAGCTTTGAGTCAGAACATCCAAGCATTGATCAGGCTTTGAAGTGTATTAGAAAGAAGGTATTTGAACACTATCCAGTAACAGAGTATTCCCAACCAGATTGGGCTGTCCAGATAGAACATGCCCTGGAATGTTATAACTTCACCGCTGAAGATGAGGAGGACGATCCTCGCAACATCAATATCCCAGAATCAGAAGGGACGCGCAATATTGAAGGTCCTGAGCTTGATATCCCTGCCATCACAGAACACGTCAAGCTCAAGAAAGTTAACATTGGCACAGAAGCTGACCCAAAGTTTGCTTCTATAGGAGATTATTGGGATGATGAAACTGTTGCGCATGTTTCAGATTTATTACGTGACTACCAGGATATCTTTCCTACCAAGTTCACAGAAATGAAAGGCATCCTAGGAGACTTAGGAGTGATGCGCATACCTCTGAAACCAGATGCCAAGCCAGTAAAGCAGCGCCCATACAGGTTGAACCCGCGCTACAAAGAAAAAGTCAAAGAAGAAATTGATAAGATGCTTGCAGCAGGAATTATTGAGCCAGTAGAGGAAAGCGATTGGATTAGTCCTATGGTGGTCCAAGAAAAGAAAACGAAAGGTGAAATAAGAATTTGCGTCGACTTGCGCAAACTCAATGATGCATCAGCGCACGATCCATTTCCCACTCCTTTCACAGATGAAGTACTTGATAATGTTGGAGGACAAGAGGCTTACTCCTTCACTGATGGTTTCTCGGGATATCATCAGATCAGAATCCATCCGGACGACCGCCACAAGACTACTTTTGCAACTGAATGGGGCTCATTCCAGTATACGGTAATGCCCTTTGGTCTTAAAAACGCACCTGCTATCTTCTCTAGAGTTGTTGTTGCTGTTTTTAAAGAATTTATCCACAAGTTTTTAGAAGTCTATTTTGATGACTGGACTGTGTTTGGATTACTAAAGAACCATATTGCGAATCTGCGCATGATGCTAGAAAAATGTAGACAGCATCAGATTTCCCTTAACTTGAAAAAATGTATATTTTGTGCGCCCTTTGGTATTTTGTTGGGACATATTGTATGCAGACAAGGACTTCTGATGGATCTTGCGAAGGTTGCCATCATTGCTAACTTACCTGCGCCCAACTCAGTTAAGCAATTGCGCACTACATTAGGACATACAGGATACTACAGAAAATTCATCAAAGGATATGCAAGGATCACAGCACCTATGGAAAGATTGCTGAAGAAGGATTCGAAGTTCCACTGGACAGAAGAATGCCAACAGAGCTTGGACACACTTAAAGAAAAGATGATCACAGCGCCTATTCTAGTTTTCCCGGATTGGAGAAAACCTTTTCATGTTCATGTTGATGCTTCTTCCATAGCATTAGGAATCGTGCTTACACAGTCTGGAGAAGGAAGTCTTGACCACCCAATTGCTTACTCCAGCAGAAAGCTATCTACAGCTGAGAAGAACTACACCACTACAGAACGGGAAGGATTAGCTATGGTGTATGCCCTATAGAAATTCAGACACTACCTGTTAGGAGCTCACTTTAAAATGTATACTGATCATTCTGCTTTGAAATATTTGGTCAATAAACCAGTTTTAGGAGGAAGAATTTGCAGATGGCTACTGCTCTTTCAAGAGTATGATTTTGAGGTTATTGTAAAGCCAGGCAGACTGAATGCAGGGCCTGACCATCTATCCAGAATAGAGTCAGGAGAGGAACCTACGAGTCTGGAGGACAATCTGCCTGACGCACAGTTGTTTTATATCCAAGCAGCAGACGAATATTATTCTGATATTCTTGAGTTTCTCACTACCGGACAAGCGCCGGCTGAGCTTACAATCCAGCAGAAAAAGCAACTTGTTGTTAGAGCCGTAGACTTCACTTTGATAGCAGGCCATCTTTATAAGTTGGGCCCTGACGAAATTTTGCGCAGATGTATCTTACCACATGAAAAGAGCTCTATCATCGCAGAAGCGCATTCAGGTACCGCAGGAGGCCATTTCGCAGGAAAGCCGACTGCGCAAAAGATATTAGCCGCAGGTCTTTGGTGGCCGACATTGCACAAGGACACTAAGGAATTCTGTAAATGTTGTGATGTGTGCCAGCGCACAGGAAAACCCTCACGGAGAGATGAAATGCCGCTAAGACCCCAGATCACACTGCGTGCTTTTGATAAATGGGCCATTGACTTTGTAGGACCTATTAACCCACCAGGAAAAAGAACTGGCGCAAGATATATCATTACAGCTACTGAATACCTCACCAGATGGGCTGAGGCGAAGCCAGTTAAGAACTGCGACGCTGCTACTGCCGCGCAGTTCATTTTCGAGAACATTATCACTAGGTTTGGATGCCCAGTGATCCTCATGAGTGATCAAGGTACACATTTCCTCAATGAGACTATAGAGGCCCTTACTGAAGAATTTCAAATTAATCACCATAAGACTACACCCTACCATCCTCAAGCTAATGGTACGGTGGAAGCATTCAATAAGATTCTTGAGAATGCCCTGACAAAAATCTGTAATCAACAAAGAGATGATTGGGACCTTAGAGTCACAGCTGTATTATGGGCTTACAGAACCACTTGCAAGAAACTAACAGGTCACACACCTTTCAGCTTGGTGTATGGACAAGAAGCAGTTATGCCCATGGAATACATTGTTCCCAGTCTCCGAATTGCGCAAATTACAGAAATGGCAGATCCTGACACTATGAATGAAAGACTTTCGCAACTGCTTTCCTTAGAAGAAGACAGACTTTTGGCCGGATTTCATCAACAGGTACAGAAGGCAAGACAGAAAGCTTGGCATGACAGGCACATTAAGCATAAGCACTTTGAAGAAGGAGACTTGGTACTCCTTTATGATAGTAAATTCATCAAGTTTCCAGGCAAGTTTCGTGTGCATTGGTTAGGTCCTTTTCAGGTAATAAAAATAACAGACGGAGGCGCAGTTCAGCTTGCGAAGCTGGATGGAGAATTCCTACCTACAATGATAAACGGGAGTCGGCTTAAGATTTATTGCGACGGCCACTCTACCCTGTCGACATAATATATTGCTCAAGAGTGCAGATGTCTGGTGTAGTTGAAAGAGACATCGCATCCAGTCTACACGGAAGCTGCGACACACCCTCAGTTTCCAGCTTCCTGCGCAGTTCCTTGAAATATCCGCGCATCCTGAATAAAAATTGCTAAAAGAGCGCTTATCGGTGCGCTCTGGCGAACTTTTGTTTTTGGACCGTCGAACTATCGCTCTTGCGGAGTTCCCTTTGATAATTTGCCGCTTGAAAAAGTTTTGTTGTGGACCCATAGAGGCACAGTTTCCTAAGTTGAAATGACCCGCCGGAAATTTTGAATTCAAGCAGTTATGTAGCCGCGTTTGAATAAATGAAGGATAAGGCCGCTATTTAAGTCTAGCCGTTCTGACGGATTCGGCTTAATCTCCGAAGGATTTGCAGTTAATTCAGGTGCCGAAAGCATTAGCTTCTCCCGGAAGGCTGTCAGAACCCGTCAATCACACTAAATGCACCGCTACGGCAAGGAGGATAGCGTGTTGTCAACTCATCTGAAGCCGCCTATAGCTACGTTACCCCACTTGGTCGCATTTACTATCCCCGCTGGCTATAAATACCTCACACTTGTATCATTTTCGGGTTACTGTCTCGAGTTGCATAGTTGTGTTTCAAGATCTAAATTATTGTTTTCAGAGCCGAGTGTGTAGAGTATTCCCCCTTGTTTTCAGCATCCATACCCTACGCAAGTCCGCCACTTGCTACCCAGAGTTTTGTTATTTACATTGGTCCACGACGGAGAATTTATCGACTGAAGAAGTTGTTCGTCAATTTCTACGCCGAGGCTTAGATTTCGGCATGGCCACTCCGGTGACGCCTTCGACCTACGTACACCCCGGTGCTACTGATCCCAGAACATCCCCAGGCACAAGAGCATCTCAGCAGCAGCCGGAGGAAACTGTTCCAGAGCCGCTTGCGTCTATGGTGAACTATATTCCGCCGCGTCCAGATGATGCGCCGGATGTACAGATTCCGAAGAATGCAAAGTATCCAATTCCGCTACCGCCACTACCGGCTAGTGTGCGGGTAGAAGGCCAACTATTGGGAAACATTCCATTGGTTAAATTCTCTGATTTTAACCTTGGAGACTATAAGACATATCCTCAGTTCCAGTTGGACCGATATCTGGATATCGTCCATAATCCCACCAGAAAAGTTGACGAGTTTATCCCGAAGGGATTTGCAGCAAATCTTGAGCGCCCTGGACTCTTGAATTTGTTGAAGCTACCGCACTTTGGGCGTAGCAATGAAGTGAACGCAGTCGTTAAAACACTGCTATCCTGCGTTCATGGAGGTTACCTTTGGCTCGGGAGGCCAATTGATCTAAATGTTGATTTGATACACCGCATCACCGGTCTATCTAAGGTTGGTAAGGATCCCAATATCCATTTTGTGGGAAAGGAAAAGGACCGAAAATTGGCTGCAAAGCTGGTCCAGAAATATAACTTGACAAGAGGAGGTCGGGCTTATGACCTCACGACAGTAGAAGATGAGGCACTTCGCTTCACAGGAAGTCTGCTTGCAGGCAGACTTCTCACAAAGTGCCGACCAAAAGAAGTTACTGGAGCTGTCGTGGAGCTCGCTATCGCAGCTGCGGAGGGAGAACAGTACAACTGGTCTCTCTTCCTGCTGAATTCTTTTTTGGATGATTGCCTGAATGTGCAGGACAATGCAGCCCAATCATTCCATTTTTCGTGGCTTTTAATTTTATGCGCTCTCGTCGGGTGGAAGGAGCCCCCGAATACTCAGTTCCTTCCGCGCCGTGCAGGAGAGGTTGCCGGCATGCGCTACATCAACCTCTGGGATTCCCCTAATCCCGCGAAGCGCAAGATGAATCGCGCTGTCTTTTGTGAGTACTACTATCTCCTCCGAGATACCATACAAGATATGCCAAGGCTGAGCGAGGAGACAGCCACATTGTATGAAGGGAAGTTGGCTTTTACTGCCAACATCCATCAACTCTACCTTCGGCCTTGCGACATTCCAGGTGACTGGGCGCTAGGTCTTTACAGGATGACCACAGAAGATGTCGAAGAAACCATTAAGTCGTGGTCGGACGAATGGAGAGCAGCAGCCGACCTCGCATCTGCGATGCCACCCGCCGCTGCGCAAGAAAAGGATAAGGGAAAGGAAGCCCCTGAGCAAAGAAGCGATGAAGGCTCAACCGAACCAGCCACCAAGAAGCAGAAAGTGTCGCATCCCACTGAGGCCATTCCCTCGGAGATCGACAAATACTTGAAAGAGCAATTTCGTGAGATGAGGAACATGCATGCTCACATCCGAAGTGCTCTAGACTTACAGTTTGTGGAATTGAAAGGTCTCGCAGGAAGGATTGCGCAGACCCATGCGCCAGCATCTACTTCGCAGGCACCACAAGAAATTCCAAGTGATGAGCGAGTTGAAGAACTCACAGAAAGGCACACTGTCGTGCATATTCCGCCTACCAGCATGACACTTCCAGATCCTCTAGCTGAACTACAGGTAAGCACAGTTGGACCTGTAGAAATTAATTTGTCTATAATTCCTATAGAGACCTTACAGCTTGTACAGGAGAAAGTTTCTCTTGAGTTGAGAGCTAGAGAGCTCTCTACTTTCCAGGCAAACCAACGACTGCAATCGCAGGAGATAGAGCTGAAAGAAAGTAATAAGAATATCTCTGCGAAGCTTGCACTCTATGAGGCGCAAGACACCGGCATCAGAAACGCAATAGAAGAGATTGCCCAGGAACTGCCGGCTTGCGAGATTCAACCAGACCTCCCTCTGGTTGCAAAAGTTCAAATTATTGGCGAAAGGGTGAAAACCCTGGAGCAAGAAAAAGTTGCTATGGCTGAGGACCATAGAACCCAAATTGCTGATCTAGAAGCTCGCGTTGCTGCGCATCTTACGGATGATGCGCAGGTACAATTTGAAGCATTGAGCAGAGCTTCCACACGAATGAAAGACCGAGTACAGGAAGCCAAGAACCTGATGGACCAGGCTATGGAAGCATGGTCAGAGCTTGTAAACCTCCCTTTTAAAGTGGGACTATCAGAACAGGTGCAAGCTGCAGAACAGTCTCTCACTGTTCTGAATGAAGAAGCTAAGTCCTTAACAGGCTTGCCAAAGATGAAGAAAATGGGCGAAGTGCGCAAAATGTAGCAGCAACTGCACAAGCTCAGAACTGAAGATGAGAAGCTCACCAACAGCATTCAGCCATTCATGGATGAGTATGCTGAAATCGTTGGCCAGGTTGAGACAAAAATCAAAGAGGTTGTCGAGTCTCAGGAGATCATTGATACACTCACTAAAGGCGAAGCGACCGCAGAAACAGTGCAAACAGCTGATCAGTGTATTGAGGAATTGGACTCCGCTATTGCAAAGTGGCAGAAAACATTCGCGGAGATTCAAGCAAAAGCAGATGCGCAAATCAAACGACCACGCGCTAGTGCGAGTGGCTCGAGGGCGAGCCACAAGTGAGTGTTGGGGGCCTGTTGGGGCCAAGGTCGCAGCTATAGTAAAAGCTGCGAATTTTGGGAAAAAGCACGAGTATGGAAGGAAAGTGCTAATTTTGGGACAAGCACTAAGTTTTGGGTAAGAAGGAGATGGTGCGCAGTACGGTGCCAGATGGATGATCTCAGCGCAGATCACGGACCGGAAATTGCGGAGCTCGCGCGCACGTCATCGAAGAATGAAGGTGGCTCAGCTACCATAATAAATAAGGCGATGGAGTAGAGGGCTCAGCTACCCTCATTTAAAGGCTTAGTACAGAAGTTATGGTTGCTCGGATCAAGGAGGAGCAACGGACCAGAGCATTGAAGGTGAAGGACGATCGCCCATACCCACAATCTGCGCCGGAATTCACGGAGCCTGCAGGAAGCGGCGACGTGACTGCAAGCGGCGCCTACAGTACACCTAGCCATGTGCGTGGTTAGGGTTTTTGGGAATCACTGTTGGGAAAGGCCCACAGTTTTGTAAAGGTGTGACCGTCATGGCCACCTATATATATGAATAATTGTAATGGATAGACGTTGGGTTAGAGAGTTAGAGAGAGCTAGATGTTAGACTGTTAGATATCCAGTCTAAAGGATAGATCATGTGTTGATTATCCTTCTGTATTTTCTACCCAGAGTGTAGAACTAGAGAGGAAATCGGATAGCCGAGGAGCTAATCCCTGAGTTGCCAGACAGTCTGTGTGACGTCTGCGCCTTTGTAATCTCCATAGAGAGGAGACTAGTTGAGAGAAGGGCTCCCAGCTGTGTGCGTGGAGTTTCCTGGAAAGATCTAAGGCTGCAGCTGTGTGCGCAGCATATTGTATAACTCTATCATTTTCTGGTTAATATAACACTCCCGTGGACGTGGTTTTCCTCGAGGAGATGAGGTCACTTATATCTTCTTGTTATAATGTTTGCGTGAATGATAACTGTTTAGAGCTCATTATTTGTGTATGCAAGACTCCTGTCTTATCTTTGTGACTGTTTGAGTGAGTTGGGAAGATCCCTTGATAGCTATAAGTGTTTTAAGTACTAAAGAGGTAGTAACGCGCGGTCGCTGCTGCGAGAGCAGACTGCGTTACTGCGCTGGATGTGAAGGGTGAGGAAGTATTTAGCACGTCGACGCAAGGGATAGTTTCCTGCTGCATTAGAGAGGAGAAACTGCGCAGTAGGCTTGCCAAGGAAGGAATCCACGCAGCTGCGCCGAGCGGCCTGCGGGAAGGTCCGACCGCCGATTTTGCAGGAACCATTAAAGGAAGAGCTATCTCCGCGTCACCCAGGTTAAGGAAACCTGATTCCTTAACCCCCCCATAGCCACTTCGGGTGAGACCTCGAGCTGCCGCGCAGCTCGTTGCCGAGAGGGCCAGTGCGCCAAGGGGTTTTGTTGTTGCGCTTCATTAAAACCCGGGTCTGCCCAGTAAAGCAGCCAACAAAAACCTTGATGGAGAACCAAACTGATAAGAAGATCAAAACATTTAGATCCGACAATGGTGGAGAATTCACCTCAGGTGACTTCAAGAAGCTATGCAGTGATTCAGGGATTAAGAGGGAGTTGACTGCACCTTACAATGCACAACAGAATGGAGTTGCAGAAAGAAAGAATAGAACAATCATGGAAGCAGCAAGGGAAATGCTGCATGACCAGGATCTACCTATGCATCTATGGGCAGAAGCAGCTAGAAAAACTGTATATGTGCAAAACAGAACACCCCACAAGATATTGGACAACAAGACACCAGAAGAGGTCTTCTCTAGTAAGAAACCTGAAGTTAGCCATCTCAGAATATTTGGTTGTCCAGTATATACACATGTCCCAAAGGAAAAGAGGACCAAGCTGGATCCTTTAGGAAAGAAGGGTATCTTTGTGGGTTACAGTGAAAGATTGAAGGCTTATAGAATATACTTTCTAGGGTTCAAGAAGATTGATGTCAGCAGGGATGTGACATTTGATGAAAACTCAGCATTCATCAAATCAAGGAAGACACCTATTGAATATTATGAAGAACCCAAGGAAACTAGATTTCAAGACACTACCATGACTGAAGCAATTCCAAATGTTGATCATGAAATTGAAGATCCACAAGAACTTGTAGATCCACCTCGTGAGAAGGACTCTCACAAGAGGAAACCTGCATGGGCTAGAGAGCTCATTCAAGATGCAGAGAGATTTGGCATTCCAGAAGAAGAACACAGAACAAAGAAGAGAACTAGATCTCATACCAGCTATGTTGCTTTACTATGTGATATCATGAACGAAGAACCTTCCAATTACGAAGAAGCAACGGAAAATAAAGAATGGAAGGATGCCATGGTCGAGGAATACCAATCAATAATGAAGAATGATGTTTGGGATGTTGTCCCAAGACCTGAAGGGAAGTCTATTGTGACTTCCAAATGGATTTACAAGATCAAGCATGCTACAGATGGCAGCATAGAAAAATACAAGCCAAGATTCGTAGCTCGTGGCTTCTCTCAGAAAGAGGGAATAGATTATGAAGAAACTTTTGCTCATGTAGCCGGGTACACTTCCATCAGAATAGTACTTTCCCTGGCTGCAGCGATGAAATGGAAGATACACCAGATGGATGTGAAAACTTCCTTCTTGAATGGTGTAGTTGAAGAGGAAGTGTATGTGGAGTAGCCACTCGGTTTTGAAACATGACAGGGAGTCATATGTGTGTAGATTGAGGAAAGCCTTGTATGGCTTGAAGCAAGCTCCCAGAACTTGGTATGGTAGGATGGACAGTTTCCTATCTAGTTTGGGATTTACCAAGAGTAAAGCGGATTCCAACCTTTACTACAAATTTGAGGAAGGAAATCCTATGATTCTACTCCTGTATGTAGATGACCTGTTTGTAATAGTAGATGACAGATTGATTGCCGATACAAAGAGAAAGCTTGCTGCCGAGTTCGATATGAAGGACTTGGGGATGATGCACTATTTTCTAGGTATGGAGGTGTGGCAGAGTACAGATGGGATCTTCCTTGGACAAGGGAAGTATACAGTAGATATCTTGAAGAGGTTCGGGATGATGGATTGTAAGGCCATGGCCACACATATGGCATCGAATCTGAAGCTTCTATGTGATCTTTCATCTGAGCCGGTTGATGTCTCTATGTATCATCGGATGATTGGGTCCTTGATGTACCTAACGAACACGAGACCAAATATTTTCTTTGCGGTGAACACATTGAGCCAGTTCCTGACGGATCCAAGGAGTATTCACCTGGTTGCTGTAAAGCATATTCTGAGGTACCTAAAGGGTACAGTTGATTATGGGCTCAAGTATGAAGCGAATCAAAATTTTAACCTGCAGGGTTATGTTGATTTAGATTGGGTAGGCAGTGCTGCAGATAGGAAGAGCACATCTGGGTGTTTCTTTAGTATGGGATCAGGTGTGATCTCTTGGTTTAGTAGGAAGCAGTCCTACGTAGCACTGAGTAAAGCCAAGGTAGAGTATGTTGCAGCCTGTTCGGCTAGTTGTGAGGCAGTATGGCTTTGGAAGCTACTATCTGAGTTATTTCATCTCCCATTGGATGCTACTGGTATCTTTTGTGATAACCAGAGTTGTGTGAAGCTATCTGAGAACCCACTGTTTCACGACAGGTCGAAACACATAGAGATCAAATATCACTATATCAGGGATATGGTGCAGAGAGGAGCAGTGAAGCTCTTGTATGTTGCAACGGACGAGCAGATTGCAGATGTGCTGACGAAACCACTAGCCAAAGTGAAGTTTGAGTTCTTCAGAGAGAGGCTTGGTGTTCTTCAGATTGATGACACTTTGAGGAAGAAGTGATGGACACATTTGCAGAATCCATTCCAAGCATGTTGGAAGGAGGATCCTTCACATGGCTGTGGATGTAAGTGCTGGATGATGAGCATCAGGATGATGCTCCAGTTTCTGCTATGTATATGTATGTATGCATCATGTTGGATGCTGGATATGATCAGTTGGATCATTTATATATATGTACGCATCATGTTGGATGCTGGATATGATCGGTTGGATCATTTATATGTATATGTATGTATGCATCATGTTGGATGCTGGATATGATCAGTTGGATCATTTATATGTATTTGTATATGCATCATGTTGGATGCTTGGACCATGTATCTGTATATGTATCAGGTGGATACTGTGTATGATCAGGTAGATCATATATGTTGATATATATCAGGTGGATACATTGTGTGTATGATGTATCTATGTATGTATCAAGTGGATACATTGTATGATCAGGTGGATCATGTATGATGATATGTATCAGGTAGATACTTGGTATGCTTCGGGTATATGCATTGTATGATCAGGATGATCATGGATGACGAGCTTAAGGATGTTGCTCTAGATGACATGCAGCAGGATGTTGCAGTGATGATGATCAGGATGATGTATGGTGAGTATCAGGTTGATACTTTATGGCCGTGGAATAGGTTGTGCAGATGAGCATATAATTTGGCCCTGGGAGATTTGCAAATAGTCTTTCGAGGTTTTTCCTATGGCATGTAATCTGGCCCTGGGATATATGACAAATGCTCTTTCGAGGTTTTGCTCTGGGAGGACATATAATTTGGCCCTGGGAGATCTACATATAGTCTTTCGAGGTTTTTCCTATGGCATATAATCTGGCCTTGGGATATATGGCAGATGCTCTTTCGAGGTTTTGTCCTATGGCATATAATATGTCCCTAGGAGATCCGATAGGTTGGGCTGTGTGCCCGTAATAAGTCTTGGGATGCTCTTGCGATATTTTTCCATGACCACATGTAATATGTCCCTGGGAGATCCTATAGGTAGAGTTGTGTGCTCGTAACAGCCTGGGATGCTCTTGCGAGGTTTTGTGGTGACCACGTGTAATCTGTCCCTGGGAGACCCTATAGGTAGAGCTGTGTGTTCGTAACAGCCTGGGATGCTCTTGCGAGGTTTTGTGGTGAGGTCACATATAATATGGCCCTAGGAGATCCTATAGGACGGAGTTGTGTACCCGTAACATCCTTGGATGCTCTTTCTAGGTTTTGTGACGCACGTAATAAGTCCTGAAGATTCCACAGTATGGCCAGTGATGATGAAGACCTGCAGGTGGTGGGCCTACATCCAGTATAAAAAAGAACTAGCTCTGTAGAACTTCCTATGACGAGTAGATACAGAGATTGTTTGAGATAGCAGCAGCAGTGACGATGATGATGATTCGAGGACGATGCATCGATGCCGATGATCCAGAGAAGAAGACTTGTTCTAGCAGATCTGTGTCGAGAAATACCTTTCTAGTTAAGAGGGAATGTTGATGTATATGTAACTTCAGAATGTATTTCATCCATGTCTTTCATTTATATATTATTGTACTCCTATAGAGATGTTTCATTCCTCTATACGGAAGTGTCGTCATGTGTATTGACAAGTGTCACAAGTGGGTGAACTTGCCGATGGGTTATTAGACCACCATGTGTGGGGTCGAACCTAATTTACTTAATATATGGTTAATGTACCTAGCTAGACAAGTCGGCCCCATAAGGTCACAGGGAAAATAGATCAAGTATAAATAGAGATCGGGAGATCTCTATTTGGATCACTCAGAAACTCATTCTTCCTTCACTCGAAAAGTGGCGCACATGTGAGGAGGAGGATCATCTGCTACTAGGAGACTATCTCTGTGTATTTTGGTTGTACTTTGGTTGAGCCATTGCTCTCTCTATATCTGGGGAAGTTGTGGGGTTTTTCACCTTAGGGTTTTCCCCACGGAAACTCTGTGTCTCTTGTCTCTCATTCTTTTGCTTCTTGTGATGATTGACATGCTTGTTATGATTGATATGCATTGATATACTGTACATGTTATTCTCTCAGTAAAGATCCTAGAGTATTGTAAATTAATGCTCAAAATTTAACAGTTTATTCCTCCGATGAATTGTGGTAACTAGGGTTATTAGATCCCCCATGTGGGGTCGGCCCTGAGTAAGTTTATTAGGGGTTATTAAACTCTCTTAGGAGAGGTCGGCCCCATTAGGGTAAAAGTCAGTTTGGATATGAGTATAAGTAGAGGAGGATGTTCCTCACTTATATCATTCATTCATTCACTTGGGAGTAGCGCACAAGTGAGAGAGGTGTCTGCATAGGAGGAGAAGTATCTCTAGTCTTGGACTGCATCTTGTATTTGGTTGATTATCTATATTGAGGAAAGCTTTGCTAGGTTTTCTACCCCATGAGGGTTTCCTAGGGTAAATCTTTGTCTATCTTTTGATTGTGTTTCTTTTAGTGATCTTGCTAGTGAAATTAGGCTAAGCTTAACATCTAACACCTGGTCAATGAATGGTAAAGGGAAATAATCCTTAAGAGTGGCCTTGTTTAATTCTCGAAATTCAACACAGATATGCCATTTCCCTGTAACTTTATTTGGAACTACTACTAGAGGAGACACCCACTTGCTGTTAGAAATTGTGTAGATGAAACCAACATTGAGGAATTTTTGTAATTCATCTTTAACTATATCCTTTAGGGTTGGATTCATTCTTCTCTGGGGATTCCTGACAGGAGGTATGTTTGTATCAGTGTAAATATGGTGAATACAAGTATCTGGGTGTATACCCTTCATATCGGTGTATTCCATGCGAATGCACCTGTTTGACTTTTAAGAACTTTTAGTAATTTTTTTTGCTGACTCTCATCTAAACCTGCATTTATATGTAGAAAGTTTTCAGGACTGACCTCATACGGTATGGTATAGGATCCTATATTTTCTTCGATTGCAAAGACACAAGGTGTGTTTGTAAATGTGGAGACGCTCACGTTCTATTGGAATTCATCTCCAAAGATTTGATCAAGTTGGGAAAAAGACTGGGGAAATTCTATACATGTTGTGGAAGAGACAAATTGGTTCAACACATTTTCAGTATTTTGTTCTTGGAGTTTCCAGGAGAAATCACTAACAAGGGAAAGTTCTTCCAAGTTCTCATCCCCAAAAGGACAATCTAACCAAAACAATTTTTCAGTTACTGGTTGTGCTGGTGGGTATAAAGCGAGTTTCCTTGTAGATAACCCATCAGAGATGATCATATCTCCATCCCTACATCCTATAAATGCATTAGCAGTGGCTAGCCAAGTTCTCCCCAAAATAACAGGGTGTCCTTTGGAAGGATCCTTTGATTCTATGACCATAAAGTCCACGGGATATTTCCATGAAGCCACTGATACAATAATATCATCTAGGATTCTAGCAGGCTGTACCATAGTGCAATCTGCTAATTCCAGCATTGTTGGGGTAGGGCGGAGAAACTGTCCTAAATGGAGAGCTTCTAAAACTATGGTAGTCATCAGGTTAATAGCAGCCCCTAGATCAATAAGTGTGGTTCTTATAGCAGTGTTATTGCTGATAACAGTTACCACAGGATTTCCTGGATTTGTATACTTTGGAATTCTAGGTTGATTTGCTATGTAATCTGACATTTCACCTATGACATGACTTGTCGGAGGGTCTTTTTGCTTCTTACCTGGTCTTTTAATACAAAATTCTTTTATCACTTTACTATAAATTGGTATGTCTTTAATGGCTTGTAACAAAGGGACCTTGATACAAATATTTTTCAATTCGTTAATAATTACATACTCTGGAAGAGTTGCAGGTTTCTCTATTGCTAGACGCTCCAGATATGGGGTAATTTTTCTCCTGGAGTTGCTTGTTTCTAAGGGTGGTCATGTGTTGGAACTTTTGGAATAACTACGTTTTCGAAAATGGCATCATTCAAAGTTTCATTAGGTATATCTTCTTCTTCATTCTCTTCATGAATAACAATTGATGATTTGGGTTGATCTTGCAGAACTCTTCCAGACCACAATTGAATCTCATGCACCAGTGTGATCGAAATGACACATTGTGGAAGAGGTGGAAACCCAATGCTGTTAAGAGATTGAGTTGGATTATTGTTAGGATTTGGTATCGGTTGTGCAGGCAATATTGTGGGTCTTGGGGGATTCATATTCTGGAAATGGTGAGGCTGATGTGTGATAGGGGGTAGTGAAGGAGTCACAAATCCAAAAAAAAAATTGTTGGATATTAGGTGGGTAAGGATAGTTAGGCACAGGAGTAGGTGGAGATTGAGCATATGCTTTTCCCCTCCATCCTTGTGACCATTGTTGATGCTGAGCATTTTGAGGAAGATACTGAGGTGGCCAGTTTTTCCAATTCGAGGTGTTCCATTGTTGAGGTGGTTGATAAGGGTGATAATAGGGCAGAAATTGTAATGATGGATCATGATATGATGGTTGGTCTCTAGGTTTCCAAGGCCTCCTAGATGTCTCACCAAAATTTCCAATCTTATATACGGCTTGCAACCCAGGAAATGATGGAGAATTATCAGTTGGGTGTTCTTTTGTACAAAGGTCACATACTGAAACATTATTCAATGGGAATTCCCGTTGGGGATGTTTAGTTATACACCTAGGACAGAAAACACTCATAGCTGCACGGTCTTCATCCTGTCTCTTTTTAGCTTGCAATGCTTCTAATTGAGAACCCATGGCTCCTAAAATATCTGTTTTGAAATTTTCTAATAGGTTTCCCAATTCTACCCTTGTAACTCCACCGGGACTAGATGTATTTCCTTTTAGGTTTCTAGTATAAGATTCCCGAAAGTGTCTCCAACTTTTCCCTCTACTCTTAGAGTAATTCCTACACAGCTCACAGATTTGTGAAAAAGACCTATGAGAAATATCTCTAGCTGCCATGAGGTTAAGATTTTCTAAAAATTCTTCTGAAACTCCCTTAAGGAAGAGTGTTCTTACTGCATCTTCTCGAAGATCACTGTATTTTGATTTATTTAACACATAGTTAAATCTTTCAAGATAGTATTCTAGGCTCTCATCTTCAAGTTGTTGTATTTTGAAAATGTCATTCCGAGAGTCCTTAGGTTTACAGTAATCTTGATATTTTCATAGAAATGCAGTCTTCATGTCTTCCCAAGTTCTAATTCTAGATTCTCCTAACCCCATAAACCACCTAAGAGAAGAATCTTTCAGTGTAGCAGGAAAAAGTTTTAACTTTTGGCCATCTTGTAGGTAGTTATAGCTCCTACAAAAAATGTCAAATTCGAACAGAAATGTATTTGGATCCTCACTACTCTTCCCATAAAAGGTAGGTAGTGAGGAGGGAGGGGTGTTTTTCATGGTTACATATTGCGTAGTGTCTAAAATAGGGAACCCAAAAGTACCTTAAGTTCTAATCTCTCCCTCTTCTTCATCTTGTCGAACATGATCCTCGTTTTCATTCTCCATGTAAACTTGATTTCCAAAGAGAGTATACCTATGTGGTTCCTTCCTTGGTGAATATGGAATGTCCCAACATTCTATTTCAGGGAGAGTATTCCTCTGATGATGTAACATCCCAATATTTTCATAAAATTTAAAAAAAAAATTATATCGCCAAAAAGGGGCTAATATTGTAAAATGCGGAAATTATAATAATCAATATTCATTAATTAATTAAAGTGTCGCTTGGTAGGAACAATTTAATGATTGTGTCCTTTGTCTTTTAATGACGTCATGAAAATCAATTGTTGATTATGTATTTTGTTCGTATGTTGGAATGATTGAAAATTTATGATGTAATGTAAAACAAAATTCTTTGACAAATCTTGACAGTTTAACTTTTTTGGATGATGATGAAAGGGGTCCCACGAGGTCCCCGAGGATTACTTAGCGACTCTGCTAAAGCATTGCATTGGTCCTTCCTGTGTAGATTCGCAGGTAAGAAAAATAGCGACAAGAGTTGAGAGTTTAAATAACCGGGATAGAAATCGAAACTGCTTATGATTTTGATGCTACAGGTATGATCTCTTTTCAATGCTTGTAAGATGAACCCGTCTCTCTCACGTCTGCAGATAACGTCTATTTCAGGGTGTGATTGGTGTGAATGTGTCTGTCAAGTGTTGATGAATTTATGTCAGGTCATTCCATGAATGCCTTGCAGCTGTTAAGTAATTCTTTTTATAATAATGACGGTCACAGGTTGACGACAAGGTCGCAAGGTATTAAGTCATACTATGGAGAGATTTGAAAAAATGGTTCTACACTCTGTTGCCTGGGAAATTAAAATGGTGAAGCTCTAAGTATTAACACCCAACCATGCAATGAATGCGATGGGTCCTTGGGTGGCACCATGCCCTAACGATGTGTTTAAATGACCTATGGTGTGGACAAGCTTTATGAGCTTACAACGAGCCCTATAGCGAACTATATAAAATTCTTAATGTGAAGGGCGGGGTCAAACCATATCCTATGCTTGTTCACGACCTTAGTGGATATTCAAATGCTATGATTAAGTTTCGAATTGGTTATATGGATCGTATGAGACCTTGGTTATATGCTATCGGTTGATCAATAAACATTGCTAAAGTTTACATGTTGAAACTTTTAACATAGATTCGTATGGGTTGGAAAGTGGAATGATGGCCCTGCAAAAATCTTGTAAACGAATCGCTGGTGTAATAAATGGTTCGATTTGCAATTAAAGTGCTTGGCCACCGTGTTAGGGATAGTGTTACGTGCATGTCTATGTGGAATTTTCGGCATGAAAAGGTTTGTCAATTTGCTGAGTTGTAGCGGCCTCCTGCCTTGCTATCATCCATCATTGATCGTTGTGTATTGGGATAAGCCGAACCCTCGCGTAACTTGTGGATCTTTGTAACGTTTCTTGGTCATTTGCTCGGTGGTAGGGTTTGGGAGGTGAGGCCAACTGGCCGAGAAACACTTAGGGTTTGCTGGTTTTTCTAGCCTCCCTCAGGCTCGATCCTGAGACTGGTAGAAAACCAAGGTCTGCGAGTAACAATTATTCATGGAATTCAAGTCTGGAACGACGGGTGGTAACCTACAGGTGGGATGAGTGCATCTGTGCCGGCATTGTCGTAGCTTGTAAATCTGGGTTTTTCAATTGAGTTGGAAGTTTTGGGAGGTATCCCTCATAGTGGTCTTCGAACTGGGTGCACCTTTTTCATGGTGGATGGATGCGGCTACGTCGAAAAACTATGTCAACTCAGGTAATGTATTCGTTGCAAAGGTTCTCCCACTATTCTTTGTTGCATGTGTTCTATTTCAGATCCAATGCTAATCTTGTTGCATGGCTATTGGTGGGTGATCCTCGGTGACTCCACAGGGTACTGGAACAGTTGAAGAGGAAGAGATTTTAAGCAAACCCACCGGAAAGCTTCGGTGGTATCCCTCCTTAGTGGTTTTCCTGGAATCGGACTTGATGGGAAAGTGCTGGTAGCATGCCTTTGCGGTAGTGGCTTGTCTTGTCTGCAGTATTTGGAAACCTTCAGTTTTTTTTTGAGTTTCGTTGATAGAATAGGTGATGTAAGAGTTTTAAAATATGTGGTCGGCTATGCCTGGAATCGGCGAGTTTAGCAGGGTTGAACCCTTGTGTTTGTGACCCATCTTGCATCGTTCTGTTTTATTTCTTAACGTTTGAGTAGTTCTGGGTTGGTGCATGAGGAGATATGTTGACAGTAACTTTGTTTTCAATATTTTCTATGTGTATAAATGGTGTGGGGTTTCGAAAGGAATCCGAGCAAAGAAAGTGGCGACAGTAGGGTGTAACTACTGTTGTTTTAAATGGAAACAATAACGTTCAGGGTTTAATGGTTATGTTTAGTAAATGGGTCTTCTCATTTTTGTATCTGTGTCTAATTGCCGGTTAAGATAATTTGGGTTTTATGTCTGCGTAAGTGTTGTTCAATTTCTTCAGTCTTGAACTTACATCCAAGGATCGGAAAGCATGTTTTCAGTTGTTTGAATAAAAAGTGGCTATAAGCCGAGAAATAGAAGGAAAGATATGGTTTGTTTGAAGGCATGAGTGATATCGTTTAAACCCTAGCTATCGATGTGAATGAAATCTATGTCTATAATGATGTTTAAAGGAATAAGAACAACGACTCTTGATTCTGCAATTTAATTGTTTATGGTGATGAGACCTTTGTTTTGGCAATTGTTTAATGTTTATAAATAAAAATGTATTGAAACCTTGTTGATCCCGGCTAGGGTGTAGAGATATTACAATTTAACCTATTAATTTAAATAAGTTGTGTTTTCCCTAGCTGTTAATAACTTGGTATTTCTGTGATGTAAGTTTTTATCAGATGTAATTGATGGTTCAAGAAACAAAGATAATAACAGTGAAATCGTGCAATAATTTGATTGCTTATGAAATGCAGTTTTTCTATACTATCTATTTATTCCTGTATTCGTCCATTTTGGACCTCAGATGAAAGAATAAAATACACAGTAGTTTTCTTTCTGTCTGTGCAATATAATACAGTGGAGACAATATTCATATAAGATCAATCAGATTCTAAAGCAATAAGAAGATAGAAGAATAATGGGAATATGGTTAAACAGAATGCATACTACTATTTTCTTTGAAATAACTAATAAAGATCAATAACTCTAGTTGTTAACATCATGATCACCTTCAGGAAAAGAATCTACTGCCATACTTGGTTTCTGTTGAGTTGCTTCAACATGCAAAATTAAATAGTAAAACAATACATGCATAGATCAAATCTACAGCTGCAAAAATACAAGATGCATGGTAACATAGTCTGTGCATGGGTGGTCTTTGGTTTAGATGTTTATATGTATGTAAGGTTTCATTTTTAGCTGGGCAGATTTAATGCTACCTCTCTGTACTGGAGTACGATGCAGCTCCACGCATGGGGAAAAATGTAGAGGAGTCATTTTATCAGTTTGGCAAATCTATATTAACTAGGATCTGACATTTTCTACTATGGATCATTAAATAATAATACTAAACCATTTTCTAAGAGCATTCATGTGAATTGAAAAGGAAAAGATAGCAGAATAGAACCTGAGGGTAATGGGAGGAACAAACCACTCAAGAAACCCATTCCACCCAACCTGCTCCCAAACAGCTAAGATGACTGCCTTAGGACCCCCTAGCCTATCCACTGATCCACCAGGAGGAACAAGGTTCTGCAGCTTGGGACTTCTACTTGCAGCAGCAAGAAAATTTATATATCCAGCCTTAACAAGCTTAGTAATTCCATGGGATCAGCACCAACGCCTCTGGTCTGTCCTTCTCATAACATTTGCAGACTTATACTTGCACTCTCCAAAGCCTCCCCTATTCGAATCTCTCAACCATCACCTGATGAGCATGAGGAATGTTTCTGCAGAAAACATTGTAAGAGCTTCCTGCTCAATTCGAATTGCCCTTTATAGGCTGCCCAGGGCTTTTGTAATTAACTGGTCATTAGTGAGCTTCCTGCTCACCTCTCTCCACCTGGAGAGGAAAATGCCACAAAATTAGGGGGAGTTGTCCCATACTAATAGCTAATGGTAGAGTGCAAATGCTGACATCTGTCCCAATCCTTCCAACAGCTTCCATTCCTCCTAGTGGGCGAGTGGATACTCTTGTAACAGTTTTCTTGAGTGTTTGTCTCCCATTTCATTTATTAAATAATAATAATGAGTCATTACATTCAATTTTGACCTACTTGGTCATAATTACAAACTTGTAATTATAATTTAACACAAAGTATTTTTGCAAAAAGAATAATAATAGGAAATAATTATTCTAAAAAATTGGGTAGGTGACATACACCCCCCCTTAAGCCTCAACATCATCCTCGATGTTTTTTTATTAACTCATTGAGTGTTCCTAGAACAGAGTTGGGTATGCAGCCCGCATACTACTCTCCAACTCCTAGGTAACCTCTGCTGGGCTATAGTGCTTCCATTGCACTTTTACTTGGCCAACCGTGCGGTTCCGGAGTAGAGTTTCTTTCCTTGCGAGAATACAGTCTGGTTCCACCGGAAAATCGCCGCCTTGTTCCACCTGAACATTATTCCAATTTACAACATGAGTAGGATCATGCACATATTTCTTTAAAAATGGAATGTGAAAAACATTATGGACTTTGAGGTTTGAAGGTAGGGCTAATTGATATGCCACAGGTCCAACCCTAGACAAGATTTCGAAAGGACCACAATACTTGGGTGCTAGTTTGGCACATCTTCCCAATTTTAAGGAGCTCTTTTTCAGCCTTACCTTAAGAAAAACATGTTCACCAACCTGGAACTCTCTATGAGTTCTTTTAAGGTTTGCTTGAATTTTCTGTCTATCCTGGGAAGCTTTAAGATTCCCTTGTACTTGCTTCACGATTGATTTCAATTCTTGCAACAATTCGGGCCCTAAGGTGACCCTGCTAACTGGATCACTCCATGACATTGGTGTGTTACACTTTCTTCCGTAAAGGATCTCAAATGGGCTAAGTTTGGCTGAAGCATGGTAGTGATTATTATACGCAAACTCTACTAAATGCAAGTAGTCTTCCCACTTACCAGGCTGATCCTTAACATATAGCCTGAGCATATCTTCCAATATTTGGTTCACCTTATCAGTCTGTCCGTCTGTTTGTGGATGGAATGCAGTGTTGAAATTTAAAGTGGTGTTTAACCCCTTGAACAAAGATCTCCAAAAATTACCGGTGAACTTCGAATCTCGGTCTAAAACTATTACCTTGGTTATGCCATGTAGTCGAAAAACCTGCTTCATAAAAATTTCTGCAATATCAGGGTCTTTATGGGTAGTTTTGATAGGGATAAAATGGGTTGCCTTGCTAAGTTTGTCTACTACCACCATGATGGAATTGTGTTGTTTTTTATTCTTTGGTAACCCAGTGATGAAATCTATACATATGACTTCCCATTTCTAGATGGGTATAGGCAAGGGCTGCAACAATCCAGCAGGATGCTAATGTTCCACATTCACTTTTTGACAGTCAAAACACTTAGCTATATACTCCGCTACTTCATCCTTCATCCTGGGCCAGTAATACTCCTTCCTTAGCATTGTGATGGTTTTTTGGTAACCTGGGTGGCAAGAATAGTGGCTTTTGTGCATCTCATCCAATATCAAAATTTTTATTGCTGGTATGTTTGGTATGTGCAATCTGTTTTTGTACAGTAGTAAGCGATTTTCCTTCAAACTGAAATCTGTTACAGAATTTTCAGAGTTGTTTTCTGCTGTCCTTTCCTGTAATTTTCTATATTCCTCATCCTCCTTGATTCCTTCGAAAATCTGTTCCTCCAAATCTGTTGCGCATGTGCTGATGGTTGAAACAAAATGTATTCTTGCATTGCGACTTAATGCGTCGGCCACTTTATTCTCCTTCCCTTTAATGTGCTGAATTTCAAAATCATACTCACTCAGAAAAGTTAGCCATCTGGCTTGCCTGGCATTCAAATTTGTTTGATCTAACAAATATTTCAGCCCCATGTTATCATTCATCAAGGTAAATTTTCTGCTGATAAGGTGGTGTAAATACATTTTTAAGGCATGAATCACTGCTAGCAATTCTAGGTCGTAGGTGGAATAGTTCTTCTCATGAATTTTCAGTTTTCTTGATTCGTATGCTACAGCATGTCCCTCCTGCGTTATGAATCCTCCTAGTCCATCATTGCACGCATCTGTGCATACTAAAAAATCTTTATTAGGATCTGCAATCCTCAAAATAGGTGTTGAAGTCAATAATTCTTTTAATTTTGCAAAACCGTTCGCACACTTTTGGTCCCAAACAAGCTTCTTTCCCTTTTTCTGTAGCGACGTTATGGGGTTGAGATCCTGGAAAACCCTTCAATGAATTTTCTATAGTAACAAGTGATGCCCATAAACGATCGCACATCTGTCACATCTTTAGGAATCGGCCATTCGTTAATGGCCTTTATCTTGGCGGGGTCAACTACAATCCCTTCCTCAGAGATTATGTGTCCCAAGTACTGAATCTTGTCTTTGTAAAAGTCACATTTGCTGAATTTTGCATACAACTGGTGTTCCCTCAGAACTTGCAGAATGATACGTAGATGTTCATCATGCTCTTCCTTGTTCTTAGAATATACCAAAATGTCATCGATAAACACGACTGCAAACTTATCTAAGTACTTGTGCATAATTTTGTTCATTAAGCACATAAATACAGCAGGTGCATTAGTTAGTCCAAATGACATGACAACGAATTCACAGTGTCCATAACGAGTTCTAAAGGTTGTTTTGAATATGTCTTCATCCTTCACATGGACCTAATGATACCCTGATCGTAAATCGATCTTCGAGAACACTGTTGCTCCGCGTAGCTGGTCAAAGAGATCGTCAATGTGGGGTAGCGGGTACCTATTCTTAATCGTCATTTTATTCAGTTGACGATAATCTATACAAAGCCTTAGGGTACCATCCTTCTTCTTAACAAAAATGACCGGTGCTCCCCAAGGGGACACGCTGGGTCTTATATATTTTTTATCGATCAGCTTCTTCAGCTGAGATTTTAACTCATTCAGATCCAGTATATTCATCCGATATGGATCTTTAGAACTTGGTACAGTGCCAGGTATTAATTCAATAGTAAAATCCAGGTCCCTTTTGGGAGGTAAGTCTGGGATCTCTTCAGGAAAAATATCTTGGAAATCCTGCAAGAAAGGTATGTCTTCCATTTTTAGTTTTTCCTACTTAGTGCTTATCTCATTGTGCATCACATTCACAGCAAACATCTGAAACCCTTTTCTAATTTCCCTTTTTACTTGCGTGGCTGAAATCTGTCGAACGGATGTTTTTCTGGGGATGCCTTTTACCTCTGCTGTCTTTCCTTCATCATCCAGGCAATTGAAGCTTTTTTCATAACAGTTCAGAATGAACCGATTGGTTTCTAACCAATCCATACCGATTAGGATGTCATATGACCCTAATGGAAAAATATTTAGCTTAACTTGCATTGTTAGCTGATTCATAGATAAAGCACAATTTTCCACAAAATCATAAACCTTCCTTTTGGTTCCTGTCGCTAATCTTACTAACCAGAATTTATCGAATTTCTCTGTTTTCAAATTAAATTTTTCTACCACAACTGGTGATATATAACTTAGACTAGCACCGGAGTCAATTAAAATAGAAATGGGGTGGTTTTGCAGCATACCTTCAACCTCCACCATTGAGACTTGGTGTTCTGTTTGTCGGTTGTCTAATGCTGCACTAATTCTGGGTACTTCTCTTGCCACATCTCCTACAGTAGCTTCAGACTGTATGGAGTGAATATGATTAGCCGCCCGTTTCCTGAGGGGACAGTCTGAGGCATAATGGGGCCCTTGGCACTCAAAGCATTTTATAGGTGGCTTTTGTTCATTGGTCATGGCAACATTAGGGATATTTCTGGGTGCTGTAAATTTCTACTGCTGATTATTTCTATTCTGCTGAAACTTTTGATTCTGAAAACTGGAATTGCCGCCATATCTAAAATTCTTCTTTTTTCTGTTCAAAGTTGTTGGGTTTTGATTTTTTCCATCTAGGTACCCCTTCTCTTCTCTTATTCTGGTCAAAGCAAAAGGTGGCTTTCCTCATGGATTCCTCTAGGGTCTTAGGGTTATCGTACTCTATCCTGTCCTTGATGTGGAAAGGTAGAAAACTTAGGTACCTCTGGACCTTCGGTTTTTCTTCCACCATATACGACACATATCTAAGTAGACTTAAAACTTGTTGTTCAGCTCTTTATATTCATTGTTTCAGATCATAAAATTCCTTGGATTTTTCTTCATAATACTGCTCAGATAAGAATTTATTCTTGAAGTGTCTTTTGAAAGTACTCCAACTCACATCTCGGTCTTTTACACCCTTTACCCTTTTAAGGTCTTGCCACCAAATATATGCCTTCCCGGTCAGATTATAAATTGCCATCTTCGCCTTCAAGGAATCCGAGTAGTCGTAGATCTGAAAATACTTTTTCATGCTGGACAACCATGCTTTTGCTGTCTCTCCTTTTTCTGTCTCGCCATTGAAAATTGGGGGTTTGATCTTCTTGAATTCACCAGATATCTATTCATACTGTCGATTCTTTTTTCTTTTTGGCTTACAGTCTCCTTCACTGCTATCACTAGAGTAGTTATGCTTCTTTTTACGTGGTTGTTTGGCAGCTCTTGATGAAGTTGAGTTGCTGTTTTCTTCAGCTGTTTCGGTTTGTTTGTTCTTGCCTTCCTGGGATAGCCCTTTAGTTTCAGAAGTATGTTCCAAGTTTTGTTCATATTTTGGATATTGGTCAAACTGTGCTTTCTTCGATTCTTCCTATGTTTGCAGGATTCTTTCATTTTCCTGTTTTACTAACTGGATCTCTGCTTTTAATTCATGAAAAGCACGCAATAATTCTGACAGATCATTACCCCGATCGCCCTGGAATTGTTGTTCCATACTTGGGCTGTTTTGCGGAAATCTGCCCCTTATGTGTTCAGTTGATCCTTCCATATCTGTAATCAAAGAAATTTTTCTGTATAGGACACAATAATTTAAACTTGAGTTAGTGGAAATTTTCACAGTCATAAATTTTCTGTTTGCGTGTTTCTTGGACCATCTTTAGGCCTAGAGTTCGAACATGAGCTCTGATACCACATGTAACATCCCAATATTTTCATAAAATTTAAAAAAAAATTAAATTGCCAAAAAGGGGCTAATATTGTAAAATACGGAAATGATAATAATCAATATTCATTAATTAATAAAAGTGTCTCTTGGTAGGAACAATTTAATGATTGTGTCCTTTGTCTTTTAATGACGTCATGAAAATCAATTGTTGTTTATGTATTTTGTTTGTATGCTGGAATGATTGAAAATTTATGATGTAATGGAAAACATAATTCTTAGACAAATGCTGACAGTTTAACTTTTCTGGATGATGATGAAAGGGGTCCCATGAGGTCCCTAAGGCTTACTTAGCGACTCTGCTAAAGCATTGCATTCGTCCTTCCTACGTAGATTCGCAGGTAAGAAAAATAGCGACAAGAGTCGAGAGTTTAAATAACTGGGATAGAAATCGAAACTGCTTATGATTTTGATGCTACAAGTATGATCTCTTTTCAATGCTTGTAAGATGAACCTGTCTCTGTCACGTCTGTAGATAACGTCTATTTCAGGGTGTGAATGTGTCCGTCAAGTGTTGATGAATTTATGTCAGGTCATTCCATGAATTCCTTGCAGCTGTTAAGTAATTCTTTTTATAATAATGACAGTGACAGGTTGACGACAAGGTCGCAAGGTATTAAGTCATACTATGGAGAGATTTGACAAAATGGTTCTACACTCTGTTGCCTGGGAAATTAAAATGGTGACGCTCTATGTATTAACACCCAACCATGCAATGAATGCGATGGGTCCTTGGGTGGCACCATGCCCTAACAATGTGTTTAAATGACCTATAGTGTGGACAAGCTTTATGAGCTTACAACGAGCCCTATAGCGAACTATATAAAAGTCTTAATGTGAATGGCGGGGTCAAACCATATCCTATGGTTGCTTGCTACCTTAGTGGATATTCAAATGCTATAATTAAGTTTCGAATTGGTTATATGGATCGTATGAGACCTTGGTTATATGCTATCGGTTGATCAATAAACATTGATAAAGTTTACATGTTGAAACTTTTAAAGTAGATTCGTATGGGTTGGCAGGTGGAATGATGGCCCTGCAAAAATCCTATAAACGAATCGCTGGTGTAATAAATGGTTCAATTTGCAATTAAAGTGCTTGGCCACTGTGTTAGGGATAGTTTTACGTGCATGTCTATGTGGAAATTTCGGCGTGAAAAGGTTTCATGGCAATTTGCTGAGTTGTATCAGCCTCCTGCCCTACTATCATCCGATATGGCAACTCCGTGGCTTGGGAGGTAGATGAGCCATTTAATGCTGCGCCTGCCACCTTCCAATGTGGCTTGATGTGGGTGAATCTCCACCGTTGATCGTTGTGTATTGGGATAAGCCAAACCCTCGTGTAACTTATGGATCTTTGTAACGTTTATTGGTCATTTGCCCAGTGGTAGGGTTTGGGAGGTGAGTCCAACCAGCCGAGAAACACTTAGAGTTTGCTGGTTTTTCTAGTCTCCCTCGGGCTCGATCCTGAGACCGGTAGCAACCCTGGGTCTGTGAGTAACAATTATTCATGGAAGTCAAGTCTGGAACGATGGGTGGTAACCTACAGGTGGGATGACTGCATCTGTGTCGGCATTGCCGTAGCTTGTAAATCTGGGTTTTTCAATTGAGTTGGAAGTTTTGGGAGGTATCCCTCATCATGGTCTTCGAACTGGGTGCACCTCCTTCACGGTGGATGGATGCGTCTACGTCGAAAAACTATGTCAACTCAGGTAATGTATTTGTTGCAAAGGTTCTCCCACTATTCTTTGTTGCATGCGTTCTATTTCATGATCTGATGCTCATCTTGTTACATGGTTGTTGGCAGGTGATCCTCAGCGACTCCACAGGGTGCCGGAACAGTTGAAGACGAAGAGATTTTAAGCGAACCCACCGGTAAGCTTCAGTGGTATCCCTCCTTAGTGGTTCTCTTGGAATCGGACTTGATGGGAAAGTGCTAATAGCATGCCTCCGCGGCAGTGGCTTGTCTTGTCTGCAGCATTTGGAAACCTTCAGTTTTTTTTTTAGTTTCGTTGATAGAATAGGTGATGTAAGAGTTTTAAAATATGTGGTCGGCCATGCCTGGCATCGATGAGTTTAGCAGGGTTGAACCCTTGTGTTTGCGACCCGTCTTGCATCGTTCTATTTTATGTCTTAACATTTGAGTAGTTCTCGGTTGGTGCATGAGGAGATATGTTGATAGTAACTTTGTTTTCAATATTTTCTATGTGTATAAATGGTGTGGGGTTTCGAAAGGAATCCCAACAAAGATAGTGGCGACCGTAGGGTGTAACTACTGTTGTTTTTAATGGAAACGATAACGTTCAGGGTTTAATGGTTATGTTTAGTAAATGGGTCTTCTTGTTTTTGTATCTGTGTCTAATCGCCGGTTAAGATAATTTGGGTTTTATGTATGTGTAAGTGTTGTTCGATTTCTTCAGTCTTGAACTTAGATCCAAGGATCGGAAAGCATGTTTTCAGTTGTTTGAATAAAAAGTGGCTATAAGTCGAGAAATAGAAAGAAAGATATGGTTTGTTTGAAGGCATGAGTGATATCGTTTAAACCCTAGCTATCGATGTGAATGAAATCTATCTCTATAATGATGTTTAAAGGAATAAGAACAACGACTCTTGATTTTGCAATTTAATTGTTTATGGTGATGAGACCTTCATTTTGGCAACTGTTTAATGTTTATAAATAAAAATGTATTGAAACCCTGTTGATCCCGGCTAGGGTGTAGAGATATTACAATTTAACCTGTTAATTTAAATAAGCTGTGTTTGCCCTAGCTGTTAATAACTTGGTATTTTTGTGATGTAAGTTTTTATCAGATGCAATTGATGGTTCAAGAAACAAAGATAATAATGGTGCAATCGTGCAATAATTTGATTGCTTATGAAATGCAGTTTTTCTATACTATCTATTTATTCCTGTATTCGTCCATTTTGGACCTCAGATGAAAGAATAAAATACAGAGTTGTTTTCTTTCTGTCTGTGCAATATAATACAGTGGAGACAATATTCATATAAGATCAATCAGATTCTAAAGCAATAAGAAGATAGAAGAATCATGGGAATATGGTTAAACAGAATGCATACTATTGTTTTCTTTGAAATAACTAATAAAGATTAGTAACTCTAGTTGTTAACATCATGATCACCTTCAGGAAAAGAATCTACTGCCATACTTGGTTTCTGTTGAGTTGCTTCAGCATGCAAAATTAGATAGTAAAACAATACATGCATAGATCAAATCTACAACTGCAAAAATAGAAGATGCATGGTAACATAGTCTGTGCATGGGTGGTCTTTGGTTTAGATGTTTAGATGCATGCAAGGTTTCATTTTTAGCTGGGCAGATTTAATGCTACCTCTCTGTACTGGAGTACGATGCAGCTCCACGCATGGGGAAAACTGCAGAGGAGTCATTTTATCGGTTTGGAAAATCGATATTAACTAGGATCTAACATTTTCTACTATGGATCATTAAATAATAATACTAAACCATTTTCTGAGAGCATTCATGTGAATTGAAAAAGAAAACACAGCAGAATAGAACCTGAGGGTAATGGGAGGAACAAACCACTCAAGAAACCCATTCCATCCAACCGGCTCCCAAACACCCAAGATGTCTTCCGTAAAACCCCTAAGCCTATCCTCTGATCCACCAGGAGGAAGAAGGTTCTGCAGCTTGGGACTTCCACTTGCAGCAACAAGAAAATTTATATATCCAGCCTTAACAGGCTTAGTAATTCCATGGGATCAGCACCAGGCCCTCTGGTCTGTCCTTCTCATAACATTTGTAGACTTATACTTGCACTCTCCACAGCCTCCCCTATTCGAATCTCTCGGCCATCACCTGATGAGCATGAGGAATGTTTCTACAGAAAACATTGTAAGAGCTGCCTGCGCAATTCGAATTGCCCTTTATAGGCTGCCAAGGTCTTTTGTAATTAACTGGTCATTAGTGAGCTGCCTGCTCACCTCTCTCCACCTGGAGAGGAAAATGCCACAAAATTAGGGGGAGTTGTCCCATACCAATAGCTAATGGTAGAGTGCAAATGCTGCCATCTATCCCAATCCTTCCAGCAGCTTCCATTCCTGCTAGTGGGCCAGTGGATACTCTTGTAACAGTTTTCTTGAGTGTTTGTCTCCCATTTTCATTTATAAAATAATAATAATGAGTCATTACATTCAATTTTGACCTACTTGGTCATAATTACAAACTTGTAATTATAATTTAACACAAAGTATTTTTGCAAAAAGAATAATAATAGGAAATAATTATTCTCAAAAATTGGGTAGGTGACAGATGAGAAGAGTTTTCAGCTACGTAAGAGTCCAGCTCTACAGGGATTGTAGGCCCTATAGTTGATGTTCCTATTTTTCAAACAACTATATTTGCAACATTTTCAAAAAGAGCATCTATCGGTGCGGGAACAACAAAAACTACTAAATTCGGACCCCCTACTAGTGAGAAGGTTGTGTCCTTGGGTTTTGAAATGAATGGAGGATTAAGAGGTTCTGATGGTTTATCTTTTTGAGCTTCCTTCTTCCTAAGTTCGGCCTCAATGTGAACTTGAGATTATCCTAGTAGTGTCTCTTTATGGATAGACTTCTATGATGTCTCTATGGTTCCCCCTGAATGGTTTCCAGAAAGGATTTCCTTAGCTTTCCAAGTAGGACTATCCCCTTTGGGTTTTTTTCGATACCTTTCTGCTGAGTTAGTAGTTGGGGTGGCATGCCCCCCGTAAAGGTGAGTAAGAATTTTAGTGTTTTGGGGACTAGTTTTAATGTATCTACTTTTTAAATCTCTAGGTCTATTCATGAAAACAAAGCTAAAACAAAAACAAATTTTAAATGCATTACTACTACTGCTGGGTTTTGGGGATGCTTGTTATAACATATGCGCGGGTTCTTCCCTCTCGTCTTACTGCTCACCCGCCACCAGCCTATCACTAAGTTTCAAAAGGAAAATTCTACCTATCACTAAGGTTTAGAAAGAAAATTCTACCTATCTACAATAGCCTGGCAACGACGCCAAAATGTTGGGTGCTTTATTGTCTTAATGAATTCACCAAATATTTAATTATCGACCAGGGTTGGTAATCTTAGAGTTGTGGCAAAGTATATGCTGAGGTAGAAGGGTACCTAAGATATCGGCTCGGCCAACCTTAGAAATGTTTAATAATGAAAAGATAAAAAGATATTTCAAAATGAAAAACCGAGTCAAACTTCAGAAATACAAACTATTAGACTGACTAGTCCTAACCAATGGATCAGAATAGTATCAATCTATACTACTCTACTCCATGAACAATAATTGAAACTACAAAAGACAATACTACTTTAAGAAACAAGACTTGGTAAAAAACAAGCTACTCTTATGAAAATGGAAACTACTGATCAATTATTCAAACCCTAACCTAGGAATTAGAAAGACTAGCTACCAAATAACTATGAACAAATTCATAAACCTATCTATGAAATGATTCAGTTTACCACTAACTATGTAAAGACAAGAAAACTATACTATCTTGAGCAAGACTTAGCTAATCAATCTATGAAATTCAACTTAACTATAAAACAAGATGAAATATTGATCTAAGATTTAAGCATGCATTAACAACATAAGTAAATCTACCTAGTTCCAATCATCTTGAGCAACTACTGCATCTAAATGACTTACAAAGGCTAAAGAAATACAAAATGGAAATACATCTAACTTGACTTCTACAAAAATGTGAAAACTAAAGATAGACCAATTACAAGAAATCTTAAACATTGTAACTTACTATTCATCCATAAGCAAGTGACAAACTAGCTATAATACTTGAAATGGAACACTTATTTTGACAATCTAACTTCACTTGAGAAGTGCAAAGTCTAAGTTATCTGATCTCTAATGACTGCTTTGAAATGATTATCTAACTCATGCTCATGCATATCAACATCAAATGATATCTATCAATACTTCAAACTAATTCATAAAACATTAACTACAAGAAAAGCAAACTAAACTAAGTACAAGACAAAAGTTAGATGATTGGAAACAATGTTAACTTGTAATCAAAATCTACAGCAGGAAAAAAAAAAGTATTCTTATGCTATCCCTACTGAAAATCAAACTATAATCTAAGACAGCTTGCTCAATTATGCAAGTGCAATGCAACTAATCTATAACTTGAGAAGTAAACCTATATTAAACTAAACTATGAGAACTTTAAAATACTAAAAACTAATACATCTACACGAAACTCCAAATGAACCATTAAGCTCGAACTTTAAAACTGATTTCTGATCTATGATACCTATTGAAATGAAAGAACTTGAAATAATGAAACTAAACCAAGTCTGAGCAACAAAACACTATGTAAATAAAAGTGAAAGACTAATTAGAAACTTGGATGAAAACTGGAAATGAAATACTAAACTGATTCAGAACTAAGACAAACTGAGATTTAACAAAGTCTATGATAACATTGTAAACAAGTTTAAGCTAATATATGTAATGTCCCTCCCATCCTACGAAGGCTATGGAGAGAACACTAATGATAATACTGGACATCTAGCCCCATACTTAGTAACCAAGCATTCATATAAATGAAGATGGACATATGAAAATGCATAAATATTTGAAAACATAGCAGAATTAAGTTCTATTACACATCCATCATACATTCAAGATATTCATGTCATTCATCCATTGAAACAATACATAATTAGCACATGAGAGTACTTATCTTGAAACAAAGTAGTCCCTGAGCAACCAGCTATGCAACTGCAACGTTCCTCCCAACCATAGGCCAGTTGTGCTTATCAATCTCTTGATGCAACTGCCACCCCCAAGCTGGGCATGATTTCTACAAGGAACCAGGGAACAACAGACTCACACATAGCCAAACATACACCAAAATGATCCAAGCCAATATACAATTGGGTTTATCAGGCTGCTAGGAAATGGAAAGGAAGAATTGCTAAGCTAGTGAACTCAAGCACAGGGCCATGGATACCTCTACAAGATCTATCTAGCTTGGCACCCACAATGCCTACACACCCCACTCAAGGAAGTATTCCCTTAACCAATGCATAGTCCCTCAGGCCATACCTTCCAATATAGAGTGTCCAAGGTGTGCATAGAAGAGTAGCCAGCCCTCTTGATCTTCTTGAGAGGTTATTTTCCCCCACTAGGTTTATCAATCCAATTTTGTCCACTACCACTTCAAATCTCTTGCTCACAGGTTCAAACCAAAATAGGGATGCACATAACAGCAAAACCACAATTGCTGGGCATGAGAAAAACGTTTCTTTAGTGGGATGTCCAAAATGGGGCTTCTACCAGTTCAGAAAAACGTGGGAAAGCCCAAAACAAAAAATGGAAGATGGGGAACAACCCTGGAGAGCAGAAATCGTTTTCAGAAAAAACGTCCATGGGCATTTTGGGGAAAAAACGACCTCCATCACAGTCCCTATTCGTGGCCCTCCTCTCCCAGCTACTGTACAATACAAAAATGAGCTCCGATGCATGGAAAATGCAGGAAAAATGGTGAAAAACGTGATGGGGAAAGCCCAGCTAGCTCAGACTGCGTGAGAGGGAAAAGGCTATGGGTTCAGAATGGCTTTGGGCACCATTTCGTGGGTGTTTTCTTTCCCAAGGAGACCAAATACGATTTTCCAGGTTGGTGGCTTGCCCATACTCGAAATTGACTGCCATACCTCTCCACTCCCAAGGCATTAACTGCCTCTACCAACTCTTGGAAGAATTAAATGATTGGGTGCATAACCCAAAATGGGTAGTTGGGATTTATGGGTTTTCTCAATGAAATGGATCAACACCATGGGCTCAAGGGTTTGAATAATTTCCCTCCCTATTCCTTATAGAATCATGCCCCATCTCTTTGTTGCATTGCATAGCTAGTTGTGGGTATTTCATTAAATTTCATATTTACATGATGTCTCCATTTACATTGTGCCTATCTAGCACAAGAGCCATATGCACCGATTTTAATTGCCGATACATAAAAATTCTAAATCAATGGTGGGGCCTTGGGCCTTGATTAAATAACAATATTTACATCATTTACAATCTTAATGCAATAGGGTCAAGATGGGGACATTACAATCTAGGTCCAAGGCATGCAAGTAAGTGAAAGTAACTCATAAACTACCTAAATCATAAGAAAAAGACATTTATACTGCTTCTGCTTGAACCAAAACTATTTCTCATTTGAATAGTAAAACATATGCCAAATGTAAATGGATTTCATCATTAATAAAACTTGAAATAATTAATCTCTATGTGAATACAAAACAGAATATAAAGTGCTGAAAGTGTTAAAGATACATTTGAATCTCAAACTAGCTACAGAACATGTCAAAGTACTGAAAAATCAACCTATACTCCAACTAACTATCTTTGCATAAAATGAAATACTAGCAATTTTGGAAATGACTATAAATTCTGAAAAAATTTGTCTAAATGCGAATGAAAGGCTAAAAGAAGGTCTGAAAGGTAGTTTGAATGGATGGTGCGAATGGCCAACCGAATGGATTCTGGAGATGTAAATTGTATAAAAACACAGGAAAATTATATGTTAGACACAACAAAGCGTAACCTACAGGAAAATGAACTACTTACTTGCAGAAACGAAATGACTTACAGGAAAACGTAATAGATACATGCAAAAACAAAATGACTTAGCTGCAAATATAAAAAGAAACTACTGAATATACACAAATGGAACCTCTGATTGTTGAAGGGCCCTTCCCAACAACAGGGGTTTATCTCCTAAGCTACTCACTCACCAACCATTAATAGAAAATGAGAATGATCATCAATAGTCGAAACAGAGTCTTTCTATTAAACTGAAGCAAAGTTACACAACGTTTTTTCTCTATAGCTATCCTTCTGTCTATATATGCGTTTCTCAAACTGAGACGTATTTATATAGTTTTTAGAAGAGAGAGTAGGTCGACCCTTCAGTGGTCGACCTCTCTAAAAATAGGAGGTCTTTTACTGCTGTAAAAACGGTCCATTGAAACACACAGGCCGTCTTCCTGATTCTATGCATGTTGGTTCCCTTCACGTGAGCAGTTGGTGTTTTGGCAGGCTGGGCGAGTGGAAACGTGGATCTTCTCGAACAAGGGCTCACGAACTATAAGGGCCACGTTTCCAACAGAACCCACGTCGTGATTTTTGCCTTTAATGCCCCAGAATATGCTAACCAAGTTATCTGAGGGTGCGAACGGAGGTTTGAACGATGGTCCGAATGCAAATGGTCGTCTTGAACATGAATGCGTGTCCGGATGAGAATCCGTTTGAAAACCATAACTTGCAGAATGAAGTCTTTGTGCCCAAAAAGTCTAGAAATGTTAGATTAACGTTAATAAACCACAAAATGATGATAATCAATCAACATTCATGCGATATTAAAATAATTTCATACTTGAGTTCGAACAATGGTATGAATGACAAGAAATATGACTTATTACACCAAAAATGGAAAAAATAGTGTCAACGGAGCACGTTTAATGATCAAAAGTGATGACAAAATTGGACATCAACAGCGCTGCAGTGCGCGGTTTCTGGGATGGAAAGGGCGCTATAGAGCGCAGTTGTCAGGACGACGGTCACGATCCACAGCGCGGAAAACAATTGTTGAATGTGCTGGCCGAGCCGTAAAAACATAATTTTTGAAGTTGATAGTGAAGGAAGGGGCCAAATCTGCAAATATGGGGTTCAAGGGGTAGACCAGAGCTGTAAAATGCAAGCAAAATAACAAGTACAAAACTAAAAATAACCAAAGATTCTAAGGGAATCGAATTAGTGGAGTCTCCAAAATTGTAGCAGGAGTATTCACCCAAGCTCGTGCTAAAGAGCACCTACTAAGGATTCAGGAACCCTTAGTAGTAGTTCAAAATAATGGATAAAAAATAATAAGTGAAATGAGTAAAAACTAGATATTAAAAGAGTGACATCTGCAACTGATTAACATAAAAGTAAATCTAATAATAACAGTAAAAATAAACAACCATGAGGAACTCAATAATGGAATTTGAATTTTTTTGTATTAATGGGAAAACAAGGGTTTGCAATGGTGTTTACCTCAAGTGGCGAGGTTGTGGGAGTCCTTGTAGTTGTATGAGAGTAGTGAAATGGATCTCCAGAGTTCTTTTCCCTTCTCCAAATGCTCAATAAGTGGCCAAGACTCAACTGAAATGGTGAACAAAAGCTCAAGGTCATAGGCTAGGGTTCAACATGAATTTTGGGAGCTTAAGGGTATGAAGAGTGATTGATGGATGTGAAATTGGGGGCCTCCATCACCTATTATAGAGATTTTGGGTGGTGGAGTATTGGCCCATGGTTTTGGGCAACCAATAGTATTGGTAAATGGTTTTAGGGTTTTCCCCTCTTTTTGAATTTATTTTTGACTCTTTCCCTTTTTGTTTTTATTTTGGGAATCTTGGACCCTTTTTTGAGGGTTTTTTACCTTGTTTTGAAGGAATTTAGTAATTGAGGAGGGAAATAGTGATTTTTTTCTCTTTTGGGAACCATTTGAGGGTTTTTAGGTTTTTGGAGGCCAAAAGTGTAGGCAAAGTGGACAAATGGGTTATGTGACTAGGGAGATGAGCTAGTGAACATTTTTTTAGTGTTAACAGACATGAACATAGGTGAAAGTATAAATCCTTATTTTCATACCCTATGTGTTATCACTACCATGAAGTGGTATCATATAAGTTTCACCATCTGTGCATCTTTATAACTATTGCATGCTTGAAACCTAACAATGAAGATTTTACCCTCTCCTATAAAGATGAAAAAAAATAGATATAACCCAAGAAAAGGTAACTAAATGTTGTTAATTCCCTTGATTGGAAGCATAAATGTAGAGGAAGTGGATGCAATTCATTGGATCTTGTGAATGACCCAAATCCAAGCTATGCACATGATAATATGGTGTTATTGAAAAGTAAAAGGATTTTTTCTATGTCCATTTCGGTTCAAACATCATTGATGTTTGTTTTGATAGAAAGGTAGGGGAGTCCATCCATGAAAGGGTTTCAATTTTGCATTTTTATGGATTTTAATTTATAGAGATTATAGAAAACATGATATCTCTATGGCTATATTTGTATTTACATATATAAAATTGGTGGATTGGCAGGTTGTGGTGTGAAACATTTGCAATTCTCATATTTTCTAAGCCTTGCACTAACAATTGGACTATTAGTATTTTACATTCTTTGTTATGTTGATCTCTTGACTAGGTTTCCTGTTATGCATTTTTCCTTCCCCAGTACTATTTCGTTGAGTCTTCCACTATCCAATGCTACAAATTGATCAGTCCCCACTGCAATCCTGGTGGGATCATTATTAGCATTATACTATTATTTTATTTAGCATCATGTATGCTTATACTAAGATGTGTTAGGGATCTCATTTGTTACAACTTGGTAATATGATATAAAGGGGGTGTTAAAAATGGATTGATAAAAATGGACCTAAAATATCTGGTGAAACTAGGGTTTTCTTAATTGGAAATGCATATTTGGAGGGGGGTTCAACAATATAATTCTAGGATGCATTGTCCAAAATTTAGTGAAATTAGGGATATTCTTTAATACCATGTGAACGATCGTGCTATGTAACAAGTTCACTAAGTGAACCCCTAGTGTGCCTTGGGGACCCTAAAGCACAAATTGGAGTCAAAGTTTACACAAGTTAAGGTTGGAATTCTAAGACGGCTGGCTGGAAATTTTCCCTGCTTTCCTAGGTCAAATGGGTTTCTTCTAGATTTGAGAATTTCATTGAATCCCTATATATATTGTGACATTACATTTTTATTGGTCAGCTAGGACCCTAATTATAATTGTATGTAGTCTCTAAAATTGTAATTGTACCCTTTATCTCCTATATATATGCCAAGGAGATCTAGTTTGAAATAATATCATATCATATCATCTTGTTTTGTATCATAAATAAACTATATATGAGGTTGCCCCCTTGAAGAGGATGGTTATTCATCTTTTTATTGCATCCTTAAAGTGTTGAAATACTTTGTCTCTTCTTGTTTATGTTATTTTTAGAAATTTAGTGCATAAGAAATTCAACCTAGAAGACCCCTAATTAAGCACACTTGTAGTTCTTGATTGTGGGCCTTAATGGGGTCACTTTGCTTGCTGGGAATTTCATGAAAAAATGGGCTGAATAAATTGATGAGATCACTATAGATGCGAAGTAGAATTTGTTGTGGTTGTTTGGATTCTTCCCAGGTGAAAAAATGTCTCTGAAAGAGAAATATATGGTATTAAAAGACCCAAGGAACCTTGGAAGGAAATTTTTTTATTTTTATTATATAGTTTGAAACTATATATTTCAAAAAATATGTTTTTTATGTGTGTGTGTGTGTTTTATAAAATAAGGGGCAGTGGTGGAAAGGGGAAGTGTGGCCTCGTGGAAGGATGGATTTCCACCCTTGTTCTTTGCAATATGTGGTGGAGGAGTGTGAGGGTGCCAACATGGGCAGTGGGTCTTGCACGACAGAGGGAAAGGAAGGGAGGAGGGGTGGAGGTAGAGAGGAAAGGGGAGTGAAGGGAAGAAGTAGGGGAGGGTTGAAGGTAAGGGAAAATGAGGGGGAAGAAGGTGGCGGAGGAACCCACCCCTCCATGCTTTGTTATTGTGTGGATAAAGGGGGGGGAGGGAAGGGGGCATTGGTTAAAACCTTGCCCTCTTCATTTGTTACACAAGCCCTTTGGCCTTCAAACCCAGAAAACTGCCAATTTTGGTATATCCACCAATGTTACACACATACTTCCCAATTTAACTTTGGACTGCTAAATTAATCACACAGGAAGCCAAATTTACCACAAAATGTGTCATATTTAGCCCTAAAACTACCAATTTTGGCAAGATTTCACTGCTAGTTTAAACATTACTCCAACAAATCAACAAAAACTTGGATTTTTTCCTAGAAAAGGAGGAGGAAGGGAGGGGGGAGGTCGTGGGTTTAAAACCCAACCCCGTAGAATTTTGGGGTATGCTTGAAGGAAAAGGGCCATGGAGGCTTTCATCTAGTGCTCAAGAGGGGTTCAAATCCCCTCCCCTTTGAAATTTTAGAACTAAAACCCAACAATCAATTACACCATGAATAGTACTGTAAAAGAAATGCAACAATAATACAATCCATCATGATCAACAAGGACTCGTTTTTTTTTTTACATGGAATCTTAATTTGAGCATGGAAATTTTCACAGTCGAAAACCATTATGGCGTTTGCTTCTGGAATTCATTGTGTTAGAAATTTTGGAACCCATTGTTTCGGGTGGACACTCCACCTATCATTAGGGCCAGAGCGGAAGCTTTGAAGAGTAGGAAATAGTTAGAAACCAATGAAATAGGTATAGGGAGTTTCTGCCGGTAAATTTAAATGGAAGGTCAAATCCCATAAGCTATACCAAAATTAATTAATTAAATTATTAAAATATTAATTAAAACAATTAATTAATTAATTAGAAAAATTAAGAAAAGTGCAAAAAGTGTGGAACATGTGCTTAAAGTGAGGAAAGGGGTTAGGTTAAAAATCAAGGTTCTTACAAACAAAAGGGGTTATTGAATAAAATAACCAAAAAGTAAAAATATTGGAGTTCATTACGGTTAAAATTAAAAAGACGAAGAATTTTTTTTGAAAGAATGGGTAAAGAGGGTTAGAGGTAAAATATTGGAGAAAAATGTAAAAAATGAAAGTAAAAATGAATATGGAGAAAAAATTTAAATTTTAAGAGGACGGATATATAGAGTTAAAAGGATTAAATAATTAAGTTAAAAAGGAAAAAGAGGGAGGGTTAGAGAACGAGATAACAAGGAGAAAGGGGAGTAGTAACATCAATGGGTAAAATATGATGGATTAAGGGTTTCCACTAATGACTAAGCTTATAGCCATCTTTCCTATTGAAATTATGGGGATTTTTTTCTATTTCTAGGCAAGGTAATTTTTAAGGGCGAAATTTCGACAATTGACTATTTTTTGGGCTTTTTTCCAAAAAATAAATTCACTATTTGGTCATTTTTGGTCTCTAATATCACCTATATATACATAAAATATGTTTTTTTATCATAATTTTCGCCAAAATTTACAAATTTCAGTAGTAAATTGTATGTTTCATATTTGATATTCACCTACCAATCTATATATATGTTTTTTTCAATCCAAAATAATCGCCTAGAATACTATACTTAAGTATAATATTAGAATCCTTAAAAAATACCTTGTTTCTAGGGCTTCTCTTATAAGGAGAGAGGTGCACTGAGAGGTGGACACAAGAATTTTAGTTTGGTCAAAACATATAAGATGTTTGGATTTGAAGGAGTGCTCGACTATGGTATATTTTTTCAAACATTTGTGATTAGTATCTGGAATGTGCTCTTTTAGCCGAGCTTGGATGGTTCTTTCAATTTGACCTATATATGATTTACCGCAAAAACATAGAATTTGGTAAACTCCTTACGAGAGAAAGGGATTTGATATGTCTTTAACACTTCTGAAATTTTTTTTAATCGTAGATGGAGTCCGATGATTAAACAAGTATACTATCGTATCTCACTCCATCTATTGTGTATACTATGAAACCTAGCTCCTCTTTGTCATGCGAACTCAATGGTATCATCATGAACCATGGACCATATATCTTTTGGTGCTGCATGAAGTGGTATCACTATGAAGAGAGCACTTTGGAGTTGATGCTTTCATGGAAGTGGATTTAGAGCATTCTCTAGAGCTCAGATCTCTCCCACGGTGGGTGGGCTCTCTCTACTGGTGCACGATGAGTGGGTGCTCTCTACTACTAGTGGTAAACCATAATATGAGCTCTCTTGGTGTTGTGTAAAGACTAGCGTTGATTCTCTTGAAGTCTAAAGAGCTACGTTGAAGGAGTCTATCATTCCTTGGCTACCTAAGGTGATCAACAAAACCCTATTTTGTTGACAGGTGTTGCAACTATTGTTTGAAGATTGGAATCCTAAGACTGTGGAGTTGTTGTTGCATTTTTGGAGTTGAAGATTGGAGTTGAGACCATGAATATTGTTGACGTTGTATTTTTTTGAAAAGATATGCATTGAAAGTATGGTATCTTTAATGTCTTGAGAATATTAATTGCACATTGTAATAATTGTATTAATTTATTGTACTATCTTGGAAGAATTCACTGTAAAAGGTGGTAGAGACATAGACCTACACCTGATTTTATTTGCAAAACACTGTTTATTTGTAGGTGAAAGTTGTAGAAGATGAATTCATTGGTATCCATAGTTGGAGAAGTACTCACTCACAAAGAAAACTATCCAGAATGGACGAGTATGATCAAAGCCACATTCATCTACAATGATTTGTGGCATGGCATATGTGAAGGAACCACCATTAAAACATAAGATGGCTGGAACTTGAAATGTGACCCAAAGCCACCAAAAAAAGAGAAATAGCGTGCTACATGGAAGACCCGAGATAACAATGCATTGGAAGTGATCACTGCAACAGTAAGTGGAGAGGTGAGTCAACACATATTTCCTACAACATCCTGTTTTGATGCCTTGAAAAGATTGAAGGATCTATTTGAATCACATTCTGAGATGGAGGTAATTCAGATGATGTTGAAACTATTCAATTTAGAATTGAAGGATAATGATCCCATGATTGGTGCTTCTGAGATCAGAGCGATCATGCATAAGATTCAAGCCACAAGCATGCAACCAGAGATTCCACTTGTTTACTTTTTCAAGTTCCTCTATCCTATACATTCACACTACCCTGAATCACTTCAAACTAGTGATAAGTTGAAGGACCTCACCTTCGACACCTTGGTGGAGAAGATTGCAAACAAAGAGAAATCCTTTGAAAAGATGACTAGTGAGCCCACTAGAGAGACCCTTTTCCTTGCTTAGAAAGCAAAGGACCAATCAAAATACTCTTCTAAGGGAGAGAGCAGCAGAAGAGGATGAGGAAGACAAAATTTTAAAGGAGGCATGTTCATTGATTCGGTAGGAATATCAAATTTGAATTCCAAATTTAGATGTAGTCATGTTACACTCCAAGGATTTTTCACTTGTGATGTGTAGGAGCTCAAATAACTTTCAAATGAACTTCGTTTCGACATAATTTTTGAGGTTTCTAGAACCGGTGGCTACCTTGGATCTAGCCTAGATTTGGTTGATCTTATAGTGGCACTTCATTACATCATTAATGGTCTTGTGGATAACATTTTATGGGATGTTTTAGTGAATATATTGTTTAGGGTCCAAAATGTAACTTATCAGCAATATTGGCGAAAATATAATTAAATATCGGCAAATTTCATGAAACCTCAAAAAATACAAACAACAACACCAAATAAACACTTTGCTACATAAATATAAAAATACAACTAATATATAAGATGCATAAGATGTCAAATGGTGGATCATGATCACATATCAACAATAAACTTAAAATACTGAAATACATTCTTGATAAAATGATATAAAATCACATCAAATGATCAAAATAAATGTATCTCATGAGATGAATCAACATGACTCATGAGGTATATAGATTCTAGATACTACATAGTACAATGATAAATAATAGGAATCATCGATCCCCTCTACCCCATTTACAAGAAAGGGGCAACACTCTTCCATTGGAAGCAGTAGGTGGTCCTATAGGTTCTTTGGAAGAGCATGGGGTGGAACTGGAATATCCAATTGTTTGAGATATGGTGGAAGGTAATGGAGCTGAGGTTAAATAAAATGTGAGTTGTCTCCTCCCATAACTACATATCATCAAAATCATTGCCTATATCGGGATCATATTCATTGATAGCACCCTATGGCCCCCTACTAGACTCTCGTCCTTGCATCTACCTTGAATCTCGAAGTTGATCCTCCAAGTACATTAGTCAACAGACTTAGCACCCTACAATTTGATGAAAGTTCCTAATCCAATCATTGAAATAAGGTAGAAAAAGCTTCCCGTGCTTAATAAGTGATTTTGCTTGAGTGAAGGGTACATTTTTATTAAGGTCATGATAGAGGAGTTCAACAATCAACACCACCAGCATTAAGCTACATAGAGGGGTTGATGTGCTTGAAGAAATGCCAGTCTCATACCCTCATACATGATAGAATCTAGTGGAAACATTGCAATCTTGAAATCCTAAAAACTAAGTAAGTTTATTGAATTCTGAAGGGGATCTAAAATTCTACTTTTTGCATATGAAGTTCAATGAGGTTGGAACCACTCTCAAACATCTTGAACCAATTAATGATAATATTAAAATTTAAGTAAAAAGATAGAAAATGAAAGATAAGAAAAATGTCACTTTTAGTTTAAAAATTTAATATTACCATTTATTATTTAATGAGAGCAACTGTTCCACTCTTGTTCTAATAACACTACCATTCTGTTTTCTCACGGCTCATATCATTTGCATTGGACCTGAGGCCCTTGTCTTTACTATACTCTATTTGTTTGCACTGTTTTTTGCAGACTTCATATTTTTTGACTTATAGTTCTATGTGCAGATCCTTGAAGATACTGGGTCCAACTCCTTGTTGGGCGTATTCCATACATACTTTTTTGTGGCACATATTACAGCCTCTTACTGATGCTGTTTTTCGGTATTTATAGTATAGTTGATACAGGTTTTTTTTTATGCACTTGGTGACAGACCGTTGAGGAAGACTGTATATGAGACATAATAATTATTTTGGTCTATTTATATGCTTGGATGACTGTATATTTGGTTATATTTCTGGTCTGAACTATGGATGATATTGGGACATATGGCTCTTTTATTTTGGACTATATGGCTATGGTTGATGATTCTATGTCACTAGATGACAGATAGCCCTATCTGATAGGGATATGAAATTTGTAAGATTTGACAGCTGACTTTATTTTACTATTTCGCATATTAATAATAAGTTGAATTTTTCTGTGAAAAAAAAAAAAAAACACTACCAAAAACCTAACACCCAGCTTTATTTCCAAAATTCCATTCATTTTTTTAACAAGATGATATTTTCCAAAATCTCGCAATATATTCCCAATATATCACAACACATTCAATATATCGTGATATATTGAAAATGTCATATATTTCACGATTTTAGGGGTGATATATCAGCAAAACAAATGACTCGCGATATGGGAGATATATTGTCGATATGTAACTATGCTAATTAGAGACAAACTCTTTCAGTGAGAGATTCTATATATAAAAAAATTAATAATGATATACGAGATGACCAATAAAAAAACATTAATGTCCAAATATTATTGATAAATACAATATGTACAATATCCCTGGCGCGTGCCTAAGGCCTCTCTTTGCTAAATATATCACGAGAAATTTACTTAGCATGGGTAAAAATACATATTTATGACAAATTTCAAATGTTTCCCGTGTGACTGAAACATTAGTAATAGTTTTATTTTGTGGAAGAATGAGACCGTGCAGTTTTGTTTTATACTAGTATCTTTATATGTGGTAACTCATTTTGGGGAATCGCCTACATAAGTGGGAATTTATGTTCATAGATGTTATGTATTTTAAATAAAGTGTATGCTATCTCAGGGTCATTCTTCAATTTAGCTTATGCATTGTTGGTACCTGCAATTGATAATCAAACCTAATAATGAGAGATGAAGAATCCAGATGTGGTCTGTTTGTTGGAATTACTTCTAGATCACTTTGAAATATTTTGTTTCATGTAGGAAATATTTGGATTATATGATGTTGTAATATTGAATCATATTCTTAACATCAATTTCATGTATAGAAGAAGCATCTTTGTCCTCCTTGTGTAATCATTAATATTTTGTAAAGTTGGGAGATTCCATTCTCGTTGATTGTTATTTCAAACAAATTAAGATTTAGAGTTTTCCAGTGCGTAACACAGACTCATTGAATATATTCTTGTATGATATATTATGTCCTAAATAATGCTTTGAAATTTGAAGTCTATCGTATATCATCTTATTTAGAAGAACCATATGAACAAATTCTATGTTGTGATGTAACATTCTATAAAGACTCTTGAAAGTTGCTAACTTGTCAATATTGCCATCAATAAGAATACAAATTGTTAATTTTTCGGAATGGTTGAAGCTAACAACTCTTCATGTTCATTTATGCATGATTTATCCTCACAAGATTCTTACTGGTAGAAGAAATAAGATGCCAACATTGAAATAGACAAATGGCCTCTCACGATTTACAAAACGTTCAGAGAGTGAATATGGATGCTTTGGTGCCAGCCACAATTCTACTAGTATATTCATTGGGCTAGGTCTAGTTCTATACATCCTTCATCTATTTAAATGTAATGAATTTTCTCATAGAAACAGGTATAGAATGGGGTCCTTTAACTATGACCAATTGACTATGTCTAGGCATGGTCGTTGGTCATGACTTGGAAGGGAAAAAAATCATGTCATTAGTTTCATAGGAGATAGAGCCATGACAATAGGGCAAGCCTTAAAATCCATGAACAATGTTGGATATTTGGATTCCAACATGATATTTATCTTGAATATTTATCTTGAATGACAACAAACAAATTTATTTTCCAACAAGAAATCTTCATGGGCCTATACCACCAGTGGGTGCCCTCAACACTCCACTGGGTAAGATGTAATCAAGAAGACCTTTACATGAACTAAGAGAGGTTTCCAAGGTTAATCACAAGCTCAAAAATATTATTCCAATATGTTCATGCTAATAAAGAGCTATAAATAAATAATGAAACATGTTGTAGTGCTAATGGTTCTCTAAAAGCTACTGTTTTTGTAGACATGTTATAAAAACTATTGTTTCTGTAGACCATGTGACGAAAAATTTCAAGCTTCTTTTGAAGTCAATCATCCATAGTCACACATGATTTAAAGTAAATGAAATCCTATACCTTTGGGCAGGAGAGTAACTTTCATGATTAAACAATGCAGCTAGATATTCTTCTTTGGTTCATCTGAATGTCATGCTTTGCTTTTCCTTGACAGTAATAGTTTCCTTAATCAATTGAAATAAATAATTACATTTATATTTTATGGCCTGTGATGCTTGATGTAGTTTATTGTAGGGTGTTACCAAATAAATTGGTGTACTCATGCATTAATTTGAAACAAAAGTGGATGAATATGCATGAGTATGCTCACTCGTTCCCATTCCACACTCTTTGAGTAGTTGGGACTCTATTACATAGGTCCAGTTGATGGCCACAATATCGATGATCTAATCACCATTCCCTAGGACATCAAAGCTACACACACAATTGGGCCAGTGTTCAATGATCCATGTGGTTATTGAGAAAGAATGAGGTTACCCATATGCAAAGAGAGTAGCTAAAAAGTACCATGGTAAATCATGAAAGTATAATACAATTACTTAAAGTAACAACTACTAGGGAAGGTACTTATGTGAAATTCTATTATCTCAGGAGGAAAAATATGATTGAAGCTCTTAAGCTTATTCCATTTATCAATATATCATAGACCTGTTACCAAGTTTGATCATGCCACTTCAAAAGAAATTCAAGGGAAAGGCTCCAACTCAAACCTATACAACTTATTTTGCCTAGGAATTGATTTCAAAAACTTAAAGTGACAAAGATATTGTTGCAATCCATGCTGCAATTGGAGGAGGCACTAGTCTAAATATGTTTTCAAAATGCTTTCCCTCAAGATGGTTTGATGTTGGAATAATAGAACAACATGCTATACTTTTGATGTAGGGTTGGCTTGTGAAGGCATGGAGCCTTTTTGTGCTATATATTGCTATTTTTTGTAAAGGGCTTATAATCAAGTTCTATTTACTAAGAGAGGGCACATTTTTTTCTCTCTGAGTTACATTAGAGTCCTTTTAAATATACTACAAGTGGCTTACCTTTATGGATGCTTGGTAGGTTATACATGATGTAGACCTATAGAAATTCCCCTTAATGTAGACTGATTTATGATGTAGATTGATTTACAAATGTTCCCCTAAATCAATACAGGTATTCCCTCGATGTCAATGAATTTTACAACTTAATATTTCTGGTGTAATAATTGTTTTTGTGATTATATCATAAATTGATCATGTTATGACCCCATACATAATTAGGAAGTTTCCCTAGATGAGCGAGTAGTACTCTAAAATAATGCTTGATTTTTTGGGAAAGGAAACAACATATCCATAGTCCTTGTTACTTATAAACATATAAACCTAAGCACATCGACAATGTCTTTCAGCTATTGTAAACAAAAGGCAAGGCCTTCAATGTTCTTTCGTTGTCCTCAACCATAATTGTAGCAACCTCAAGACGAGCCTTAGGCAAATTGGTAAGTGGGATTTCATTTGAACAAAGTTGGTTGACGGTCTCTAAGTTATCTTTCTTTTTTATTGAGATTTGATAAAGTATGGAATTAGGTTATGTTAATCAATTTTTGTCTTATGCATTATGCGGATTTCTTACAACATTTATTGAAATATCATTAACTTTGGAATTAGGTTATGTAAAGTAATTTGTGTCTTTATGTGTTATGTGGATTCCTTACAACACACAATTGGATAAATGCACTATCAACATAAAAGCAAAAATAATTTGTTCAATAGTATAATATTATAGTTAATATTGTGTATTTGAACCTAACTTATTGTGTAATTTTTTATATAATATAAAAAATAAAGTTAACTTAGATATTTGTTTTTAATAATTTGTAATTTATTGTTTTCACTTGTTTTTAATAATTTGTAATTTATTGTTTTCATATCATATAAAATGATGGAAGATAGTTTTTTTTGCTCTTTGTTGAAAGCATTTAGATCTCAAATTTATTATAATGACCTTTTTTACTTCCAATTTATTTATTTACTTCATTTTCTTAATTACGTCGATAGGTGTATATATCTAAGAATTTGGGGTGGACTACCATGTGTGTTTTTCCTAGATTGAAGGAGGATAAGACAAGTGTATGGTGTATATTGATTTTATGGTCGCTAAGGTCGAGGTTTTTTTTAATAGTTAAAGTTAAAAGAACGAGTTATTTCAATTATTTAATAATAAGAGTTAGTTCAACTCCAAGCTCAAGGGCGAGTTCTCGAGTTCATTTCAATTATTTAATAATAAAGAGTGAGTTCAATGAGTTTATTTTATTTATTTAATAATAAAAAGTGAGTTCAGGAATGAGCTCAAGGGCAAGTTCCCGTGTTCATTTCAATTATTTAATAATAAAAAGTGAGTTCAGCGAGTTCATTTAAAGTATTTAATAATAAAGAGTGAGTTCAACAATGAGCTCGAGGGCAAGTTCTCAAGTTCATTTCAATAATTTAATAATAAAGAGTGACTTCAATGACGAGCATAAAGATGAGATTCCGATTTTTTTAACAATGGAAGGGTGAGTTATTTCAATTATTTAATAATAAGGAGTTAGTTCAACTCCAAGCTCAGGGGCAAGTTATCGAGTTCATTTCAATTATTTAATAGTAAAGGGTGAGTTGAACAATTTTATTTCTTTTATTTAATAATAAAAAGTGAGTTAAAAAATGAGCTCAAGGGCGAGTTCCCAAGTTCATTTCAATTATTTAATAATAAAGAGTGACTTCAACAATGAGCTTAAAGGCGCGTTTTTGAGTTTTTTAACAGTGGAAGGGCGAGTTATTTTAGTTATTTAATAATAAAGAGTTAGTTCAACTCCAAGTGCAAGGGTGAGTTCCCGAGTTCATTTCAATTATTTAATAATAAAGAGCGACTTCAACAAGTTTATTTCATTTATTTAATAGCAAAAAGTGAGTTCAACAACGAGCTCAAGGGAAAGTTCCTGAGTTCATTTGAACTATTTAATAATAAAGGTTGAGTTCAACTCCCGAGTTCATTTGAATTATTTAATAATACAAAGTGATTTCAACGAGCTCATTTATATTATTTACTAATAAAGAGTGAGTTCAATGAGTTCATTTCAATTATTTAATAATAAAGAGTGACTTCAATGATGAGCTTAAAGGCAATTTTTTGAGTTTTTTAACAATGGAAGGCAAGTTATGCAACCTTATATTTTCCATGCCTCGATTGAAGGACAAGTTCTCTTTCAAATGCGTCTCATGCTCCTTCATGGCAGGTGCGGTAATTTCTAAGAAGTGGTGTTATAAATATGGACTGAGAGGATGGTTTCCAAATGATGTTGCTCTCCTTCATTGGGATGCTCCTAGTGCTAATAGGTTTCCAAATGTTGTTTCTCTCTTTCATCAGGGCACAAAATGCAACAAGCGAGACTAAAAATTATGCGAGCTACCAGCATGGCATGTTATTGCAAAGAAATATGGAGCCTTGGAGCCTTGGACTTATGAAACACGTTTCTATTGGGTTATTATGGGTGTCTTCGTAACTGAGATCGCATCTGACCAGGTGCTATAAATATAATATTTCTTCCTACGATGGCCCATTTCTTTGATTAATTTCTGCACACTAATCTAGCGTTTTGTTTTTAATATTTTACCAACCTGGTTGTGAGAATTTCAATGCGTAGGTGGAAATACTGAGATTTGCAGATCTAGAGTTACTAATTGAGATCCGGCCTTTATATTCTAACCGAGATAAGTTTTTCATGTATTTCTAATTGTCACATTTTGTCAGCTATCATTATCCACATGATTTTGGGTTTCATTATGCTCTGTTTTGGCCTATGATCTTTGCTTATGTGCTAAGAAATGTCTTGTTGTGGTTCAATGGTTGTAAGGGGTGACCATTCTCTTATTCAATTTATTTTTTATGCTTATCCGTGATTCCTTTCGCCTTTTAGAGAAAAAATATCGAATTTGTTCATATGAGCATAGGAGGTCATTGAATTTGTTTTGCGCATGAGTTGTTTTGCCAATATTTTCCTTTGTATTTTAATAGTTAGTGTTTGTTTATACAGATGCAAAAGAACCCTTGATCTTTCTTTCAGTGAGAATACTGTGGAGGTTCTGTTGTTTGCAAGCACCATTTCTGACATGGGGTAAGTGAGTCTTGACGAGAATCATACAAATGATACTAGATTTTTATGTATGTTGATGCCTAGATGTTGATGGATTGAAATATTTGTTGGCCGGAATTTATTTTTAACTGACAGTCATTTTGATGGTCATGTTGTTGTTCCTGGAGAGAGTGGGTGCAGCGCTTTTAACAGTTTCAAGTGTGAATACAACTATACCTCTGAACCTTGTAATTGAAAATGATTAATAACATAATATGCAATGGAGACTTGTTATTTTTGGATATGTTATACATGTGTTAAATGAGATGGTATTCAAATAATATGTAAGTTTATGATTTAATAAGAGATCCCCATTAATACCAAGTAGATGACCTATCGGCGTACCCATCCGCTTGGTATTAATGCGGATGTGCTAGTTTTAATAAATAGTATTATGAGTTGTATTTGATATCATGTAGGGATTCAAGGATTAAAGCTAAATTTTATTAAAAAACATATGATCTTAACCAATTAAAAAACATTTATTTTTCGTGTGGATATTATTTAGATAAAACAATTTTTAAACATGAAATAAGATTTAAATATATTTTTTCTTTTGAGTAAAGACAACAAATCAACATGTCCACGCCGGTGTGGCTTATTGGCGATTCGCTTGATATGAAGTCACATGTTGTAAACAGAGGTCACGAGTTCAAATCACACCAGGGCTTACCCGTGTCCCATGCTTGCGGGCGGTTGTGGGGCACCTAGGGGTATAGTGGTAGTGGGATTGGATCCCTGAACCCCGTGTCACACGAGTACCAGCCCAGTCTCCAATTGTTGATTCTCCTAGTTACAAAAAAAAAAAAAAAAGATAACAAATCAACACACATTAATCATTTAAAATATATATATATATATAACCCATCCATACAAGTAAAATAATATATATAACGTTATAATAATTAAATTGAATAAAATATGTTTTCATGGTATCTTATTATTGTCTTGGGGCTGTAGGAATAGGAGGGATCCTTATGGATTCCAGAGGAAATATAGTATTAACCTTTACATGTGGGATAGGTAACACTACCAATAATGTGAGGAGTGTTCACTTTACTTAGGCATGGATGAAGCCGTCACATTTGGAATACAATCTATTGCCATTATTGGGAACTCCTTGCTTATTAATTTTCACACTAGGAAAAGAAAATATCTTGTAGACAAAATTGCTCACGGGATTCATAATCGTATCAATAGGCTTCTGCTTCAATTTCCTAAAGCTTGGATATTTCATATGCACCAGGAGAATAATCAACAAGAAGATAAACTTGAAAATGAAGCAACACTTCTTCCTTATGGGAGTATTAAAAAGAACAAGAGTCAAGTATTAATGTGTTGGATACCTTAAGGCACCATTCAAAGGTTATATGGGTTGTTTTAGTAACCCTCGTGTAGTTAATACTAACAGTCATCATGTAATAATTCAAGGTCCGGGTTAATGCACCTTATGCCACCTTGCAAGTTTTCCTTCATGGGAAGTGTGCCCACAAGGAAGTTTCTAGCCCCCTTGTGCCTTAGAGCTTCTTATCTAAGCTTTGTTGAGACAGAGAGGAAATATCATAGGTTGAAAGGGAGGAGCTTAGGTAGTGTTGGAAAAGTGGGGGTGTTGAGTGCTTGTTCTATGGATGAACAAGGTGCCATTCCCCTCGACCTGAGGGTGTGACTCTTTAATTCTTGCTCAGGAGAGTGTGCAAAGGATATTGTTAATATTTTTATGAAAATTGAGGCATTGGTTGATTGTTTATTACGTTTCATTCAACAACATGGGACAGTTCAACAGGAGATTATCTATAGTGGGGTTGGTCTCCTGCGGAACTGATATAAGGAAGAATATTTCCTGCAAGGTTGAGAAGTAGCTCGACTTTGGGGTATATTGGGAGATTTTCCACGTCTTACTCGTGGAGGAATACTTGCAACATTTGGTGTATTTGGACCGTTTTGTGAGGGTCCCTATGTTGAGGTTCACTTTATTTCTCCCAGTGTAGTTAGAAATGGACCTTGCAGATAAGCTACAAGAGCTATCTATAGAAATTAGGGACAATCGGGATGATATCAGGGATATCAAATCTAACCTATGCTAGATGAATTCCCAACTAAAAAGGGTTCTAGAAGCTATTACGTAGAACATTTCTCAAACAAATGGACCGGGCCTACGTCTAGATGAAGTGGAAGTAAATTTAAGAGGCAATGAAGTTTATCTTACGGGACTAGAATTTCGTCGAGACGAAGTAAAAGGCAATGTTAAAGCCTTCGAATTGAAACTAGAAGATTTAAAGGAACAAATGCAGAGAATAGGGACAACAATGAGAACTCTGTTTAGCAGCTTCCTTCTATACCTATCATTATCTCTAGTTAAGAGGAGCAAGCAATAGAAAAAGATAGTGAGGATGACCAAATCATGGTCAATGGCCATAGTGCTACTTAGTTCTTTCCTTCTCTATTTATATATGTATTTTTTTTGCCATTTAATACTCGGCCAATATGTTAAACTCTATAGTAGCTTAGTTGTTAATAGTCCTTTGTCAGTTGTTTTCAAATTTTGGTAAAAAATGTTTGGACAATTTATGGTTACTATTATAGAACATGTAGAAATAATCATAGACTTATGTACATACAACTCATATTCTAATGGAAAAGGTAATTAACTAACATTGTGTGATTATTGTCACTCTTATTGTATTTATCTTCATCTACCTAAGCTAATAGGTTATATGATGATTTGAAGTTGGAGTTACTTTACCAACTATGAGAGGATAAGGGTATTTTGTCCTACATTTTCCTTGATCATGTGTGTTTATTTATGTTAATTATTTGATATTTTTGTGTGACTATTTATGTTAATTGATTTGTTTTTTTTGTGAATATATATTTATAAAATATGGTTTTATAATATTTTTATATATCTTTCTAAGAAATGAGAAAAAATCATATTTTTTTATAATTAATTCAAAATTTAAAAATTAGTGGAAGTGATTCTTCTATATTTGATTAAAAATTAAATATGATCTTGATAAATATTCGGGTATTAAAATAATTGCGTCAAAACTTCAGTTATCATCCATATAAATGTTGTGAAGACAATAGTGATTTATGAAATAACACTAAGAACCATTCAAACAAGATTTATTAATCTTGTAGTAAACTTGCTTTTATTGTTGGAATCTAGTCTTACATAAAGTTAAAGTTTCCATTTTTTTAATAATTTAGGATTATTCAAAATTGGACAAAACCTCTAGGGGTATTGTTCCACTAGACACATAACTTGGATCATGGTACAACACTAATCATACTTGGAATTTTTTAGAGATAAGAGTCCTTTTTCCACCCTTTTGCTACAAGATTAACCTACTCCCTTCTTAAATGATAAAGTTATAATTTAGGTGTCTTCCTTCTTTATGGAAATTTGGAAATAGATGGACCTCATGTTTATCTTAGTACCATAAGAAACATGCAGTAAGTATGTAAATATCAAGAAACTCACACAAGAGATTTACCTTAATTTTACTTGCCCAATCCAATCAAGCCCACCACTCAAGAGGTACTTTACAGTAGAGTATACCAAGCATTTAAATAGGCTTCATCATAAATCACAATGAGGTTAGGAGATTATTGTAGAATTGAAATACATCATGAGTTTTGGAAAGATAAAAGAGACCACTTATGAAACAAATGAAAGGCGATTATATAAATAATCTATACAAAATGAGGAGGGCATAACCATGCTTTTTGTAATAGTAATTTCAAGTAAAATATGAAACCACGACTTTGTAAGATGTTACATATGAAGGCATGCCAAATTACATCTAAAAATCAACATGTCTTTCATCTAATCTATGTGATGTAACAATGTAAACTAGTGGGGGCATAGAACTGTTATAAATGGGGCCCATAATAGTGTAAGATATGGGTCATGCAAAGATCTTGTTGAGTGTAAGTCCATAATGTGAAATAATGTTGAAAAGGAGAGATAAATGTCCATGATCATTGATTGGATCTGGAACATTAACATCGCCAAGTAGGAAGCTCCATGATGTGATAATTACTTATATTAATAGAGCATTGGAAAAATTATTTGGTCAATCATCAATGATGGAAACTTTAATGTCAAATGCAAGGTATCCCACCCATAAATTAAAATAGGTACTGAGGTATGAGTACAAATTGATGAAATGTGAATGGAGGAGTTTAATTCATAGATTGAGAGGAACCATATAGTTAAGATTCAATGAGGAGAATCCATTATTATATGTGAGGTAAATGAACAATGCTGAAAATCATAACCAAGGTACTCATGCCTCTAAATCAATCCCCCATACCAAATATGGCATGATTGATAGGATCAAATCCATTAGAAAAAGATAAATAAGTATACCCTTTTTGTTGTATTACACTATCTAGATAAATTCATCACCTTGGTCCTTGAATCCCATTCACACCAATACCATCCATCTAACTTAGTTTTTGTGGTGATTCCTTGCGTCCTAATCACTCAAATCTAGTCTCCATTGTGTCTCCACTCTAACTTTGGTAGAGTCATCCTATTAGAGGTTTTGTTTGTTTCCCAGGTCAATGGCCTTCTATGCCCTATAAAGGACCTCATGTATCTCATATTAATCTCTGGCTTGTGTGAATGTACCAAGTCTAAGTCCTTATCATTTAGTAATTCTCTCCTTTAGGCTATTAGTGCCTATTTTAGTGTTATGTTTTTCAATTTGGCACAACTACTTGAAGCTAAAGTTGGAGTGATACGACATTTCAAAATAGTGGTAGGTTTATCTTCCATTTTAGTGTTGATTTTAATTTTTTCTTTAGCACCAACATCAGCTTCATTTTAGCACCAATTGCTTCTAAATTAAAATTTATGAAAATAAAAACCAAAAAATAGTTTTAAAATATCATAAAATGGTAAAGGAATGTTGGAATTTGAAATTATATCTCTTTCCAAAAGGGTGGATCTCTACTTAAGAAAATTTCCCACAAAATACTACCATTAAAGGTACGGATTTGAAGGGGAACTAGACTAACCTAGCACATTAAAATTTACAAAAATAGAAATCGAAAATGGTAAAAAATGAAAACAGAAATGGAATATGGTAAGAGAATGTTGGGATTTGAACCCAAATCACTTTCCAAAAGGAAAGAACTTTACTTGAGTGACATTCTCGATGTAAATCTAAATCGAAACTTGCCCAACCTATACATGCAAGCAAGTGAATAATGCAGATCTTAGATAAATATCAACATTTAATACAAAGTGAAAATGAAGTAATAAGATATAAGGATTCTAGGATTTTAACTCATATCTCCTTATAGGAATACAAGGGCCATCCTTAGGCCACATCCATGTGCTAGATTTATGCATTACACAAAAGCCCCAAAATGTAATTTTTCTTCTTCTTTCCCCCTTAAAATTGCAATAGGAAAACAACAATAAGCACTAACAAATTAACAAAAGATAAACAAATTAAAAGAGGAAGTAAAAGGAGAAGCCATTACCTTCCTCATGTAGTTTCCTCCATCAAATCCTAGCCACACCCAAACCTCCATGAATGAAGCCCTAAATCTTCAACAAAAAAGAATGATAAACATTACAAATGAATAAAGTAAAAGTATAGTAAAAAAGGAAGAAAGGAAGAAGGAGAAGGGAAGGGAAAATTCATTACCTTCATCATGGAGGTTGTTCCATGAAACCTCAATTTCCATACATGAAACCTAAAACCTACAACAAAGAAACATAATAAAAATTAGCAAATTGATCAAGGAAAGGAAAAGTAAAAGAGGAAGAAAGGAGGAGAAGGGAAGGGAGATCCCTTACCCTTGAGGTTTCTCCATGAAACTAAAACCTAAGCCTCCACGAAGATGAGACCCTAAGGGAGAAAGGAGAAAGCAAGAGAAGAGGAGAGAGAAAAAGAGGAAATGAGAAAAGAATGAAAGAGTAGGTTTTTAGGGTTTTTTATGAGGGGAAACAAGGTATTTTAATTAAAATAATAGAAATTCCCTCATACTCATGAGAATTGAGACAAGTGGATTATTTTTAGCCCTCAATTTCTTTTGAAAAGTTTCCCTCTCTTTTATTTAACTAGTTAGGAAAGTCGATGCTAAAAATGAAGCTAAACTTGCTGCTAAAAATGAAGCTAAGTCAGCAAAAAAGCTATTATTGGTGCAAAAGTCACGCTAATAATATCAATCATGTTAACACCAATTTTAACATTAACCAATGCAATATGCTATTTATAATAAATAAATAAAAACTAAAAAATCACTAAAAGAGTTAACTTCGAAACTAAAAAGACACTAATTAGAGGGTTTTGTTATAGTCAAGAACCATTATGACACAATCGTTTGGATGGTGTGAGTTGAGCTCAAGAACCAGCATGATCCTTAAAAACCCAGCATGATCCTTAAAAGGACAAGGGTGGGTGGCTCAATACAAATGCTCCAAACAAAGGTAACACTAATAGATGGGGTGATTCATAGAAAATAAATATGGTATTCACAGGAAGAGCTCGATTTATTTTCCCCTTTTTGGTTTGTTAGTGTTTTTATTGTGTTAGTTTATGTGTTTTATAGTTTTTGTTTTTATACAGAATAACAAATACGGATGAAACAATGAGGAGACCTGTGCCAAATAGGAAGATAGTTCCAAAAAAATGGACAGGGAACCTGATAGTGGATGGGTGTAAAAAATGTGGGAACCTAGGGTGTCGCATTAGGTGGTGAAGGATTGCATAAGAAAATCAAGGTGAAAATGTGCAAATAATTATTTAAGGTATATATCTTATGACATTATTATATAATTAAATTAAGTAAAATAAAATAGATTTTAAATATTAATTTATAATTTGATAGTTTGATGGATTTTAACCAAAGCATCAATTTAGGTTTTTGGTAAAGTAATTGTTACCTTTACAAGTTAAAAGTTTGATCATTTATTTTGGGTTTTACATAGGTAATAGCTTTCTTAAATATAGCTTTCTATAATATGATTTAAGTTTTTTTTTCATGTTTACATGAGGATTTTTTTTAATCTTATCTATGAAGATGGTATGAGGTAAAAAGAAGAAATGTAGAAAAAGATAAAATTGAATATTTAACTTGAGATCTTTTAAGTATATAGAGATTCGAATCTAAAAACTTCGGTTAACATGTGCATAATGCATTCTATATCCCAATGTTAAAAAAAAATGTCACGAATTTTTATATATACTAATTAATATTATACACATAAAATCATATTCATTATTAAAAAAATTAAAGACATTATTCATTAACAAAATTTGTTTCACACCTTTATAATTTACTTTTTTATCAATTTATAGCAATGGGTGGCATGATACCAAACATTATAATATAAAATATTTCGCACAGTATATATATATAAAAGAGTCTACAATTTTTTATTGGAAAATACTATTTATTAATGGTTAAAGTCACATTGATACAATCAAATATCAAATATTTCAATGGTCATATATTGAGTTACAAGTTGCTAGTAGTTTTCGATATCCTTTTTAGGATTCATATCAAATTCAATTATTAAGTCTAATTACTCATCAATAAGAACCTAAAAAAATGTCAAACAACATACTACAAGAGACAATTTCACCTCTAGACCCATCTTTAGAAAATAATACAAGCATCTAAAAGGGATATCCCTTCCAAATCATGCTCAATTAGTAACTTAACTTCTAATTCAATAACAACCCACTTTATAGTCCATTTTCTTCCATAGTGAGCTCCTAGGAAATGTGGTTGAATGAAATAGAATGAATCTTTGAGATAGACTATTTTACTAGTCTAACCTGAGCTTGTTGGTATATATCCACTATCTCTTTGTCGTTATTTATATATAGGATGATCACCCATGAATCTTTTAATACCGCCATCTGTTTTAATCCAATATTCCAAGAAATTTTGAGGAGGTTGCTCACCATCTTGATTTCTACGTTGTTGTTAGTGGCATGCCCAATCCACAAGATAAATGATAATTATTTTCCCATGAGCTTAAGAATCCATCCACTAGTGCCATTGGAATGTGGATTCCCTTGTGAGGATACATCAAAATATCCTTTGGGTATACTATGATCGATTTCTAGATGTGTTAAGGTGCGACGAAGCTTTAGCTTTTTTTTCTCTGGATTGACTTGTTGAATTTCAACCTATAGAAAATAGGATAGATGTTTGGTGTTTTGTTCCAGAATATACTCTCATTTCAAGATAACCATATCAACTTAATCACTCTAGATCCATATATTTGTCCTATTTTCTAGTTGTTGTCATGCAATGATAAAACGCCTCATTAAAATTGTTCCCAAACCAATAAACCTAGGATTTTCATAGGCTAAGGAAGATTACGCAAAATTCCTTTGTGAAATGGCATTGAACAAAAATATGCAGAGAGGATTCTTCTTGTTTCCAATAGAGTGGGAATTTACTAGGTCTCGTTCAGCCTCTTCTTCTCAACATATCCCATTTGGAGATTGCAACTTTCAATGTAAGCCAAGATTGTAGGATAGTCTTGGAGGGGGCCTATATCTTCCTTAACTTATTCCACAACTAGGTTTCATATAAATTTCTCCTTGGAAATTGCATCTAGTACTCCAACTTTACACTATATTTCACATTTGTCAAATTTTGAGCAGATACTAAATTGTCTTCCTCTCCTCTCTATTTGATCTCCACTTGGTTTGGTGAATTGATGAACAATTGGATGCATCTAAACCATGCACTCCAATATTTTGGGTAACTATTTATGATTACCAATGTTTATAGGTCTACTATTTCTTGACTAAGACAAAATTAGGTGCTAAAAAGGAAGATAATGTCGGAACTAGCAAGGAAGCTATTTTTGCTAAATTTAACGGTAATAATGCTGATGTTAGTGCCAAATTTATCACTGACTCATGAAACAATGTTAATTTAAAAAACAATACCATAAAAATCACTAAAAAGGTTAATAGACATTAAAAAGGAAGCCAAGAATGATCCTAGTCAGAATATTTTGTTGTAGTGTCGATAAGGTCCTTGTAGGACAAAAACATGTCAAACACTTCACTCTTAACTTTTAAGATTTAAATGCAAGTTTGTTTAGAGAAGTCGTCAATGAAAGTTAAGAAGTACCTGAACCCAGAGAAAGAAGCAAAATGTAGCGAACCACATAAATCACTAGGAAGAAATTGTAAGGGGGGGAAATATACCAAGAGGTGTGTTTGTTGAAACTGTCTTAATGATATTTGCTAAGAACATAATTGTAACAAGAAAAATATTTGCAAGAAATGAGAGGAATACCAAACACCATTTTTTATTACATAATGTTTCAACATGCAATAGTTGATATGATGAAATTATCGCTCATGCCAAAGCTTACTCAAGTCATCGCTATGAGTTGGGGTTGTAGGAGTGGGGGGATTCTTCTTGATCCTAGAGGAAATCAAGTCATTTCACTTTCTTGGGGCTTGGGAAAATCCACCAACAATCTAGTGGAAAGATATTCTCTATTCATGGGCTTGGATTATATTGTTTCTCTTGGAATTCAAGATGTTTTGGTCATTGGGGATTCTCTTTTGATCATCTCACAAGAAAGCAAATGCACCCCCCTGGACGACAGGATTGTTGGAGGCTGCAATCCCAAATCATATCTCTAATTAGGGGTATTATAGGAATCAATTTGGTGCATGTATGAAGAAATAGAAATCATGTAGCTGATTGGTTAGTTAAACATGCTACAACTCTTGGTAAAGGGGAGTTAATTAAAAAAGGGGTCAAACTCACATTTGGTGCCCCCCCTAAGTGTTTAAGTATGAGTTTGAAACTTTGGTTTATGACCCCCCTTCCTTGCATGATCACAACACATTGGAGGTACTCTAATTAAAGTTGGGCTTTAAAGGTGCATTCACTCCATTCATGGTAGAAGTCTCGAGAGACTACGCCATGATGGACATTACGTTTAGATATTTTTATGGCCGCCTACAAATATGGTATTTTTCTTGCTCTTCCTATCTGGTTCGACAACTGTAGGGGATTTCTCTATGTGAATGGGAGTTCTATCACCAATTCTTTTGGCCATTTCTTAGAGGTGTATGCTATCGGGTTGGTAGTTCATCTCTCCTATTTTTGGCCCTATCACTTTCATTCTCTTGTAAGTGTGGGGCTTGATTATGGTGTAGTTCGAGTTTTGAGTGTTTGTGGTAATGGATAATATGAAAGTTGAGGAGGTGGTCATGGCTAAGCTGACTGAATCGGTGGTTGGATTTAGAGACATGAAAGCTGATATATGAAATCTTTAGGCTGCCCTATATAGAACCAACTCTTAGTGGAATGCGTTCTCTCGAAATATCGCAAGGTAACCACACACATCTCCTTGCTTAATAATAGGTTTCATGATGTTGAAGATCATGCTCGTCTACAAAGTGCTCAACTAGAAAAATTAACAATTATCATGGATGTTCACCAAGATATGCTTGTTGGAAGTCAATCCAGGCTTACCAAGAATGTTGCTTCTGGGTTTGCTATAGAATATTTGGTTCACAAACTGAATGAAGCCATTGTGTAAATTTCGAGCTCTCCTGCTCCGTAGAAGGTATTTGGGAATGTGTAGGGTTCCTTGTGTGTTTCTATTAATATATGTTTTGTTTTTGTGTTTATGCTCTCGAATGATTTCAAAGGATTTATAGTAGAAAAATCCTCTTTGTAATACCTATAGAAATCACAAGGTTGTTAGTAAGAGCTAGAATGTTGAAAACAACTCCATGGGATTTTGAACTGGGTTATTATTGGGAAAATTTCCTAACTATTTGGATATTTTCAACAACTTTTTAATACAAATATACCCAATTTTGTTAAAAAAAATCATCGCTATGAGCAATAAAAATTGATAGAATATATGATAACCCAAAGTTATGCAACTTGGTAATATGATCAACAATTCCAGATGTGAGAACATGCTTATGTTGTTTTAAATCCGTGATTACAAATTGGTAAGGTGAAAACACTTAGTATTGTTTTACCTTCACTTGAATAAGTGATTTTATATGTTGGTAGGAGGTTGCAAGAAAGACTTGGAACACATAATAAATCATTAAAATGACGACCATTTAGCTAAATGTTTCCACACCCTACAACACCAAGTGATCTATCATCACCAACAAATAATTGTTTGATGTTATGTTCATTAAGAGCAAAAAAAATGGATTTATACTTAGCCATATGAAAATATGCTTCAAAATCAATAAGCCACTCATTAGAATAAGAAGTAGATGTTGCATTGAAGAAAAAATCATAACAAGAAAGTGCATGCCCATGATAATAAGAGTTAGGAAAAGAATAATCAAGATTGAAGTTGTGCTTCTTCATTTCTACTTCTAAGGCTCCCATCTTCTTGAAACATTTAGATTTTGGATGACCATGTGTTGACCAAAAAAGTTACAATGTCTCTCAGTCTTTTTATCTTTCAATTGAGTTCCTTTATCACCATTGGGAGTTGGTTGAGAGGTACCCTTGTTTTATTTTTGGTTGTGAGGGCATTGCTTCCTTGGATGCTTGGATTTATCCTTGTGTTCATCAACTAAGGCTTTGCTAGATGTATATGTAGTGTTGATAACTCCATGATACAACAACTTATCTTTCTCTAATCAAGGCATCACAAAAATATTCAAGAGTGGTTATTTTGTTACAAGCATCCCCTAGTGTTCCTCTCATGGAGTGAAAATTAGATACAAAAGTACAATAAGCACTACCAAGCTTAGCAATAATATCTTTTTTTTCTAGCCTACCTTCTACAAGTAGAAATCAACTGTTTAAACTTTAGTAGATAATTTTCAATGCAAGAGAAATCACTAGGATTTAAAGCAATTTATGTTTACCAAAAATAATTTTCGTTTTTTGCCAAGCTACATTTATTTGTCAACTCTTTGGAAGTGAATTCATAGATCACTATAGATAAACATTTTGATTAATCCATGTGCTTAGTCATCTTTACTATCTCATTTGGCTTTCTTTGGGGTATTAGTGGGGGGATTTCTTTTTCAAAGGTAACTCAATAAATTCCTTTACTTCATAGTAAATCCTCCATATAAGGTTCATATGAAAAATAGTTTGAACTAGAAAGAATGAGAACATTAAAACTAGCCATATTGCAATATGTAGGTAATATGGCTTCAAAAGTAGAAACTCTCTTTCTAGATGGAGGAAAGCTCTAAAAAGAAATTACACTGAAAACAAACTTTGGATGCTCTTTACAAAATAACTAAAGTGCATGGCCCACTTTTTGCACCTAGAGGTGCTTTTTACAACCCAAAATGGATGAGATTTGTCTCACACTCGACTCAAGCTTAAATTGGCTATATTGTAAAATACATTTATATAAATATACAACAAATTTGTTTTCCAATTTGCATCCCTCAAGTAAGACATACATATTAAGAATAACGATTTTACTTCATAATCAATGGATGAATGCAATTCTTGCCTATTTGTAGGATTTATGTGTATGAGGATGATTGTGATGGAAAATATATTGGATTATGTATTGTTAATTTAATAATAGAACAATAAGTTATATATTAGTTTTGTGATAATTACAAATTAATCAATAATTGAGTAAATTGTAAGCATTTTACTTCATATTTAATTAATGAATGCAACTTTTGCCTGGTTGTAGGATTTATGTGTTATACTTTACAACATGAAATAGTTGACACTTAGAGGATTAAATTTGGGTAAATAACTATTTTACTTCATAATCAATGAATCAATACAATTTTTGCTTATTTGTAGGATTTATGTGTTATTGTTTACTATTCCAAATTGGAAATAATAGAACAATAAGTTAGATATTAGTTGTGTGATAATTGCAAATTAATAATAATTGGATAAATTGCAAGTATTTTAAGAATGCAATTTTTGTCTATTTGTGGAATTTATGTGTTAGCATTTACAACATTTACAACATGATTCCAAATTGAAATATATAACTATTTCACTATTATATTTTGATTATTTAACGAGTCCTAAACTTGAGGAAATATTTGATTTGATCATTCTAGGTACTTGATAGACCCAGAGTTAAAGATTGATCTATTGGCAAGTACTTTATGAGACAAATATTTTCTAAAGCTTTACAGTCTTGCAAAACTTTAGATGCTGAACATTAGCGTGTGCACATTGTTATCTTTGAGAAATTGAGGGCACATTCATGTGTGACTTTGTTTTCTAGATGCTAATGTACAACATATGAAGTTTTACTGGACAAATTTATTGTTTTTTTTATATTAATAAACATGTAAAAAATTTCAATTTTATCAAATTACCTGCCTTTCATATCTTTTAAATAAATGTTCTTTTCCATAACCAATGTGGAGTCATGTTATAATCAACGTAAAATTATGAAAGACTAATTGTTTTGTAAAATTTTATTAATGGGTGTTTGTAGCTTTAATTAACTTTCTTTTGTGAATATATTAATGAACTTTTGTCCAATGTATTTTTGGAGGGATTTCGAATATTAAAAACAGATAATGGGTGTTTGCATGAGCTTTAATTAACTTTCTTTTGTGAATATATTAATGAACTTTTGTTTTGGAGGGATTTTGAATATTAAAAAAAATAGATAAGTCACAATCCTAACTAAAGACATGTTTTTATTATTAAAATAATTACCAAAACAATAAATTAAACAGTTTCAGCATATATGAAGTTCACATTGACCATCACCACAATTGCTTACATTGACCATCACCACAATTGCTGTAACTAAAGTAGACTCCCGATCGCAATATTAATAGTAAGCTATATTTTCTTTTGGAAAAAAAAAATAGAACTCCCGAATCTGTTCTACAACCAGGCCACACACATTCAACCACACAATAATCAAACTCAATATTTGAATAATATATTTCTTGCATAGCTGTATCTGGTAAGCAATTTATTACCTGACACAGTATACATGACATCTTGCTGTAAGTTTTTCAAAGTTTGAGCAAAAATGGTTTCCAAATGAAAATATTGTTATTTTAATACTTACATACGATGAGAGATAATTCTGGACTCTTGTACCAAAAGATATAAAACAATCAAAATTATTCAATGCAACAGCCACAGAAAACATGTGCAGTAATGCATGACACGTCTTTGTATTCTCCGAAAACCATGCTTTCATACTAAAATGATTATTTACGAAAATAACTAATAATTAGTCATAATTAATAATCTGCAGATGCTTTCCACAAGTGCGGTAATTTTAAGATCCACGTCTCCATTTTTAATTATCCAACCACGAGGAAACATATTCTGAGGAGGAGAAACCTTGACGTGGCGCAATGGTTGTCTTTGAATGAATGCTACTAGATATTTCCAAATGGTCTGCACGCCATTATATATCACAGCAAATAGCCTCGCAATCCATCAATAGCAGCTGTTCTATTCTCTTAATTAATTAGTCCATCTCCTCATTCTCTCGTTGCTACCGAGTTCATATAATTAGGGTTTGTTCTCATACTTACTATTCATTATTAAATTGCAATGGCTGCTGTGAATGCATCATTAATGGCGATGAAGGGAACATCCCTCCTACAATGGAAGCCAGCGGAGAGGTCAACAGCGTTCAGTGAAATTAAGAATATCGTCGTGCCAGCCTCCAGGGGCCTTCGAGTCAAGTGCATGGCAGAGGTGATTATATGTAATTTGCTGCTTGAATACAAATCTTTTCATTAACATTATTTACCCAGTATTGTTGTTGTTAGAACTGTACATACATTAATTATATTATTTGCTGAACTGCATGTCCATATGTTATGGTACTGAGAGAACCCATGTTCTTCAACTGAATTTGCAGGCAGATCCCCAACGAAAGGACTCTTCCACGCCCTCCACTCAGTCAGCAACCCCGATATCTCCTCCTCCTCCTCCATCCCCCAAAAAGGTAAACGAGTCATTGCTGATTTTATATACAGTAGGCGAATAAGTTTCATATGGTCATCGCTGAAATAAAATCTCTGCCTTAACACAGATTAGCACCAAGTTTGGGGACGTTTTTGCTTTCGGTGGGCCAGCGCCAGAGACCATAAATGGGAGACTGGCCATGCTCGGATTTGTCTCAGCGCTGGGGGTGGAGATTGCTAGCGGGAAGGACCTGTTCTCTCAGCTGGGCAGCGGAGGAGTTCCATTGTTTCTTGGAAGCGCGGTTCTGCTGTCGGTTGCTTCGGTGATACCCATGTTCAAGGGAGTCTCTACAGAGAGCAAATCACAAGCAATAATGTCTTCTCGTGCAGAGATGTGGAATGGGCGTTTTGCCATGCTTGGCCTCATTGCGTTGGCCTTCACTGAATTCCTCAAGGGAGGTCCTCTCATCTCATGATATACCTCCCCCTCAGTATGATGTAATGATACCCTAATTGTATTTACTCTGCTTTATCATATGATGTAAGAGCTAAACATTACTTACCAACAAAATTTTTGGCGAAGGATATCGTGTTTGAGACTTATGTTCATAATCTATGTCACTTTTGACACGAATGTTTAACATGAAAAATATACGGTTGTTTACGTCTTTCGTATGCAGGTGTTGAAGCATTATTACATTAGCATAAATTGTCTTAATAAAACTTCTAAGCGACTAGGAGGATAAATATGAGTATCATGCACTTTGTTCGTCCATATATCTCCAGCAAACATCAATATCATACTCGAGGAAACCTGTAAGAAAGTACCCTTCCATCGAAGAAAGAGAATTATTCGCCACTGTAATTATTCAACATTGTCTAGGATGGCTACCCAATGTTTATGGAGCTTTATAAGGGCTAACTAAAACGTCCCAATTCTCGGAACATTGTCCAGGATGGCTACCCAATGTTTATGGAGCTGTATAAGGGTTAATTAAAACGTCTCAATTCTAGGGAATCTGGTAGTAATTTTTTTTACCAAAATCGTAATTTGGATTGTTTAGATTACAATTTGGAGTGTTCAGATTGAAATTTAAGCAATAGAAATTTTAAAATTGAATAATAAATTTAGAACAGACAATACCAAATACTAAAATTATAAAAATATGAAAATAACAATTTCTAACAAAAAATTTTAACAAATTTTGGAACCAAAATCACCCAAAAATTTTAAAATTGAGTAATAAATTTAGAACAGACAATACCAAATACTAAAATTATAAAAATATGAAAATAACAATTTCTAACAAAAATTTTAACGAATTTTGGAACCAAAATCACCCAAAAATGGAGCGTTTTGGTTGTCTCTTATTCTACGCGAATGTTTATTGCCCTCTTAGATGGACACTATTCAATGTGTACGTTCAAATCATTTCCTTCCCACCATAACAACAAACCTAAGTGGAACTACATCCAATTTCAAGTAGTAGTGATGTTGTATATGATGCTTGTCTTTATCAAAACCAAAGCTTGATGTTGCTGCGAGCCTGCGACGAACCTACTTTACAGCTGCTGATAGAGTCGGTCCAAATCAGAATCCTTGAAGTCCGTGAAAACAAAAGTGTAAGGTTGATGCGAACCTCCTCTTTAACACCTACCTCATGTCGTGTTTGAAAACAGACAAAATTATTAATTTAGATTTGTTTTCACCTTTAATTATTGGTTTGGATCTAGTTAACCCTTTAAATGGATATAATAATCGTTGATGTCGAATTTTTTCATCATATAAGATGAAATTAGGTATAAGTGCATTGAGGAAGAGCCATTGGGCATTAATCATAGTTGAGGGGAGACAAGTGTCTTATGATATTGTTGATTTTTTTAGAAACATATGAGGTTTTTCTATGGGTTCTTTTGCATGTTTAAGTGCAATATAGCCCATATGATTAGGTTGTGTGTACTTAAAATGAGGCATAAACATGGTTGGGAAGAAACAATGACTTTAAGCTTTAGTTGAATTTTTTTGAGCTTAAGTAAACAATGAACGAAACCTAGAAAACATGACATAGAGTTTTCCTAAAATATTTAGCATCTTAGTTTAATATGGGTATCATTTCAAATTCTTGGTTATTATGGATGGTTTTTAGTCATTGATCATAGTTGAGGGAGGGAAGCAAGAGCCTCTAGAGCTAAGATTTTCTCCTCAGGATCCAACCCCATGCATGAGTCCTAAAACAAACACATATAACCTTTGTATGGTGCTATTCACCTCCAAGTGGGATATGGTTGTTGTTACTAGGTAGGTTATGAATCGAGAATGGGTCTCACGATCTAACTAAGGTCAAGGGAGGACAACAAGGGTCTTGTTCCTTAAATGAAGCTTCTCAAGCTATATAATGCCATGAAGGCATTACCAAAGCACCACATGAGACCTTTATAGGGTATCTATGGCCTATTAGAGGGCATGGGTGTCATGATTAAACCAAAATAAATGCACTAACTAGGAATATGTCTCAATCCCACACTAAGAATGTTCTTGGGGGCATTGTTGGGGTTCATCAACATTAGAGTGGAATACAAACAACATGATTAGGTTCTATCCAATGGAAATGGTTCTCAAGGCCTAAACATGGTCGATAGAAGGGGGACTAGGGAACATGGGGATTAAAACCTAAATGAAACTTCTAGAGCTCAAGTGCCATGGTTAGGGGAGGAAAACATTTGGGTCATAGGCCCTAAATGTTGCCTTTTGGGTGGAGGTGCATTTGACCGCGCAGTGGTCAATCCCCTCCATCTAGTAATCTGCGTTTGGTTTTTTTGGCTATTTTGGGGAATTTTCTAAAAGAATGTAATTTAATCCCGGTGAAGGGATTGGGATCTATTTTATAATCCCGGTTAATGGATTAGGGTATTGGACGCTGTGGAATATATATATTGTATTGTGAGTGATTCATAATGATAATGAAAAATAAGAGGTGTGGCTCTAAGTTTTGTTGGTTTTCCCGGTTAAGGGTTTCCAGGGTAAATCTCTGTGTATTATGTGTGAATGATGTGGTGTAATCTCTATTTTGACTAAAAGAATCTGTATGCTTTGCATCTCTAAAACAAGTTTAAAACTTAGATGTGATATTATAGCTCGATTATTGGCTTCAAGGGGATACCTTTGTTGCTGATGGTTCGACGTAGTTGATAGATCTTGGATCTTTGATAAACTTGGGTTACATGGGAGCTTTGCGGTGTTGATTTGTGCATTAAAAGAGAATAGTGAGAAATTCGAGAATCGCTATCGAGAAATTTAACAGCCAGAACTTTGAGCTATGGAAGCTCAAAATGGAGGATCTTCTTATATATTGGGAACAATGGATTGTTGTGGATCTGGGTACACAACCCACTGGAACATCGAAAGAAGATTGGGAGAAATTATATAGAAGAGCGAGGAGTAAAATCCGACTGTGCTTATCAGACTCTGTGTTGTTGAACGTATTTGGAGAAGATAGTGCAGTAAAGCCTTGGATGAAGCTAGGGAGTTTGTATCAATCAAAATCCCTAGTAAACAAGTTGTTTTTGCAAAAGAAACTATATCACCTCAGAATGGATGAAAATGACATAGTGTCAGAGCATCTAAATGTCTACAATACTCTAGTAAGTCAAATAACCTTTGTTGGCATTAAAATGGATGAAGAAGATAAATGTATTGCATTATTGTGTTCTTTGTTAGATTCCTAGGATAACCTAATAGTGGCAATATGTAGTGCTAATCAAGCAACCTTAAAATTTGATGAAATAGTATCATCCATGTTGTCAGAAGAGATGAGGTCGAAAGCCATGGATAATCATAACATGGATGCCTTATTTGTGAGAGGTCGCCCCGAGGAGAGAAATAAAAATATGGGATCTGGGGGGGGATATAAATCTAACGGTAAGTCTAAATCCCTAAGAAAATTTATAAGGAAGTGTTGGAAATGTGGTAAAGTTGGGCACTATAAAAAGGATTGCAGATATAAGAATGTTGAGAAAGAAAAGGGATCTGAGGATACCCTTTCCACAGAGGCGAAGAAATATTTATAAGAACGATGGGAGGTGTACCTAGCTTCCACAAGTGATCGTTCAGATCGTGATACATAGATGATTGAATCTGGTGTGTCGTGTCATATGACCCCTCATAAGGAGTGGTTTTGTGAATACAAAAAGTATGATGGAGGAGATGTGTTATTAGGAGATGATTCACCAGCCAATATCATTGGATGTGGAAGATTTAAGTTGAAGCTCGAGAATGGAAGGATTAGAACTATCCCTAGAGTACTACACATTCCAAATATAGCGAGAAACTTGATATCTATTAGAAAGATGGATGCTGCAGGTGTACAGACTATATGTGGAAATGGAAAATGCAAAATGGTTCGAGGATCAATGGTTTTAATGAGGGGAGTTCGGAGAGGAACTTTGTATAGACTATTGGGAAGCAACATCATCAATGAATGTAACCATTGTGGTGTGCCTGAGGGAGGAGATAAAGCAGACAAAACCCTGACTGTGTTAGGTGGAAAGACAATGCTATGGCATCAAAGATTGGGGCATATCGGTGAAAAGGGACTCTGAGCATTGCAAAGTAAAGGTATGGTTGAAGGTATGTCTGATTCCACTCTAGATTTTGAATTCTGTGAACATTGTGTATATGGAAAACAAAATCGAGTAATATTTGCATCTAGCGCAAAGGGAATTTTAGAGTTAATACACAGTGATGTGTTTGGACCTATTCCTTTTCCATCATTTGGTAAATCTGTGTATTATGTTTCAGTTATAGATGATTTCTCAAGGAACAAATGGATTTATTTCCTTCGAAAGAAATCTGAAGTATTTGCTAAGTTTAAATAATATAAGGCTCTTATAGAGAATCAAATAGAAAAGAAAATAAAGGTATTGAAGACAGATAATGGTGGGGAGTTCTGTGGGAATGAATTTGAGGAATTATGTAAGAAGTGCGGTTAGCAATGTAGAAGACTACTCCATACACACCTCAGCAGAATGGATTTGCAGAAAGGATAAATAGGACGCTAATGGAAAAGGAAAGGAGCATGCTCAACAGTGTTGGGATAGGACAAGAATTTTAGGTAGAGGCAGTAGATACTGCATGTTACTTGGTAAATCGATAACCCACAATAGCTTTGGTTGACAGAACTCCACATGGGGTATGGAATGGAAAGAAACCCTCTATCAAACATTTGGAAGTTTTTGGTTGTGATGCTTATGTACACTTTCCAAAGGAGAAAAGGAGTAAGTTGGATAATAAAGCTGAAAAATGTATCTTTATCGATTATAAAGATGGTCCGAAAGATTATAATCTTTGGAATCATGTAACTAAGAAGACTGTTTACAGTTGAGATGTTGTCTTTAGAGAGATCAAATAAGTTCCTAGACAGGAAGTGACTCCAATGGAAAATGGACTATAGAAAATAGAGGTTGAGTTAGAATATGAAGAATTTGGCTCAACAAGAGAAGCTAAATCAGAAGAAGAAGAACCTCATACACTAGTTTTGAGGAGATCATCTCGTGAAAAAAGGAAACTAGAAAGGTATTCCCCTACTAATTTTCGATCTAATTTTGCTTTATCTATTACTGATGATGCTCCTATAAATGTGAAGGAAGTTATTGATTCAGAGGATAGTGATCTCTGGAAAAAGGCCATGGCTGAAGAATTGGATTCCTTGGATAAAAATGAAGCTTGAGATCTAGTTCATTTACCAACTAGAAGAAACATCATTAGTAGCAAATGGTTGTTAAAAAAGAAGTTGAATGAAAAAGGTAAAGTGGAGAAGTACAAAGCCCGCCTGGTAGCAAAGGGATACTCAGGTAGAGGGAATTGATTTTCGTGAAATATTTTCTCCTCTTGCAAAATTAACTTGTATTATATTCCTTCTTGCTATTGTTACTGCTTTTGATCTTGAAGTAGAGCAAATGGATGTGAAGACAACATTCCTACATGGGGACCTAGAAGAAGAAATCTACATGAAGCAATCCGGGGACCTGGAAGAATAAATTTACACGGGGATGTGTTTAACTATGCAGTGGTCAATCCCCTCCATCTAGTAATCCACGTTTGGTTGTTTTGGGCTATTTTGAGGAATTTTCTAAAAATATGTAATTTAATCCCGGTTAAGGGATTGGGGTCTATTTTCTAATCCGGGTTAACAGATTAGAGTATTGTATATTGCAGAATACCTATATTGTATTGTGAGTGATTCATAATGATAATGAAAAATAAGACATGTGGCTCTATGTTTTGTTGGTTTTCCTAGTTAAGGGTTTCTAGGGTAAATCTTTGTGTATTATGTGTGAATGTTGTGGTATAATCTCTATTTTGCTTAAAAGAATTTGTATGCTTTGATTCTCTAAAACAAGTTTAGAACTTACAGTAATGTGAGTAAGGAATTGTCATTATATCATTGTATTTGGAGCTTTGGTCTTGGAGGTTTCCCCCTTGAAGAGGCAAGTGAAAATAGCTATCTATTTTATCTCTTATTCTTGCATTTTTCTATATTGTCTCTGAATTCATGGGTTTAAGTATATTACAAGTGGTATTAGAGCTCTTTCTTGGGTCACAAGGGAAGGCTTTTTAAAATCTTTGGTTTGGTTCTTTCAAACAAGCCATATTGGCATTTTTTCTCCAATTTTTTTTCTGTGAAGTTTCAAGATCTGAAATTTTCAAGGTACATCAATGACATGAAAGAAAATTGTGTCAAAATTTCAACTTTTGGGTCACTACAATTTCACAGATACACTCTTTATAAGTTTAGGGTTCACTAATCTAGAATGCTCTTGTAAATGAGTCATATTTGCATTTTCGCTCCAATTTTTTCTTTTAAGTTTCAAGATTTAAAATTTTCAGGTTATAGAGAGGAAGTATAGAAGTAACATGTCAAAATTTCAACTTTTGGGTTGCTACACTTTCGAAGATACACCTTGTGTAAGTTAGGAATTTTAGCCTTAAACATTTATTATGCGTAAAATTGTTATATATGAAGTTTTAAAAGTCCAAATTGAGCACCACCAGTTGTATTGGGAAGAAGACATACCAAAATAATTTTGGTAAAATATTCATATTCAAAACTGAAAAAATCGAAGGGTGGTACGTTGTACAATTTTGTTCTTCTAAGAAGGCCCAAATCAACAAGTTTTGGAAAAATTACCCTAATTTTTTCTTGTCACATCAAAATTTAGTGAACCCTATGGAGTTGTAGAGTAAACATTAAGGTACTACAAAACAAAATTTCAAACTCAAAGGTGCATAAATTTCAAAGTTACCAAAACTTCAAGGTGAGCTTGCAAAACCATCTCCAAATTAGGGTTTTATAAGGAGTTCTGCTTATTTCAAACAACTTAGCTTGGAAAGTAAGCTTGAAATATTGTTGTCATTGATGTCAAAGGAAAGGGGAGACTACATATGTCCAAGAAAAAGATGGATATTTTTGAAGATATTGATGTGCCCCAACTTCAAATATAGGTGATGATGATGCCCAAGTGAAGATATTTATGTACACCCCACTTTCCCACTTGCAGGGGCAAGCAAAGCAAAGAAATATGAAGAAACCACACAATGGGACCGCCTTGTGGGAAAATGAGTGTTGGCACGGGGTTAGACCTCATGAAGTGCGGAAGCCGGCAGCGGCAAGAAGGACCATCCCTGGAAGAAAGGACCATTCGCAGAGAACAAGGAGCCAATGAAAGAGCAAGAATAGTTTAGTTAGTTAGAATGGGTCATTTGGACCATTTTGTAACCGCCTTAGTTAGATATAAATAGAACTATGATTATAATCCTAAGGGCATTAGTTGATCCATCAATGAACAAATGAATTGTGTAATGTTTTGCTTTGCTTTCGGCAAGTTTTGTATGGATCCATGATAATTTGTTTGGAACTGTCCCTGCGAAGGTTGTACCGTAGGTTTTTGATGAGTTAATGCATGAAGATGTTCGGCTATGTCCCTATTTATGTTGAATGATGATGTCTCTTTCTTGTGTTTCTGTTTATGTTGAATGATGATGTCTCTTTCTTGTGTTTCTATTTATCTTAAATGATGAATGCAACCGAGATAATGTGTTATGCTTAAGTTTTGTTGCTACGTAATTTCTGTTGATGCGACTGCGAGTTATATAATGTTGGTGCGAATCTTAACTACACATTAATAATGGGAATGACAAATGTATGAATTTTTAAGAATGTTGCAGAGATAATTCTCTGGTTTCTGTAGCGATAGAGTGAGAATAGATGCATGTCCTCCCCCCACTGCGGAAACTTGGTTCCTGTATCCCCCTTAATCATCTCGGGTGAGACTTCACTTGCTCCGCGAGTGTTGCTGGAACGGATAAAACCTTTCTGGGTCGATGCTTAAGGGTGTTTGGTTGGTATTTGTTGACAGTAGTGCAAAGTGAACCCCTGTCGTCAGAACTGTGTCAACAAATGGTTTTGTTGCCACGACCTTGAAGAAGAAAGAAGAGGACATGCTGTGGCATCCAACGAACCGGAGATTCAGGATTGGTTTGACAAAAATATAGAATAATTTGTGGAAGGAGAAAGGTGGAACCCTGGGAAGACAACGAACATTTGGTTGCAAATGCATATTTATTCTGATATCCAAGAGGTATTTTCTGCAAATTTCTAGTATTACTGCATGAGTGGCTAGCGTAGTTGACATTTCAGAATAAAATTTTCGAGGGAGGTGAACCTCACCATTGGACTCCATAACTGATCCAACAGTTAAAATGAGTCAACAATACGGTATCAAGGGCTGTCGACTTCTGGGTAGACAGTATCCTAGAGGGATACATAACAAATTTGTTTGTTGACACAATCAAATCATACAACGATGCATAAAGAAAAATTTTCAAAGGACCTAGAGGGAGATTTCTATTATTGTTGAAGTTGGGGATTGAGATGCTCATCTGTGAAAAGGGTATAATGAAGATGAACTCCAACGAGTAGAGATTGGTGTGCGGAGGTTGTGGGTACCACATGAATGTGAGTCTGATAGAAAGATGCAGAGTAGATGGACATGAGCGACAACGGATTTCTAAGTTGTGGTACCTTGAGAAGTGGGGCAATATTCCAGCGACCAGAGAAGAAGAGGAGGACTGAGAGAGAGTTTCCTAAGGAAATCGGAATGGAAAACTGTGAAACATGACCACACAGGATGAAGTGACCTTATTGCGACAAAGGAGGTGACCAAGATACCCCAGAAGTCGAAGAGGGATAGACCCAAAGCTACAATGTACCTTCAACTCCGTGCACTACTCAGAACTTTGTAGGAAGAAATACAAGTTACTCGTAGGGCTTCCCTTCATGTCAAAACAACGGTAAGAGTAGCAGATTAGTAAATAATAACAGCAGGAGTGCAAGAATGGCAGGTGACGACGTAAAAATGCCAATTTTCTAGGGTAAGGGGACTGAGGATGCCGAACAGTATTGGTTTTTGTGTGAAGCAGTTCCAGGACAAACATATCAAAAAGAGACAATTGGTGACGACCTTCATGGACCGTGCACTAGACTGGTTCATGAAATTTACCAAGGTACCGATAGGAACTCTAGATAAAACACTGGAGCATATCAGGGCGTGATTGATTGATGAATTTAGAAAACCGAACTCTGAGTCGTAGTACATCATAGAGATGTAGGAAATAAAGCAGTTTCCAAATGAATCAGTGTGGGAATTCGAACAACGATATAAAACGCTAATGGAAAAGGTAAGTTTTGGGATGAGAAACATGTAACATAAAGAGTGGTTCATCGTAGGATTGGTGCAACACATTCATGGGTCATTGATGTAACAGAAGGTAGCAACTCAAGCAGAAGCACTAGAAATTGCAATGAAGTTGGAGGCTTCACCGATTGACAAAACAGGTGTAGCCATGGATTGGATACAAGCACAGTTGGAAAACTTGATGATCCAGCTACAATATATTAAGAAGGGGAAAGAAATCTATGAAGGACATATGGTGCAGTAGATGCAAAATAGAAGGACATCATAAGGATCAGTGCCCAGAATTCTGAGAGTATTTACAATCGGGTGCACCAAATCCTCTCAGTCAGGGAGGACTACCTTGGTGTCATGTATGTCAGACGAGAGGATATCGACCAGAAGAATGCATGTACTTACAAAATATGGCATCAAATCCAGGTAATTTGTATTGCAAATTTTTTCAATGGGTTGGCCATGAAGAAAAAGATTTCAGAGCGTACGACCTACTCCAAGAATGGACTGCAGATACATTTTTCATGAAGAGAGAGGAGCAACTGCTGGTACAGCAGTAACAATAGTACAATCAACAGCAGCCTCACTATTATCTGCAACCGCAGTATGATCAGTCACAATATGGTCAACAGCAATATCAACAACTGCAGTACAGCCAATCGCAATATCAACAACTGCAGTATGGTCAACCGTAGTACTCTCCATATGGGCCACTGCGAGGAGGCTTTAGAGGGGGGTTCCGCGGAGGTCAAGGTACTGGTCCTGGCCGAGGAGGATCTTTCGGACGAGGTCGAGGGCCAATCATATGTTACAATTGCGGTCAGCAGGGGCACTACCAGAGGGATTTCCTGAATCCATCCCCACAATTCACTTACTGCAGCGCCACGGACCAAAGTGTTGAGGACTCTCCTTAGCTTATCACGAAGTAGTAAACAAAGAACCTACCCCCACCTCTGCCAAATCAAAATCAAAACTAGAATCCACCACTAGTGGTACAAAAGATATCAGGAGAGGTCAGGAATCGAACTACGACTGTGGGAGTAGTGACCAGAGGAAGAGTTGTGACAAGGGAAGACAGGCCACATTCGAGCGCCCGACCGACAACAAGAAAACAAGTCACATTTGATGTGGAGGAAGAAAGGGATATTTTATTGAAACCACATGAGTCCATGAGAGAGATGAGGAAGCCACCTCTTCACCAGAAAGAATTCACTTATGACATGCCATCAATATTCGACATGACGAATTCACATAAAAATACTAATACCATAAGAGCCTTCCTAGAGAGCTTCCTGGAGATGGCAAAGGATTAGAACGCATTGGCAGAGATGTCCAGTTTGTTGCATCGAAAGGAGGGTGCACGACAGGATCGGACAGTCAATCGAATGATACCATCCTTCAGAGTCACATTGATATTTTAGAAGAGGGATCATCTTGGATCTAACCCAAGCAATGTTGGTCAAGGAAGAAGAACTGCAAAAATCCACTCTAGAAGTCACAATAGAAAGAGGACTCCAAGTCCAAGAAATGGCTCTTTGAGCATGGAAGCACATAAGGTATCTTTGTCAAGGTCTTCTTCTAGTAGGTCATGTGATTCTCAAGTTTCTCAAAGTATCCTAAAGAATAATTTCAACATATTTGAAAGAAAAATGAATTTTAAAAGGATCCCGCAAGGAGAATTTGGAAAGGCAAGGCCACCCACATTTGATGGAGAAAAAAAGATAGATCAAGAAGTAGAGGCATGGCTTCTTGGAATGAACAAATATTTTAGATTTAGGACTACTCAGGAAATGAAAAGGACATAATTTCTATTTACAACCTTAATGGTCGAGCTTCAATTTAGTGGGAACATCTCATGCAAGTAAAAGCAATCAAGGAGAGAAGGATTAGATGGGAGCGATTTAAAAATTATTGCAAGGAAAAATACTTATCTGCCAGGTATTATGATAACAAGAGGAAGGAGTTCAATGAACTAAAATTGGGATAGAAGTCCATGGAAGAACATGTACATAAGTTTTTTGAATTGTTGAGGTATGTAGCTTACATCAAAGATGAAAGGGTAAAAATTCAAAGTTTCCTTGGAAGTCTGCCCCAAAATTACAGAGACAAGGTTGAGTTTGTCAGTCCACCAACTCTTAATGAAGCCATCAAAATGGAAATGCATTGCTATGAGAAAAGAAAAATAAAATCAGAATTTCATCCAGAATGGAAAGGAAATCCAAAAGGAATATTTGACCAAAGGAGAAGTGGATTCAAGCCTCCACCATTTAGAAATCAGCCAAGAAATTTCCAACAAGGTCAGTAAGCACGAAGTGTAATTAAGTCAATAGTAGCAGCAAAAAAGTACCGAAAGGACCACTTCAGTGCCGGGGATGTGGAGAAAACCACATGCTTAGATATTCTACACATCAAATAGAGAACGCTTGAGGCTTGCATCACTTAGAAGAAGCAGTTACATTGGAGGATATGGCAAGGGAAACTCCCCAAATTTATATAGCATTGGATGACCATCAGGAAAACCATCAATCAATAGTAATAGAATTTGAAGGTAAGTGTTAGTCCTAGAGACGTTCTAAGGCTGTCTTTAGAACTGTGCCTAGGCATCAATAATATCCAAGACATCAAGATAATTTTAGCAGGTAGATAGGTGCCCAGTTTAAGGCTCAATTGCTCATAAAATGAAAGTGGTCAAAATTAGTACTAACATTGGCTCCAATGGGGACAACAAATCCTTGTGATCTGTTGAGAACAACAGTTCCAGTGCCTTCATCTGCAGCAACTTTAAATTTTGGCCTCATTGACATTCAAACTGTGCCTTTTTATCAAAACTTTTATGCTTTTGACTGTGAAGAAATTTGAGCTTCTGAATTTACAACAAACTGAAAATGGAAACCCTCTTGAATACTTTAGACATGCTTCTACAGGATATTCTAAACATGGAAAACATAAGAAACAAGGAGAAAAATGATCATTAGAATCCTTCTTTGCAAGATATGCTAGATCTTCTTTATTATTTTCTTTCTTACTTGAGGCAACTGGTATATCCGTTGAACCTGAGTATGATCCCCAGTGGAATCGCCATAATGTGGAGTCTCCAAGGTGAATTGCTTGAACAGCTTGTGCCTAACTCTTGTTCACCTTCAAGAGCCAGATCTTTAACCTTTGTCGTTCTACTGAGGGAAACCTTCTTTCACTTTCGCGTCCCTGGCAACAACGCCAAAAAAGATGTCAGTCCCAGAGACATTCTAAGGTTGTCTTTAGAACTGTGCCTGGGCATCAATAATATCTTCTGAATTTTTCGCTGAAATTGAAACACAGCTGACAGAAAATAATGTAGAATTTACAAGGAATTAATATGGAATTTGGTTGGCAACGGTTACTAGTAGAGTTGGGGATGAGATATGCAAACTTTCAGCTCATAGGCCTTTCCATTGGGCATGGAGTCATAAAGAAAAGCTTTAAAAACTAAATTGGACATAATATCAATTTGCAAAGGAATTTCATTGAATGAAACAGTGAACCAGCTTTAAATGAGGATGGATTTAGAAGGTGAAAATGAGAAGACTAAAGGAGAGTCTCTTGGACAAATTCCTAAAAGTCTAAGGGTAACAAGGAGAAGACTAAAAGGAGTGCATCTTGTACAAATTCCTGAAATTCTAAAGGTGACAAAAAGAAGACTAAAAGGAGTGCCTCTTGGACAAATTCCTAAAAATCTTGAAAGTTTTGATGAAAGAATAAACGTGCTGAGCCTCAATCATTTCAGAGTAGTCAGCAGCTTCTAACATGCTGCAAAATCTCCATGAATCAACTTGTCAACAAACACAATGCATATATAATTAAGCCAAAAGCCAACCAAGATTGCAGTCCCTACCCAACACAGATGCATATGTATCATTTAACAAAATATCCAAAACTCTGAATAATTGATAAACTGTTGCTCAAATATTTTATTTCAAGAAAGATCAGCAGATAGGAAAACATTGTGGAAATACAAGAAAAACACAAGCTGCTACATCCAATGATCTTAATCTCTGCAAAAAACACTACATCTGCTCCTCTATCAGGATCATGAATCTAATGATAGGTTTCTCATCACTGAAAATAATTACAATATGACCTTCTAGCCATGGCTGGCTCAACCCTCCCCTTCCTCAGAAACTTTTATTCCCATTGAATTCGAATTGTCCTTGCTTAAATAGACAAAGAAGAGTTTGTAACATAAAAATGGATCAAATAGTTGCTTGTAACAGAAAACGGTTCTGGAAAAATCCGTCCCGAAAGGTCCTAATTATTGCACAATATATGTATTTGTTTTGAAAACGGGGCATACTAGTAGGAAAATGGGACCATGCGTGAAGTGGGTTTTTAACCGTTTGAGCTGATTTCGCACAGTTTGCCCAGACAGCTCGCGAAAAAACGTGTCTTCTACAGGTGCACGATTTTACAAAACGCTTTTTATGGGTTGGCGGTTTTAGGGCCCTCAAGAAGTTGTTTGGGAAAACGACTTGAAGGCCCCTGAATAACTTTTTGTCTTACATGTGTCCACAGTGGTTTCAAATCAGGCCCATGTGCCTTTGGTTATTTTTCATGCGACTTTCCAAGGCTGAATTGATGAGAGCCATTGATCTAGGATGCTCATGATTTGTCTTTTTCCAAAAATATTATAATAATATTATATAAAAGACAAAACTACCATATGTATTAAAACATATTTTATCAGCTAGTGGTTTTAGGGCCATAGAAAAAGCGGTTTCCAATTACCACTTTTGGGACCCTGAATCAACGAGAGCCTGCCATGTGTCCAAAGTGGTTTTGAATTCAGGCCCATTTGCCTTTGATTATCCTTCATGCAACTTTGAAAGCCTGAATTGATGAGAGCCATTGATCTAGGATGCTCATGATTTGTATTTTTCCAAAAATATTATAATAATATAATAAAAGACAAAACTACCACATGTATTAAAACATCTTTTATCAGCTGGTGGTTTCAGGGCCACAGAAAAGTGGTTTCCAATTACCAGTTTTGGGACCCTGAATCGATGAGAGTCTGCCACGTGTCCACAGTGGTTTTGAATTCAGGCCCATGTGCCTTTGATTATCCTTCATGCAAATTTCAAAGCCTGAATTGATGAGAGCCATTGATCTAGGATGCTCATGATTTGTCTTTTTCCAAAAATATTATAATAATATAATAAAAGACAAAACTACCACATGTATTAAAACATCTTTTATCAGCTAGTGGTTTCAGGGCCATAGAAAAGCAGTTTCCAATTACCACTTTTGGGACCCTGAATCGACGAGAGCCTGCCACGTGTCCACACTGATTTTGAATTCAGGCCCATGTGCCTTTGATTATCCTTCATGCAAATTTCAAAGCCTGAATTGATGAGAGCCATTGATCTAGGATGCTCATGATTTGTCTTTTTCCAAAAATATTATAATAATATAATAAAAGACAAAACTACCACATGTCTTAAAACATCTTTTATCAGTTGTTGATTTCAGGGCCATAGAAAAGCGGTTTCCAATTACCACTTTTGGGACCCTGAATCGACGAGATCCTGCCACGTGTCCACAATGGTTTTGAATTCAGGCCCATGTGACTTTGATTATCTTCCTTGCATCTTTTCAATCCTGAAATCATGACAGCCGTAGATCTAGGATACTCATGATCTACCTTTTTCCATAATATAATAAACAGGAAAATAATGTTTCTCTTGATATTTAATTCACAAATGAAATATGTGAATTTAGACCATCCAAGACATCAAGATAATTTTAGCAGGTAGATAGGTGCCCGGTTTAAGGCTCAATTGCTCATAAAATGAAAGTGGTCAAAATTAGTACTAACATTGGCTCCAATGGGGACAATAGATCCTTGTGATCTGTTGAGAAAAGTAGTTCCAGTGCCTTCATCTGCAGCAACTTTAAATTTTGGCCTCATTGACATTAAATCTATACCTTTTTATCAAAACTTGTATGCTTTTGACTGTGAATAAAATTGAGCTTCTGAATATACAACAAACTGAAAATGGAAACCCTCTTGAATAGTTTAGACATGCTTCTCCGAGATCTTCTAAACATGGAAAACATAAGAAACAAGGAGAAAAATGATCACTAGAATCCTTCTTTGCAAGATCTGCTAGATCTTTTTTATTATTTTCTTTCTTGCTTGAGGCAACTGGTATATTTGTTGAACCTGAGTATGATCCCCAGTGGAATCACCAGAATGTGGAGTCGCCAAGGTGAATTGCTTGAACAGCTTGTGCCTAACTCTTGTTCACCTTCAAGAGCCAGATCTTTAACCTTTGTCGTTCTACCCAAGGAAACCTTCTTTCACTTTCGCATCTCCGACAACGGCGCCAAAAAATATGTTAGTCCCATAGACGTTATAAGGCGGTATTTAGAATTGTGCCTGGGCATCAATAATATCTTCTGAATTTTTCGCTGAAATTGAAACACAGCTAATAGAAAATACTGTAGAATTTACAAGGAATTAATATGGAATTTGATTGGCAGCAGTTACTAGTACAGTTGTGGCTGAGATATGCAAACTTTCAGCTCATCGGCCTTTCCATTGGGCATGGAGTCATAAAGAAAAGCTTTAAAAACTAATTTGGACATAATATCAATTTGCAAAGGAATTTCATTGAATGGAACAATGAACCAGCTTTAAATGAGGATGGATTTAGAAGGTGAAAATGAGAAGACTAAAGGAGTGTCTCTTGGACAAATTCCTAAAAGTCTAAGGGTAACAAGGAGAAGACTAAAAGGAGTGCATCTTGTACAAATTCCTGAAAGTCTAAAGGTGACAAGAAGAAGACTAAAAGGAGTGCCTCTTGGAAAAATTCCTAAAAATCTTGAAAGTTTTGATGAAAGGATAAACGTGCTGAGCCTCAATCATTTCAGAGTAGTCAGCAGTTTCTAATAGGATGCAAAATCTCCATGAATCAACTTGTCAACAAACATAATGCATATATAATTAAGCAAAAAGCCAATGAACATTGCAGTCCCTTCCTAACACAGATGCATATGTATCATTTAACAAAATATCCAAAAACTCTGAATAATTGATAAACTGTTGCTCAAATATTTGATTTCAAGAAAGATCAGTAGAGAGGAAACCATTGTGGAAATACAAGAGAAACACAAGCTGCTACATCCAATGATCTTAATCTCTGCAAAAAACACTACATCTGCTCCTCTATCAGGATCATGAATCCAATGATAGGTTTCTCATAACTGAAAAGAATTACAATATGGCCTGCTGGCCATGGCTGGCTCAACCCTCCCCTTCCTGAGAAAATTTGTTGCCCATTGCATTTGAATTGTCCTTGCTTAAATAGACCGAGAAGAGTTTGTAACGAAAAAAAGGATCAGACAGCTGCTTGTAATAGAAACCGGTTCTAAAAAAATCCGTCCCAAAAGGTCCCAAATATCTCATAATCTATGCATTTGTTTTGAAAATGGCCCGCGGATAGAGGTAAATGGGCCCATTTTTGAAGTGGCTTTTAACTATTTGATTCGATTCCTCACGGTTTGCCAAGGACAGCTCACGAAACAACATGTCTCATGTAGGTGCATGATTTTACAAAACGCCTTTTATGAGTTGGCGGTTTCAGGGTCCTCAAAAAGTTGTTTGCGAAAACCACTTGAAGGCCTCTGAATAACTCTTTGTCTATCATGTGTCCACAATGGTTTCAAATCAGGCCCATGTGCCCTTGGTTATTTTTCATGCAACTTTCCAAGCCTGAATTGATGAGAGCCATTGATCTAGGATGCTCATGATTTGTCTTTTGCCAAAAATATTATAATAAGATTATATAAAAGACAAAAATACCATATGTATTAAAACATCTTTTATCAACTGGTGGTTTCAGGGCCATAGAAAAAGCGGTTTCCAATTACCACTTTTGGGACCCTGAATCGACGAGAGCCTGCCACGTGTCCAAAGTGGTTTTGGATTCAGGCCCATGTGCCTTTGATTGTCCTTCATGCAACTTTCAAAGCCTGAATTGATGAGAGCCATTGATCTAGGATTCTCATGATTTGTATTTTTCCAAAAATATTATAATAATATAATAAAATACAAAACTACCACATGTATTAAAACATCTTTTATCAGCTGGTGGTTTCAGGGCCATAGAAAAGCGGTTTCCAATTACCACTTTTGGGACCCTGAATCGACGAGAGCCTGCCACATGTCCATAGTGGTTTTTAATTCAAGCCCATGTGCCTTTGATTATCTTCCTTGTAGCTTTTCAAGCCTGAAATCATGATAGTCGTAGATCTAGGATACTCATGATCTACCTTTTTCCACAATATAATAAAAAAGAAAATTAATCTTTCTCTTGATATTTAATTCACAAATGAAATATGTGAATTTAGACCATCGAAGACATCAAGATAATTTTAGCAGGTAGATAGGTGCCCGGTTTAAGGCTCAATTGCTCATAAAATGAAAGTGGTCAAAATTAGTACTAACAGTAAGATTGCTAAGCAATCTATTTCTATTTTGATTGATCCAGGATCTACTCATAGTTATGTTAATGCAAAAATGGCTGAGATTTGTTCTCTTACAAAAATGAAGCATAATAATTCCTTGCTAGTTCAATTAGCCACAGGAACAAAAAGAAAAGTGAGTGAAGTAGTGATGGAGTTCCCTATAGATTTGAATAGACTCCTCACAAAAGTAGATTTGAATGTCCCTCCATTATGATCGTATGATACTCTTATTGGTATGGATTGGTTGGAAAAGAGTAGAGTCAATATAGATTGCTATGAAAAGGTTCTTGAATGCATTGATGAAGAGGGAAGGCCAAGAGTGGTGAAAGAGATTCCCAAACAAGTTTCAGTAAGGTAGATTTCAGCTTTGCAGTTAAGGAAGTTTTACAAAAAATTATTCCATCTATATGTAGTCCATATATCAGATTCATTAAAGGACAAAGGCCTAGAGATAGAGGATTATCAGTTGTTACAAAAGTTCAAATATGTGTTTCTAGATGGGTGTCGGGATTTCCACCAAAAAAGGACATTAATTTTATCATCAATCTTGTCCGAGGGGAAACCCCAATTTCCAAATCCCCTTATAGAACGAGCACACTGGAATTGGTAGAGTTAAAAATGCAGCTACAAGAATTAATGGAAAATAAGTATATTAGACCAAGTGTATCTCCTTAGGGAGAATTGTGCTATTTGTCAAGAAGAAAGATGAAAATTTAAGGCTATGTATTGATTATAGGTAGCTAAATAAAGTGATAGTCAAGAATAAGTACCCATTTCCCATAATTGATGATTTGTTTGATCAATTGAATGGATCCAAAGTGTTTTCAAAGATTGACTTGAGATCAGTTTATCATCAAGTGAGAATAAAAGAAGAATATATTCACATGACAACTTTCCAAACAAGATATGGCCATTATGAGTTCACAGTGGTACCATTTTGTCTTACCAATGCACCTGCCACATTCATGTGTCTCATGAATAATGTCTTCAACAAGTATTTTGATAAGTTTGTGTTAATGTTCTTGCATAAAATTCTTGTTTATTCAAAGAATGAAGAAGAGGATGATGATCACTTAAGAATGTTACTACAAAGTCATAGAGAGCACAAATTGTATGCAAAGCTAAGAAAGTGTGACTTCTATCAAAGAAGGATAAAATATTTGGGTCAAGTTATTTTAGAAGAAGGAATTGCAGTGGATCCGAAAAAGATTGAAGCCATAATGAATTTATCTACTCCAAAGAATGCCACAAATGTTAGATCTTTTGTGGGTCTTGCAGGAAATTATCGAAGGTTCATTGATGGATTCTCCAAGATCACTCATCTAATTACATCACTGCAAAGAAATAATGTAAAATTTGTATGGTTTGAAAAATGTAAAGAAAGCTTTCATTGATTGAAGAAGTTAATTACTAGTGCCCCTATTTCTAATATTTTTCTTGGGTCATGGATATGTCACATTTTCATCAATACTATTTTCATTTGAGACCACCATTATCAAGCATTTTTCGCATTCTGTCACTAGTTTATAACCACTTTTCACCATAATCCATCTTGATGTGCTTATACATGTTTTAGTGATTAATTATATCAGTTTCCTTTTATTTTTTAATGAGTAAGAAATATTATGCTTGGTTTTTCTAATGATGGTTGTTTTAAGACAACTTCATGTAGTAAACAAACATTTTCATAATTTTCTATAGCAACAGAAAATTTCTTGCAGCAACAAGAAAGTTCCTGCAGCGATAGTCGTTATAGTTTTTGCATAAACAAGTAGTGAAATTCATGCTCGAATTTAGAGCCAAGGGTGAGGAATTTTGAAAATCCACCACAAAACCCACTTGCAGAACATGTTGATTTAGGTGATATACGAGTGCAATCTTCAAAAAGTCAAGGATCTAGGGTATATGGTAAAAATACTAAAATGAATTTTCTAGATTTTGGTTTCATAGAAAAGCACCTAGTCAAATGGAGCCTCCACCTTATCATTTCGACTTGGGAATCAATTTTGCATTTCTCCTTGATCATTTGATCTTGTATATCAAGAATGGGTGTGTTGGTTTTAGATACATTTATTTAGGGATCATGAGTTGGGTATAGATCCACTTATTGAGGGATTGTCCCTATCCGTTGTATAATCTTCTTCTCTTATGAAATGCATTTATAAATACAAGACATGATCTCTTCAAAAGTGGGGAGAGGTTTTAGGTTGAAATGGGTTAAGAGAGGATTATAGAGGACATGTAGATTCTTATGAAATCATTGTAATCATTTTTTATGCTGGGATAAAGAACTTGTCGCAGATCAAGAGCACCTTACTGTATCATTTCTTGGGAGTATATTCCAAGGGAGGTAGTGCCCTCGCTCAATTATATTATGCCCAATTAGTTTACATTTTTAGTTGTGTGATTCTAGATGCATATGTGTATTATTTTAATTTCATTTATGAGCATATTGCAATTGTGTGCTAGCATAAGATAGAATCTTTGTGGAATTGATATCAACAGGGAAGGGTCTACTAAGATCTAATTGCTCTTCTTCATGACTATGATAGATAGTATTGGTTCTAAAATAATGTAGGTTGCTTCAAGAGTTTGTTTCTATATTTTTATTTGTTTCCTTTTATATTATTTTGAGTTAACATCAACAGGATAAAGCTTGTAGAGAATCTAGCATTTTACTTGATAGCGGGAGAAATCTTATAGAGAATCTAGCATGCTAATTGATAGCCTATGTTGGACAATGTTGATTCTAAAGAAACCTTAGTTTAATTATCAATTTGAAGTTAACATCAACAAGAAAGGACTCACAAAGGGTCTAGGATCCTAATCTATAATTCATGTTGGATAGTGCTATTTCAAAAAACCATAGTCTTGGCTTGGAATGTTGATTTCAGATTTGTTTACTTCTTCAATTTATAGTTGGAGGTGTGATGAGTGATCTCTTTACAGTTTTTAAATCACTTTAAGATTTATCTCTGCATATACTTTTCCTAGCACTTCACAAGATTACGAGCCCCTGGGTTGACAATTTAATATGTTGAATTATATCATATAATTTACCCCACATTTTGGCGTTGTTGTCGAGGAAGTACTTAAGGAGTTAGTCTTGAAGTGAGTGTGTGATTGTTTCTTCTATCTAACTGTAGCATCAACATTTTAGAGTCGGAGGAGGGGGAGCAGTAAGAAATGGGGAAGAGCCTACGCATCTTCTATAGACAAGTTCCTCCAAACCCTTGTCATGCTTGTTGGTGAGTAAAGTTTGTTTGGACAAGTTTGATTTGAGTGTTTTTCCAGCATTTAAGATTGAATGTTAACAATAGCTATGTAAGTTTTTTTTAATTCAACAATACCCCCTACACTAATCCATGTGCAAGAAAACAGGAATTATTATCCAACAAGGAGAATTTATGAGTGCTCAAGAGTTGTTGAGTAGGGAGGATGTTACTCCAAGAGATCTCTCAAATCCTAGAATCTGCATGAATCCCTACATCTCAAGAGGAGCAGATCCTAACAGCCATTAGGAACATACCTGCACTTCAGGAAGTGATAGAAGATCAAAAGGTCCATGAAAAACAAACATATATAAGATTTTTACCTAATTCTCCTTGCAGATCTGGAGAAGCAATTAGTGAGCCATGGACAACATTTGAGGGAGAGCATGCATTGGAATATGAGGTTAAAGAGTCTCTTGGTAGTTTGTGCCCAGATTTTTTTTGCAAGAGCCAAATATTTGAAGATATTAAAGGTATGACAAAGGAGGACATGCAGGTTGATAATATTGAGGAAGAAGAGAACCAAGAAATGAAGGATTACATTGAAAAATCGTTCCAGAAATTCATCTATGTAGGGCACCACTTCATCCTTCAACATCTCTTGGCACCATATCAAGTGGATCAGATGGCCTCTCATATTTAGATAACCATCGAGGTACATTTTTCATATTTGGATGTGAGTTCTTTTGTAATCATGTTGTGCACATTCATTGGAAGTACTCGAACACTTGAAAATGTTTTTTTTTTTTCAAGTAGGGTAGGGTAGTTAATGAATAAATCAATAAAGTGTTACATCTAGTTGATTGACTCAATTCCAATTGTAGCTCGACAACCTAGTTTGGAAGTAAGAAGGTGTTGTGCAGTGCCTGTTAGTCATTTTTTTATGCATAACATGTTGTTACATATTCCCTACTCCATTTGAGAGGACATGCAAAATGTTAGGTATGGGGGAGATCATTGCTCTATTCCTGCAGCAACATTGTTTGTTCCTACATCAAACTTTTTCCTGTAGTATATCATTTTGATCGGTTATGATTCAAAGAATGTCAATAAGAAACATAACCTTCTCTTACATCATTAACACATGTACCAGCATTGAAATTCATCTTCAGCGCAGCTACGTATATTTTTTAGACATTCTGCAGCAACGATAATTTCCTATAGCATACTTTGTTCTACTATGTTCCTGCAGCAACATTTTTCTTGAAGCATAGGATTTCCCACAACAGATTAATTCCAACAAGGTATGCTAATACATTTGGAAGTGGACGTCATTTGTTGGTTTGGCTTGCGGAATGAGATCTGGTTAACATTCTAGTCAACGCCCAAAGGATGAGTAACGATTTCAAAGGATGAGTAAACATGCATGAAATTTGTGCTAAGAAAACTGATTCCTAGCCTTGAGACATATGTACATTCAGAGCCTCAACCAAGATCTAACAATTCTAGCATGAGGTAATAGAATGATTTCATGCGTTCCACGACATGAAATCATGAAAAAAAAAGATAACGATCTGGATGTCAATGTCATGCTTCCATTCATGTGATATCTTTTATGTAACTTAAGATATCAATTTATTTGACAAGTGACATGTTCCTATTATTTTACCAAGAATACGTTGGTTGAGATCCCCTTTTGTAGAATTGATGATTGAATATCCCTTTTACTTGTTGTAAGATCTATATGGAGCGCAGATCTCATATAAAGCTTCATAGCCACTTAACTTGTGGTCGGTTAAGTATTATGTTACTTGTTCTCTATGTGTATCTGTAATTACCATTCTTTATTTTGATTTTGGAACAAACGCTCATGAAATGAATCTTGATAGTACACTTGTCTCATCCTCCTACAATATAGGAAAAACATACTTTCTACTCCACCACAAATTTTAAAATATAAACACATATCAATATAACAAGCAATGCAATGTAATGTCCCCGACCCTTAAACAATGTTAAGGGTTCTAACATTAAGTTAAGTTAAGCATAAACTATTGAGACTAAATAATAGTATTCAACATTTCAAATAATCCAACTACACATTCTAAAGTCAAATTAATTGTTTAAAGTTGTGATATTAATTAATTAGTTAATTACGATAATCACGACACTTAATCAAATTAATTGCGACACTTAACTAAATTAATTACCTAAGGTCATAATCTCAACAAAACATGATTAAGGCATAGTATTCATCATCCTTAGTGAGAATAAGGTCCTAAACCCATTCATGCTTATAATTTACCGAAACCATTTAAGTAGTTGAGTATTGTTGTTATAAATTTTCCACAAACTAAGTTAATTTATGGTGTTGTTATGTGTGTGCTATTGTTGAGGTTGAATAGTAATGAAATAACACATCAAGAAACATCCATAGGTGATAAACTATAGCCACACCACATTCAAGCAAATCAAAAGGCACCGACTGCAATCACAGCCCACAAAATCAACTCCCGATGGTTGTCCCCTACAACCATTTTTCACTAATAAATTTCCGATTGTATGGTTTCCTCCCTCCAGCCATCAATCAATATTACTATCATATTACATTATTCAAATTCATATCTGTAAGTAGGAGCAGATCCATGCACAGAACATTTCCAATCTAACAACTGGTGCACTCATCCAAAAAGCTTTTTCAACGAAACGAAAGGAGATCCTTACTGGAAACACTGCTCCGAATGCAATGGAACAAGTCTCGTGACTCATAAATGAGGATAAATAGGCTAACCAGAACCAATGGTTTCTCCCCTCTCAATACCATTGAGCCAAAATTACAATTTGTGATTAAGGGAAACAAGAATAGAATTAAGAAGGTAAGGAGAGTAGAAACATATTATATAAAATCCATCCTTCCTACATATATATCCTGGCATACAATACATGAACATGCAGACAACCAATTTATCCTCCATTGCACATATACCAAATAAAATAATGTAAATAAAAATGAAACACAAGAGCTATACTTATCTCAAAATAAGGGCAAATGGTTGGAACGGGACAACTTTCCTCCCAGCCATAGACACAGTCAAGCCTTCCTCGCTTGAAAAAGTCACCCTCAAGCTAAGACCATGGATCCACGGGGCACACTTAGTCTAGCAACTCTCAAAACTACCTCTTCTGAGAACCACAATGCTTCCCACTACTACTTTCTTATTCGTCTCCACTGCCTATGGGAAGTGACTCCTCTCACCACCCATTTCCTAGCTACCCGTTCGAGAACCTGGACTATTAGAGTGATATAATGGAATCAAAGGGAAATGACTAGGCTACCTCTAAGTCTCAACATGCTCTCAATACTAAAAATATTCCCAACATGGTGAGATAACACAAGAGAAGTGATCCAAGGCTCAAGATTCACTTCAACAAGGAGAGGGTACATGTATAAATAGCTTAAGGAGGGCAATTAGAACCCAAGGTGGCCAACTAGAATGGGCTCAAGTGTTGTTGGGATTCATCATGGAAATATAACTCAAATTAGTGGAGTGGTGGCCAAGTTAGGAGATTCCCTTTATCATATTAGAACCATTAGGAGGAGTTACCAAAAATCAAGGAGTGGATCCATGAAGAACACAAGGAGGCGCACTAATTCTTCTCAACTCTCCTACTAGTTTATCCTGGGTAGACCTCCTCTTCTTATCTCACCGGAGATATTTCAGGACTACTCTCTGTACTATTTAATGCATACCCCTTCCTCCTCTCTGAATGATGAGGTCTCCTTAAAGATGATCTAGATCTCACGTAACCTCTTCTATGACTCTTTTCAGTAGATATTTGGATGGTCTTCAAAGATTTTAGATCATTCATAATCTGCTCCTGGATATGAATTATCCTTTCATTATCCTCCCTACACTTTATTACTGAATCCTCCAAGCTTAATGGTTCACTGCTCCTCTTATACCTGTTTAACCTTCGTCCCTCAACAAACTCCTCTTTAAGATTGTATGGCCTCTGACCTTCCTCAAAATCCATCTCCAAACCCTGACTTCCTACTACTGAAATTGTACTTCTTGAATCTATAGTCTTCACAGGTTTGAGTAAGATCTCAATTTAGTGGCCACACTACTTTCTCAATCATTCAATGGAAACTGCAATGTGTTCATTACCAACCATTTGTTAGAAAACTACATATTGGCATAAGTTCATTATTATTCAAGCTACTTCTTCTTATAAAGTAACAAGCTAAATTTTCAAGGTTAGAATATTCCTAAGGGGAGCTATAAATCCTTCAAGTATTTTCTCTTTACAGATTGGACATCAAGTCCATAGCCATCCCAAGATAATATTCTAATTAACTAACTCATATGTGAAACTATATTAAGGTGCATGCACCCAAGTTATCTAATGCAAACTCATGTTTATAGAGTGACTTGTAACTTGCAAAAGGCCCAAAAGCTGCAGTGTTGAAACCTTCACTTTGATACCACTTGTAATGTCCCCAACCCTTAAACAATGTTAAGGGTGCTAACATTAAGTTAAGTTAAGCACAAACTATTGAGACTAAATAATAGTATTCAACATTTCAAATAATCCAACTACACATTCTAAAGTCAAATTACTTGTTTAAAGTTGTGATATTTAATTAATTACTTAATTAAGATAATCAAGACACTTAATCAAATTAATCACCTAAAGTCATGATCTCAAAAAAACATGATTAAGGTATAATATTCATCATCCTTAGTGAGAATAAGGTCCTAAACCCATTCATGCTTATAATTTACCGAAACCATTTAAGTAGTTGAGTATTGTTGTTATAAAGTTTCCACAAACTAAGTTAATTTATGGTGTTGTTATGTGTGTGCTATTGGTGAGGCTGAATAGTAATAAAATAACACATCAAGACACATATGTAGGCGATAACCTAAAGCCATACCACATTCAAGCAAAACAAAAGGCACCGGTTGCAATCACAACACACAAAATCAGCTCCCGATGGTTGTCCCCTACAACCATTTTTCACTAATAAATTTTCGATTGTATGGCTTCCTCCCTCCAGCCATCAATCAATATTAATATCATATTACATTATTCAAATTCAGATCTGCAAATAGGAGTAGGTCCATGCATAGAACATTTCCAATCTAACAACTAGTGCCCTCATCCTGGCACCGACAAAACTATTGAACCAAAACAGACATATCTTGGTCATCCAGAAAGCTTTTTCGACGAAAAGAAAGGTGATCCTTACTAGAAATGTTGCTCCAGATGTAATGGAATAGGTCTCATGACTCATAAATGAGCAGAAATAGGTGAACCAGAACCTATGTTTTCACTCCTCTCAATACCATCGAGCCAAAATTACAATTTGTGATTAAGAGAAAGAAGAATAGAATTAAGAAGGTAAGGAGAGTAGAAAAATATTATATAAAATCCATCCTTCCTGCATATAGATCCTGGCATACAATACATGAACATGCAGACAACCAATTTAGCCTCCATTGCACATATACCAAATAAAATAATGTATATAAAAATGAAACATAAGAGATATACTTATATCAAAATAATGGCAACTCGCTACAACATGACAACTTTCCTCCCAGCCGTAGACACAGTAAAGCCTTCCTCACTTGAACAGTTCACCCCCGAGCTGAGACCATGGATCCACGGGTAGAGGAACACTTAGTATACCAACTCTTAGAACTACCTCTTCCGAGGACCATAATGCTTCCCACTACTACTTTCTTGTATGTCTCCACTTCCTATGGTAAGTGACTCCTCTCACCACCCATTTCCTGGATTCCTGTGCAAGAACCTGGACTAGTAGAGTGATATAATGGAAGCAAAGAGAAATGACTAAACTACCTATAAGTATCAACACACTCTAAATACTAACAATATTCCCAACATGGTGAGATAACACAAGAGAAGTGATCCAAGGCTCAAGATTCGCTTCAACAAGGAGAGAGTACATGTATAAACAACTTAAGAAGGGAAATGCAAACCCAAGGTAGCCAACTAGAATGGGTTCAAGTGTGGTTGGGATTCATCATGGAAACATAACTCAAATTAGTGGAGTGGTGGCCTAGTTAGGAGATTCCCTTTCTCATATTAGCACCATGAGGAGGAGTTACCAAAAATCAAGGAGTGGAGCCATGAAGAACACAAGGAGGAGCACTAATGCATATGGGGGGTTACAAAACATGAAGTAAGGTGAATTTGGTGAGGGAGGGGATCCAATAGGGTCATAAATATCATGTAATCACAAAAATAGGGATGAATGGAGGAGTGGGGCGCACTTATGGAGGTGGAATCTAAATTCTAGCTTACAACTCCTAGAATCTAGGGAGAGGGCTCATAAATGACAAAAACACATAAATAGGAGGGAATTTATCCCAAGGAGGGTGCACTAGGAAAGAGGGGCCCACTAAAGTATGTATAAGGTGCAATAATAACTCTAGAGTTCATAAAAAATTGAAAATGTGTTCCATTGTACAATGTTTGGGTGACCAACACTATTAAAGTCACCAAGGCACAAAATGAACTAGGATCGACAACTACGATCCAACAAAAATATATAAAGTTCTGGAGATGTCCCCCATTCACCCTCACTCTGTGAGATCCATGGTCTCCCATACCCTTTTAGTTGTCTTTGCTCAGCCAATTGTTTATTTAATTAAATAGCAACAATCATTCAAAGAGAACAATAATGACAATAATAATAACAACAATATTAACAATTAATAATAATTCCAAAGTCCATAATCACATCATCACACAAATGAGCATAAGTCCATAGTCATATTAACAAATAGAACATAACTATAGGGCTTAACAACCGGGATATTACAAGCAACTTTTTTTTCGAAAAATAAGTGTTACTTTGAAATTGCTAACTATAATTACAAAATTCTTGGAGGTCGTTTATTTAAAGGTTCTAAGGATTATGGAGGAAAACAATTCCCATAGAGAATGTGTTCTTTTTAAAAGCATCTTTCATTGCATGAACACTACTGTTGTTGTACATGTGATTTCCATTATCATACATCCTCGACCGTTGTTAAAGTGGGAATGCATGCAATATTACCCCTCAAACCATGACCAAGTACAATCTACTAGGTTGAATATGCAGAGACATTATGTGACAAGAGGTCACTAACATGTGAAATATAGTGACAGATATGGAGCACCACATCAATGATAGGCCACCCCAAGCTAGCATATCATAATTTTTACTTCTTTTGATTTTTCAGCCTTAATGATACATTTAAAGCATTAGAGGCCTTGCAACATTAAGTATTCATTGAAATGGTTCAATGAAATCACCACCCTAAATGAATTGTGAATTGTGAATTAAGAGTTTAATTTTAAAGTTTGGTCATTTATTCAAGGGTGAGCCCTCATGGGCTGACGGGATAGTACCTAGGAACAAGGGATTATAAGTGAGCAGGACGTACAAAGTAATCATGGGTTTATTAAATACAAACAACCTTAACAAATTAGTATTATTTTTGTAAAAATTATATCATCATCATTATTGCTTGCAAATTACTAAACCATGATTTATATAGATTCAAAGAGATACATATAACATCTCAACTTTCAAAGGAATGCTCAATGTCAAATAACTTTTGAACCATTTTCACATATAATAAGTTTAAAATGATTAAATTAATTCAAATTATTAAATTTTTATTATTATTATATAATTTTAATATATATATATATATATATATATATAATTTACTAAATTTATATATCCATCTAAATTAGATATATACACCAATTATCTTGATAATTTTTATATCATTATTATTTTTAAAATTTATAAACTTATTTAAGGTTTTTTTGGACCTGTACGCTTGTCTATTGGAATCTCACTCTTTCATTTTCACTTTCTCTTTTCCTTTATATTCATTTTACATGATGGTTCATAAAAAAAATTGTTGTATATTCATTTTGCATGACCGTTCATAAATGAATGAGAATATACCAGCGTAGATCCATCTCAAACCTGGATCTATCAAGCACCAAGAGGAATACAATTTCTTGAGGTGTAATTTTTTTGTTTTATCTTTAAATTTTTTACACCTTAAAAAAAAATTACCCCTCAAGAAATTAGATCCCTCTCTTTTAATTTTTTAATTTCTAATTTTTTTTTTTTTTTGGATAAGTTATGAGCGAACATGAAATTTTTAATTACTTTTGATTTTTTATAAGTTATGAGCCGACATGGAAATGTAACTTGACAAACGTGACAAATGTGACAAACGTTACAACATCTCCCCCATACTAGGTTATAACATAACATGACAAACGTGTCAAATGTGACAAACGTTACAACATCTCCCCCATACTGGATTGTAGCGTAACGTGACAAACGTGACAAATGTGACAAATGTTACAACATCTCCCTCATACTGGGTTGTAACGTAACATGACAAACGTGACAAATGTGACATGTGACATGTGAAATCCGTTACAAGATCTCCCCCATACTATTACTTTTTACATTTTATTACTTTTGAAAACGTTACATGTGACATGTGACATCCGTTACAGGATCTCCTCCATACTGGGTTGTAAGCACCTCGTTTACACTCGGTGCAATCAAGATGTAAAGCCACATTATCATATCAGTGCTTAAAATGAATGATCCTTTGAAATTTTGTACTATGTGAGGTATAGAGAAGAGAAATGGGCGAACCCTAAAAAAAGGTTTCTAAGAACATGGCGGTTCCAGTTGTACAAACCCTCAAATTGTTTGGAAAATAAGTTTGATAATAAAAGACAATTGCAGAGTCAACAATCAATCAGAATCAAAGTGATTTGCTAAAAGAAATTATGTGGGACACAAAGCCCGATGCTGGTGATTCCTGAATGTTTGAATAGACCTTTTTCTCGTTCGTTGATCTTGATTATTTTTAATAATCAATCAATCTCCATGAGTGTGAAAATGAGTAAGGTTCACAGTTTGTAAGTGTAAGTGTGAAAATGAGTAAGGTTCACGGTCTGTAAGCTTTTTAACATTAAACGTAAAAATAAGTATATATATCTAACTATTTCAATGATACATATACTTGCCATGATGTAGATCTAAAGAATGAATTTATACCTACTATGACCAAAGAAATGCATGAAATGAAAGCATGAAGCTGAAAAGCATTCAGGGGTTGGAGCAATCGACAGAGCTTCAACAGATAGATGTGATGTTTGTTGGTGTTCTGAGTTAGAAGAGATGCCAAGTATGGAAACATTGGTATCTTTGAGGAAGTTGTGGGCACAAGGATGCCCAAAGTTGAAGAGCATACGGGGTTGAAGTAGGTGATAAAGCTTTATGGATTAGATGTTATTGGGTGCACTCAGTTAGAAGAGTTTCCAGTATAGAAACCTTGGTATATTTGAAAGCGTTGTTGGCAGATGGATGCATGAAGCAGAAGAGGATACGGGTGTTGGAGTAGACAACAAATCTTCGATGGATAGATGTTAGTGGGTTTGCAGAGTTAGAAGAGGATGTTAGTGTGAAGCAGAAGAGGATACAAGTGTTGGAGTAGACAACAAAGCTTCGATGGATAGATGTTAGTGGGTGTGCTGAGTTAGAAGAAGATGTTAGTCGGTGTGCCAAGTTAGAAGAGCCGCCGAGTATGCCAACATTGGTAAATTTAAAGCGGTTGTTGGCAAAGGGATGCGTAAAGCTGAAGAGCATAAGGGCGTTGGAGAAGCAAAAAAGCTTGAATGGATAGATTTTAGTATGTGCAGTGTGTACCTAGAAGTTAGAAGAGCTGCTGAGTATGGCAATATTGGTATCTTTGAAGCGGTTATTGGCAAAGGAATGCATGAAGCTGAAGAGAATAAGGAGATTATTGCAGTGTACACAACTTCGGCATCTAAGTGTCAAAGGGTGTTGTGAGTTAGAAGAGGTGGAAGGTTTTGAGCAATTAAAGCGGTTGGAGAATCTTGACGTCTCCATATGTCCCAAATTAAAATGTCTCTAAATGTCCCAGTTCCAGATAACAGTGTTCTGTGTGGGAGATTACAGTGTTCTGTGTGGGAGTAGTGGACCAGGTGCCTGTGTATATGGAAACGAAACAAATTTGTTAGTCCACGTTTGCTCACTTTGTTCTATTGTACATCATCCAGCACCACGGAAATTACACTTCTGGAATAAGATCAACAACGACATTCCAATGTTATGGCAATTTATTGATGTTCTTTTCCTGGGAGCTCCCCACTGATAATGCACAAAAATAAGAAATTGAAATCCCTAGCGTTGCTCGCTTTACAAGTGTTTTAGCGACTGATTGTTTCTACTACACTATAAAGGAAGGTAGTCAGTGAACCAAGCAGTGGGGAATCCGCAGGATTTACTAGTCAACATTGTCTGCTTTACAGGAAAGCATATGGTGAACTATATGATATGGTCCAAAGACAACAAACTCTGCTTTAAAATGAAGTATTTATGGTGAAGTCTACCTTTTCCATAGATTTTCTGATATGATTTAATAATCGACAAAGTAACATGAAAAAATATATTGACATAGCAATACCAGGTGAACAGGTTTCTTTGCAACAACATAGATCAAGAAATTTGCATCTGTATAGATCAATCAAGAAGTTTTTCCAACACAAAGCAAAGTTAAACTTTCAGTCCGCATGGAAAGGCAGTCTAAAGCCTATTGCTCACCGAAACCTGTTTAAGATTAAGCTTTAAGCACCTAGTCGGAATTGGTGAATCCTCACTTGGAACTTGTTACAACTTAGGATGTAAGTCTCAAGAGCATCACCTTCACATTTGTGCACATATACAAGTAGCTTTACCCATGGGACGCAAGCGGTGAGGCGGTGAAGTGTTGTAACCGATGACATCGAAAGAATTAAGAACGATATTAGAGAAATCATGGGAATCAGGGGTGAAGCGGTGTAACTGATGATAATGATCAAAGATGTCTGAAAATTAAGATCTGGTCGATATAAGATATCAGAAGAATTAGATCAATGTCAGAGGAGCTATTATAAAGAGTTATCCCATATTTCGGACCACTCTCCTGTTATGCTCCGTTTTGGAAGGGTTGATTACCCCAGATACTTCCCTTTTAAATATTGTCACGGGTGGTCTCTGGAGGAACATTTTATTGACTTGGTTCGGCATACACGGGGCACGATTTTGAGGGATTCGGATGCTCTGGCATTGAAGAGACTCCCTGGCTTTCTGCGGCTTCTAAAGAAAAAGTGGCTCCATGGATTCGGGATAGGAAGGCTCACTTGAGCATGGACTTGCGGGCTGTTGAGTCCGAAATTGCCACTTTGAAGGCTCGCCCCTATTATTTGAATATTGATCCTCTATATATGGATGAGCTCAAAGCCCTCGAAAGTAAAAAGACATCCCTTCTGGCCACGGAGGAAGCGATATGGAGGCTCAAAAGTAGGGCCCTCTGGTTGTCATGTGGGGATCAAAACACAAAGTATTTTCATGCTGATGCTGAAGGGAGGAGAAAGATGAAAGCCATTTGGGGTGTTATGTCACCTACCCAAATTTCTAAACATTATTATTTATTTGCAAAAATACTTTAATTTAAAATTTAATTACAAGTTTTGTAATTATGATCAGTTTTGATCATGGATGAAGGTAATTACTGAATATTATTATTTAAATAAATTAATTAGGAGACAAACACCCTAGAGTACTGTTGAATGAGTGTTCACTGAACCGGAATGGAAGTTGTTGGAAGGTATGGGACACATGGCAATAGTTGCATCACACCACTAACTGTTGGTTATGGGACAACTTCCACAAAATAGGGCATTATTCCCCAGGTGGAGGGAGTGAGCAGGTAGCTTATTTAATAACCCATTAACATCTAAAAAGTCCTAGGCAGCCTATAAAGGCAAATTCGAATTGGGAAGGTAGCTCTTAATCAATATTTCTGCAGAATATTTTCCTCTTGTGAATCAGGTGATTTCAAGAGAGATTCAAATAAGGGAGGTTAGTGGTGATTGAAAACTGAGTTTTGCATATTATTTAGGAGAAATAGAGTTGTTAGGAGCAAGTCTTTTGGACTGCTACCTATTGAAGATTTAGAAGATTACTACTACAGCAAGAAGAAGTCCTAATTCCTGAAGTTTCTTCCTCCTGGTGGTTTAGTGAACAGGCTCGGGGGTCCTAAGACAATACTCGACTGTTTTCAGGAAATTGGTTAGGTGGAACAATCTTCTTGGGATGTTTGTTTCCCTACAGAATTTCTCAGGTTCTTAAATATTTCCTAACTTATTCTCAGTAAATAATTCTGTTATGTTTATCTAGTATTTTTTTGTTTATTTGTTTTTGAAAAAGAATCTGATCCTAGAAATTGCTTTAAGTCTGAATGTTTAAGTTCAATGTTAAAGCTGAATTGATAAACCAATATCTTTATTTTTCCACACGCTGTTTTGAACCATCGTACTCTAGTAGAGATATGCAAATTAAAATAGATTAGAAGATAGGCAAAAAATTGCCATTTGAATTCAATAGATATATAGTAATCATATATGTATCAGTTTTATCTTCCTGAGTTAAATAATTCTAGAAGGTTCTGTATAATAGTTAGTATATATATAATGTTTCTTCAGTTATATGATAAACAGTCAATATATAATTCCTGTACAATCATCCTGCATTACATATAAATTATGTCCATAGGAAGTAGATAAATTACATACTGCATATTGTTTTAAGACTGCTGAATTTGAATAAAAACATTCTTTATATATAAGTTGGAAACAATAGTTTTCACACAGGTTTCATATTCATACTTTTCACTCACACACAGTTTCATTGCAATTACTTCACCAATATTATATGTATAGAAATTAAATTATAGATAGAGTTGTAATTTACACAATATTCACGATTTCTGCACTATACACTCACATTGCTTTCACTTTCTATGGTAATGTTGCATTATCTATAAATCTAACAAATGATAAGAATTTCATAAACACCACTATTATTACCATGTATTTATTTTCTTCTTTTAAATCTACTAACACTGTTTGTGACTTTTGTAAAACTAAGCCTCGTATCAAAAAAAACCTAGCTAGATTCAGATTTCCTCTTTTATTGTTTAATAACAGAAAACATTACATTCTACTCAAACCTAGGATTGAAACCGATGTGACATCTTAAAGCCTGTTTAGGTTATCATCCTCAAACAAAACACGAATTAGGGTATGACCCTATTTGTTTCCTTTGCAAAAACATTAATGAAATTTCAGTTCGACCTTTAACTCTAGTTAGATCTTAACATCGACAAATAAGAAAACACGTTATCAACATACAGTATCAAGACAAACCATGTAGACTTATACACGAAAAGTTTAGCATACATTTCCATCTAAAGGATGAAGTTTATTTTTTTACACAGAACCCTTATCATCGACGAAATCTTCAAACCCTAATCTAGCTAGAAAAACATTTTAGTAACCTTCAACATAAAGTCGATTTACATAGACATTTAAACAAGATAATTTAGCATGCAAATTTATTTTCCGAAGAAAGAAGTATCATTTACACTGTGAATGAGCCCATGGCTCTTTTCAAAACTTAACCATTGAAGTCCTGGATTTTCAGACTGAAGATTTACAACACTGTTTGCAAACAAATTAAAAACAGGGTTTAACCCAAGTTACAACAGTTTTAAAAAGAACCCAATTCCTAGAACATCGACGAGTTATAACTCCAGTCGGCAACATCAACCCTAAGGTATTGAAACCAAATATCGTTCAAACAAACGAGGAGTGGTATCACTTTTTAATAAACGTGCTTCAGAGGATCTTTAACTTTCAACAACGACAGAGCAACGACAAGTTGTGGTAAGGAATGTTAATCATTCTTACGAACCACTTCAACCACCGTCCAAGAGCACTATGAGTGTTATGGAAGACCCGAGGCTTATCGGTGATGAGGCACGCTGATACCCTTGCCAAACGTTACTCAGTCTTTTCCTTTGAACCCTGCAACTGACAAACGATAGTGTTGAGTTAGATACCTATTACATTTAAAACTGAAAACGAAACGCAGCAAAAGAAATAATTTCTCCACAGAATAACGCTTACCTTCGTAAACCTTGGCCGAGTCTTGGAGTTCTCAGACAAACGATGAGATTGGTGCTACGAACGACACTAGGAATATTTCTCTCAATCCTATAGCCCTGTGTATTTTTTTACTCCTATCCTAAAACGAAAACTTCAACCACTATTTCGACAACACTTCGAACCAGGGACGTACATCTCAACTAAAACGCCATTACAGAGGTTTAAGACCTGTAACTTCAACCTGGTTCACTAGCCTCAGGGTCGAAACCCCTCCCTTGGATTCGGCCAAAAATTCGACAGCTTGTCAGCCACCCCCAACCAAAACAATAGCAAAATCAACTACTTTTCCAAGTTCATAAACCAAAACAGCGACGATGGTAGGGTTACAATCCGACAGCCTAAACTCAACATCATCAACGGTCATAAAATTGACAGCTATGTTAACATTGGTATCAACGACGTCGAATTTATTGCCATTCCCCATCACAGGTTGAAAATGCCACTATGGAAAACGTTTAAGCCAGTAACAACCCGGGCAAAGGCGTAAGATTCTTTCACAACAACAAGCAAGGAGACAATCACATCTACGTGGATCGTTGGACATCCAACTCGGCAGGGATTTGACACCAAGATTTTAATGCAACATCGATGCGTGATCTCCATCACAGATCAAGACACACGCCAACTTAATTGATTCAACAACATGTCCAGTATCAAGTTAAATGCCCACTCCCCAATACCAATAGACATTGCCACAGTGGCACACAAAGGAGCAAACAACGATCAGTTTGAAGGCATTTCAACGTTTTACAGTGACGAGCCCGGTGGACATTACAATAACCTTTTTTCACGTGGAACTTTGGGCAATCCAATTCAGCTGTGTAAGGTACTGGGTTATTAATGAAGGATCGAGTTTTTACCTCCACGACAGGTTCGAGTTGTGCGCCATTTAATGAACTAGCAACCTGTCAACAAACAATTTAATTGCATGTCAGTTGACACAATTCATCGATATGATATTCACCTTATGAAATACTTTGATTTAATATTTGCAATGTGTGTATTTCGTTCATTAGAACATAAGTTTCGTTGATTTATATTGTTGATTTTTACATAGTCTTAAAATATATAATCATGATGCATCTAATAGATAATGTTTTATCAATAGATTGACATTATATAGTCAAGTTTGTTTTGTGCCATAATATGTTATGGTTTGTTTTATTTATGTTTATATTTATATGTATAAGTTTATTGTTGCTATTTCAAAGGTTATGCTATATCTAAATAGTATAAAAAGAATTATATTGTTTCCTAAAAAGAAAAAAGAATTAAATAGTAATAGTGGTAGATAGGTATTAAGAGATACCGAAAAGTATACAAAGATACATCATTTTGGTACTACCTTGATTGACGTCAACAAGACAACTATTATTTCGACAATGATGTGTTGATGTATATGTAACTTCGGAATGTATTTCACATATATGTATATTGTATTCCTATAGAGATGTTATTATTCCTCTATACGGAAGTGTCATTATTTATATTGTAAGTGTCGTAACTTATACTTGATGGGTTATTAGACCACCTTGTTGGGGTCGGCCCTGTATAAGTCATGTGGGTCAAAGGGTTATTAGACCACCCTATTGGGGGTCGTCATGTGGGTCAAAGGGTTATTAGACCACCCTATTGGGGGTCGCCATGTGGGTCAAAGGGTTATTAGACCACCCTATTGGGGGTCACCATGTGGGTCAAAGGGTTATTAGACCACCCTAGTGGGGGTCGGCCCAGTCAGCATTATGTTATGTGGTTAATTTGAGGCCGACCTAGTTGAGTGAAGGTCAAGTCAAGTTAGTGTATAAATAGAGAGTGTGTCTCTCTCATTTTACACATTCTATTATCTCACTCACACTGTGGAGAGTGGCGCACTTGTAGAGGAGGAGGCTCTGCTGCTAGGAGAAGACTATCTCTTGTATTCTGGTTGTATCATTGTTCTATCTATATCTGAGGAAGTTATTGGGGTTTTTCACCTTTATGGTTTTCCCCAAGTAAACGCGGTGTCTCTTCTGTGCTTGCATTATTGTGTCCATGAATGATATGCTGTAGATTTGATGTACATGTTCTCTCAGTTAAGATCCTAGATCATATTGAAGTAAATTCTGAAAATTTAACATGGTATCAGAGCTAGCCTTAAAGAAGGCATGATGTGGCATGTATGACACTTGTTGCACTTACGATGCTAGGGCTTGATATAGCAAAAACCAGTCATCGTAGCACTTTCGCTATAAATATGCTTTGGCGAAGTTTTTGGATCTGAAACCTTTACAGGTCGATGATTAAATCCCCATGTACCTTGTGTCCAAAGGAAAACCTCTAATTCATTGTACTTTGTGATTTATGATCTATACAATATAGGGTTTCTGCCTCTTCCAGATCTGAGTCAAACTCAGGTGACCTTGGGAAAAAGGTCATAACTTGGGCTAGGAAGATCCAAATGAAATTTATTAAAAAGTGATAGGTAGTACATAGACTGTCCTATCTACGAAAAAAAATTCAGAGGCCAAAGTTGAACCAGTGACACGAGGAACGCCGTACAAGTTCGCTCTCCTGTATTATCTCATAAACAGGTCACGTTACGACACTTGGAATAACTCACTCTCAGAGAATCCAATTGAGGTCAGACCTGTCAGGATGGAAAGATAATAGGTCAGGCTATCTCAGGAAAAAAATTTAGAGGCCGAGGTTGAAACAGTGACACGTGGCACGCCATACAAGTTCTCTCTTATGTATTATCCCATAAATAGGTCACGTTGCGACACTTGGCATAACTCTCTCTCAGAGAATCCAATTGAGGTTAGACCTATCAGGATGGAAAGAAAACAGGTTGAGCTATCTCAGGAATATTTTTCAGACCCTATGGATCAAAAAGTTCGGAGTTACACTAGAAACAATCAGGTACATATTTCTGTCAAAACAGAATTATTTTTTAGTACCTTCATTCATGGCTTCCGGAATTTAGGGCTTCGGAGAAAGTTGGAATTTTTGTAATCAGAGACCACGGTTGGATTTACTCATCAAAATCGAAATTTAGAGACCAAGATCAGAATTTTTGGTTGGGAAGAAGGCCGAGCTTGATCAGACCTAATTCGGGACTTTGATCAGAAAAGTGGAAAATTAGGGCTTCTGCAAAAATGGAAATTTTTGAAATCTGTGACCATGGCTGGAAGCTCCTCATAAAAATAGAAGCTTAGAGCTTTGGATCAAACCTTTTGATTGCGAAGAAGAGTGGGATTCATCAAACCCTAGTTCAAGGTCACGTCCAGCGAATCCGAAAGTTTCAAAGGCAAAATTGAGGAGTGAAACTTTGGAGTTTTCAAATTCTGAATATACCAGCTTGATCAGCTCATCAAGGCGCATATTTCTATCCTCTTGTAAGTTTGAATTTTTGGGGTTTCTCTGACAAACCCTATTACAGCTCAAGATCCAGTTCCTGCAAATCAAGTGGATTGGGTTAATCCTATAAGAGGATGGATTGGTTACCTGCATAAGTGAAGAAGTTCCTGTTTTAGAGGGAGATGAGGCTAAGGCCTTCCATAAGAAGATTACAAGCAATCTTGACAAGTATGGCTTATAGGTATGTTTCGAATTCTGTTCATGATTAAGTTTATGATATGTTTGTCTTCATATCATTACAGTACAATCTTGATTAATTACTATACTTGTCGTATTACCTTATAGAAGATATTCATTGATTAAGGTTTTGACACTTATGATTGTACTAATGCATTGTGATGTTGTATGAGGTTTATGTTGTTTTCTAACACAAAAGGTACACCAAGAAAGTCAAATCATGTTCTACTTCAAGAACATATGCTCATGGTGACATGAAGACAAAGATTCATCCATTGTTATGGATCACATAGAAGATCTACTTTCAAGGTATGTATAACTTGGTCATACAATGGTTAACTTATGAGACATGCAGGTTACTAGCACAAGTCAATGAAGAGAACCAGAAGACATTATGCGGGTATGTTAGACATAACTAGCTAGCATGCTAATCCAGGTATGTTTTTCCTATATCAAGCTAGAATCCTACCTTGTGTTAGGATCTTATACTGTTGTGTTTTTGATAATGATTATTCATGAAGTCATAGGTTTGAATAATCATGGTTGTATGCATATTATGTTTCTTACCATAATTGATGATATGACTAACCAGAAGAATCATGAAGGTATAGGTTTGAATAATCACAGGTTTTATGCATATTATATCTCTTATCTTGATTGATGATTCAACTAACCAGAAGAGTCCTATGATCAAATAAGAAAATGTATGAGTAAAAGAAGACTTCCCTGAAACCTTGAATACTAATGTTTATTATCTGTGAATGATCATGAATATACATGTTTAAGATTATTGTGTTTTGATAGTATTAAGATTATACTAATAAATGTGTGATTATGTATGAGACCTCAAGGATAACACAATGATGATACTAATAAGCATGCATAGTGATTAAGGGTGAATGTAAGTTCAATGACAGGTAATCCAGGAATCAAAGATCAAGAGGGAGCACACTCTAGTTGTTCCTGCAAGAAAGCAAAGGAGCACACTTCAGAAGTTTCTGCAAGGATGCAGATATTCAGAGGGAGTTGAGCACTTCTCACAATCCACATAAGAATGGAGTTGCAGAAAAGAAGCAAAGACTGAGAGGGAGTCAACCCAACAAACACACAAAGATAAGTATTTGAATTATCATTACTTGCATATTTTATTGTTCAAATAATACTGTTCAATAATGTATATAATGATGTTACTTGAATTAGGTTGTGTATTATGCATATTAGAATAGTTGCATTAATAAACAGCATACTACTAATATGCATGGGTAAGTGGCCTATGGCACTGTACAACATTCCATTGCTACTTATCTAGAATGAAACCTCTTTGCTAACATGTTGGGAGTTGTGCACACTCTTAACAATGTTCTGGTAGAGATTGGAAGGCATCTAGAAAGTTACGGAATATGGATAAATGTTGTATTGAAGCATTGGATAAGATAATTGCATGATTGTATGACATATTGCTTTATGTGTAAGAATTTGTTCTAAAAACTATGAGATGTTTTCTAATCATGCAATTTAACTTGTTGTGTAGGAAAGATCGTATGCCATCACCTACAAAAGAAGAACTACAACATTTGTTCAACAACAAAATTATCTATTGAAGATATTGAAGTTCCCAGGATACGGGAAGAATGCCATGATCCGTCGATCATGAAGAACGATGTTTGGGATGCGGTCCCAAGAGATGAAGGGAAGTCTGTTGTGACTTCCAAATGGAACTATCAGATCAAGCATGTTGCAGATGGCAGCATTGAGAAATATAAAAGTGATGAAATAGAAGATGCACCAGATGGATTTCAAGACAGCATGGTGTAGTCATATATGTATGCAAAACTTGGTATGGTAGGATAGACAACTTTCTATCCAGTTTGGGCTTTACCAAGAATAAAGCGGATTCCAACCTTTTCTATAAGGTTGAGGAAGGCAATCCAGTGATACTACTTTTGTATGTGGATAACCTGTTTGTTACAGGTGAAGATAGATTGATTTCCGACATGCAACGGAATCTTGCTGCCGAGTTCGAGATGAAGAACTTGGGGATGATGCACTATTTGTTTTTGGCATGGAGGTGTGGCAGAGTGCAGATGGAATCTTCCTTGGACAAGGGAAGTATGCAGTAGAGATCCTGAAGAGGTTCGGGATGATGGATTGCAAGGCCATGGCCACACCTATGACATCGAATCTGAAGCTTCTTTGTGATGCTTCATTTGAGCCAGTTGATGTCTCTATGCATCGTCAGATGATTGGGTCCTTGATGTACCTGATGAACATGAGACCAGATATTTGTTTTGCGATGAACACATTGAGCCAGTTCCTGACGGATCCGAGGAGTGTTCACCTGGTTGCTGTAAAGCATGTTCTGAGGTACCTGAAGGGTATAGTGGATTATGGGCTCAAGTATGAAGCGAATCAAAAGTTTAACCTGCAGGGTTATGTTGATTCAGATTGGGTAGGCAGTGCTGCAGATAGAAAGAGAACATATGGGTGTTGCTTCAGTATGGGATCATGTGTGATCTCTTGGTTCAGCAGGAAGCAGTCCTGCGTAGCACTGAGTACAGCTGAGGCAGAGTATGTTGTAGCCTGTTCAGCTAGTTGTGAGGCAGTATGGCTACGGAAGCTACTGTCTGAGTTATTTGATCTCCCGTTGGATGCTACTGGTATCTTCTGTGATAACCAGAGTTGTGTGAAGCTGTCCGAGAACCCAGTGTTTCATGACAGGTCGAAACACATAGAGATCAAATATCACTATATCAGGGATATGGTGCAGAGAGGAGCTGTGAAACTCCTGTACATTGCGACGGATGAGCAGATTGCTGATGTGCTGACGAAGCCACTAGGCAGGGTGAAGTTCGAGTACTTCAGGGAGAGGCTTGGTGTTCTTCAGATTGATGACACTTCGAGGAAGAAGTGATGGACACATTTGCTGAAGCCATTCCAAGCATGTTGGAAGGAGGATCTTTCACATGGCTGTGGATGTAAGCGCTGGATGATGAGCATTAGGATGATGTTCTGGTGGATGCTGGATATGATCAGTTGGATCATTTTTATGTATGTATGTACGCATCATGTTGGATGCCGGATACGATCAGTTGGATCATTTATATGTATGCATGCATCATGTTGGATGCTGGATATGATCAGTAGGATCATTTGTATGTATTTTGTATATGCATCATGTTGGATGCTTGGACCATGTATCTGTATATGTATCAGGTGGATACATTGTATGATCTGGTGGATCATGTATGATGATATGTATCATGTATTTGTATTTGTATCAGTTGGATACACTGTATGATCAGGTGGATCATGTATGATGATATGTATCAGGTAGTTACTTGGTATGCATCAGGTAGATGCATTGTATGATCAGGATGATCATGGATGACGAGCTTCAGGATGTTGCTCCAAATGACATGCAGAAGGATGTTGCAGTGATGATGATCAGGATGATCATGTGTACATCAGGATGATGTATGGTGAGTATTAGGTGGATACTCTGTGGCCGTGGAACAGGTTGTGCAGAGAAGCATGTAATTTGTGCCCTGGGAGATTTGCAGATGGTCTTTCGAGGTTCTGCCTATGGCATGTAATTCGTACCCTGGGACATCTGGCAAATGCTCTTTTGAGGTTTTGCTTGGGAGGACATATAATTTATGCCCTGGGAGATCTGCAGATATTCTTTCGAGGTTTTTCCTATGGCATGTAATTTTTGCCCTGGGATATCTGGCAGATGCTATTTCGAGGTTTTGTCCTATCGCATGTAATTTGTGCACTGGGAGATCCGATAGGTTGAGCTGTGTGCTCGTAATCAATCCTGGGATGCTCTTTCGAGGTTTTGCCATGACCACATGTAATTTGTGCCCTGGGAGATCCGATAGGTTGAGCCTTGTGCTCGTAATCAGTCCTGGGATGCTCTTTTGAGGTTTTGTGGTGACCACATGTAATTTGTGCCCTGGGAGATCCGATAGGTTGAGCCTTGTGCTCGTAATCAGTCCTGGGATTCTCTTTCAAGGTTTTGTGGTGGGGTCACATGTAATAAGTCCTGGAGATCTGGACAGGATGAAAAATGCCTCAGATGCTCTTTAGGGTTCTTGCTATTCAAGAGGCTCTTTTAAGGTTTTGTGATGCACGTAATAAGTCCTGAGATTTCCACAGAATGGCCAGTGATGACGAAGACCTGCAGGTGGTGGGCCTACATCTAGTATGAAAAAGGACTGGCTCTATAGAACTACCTATGACTAGTAGATTCAGAGATTGATTGAGATAGCAGTAGCAGTGATGATGATGATGACTCGATGATGATTATCCAGTGACTATGATCCAGAGAAGATGACTTGTGCTAGAAGACCTGTGTCGAGAAATACCTTCCTAGTTAAGAGGGAGTGTTGATGTATATGTAACTTCGGAATGTATTTCACATATATGTATATTGTATTCATATAGAGATGTTATTATTCCTCTATACGGAAGTGTCATCATTTATATTGTAAGTGTCGTAACTTATACTTGATGGGTTATTAGACCACCTTGTTGGGGTCGGCCATGTGGGTCAAAGGGTTATTAAACCACCCTAGTGGGGGTCGGCCCAATCAGCATTATGTTATGTGGTTAAGTTGAGGCCGACCTAGTTGAGTAAAGGTCAAGTCAAGTTAGTGTATAAATAGAGAGTGTGTCTCTCTCATTTTACACATTCTATTCTCTCACTCACACTGTGGAGAGTGGCGCACTTGTAGAGGAGGAGGCTCTGCTACTAGGAGAAGACTATCTCTTGTATTCTGGTTGTATCATTGCTCTATCTATCTCTGAGGAAGTTATTGGGTTTTTTCACCTTTATGGTTTCCCCCAAGTAAACTCGGTGTCTCTTCTGTGCTTGCATTATTGTGTCCATGAATGATATGCTGTAGATTTGTTGTACATGTTGTTCTCTCAGTTAAGATCCTAGATCAGATTGAAGTAAATTCTGAAAATTTAACATGATGGTAACAAAATTAGCTAGTACAATGACGACGACAGAACCAGCAACTATAATGACGACTACAGTGACGAAGCTGTAAATTAGATGCTTATTCAAATAGCTAACTTGGGTTGATTTTACTCATATACAAGACGAACTTTGGAGAGTTAAAAGACTAAGCACGTGAATCATACCTGTATGCTTTTATAAATACAGTAGTCTTCAATTATTCTATTTTTATTTTCAAACGATGAATTTGAACTCACACGAACTGGATTTTATTGCAATCATGAAACTTCTTACCTGTCATCTGCACATAGAACAGGTCCAATGTTTTAGCGTGCAACTAAGTAAGCTTTGGCATCCCTCATAAGACTCCCTTGGACAACAAAGAAGCAAACTGTCAGTATCATCTCAAAGAAAGAGCATCATATCACATTCTAACCTGGCATTTCATTATTACATCAATCATACTTATCATTTCAATAAAAAGTGTTGCATCAAAGTCTGATTTATTCATGCATTTAACTATCATAATCATAGTTGTTATGAATGCATTTAAGTTGTCACTATCGCTTTAATTATAATATAATTTTATTGTGATTAGTACTAACAGTTGTTAGTTAATGATGTTACAAGCATCAATTATTATTTTCCGCAGTTATAAATTATCCTAAATTAAGTTATTATTGCTAGTATCAAAAAAAATTTAAATTTTTATGAAAATTCAGGATGTTACATGTGGTATCAGAGCACAGATTCAAACTCTAGGCCTGAATGAGGTCCAAAACATGCAGTAGAAATTTTTATATACAACAGAAAATTATACTAACTTTAAAATTTTATTATTATGTTATCTTCAGAAATTATTTTCAGTTACATATATGGAGAACTCAGCTGAACATTTAAGTGATAGATTTCAGCCAAACAGTCATAGTTCGGGACAACACTATGTAGAGGAAGGTCATGGGAAAATAAATAACAGTTCGACGAAACTGTTACGTGCCTTTCAAGATTTAAAAGCAGAAATCAGATCTGTGAAACTAGATAATGAAAGGATTCTGCAAGCACAAGAACAACTGAATCAAGTGCTGTTTGAACACAGCCAAACAGAGGAACAAGAGAGAAACAATGAGCATATTTCCAAAGTTGAGGACATGCCTCATGCTGATAAAAATCAGAACATCAAAATCAGTGAAGTAAAAGATAGCTCAACCTCATCCGGAGATGCTATTGCAGAACGCAAAAAGAAACATAATTATGCCAGTGACAGCAGTGAAGAAGATTCCAAACCAAGTAGGAAAAAACATAAAGAATGTGAGCATATTTCTAGGGAATTCAAGAAGATAAGACCTCCAAATTTCAATGGAGAAACTAAGAAAGGCGAGACAGTTGAAGCTTGGCTGTTAGGGATGAAGAAATACTTCCATATCTACAACTATTCAGAGTTCTTAAAAGCAAAAATGGCCATATATAACTTAACCAGAAAAGTGGATATCTGGTGGCAGGATGTCAAAAGAGTATAGGGCATCAAGGATAAAGATGTAAGCTGGAGTGCTTTCAAATGATATTTCAAAAAGAAGTATCTATCTGAATAGTACTACAAAGAAAAATCTAAAGAGTTCTACAATTTAAAGTTGGGAGGTATGAACATGAAGGAACTGAACAATAAGTTTCTGAACGTACTGAGATATGTACCATACTTCATAGAAGAAAAACCAAAAATTGAAAGGTACTTAAGTTGTTTACCTTTCAGCATTAAAGACAGAATTGAATATGACAGTCCTAAAACATTAGAGGAGGCTATGAGGAAGGCAATTTTCTGTTATGATACAAATCGGAAGAGAGAGGGTATGTCTAATTGGAAAAATCATAAGCCCAACAATTTTGAACAAAAGAAGAAAAATTTTAGATTCAGTGGGAATTCCAGATTCCAAAGAAAGAATTTTTAGAATCGAAATTCCCAAGGGAATAATTCCAGAAATAATTCACAGTAGAATTCTATAGCACCGAAAAATGCATCTAATACAGCCAACACCAGTGAGCCAAAGACACATATTAAATGTTTTGAATGTCAAGGCCCTCATTACGCATCAGAATGTCCCTTACAGAAGCGGAAGGCAAACAACATCAACTCTATTCAGACTGAACCTACTGTTGGAGACGTAGAAAGGGAGATGCCAAGAATTAATGCGGCACTTGACAACAGACAAGTAGATCATCAAATCTCTATGGTAGAGATTGAAGGTATGATACATGACCATCCTGTTACTGTTTTAATTGACCCAGGTGCTAGTTTAAGTTATATATCATCAGATGTTGTAGAAAGTCTTAACTAAAAACTAAAAAGTTTAGTAAATCATGGCTAGTTAGACTAGCAACTGGAACAAAAAGGAAAGTTTTAGATTTTATAGAGAACTATGTTTTATCCATGAATCATTTGCAAACACAAATCAAGCTGAATATTTTACCTTTAGGTTCGTATGATATTATAGTTGGTATGGACTGGTTAGAATCCCATCATGTCATCCTAGACTGTTATGGAAAAAGTTTTACATGCTTAAATGATGAAGGGAAAACTGTAGAAATAAAAGGCATTCCAAGGAAGGTAACCCTTAGACAAATTTCAGCCATGCAAGTTAAGAGGGCAGTTAGGAAGGGATGCCAAATGTTTGCAATAAATGTGATAAATGATGAGGTTATGGATAAAGCGGACAAACTAAAATTAGAGGTCACACCTGTCCTAAAAGATTTTAAAGATGTATTTCCTAAGGAGATTCCAGGATTACCACCCAAAAGAGATTTAGATTTTACTATAGATTTGATACCAGGAGTAATACCAAATACAAAAGCTCCATACAGAATGAATATACTGGAGTTAAACGAATTAAAATCTTAGTTGAAGGAACTTATTGACAAGAAGTATATTAGACCAAGTGTGTCTCCTTGGGGAGCACCTGTCATCTTCGTTAAGAAGAAAGATGGAACATTAAGACTATGCATAGATTATCACCAGCTTAATAAGATGATCTATTTGATCAGCTGCATGGAGCAACAGTATTTTCGAAGATTGATCTAAGATCAGGATATCATCAAGTAAGGGTTAAGGATGAAGATATTTTCAAGACAACTTTCCGAACTCGGTACGGACATTACGAGTTCGTAGTCATGCCGTTTGGCTTGAATAATGCCCCTGCTGTATTTATGTGTTTGATGAATAATATTTTGCATAAGTACTTAGACAAATTTACTGTTGTGTTTATAGACGATATTTTAGTGTATTCAAAAAGCAAAGAAGAGCATGATAAACATTTACGGATTATCTTACAAGTATTAAGAGATCATCAATTGTATGCCAAATTTAGTAAGTGTGACTTCCACAAAGACAAAATTCAGTATCTAGGACACATAATTTCAGCAGAAAGAATCTCGGTTTACCCCGACAAGATAAGGGCCATTAATGACTGGCCGGTTCCTAAATATGTGTCGGATGTAATATCATTTATGGGCATTACTAGATATTATAGAAAGTTTATAGAGAATTTTTCAAAAATTGCCAACCCTATAACTTCCTTGTAGAAGAAAGGGAAGAAATTTGTTTGGGATCAGAAATGTGCTGAGAGTTTTAAGGAAATAATGGAACTATTGACGACAGCACCTATCTTGAAGATAGCTGACCCCAACAAGGATTTTGTAGTTTGTACAGGCGCATGCAATGATGGACTCGGTGGAGTCTTGACACAGGAAGGGCATGCGATAGCATATGAATCTAGAATCTGAAAGTACATGAAAATAATTACTCTACTTATGATTTAGAGTTATTAGCAGTTATTCATGCCTTAAAATTGTGGCGTCATCACCTTATTGGCAGGAAGTTTACATTATTAACAGATAACATGGGTCTGAAATATTTATTGGATCAGACAAACCTGAACGCTAGACAAGCTAGATGGTTGATGTTCTTAAGCGAGTATGATTTCGAAACTCAGCATATTAAAGGAAAGGAGAACAAAGTTGCAGATGCCTTGAGTCGCAAGGAAAAAATAAATTTCATTTCAACAATTAGTAATTATTCAACTGATTTGGAAAATCAGATTCTGGAAAAAGGTGAAACAGATAAAGAATACAGAAAAATGAAGGAAAAGATAGCCAATAACAGTTCTGAAAATTGTATGGAAGATTACAGAATTAAGGAAAATGGTCTATTACTGTATAAAAACAGATTGTTTGTACTAGATATACCAGAAATAAAATTTCTGATATTAAATGAGATGCATAAAAATCATTATTCTGGTCATCCAGGATATCAAAAGACCATCACTATGCTGAGAAAAGAATACTATTGGCCCAAAATGAAAGATGAAGTAGCAGAATACATCGTAAAATGCTTGGACTATCAAAAAGTGAAGGTTGAACACCAACATCCTGCCATATTGTTGCAACCATTACCAATACCAAGCTGGAAATGGGAAGTGATCAGCATAGATTTCATTACTGGATTACCTAAAAATCAGAAACAACATCATTCTATTATGGTGGTGGTGGACAAACTCAGCAAAGCAACACACTTCATACCAGTGAAGACCACACATAAAGCACCAGACATTGCAGAGATTTTTATGAAACAGATTTTTAGACTGCATGGAATACCAAAGGTAATAATTTCAGATCGTGACTCAAAGTTTACAAGAAACTTCTCGAGGTCACTATTTAAGGGATTGAATACAACTTTAAATTTCAGTACAACATTTCATCCACAGACGGATGGACAGACAGAAGGGTAAATCAAGTATTAGAAGATTTATTAAGAATGTATGTTAAGGATCAACTTGGTAAGTGGGAAGATTATCTCCACTTAGCATAATTTGCTTATAATAATCATTATCATGCTTCAGGAAGACTTAGTCCTTTTGAAATTCTTTATGGTAGGAAATTTAATACACCTATTTCGTGGAATGATCCAGTCAATAGAGTTGTTTTAGGACCTGAATTATTGCAAGAGTTAGAACTAATTGTGAAACAGGTGCAAGGACATTTAAAAGCTGCCCAAGATAGGAAGAAAAGTCAAGAAGATTAAAAAAGAACTCATAAAGAGTTCCAGGTGGGTGAACATGTGTTTCTCAAGGTAAGACCGAAAAAGAGTTCACTGAAATTGGGGAGTTGTGCCAAGTTGGCACCCAGGTATTGCGGTGATTTTGAAATATTATCTAAGGTTGGAGCAGTGGAATACCAACTGGCTTTGCCACCTAACCTGAAAATACATAATGTTTTTCATATATCGTTTGTAAAGAAATATGTGCACGATACTACTCATGTTGTAAACTGGAATAATGTACAGGTGGGACAAGACGAATATTTTCCAGTGGAACCAGATTGTATCTTCGGAAGGAGGGAAACTATTCTTCGGAATCGTAGCATTGGGCAAGTGAAGGTGCAATGGAAGCACCTTAGCCCAGAAGAGGCAACCTAGGAGTTGGAGAGTAGTATGCGAGCAGCATACCCAACTCTATTTCAGGAACACTCAAGGAGTGACTAGCCAACATCGAGGACGATGTTGAGACTTAAGGGGGGGTGTATGTCACCTACCCAAATTTCTGAACATTATTATTTATTTGCAAAAATATTATAAGTTAAAATTTAATTACAAGTTTTGTAATTATGATCAATTTTGATCATGGATGAATGTAATTGCTAAATATTATTATTTAAATAAATTAATTAGGAGACAAATACCCAAGAGGACTGTTGAATGAGTTTTCACTGACCCATTAGGAGGAATGGAAGTTGTTGGAAGGTATGGGACACATGGCAGCAGTTGCATCACACCACTAACTGCTATTTATGGGACAACTTCCCCCCAAATAGGACATTATCTCCTAGGTGGAGGGAGTGAGCAGGCAGCTCATTTAATGACCCATTAACATTTGAAAAGGCCTAGGCAACCTATAAAGGCAAATTTGAATTGGGCAGGCAGCTCTTAATCAATATTTATGCAGAATATTTTCCTCTTGTGAATCAGGTGATTTCAAGAGAGATTCGAATGAGGGAGGTTAGTGGTGATTGAAAACTAAGTTTTGCATATTATTGAGGAGAAACAGAGTTGTTAGGAGCAAGTCTTTTGGACTGCTACCTATTGAAGATTTAGAAGATTACTACTACAGCAAGAAGAAGTCCTAATTCCTGAAGTTTCTTCCGCCTGGTGCTTCAGTGAACAGGATCGGGGGTCCTAAGACAGTACTCGACTGTTTTCAGGAAATTCGTTGGGTGGAACAGTCTTCTTGGGTTGTTTGTTGCCCTGCAGAATTTCTCAGGTTCTTAAAGATTTCCTAACTTATTCTCAGTAAATAATTCTGTTATGTTTATCTAGTATTTTTCTATTTATTTGTTTTCGAAAAAGAATCTGATCCTAGAAATTGCTTTAAGTCTGAATGTTTAAGTTCAATGTTAAAGCTGAATTGATAAACCAATATCTTTATTTTTCCACACACTATTTTGAAGCATCGTACTCTAGTAGAGATATGCAAATTAAAATAGATTAGAAGATAGGCAAAAAAATTCCATTTGAATTCGATAGATAGATAGTAATCATATATGTATCAGTTTTATGTTCCTAAGTTAAATAATTATAGAAGGTTCTGTATAATAGTTAGTATATATATAATGTTTCTTCAATTATATGATAAACGGTCAATATATAATTCTTGTACAATCATCCTGCATTACATATAAATTATGTCCATAGGAAGTAGATAAATTACATACTGCATATTGTTTTAAGACTGCTGAATTTGAATAAAAACATTCTTTATAAATAAGCTGGAAACAATAGTTTTCACACAAGTTTCGTATTCATACTTTTCACTCACACACAGTTTCATTGCAATTACTTCACCATTATTATATGTATAGAAATTAAATTATAGATAGAGTTGTAATTTACACAGTTTTCACGATTTTTGCACTATACACTCACATTGCTTTCACTTTCTATGGTAATGTTGCATTATCTATAAATCTAACAAATGATAAGAATTTCATAAACACCACTATTATTACCATGTATTTATTTCCTTCTTTTAGATCTGCTAACACTGTTTGTGACTTTTGTAAAACTGAGCCTCATATAAAAAAAACGTAGCTAGATTCAGATTTCCTCTTTTATTGTTTAATAACAGAAAACATTACATTCTACTCAAACCTGTGATCGAAACCAATCCAACATCTTAAATCCTGTTTAGGTTATCATCCTCAAACAAAACACGAATTAGGGTATGACCCTATTCATTTCCTTTGCAAAAACGTTAATGAAATTTCAGTTCGACATTTTACTCTACTTAGATCTTAACATCGACAAATAAGAAAACACGTTATCAACCTACAGTATCAAGACAAACCACGCAGAATTATACACGAAAATTTTAGCATACATTTCCATCTAAAGGATGAAGTTTATTTTTTTACACAGAACCCTTATCATCGACGAAATCTTCAAACCGTAATCTAGCTAGAAAAACATTTTAGTAACCTTCAGCATAAAGTCGATTTACATAGACATTTAAACAAGATAATTTAGCATGCAAATTTATTTTCTGAAGAAAGAAGTATCATTTACACTGTGAATGAGCCCACGGCTCTTTTCAAAACTTAACCATTGAAGTCGTAGATTTTTAGAACGAAGATTTACAACACTATTTGCAAACAAATTAAAAACAGGGTTTAACCCAAGTTACAACAGTTTTAAAAAGAACCCAATTCCTAGATCATCGACGAGTTAGAACTCCAGTCGGCAACAACAACCCTAATGTATTGAAACCAATTATCCTTCAAACAATCGAGGAGTGGTATCACTGTTTAATAAACGTGCTTCGGAGGATCTTCAACTTTCAACAACGATGGAGCAACGACATGTCATGGTAAGGACTGTTAATCATTCTTAAGAACCACTTCAACCATCGTCCAAGAGCACTATGAGGGTTATGGAAGACCTGAGGCTTACCGGTGATGAGGCACGCTGATACCCTTGCCAAACGTTACTCAATCTTTTCCTTTGAACCCTGCAACTGACAAACGATAGCATTGAGTTAGATACCTGTTACATTTAAAACTAAAAACGAAATGCAGCAAAAGAAATAATTTCTTCATAGAAGAACGTTTACCTTCATAAACCTTGGCCGAGTCTTGGAGTTCTCAGACAAACGATGAGATTGGTGTTGCAAACGACATCAGGAATCTTTCTCTCAATCCTGTAGCCCTGTGTATTTTTTTACTCCTATCCTAAAACGAAAACTTCAACCACTATTTCGACAACACTCTAAACCAGGGACTTAGATCTCAACTAAAAACGCCATTACAGAGGTTTCAGACCTGCAACTTCAACCTAGTTCACTAGCCTCGGGGTCGAAACCCCTCCCTTGGCTTCTGCCAAAAATTCAGCAGGCTGTCGGCCACCCCTAACCAAAACAATCGCAAAATCAACTGCTTTTCCAAGTTCATAAACCAAAACAGCGACGATGGTAGGGTTACAATCCGACGGCCTAAACTCATCATCATCGACGGTCATAAAATTGACAGCTATGTTAACATTGGTATCAACGATGTCGAATTTATTACCATTCCCCATCACAGGTTGACAATGCCACTATGGCAAACGTTTAAGCTAGTAACAACTCGGGAAAAGGCGTAATATTCTTTCACAACAGCGAGCAAGGAGACAATCACATCTACGTGGATCATTGGACATCCAACTCGGCAGGGATTTGACACCAAGATTTTAATGCAAGATCGATGAGTGATCTCCATCACAGATCGAGACACACACCAAATTAATTGATTCAACAACCTGTCCAGTATCAAGTTAAATGCCCACTCCCCAATACCAATAGACATTGCCACAGTGGCACACAAAGGAGCAAACAATGATCAGTTTGAAGGCATTTTGACATTTTACAGTGACGAGCCTGGTGGACATTACAATAACCTTGTTTCACGTGGAACTTTGTGCAATCCAAGTCAGTTGTGTAAGGTATCGGGTTATTAATGAAAGATCGAGTTTTGACCTCCACGATAGGTTCGATTTGTGCGCCATTTAATGAACCAGCAACCTATCAACAAACAATTTAATTGCATGTCAGTTGACACAATTCATCGATATGATATTCACCTTATGAAATACTTTGATTTAATATTTGCAATGTGTGTATTTAGTTCATTAGAACATAAGTTTCATTGATTTATATTGTTGATTTTTTTATAGTCTTACAATATATAATCACGATGCATCTAATAGATAATGTTTTATCAATAGATCGACATTATATAGTCAAGTTTGTTTTGCACCATAATATGTTATGGTTTGTTTTATTTATGTTTATATTTTTATATATAAGTTTATTGTTGCTATTTCAAACGTTATGCTATATCTAAATAGTATAAAAATAATTAAATTGTTTCCTAAAAAGAAAAAGAATTAAATAGTAATAGTGGTAGATAGGTATTAAGAGATACCGAAAAGTATACGAAGATACATCATTTTGGTACTACCTTGATTGACGTAAACAAGACAACTATTATTTCGATAATGACGGTAACAGAATTAGCTAGTACAATGACGACGACAGAACCAGCAAGTATAATGACGACTACAATGACGAAGCTGCAAATTAGATGTTTATTCAAATAGCTAACTTGGGTTGATTTTACACAGATACAAGATGAACTTTGGAGAGTTAAAAGAGTAAGCATGTGAATCATACCTGTATGCTTTTATAAATACAGCAGTCTTCAATTATTCTATTTTTATTTTCAAACGACGAATTTGAACTCACACGAACTGGATTTTATTGCAATCATGAAACTTCTTACCTGTCGTCTACACATAGAACAGGTCCAATGTTTTAGCGTACAGCCTAGTAAGCTTTGGGATCCCTCATAGGACTCCCTTGGACAGCAAAGAAGCAAACTGTCAGTATCATCTCAAAGAAAGAGTATCATATCACATTCTAACCTGGCATTTCATTATCACATTAATCATACTTATCATTGCATTAAAAAGTGTCGCATCAAAGTCTGATTTATTCATGCATTTAACTATCATAATCATAGTTTTTATGAATGCATTTAAGTTGTCACTGTCGCTTTAATTATAATATAATTTTATTGTGATTAGTACTAACAGTTGTTAGTTAATTATGTTACAAGCAACAATTATTATTTTCCGTAGTTATAAATTATGCTAAATTAACTTATTATTACTAGTATAATTTTTTTTTAAAATTTTTATGAAAATTCGGGATGTTACATGTTACTAACTCTGATGGAAATATCATTTATGATATTCTTGGGATTGAGGATGAGGTTGTTAGGTATTTCTCTGAGATTTATAGGAAACCATGTTCTATTAATATTCAGGAGCAGCTGAGGATCCTGCAGGTGATGCCACGTATGTTCTCGGCTTTGGAGTGTGCTGGAATTTATTCTCCGGTGAATAGCCAGGAGATTGAAAACATTTTGAAGGATATGGAGAAGGATAGGAGTCGTGGGATAGATGGCTGGACAAGTGAATTATTTCTGCAATTTTTTGATATTCTGGGACCGGAATCAGTCCGTCTGGTGGAAGAAGCTAGGACTCCTGGAGAAGTTCTTGGAGATGTCAATGCTACTTTTATTACGTTGATCCCGAAGGCAACAAATCCTTCATCCTTTCGGGACTACTGTCCTATATCCCTTTGTAATTTGATATTTAAATTGATCTCAAAAACTATTGCACAAAGGATAAAAGGGGGTTTATCTGGTGGTATCTTTGCTGAGCAGTCTGGGTTCTTAAACAATCGTCTGATTTTTGATGCAGTTGGGACGGCCCAGGAGGTTATACACTCGATTAAGACAAAGAAGATGGAGGCTCTAGCACTAAAATTAGATCTTATAAAGGCTTATGACCTGGTGGATTGGTCATTTCTGAAGTTACTCTTATTAAATGTTGGCCTCGATTATTGGATCACCGAGTGGATTATGGGATGCATCAGATCTACAAATTTTGCTATCCTTGTCAATGGGTGTCCTACTGCCTTTTTCCAGGCCTCTCAGGGCCTTCGCCAAGGATGTCCCTTATCCCCACAATATTTTCTGGGGAAGGCTGATCCAGGACAAATATATAAATCCCTCGTCGTTTATGGTTTGGCTTCACTCCGGTAAGCATTTGAAGCGACACTCCTCGGTCATTTGGACTGGTTTGGTGGCTATGCTACCTCTACTTCAACGTTGTTTATTTTGGAAGGTGGGCAACAGTCACCAGATCTGTATTGGTAGGGACTGCATTCTTGGTCATCCAGACCCTTATATCTCTGCGGATACCAGTATTGCTTTAAATAACATGGGACTCCTGTATCTAAATCAAATCTGGAAGTTACCTCCTGGTCCTAATCCGTCGGGTCATTGGTTAAGCGCTGTGGAATTACGGCTGGAAGGTGCGGTGGCTACTGACTGGAATATCTTTATTGATGGTTTACAACATGCTGGCATTTTCTTTACCACTGATTTGGACTCTCCATGTTGGGATTATGGTATCGGGGATGGCTCGGTTAGTGCAGCTCAAGCATACTATCTATTAACATCTAAGGCAGTGAAACTAAAGACTAAATGGTGGCACATGTTAATTTGGAAATGGGAGATTCAGGGTAAGATTAGACTCTTTCTTTGGCTGGCTTTGAATTATAAATTTATTACTGGGGATAGATATAGACTCCACAGGGGCATGGGTCCATCAGTCTGCTACCTATGCCTGAATGCTGAGGAGACATGTGACCATTTATTTGCTATTTGCACATACACAAAACAGCTTTGGGAGGAGGTCTCCTATTTTTCGGATCAACATGGAGAGTGGAGTGGTTGCTCGTTGTCAGAATGCTTATTTAATTGGTCTGGTAGACACAAATCTGCTATGCAATTTCCTGCTAATTTCATTTGGGGAGTCTGGAGACTAAGAAACTCTATCCTTTTTTATCATAAATCCTTTTCCTTTTCAAAGTCGATGACATATATTAGAGGATTTATGACAAGTACAGTGTGGAAAACAAAATCTCCGAATGCTGTGTTAAAAAGTCCTCCGGTGTTTGCTTCAAAAAATCCGGTGGGTTTCTTAGACGGGGCAGCTCAGATGGGTCGCTGTGGTGCTGGTTGCATGATAAAATTGGATGAGAATTAGAGGATCCACTTACATCTTGGCTGTGGAATGGGGAACAATACAAGAGCTGAGATTTTAGCTCTGTGGGGCATCCTCTTTTTGGCAAAATTTCTGGGGATCAATAACATTGCAGTTTTTGGGGACTCTACAGCAATTATGGATTGGGTAACAAACAGACACAGGTTACAGGTCCCTTCTCTTACTGCTTGGAAATTAAAGATTGAGACTCTTCTTGCTTAGTTTTCATCTGCTACCTTCTGCTAGGTGAGTAGATCTTTTAATCTTGCAGTAGATCGCCTTTCAAAAAAGGGTCTTAAGATGGCAGAGGGCATTGCGGTTCTCCAATTTTTCTCCGGTGACCAGCTTGTGGAGGAGAAGCTGGTCACTATATATTGATTGCGGCCTCCTCCATGATTTATCCTTTTCTTTTTCTTTTTAGTTTTTCTGTCGCGGAGAATTAGGATAGTTTTATTTTGGTGATATAGCTCCCTATAGAGACAATGAATCTATGGGTTGATGTATAATACTCGGAGCATATATTTTTTGGAGCATAGACATATGCTTTTAGTTTTTTTGTTATTACTCAGAAGTTTATATTTGGAGAAAATTTTCTGGGATCACACTTGTTATAGTGGGGTTTAGATTTAGTGGCTTCTTTATGAGGAGCTAGGTTAAATGTAACTGTCATGTGACATCAGATAATGTGTAGTTTCTTTGATTCATAATTGAATAGCAGGAAACTCTTTTTCTTTTGGAAAAAAAAAAGAGTTATAAAATTCACAATATATCCTATTTTTAATCTGTGGATAGCAAAAACATGCGGCTGAATGAATCATGGTGAAGATCGTTTCAATCGTCATATAGTTTGATTGGACTGTTAAGATTTGCAAATGGTAAAATTCGGGGAGTCTCTCCCATTCAGAGAAACGCCTTAAAGCGTAATTACACATTCATATTCCTTTACACTTTACTTCTTAAATTTACATATTCATATTCTTTTACACTTTATTTTATACATATACTTTACTAACTTCTTAAATTTATTACAGAATCATATTCCTTTACACTTTAAAAACAAACTCTTAAATATATTACGCATTCATATTTACGAGACAATTGCTAATTATACAAACTTCTTCCTGTATTTTATAATTGATAAACCTTTTTATTAATAATTAAGATACCTATTCACGCATAAATCAACTGCCTCGGATTCTTTTCAAAGTCGAAGATTACCCCCACCTACCACCTTGTACCACAGTCCTTTACTGAAAGGATATCCACAAACTGATTGGCAATGAAAAGTATCCAAAACGTGATTTACACCTACTCATAAATTCAACCACAACCTTTACACTTACTGGCCGTTGAATGTTATGTTTCCTTTCCAATGGTGATGCCCTCTGATTCACTGTCACTATGGCGTGAGATAAGCTCCAACAAAAACGCCTGGAGTTGTTCGAGGATCTACGTCTCAATATTTGTATCCAACCACGTGGAAACATAGTCGGAGGAAGAGAAACCTCGTCTTGGCACAAGGCTGGCCGTTCAATGAATGCTCCAACTGGCCTGCACGCCTATACATATCGTAGCAACCAGCCTCAGGAATCTCACTGAGGATCCATTGTCGCTGTTCTTTCTCCATTAAGCAATTACTTGATCTCATTATTGATACATAGAATTCAGTACTATATCGCGATGGCCACTGTAAATGCAACATTAATGGCGATGAATGGAGCATCCCTCCTACAACAGGGGCCACGGGAGAGGTCAACACCATCCCTCCTACAACAGAGGCCAGCGGAGAGGTCAACTGCCTCCAGGGGCCTTCTAGTGAAGTGCATGGCAGAGGTTAGTAACTTAGTAATTTCCTCATTCCGTTGCTGTTTCCATATACACAAAGGTTTTATGTTTATTGTATTTTTATAACTTAAATTTTCATGTGGATTCACAGCCGAAGGAGTCAAAGCAATCCACTTCTACCTCTCCTCAGAAGGTAAGCAATTAACCGTCATTTTTTTACTTGCAAATGCAGTGCACTGTCCAAGCTCTGAAATAAATTAACCAGACACCATTAATGCAGGTGAGCACCAAGTTTGAGGACGTGTTTGCTTTTGGTGGGCCAGCGCCGGAGACCATAAATGGGAGACTGGCCATGCTCGGATTCGTCTCGGCTGTCGGGGTTGAGATAGCGAGCGGGAGAGACCTCTTCTCTCAGCTGGCCAGCGGAGGAGTTCCATTGTTTCTTGGAAGCGCGGTTCTGCTGTCAGTTGCTTCGGTGATACCCATGTTCAAGGGAATCTCCAAAGAGAGCAAATCAAAGGCAATATGGTCTTCTGGAGCAGAGATGTTGAATGGCCGTTATGCCATGCTTGGCCTCGTTGCGTTGGCCCTCACTGAATACCTCAAGGGAGGCCCTCTCATCTCATAATCATCATCTGAGAGTACACAGGGAGGTCCTCTGTCTGAGAGTAGGATGTAATCATACACAGCTTGTATTTACTCTGCTATCAGGAGATATAATACTGTAACAAATTGTTTTCGCAATGTATATAATGTTTGAGACGTACTATATCCGTAATTTCTATCTCTTTGATTCACATGTTTACGTAATAAACATTGAAAATAAGACTGTTTGCATCTTTGGCCGGATGGTCTTCATAAAGAGCATTCAAAAGGTTCGCAAACCAGTATCAAAACCACTTCCTCGTTGGCGAGAATACATAAAGAGTATCGTGCGTCTCTTTCTTAATATATCTCGAATATTAGTATCAGAGGAAATCTGTCAAACAAAACCAATTCCATTATTGACAAATTTGGCGAGGAAGAGAGAGATTCAATCGCCCAAATAATGATTCAACATTGTGTGTAAACCAACATTGTGTGTACAATGGCAACCCTACATCTAATTCACTCCTTTTAAATTGGCACTTCTCAAGATTCCATGAAAATTGTTGTATATTGTTCTTGTCCGGCCAGGCCCACATCCCATTTCGCATACACAATAACATGTTGTGTACGATGTTGGTTTTTATCAAAATAAAAGTTTGATGTCGTTTTTGCTAACCTCCCTTACCAGGCCTGGAATTTCAAATTCACATTCCCTGTTAAATGAAATTTTGATGGGTGAGTGGCCCTTACTTTTTTGTAGAAAAGAAAAATATTTTAGCAGTTGAACTATGAATCTGTATTATTAGAAAATTATTTTGACAGATCAACTAAGAATCTGTATTAGTATGTTGCAAAATTAAAATGAAATTGTGATGAGTGAGAAAATTATTTTAAAAATTCAGCTAAGAATCTGTATTACTGTGTCAAGGAAATTTAAAATGTTATGAAGAATTTCTGGAAATACATCTTGTCAGTAGTTTATAGTTTGTCATGGATTTTCCATTCACTGACACAATGTATTTTCAAATTTGTTTTTTATTCCCTGTAAAAACATTTATAATAAAATTTAAATATCACAAAATATATACTTATATCCATTCTCCAACATGTCCCAGATTGAAGGAGGTCAATAAATAATGGAAGCACGTAACAGTAGATTTTCATGGTAAAGCTCAAAGTTACTGGAATGAAAATAAAAACAGCCCACCTATTTTGGTTATTGATTTATTTTGGTTATTGATTTATTTTGATTATTGATTTAGTCGATGTTGTAAAAGTTCTATTAATTTAAAATTGAGTAATATTTAGGTTTAAAGTGAGTTGTTTAATAATTATTTTTTATTAAGCTATTGAAAAATTAAATTTACAATAATCACGAAGATGGTTAAAATGTCTTGATTTATAGAGAATTTTTTTTTTTCTCAACATACAATTGATTTGGTATATATATTTTTTTGTAATGCTGCAACTATATATTTATAAAAGAGAAACGAAGATTACATATTAACTTAGGCGGTGTGAGGTGGTGAAACCACCACCCCTAGGCACTCAAAAATGCTAGAGAAACTATTATCATTACAAAAAAAACCTGTGCGAGGAGACCAGGTTGTGTAAGAGTCTTGACATACATGATTTTGGAACACAGACAAAAAAAACAGACTATGAAGCCAATGTAAACAAAAACACTGAAAATCACAGCAAGAACTTGGAACCACCAAAGCCAACCTATGAGCTTGCTCCTGCATGATGAGGATTCGATTTCTTTTCCAGAATTGGGCAGTTGCTGAAGAAGTCGTCGCCCTAGCCATGAGGAGGGAGCTTAGGAGATTGAGGCTCTTCTTTGCGACGGGGGGAGATGCTTCCATCATCAGACTTCTGGACTCGCTTGTATTGCAGGGGACCGATGGTGGACGACACAGGGAAGGTAGCCAGGAAGGTAGGGTCACTCAGATTGGCCATGGCCTCAGACGGTTGCCCTTTAGTGGCCACAGTGTCTTTAATAGATGGTTCAACACCAGCGACGACCGAGACAACACCAGACCTTGTAATCCCTCCAGCTGCAGAGGCCTCCTCATTTTTTGCAGGACTAACGTACTCAGAGCTTGCACGTAGACTATGCAACGCTCCATAGAGTATTTTCCTCCTGCGAAGCTGGAGTCCAAGCTTACCAGTTTTTCATCCAAATGCACCACTAATCCGGATTTTATGAGTAGAACGAAATGAATACAGATTATTACCAGATGCTTAACACTGATATCTGCCTGGATCAACCAGGTTGGCTCTGATGTCTAGGATTGAGGCTTTGGTCGTGTTCTAGTTGACAATCATTTCCTCCACTAGAGTACCCATCATGTTTTTTACTAGCCAATAGTAGTTTATCTGGTTTCCATGGTTGCTAGAAGTCAGAATCTCCTCAACTTTGTTGGATTCCTAGTTGTCAATCAGAAAACGAATTGGACCATAGACATTATCTATATACCCGCTGATGACTGCTTTTTCTTTACCCGGTTTATCAACTCCACGCCCGACGCCATGGCCAACACCTCTTCTGGAGATACCACGCAGTCTCGACATTCTAAAACTTTCAACCACCAGAAATGGAAACTACTGAGCAGTGCGACCAGCTTCACTTACCTGGTTGCAATTGCAAATGAGGATGGTATCGATCATGTTTTCCATAACACTTCGCTTGGGGAAGGAGTCGGGGGATGTCACATGAGGGAGTGTCACAGTCCTGTCTGCAAGATTAATGCAAAGAGACATTCATGTCCTGCTCCAAGCTCTCCCACCCTGGCGTAATAACTTCAACATCATTTCCCACCTCACCAACTTCCACCACAATAACTCCGCAATGAGTGCTCTTGCCAACATGTTGTATTGGGAGCTCATGCTGCATGTTGTTGCCAAGTGTGCTCTCAATGCGTCCACCTGTGAGCGGGTTTTGAGTGACACCCGCATACAAGCCAGTTGATTCGGTATATTAATAAGATAATAAATAAGTAATTTTTTATTATAAATATAATTTAATAAGTTCAAAATAAAGATATTTATATTTCAATTGATTATAACTAAAAAAATTAATGAAAATTGGATATTAATATAGTTTTATCGGAGTCAGATAGATGGTTCAAATGAATCTATGTTGGTTACAAATAAATAAGTTAAGTTTTAGGAAAACGATGAAAACATAAACAAAAGAAACAAAGATTGCTCATAATTTATCTAGCTTGAAGCTTTTAGAACTCTTCACATCCTTATCCATCCATCATCCACATATCATTAGTTTTTTAGGAGAAAAAAACAATCAAAACTATACATACAATCTCAAAGGTTTTTAAATTCAAATTTCCAAAATTGCAAATGGATAACTATAACTTATAATTAATAAAAAATCATTACTATAAATTTTAAAAAGATCATTTTTTAAATCAATATAAATCCATCTTAACTCTCAATAAATTTATAATAATTTAATATGTAAATATATTATATATATTAGTTTATATTGTTTGTTTAATGATAATTTTCAAAATTAGCTTTGCATACAGAAGAAGGTATGCTGATATGGGAAGAATACTTGGATTCCAAGGTTGAATCACATGGTTATGTTTACTTTCTGGACTAAAGGTGTTTTATTTTATTGTCTCTTTTTTATCGTATGAGTGTATGGTATTTTTGACAATGTGGAGTATTTTTTTGGACAAGTCTGATTAGGGTGGTACTATAGTCGAATTCATGCTTGAATGACTCATAGTTATACTATTTGATTTATATTTATAAATAACAATAATACACTTTTTTTTCACTGAAAAAAAACACTCAAATTCCATATAACATATAAAACAAATAGCCAAGTTAAAAAATATCAATTCAATCCTAAATCAATGTATGTCATTTCATATAAGAAAAATTTAGGGGAAACTGACCATCTAAATATATACATTAATATTTTTCACTGAAAATGATCATCTAAATATATAAATTAATATTTTAAAACATAAAATATATATTAATAGTTTTCACTGAAAATTATCCATGGAATTTATACATTAATATTTTAAAATATAAAATATATATTAATATTTTAAATCATGGTCTTGATGAATAAAAATATAATTAACAATAATTTATAATCTTCACTGTCACTATTAATAAGTTGTAAACGCTTTGTACAAGTGCGGTTATTCGAAGATCTACGTCTCTATTTTTTAGTCCAACCACACGGAAACATATTCCAAGGAAGGGAAACCTGGACTTGGCTCAAGGGGTTGCCGTTGGATGAGTGGTCCCAGGATTTTGGTGAGAGGCTGCACAGCATATATATCACAACAGCCATTATGCATATGTGGTTTAATGGACGTTTTGCCATGATTAGCCTCCATTGACTATTTCGGTGGAGGTCCTCTCATATGATGGTGTTATCACACCTAGAGATAGAGCATTACATAACAATAGTTATTTTTGTGAGTGGAAACTTGAACAGTTTGAATTGCATTCAAAGAGTGTGGAAACCATTTTAAGTACGACAAAAATGTCACCTTAGGAGTGTATAAGTGGAATGTTGTCTTTATATATTTTATTTATTATATTTATTTAACAAAAAGTATTATGAGTTGTATTTGATCAAATGTAGGCATTAAAGGATTAAAGCTAAATGTTATTAAAAATATATATGATCTTAATCAATAAAAAAACATTTATTTTGCACATAATCTAAAAATTTGACGATTTAGGTTGGAATAAGTGGAATTTTTTGATATAATTTGGAAAAAATCCGGTCTAAATTTTTCAAAATCTAGGTTATAGTTATCAAGCTGGAATTTTGGTTGCTCCAGGGGTTTCTGAGGGTGTTGAATCCATTTGTATCATCAAAATTGCGATTAAAATACAGTAGAATTCCGATTTTGCAAAATAAAAAAACTCTGGATTTCAGGAAAAAAATTGTTGTTCGGACCAAATCGTTGAATTTTTAGACTTCTCCTTTATTTTCTTGTGGATGTTATTCAGATAAAAATGGTTTCTTATCATGGAATAAGATTTGAATGTATTTTTTTCTTTTGAATAAAGATACAAATCAACACACATTAATCATTAGAAAAAAGTGAAAATATATAAAACCCATTTATGCAAGTAAAACAATACATATAATGTCATAATAATTAAGTTTAATGAAATATTTTTCAGGGTATCTTATTATCGTCTTGGGATGACATGTGTGAGAGGGATCCTCCTAGATCCCAAAGGAAATATAGTCTTAACCTTTGCATGTGGGCTAGGTAATGTTACAATAAATCACGCGGAGGGGTATGCACTTTATTTAGGCATGGACCAAGCTGTCGCATTTGGAATACAATCCATTGTCGTTATTGGGGACTCCTTGCTTATTATTTCTCAAACTAGGCAAAGAAAAGATCTTGCGGACAAAATTGTTGGAAGACTCCAGAACCATATCAATAGGTTGTTGCTTCGATTTCCTACAGATTTGATATTTCAGGCGCGCCGGGAGAATAATCAACAAGCCGATAAACTTGTAAATGAAGCAACACTTCTTCCTCATGGTAGTATTAAAAAGAACGGTGATCAAGTATCAAGGTGTTGGCTACCTTAAGGCACCATTCAAAGGTTACATGGGTTATTTTAGTAACCCTCATGTAGTTGATACTAATAGTCATTGTTTAGTAATTCAAGGTCCCAAGTTAATACACCCTACACCACCTTGCAAGGTTTCCTTCATGGGAAGTGAGCCCACAGGGAAGTTTCTAGCCCCATTGCACCATGAAGCTTCGTATCTAAGCTTTGTTGAGATGGAGAGGCAATCTCCCAGGTTGAAAGGGGGGAGCTTAAGAAATGTTGGAAAATTGGGGATGTTGAGTGCTTGTTCTATGGATGAAGGTTCCATTCCCCTTGACCTGGCGAAGTGGCTCTTTGTTTTTTAGTTAGGAGGGTGTGTGAAGGATATTGCTAATAGTTTTATGAAAATTAAGGCATTGGTTGATTGTTCATTGCATGAGCTATCTTTGAAGATGTGATGGGATGAGCTATCTTTGAGAAACCTTTAAAGAATCTCTGGTAGTATCCCGCTAACCCCATAAAAGATCTTACCTCTGATACATTCTTTGGTGTCTGTCATTCCATTATAAATCTTATCTTCTCTGGATCCACTAAGATGCCTTCTTCTGAGATGATGTTCCCTAAGTAGTGGATTCTACTCTGATAGAATGAACACTTGCTTATCTTGGCATACAACTGGTGATCTCTAAGTACTTTCATCACCAATATTAGATGTTCTTCATGTTCTTCTTCTGACTTGGAATAGACGAGTATTTCATCCAAGAACACAACTACAAACTTATCCAAAATATTTATGAAAACTCCATTCATCAGACACATGAATGTTGCCAGTGCATTTTTCAATCCAAATGGTACCACTGTAAACTCATAATGACCATACCTAGTCCTGAATGTTGTCTTATTGATGTCTTCATTCTTGATTATGACTTAGTGATATCGCGATCTCATGTCTATCTTTGAAAATACTTTGGCTTCTCTCAATTGATCAAGCAAGACACCAATCTTTAGCAAAGTTAACATTGGCATGGAGAAGAATCCCAAGTTTTTCAACATTGTAGACTGTTGGAATGACGAGAAAGTTGAGAAAATTGTTGATTTACTATGCAAGTACCAGGATTTATTTCTTACCAAGTTTTCGTAGATGAAGAGTATTGCAGGAGAGCTAGGAGAAATGAAGACCCCCCTGAAACTAGATGCCAAACCAGTGAGACAAAGACCATACCGGCTGAATCATGTATATAAGAAGAAATTCAAGGCTAAAATAGATAGGATGTTGGAAGCAGAAAAAATAGAACCAGTTGAGGAGTCAGAATGGATCAGCTCGATGGTGGTTCAAGATAAAAGGACAGTCAAGATAAGAATTTGTGTGGATTTGCACAAGTTGAATGACGTATACCTACATGATCCATTTCCCACACCATTTATAGATGAAGTCCTTGAAAATGTGGGAGGACAAGAAGCTTATTCCTTTACTAATGGATTTTATGGGTACCATTAGATAAAGATCGCAAAGGAGGATAGGCATAAGATGACTTTTACGACAGAATGGGGGTGTTACCAGTATACAGTAATTCCTTTTGGGTTGAAGAATGCACTGCCATATTTTCCAGAGTAGTCGTCATAGACTTTAAAGAGTTTATCCACAAGTTTTTAGAGGTGTACTTGGATGACTGGACAATGTTCAGTTTGTTGAAGAATCACATAGAATTTATACGGTCATTGTTGGATAGATGCAGACAATAACAAATCTTGTTGAATATGAAGAAGTACAATTTTTGTGCACCATTTGGAATTTTGTTAGGGCATGTAGTTTGTAGAAAACGAGTATTGGTAGATATGACAAATATTGTAGTGATTGTGGACTTAGAACCACCAATGCTAGTGTGGAAGTTGAATGCTACGTTGGGACACATAGGATACTATAGGAATTTCATTAAGGGATATATGCAGGTCACAACCCCACTTGAGAAACTATTGAAGAAAGAGGCTAAGTTCTAATGGAATGAGGAGTGCAGAACTTGGGTATGTTGAAACCGAAAAGTGACTACGCCAATCTTGGTATTTCCAGATTGGAAGAAGGAGTTCCATGTCCATGTCAATGCTTCATCCATAGTGTTGGGTATAGTATTAGCACATCCTAGGGAAGAAGACCTAGATCACCCTATTGAGTTTGCAAGAAGGAATTTATCGACTACATAAAAGAACTATACCACCATGGAGTGCGAGGGATTGGTAATGGTGTAAGCACTATAGAAGTTTAGACATTACTTACTAGGTTCATTATTTAAAATGTACACTGGTCATTCTGCACTGAGATACCTGGTCAACAAGCCAGTGTTGGGGGGGGAGATATGCAGATGGATACTGCTATTCCAAGAATGTGACTTTAAAGTTGTAGTGAAACCAGGGAAAATAAACTCAGGACCAAACCACCTATCGCGGATAGAAACAGGAGAGGATGCAGGAAATATAGATGACAATCTACCATATGCACACTTGCTTATAGTTCATATGGTTGATGATTGTTTATCAGAGATTACATAGTTTTATAGATGGGATTTTGTGATGATGTGTATTGGAGCATGAGCGGCCTATGATTCTAAAAGAGGCGCATGAAGGAGTTACAGGAGGCCATTATGTGGGGAAAGCGACTACGTAGAAGATTTTACGCGTAGGTCTTTGATGTCCTACTCTACAAAAAGATGCTAAGGAATACTTCCAGACGTGCAACGTCTACCAGTGGGTGGGGAAGTCATCAAAGAGGAATGAGATGCCCTTGATGTCCCAAGTAACATTACAGCCATTTGATAAGTGGGCGGTGAACTTTGTTGGGCCTATTAATCCACTTGTGAAGCGGTTAGGAGCAAGTTACATCATTACCGTAACAAATTACTTGAGAAGCTGGGATGAAGTAGAACTAGTGAAGGATTGCAGCATACAAACAATTACGTGGTTTCTTTTTTAGAATGTGGTAACAAGTTTCGGATGTCCAAGGATTTTGATGAGTGATCAAGGGACCCATTTTTTGAATAATACAATTGCGGTGCTGACAAAATAATTTCAAATTTACCACCAGAAGAGCACCCCCTATCACCCTCAAGAAAATGGAATGGTGGAAGCATTCAACAAAATCTTGGAGAATGCGGTGACAAATATTTTCAAGGTCAATAGAGATGATTGGTATGTGAGGATGAATGGGTGCATTAACATAGGTTAGAATTGAATGCAAGAATGGGAAAGAAAGCAGATAAGATAACTGAGAATACAAGTTAAAAGCATAGGTAGAATGACAAGTGCCTGACATAATTTGAAAGCAGTTAGAGTTAAATCAAGTAGAGAAAAGCTGAGTCAAGTGTAACTACTGAGGTGTAGAAATATGGCACCAAAAATACCAGTACCATCACCAATGCAGAGAAAGGGGTGAACAAAGAATGCAATGCTGGTGATAGAGGACGAGGTACTGGTAACAAGAGCATTGGGATTAGAAATTGGTGCATTAGCATCAGGTTCGAGAGCAAGGAAAGGGGCATCGAGATCCACATCAACATGCTATCAAAGGTATTACACTTCTCCAAGAAAAATGGACACAAAACCTGTAGATTTGGAGAAGTAGTCAAGGTATATTGTGGAGACACCAGAAATTCTAGAAGGTGTGTCGATTTGGGGAACTTTGTTGGGTGTAATAAAGAAATTGAAGTACGTAGACCATGATATCATCATTACGGAGCAATTTTCGGAGTAAACAAAGGAAAACTACTTGAGGTATAAATGTAGTCCATATTCACTATAATCACATTGGAGCCACAATAATGGGAAATGGGGTTGCAACGTGTAGGTGTGTTGAATTTGCTGGAAATTCCACATTTTGGCAGAAATCCAGAGGTAAATAACTATGTACAATTACTACTGAGTTGTGTACACAGAGGGTTCCTATGGCTTGATATAGCAGTATCAATAGACATCAAGATTATTGTGGAGACAACGGGGTTACCGATAGCAGGGGAGGATCTAACACTAATGTTCAAGAACAAAAATTAGGACAAAGGGATAGATAAAAGGATGAAGTATAAGTTTGGAACTGACAGAGAACAAGAGGGATTGAATGTGGTGAGAATTAATGATGAAGCAGTAATATTTGCAACATAAGTCTTGGCTTGTAAGTTACTTAGGAAGCGTCAAAAGGATAAAGTCACAGTAGGGATCATAGTAGTAGTGGAAAAGTGCATAGAAGGCATACAACTATATTGGGTGACATTCCTAGTTAATGAATTTATGGAGGATTGAAAAGAATCATAAGAGAAAGGGAAACCGTTCCATTAAGAATGGATATTGATTTCCTTGGTTGCGTGGAGGGAGCTGGATGATTCCCAATTCCTGGATGCTATGTATAAACCATGTTTGGAAGCTAAGTATGCTAACCTATGGTTTACTAAGCTCAAGAGGAGGCAGATTGAGAACGATGTGACATTCTTTGTCTATAACGATGCTATTCGGCATATTATCAGGACAATGTCATGCATGAAGCCATAGGTAGTGGTGATGTACAAGGGAATTATGCATTTCAAATATGGGATGCATCACATGTATATTCAGGCAAGAATAGATCGAGAGAAATGATGGTTTCCAACACTTTTTAGGATAACGGAGGAAGATGTTGGCACAATTGTGAATGAATGGGAAGCTGAGTGGAGTATCCCACTCATAGAAGAAGAACAGTGGAAGAAATATGAGGCACAGGGTGAGAACTTGGAGGACGAACCAAATGGAGAGAAAGATAATGGAGAAGACGACTAGCAAGATAGTGAACAAGGACAAGGAAATGGTGCAAGAGACACTACGCAGGAGAATGCACCAAAGGTGGGTGAAAAGAGAAAGGAATAGACCGAGGCAGGTCCTTCCACAAAAAGGAAGAAGAGGAAGGCGGTAAAAGATCTAGTATTCCATTCGCTCATAGAAGATCCCTTGGAAAAAATAGGGTAACAAGTTAGGGGAGTGGAAAAGGAAGCATGGGAGACAGTAGCAAGAAGAAGGATGAGATGAAGACAAGTATGCAAGGGCATTCAACTGTGTTGTGACAAGCATTGGAAGCAAAAACAAATTCGTCTAGACGATTAGCGGAGGAGCGCAAAGGGAGTGAAGAACCAAGGGAGATGGATCCTCAACCATCAATGGCATCAATGATGTAAAGAATGGTGAAGATAATATTAGGAGCTCTCAATTTCCCTACACCCGAACTGTAAGAAATCACAGTAATAGTAAGTTCATTTAATTTGAGTTTGCTTGAAATACCAAAAGAAGTGCTTTACACATTGCAGACAAGAGTAGCAAAGGAGATTCCATTGCGTGTAGCTGGGACGTTGGTTAAGAAGGTCAATGGGATGATAGAAAATATGACACTACAACAGGAAAATGAAAAGCTACACAAAGAGTAGCAAGAAGTAGAGAAGGAGAAAGAAGAAGAAGAAAAGAGTTAAGAAGGTCAATGGGATGATAGAAAATATGACACTACAACAGGAAAATGAAAAGCTACACAAAGAGTAGCAAGAAGTAGAGAAGGAGAAAGAAGAAGAAGAAAAGAGAAAGGAATAGGTGGTTTTGGAAAATTAAAAGTTGCAGCAGGCACTAGAAAGACTATATAACACAAGTCTAGAATATCAATTGGAAGTAGATATCCCAGTTGAAGAAAATGTCATGAAGATAGGAGAAGTAATTAAATCCTTCCAGGTAAAGATCGTGGACTTGGAAGCAAGGGTAACACCAAGTACACCACCAAAACAAAGGAAGGAAAGTAAGCTGAGAGATAATGCGACTTCCGCAGTAGAGAACATCAAGACCTTTTAGGAAAAGTGCACAAATTTGGGTGAAGAAAGTACATTGGTATGGACTCAATTGCTGGAGGATACTAAGTTACAAACAATAGAGCATAAAATAGCTAATGCGCAAGAGAAGGAACATAAAATGAAAGAGACAATGAACACTTTTCCAATGACATCAAAAGTAGCTACAATATTGGTTGAAAATAGGAAATAGCGGCAAGATATTAGCCAACTAAGGGAAGAGCAACAGAACATCATGCAAAATTTGGAGCTACTACAGGAGGAAGCATATAAAGTAACACAAGACCTCGTGAAAGTCCGGGAAGTTTTAAAGCATACAATCATTAAAATAAAGTAACAATTCCAAGAATCGCTCATTGCGCAGATAGTGAAAGGTATTGTGGAGAAAGAAACAAAGATAAAGGAGTAAGTTGCGAAGGCCAAGGAAACACTTCAAAAACTTATTGAGGCTGTGGAAGAAGCGCAGTGGAAGGCTTGAAGTGACCTACGCCAGAGGACACATGCAAACATCATGAAGGAAATCAAAGGATGAATTTTTTAAAGGACTGCAAATTAGCATCAAATCCTGAATTCTGGATAGGTGGAATATGAAAATCATGATGAGATAAGGTGAAATACAATGGGATCAACTATATAGAAGGAAGCAGAAGGTAGAGCATAGCAGTTAAGTTTATTTTTGCTATTGTTGAGAGTAGATGCTACAATTTTGGGCATACACTACATAGATGCAGAATCGAGGGGAAAAGCAGATGTTCCAAGTGATAAAGATAGGCCAACTATATAGAAAGCAGAGTCGTAATAAAACAAGATTCGAATCATCTGCATTGCAGAGAGCTATGGCGCCACCAAAAGGGGAAGAGACAATATAGATAGAATCCTAACAATCAATAAGGGTTGCTTCAGGCAGGAGCAGTTGGAACAACCAAGGTAATACCGACCAGTGGGTTGGAAATATAGGAGTCCTAAAGGTCATGATCTCAGACACCATTGATAATGAGAAGACCAAGATCCAGTATTTTGAGTCATGTCTAAGAGGTGGGCCGAAAATTTTTGTCAAGCCAAGGGATGGTTGGAACTCTGCTCATACCAGAGAGTAAAAAATTTAGTTCAGAAGGTGTTATGTAGTAGTACTCAAGCTACTGCACTAAATAATTTTAGTTTAAAGAAGTCTGTGCAATAGCTAAAGTTGCTTTGGACAAGCAATAGGTGAGTGTTGGGGGCTTGTTGGAGCAAGTTTTGCACCTGTCTTGGAAGTCATGCACCAAAGATGGACTGTGGGACAACTTAGCAGTTGGACCAAAACTGTACAGAAGGCAAAAGTTAGTTAGGTTTTTTCTCTACTTTGTAACTAAATCGGCCTAGATTGTGATGTATAAATATGTAAGGATTCTAAGGGTTAAGGGAAATTTTTGGTCTATCATTCTGCAACTCATGTTGGGGAAGTATCGCTCATGAATTTGTTTCTATTGTATGGCCTTGAGTCACTATTTTGTTGTGTAATGATGGGTAGTTGAAGTTTCAGAATGGTTACACACTGTGCCGGTTATGTAAGATTGTCCTATTGTTAATGAGAATATGTACATATGGTCGCAGTAACTTACACCTGTCTTTAATGTGATGAATGCTTGTGTTTAATGCACATGGATGCTATATTTGTTAAGTTTAAACTAGTTTGACTAGCAAGATCACTGAAAGAAACACAATCACAATATAGACAAATATATTACCATGGGAAACCCTCATGGGGTAGAAAACCCAGTAAAGATTTCCTCAATAAGATGATCAACCAAAATACAAGATGTGCTCCAAAAATTGACCTCCTTCTTCTCTAACTCCTATGCAGACTTCTCAAACACAAGTGCACCACTTTCCGAGCTGAGCAAGTGTGTCAAATGAGGATCTCTCCTCCTCTACTTATACTGATTCCCGACTAACCAAAATCCCTAATGGGGCCGACCTCTCCTAGTGGAGTCTAATAACCCCTAAATAATAAACTCAGGGCCGACCCCCACATGGTGGGTCTAATAACCCCGGTTACCACAATTCATCGGAGGAATAGACATCTCCAGATACATAAAGTACAAATATAATATTCTTAGAAGTTACAATATTCAACACTCCCCCTTAACGAGAAGGATATTATAACAACATCTGCAGGAGCAAGGAGTCATCGACTACATAATACATGATACATCTGTAAATCATCGAAAGCTTTCTTTAATACATCATCATCAGTAACTTAACTAGTTACTGGAACCTCCACATCATCATCGTCATCATCAGTATCGTCATCACACGATCATCAGTATCATCATCACACGATCATCAGCATCGTCATCACACGATCATCCGCATTGTCATCACACGATCATTGGCATCGTCATAACACGATCATCAGCATCGTAGAAGCATACCTTGCAATATACATGATTCATTTAAGACACCATAACATGTCTAGGGATGATACAGTCCACTTGTCAACTTAGAAAAAATCTAAGGACCACTTTCTCGGAGACATATGTCTATGGATCAATTTAGGGACCGAAGTCCAGGGATGATACAATCCCCTCTTGTCCACTAGGGACCACTTCTCGGAGACATCTGTCTACGGGTCAATTCAAGGACCGAAGTTCGGGGATGATACAATCCCCATCACGTACATTTTGAACTAGTGGTTCTGGGATGATGCAATCCCCATCACGTACATTTTGAACTAGTGGTTCCGGGATGATGTAATCCCCATCACGTACATTTTGAACTAGTGGTTCTGGGATGATGTAATCCCCATCACGTACATTTTGAACTAGTGGTTCTGGGATGATGCAATCCCCATCACGTACATTTTGAACTAGTGGTTCTGGGATGATGCAATCCCCATTATGTACATTTTGAACTAGTGGTTCCAGGATGATGCAATCCCCATTAGTCCACTAAGGACTTCATTCATAGAGACCATACGTCTACGGATCAATTCAAGGGACCGAAGTCCGGGGATGATACAATCCCCACCTGTCCACTAAGGACTTCATTCTCGGAGATCATTCATATATGGATCAATTCAAGGGATCGAAGTCCGGGGATGATACAATCCCCACCTGTCCACTAAGGACTTCATTCTCGGAGACCATTCGTCTACACATCAATTCAAGGGACTGAAGTCCGAGGATGATACACTCCCCACTTGTCCTCTAAGGACTTCATTCTCGGAGACCATTCGTCTACGGATCAATTCAAGGGACCGAAGTCCGGGGATGATACAATCCCCACCTGTCCACTAAGGACTTCATTCTCATAGACCATTCGTCTACGGATCAATTCAAGGGACCGAAGTCTGGGGATACAATCCCCACCCGTATCCTTTTCAATACAGATATCGTTAGTACATCACTAATACAAGTACATATAAGTATCCTCATCAATACATCAACAAAACATGTATCCTCATCAATACATCAATGAAACATGTATCCTCATCGATACATCAATAAAACATGTATCCTCATCAATACATCAATGAAACATGTATCCTCATCAATACATCAACAAAACATGTATCCTCGTCAATACATAAAGAGATAAGTAATATAAGTATTCTAAGTATAAGAATCCTAAATCTAAGCATATATAAATATGTAGGTTTAATAAACAGGTATCCTCATCATTGACCTTGCTGTCGATGAGGGCAATCTCATTATTAGTGACTATATCACTCCCCCTTTCGAGAAGTGTCCCTTTGAACTATACCAAGCTTGTCTCGAAAATATTCAAATTTCACCCGAGACAGAGGTTTGGTCAATATATCAGCAATTTGTTCTTCAGTGCTCACATACTCAAGCTTAATAGCTCCTCTTTGCACCATATCTCGTATGTAGAAATATCGGATCTCTATGTGTTTTGACTTATCATGGAACACTAGATTGTCTGTCATCTTGATACAACTTTGATTGTCACACATGATCACAGTGGGATCCATTTCTAAGTCAAACACTCCAGATAATAGCTTCCGAAGCCACACTGCTTCACAACTGGCAGAGCAGACAGCTATATATTCTGCTTCAGCCGTACTGAGAGCCACACTAGATTGTTTCTTACTGAACCATGAGATCATGGCAGATCCAAGACCATAGCATCCACCTGATGTACTTTTTCTGTCTGATACACTTCCTGCCTAATCAGAATCTGAGTAACCATGTAACCTAAGTTCATGATTTCCAAGATAATATAGACCAAAATCTAATGTACCCTTTAGATACCTCATTACATGCTTTGCATCTATTAAGTGAACCTTTCTAGGTTCTACTAGATACTGACTTAGGGTATTTACAACAAAGCATATATCTAGTCTGGTATTTGTTAAATACATCAATGACCCAATGATTTGTCTATATAGAGTTATATCCACTAATTATGATGAGTCATTAACTAATAACTTCAAGTTGGAGTCCATGGGAGTGGCCATGGATTTACACTCCAACATATCGAATCTTTTCAGAATCTCCACAGCATACTTACCTTGATTTAGAAAGATTCCTTTTGGTTCTTTCCATACTTCTAAACCTAAGAAGTAGTGCATTAATCCGAGATCCTTCATCTCAAATTCTGAAGAAAGATTCTTCTTGCATTCGATAATTTGATTCTCATTTCTTGTTAGAAATAGATCATCTACATATAACAGTAATATAACAGGTTCATCATCCATGACTTTGAGGTAAATATTTGGATCAGCTTTGCTTTTGGTAAAGCCCATGCTTGTCAAGAAACTGTCAATCCTTCCGTACCAAGCTCTGGGAGCTTGCTTTAATCCATACAAATCCTTTTTCAGTTTGCATACATGAGTTCTTCTATCTTTAACCTCAAATCCTTGTGGTTGTTCTATGTACACTTCTTCTTCAATTACACCATTCAGGAAGGTTGTCTTAACATCAATCTGGTGTAGTTTCCACTTCATCATAGATGCAAGTGCCATGATAGTTCTAATTGAAGTGTATCTAGCAACTGGTGCAAATGTTTCTTCATAGTCAATTCCCTCTTTCTGAGAGAATCCTCTGGCCACAAATCTTTCCTTTTATTTTTCAATGCTACCATCTGCAGCATGTTTTATCTTGAATATCCATTTGGAAGAAACCACACTTTTATCTTTTGGTTTGGAAACTATATCCCAAACATCATTTTTCATTATCGACTGATATTCTTCTGTCATTGCTTCTACCCACTCTTCCTTCTGAGCTACCTCTTCATAGCTAGTAGACTGTTGATCCACCAGATCACACATCAAGGCCACATAGTTGGATATTAGCTTTGGTTTCTTTCTTTCTCTAGTGGAGCCTTCAGTAGCTCCATATCTTTCAGCTCCTTGAATAATGTCTCTAGCCCATGTTGGCCTTCTTTTCCTAGATAAGTTTGTAATAGGGGGTTCTTGTGGTTCCAACATGTCATGATCTTCTGGAGTATCATCTTCAGGGATGAGCACAGCATATGTGACTCTAGGAGGTATCTCTTCTTCATAGACTTCTTCAAGTTTGCAGTTCCTAGATTTCTTGAGAGCTGCTTCTTCATCAAATGTCACATCTCTACTTATTTCCATATGATGAAAACCTGGTATGTAAATTCTGAAAGCTTTGGGTGATTCACAATATCCGACAAATATTCCCTTCTTACCAGAAGGATCCAACTCGGTTCTCTTTTCTTTTGGAATGTGAATGTACACTGGACATCGAAATATTTTGAGATGACTTACCTCAGGCTTCTTTCCTTTGAACACTTCTTTTGGAGTCTTGAATTCAAGAGCACTATGGGAAAGTCTATTTTGCACATAGACTGCTGTCCTAGTTGCTTCAGCCCATAGATACATGGGTAGATCTTGGTCATGTATCATAGTCTTTATAGCTTCCATGATGGTTCTATTATTTCTTTCAGCAACCCCATTTTGTTGGGGATTATAGGGAGTGGTTAGTTCCCTCTTGATTCCAGCTTCTTTACAAAAGTCTTCAAAGTCCTTTGAAGTATACTCTCCGCCATTATCTGTTCTGAGAATCTTGATTATATTTTCTAAGTGATTATCTATTAGGGCTTTGAACTCCTTGAACTTTCCAAAGACTTCATTCTTTCCTTTTAGAAAGTATATCCAAGTCTTCCTTGAATAGTCATCAATAAATGTGACATAGTATTCATATCCACTCAAAGATGTGGAGGGCATTGGTCCACATACATCAGAGTGTATTAACTCCAAGGTACTTTTAGTCTTTGTTTCACTCCTAGGAAATGGGTTCTTGATATTCTTCCCTTTTGCACATCCTTTGCATGTGCCATCATGATCAATCTTTAATTCTAGAAAACCTATAACTACCTTGCTTACATAAGGTAGTGCCTTGTAGTTAATGTGAGCAAGTCTCCTATGCCATAGCTCATTTGGGCTAATGGCTTCATGTACAAGGGAAGCTTCTGGATGGCCCTTAAGCTTGTACAAAACTCCTTCTTCTTCACCAATGATAATTGCATCCTTGATATATTTTCCTTTGGACCACATTAATACTTGTCCATCAATGAATGCAACCCTATCGCCTTTCTTATCCAATGCTGAGATGGATAACAAGTTCTTCTTCAATTCTGGTACATACAATATTTCTTTCATTTTCATGGGGGTACCAGAATCAATCTTGTAGCTTGCTTCACCAATTCCCTTGATGGGATATTGATAGTCATCTCCTAGAGATCCCTTTTGTGGAGAGGTATTTTCTTCAAGTCTTGAGAGAGTCTTTTTCTGACCTGTCATGTGCTTTGAAGCACCACTGTCAATAAGCCATGTATCTTCTCCAGGTGTTATAGATCCAGAGAGTGCGGAGAATAGAACATATTCTTCTGTATCTTCTTCTTCATTTCTCCTAGATCTTCTCTTGAAGAAGGTCCTTTCTTATTCTTCTTCTTCACTATCATCTTTTGCAAGATGTGCTTGATGTCTTTTGTAATGAGAACCCTTTTTCTTCTTTAGAGGACAATCTCTAACAAGGTGTCCTATTTTGTGACAAGAAAAACATTGGAATGAGGAGTAATCTCTTCTTTGATTAGTTCCTCTTTTCTTTTGAAATCTATGTGGAGAATGAGACTCCTTGTGACTATCCCATTTGGAGTAGGATTGATTCCTTCTTCTCTTGGTGTGGGTGGCCAAGGCTTGGTCATCTTCTTTGAGCAAGGCTTTTCTGTTTGCAACCCTAGCCTCTTCTTGTACACAATCCTCCCAAACTACATCAAACTTCATACTTTCTTTTCTGGCACACATAGTTTGTATAAATGACTCCCAAGGTCTAGTGAGACCATTTAGAGCAGTCATCACAAGTTCATCTTCATCAAGAGTATCACCAATGGCATCTAGTTGCTCCTTGATTTGGGAGACCCTTGAGAAGTAGTATTGAATGGATTCTTCTTTGTGCATCTTGGTATTCTTCAACTGAGTTCTTAGGTTCATCTTCCTATTGATGTTCTTTCCTTCATACATTCTTCCTACGGCATCATACATTTCCTTTGGAGTCTTCTTGGAAGCCACTTGGGGAATCAAGTGGTCTTTAATAGAATCAGCTATGATTCTCTTTTCCCTAATCAAATCCTTCCTATGCTTCTCTTTGGCTTCATCTCCTTCAGGTTCTGCAACTTGATCCTTGATATAATGAGCAAGATCATTCTCTTCAAGAATGAGACCAATTATGTATTTCCATGCCCGGAAATTCTCTATACCTTCTAGTTTGTCTTCAAGCTTAGTGCTTGGAGCCATCTTCTCTTGGGGGAGTCCAAGAGATAAGAGATAGAGTAGTACTTACCCGAAAACTTTCACTTTTTACTTTTCCGGATCTGCAACGGAATTTCTGGTTTATCGCACTTTTGGTGAAACTAAGGTTTGACTTTCCCGGAGTTCTACCCAACCAAAAACCTCGATCCAAGGCTCAAAAGATAGATATTTAGAGGAGCTATTCATCCATGCAACCAAAAACCAAAAATACTAACTTTTGCAGAAATCCTAAATTTGGGAGAGAGAGAGGAATATAAATTCTCCTTGTGAAAGATGTTCTATTCATACTAGTTCTGATACCATGTTAAGTTTAAACTAGTTTGACTAGCAAGATCACTGAAAGAAACACAATCAAAAGATAGGCAAAGATATTACCCTAGGAAACCCTCATGGGACAGAAAACCCAACAAAGCTTTCCTCAATAAGATGATCAACCAAAATACAAGATGTGCTCCAAAACTTGACCTCCTTCTTCTCTACCTCCTATGTAGACTTCTCAAACACAAGTGCACCACTTTCTGAGCTGAGCAAGTGTGTCAAATGAGGAGCTATCCTCCTCTACTTATACTGATTCCTGACTGACCAAAATCCATAATGGGGCCAACCTCTCCTAGTGAAGTCTAATAACCCCTAAATAATAATCTTAGGGCCGATCCCCACATGGTGGGTCTAATAACCTCGGTTACCACAATTCATTGGAGGAATAGACATCTCGGGATACATAAAGTACAAATATAATATTCTTAGAAGTTACAATATTCAACAATATTATGTTTCTATCATGCATGTGTAAGTAATATTGTATTGTGTACTAATTGAATGAATGGTAGATCTGTTAGATGAATGTTCACATCTCTTCAGCACTACGAAATCTTAGTTCCTGTAGTCCCCTAGATACCTCGGGTGAGACTTCGCCTTCTTGCAGGTGATGCGGAAAGGGATGGTGTCTTGGGTTTCTTTGGTGTGATTTATGATCAACCCCGGGTCTTCTCGTGTGCCAACAAGTGCCGCATTAGGTGGTGAAGGATTGCATAGGAAAACTAAGGTGAAAATGGGCAAATAACTATCTAAGATGTATATCTCATGAGCACTATTATTTAATTAAATTAAGTAAAATAAAATAGATTTTAAATATTAATTTATAATATGATAATTTGATGGATTTTAACCAAAGCACCAATTTAAGGTGTTTGGTGAAGTAATTGTTATCTTTAAAAGTTAAAAGTTTGATAAATTATTTTGGGTTTTACATAGATAATAACCTTCTTAAGAATATATGGTTAATAGGATCTAGGTTTGTTTTGCATATTTATGAGGATTTTTTTTAACCTTATCTAGAAAGATGGTATGAAGTTAAAAAAATAAACAGAAAAAAAAAAAAGCAAAAAGCAAAATTGAAGATTCAACTTAACTTGAAATCTTTTAAGTATCTATAGATTTGAATATAAAAACTTGTTCAATCCAACCGTTAACATGTGCATAATGCATTCAACATACCAATGTTAAAAAAAAAGTCACAAATCTTTTATATATAACAAGAGCCACAAAGTTGTGATGTCCCCGACATTGCTAGTGGGGGCATTGTCAAGTGTATATGAAATTGTCATTAATTGATAAAAGCAATTTTTTTGGCAAAAGGATTTTTCTTTTCTTCTATTTTTGTGAGTTCCATAATAATTTTTAATTTAAATGGGTATGTAAAATGCAATTTAGAAAAAAAGAAAGAGATAGTTCTTTTGCATGATAAAAAAGAGAGAATAATTTCGGAACTTGAATAGAAAATTGTAATCGTATACCTATTACATACTAGCATTTATATTAGATCTGTGAACAATTCTTTTCTTTATAACATACGTACATTGTATTATAGAACATGAAAATAATATTTTTTCTATGCGACAAGCATTTTGTTTCAAAGGCCATGAACTAGTGCGTTTAGTACAAAAGGCAAGGAAGACATGATGTCTTCAACAAAAAAAACAAAAACTACAGCCATAGATATGTTGGAGCCATAGCATGTGCACTTTGCTTGAAAGGTTGAGGGAGGATGCGCTGTAGCAAAATCTGCAACACTGGTAAGATAAGCATATTGGAATACCATGGGCAATGTCTATCATCGCTGCAGATGTGGATTATTTTTAGTGGAATTGGAGAGACAATAAATGTAGTTGGAGGATCACCGAGACTCTAGTGTATGCAACTTGCATGGGATATATTTTTTTGTTGCAAACACAAGCTGTGAGCACTAAAGGCAGGAAATAGTTAAGTGCAATATGAAGGGCTTGAATTGAAGCCATGTGCTTTTAACAAAATGGATGACACTAAGCAAACAAAAAGTCGACAGAAAAACATAATGCTTAGATGAGGAAATAACTCACAGTGTAATTAGAAATATGGCAGAGCTGGTTGAATATTAATATAAATTCAAAGTATTTTGATCACTAACTAATTCAGTTACATTCCATGGGTGATAAACAATCGCATTGAAAACAAGATGACAAAAGCTTCTTGCCTTTCCCTCCTACAAATGTATATCCAAATATCCAAGAGTGGATTTACATTGAACTTTCTATGCTTGGGAAACGCTGCCAAGTCCAAAAAGCATTGCTCGGATTCATCATCAAGGACATTTATACTTGTCCTTGATATAGATTCCTCTCTTGAAAGTTTGCTAGCGTTTTGACAAATTTGCTGGGGTTCATTGCCCAAAGAGCTCCCAATCATATTGAAGGCAAGTTGTAAACCCTTGCTTTGTATTTGAACACCGAAAAATTCCATCCATATTCAAAATTGCATTTTGCAGTGGCATAATCGATGCTTTGGCAATGTTTTTTTCCTGTGCATTGTAAAAGATGATGAGCAATTATGTTTGCATGGTTTTTGCAATTGGCCGTAAACTGAATTTGCCAGGAAGCTTATCTCTTCTGATTGAAAAACACATTATGTGTCAAACATTGGTATGCTCATTTAAACAAGTATCTAATCATGGCTTATCATTATCAAAATGTTCAACAAGAAATTTATATATTTTCAAAAGAAATAATTGAAAACGTGGAGATCATCAGCGTACAGAATCCTAGCTTCATGAAGTAATCAAGTGAATTTGGCATACCTGGAAGTACAAAAATATTCAAGAGATGACATAAAAGTGTTATTGATCTCCTGCATGGTAAACATAGAGTATGCTTGGCTTCTGTTTCAATGGGTGACCACTACCTTCAAAGTCATTGAATAGAATTTGGCATTCCAGTTACATAATGAATAACAAATACAAAATTATAAATAATAAGTAGAGTGTATTGACAAAGACTTTTTTACCTGAACAAGTCTTAAGGAGGTGGAATTGTCACAATTGGTTGTATAATGCTGAAGCGTTAAGCCATGCGAATTCCTGTATGGTTATCAAGTAACCGAGACAAATGATAAACTGCTCCATATAAGAAATATCTGAGTTCATAAAATTAATAATAGATATGCCTGGAAGATAAGCTTTTATATCCCAATGCCTAATTTTCAACAGATACATCCCTTATAAACGTTATTTATACATCTTTCCAGATAAGTTTGATTGGAGAGGATCTATTCTAATTTAAACCTCCCGGCGGAATGAATTAAATGAATGGGTGGCTAAGAATTGAAGCAGGTGCACAGTGTAACAACTATTGATCAAATTTGCTGCTACTGAACCCTACGTTTTTACCCTTCAATCACTCCACTGCTGTGGTCCCATCCTCCTCAAAACCTTGGGGGTAAACATAGAGTATCCTTGGCTTCTGTTTCAACGGGTGACCACTACCTTGAAAGTCATTGAAAGGAATTTAGCATTTCAGTTACACAATGAATAACAAATACAAAATTATAAATAATAAGTAGAGTTTATTGACAAAGACTTTTTTACCTGAACAAGTCTTAAGGAGGTGGAATTGTCACAATTGGTTGTATAATGATGAAGCGTTAAGCCATGCGAATTCCTGTAGGGTTATCAAGTAACCGAGACAGATGATAAACTTCTCCATATGTTAAATATTAAACTAGCAATGCAGCACCCTGCTCAAGTTTGGTTTTGCACCTGCATTACGTGTTTTAGCATATGTAGATGCAATATGTTGTGATGGCTGTAGGTTATCGCCATATAAACACTGTCATTAAATAAGATTATTTCATTGCATTTGGCATTGAAAATATAAGAACACAATTATAAGACATAAATAAATGTATAGGTACAAGTTTGAGATAGAAAATGACCTTATCTTTGAGCAGAGCTTGATGTCTGCGTTTAAAATAATAATGTACTTCTTTAGAAAAATAGATGATGCCAAGTCTGCACCATGTTCTTTTGCCTGTCTTGAATTGTTGTCAGCTGCGATCATACCTGGAGAAATTGTGTTTGCATGGTTTTTCACCAAAATCAAGGATCTTAAACTTCATACTGGTGTGTACTGTTACAATGGGGAGTTCTTTGAGCACTTGTTTTGTCTGAAATGAGGCAACAGAATTTGAGATTTCAATTGTTAAAAAATAAAAATAAAAGTTGCACGACATAAATCCAAGGTAGGCATGTCTCGAGTTAGATTTTATGTTTTACCTTAGCCCAATTAATCTTCCATGGATTGTCAACATCTTGATTCGGCAACAAAAAATCAATGACAGCAATTTGGTTGATGAGCATTGTTGTTGACAGATGTACACAAAATGGTAACAAAGCAGTAAAACTTCAAATGTAATTTCTGTAGTAACTCTAAAAGATGCAAAACATAAGAAATCATATTGATCATGATTGAATGCACGACGAGTTAAAACCCTTGCTAAGCATCATTTAGAAAATTAACTTGCTCAGAATATGATAGAAAGAAATTACATTGAAAGAAGAGTTAGAATTCAACTTTATTTTTGAACAAAACTGAAAAGGCAAAATATTTAACAAAGTATTTTGGCCATTAGTTCTTTTCTTGTTGGTAAGATTTGACTATGTATCTCTATTGATTAAAATATGAAAATTGATAATGAAAGTTAGCAAAAATGTGTAATTCCAAACTAATTTCTACGGCTACATTTGAAAACTCTACTACTGAAATCAAGTCTTTACATTCCTCTGATGAGAATATCAAATTGCTATAGCTGGTTTGAATTCTGAATCCTTATTACTGGATTCAAGATTTTAGATTTCTCTGATAAGAATATCAACAAAAGGAAGTGTGCAAATTTGCATCTCTTTATTTGTGCATAGAGTTAGAAGAAATGTACCTTGAATACTGAAACTTTTAAAAATTGAAAGCTAAGACACATGATAGAGAGAGGACCTTGTAGCTCAATTAGACAAGTATGCGTTGTAAGATCACCAATATTAACTAGTGCAGGGATTATGAAATGTGTTCAGAGAGCAACGTCATGAAATGCAGCTTGAATATTTAATTTCTTAAAGTTACATACTAAAACATATAATAGAGAGATAATTTTGTAACTCAATCAATATTTGCAAAGGAAAGAATTAATAAACGCAAGTAAGGAAGAAAAACTTACCCTAGTTTATTTCTTTTGCCATCAACAACAACATTGCATTGAATGATATTGTTTCTAAGAGGCTGAACTCTAAGACAGATAAGAGAGACAATAGAATGTTGAACTTACTCACATTGTATTGGAAGGAGTCCTGGACATTAGTAAAGCTTATTCTGAAGTGATTACAGAGTAAATTAACAGGTTTATCAGCTTGACCTTGTCCAAGTCGTTTGGTTAGAACATAATCCAAGACCTCTGGCAGTTTCAGTGGGCATTTAAGGAGGCACAAAGAAGGACCCAACTGTGGTTGCATTTGAGGAGGAATTTCGGGTGGTGTTGGGAGAATTTCAGCTGACTGAGTATAAGAAGGCTCTGGTCCATGATCTGGGTCTGAAATATTGTTGGTTTCCATTGTAAAAGCTGTTTTCAAAGTACATGAAAATTATGTGTTTGACATTCCCAGAAACACATAAAAATTAAAGACTATGGACCAGAATCCAGATGATTTGTTTATTTTGGGTAGAAATAAATAATACATTTTGTATATTACTTTGGTTAACAAACAACAAAGCCAGCAAATATTCATGAGTACAAATCAGCAAACTGGATCAAAGTTCTTTAATCATGTTCCAACATATCATCAACTAATTACACCAACCCAAATTTCTTCAATCACATTCAAATATACCCAAAAGCACAGGTTTTTGATCAATATCCAGAGAAAATTTACTTTTAAGAGGATTTATATCTATTCAGTGACTGTTTTCAACACACTTGAGTAGATTTAAAACAAAAACATAATAAAAGGAGAATGACCCAACAAGTCTTCCATCTGTATTTACAGGTATATATTATACTACATGAGAATTTGAAGAACAGACGCAAATGGCCATAGCCATTACCCAACAAAGAAATCGAAGATGATTTTGATATTGGACTACAAACAAATAGGATGGTCTGTGAATTAATGATAAAAACCAAGCTTGAAACTAGATAACAACACACCAATACTTCTTAAGAAACGAAAATGGATCCAAGAAAGATTCAATTGTTTTTATGAAATCACATATTTAATCAAAATAGCATTGAGTCAAATTGACTGATTAGGCAAAAAGCAGGAAGAGTGAAAAATATGCCTATACAAATCGGAGTTGGCATAAAAACCCAGAGAATAATTCAGAGCTATAGTAAATGCAAACCAAAATCTGAATTGTCTAAAAATTATTGACAAACACCAAGCTCGGAGCCGGAGGAAAGCATTCGTCCACCTCCTGAGCAAAAACGAATCCAATTTAGAAACAATTGCTTTTACAGAATCACATTTTTCAGGTGATTGATTCTAAAATTCATGATAACATAATCAAGCCAGCTTTTAAACCATCGATAGATCATTTTAAACTCAAACCGAACATGCAACATATACAAATGCAACACGCCATTTCAACACAAACTAGTAATTTGTTTAAAATCTATGTTGCAAAATCTACAACAAACCAAGGCAATCCCAACATAAGAAAATTGTTGCAATTAAAGCAGTTTTTTAATCGGTTATTGATTCTAAATATGATATCAATATCAATACATGATGAACAATGTAGCAAGTAAACAAATCACTAAACATTTACAAATATAGAAAAAATCATCATTCGATTGTAGACAAATAGGATGGTCTGAAAATCATAGAGGAAAACTAACCTCAAGTGAGAGAGCAATGCTGCTTAGAATGTTTTAACAGTCTTGAGCCAAAACAAACAGAACAGATAAATGATTATTATTGTTACAAGGCCATACATGTATTCAGCCATTGATTCTAGAAATCAAGAACATTTTCAAGAATCAGAAAGACACAAAAGCAAAGCAGTTACTGCTACATCACCACATTTGATTTAGCGACTGATTATAAATAGCATTCAAGAACCAAGAACATTCAGAATCAAAACTAATAAGAATGAAACCCAAGAACTATAACTAAACCAAACTACTTGAAAACGTAACAGAAAGTTAGAAATCATCATTAAGAGAAAACTAGAAAAATCTAGGGACAAATTCAAACTAAATACACACCAAAGACTCAGCATTTCCAGATATCGAGCATCCCTAGATATAACAGAAACAAAAAATCCTTAAGCGTATATTAAATGTAGCTACTGCAACTGCACTAAAATAAAACTCCAAGATGACAAACAATCCATACTCATGTCAAACAAACTGCTATTATGCTAAAAAATTGAAACGCAGCTCAGATAAAGCTCCAACAAATTAAAATAGTCAAAGCCAACTTAGATAAAGCTCGAAGAAGTTGACACATTCAAGCACGCATGAAACAGGATTCAAAAATATGCAATGTACTATAGAAAAACATCAATTTTCAACAAAAATGGCAGAAGATAATTTGGATTCTAGTGCTTATTCTGAGATGATTTTACAATTCATCTACAAACAAGTACAATGGCCTGAAAGAATCATTCAGGGAATTATGTCAGAGTTCTTACCAGACTGTGTAAAGAAAAAGATCATTGTCGCAGTGAACAATGTGATGGCTGGGAACCGGGAAGTGAGAAGGAAGAGTCTATGAACACACAATAGAGTGAAGTGGGCTGATCCCTGCAGGTTATCACGATACAATCACTGTCATTGTGTAAGATTGTTTGATTTCATTTGGGTATTCAAAATATAATAAGACAATTAGAAGACATAAATAAGTATATATGTACAAGTTTGAGATAGAAAATGACCTTATCTGTCAGCGCATGTTGATGTCCGGTTTTAGAATAATGAATGTACTTCTTCAAGAGTTTAACAGCGATGTTCTCATTTTTGGAATGCATTGTTTTAGAGCATTCAGAAACAGCAACCATGATACCTGAAGATGTGATTAACTCTGCTCTTTCTTTCATAATTTGAGTTTTTTAACAAAGTTCAATTTTCATTCTTCCCAAACATGAAGAATGGACCAAAAATCCAAAGAATGACTTATACTCATTTTCTTCTGATTTATCTAGCTAAAGCTGAGAATCAACCAGGGGAAAAAAATGATGAAAATGTGCCTCAGGCAAGAGAAGTAGCCTTTTTGATGAAGTGAACTTATCCAAGATTTAGTATTTGTTTCAAGTTACAACGGTAAATCCATAATCATGATCACAAGGGTAAATTCACCATTCTAACTCATAATGACAAGGGTGAATTCATGAAATAATTCCTATCTAGATGGAATTGAGCAATATATGGTTTTCATATAGAGGCAAAGTTTGCACATTGCATGGCATTTTTCAGAAAACATTGCAAAGATTTGAATTGGAAAATCAGATTCAACAATAATAAGCAGAATCCCAAATCTGAAACCAAAATCATTAGATAAAGAAAAAGCAAAGCAATTAGATGACCGGAATTGTGAATCTAGTCAATATTATGTATCAATAATTCTATATCATTTTATACAGCTCTAACAATTTGATAACCATGAAAGAGGTAGAGAAAAAAACAGTTTAGCAGTATTTCAACGGAAGTTCTTTCAGTTGCATTAAGTCTATAAATATGTAAAAGGCTTTAAAACCACATAAATTTACAAAATGTATAATGAGAACATGCATTTTTTCAAGTCATAGCATATGCACTTTGCATCAAAAGCTAAGAGAAGCCACGCTTTGGCAAAATCTGGAGCAGTGACAACATAAGGCATGTTGCAGTAGCATGTGCAGTTTCTATCATTCCTGCATATGGGCCGTGCATTACTATCAGCAATTATGCAAAGAGTATAAAAACAGATTTGAAAATAAGATATGTAGCAAATGCTAATTTAAATGAAAAACAAATACTGTTGACTGTTATATTTATGTCTTTTTTTCTTTCGCATACATTGGCCATTGGAATGGACAAAATATTAAAAAAAAAACAATTGCAAGACCTTTGTGATTATGGAAAGAATATAAAAACAGAGGTGAAGATAAGATATGTAGCAAATGCTAATTTAAATGGAAAACAAATACTGTTGACTGTTATATTTCTATGTCTTTTTTTCTTTTCCATACATTGGCCATTGGAATGGACAAAATATAAGAAAAAAAAACAATTGCAAGAGCTTTGTGGTTGACAGTAAACCGATGCAAAAGGAAAAAAATCTATTAAAAGTGAACAGGGTTTTGGTAATATTATACTAGGGACGACTCCTCTGCTTTTACTAGGCTCAGTGCTTTTTGCAATCTTCAAATAAATGAACACAGTAACAAAAGTGAACTTCAGATACATTAAAATTGAATCTTCAAAAAGCCGTTGAAGTTTATTATTGATTAAACAATAAATAGGACAACTAACAGATATATAAGCGATGAACATGATTACAATGCAAGGGTTGTGTGAATGGGAAAAGAAAAATTATTTAAAATTGTGTGTATTTTGTAAAAAACAGGTTCAATAAATCATAAAAGAAGTTGCAATAGAGAGTGTTTGTAATCTCTTTTGAAATATTGAATCGAAGCTGAAACAATTGGAAAGTTGTTCAAAGTGTTTGAACAAAAAAGAAAATTATGATCATACCTTTTGTTCAAAATTTTTTGACTTCGACAATTCTGTTGTTCATTGCCAAAGTGTAAAGCCCTTGTTGCTTCAATTTGTGAAGATTGTAAATGGCTGAGGAAACACTATTGGAGTATTGTTCATAAGAAATAGCTAGAACATCGGGACAACATTCTTTTAATTGTGTGCCCCGAAGTGTACATTCAATAGTCCCTTCTTCAGTGTCTAGCTTACATTGTAATATATGTTCATAAGTAGTTGGTGTTTCACGATTGCAAAATGTACAAAAAATGGTGCTTTGTATCATTGGCAGTTTACACTGTGTGCAAATGCAGTGGTAGGGTGGTGCAAAAACATTTTTTACTTTCAATGTCCCATATACCTGTTCTAGGCAAGTAAACAGAAAACATAAAAAAACATTGCAATGAGCATGTTTTGATAGCAAGGCCATGCTATGGAAAAGCACAGAATCAAATTTATGAAAACATGTTTGCAAATGCAGGTTTTGCAACATGGTGTTTGAAAACATATCATTGTACTGAGTTGTGTTCCTGCTAATTGGAATACTAAATCTGGAACTGTAAAAAAGACATTTTGACAAGTAAAAAGTCTACATTTTGTTCATATCAGAAGCATAAAACTTTGATGTCAATAATGCAGCAGGCTAAACATTTAAGAAAAAATAAAATCTGTTTTAATAGCTGTGAAATTGCTGAAACTACATATAAAGAACTTGCTTAATTGACAATGAAATGACAAAAAAACATTTCAAGTGACATTACATGAGACATTGTTCATATCTCACCTGTGTTTTAGCTTCAATTATTGGAAGCAAACTTTGTATTGCAAATTCATCATTTAGGGGATCTATAAAAGTTGCTTGTGAAGCCTTCATAAGATGAGTTCCTTTTGCACCTGGTCTTACGATATTTTTTATTAGATACAGAGGCGGTTCGTCAAGTGCAAGTTGTTGTTGCACTCGGACAAAGAAATTTGTATAGCTTTCATTAAACTGAAACTGAACATGAATAACTGAAGAAGAATTAGTGAAGGGGCTGGGAATAGACAAATGTTTTTTGTTATGGGTTCTATCTTTTTTTTTTTGTATATCCATCTAGCAGTAGATACAGCAGGAAAGAAAAAACATAAAAAAATGAAATCAAATATAGTGAAAAAAAATTGTTTAAAGAGAATCCACTTTACAGTTGCATAGTCATTTGCACTTTCACCATCTCTTATGTAAAAGTCCAATTGCTTATTGTTGTATTCACAGGAAACAACTATGACTGCAACAGAACCAACGACATATGCCTCATCTGATGTAACGAGCTCATTGATTGTTGTGTCTGGTGGAAGGCAATGCATTTTTCATACTTGGTCAATTGTCTCTATGATACTTGTTGGCAATATCGCTATTGAATTTATTGCATCTCCTCGGTCATATTGACCTTTCTTTTTCAGTTCAAAACCAGAAATTCTAACACTTTTGCCAGGCAAAAAGAAATTGCCAAAGCGATTTATTAAACTATCATTAATTGTAATTGTCATTGTCATCAATCCATTTTTGTCAACAACATCTGCATGTAGAATCTTTGTCTTAACAGGGGAGTTTTGATTACGATTTTGTGCAGGTCCATAGACAACCAAAACATCCCCCTCAAATACATGCCTATGTGTTGCAGTACATAGTTGTATTATTGATGATGGTTCAACTACCATTTGCTTTAATCTGTGCACATTTAAAAATATCAAAAAGTGAAAGAACAAATGGATTAGTGTTTGATTCAATGTTGAATTTTGTATCGAATACACTAAAATGAAATTAGTAGAGAAGCTGAACTAGATGATTCATTCAAATCTTTGAATTTGTGTTAGGTACAAGATAAAGTAATGTAGTCAAAAATATTGAATCAACAAAGCTGTTGGATAGGAACATTACTTTTTAGGACTGTTTGTTGGCTGCGACAGTATTCCCATTGCAATAGTCTCTGGAGCATCTTGTGAAGAAGAAACATTTCTTTCTGTTGAAGGACTGTTTGATGCCATAGACATAGCTAAATTCTCTCCTTGGGCGAGAATATTGTTTCTGTTTAGTTGTTTTTTTTAAATGCTGTATTTTTTTTTTTGCCAATTTGCACATCCAATGAAGACTCAGAGCATGTTAAAATATTCAAGAATATATTTCAAATACAAAAGCATCTTAAAAAACAGACAAAAAACAAGAAAGACAAAAAGCTGTATCAGTTCTTATATGCAAGTTGCAGGTACTGATAAGATACTAGTAAAATGATCTGATCAATATGCATCAGAAATGGTAAATGAAAGCTTGTCAATGTCTATGTTTGTCCAAAAATGGTCAATCATAGAACGACATTCTGTTGTAGGTATGTTTGTTTTTAACTTTAGACATTTACTCTGCATAAACAATTCCAACCTCCTTTTCGATATTGTTTCTTTGTACATGTCAATGTTAAAGTCACGAGTTATTATGGTTAGCATTTTCCTGTTGTTTTGTAAGATAACAGAGTCCAAGACATCAATAAGGTTGTTAACAAGATTATTTGGTTTGTTATAAATATTGACAAGCTGGAGAATATTGTCAGGGAGCATAATGCAAGTGAAGAATATGAATTAGGTGTCGAGCGAGGAATATCAACTGATTTTGCCGTGCCCTTCCAGGATATATATAATATTTTTATGGTTAATTGACAGCACAGTGAACTAAAGAAATGCTAATTTCTTGTGAAAGGTGGTGTTTGAGACCCTAGACAGTAGCGAGCCTTTAGATGTTTCTTGATCATTATAGATATAAACTTCACTAATTTAGTTGCGAGCTTACATGTTTAAAACAAGCAAATATATAATTATTAAGCACCATGTTGAATATCAATACATGGCATGAACAATGCCTTGAAGGACATGACAACATGTTGCACCTCACAATTTACCCCAGTATACAAATATCCAAATGCATATTTGTAACCACCGAGATAGGTTTTTGTGTCATTTGCATTCAAAGGTAGAAAACATAGAGCACATGCACATGCAATAAAGTAACAGTTTCCCAACTTGCATGTAGTTAGATGATGTGATTACAGTGCAGGGTTATAAACATTTATTGAATGATGTGAGCAAAAAGTCAGTGTGCAAAATTTTTTTTAATAAAAAACAAGAATGGCATAGCAATCAAACACCTTTAAGGTAGTATGTGCCCTCCCTGTATAGCTAATAATACTGAACAGAATTCACATTAGTTCCACAGCACAAATTCCAATAGAAACAACAAAAACAAATTTCCAGAAAAAAGCATTCCATGGATATACATTAGTCAGTCTAAATACTACCTCTTGAAACCAAGAACTCCAAAAGTACAATCCATAAGTTGTTAACACAGGCTGTTTGGTATATTCAAAACTGTTATAATGAGTTACACTGACAAGTAAACTAAAACGATAAACTATTAATATACAGTAACATGTAATAAAATAAACATACATACCATATAACAAAAATAGAGATATAGTTTAAGATACCAACTTGGGTGTGAAACTATTCTTGAAAAATATACTCATAAGTGTTACTTTCAAAAAAGACTGTTTGTGCCTTGGAGAGGTCAGTCTTCTATAGGAACCAGCTAACCCTACAAGAGGGTGTGTACAAACCAGAGAGAGAGAAATGACTGGAGTTAATTAGTTCAATGACAGTCAAGCACAGTACATAACTTAACATGAATAAAGTCACAAAAATTATAAACTTCAACCAAGTCTCAGCATAAAAGAAGTGATTATCAGCACATCACAACTGGCCATAGGTGATCAAAGTCAAGTACTCTATAAGACCAAAAAATCAACAAGGTGGTATTAAAAAAATGAAGGAGGGTAAATGTTTGCATTAACCACAAGTGAAAGACAAGGTAACAAAAGTCCAATAATAACTCAATCAAGGTGAAGAAGCTACAACAAGTATTTAATAATTCAATCAGTAACAAGTAATGAAATAAACGTATTGATCATACAACAATAAAAGAGGTATAGTTGAAGATCTCCACGTCAACATTAAACTAAAAATACAACAGCATAGATGTCGATGGTAATTTGTTCCATCCAAACCTATCAAGTGTACTTTTACGTTAGCAATGTTCTTTTCTCCGAGTTGTAGCTATAGTTCGAAGCCAAGAATACTACTGACCTAAAGTATACTTGATAGGTTTGAATGGAAACCATTTTCAATGTTGATGCCACTACCCTCCTTATTGTCTTACAAAAAGGCATGAAAATGATGAAAAAGACTTAAAACTGTGGACTTCACTTTCAAAGAGTTCCTTACAATCACATTAATACGACATGCCACAACCATTTCTCTTGACACCCACTCTTCATTCATTCTGTATGCATTTCACTATGCAACCATCTCAGATACTCACTGCGTTTTGCCTCGATTAGTTGATCAATTCAGTATGACCCACAACCGCTGGCAACACTCCTCGAATGGCGAGCATGGGTCATACTGAATTGATAAACTAATCAAGGGAAAATGCAATGAGAATCTGAGACGGTTGCATAGTGAAATGCATACAGAATGTATCAAGAGTGGGTGTCAACAGAAATGGTTGTGGGACGTCGTATGACAGGAAATGGTAATGGGAATTGAAAGGTCAAATTAAATTTGCATGGTGGTAATAAACTACACTTGTGTCTTCCATTATCAACTATACTTCAAGCCTGAAGGTGGTGGCATGAGTCAGGTGGCATTAGTTGGGGTGGCAAAAATCGCGGATATGAAGTTGCAAAGTTTTTGTTAAAGTTTATATTTATTTGTATTTTTTGATTTTTGTTAAAGTTCATTTTACGTGGTTGTGGTTTCATGCTTACGCAGTGACGTTGGCCTGGGGCTATGTGCCCCAAGCCCCGGCGGCAAGGTGACGTTTGTTGTTTTAAATGAGGTTTAAATGAGGTTTAAATGGTCTCGGAACTGAAGACTCTTGACCCATGACCCTTAGAACCAAGGGTATGCTCCAAATGTGGCCGAACAACCGTAGTATTGGATAAGAGCAAAACTTCAACAAGGTGGTTTTAAAAAAGTTACTCAAGGAGGATAAATGACCCCATTAAACACAAGTGAAAGATAAGATACCACAAGACCAATCATATCTCAATCAAGGTGGGGAAGGTACAACCAGTCATATCTCTCTCAAATGTACAGCTGTCCAATATAGCCTAAAAGCTCATCATCACAGTATAAGGAAGGGTGGTGGGATGCGAAATAGAAATATCGCTCATTTCTCTCTATTGATTAAATAACAATAAAAGAGGTGCCACTGAACATCTACACATCAACATTAAATAAAAAATAAGATCTGAAGTGTGGGTACAAATATAGTACCTTGTACTATAGAAAATAAAAGCCACCTGTGTTACCTTTCAATTTAGCAATATGATCTACAGAAGCAAAATTTTTTCACAATTACCATTGAAATTTTTGACTAGTGCTAAAGCAATAGTAAAAGAATTTATAACAAAATTTTGATCTCTATCAACTTGAGCACTCCTGTGTGGTCCCTGTGCTGAAGTTGGTCCTCGAGATGTAAGTTGCTTATACAGATAACCATTGCATGACTACACAATCTTCTAAAAACATATAAAGTAGATAGGAAACACCAAGCATTAAATGTGATACATTCCTTGGCTTTGTCTTGCATATTTCTTTCCTATGGCTTAATTTATGAGGATGTATGTGTTGTTATAGTCTTATCCTATAGCTAGATCTAGTGCTTTAACCATATCAAGCAAATTACGATTTGCAAACATCTTCAATCAAATGAATTAACAATCATCCAAGGATAAGCAAATACACCTGAAAATGCCTGTTTGTAAATGCTTGCTTAGTATAGTTATTCACATTTGCACTTTGCAAATGAAATGAAAGAGTTAGAAACCAAGAAAAGGTTTTTGGTGCATTATTACATAGTTTTAAATCAGCATTCAATTGTGATGATTATGCAATAATGAGTACTCATTCTTTTGCATGAAGCACTTATATTTTCTATTTTCCATTATTAAGGCCTATAACTAAGCATTATAGACAACTGCTTTGCAGAAAGAAATTCTTGACAGCAACTAATTTCTCTAGATTTAGCCCTAATGTGAAATGAATAATAAAATCTAATTAATACAGTACTAAGCAGTTTAAGAAAAAATTTGTAACCAGATTTCGTAAACAGGGAATTAATAAATTATTTATATTATTGAATAACAAAAATCCCAATTTTCAGACCTCTTTTATTTACTACAAAAAACAAAGACATTTTGCACAAAACCCAAATCTTACTCATACTCAAGCTACACTGAATTCCCTGGATGCTATGTGATTCTGAAATTTCTATATGTTACATGACTCTAAAATGTCTCTATCCTAAAGGATGTCTGTACTTGGGATATGTGTGCAGAAATTTAAATATATACACATTTTGACCAATTGTAGCTAACAAATCCAGATGCAGTTTTGGACAAAATTAAAAAGTGTTTTTAGCACATGTCATTTTAACTGAAATCATCAAGGTTAAGCGCAAGAAAATTGTGGTAATTACTAAGTGACCTATCCCCAAATCAATGACATCATCAAGCGGATTTCTTAGTCTCGTACACTACTATAGGGGTGTGTTTTATAACTCAGGCAAATTGTAATGTTCATATCTATATAATGTATATAGCTTTTAAATTCGTAAAAACTAGAAAAAAAATCACATATATTTTGTTAATAATAACAACAATAAATTTATTAATTTGCATCCATAGATATGTATATGTTTGTATGGAGTTTCAAGAGTGATTTCAACTGGTCGAATCATCAATACAAGGTATTATGTTGATAACAGGCCATAGTTCATACGATCAAATCTGGTCAAATCACTTGGGATTATTAGACACTGTTGTTGTTGGTGCTTGAGTTTCCCTTAATTTACATAATCTAGGGAACAGGGTGATCTCGTGAGGTTTTCCTTAGAAACACCCCTAGCGGTGGCTCAAATGGTTGAAGTGTACATGCAAAGAATCATGCCAATGGAAGGTCATAGAATGTTGAAACAGTCAAGATACTCTGTAGAGAAAAAAATATTGTCATGAGTCTTTAAGTGTAAATCGGTTCATCAAATTTGAACATGTATTGCTTAGTGATATCAATTTGGAAATATCAAATCTTTAAAGGGAACCCATTGCATAGAGAGGAGGAATATTAATTTGTTAATTGGTCAACAATGAAGAAGCTTGCAAAGATGAGATGATGAGATGTTAAGAATATATGTTATATTTTTTAATTTAATAAAAATTTATTATATATGTTTTAGATGATAGATATGAACAACGTCAGTGCGTAAGCATGAAACCACAACCACGTAAAATGAACTTAAAAAAAATACAAATAAATATAAACTTTAACAAAAACTTTGCAATTTCATATCCACGATTTTTGCCACCCCAACTAATGCCACCTGACTCAAAACTATATGTCGGGGACATAATAAGAACATTGAGAACACGCACACAAATTGTGGCACTATTAGCATCATTATTTAAAAGTGATGCCTTTATATGGGATAAAAAAGCTAAAGACTATTTTGAAAAGTTGAAAACCTTAATGACATTCACTCTGGTCTTGACAAATCCAGATGTCAGAAAAACATGTGTCCATGAATACTATGTTTCAGAAACATGCTTAGGAGTTCTGCTCATAAGTGATAAACATCTCATTGCCTTTAAGAGGCAAAAATTACAACTGAATGAGCATATAAAGTCTACATACGATGGAAAGACGTTGGCAATAACACATGCCTTGGTCAAGTGGAAGCAGTACTTGTTGCAAGATAAATTTCTCGCAATGTTGCAATTGGCGTATTGATGCGGTATGGTCCAGGGTTTTATGATGTTAATGCAGTATGACGCGGGATGACGTTTACTGCTTTAAATGAGGTTGGTGGTCTCGAGACTCAAGACTCCTATGCGATTTATTCACCAGACTTGTCAATTTATCGTCCATTTCGTCGAGCTTTGTTGTGTGCCCGCTAGTGTCGGGTTGAGGTGTTTGTATGGCGATAACCTACAGCAATCAGAGCATATTGCATCTACATATGCTGAAACGCATAATGCAGGTGCAGAAGCAAACTTCAGCAAGGTGCTGCATTGCTAGTTTAATATTTAACATATGAAGCAGTTTATCATTTGTCTCGGTTATTTGGTAAGTCATCAAAGCGGCTGAGCAAATCTAGGTTTTTTACCTCGACATTTTGTGCAAAAAGGCTAAGACAAATCTAGCTGCAAACGGCTTATTAACAAAGCTAGATGCATCTAATTAGCAAATGTGAGTTGGGTTCATATTTCTGTTTGTGCAACCCTCCTAATAATTATGCATGGAAACATTTCGATAAATGAACAACTCATTTTAGCGAAAGAGATTAAAACATCTTCGTGAAAGCAATTGAAAAAATCATGACTACACCAAGTTAGCAAAATAAAAACTAAAAATAAATTATGCTCTAATTCAAAGGCTGGCGTATTCATGCAACACTGCAGGTTTAAATGAGGTTTAAATGAGATTTAAATGGTCTCAGGACTGAAGACTCCTGTGCGATTTATTCACCAGTCTTGTCCATTTATCGTCCCTTTTCTCGAGCTCTGTTGTGCGCCCGCTAGTGGCGGGTTGAGGTGTTGCAGAGGTTTAAACGTGTTGCAGTTGGCGTATTCATGCAACACTGCAGGTTTAAATGAGGTGTTGTGCGCCCACTAGCGTCGGGTTGAGGTGTTGCAGGGGTTTGAACGTGTTGCAATTGGCATATTCATGCAACACGTGTTGCAGTTGGTCCAGGGTGCCGTGTGGGCCATTAAACTTTGTATTGGTGTCAAATCCCTGTCCACACAGGACAAAAAAGTATACATCTACATTATTGCGACAAACTATAGATCACTCGAGCATACCCAAGCTGACCAATGCAGTCTATGGTAGCCTAGCAACAAGCTGATCTGGTTTCATCTAAAGAGAAAGTTATTTTCATATTGGATATTTCATCAATTTTTGCTTAAATAAAACAGCAGTTTGTCAATACCATCATCACTGCATCTAAGAGTTTGTTAACGTTCATGTTTCTTGTAACAGTATTCATGACAAATAACAAACTTTGCCAATATAGGGCTCTCTAAATATTCACAGCATTCCTGTGAATTTACAGGAGTGTTCTTTTCCAAACACTGTCCACGTTTTCTTCTTTAGATGAAACCAAACCATCTTCTTGCTAAGTTATCATAGACTTCATTTCAAATTAGATGTTTCAAAAATTTATCCTTAAATAAAACAGCAGGTTATGAATCTCAGCATCACTGCATCTAAGGGTTTCCCCTTCAACCACATATGCAACTGAAATACTTGTTAGTCGTTACCTCATTTGGCAGATGTCAAAGTCAAAGACAATGAAGTATCTCGCCAAAGACCCAGATTTTATACTGCACCCAAAATGTCGTTTGTCTTATATGCGCACTTGCCAAAGGCAATGGAAAATGACCACCCCTCTCTTAAGCTCCCGGTCTGTTGTTTTGGGGTAGACTTGTATTCTCAAGTACAGATACCTAGGTTGAAAGTGCTTTCTACTTCTAGATTCAGTAAATCTGTATAGTATCTGTTTTCTGAGAAAACTTCGAAAACAGGTCCATGCGAAAAGCAAAACCACTTAAACGAAGCAAACCAAAGAAACATTTAAAAATATCACATTCATACCACATGGCATAATGGAAATGGAAAAAGAACAAAGCAAAATAAAATAAATACAAACAGATCTGTGAATTTAATTAATAATATAATATAATGCCATTTATTTGCTACCCGGTGCCTGGGTGGTAGGCTGGTATTAGCATTTAATCCCAGCACTGACGCAGCCCATGATATCATGACCCATTCCATACCTCGTCGAAATACCCGAGATGGAGGGAGGTTGCTACTCTTGGCATTAAATGTTCAAATACATACATACATCCAATTCCGCTCCCCGTACATTCATTTCAGGCAGTCTAGGTCATTACCCAAGAAAAGAAATGGTAATGACCAATTACGCAGTCTTTGTGTTTTTTAAACCAGAGTCACAAACAATTCCTATGGAATAAATTATGCAACAAAAGTTTGAACAATATTTCTTGACACAGATTGTGAAACGAAAACCATACATTTGTAAAATTCTTACATTTATAAAATTTTATAACCGATTAATCGTACAGTATAACAAAATCGGATTTTTTTCATAAAACAAAAAACACAAGTCTTAGCTGAAGAGAAAATTTCAAGAGTTACCCGTCCAAAGAACCCGTCAATGAAATTGCAGAAGACACAGCTCGTTGCACCAAGAAACCGCTCTACACATTCAGACACGAACACCGCAAATTACTGGATGAATGAAGCGCATCCAGACAGCAACCACTCCACCTTCGCTGGACCACCGCAAACAAGCCACAAACAGAACAAAAGTTTGAACAATATTTCTTGATGCAGCTTGTGAAATGAAAACCATACATTTGTAAAATTCTTACATTTATAAAATTTTATAACCAATTAATCGTACAGTATAACAAAATCGATTTTTTTTCATAAAACATAAAACACAAGTCTCAGCTGAAGAGAAAATTCCAAGAATTACCCGTCCAAAGAACCCATCAATGAAGCGCATTCAGACAGCAATACCCACCACCATAAACCACCCCACCTTCGCTGGACCACCGCAAATAATCCACAAACAACCACGCCACCGCAAAAAATCCAACAAAAACAGCCACAACACAAAAGCAAGTCGCACCAAACAGAACGAGCTTGAACACCAGAGAACCTCTAAAATATAGCTTCAGAGTGCTCCATCACCCAAGCATGGAGACCGTCCTTCACCTCTGCAAACAGTGAGCACACCGCATTAAACCGCTAGAACACCTCAACCCGACGCTAGCGGGCGCACAACTGAGCCCAACGAAACGAACGATAAATCGACAAGACTGGTGAATAAATCGCACAGAAGTCTTGAGTCCTGAGACCACCAACCTCATTTAAACTAGCAAACGTCACCCCGCGCCATACTGCATTAACACCACGGAACCCTGGACCATACCGCATGAATACGCCAACTCCAACACCGTTTAAACCCCTGGAACACCTCAACCCGATGCTAGCGGGTTCACAACAGAGATCGAACTGCAACACCGTTTAAACCCCTGGAACACCTCAACCCGACGCTAGCAGGCGCACAACAGAGCTCGACGAAAGGGACGATAAATCGACAAGAATGGTGAATAAATCGCACAGGAGTCTTGAGTCCCGAGACCACCATCACCCCACGTCATACTGCATCAACACCACGAAACCCTGGACCATACCGCATGAATACGCCAACTACAACACCATTTAAACCCCTGCAACACCTCAACCCGACGCTAATGGGAACACAACAGAGCTCGACGAAAGGGACGATAAATCCACAAGACTGGTGAATAAATCACACAGGAGTCTTGAGTCCTGAGACCACCACCACCCTGCGCCAACAGAGCTCGACGAAAGGGACGATAAATGGACAAGACTGGTGAATAAATCGCAGAGGAGTCTTGAGTCCCGAGACCATTTAAACCTCATTTAAACCTGCATTTAAACCTCATTTAAACACGTTTAAACCCCTGCAACACCTCAACCCGACGCTAGCGGGCGCACAACAGAGCTCGACGAAAGGCATGATAAATGGACAAGACTGGTGAATAAATCGCAGAGGAGTCTTCAGTCTCGAGACCATTTAAACCCCTGCAACACCTCAACCCGACGCCAGCGCACAATAGAGCTCGACGAAAGGCGCGATAAATGGACAAGACTGGTGAATAAATCGCACAGGAGTCTTCAGTCCCGATACCATTTAAACCCCTGCAACACCTCAACCCGATGCCAACGCACAACAGAGCTCGACGAAAGGCACGATAAATGGACAAGACTGGTGAATAAATCGCACAGGAGTCTTCAGTCCCGAGACCATTTAAACCTCATTTAAAACGGCAAACGTCACCCTGCCGCCGGGGCCTGGGGCACACAGCCCCAGGCCAAGGTCACTACGTCCGGATCCAACCACAACCACGTAAAATGAACTTTTAAAAAATCAAAAAAATACAAAAAATATAAACTTTAACAAAAACTTTGCAATTTCATATCCGCGATTTTTGCCACCCCAACTAATACCACCCGACTCAAAACTATATGTCGGGGACATAATAATTAATATTATATAAATAAGATCATATCCATTATTAAAATAAAAATAAAAGATTTCATTAATGAACAAAATTTGTATGACACCTTTATAAACTATTTTTTAATCAATTTATAGTAATGGGTGACTTGATACCAAACATGATATATATAATCTTCAGTATCATGGGATGTGTGTGTGAGAATCTATGCATTTTTATTTGAAAAATAGTACTTATTTATGGTTAAAGTCACATCGATACAATCAAATATCAAATATTTCAATGGTCACATATTAAGTCACATGTTGCTAGAAGTTGTTGATATCCTTTCTAGAATTCATATCAGATTTAAACTATTAAGTGTAGTTACTCATCAACACGAACCTCAAAAAACACGTAAAGCATATACTACAAAAGACAACTTCACCTCTAGACCCGTCTTTAGAGAATAATCCAAGCATCTAACAGGGATATCCTTCCAAATCATGTTCAATTAGTAACTTACCTTCCATTTCAATAACAACCCACTTTTAGTCAATTTTCTTCTATAGTGAGCTCCCTAGAAATGTGGTTGAAGGAACTAGAATGCATCTTGGAGATAGACTCTTTTACTAGTCTAACCTGAGCTTGTTAGGAGATATCCACCGTCTCTCTGTCACTATTTATCCATAGGATGATCACCCATGAATATTTGAATATTGTCATATGTCCTAGTCCAATATCCCAAGCAATTTTGAAGAGGGTGCTCAACATCCTAAGTTCTACCTTGTTTTTAGTGGCATGCCCAATCCACAAGATGAATGATGATTATTTTCCCACGAGCATAAAAATCCATCCACCGATGTCATTGGAATGTGAATTCCCTTGTGAGGATACATCAAAATATCCTTTGGGTATACTATGATCAATTTTCAGATGTGTTAATGTGTGTGGAAGCTTTAACTTTTTTGTTTTTCTTAGTATTGACTTGCTGGATTTCAACTTATAGAAAATAGAGTAGATGTTTGATGTTTTTATTCTGGAAGATACTGTCATTTCAAGATAACCATATCAACTAAATCACGTCTAGATCTAGAGCTTTGTCCGATTCGCTAGTTGTCATCATGCAATAATAAAATGTCTCATTAAAATTGTTCCCAAACCAATAAACCTAGGATTTTTATAGGCTAAGGGAGATTGCGCAAAATTCCTTTGTGAAATGGCAATGAACAAAAGTATGTAGAGAGGATTCTTCTTTCTTCCAATAGAGTGGGAACTTAATAGGTCTCGTTCAACCAAGCTTATTCTTAACATATCCCATGTGGAGATTGCAACTTTTAATGTAAGCCAAGAATGTAGGAAAGTCTTAGGGGAAGCCTATATCTTCCTTAACTTAATCCACAACTTGGGGTCATCTAAATTTCTCCTTGAAAATTGCATATGGTAACCCAACTTTACACTATATTTCACATATGTTAGATTTCGAACTCAATTTGATCTCCACTTGGTTTGGTGAGTTGATTAACTTATGTTGATGTTAGTGTCAAATTTATCACCGACTCATGAAACAATGCCAATTTTAATAATAAAAAATACCATAAAAATCACTAAAAAGAATAATGGACATAAAAAAGGAAGCCAAGTGCTAATCAAAATCTTTTGTTGTAGTGTCTACAATGACCTTGTAGGCCAAAAACATGTCAAATGCTTTACTCTTAAGTTTTAAGATATAAATGTAAATGTGTTTTGAGAAGTCATTAATGAAAGTTAAGAAGTACTTGAACCTAAAGATGAAGCAAAATGAAGTGAACCACATAACTATGAAAAATTTGTAGGGCAGGGGGGGAATAGCAAGAGGTGTGTTTGCTGCAATTGTCTTAATGATATTTGCTAAGAACATAGTTGGAACAAGCAAAATATTTGTGATAAATAAGAGGAATACCAAACACTATTTTTTATTACACAATGTTGCAACGAGCAATATTTTATACCAGTATAGATCCAAATCCTAGGCTCTATCAAGCGCCAAGAGGGATCAAATCTCCCGAGGTGCAAACCTCTCCTTGAATAGCTCCTTGAGTGCAATAACTGAGCCACCTAATCCTAAGCTCTAAAGCCTCTAGTTTAAGTCTCATATTTACTTTTTACTTTGTATTATTCTTTTTTGTTTACTTTGTATTATTTTTTATATGATGAAATTCTTGCTCATGCTAAAGCTTACTCAAGTAATCGATATGAGATGGGGCAATAGGAGTGGGGGGGATTGTTCTTGATCCCGAGGGAAATAAAGTCATTTCATTTTCTTGGGGCTTGGAAAAATCCACCAACAATATGGTGGAAAGATAATCTCTATTCATGGGCCTAGATTATATTCTTTCTCTTGGAATTCAAGATGTTTTGGTCATTGGGGATTCTCTTTTAATCATCTCACAAGCAAGCAAACACACCCCTTTGAAGGACATGATTGTTGTTGGCTACAATCCCGAATCATGGATCTAATGATGGGTATCATAGGAATCAGTTTGGTGCATGTCCAAAAAATTAACAAGATCATGTAGCTGATTGGTCATCCAAACACGCTACAACTCTTGCTAAATGAGAATGTATTAAAAATAGGGGACAACCTCACATTCGGTGGCTCCCCTATGTGTTTAAGTATAAGTTTGAAACTTTGGTTTATGAGCCCCCTTCCTTACATGATCACCACCAAATATACTCTAATGAAAGTTTGGGCATTAAAGGTGCATTCACTCCATGCATGGGAGAAGTATCGATAGACTACGCTTTGATGGACATTGCATATGTATATATTTTATGGTATTTTTATGTCCACAGACAAATATGGTATTTTTCTTGCTCTTCCTATCTGGTTCGACAAGTGTAAGGGATTTCTCTGTGTGCCTGGGATTTTCGTCGCCAATTCTCTTGGCCATTTCTTGCGGGTGTATGCTCTCAGGCTGGTGGTTCATGTATCTCCTATTTTCGGACCTATTGATGTCCTTCTCTTGTAAGGGCGATGCTTCATTTTGGTGCAGTTCGAGTTTTAGGCGTTTGTGGTAATGGATAATATAAAGGTTGATGAGATGACTGATTTGGTGGTTGGATTTAGATACATGAAAGATGATATACGAGATCTTCAGGATACCCTGTATAGAGCCAACTCCTAGTGGAAGGCGTTCTCTTGGAAATTCACTAGGTTGAGGTAACCACACACATCTCCTTGCTTGATCTTAGGTTTGATTATTTTGAAGATCATGCTTGTGTACAAAGTGCTCAACTGGAAAAATTAACAATTATTGTGTATGTTCACCAATATATGCTTACTGGAAGTCAATCTAGTCGTACCAATAATGTTACCAGTTCTAGGTCTATTGAAGAAGATTTGGTTCACAAATTGAATGAAGCCATTGTGGAACTTCGATCTCTCCTGCTCCATAGGAGGAATTTGGGAATGTGTAGGGTTTCTTGTGTGTTTTTTTTCATAAATGTTTTGTTTTTGTGTTTATTCTCTCAGACAACTTGAAAGGATTTATAGTAGCAAAATCCTTTTAGTAATACTTGTAGCAGTCACAATGGTTTCCAGTAAGAGCTAGAATGTTGAAAACAAATCAATGGGATTTTGAACTGGGTTATTATTTGGAAAATTTTCTAACTATTTCGCTATTTTTAATAGCTTTTTAATACAAATAGACCCAATTTTGTTAAAATAAATCATTGCTCTGGGTGGTCGTCTTGAGATGGAAGGTCAATAGGTGGCTCCTGAATGTCGACCTGATCATCTGGTGTATCTGGATCCTCTTCACCAATTTCAGAGGTGGGTAGAGAATCCACATCCAAGAGATAAAGCTTTTTTTGAACACATCTATGTCCCTCAGTGAATTTTTCATCACAATTATAACAAAGCCCTTTTTCTCTGCGTGCCTGCATCTCTGTTTCGGACAAATGCTTGATAGGAGTTGGTCGAGAAGCTGGCAGGATGGGAGGTCGTTGAGAACCCATATTTCGGAAGGGAACAAAAGTGGGTTTGGAGCATTGTTGGGTAGAAGTCTTGGCTTCTGCCAACTTATCCAACCCCAGGGCTTCCATCATTGTGTTGGGATAGAACATTTTGACCTCTGGGCGGATTTCATCCTTAAGACCACTGATAAAACAACTCCTGTAGAAGTCATCAGACAATCCTTCTGTGTGGTTGGCTAGTTTCTCAAATTCTGTCTGATACTCTCTCACAGTGCCAATTTGACGAAGTTTAGTGAGGGCTCCGGTGAATTCATCAAAAGTACTAGGACCAAATCTTTGCAAAAGGAAATGGCAAAAAATATGTCCATTTTGGCTCATCATGAGCCTTGATGTACCAACGGTACCATTGAAGGGCTTCTTGTTCCAAATGAAAGGATGCAAATGGAAATTTTTGGACATCAAAAGTATTATGCAGACTGAAATACTGTTCTGCATGATAGATCCATCCTATCGGATCAGTACCATTGAAGCGAGGAAATTCAAGCTTCGAACCACGGAAAGTGCTGGAAGAAGAGAACCCATTGGCTGCAGAAGATTATGGTTGTCGGCTATTGTTCATGGCTGAATGTTGAAGATGGAGGCTGAGAAAATTTTCATCCAGATCTTGGAGTTTGGTTTGGATGGCTACAAGTGCTTCCTCCATGGTTTTTACTCCTGCGCGAGTGACAACCATAACCAAGAGATTTTTTTTTTATTGGGGGGGAGGGAATGGATAGAAAAACATAAACAAAATCTTGTTTAGTAAAGGAAAATTTGGATTTGGGAAAAACTCGGATGGGTAATTGGGGTTTGACTAGGTTTTGGACACTGACGAAGGGACAGGGAAGCAAAAAAGGAGGATTTCAGAAGTGGGGTGAAAGAATGGGAAAATTTGGCAAAGAGGGACAAAGAAGCAGAATTAGGAAAGAAACTTTGTGGTAAAATTTGAAGGTGATTGGGTAAAATCTGAGGAAGTTATGGCAAACCCTAAAAATAGACAAATGTGGGATTTCGGGCTTTGGGAAGTGGAATTTGGGATAGGGTCCTCAGGAATGAAATATGCAGAATGGGATTACAGGGGTTCCAAGGAAGTTTCAAGGGAAACGGAGTGAAAACAAGGGAGATATGGAGAAAAAATTGAATTTTATACTTTTTTTTCCAGAATGGAGCTGCTACGACGCGGAAGGGATCTGAAGCAGATAGATCTGCAATAGCGCGGAAGTGATCGGAAACAGAGGAATCTGAAACGGCGCTGAATGGATTGAAAACGGCTGGATCTAAAATAGATTTGAAACAACTGGATCTCGAACGGCTTTCAGAATGGATCTAAAATGGTTGGATCTGAAATAGATCTGAAACGGCTGGATCTTGAACGACTTTCAGAATGGATCTAAAATGGATGGATCTGAAACAGTGCGGCAGTGATCGGCAACAGTTCAGCTAAAAATAGATATGGACCCCAAGTTTGTGTGGATTCTTAATAGTTCAGGGGTTTCACTCGGACATCAATGCTGTCTGACGGCTTGTGTATTGGGGCAGTACCCCTCACTCCACGGCTCAGGTAAAACTGATAACCGCTTTACCACAAACGAAAGCTCTTTGTTTACCTCACAGGTGGGAACTAGTCAATCAGGTAGGGGTCATTGCCCTTTTCACTGGCAGGTCCTCTCAATGGGCCAGCTACTTTGGGGTTCCTGTGGTACTCCTCACAATGAGTTTTAGGGTTTATGCCCAAGTACTTCCCATAGTTAAGTGGATAGGGATTATTCCCAAATCCGAAGCTGCAACGGATGCGAAAAAAAAAATTTGGTAGAAATTCCACCCAACGAACCCAAGAAAGTGCTCTGATACCAGATGTGATAAACCTGTAATAAGTAATTAATGAAAACACACGAAATAGCAGAAATAACAGAACTCATAATCACTTTTATATTGATCGAAGGCCACTTCGAGGGGGAAACCTCCTTTGAGCAAGCTCAATACAAATAACTTCACGGTGCCTTCATTGGTCTCAACACAAACTTATATGTTAAGTCTAGGCACCAATACCATGTGTCAATACAAACCATGGGCCAATACAAAATATGGATCAACAATTACTACGGGACGACTTACAAATCATATGCGTCCAACAACAATAATACAAACTTTGGATCAACAAATACTACGGGAAAACTTACAAAGCATATGTGTCCAACAACAATATCCTAACAAAGTAAATAGAAGGGTTGACATGGGTTCCTAACAAAGCATTGTTGGCAGAGGGATGCGTGAAGCAGAAGAGGATACGGGTGTTGGAGAAGACAACAAAGCTTCAATGGATAGATGTTAGTGGGTGTGTAGAGTTAGAAGAGGATGTTAGTGTGAAGCAGGAGAGGATACGGGTGTTGGAGCATACAACAAAGCTTCGATGGATAGATACTAGTGGGTGTGCCGAGTTAGAAGAGGATGTTAGTGGGTGTGTCGAGTTAGAAGAGCTGTCGAGTATGCCAACATTGGTAACTTTGAAGCAGATGTTGGCAAAGGGATGCGTAAAGCTGAAGAGCATAAGGGCGTTGGAGAAGCAACAAAGCTTGAGTGGATAAATGTTAGTATGTGCAGTGACCTAGAAGTTAGAAGAGCTTCCAAGTATAGAAACATTGGTATCTTTGAAGCGGTTATTGGAAAAGGAATGCATGAAGCTGAAGAGAATAAGGGGATTATTGTAGTGTACACAGCTTCGGGATCTAAGTGTCAAAGGGTGTTGTGAGTTAGAAGAGGTGGAAGGTTTTGAGCAATTAAAGCGGTTAGAGAATCCTGATGTCTCCATATGTCCCAAATTAAAGCGTCTCTAAATGTCCCAGTCCTACATTACAGTGTTCTGTGTGGGAGTAGTGGACCAACTGCGTGTGTATATGGAAACTGTTAAGAGTTGTAATCTCAATGGTCCTAAGTTTGTTAGTTCGTTGAGTCAATGGTCCTAAGTTAGTTGAGTTAGTTTTTGACTAGGTCATTAGTCGACCCATGGTATACACTGGCCCATAGTATTAGCCAATGGTTTTGGTGTTATGAGAAACTATATATGTGTGTGCTTAATAATGAGAAGGCAATCAATATGCCCTTTGTGTTTTTGCTCTTTATGTTCTGTGTATTGCAAACTTTATCAGAAACGAAATAAATTTGTTACTCCATGTTTGCTCACTTTGTTCTATTGTACATCATCCAGCACCATGGCAATTGCACTTGTGCAATAAGATCAGCAACGACATTCCAATGTTATGGCAATTTATCGATGTTCTTTTCCTAGGATCTCCCCACTGATAATGCATGAAATAAGAAATAGGAATCCCTGGCATTGCTCGCTTTACAGGGGTTGCAGCGACTGATTGTTCCTACTAGACTATACAGGAAAGTAGTAAGTGAACCAAGCAGTGGGGAATCCAGAGGGTTTACTAGTCAACATTGTCTTCTTTACAAGAAATCATATGGTGAAGTATATGATATGGTCCAAAGACAACAAACTCCTCTTTACAATGAAGTATATATGGTGAAGTATACCTTTTCCAGATATTTTCTGATATGGTTTAATAATTGACAAAGTAACATGAACAAATATATTGACATACCAGTACCAGGTGAATAGGTTTCTTTACAACAACATAGATCAAGAAATTTGCATCTGTATAGATCAATTAAGAAGCTTTTCCAACACAAAGCAAAGCTCAACTTTCAGTTCGCATGGCAAGGCACTCTAAAGCCTATTACTCACCAAAACCTATTTAAGATTAAGATTTAAGCACCCAGTCAGAATCAATGAATCCTCACCTGGAACTTGTTACAGCTTCGGATGTAAGTGTCAAGAGAATCACCAAGAGCATCACCTGCACATTTGTGCACATATACAAGTAGCTTACCCATGGGAAACAAGCGGTGAGGCGGTGAAGTGTTGTAACCGATGACATCGGAAGAATTAAGAATGATGTCAGAGAAATCATGGGAAGCACGGGTGAAGCGGTGTAACCGATGATATCGATCAAAGATGTCTGCAAATTAAGATCTGATCGATCTAAGATATCAGAAGAATTAGATGAATGTCAGAGGAACTATTATAAAGAGTTATAAAATTCACAATATATCCTATTTTTTTAATCTCTAGATGGAAAAAGCATGTGGCGGAATGAATCAACGGTGGATATCATTTCAATCGTCATATAGTTTAATTGAAAGGTTAAGATTTGCAAATGGTAAAATTCGGGGAGTCTCTCCCACTTAGAGAAACGCCTTACGGCTTAATTAATTACACATTCATATTCCTTTACACTTTACTTCTTAAATTTACATATTCATATTCTTTTACACTTTACACCTTCATATTCTTTTACACTTTATTTTATACATATACTTTACTAACTTATTAAAGTAATGATTGGGATGCCAACAATAATGATTGGTTCAGAAACATGGTGGATTCACATCACCTCATTGATGTTGCTCCCTCCTCGTTTTTACCTACTTGATGGAATGGCAGGAAGGGACTGGATGCGGTCACTAAAAGGATTGTTTGATTCCTGATTCAAGAAAATCTCTACTCTGGGCTTGATTACTGTTGTTCTTGGGTGGAGAATGTCCACATTTCTGATGATATGCCGATTATTCTGAAGATGGGAGTTAATGGTGAGCGTATCTGTTATCCTTTTAAGTATTGTCTTATTTGGTCGGATGATAGCTCTTTCATTCAATTAGTCAAACAACATTGGGAAAAAATTTCAGTGTCCTTGCAGGGTTCATCTTTGCATAGGTTACGTTCCTTTATCCGGTCATTAAAAGCAGCAGTCTCTCCCTAGATTCTCCGCAAAAAGTTAGCAATCAATTCTGAACTGAGCTAGATTGATTCTAAACTTAACATCCTCTACTCGTCGCCTCTGGGAATAACTGAGTCAGATGAGATCAACACATTAGAGGATGAAAAATATGTCATTCTTTCTCATGAGGAGGAATTGTGGAATCTCAAAAGCCGGGCACTGTGGTTATCCTATGGAGATAACAACACCAAATTTTTCCATTCCTATGCGATTTAGAGACAACTAAAAAAATCCATTTGGGACATACAGGATGGACATGGAATTAAACTATCCACTCAGTAGGAAATCAAACTGGAGGCCATTACATATTTCTCCAAATTATTTACCAAGCCGCAGGTAAACAACCTTGAGGATCAGTTTAGGATTCTCTCTGTTATGCCTAGGTTATTTTTTGAAGAGGAGACTGCTATTATTGGGAGCCCAGTTACAGTTTCTGAAATTGAAGACATTTTGAAAGACATGTATAAGGGAAAAAGTCCTGGACCAGATGGCTGGTCCAGTGAATTTTTCATTCAATTTTTTGATTTTCTTGGTCCTGAATTGGTGAAGTTGGTGGAAGATGCTCGGTGCAGTGGTAAAGTTTCCGGAGGAGTAAATGCTACCTTTCTTGCATTAATCCCTAAAGCTACAAATGTTGAGTCTTTTCAAGATTATAGACCAATATCACTATGTAACTTAATTTACAAAGTGATTTCCAAAACGATTGCAAATCGGATTAAGAAGGGGCTATCAAGAGGGATTTCAAAGGAACAATTCGGCTTTCTGCATGAGAGACTGATTTTTGATGCCATAGGGGTAGCCCAGGAGTCTTTACATTCGAAAAATGCAAAGGGTCAGAAGGCGAGTGTTCTGAAATTGGATTTGGTTAAAGCATATGACATGGTTGACTGATCGTTCCTCAGATTACTATTACTAAATTCTGGACTGGATTATTTGTCTACTCAGTGGATTATGGGGTGTATTACTTCTGCCAACTTTGCTATAATAATTAATGGTTTCCCAACTTCCTTCTTCAAGGCATCAAGGGGGCTTCATCATGGATGCCCGCTCTCGCCTCTGTTATTTCTTCTAGTCATAGAAGGATTGAGTCAACTGGTAATACAAGAAAAGTTGAATGGTTATGTTAAGGGGATAAAAGTCTCAGCACATCACTATATTACACATCTATTGTTCGTCGACGATGTTCTGTTGTTTGGTATTGGGAATATTGATGAGTGGATGTACTATAAATCTATTATTGATCTATTTTGTTTGGCTACTGTTATGTCCATCAGTTTCCCCAAATCTATTTTTTACTCTATCAACTGCTCGGAGGCTTTTCATGAACAAACCAGGGATCTTATTCCTCTGGAGACTTGGGATCTTAAGCTGGGTTTCTTTTACCTAGGGTATTTTCTAAAGCCTTGTGATTATAGAATTGTGGATTGGCATTGGTTTATTCAAAATTTTGAGTGAAGATTGGCCTCATGGACTATTCGGAAATTATCTTTGGGTGGAAGGATGATTTTGCTGAACTTTGTCCTTCTTAGCCTGCTCGTATATTGGCTTACACTAGCCAATGTACCTACTTCTATTCTGCATATGATGAGGAAAATTTCTTTTAACTTTCTGTAGAATACTTGTCCGGAGAGACACAGGTTCCATTTGGTGGCCTGGGATCAGATTTCTACTCTCGTGGATAAGGGTGGTTGGGGCATTCTCAACTTATTTTGGGTCTCTGATGCACTTCACCTGAAAATCCTATGGCGTGGGTTATTTGATTCAGGGCTGTGGGGAAATGTGATCAGAGACAAGTATCTTCACAGTACTTCAGTCAACATTTGGATCAGAAGTTTTTCTAGAATATGCAGGCGGGCCTCTTCGGTGTGGACTGGGTTGGTCAAGACAATTCCTTTGCTTAAACGGTGGTTGGTTTGGCATGCTGGGAATGGGTTCCAAATCCGGGTGGGAAATGACCCAATAGTGGGTATCAATCATCAGTCTTTATTTCCAGCTCAGACATTACATAATATTCAGCAGAAAGGTATTTATTTTCTAAACTAGGCCCGTTCAAGCAACTCGATGGCAGAGGTGGGTAACTACTGGCTCAATGCTGATACACTTGGTCTCACTAATTTGGATTCCTGGGTGTGGGAAAACTATATTGCTGAAATTACACATGCCGGTATTACTTTGTCACCTAAAAACGATGAATTGGATTGGTCTTTTAAAAATTCAACCGGTGAAATTAAAACCAATGTGGCTTATGCGGCAATTGTTGATTCTGTCAGTTACCCAACTCACCAGTGGTGGCACTCGTCGGTTTGGCAGTGGGAGGTTCCTTTGAAAATTCGTTGTTTCCTGTGGATGGCATTACACGATTGCGTCCTCATGGGTGAGAATTACTGGCACAGAGGAGGTTTGGGGCCTATGGCTTGTCCATTTTGCAACGCAACAACTGAAACAATGGACCATCTGTTTGCTCAGTGCTCGGTGACAATTCAATTGTGGGATGACATTTCTTTTCAATCTCAAGCTGTGGGACAATGGTTTACTGGCTCTCTGGATGAAAATCTTCATTTTTGGCATTGGTATCAACGCAAGTATATTATATTTCTGTCACATTTCATTTGGGGTCTTTGGAGATATCAGTGCTCCATCCTATTTGGGGACAACAATTTTTCTATGGTGGGCGCTGTCATATATATCACCAGTTTCACTACTGGTGCTACTGTGGTTTTATCAAAGACCAAGGTGGTGATACTTTGGGCCCCATCTTTCCACACTCATTTATCGGTGGTCTTTTTTTATGGAGCAGAACAAGGTGGAAAATGTGGTGCTGGAGCTTACTTATTGGCAGATCATGGCATGCATTTTGAATTAAGTTTGGGATGCGTTGTTGGTACTAACACGCGGGCTGATCTTCTTGCATGCTGGGGAGCTCTAATGATTGCCAAGAGTAAGGAGTTTTCGACCCTTCAACTCACTGGTGACTCCTCTGTCATTATCAATTGGCTCAAAGAAAAACATGGACTTCAGATTCCACTTCTTATCCATTGGCAAAATCATATTCGGAATCTGATTGGGCGGTTTGAGGTTGTACATTTTTCTCATGTCACTCGGAATTACAATGAGAAAGCTGATACTCTATCCAAAGTTGGTCTCAGTCTGGATGAGGGTTAGGCTCATATTCGTGGTTTCCAGGACAATTCTCTCGTCGAATTTATTGATCATTTTTCTGTTGGTTGGGGTAATTTTTGTATTAGCTTATTTCCTTTTTAGTGGGGTTTAGTTTCTGAACTGTCCATTTGTCATTTGAACTATTAGATCTATTGTATTATCAGCCTATTGTAGCATGTTCCATGTCAGGGACAAATCATTTGTATTGAGTGGCTTTATGGTTGTCATGCACCTTATTCAACTTTATTGTAACTTATTTGATTCATCCTTTGAATAGCAAGAAATTTTTTTACTTCTGTTAAAAATAATTACAGAAAAAAATTATTACATAGTCATATTCCTTTACACTTTAAAAACAAACTCTTAAATATATTACACATTCATATTTATGAGACAATTGCTAATTATACAAACTTCTTTCTGTATTTTATAATTTATAAACCTTTTGATTATTAATTAAGATACCTATTCACACATCAATTAACTGCCTCGGATTCTTTTCAAAGTCGAAGATTACCCCCCACCTGCCACCTTGTACCACAGTCAAGGATATCCACAAACTGACTGACAATGAAAAGTATTCGAAACGTGATTTACACCTACTCATAAATTCTACCCCAACCTTTAAACCTTGAATGTTATGTTTCCTCTGCAATGGTGATGCCCTCTGATTCACTGTCACTATGGCGCGAGATAAACTCCAACTAAAACGCGTCGCTATCAGGCGTTTTAGTTGGAGTTGTTCGAGGATCTACGTCTCAATATTTGTATCCAACCACGTGGAAACATAATCCGAGGAAGAGAAACCTCGTCTTGGCTCAAGGCTTGCCGTTCAATGAATGTTCCAAATGGCATGCACGCCAATATATATCGCAGCAACCAGCTTCACCAATCTCACTAAAGATCCATTGTCGCTGTTCTTTCTCCATTAAGCAATTACTTGATCTGATTATTGTCTCCTATAAGCAAGTACTATATCGCGATGGCCGCTGTAAATGCAACATTAATGGCGATGAATGGAGCATCCCTCCTACAACATAGGCCAGCGGAGAGGTCCACAGCATCCCTCCTACAACATAGGCCAGCGGAGAGGTCCACAGCATCCCTCCTACAAATGAGGCCAGCTGAGAGGTCAACAGCCTCCAGGGGCCTTCGAGTGAGGTGCATGGCAGAGGTTAGTAACTTGGTAATTTACTCATTCCGTTGCTGTTTCCATATACACGAAGGTTTTATGTTTATTGTATTTGTAACTTAATTTGCATGTGGATCCACAGCCCAAGGAGTCCAAGCAATCCACTTCTACCTCTCCTCAGAAGGTAAGCGATTAACCGTCATTTTTTACTTGCAAATGCAGTGCACTGTCCAAGCTCTGAAATAAATTAACCAGACACCATTAATGCAGGTGAGCACCAAGTTTGAGGACGTTTTTGCTTTTGGTGGGCCAGCGCCGGAGACCATAAATGGGAGACTGGCCATGCTCGGATTCGTCTCGGCTGTCGGGGTTGAGATAGCGAGCGGGAGAGACCTCTTCTCTCAGCTGGCCAGCGGAGGAGTTCCATTGTTTCTTGGAAGCGCGGTTCTGCTGTCAGTTGCTTCGGTGATACCCATGTTCAAGGGAATCTCCAAAGAGAGCAAATCAAAGGCCATATGGTCTTCTGGAGCAGAGATGTTGAATGGGCGTTATGCCATGCTTGGCCTCGTTGCGTTGGCCCTCACTGAATACCTCAAGGGAGGCCCTCTCATCTCATAATCATCATCTGAGAGTACACAGGGAGGTCCTCTGTCTGAGAGTAGGATGTAATCATACACAGCTTGTATTTACTCTGCTATCAGGAGATATAATACTGTAACAATTTTTTTTCGCAATGTATATAATGTTTGAGACGTATATCCGTAATTCCTATCTCTTTGATTCACATGTTTACGTAATAAACATTGAAATGATAAGACTGTTTGCATCTTTGGCCGGCTGGTCTTCATAAAGAGCATTCAAAAAGTTCGCAAACCAGTATCAAAACCACTTCCTCGTTGGTGAGAATACATAAAGTGTATCGTGCGTCTCTTTCTTAATATATCTCAAATATTAGTATCAAAGGAAATCTGTCAAACAGAACCAATTCCATTATTGACAAATTTGGCGAGGAAGAGAGAGATTCAATCGCCCAAATAATGATTCAACATTGTGTGTACAATGTCAACCGGCCGACATCTAATTCACTCCTTTTAGATTGGCACTTCTAAAGATTCCACGAAAATTGCTGTATATTGTTCTTGTCCGGCGAGGCCCACATCCCATTTCGCATGCACAATAACATGTTGTGTACGATGTTGGTTTTTATCAAAATAAAAGTTTGATGTCATTTTTGCTAACCTCACGTTACCAGGCCTGGAATTTCAAATTCACATTCCCTGTAAAATGAAATTTTGATGAGTGAGTGGCCCTTGCTTTGTAGAATAGAAAATTATTTTAGCAGTTGAACTAAGAATCTGTATTATTAGAAAATTATTTTAAGAGATCAACTAAGAATCTGTATTAGTATGTTGGAAAATTAAAATGAAATTTTGATGAGTGAGAAAGTTATTTTAAAAATTCAACTAAGAATCTGTATTTCTGTGTCAAGGAAATTTAAAATGTTATGAAGAAATTTCTGGAAATACATCTTGTCAGTAGTTTATAGTTTGTCATGGATGGAGTGTTCACTCACTCACACAATGTATTTTCAAATTTGTTTTTTATTCCTGGTAAAAACATTTATAATAAAATTTGAATACCACAAAATATATACTTATATCCATTCTCCAACATGTCCCGGATTGAAGGAGGTCAATAAATAATGGAAGCACGTAACAGTAGATTAAGGAAGCATGTAGCAGTAGATTGAAGGAGGTCAATAGATTGGAGGAGGACAATGTAACAGTTTTCATTGTAAAACTCAAAGTTACTGGAATGAAAATAAAAACAGTCCACCTATTTTGATTATTGATTTAGTCGATATTGTAAAAGCTCTATTAATTTAAAATTGAGTGTAAACTTTGAAACATAATATTTATGTTTAAAGATAGTTGTTTAATAATTATTGGAAAATTAAATTTACAATAATTATGAAAATGGTTAAAATGTCTTGATTTATTGTAAAGATTTATTGTAAAGATGGTTAAAATGTCTTGATTTATGGTGAAAATTCTTCTTTTTATACAGTTCATTGGTACATAATAAGATTATAGATAAGTAATTTTTTATTATTGTTATAATTTTATAAGTTTAAAATAAATATATTTATATTTCAATTAATTATAACTAAAAAAATTAATGAAAATTGGACATTAATATAGTTTTATTATACGTCTATATCCATTTTAATTACCTCTAAGTGAAAAAAATTCCTCAATCTTTACATGATAAATTATTCACATGAATCTATGCTGATTACAAATAAATAAGTTTTTTTTATGAAAACAGTGAAAAAAGAAACAAAGAATACTCATAATTTATCCAGCTTAAAGTTTTTAGAACTCTTCACATCGTTATATATCATTAGTTATTTTGTAAGAAAAAAGCAATCAAAACTATGCATACAATTTCAAAGGTTTTTAAATTCAAATTTCCAAAAATGTAAATGGATAATCATAATTTATAATAATAAAAAATTATTACTATAAGTTTTAAAATGATTATTATTTTAAAATTAATATAATTCATCTTAATTTTCAATAAATTTATAATGATTTAATATGTAAATATAAATTATATATATTAGTTTATAATTTTTTATTTAATAATAATTCAATTTCCATATAACATAGAAAAGAATATCCAAATTAAAAAATAACAATTCAATCCTAAATCCATATATGACATTTCATATAGAAAAAATTTAATCTAAATATATACATTAATATTTTTCACTTAAAATGACCCGTGGAATTTATACATTAATATTTTAAAATATAAAATATACATTAATATTTTAAATCATGGTCTTGATGAATAAAAGTCTAATTAACAATAATTTATAATCTTCACTCTCACTATTAATAAGTTGTAAACGCTTTGTAGAAGTGCGGTTATTCGAAGATCTACGTCTCTATCTTTTAGTCCAACCACACGGAAACATATTCCAGGGAAGGGAAACGTGGACTTGGCTCAAGGGTTGCCGTTGGATGAGTGGTCCCAGGATTTTGGTGAGAGGCTGCACACCATATATATGACAACAGCCATCATGCATATGTGGAATAGGCGTTGTCCCATGATTAGCCTCCATTGACTACTTCGGTGGAGGTCCTCTCATATGATGGTGTTATCACACCTAGAGATAGAGCATTACATAACAATAGTTATTTTTGCCAGTGGAGACTTGAACAGTTTGAATTGCATTCAAAGAGTGTGGAAACCATTTAGTACGACAAAAATGTCACTGTAGGAGTGTATAAGTGGAATGCTGTCTTTATATATTTTATTTATTATATTATTTAACAAAAAGTATTATGAGTTGTATTTAATCTCATGTAGGGGTTAAAGGATTAAAGCTAAATGTTATTAAAAAATATATGATCTTAATTAATTAAAAACATTTATTTTCTACATAATTTAAAAATTTGACGATTTAGGTTGGAATAAGTGGGGTTTTCCGATACAATTTTGGAAAAATTTGGTTTGAATGTTTCAAAATCTATGTTACAGTTATTAAGTTTTGGAATTTTGGTTGCTCCAGGGGTTTTTTTAGGGTGTCGAATCCATTTTTATTATCAAAATTGCGATTAAAACAATAGAATTTTGATTTTGCAAAATAAAAAAACTTCGGATTCCGGGAAAAAAATTGTCATCCAGCCCAAATCATCGAATTTTTAGACTTCTCCTTTATTTTCTTGTGGATATTATTCAAATAAAAATGGTTTCTTATCATGAAATATTTAAATGTAATTTTTCTTTTGAATAAAGATACAAATCAACACACATTAATCATTAGAAAAAAATAAAAATATATAAACCCATTTATGCAAGTAAAACAATACATATAATGTCATAATAATTAAGTTTATTGAAATATGTTTTCATGGTATCTTATTATCGTCTTGGGACGACATGTGTGAGAGGAATCCTCCTGGATCCCGGAGGAAATATAGTCTTAACCTTTGCATATGGGCTAGGTAACATTTCCAATAATCACGTGGAGGGGTATGCACTTTATTTAGGCATGGACCAAGCTGTCGCATTTGCAATACAATCCATTTGCTTAAAACCAGTTGAGGAGTCATAATGGATTAGCTCGATGGTGGTTCAAGATAAAAAGACAGGCGAGATAATAATTTGTGTGGATTTGCGCAAGTTGAATGGCGCATACCTACATGATCCATTTCCCACACCATTTATAGATGAAGTCCTTGAAAATGTGGGAGGACAAGAAGCTTATTTCTTTACTAATGGCCTTTCCAGGTACCATCAGATAAAGATCGTGAAGGAGAATAGGCATAATATTACTTTTACGATAGAATGGGGGTGTTACCAGTATACAGTAATGCCTTTTTGGTTGAAGAATGCACCTGCCATATTTTCCAGAGTAGTCGTCGTAGCCTTTAAAGAGTTTATCCACAAGTTTTTAGAGGTGTACTTGGATGACTAGATAATGTTCAATTTGTTGAAGAATCACATAGAAGTTCTACGATCATTGTTGGATAGATGCAGACGATATCAGATCTTGTTGAATATGAAGAAGTATAGTTTTTGTGCACCATTTGGCATTATGTTATGGCATGTAGTTTGTAGGAAAGGAGTATTGGCGGATGCGGCAAAGATTGTATTGATTGTGGACTTAGAACTACCAATGTTAGTGCAGCAATTGAATGCTATGTTGGGACACACATGATACTATAGGAATTTCATTAAAGGATATGTGCACATCACGGCCCCACTTGATAAACTATTGAAGAAAGAGGCTAAGTTCTAATGGAGTGAGGAAGAAGGAGTTCCATGTTTATGTAAATGCTTCATCCATAGTGTTGGGTGTAGTATTAGCGCATCCCAGGGAATCATACCTAGATCACCCTATTGAGTTTGCAATAAGGAAGTTGTTGACTAGATAAAAGAACTATACCACCACAGAGCATGAGATATTGGAAATGGTGTAAGCACTATAGAAGTTTAGACATTACTTACTAGGTTCATGATTTAAGATGTACACTGATCATTCTGCACTAAGATACATGGTCAACAAGCTAGTGTTGGGTGGAATATATGCATATGGTTTCTTCTATTCCAAGAATGTGACTTTGATGTTGTAGTGAAACCAGGGAAACTAAACTCAGGACCAGACCACCTATCACAAATAGAAACATGAGAGGATGCAGGAAATATAGATGACAATCTACCATATGCACACTTGTTTGTGGTTCATATGGTTGATGATTGTTTCTTAGAAATTACATAGTTTTGTAAAACCAAAGTAGCTCCATTCGGGTACACAATTGTGTAGAAGAAGCAGTTAGTGGTGAAAGTAGAAAATTATTAGCTGAAAGCATGGAGCTTGTATAATTTGGGCATAGACGGGATTTTTTGATGATGTGTATTGGAGCATGAGCGGTCTATGATTCTAAAAGAGGCGCATGAAGGAGTTCCGGGAGGCCATTATGCGGGGAAAGCGACTGTGTAGAATATTTTGTGTGCAGGTCTTTGATGACCTACTCTACACAAAGATGCTAAGGAATACTACCAGATGTGCAACATCTGCTAGCGGGTGGGGAAGCCATCAAGGATGGATGAGATGCCCTTGATGCCCCAAGTAACATTACAGTCGTTTGATAAGTGGGTGGTGGACTTTATTGGGCCTATTAATCCACCTGTGAAGCAGTCAGGAGCAAGGGACATCATTACCATAATAGATTACTTGACAAGGTGGGTTGAAGCAGAACTAGTGAAGGATTGCAGCGCACAGACAACTACACAGTTTGTTTTTGAGAATGTGGTAACAAGGTTCGGATGTCCAAGGATTTTTATGAGTGATCAGGAGACCATTTTTTCAATAATACAATTGTGGCGCTGGCAGGAGAATTTCAGATCTACCACCAAAAGAGCACCCCCTATCACCCTCAAGCAAATGGAATGGTGGAAGCATTCAAAAAAATCTTGGAGAATGCGGTGACAAATATTTGCAATGTCAATATAGATGACTGGGATGTGAGGATGAATGGGTGCATGAATCTAGGTTAGCATTGAATGCAAGAATGGAAAAGAAATCATACAAGATAACTAAGAATAAGGGTTAAAAGCATAGGTAGAATGACAGGTGCCCGACATAATTTGAAAGCAGTTAGAGTCGAAGCGAGTAGAACAACGCCGAGTTAAGTGAAATCGCTGAGGTCAGGGATAATTTTAAGGACTTGCACTTATTTAAAAGTGTATAAACCTTGGCGAATCTTACCAATTCTTAAAATGTCAACTATAAAATATTTGGCGATATTTTTCTAAAATGATTTCAGTTTCTAAGGATTTTATATAGTTTATATAATAATTTGACGATTTTTAGAGTGAAAAAAGTTGACCCCACCAAAATTGGGCGAAATGGGGCTTTAAAAAATGCAAATTGGCGAATCGTTTTTTGGAAAAAAACATGGAAAAATAGCCCATGGGATAAATTTCGCCCCTAAAATTATCCTTGGCTGAGGTGTAGAAAGATGGCACCAAAAGTACCAGTACCAACACCAGTATAGAGAAAGGTGTCAACGAAGAATGCATCGATGGTAATAGAGGAGGATGTACCAGTAACAAGAGCATCGGGATTAGCAATTGGTGCATTAGCATCAGGTTCAAGAGCGAGGAAGGGAGCATCACGCTCCACATCAACATGATATCAAAGGTATGACACTTATCCAAGACAAAGAGACACAAAACCATTGGATTTGGAGAAGCAGCCGAGGTATCTTGTGGACAAACCAGAAATCCCAGAGGGTGTGCCAATTTGGGGAACTTTGTTGGGTGTGATAAAGAAATTGAAGTACATAGACCATGATATCCCATAATATCATCATTATGGGGCAATTTTCAGAGCTAGCAAAGGAAAAAAACTTGAGGTAGAAATGTAGTCCATATTCACTATAATCACATTAGAGCCACAATAATGGGAAATGGGGTTGCAATGCGCATGCATGTTGAATTTGCTAGAAATTCCACATTTTGGCATAAATATGGAGGTAAATAATTGTGTACAATTACTATTGAGCTGTGTACATGGATGGTTCCTATGGTTAGATATAGCAATATCAAAATACAACAAGATTATTGCTGAGACAATGGGGTTACCAATAGCATGGGAGGATCCATCACTATTGTTCAAGAAAAAAAAGTAGGACAAAGGGATAGCTAAAAGGATGAAGGATAAGTTTGGAACTCACAGAGAACAAGAGGGATTGGATGTGGTGAGCATTAACGATGAAGCAGTCATATTTGCAACACAATTCTTGGCTTGTAAGTTACTCAGGAAGAGTCAGAAGGATCAGGTCGCAGTAGGGATCATACTAGCAGTGGAAAAGTGCGTAGAAGGCATACAACTAAATTGGGTGACATTCCTAGTTAAGGAATTTATGGAGGATTGAAAAGAATCACAAGAGAAAGGGAAACCATTCCAGTATGCATGGATGTTGATATTGATTTCCTTGCTTTCATGGAGGGAGCCGGATGATTGACAGTTCTCGGATGCTGTGCATAAACCATATTCGGAAGCTAAGTACTCTAACCTATGGTTTACTACGCTCAAGAGGAGGAAAATTGAGAACAATGTGACATTCTTGTCTACAATGATGTTATTCGGCATATTATTAGGACAATGTCATGCATGAAGCCATAGGTAGTGGATATGTACAAGGGAATTACGCAAATTTTCAAAGCTAGGATGCATCACATCTATATTTAGGCCATAATAGATCGAGAGAAATGATGGTTTCCAACACGTTTTAGGATAATGGAGGAAGATGTTGGCACAATTGTGAACAACTGGGAAGCTGAGTGGAGAATCCCATTGTTGGAGGAGCCTAAGTTGGCCTGTGGACAGATGCGTTGACCAGTCGGGTCATGTCAATCGGTTGAACCGACCAGACGGTTACATAACCGCTTGTAAATGTATATATATAGGCTGTTGAGCCATGTACTGGACTAGATTAGATATGTTCTATGTAGTATTCTGCTCTTGCTGGTTAATAAAGGCTTGTGATTCTCTCTCCTATTGGTCTCTTGTCTCTTGTATCTAAATCACTGTGCATGCTTGTGTCTAATATATAATGTATCTCTGGTAACCACGTGACCTGCAGAACTACAACATCAGTACTGTTGTCGGGTGATGCATTTAGAAATGACATATGAGTTCAGAGCAGGAGATTAAGGATTGGTGGGAGAAGAAAATCGCGAACTACCTATAGAATTATGCATGACGGAACAAGCTGACAATTATCCAAGCGAGGGAAAGATTCTTTTCAGAGACCCATGAGAAATTTGTAGAGTCTGTGCCGAACACCATGAAAAAGATATTGGATGAAAAGACTAGTCGATGAAGAAGAGCAGAAGCTGTTGTCAAAGTTGATCAACGAAGGACGTACAAATCTGTCGAAATGGTGTGAAATGATTGCGGACGACTTGTGTGAAGAGCAAGCGATTGAAGAGCGCATCTCCATGGACGAAATCAGAAAAAAGTTTTTCACTGAGCCAACTGATCAATTCTTGTGTTCTTTGCCAATGTTATTGTTCAAATTTTTTATCAACAAAGGTGCAACGCACATTGTCGAGACGCAACCATTGATACTCCCGCCCCTTCCGAACTCTAACTGGGAGGAGAAAGAACATCAGTGGGAAAGAATCGTGAAAGAGCATGAATGGGAATTATTTTTGAACAAATGATGGCTTGTATTGCTCTAGTCATCTAGAAAGCTTCGGGTCGGCATCAAGGGGGCGTGGTGAAACATGTTCTGATGTACTGAAATTGATGAAAAGAGACATATGACAAGACAATATGACCAGTAGTGGAGGACCCGATAAATCCGACAAAGACAAAACCATGAGTCGCAAAAGCACTCAGGATATCCACAAAATCGAAAGAGAAAAAAAGAGACGGCGACGCGAAGAGCTAAGGGAGAAGGCAAGTGCGCTCCAGAAGAAGCGAGGATTAGGTATTGCTACAGATGCAAAGGGAAATATGCTAGAGTCGAGTTGAGGCCACGAGGATCGGGGCGTCGATGAAAACTTGTCCCCAATGGATGAAGACTTGTGGATAGAGCGTGGTAGAGCTCTCCAATTTCATATACCCGAGAGGTTAACACCCCCTTCTCCATTTCAGCTAACGCAAAGTGTCTGAGTGCAAGAAATTGTCGAAGAAAATATTGGTCTCCATGTTGGCCAGTTGGGAATTTGGAGTCGTTGTAATGAAGAAGGTGATGAAGTCGACAAATTGTTGATTCATCGACCTGAGGAAAGAAATTGGGTGACTTTTCAGCCTGAATTTTTGAACAAAATTTTTCATCCAATGTACTCAGAACATAAAGAAGCACCCCCCCTACCAATACCAGATTTGAGTGACTCGCTGAGTACTTCAGAGAATTCAAGAAGTAACGAAGTCCCATTCGAGCAAAAAATTGCTTGGATTCTAACGGAAGCAGTAGAAGTGGAAATAATTCCAAGACGTAGCGAAACAGAAGAAGCTCGAGACAATGGTTCTAAAGATAGAGAACCTAGTCCTGATAAGCAGCTAGTTGAAGTCAAAGAAGCACCAAATCCTGATTGCAGTAACAATCCACCTACTCCACCATCTAATTCTCAAGTCAATACATCAGCAGACATGTCGCACTCGACGGCACACCTTCCATTTTATGAAGGCGATGAAGATCCGACAAGACATTGGTTCATGTGTGAATCGATATGGATGGCCAACCAACTCACTTGTGAAGAACGGTAGTTGGCCCAGTTTGCTGGCTCGTTGAGAAAACGAGCATTGACATGGTATATGGGATACATTGCAAAAACACCAAATGTGACTAAGGCACAAATTAAGCAAGCTTTCTAGCCTTTTTCATGACAGAAGATGCAACATATCTGGCAGCCGAACGACTAAAGACAACAATCCAAAATCTGACATAAACTGTCAAAGAATATAATAAGAGGTTCAAAGACCTCTTGAGCAAAATCGACCATGAGATCGAAGAAAAGCTACTAATTAAATGGTTCATTGCTGGTCTCATAAGTAAAATTAAAATACATGTGCGTCGATAGAATGTCAATACTTATGCAGAAGCATTGAAGAATGCAATGGAGATTGAAATGGACGACGCGTATCCCTTAGTCTCCATTGACAGACATGTCGATGAATGCCTTGAGAGTATGGAGCAAGCAATTCGAAGCATGAAATTGAAAGGGCCAGATCTATGGTGTGTTATATGTCGAACTGCAGGGCACACTAAAGACTCCTATCAAATAGAGGATCGACGACAAGAATTCAAACTTATTCAAACCAGACGCTTTTGCGATCTGTGTAAAGAATATGACTTGCATCCCACTAATGATTGCCCATACAATCTAAAGAATAAGAAAGCAAAATGGTGCCAGATATGCAAAGTCAACACCCATTCGATTGATGAATGCCATTTGAATTTGAAGAATCGACAAAACTACCATGCAGTGTATCAAACAAATTTTGTTGAACAACATAACGACAAAAATACAAGAAATGACAGGGTTGACAGAAACGATGGCAGGAATGATCATTATCACCGCAATCCCAGGAATGACAGATATCCCAAATATAATGACCACAGATATGATCAACGATATGATGTCTATAATAGGCATGGAGGGTACCAGGGTCGTGGTCGTGGTGATGGTGGCCGCGATATCCGACCTAGTCGACCTATTGTATGTTTTACATGTCTTAGTGAAGATCATCAGTGCAGAATGCCCATACAAAGAAAGAATCGATCTAAAGTTTTGTACAAAATGTGGGGTAGGCGATCACTTTTTAGAGGATTGCCCTACCATGATTGAATAAATCAATAATAAAAAGAATGTTCATGTCTTGTCCTGTGTACCTAAAAATGATGTGCTTCATACTAAAAATTTGCAAACTGTTACTCGAAAAGGTACCCATATTGGTCTAGATAGACCACAGATAAGTAAAATAGTGACTAAAGAAGATTATCCAAACCCAGCTAAGCAAAACTCCGTGTTCAAAAATGCATCCGATATATTTTCTGAATTGGCATCCCATGAAGATACTGAAGAAAACCGATAAGAAAAACTGAAGGAATTGTTCAATTTAATTACAAATGATGAAGCTGTAGGAAATTTGATCGACCTGTTGCATAAACTCAAGCATAAATATGTCATGCAAAGAAAAACCAAAAACATTTTCCGACTTAATAAAAAAGAAAGAAATGATGCTGACCCTCTTGTCGAACTCGACATAAATGGCTACCATGTATGCCATGTCATACTGGATTTCGGTTCCCAATTCAATATCATGATTCGTGATACTTGGGACCAACTCGGTCGACCGCAATTGTAGGAATTAGGTATTTATCTGAAGCTCGCAGATCAAGGACTCATTGAGCTGATCGGAGTATGGAAGGGAGTTGAAACATCTATCAAAGGCATCTCAACAAAAGTTGATTTTGAAATCATTAATCCTAAAGATGATGCAAGTTCTTTACCAGCCTTGGTCGGTCGACCTTGGGGGCGAAAGGTCTCAATCGGGTATAATTCCAACGCAGAGCTTTATGACTGGAAGATAGAAAATTATGAACTTCATGCAAAGGAATGCTGGACGATGGAAGCCATCTCAAAGATACAAGTAAAGAAACATCTCTCAATCTCAACCACTCCAAGAATATTTGAGCGAAAAATTTGAGAATACCCGACTCTTGCACCAGCAAACAATGCACAGACATATAATCTAGCGCTGAGATATAAGGAACGCGACTCCCTAGTAGCACATGTTGAACAATTTTTGAAACATGTCGGAGAACAAGGAAGACTACAGAGTTTGGTTGAGACTTTCACGGGGCAAGCTACGAGGTGGTGGGATACTCACCGGTTGAGACTCCAAAGCTGGAACAATGCGTCAACATTTTTTTGTAGAAATATTTGGAGGAAAGAAATTGACGACTCATGCTGACATCCCTATGTTCACATAGGGACAAAATCCTGAAGTCCATATCGACCGTTGTGAAAAAGAATGGAGGAAATTGGGTTACAAAGATGAAAGGGAATGGTCTCACCTCTTCCCTAACATGTTGGACGATCTGCCTAATAAATGGTATAAGATGGAAGAGACGAGAGGAGAAACATTCACATGGAAATATTTGAAAGAAAACTTCGTCAATGACTTCTAGTTTTCTCCAAAGGAGGAGTAGTTGGTTGAAGCGAGCAAACATATCAAATAATTTCAGCAGCTGACAGAAAACCTAGCACCTGCAGAAAAGAAGCAGACTGTTTGCCGACCCATTTCCTGTCATAACATAACATCGAAGGGAATCCAACATTATACACAAATAATCTTGGAAATGGAGAAGTCAGTCGGGAAGAGTTTCCAATGGAGACAAGATCACCCTAGTATGTCGAAGCCTGTCAAAACAGTCTTTAGCATGGAGATTGTCGAGAAAGATGAACCAGAGAGATTAATAGAAAAATACTTTCCGCCTACATTCACACAAATAAAGGAAGGCAAAAGACCGATAAATGAAAGTCGTGCTCCAGAGTGGATGGATGCAAATATAAAAACAAAATAAGTGGATATCTCTAGTTACGACCGACCAAAGATCACGAGAATTGATGACTACTGGAATGAAGAACAAACTGCAGAAATCACCAGCCTCAAGGAATTTCAGGATGTATTTTCCCGTGATTACAAAGATCTGAAAGGACTTGTGCAGGAGATGGGTGAAATGAAAATCAACATCAAACCAGATGCCAAACCAATGAAGAAAAGGCCCTATAAGCTTGCACACAAGTATAAAGACATTGTTAAAAAAGAGATCGACAACATGCTCGAAGCTGTCATTATATATCCTATCAACCAATTACAGTGGACGAGCCCGATGGTTTTTCAGCTGAAGAAGCATGACTCGACACGACTGAGGATTTGTGTCGACTTCTGTGAATTGAACAAGGTAACACTTATCGACCCCTTTCCAACTCCTTTCGCAGATGAGATTATTAACGAAGTTGTAGGGCATGAGTGTTACTCATTTACGGATGGATTCTCTGGGTATAATCAAGTACATATTGCGAAAGAAGATCAAGTACCTACTGTGAATTTGGGTTGTTCGCATATAAATTCACGCCTTTCGGTCTGAAGAACACACCAGCGGTCTTTTCCCGCTTGTCGTCAAAGCTTTTAAAGAGTATATCTACAAAACCATGGATGTCTACTTTGATGACTGGACAATCTATTCAATGTTAATAGATCATTGTAAATGGATTCGACTGATGTTGGAACGTTGTCGGCAGATTCAGTTATCGTTGAACATTAAAAAGTGCATCTTTGCGACTCCTATTGGGATATTGCTGGGCCATGTAGTATGCAAATAAGGAATTAAGGTCGATTATGCAAAGATAAAAATTATTCTCAACCTAAAACCACCAATCAATCTAGAGCGAGTACGAATCCTACTGGGTCATACGGGGTATTATAGAAAGTTCATCAGACACTACTCCGACACGACATATCCTCTCAAAGAATTGTTGAAAGAGAGTCATGACTACAAGTGGACGGAGGAATGCAATAATTCGTTCAAAACTTTGAAGAGAAAAATGGTTGAAGCACCTATCCCCCGATTTCCAAATTGGTCGGTGAAATTTCATGTTCACATTGATGCATCTGGAATAGCAGTCGGTGCTATTTTAACACAACCCAGAGAAGACGGAATGGACTATCCTAATGCTTTCAGCAGTCGAAAGCTGAACAAGTCTGAAAGAAACTATTCCACTAGAAAAAGAGAAGCATTAGGTATGGTATTTTCCATACAGAAATGTCGTCACTACTTATTGGCTAATCCTTTTTATTTTACACAGATCATTAGGCTTTGAAGTATCTAGTCAATAAACCATTGCACCACGGGAGGTTGTGTCATTGGATTCTACTATTTCAGGAATTCGAATTCGAAGTAATAATCTAACCAGGAAAGGCTAATTTCAGGCCAGACCACCTCTTGAGAGTCGACACTGGAGAGGAGCCGACAGGTATTGAAGATGACTTTCCAGATGTACATTTGTTTCGAATTGAAGCTGTCCCTTTAGAACTTACAGAAATTGCACAATTTCTCGAAGATGGACAGGCTCTTGAAGGAATGACTAAGAAGAGTTGGAAGATCCTGGCTATGAAAGTTGCACCCTATACCCTCATTAACAGATTCCTCTACAAACTTGGCTTGTATGATGTGTTACGTCAGTGTGCACTTGAGCATGAACGAAAGAGTATACTTTCAGAAGCACACTACGGACCGACAAGAGGACATTATCACGCAGATATAACAAGAAGGAAGATTCTGCAAGCCGGACTTTGGTGGCCGACAGTTCATAAAGACTGTCGAGATTTTGTAACTAAATGTGATAGATGTCAATGTATGGGACGACCGTTTCCTAGCACATAAATTCCCTTGGTTTCAAATAATCCAAGCAGGACATTCAAAATTTGGGTAATTGATTTTATTGGACCATTACCAGTAATCGGCAAATGGACAAGTGCACGTTATATCATCACTGTTGTAGAATTTGTCACCAAATGGGCAGAGGCAGAACCGGTCGAGACATGTTCTAGCGAAGTTGTTTCCAAGTTCATTTATGAAAACATCATTACATGTTACGGATGCCCGCTAACTTTACTAAGTGACCAAGGTATGCACTTTGTATGCAAAACTATTAAGGCTTTAACAAAATAGTTTGCGATGGATCACATAATAAGGACATCATACCATCCACAATATAATGGCACCATGGAATCATTTAACAAAACACTCACAGGAGGATTGACGAAAGTGTGCAACATGGAGAAGGATGGTTGGGATGATAAAGTACCTGTTGTTCTTTGGGCATACAGAACAACATACAAAAGAACGACGGGCCAAACACCTTTTTCGCTTGTCTATGAGCAAGAAGCAGTCGTCGCGCTGCATTTTTTACGACAAGACTGATAATTGCAACAACTTTACACATTGATGTCAAAGATGCATGACAAGAGCGCCTATTACAACTATCAAAACTGGACGAAAATCGGCAGATAGCAATGGAACACTAGCAAATCAAGAAACAACAATAGAAAGCGTGGCATGATAGAAACATCAAACGAAAGAATCCGTTAGTTGGTGACTTGGAATTGCTTCATAATAGCCATGTAAAAGGAAAACCAAAAAAGTTGCACATGGAGTGGATGGCGCCCTACATTGTTGAAATGATAAATCCTAATGGTTCAGTTTGACTGAAAACATTACAAGGTAGTATTTTCAGGAAACTCGTAAATGGAGCCCAACTAAAACAGTACAACTTGTGAACGTAAAAAAAAAACGGTTGTAACCAACCATGGAGAGAAAGTACTTTAAGTAATTCATTCAAAAGCAGGCTGTATCAAATTCATTATGACAAGTGATTGGACAAGCAATACTGGTGAAAACAGGAGACCGACACATGACCTCCGACAGGAACGGCGTCGACAGGATAGAATCAGTCGACAGGATGAGTGAGCTCATTGACATCACCGGACCAAGTCTGGCCGACCTGATAGCACAAAAGAAACACACCGGCTTCGATCCGACATAGAAGCATCACATAGAAGTAGTCGGGATGGTCGACTAGTGGAGAAACAAAGATGAGACATGGTTCTCGAGGAACTGCCAATCTATCATTCACACTTAAAATATGCATCAAGTCAAGCATTAATGCAGCCATCTTCCTCCTAGCCCATCATGCCAAATTCTGCCGCTATAAATCTAGAGCTCGAGGATTCCTGGATACTCTTCCGCTGAGAGATTGAGAACCAGATCTCAGAGCCACTAGAACTAGATTGTGACCTAGAAAACCCTGTATCAACCATGGCTCCCAAGAAAGGTCAGGCGACAATGCGGTCTACTGCTACTAAAGTTCGAGAGTTGGAGAGAGCTCAATCTTTCTTGGAAACCCATCTTCAATTGATCTAGAACGCCAAGGTTTCAGAACCTCATTGGAGAAGAACATGGGGCGACATTTGTAAATGGGGGAAGGAAGCTAATGGTCACTGGAGAGAGCCAGTTGAAAGGCTTAGGACTGCCACAGTATTACAATATATGAACACACTTCTACTGGAGCAATTTTCCGGACTGAAAGACATGATAACACAATTCATAGTCATTCGATACCACAATGGCAATTTTATTTTGATGTCCCAATCGAAATAAATGACGAAGTTATTCACATAATTACAGGCTTTTCGAACAAAGGAGAAGATGTGCTAACACAACAGAAGCCTGAGCTGATCAAAGAATTCATAGAACATCCCGTTGGTAAGAATTCTAGAGGCTTAGTTGTCAGTCACATTAAATATGAAAATTATAAGATAGCTGCTAGAATTGTTTCCACTGCACTTTCAAGCTCTAGTCGGGGTTCATACCTTAAGACCGACATGTTAGAAGCTGTGATGAATGTGGCGTCAAAGGAAACAATATACAATTCGGATGAATTCCTGGCCGACATCATCAAGAATATCTATTACAAGTGCCAAGAAGATGGTACGGCTATACGATATCCATCTTTGATAATCTGGATAGCCATATCACACATCTGACCAGCTGGAAATAAGGAATTTGACGTCAAAAGGACTACTTTGATGTAGAAATTATGGTGCTTTATGCATGGAGGCAGCCGACTGGGACCTTCGATAGTCAGGATTTGGTTAGAAGTTTGGTTTCAAAACCTAAAAACTTGATCGACTAGATGGAGAGTACCCCACAATGTTTGATGAAGTCTGTCTCCGTCGGTGCACATCCAACTTACGCTAGATCACACATCGGTCTGGCACCTGTAGGGCGTAGCTGGCTCTGCACAAGCTCTCAACTATTACCCTTCGGTCGACGATATCTTCAATGAGCTTAGTAGGAAATCCAACACAAAATTTTCAATTTTTGCTAAGGCACGAGAGGTCGGCATTCCCATAGTCTAACCTATAACAGATGCAGAAAAAGAGGAAGAGTATGAAATCCGTCTATATATGAACAACTTTTCATTTGAAGCTCAACCTCTGGCTGCGCCACAACCTCTAGCACTTACTCTCACACCTCACCAAGAATCACCGGATGTAGCCGAACATTTAGATGAAGAAACTCAGTCCGACAATCCAGATTATGCACTCACGGAATAAAATATTCGACAGGTTGTAGACGAACTATCAACGACATGAAAACTCAAGGACATAAAAGGAAAAGGGAAAAGGAAGATGATCATAAGAAAGCCGATGGTAGAATATGAAGATGAATTGATCAGTAGTTCTACACAAATATTGGAGGATGCAACAAAGAACAAAGTATCCGTTGACGAGTAGTTCAAGAAATTTGTAGAAGCAGAAAATCCCCAAAAGAAACTCAAGGTAACGTTCAAACCCGACATTGACTTAACAATTACTTCTCCTCCACTATCGCCGACTGCGGTGATGGAGGAAACAACTCTTGCTATAACTCTGGTATCTAATCCACCTGCCACTGAAGATTCACTCTTTATTCCAAGTATGGTACAAACTCTTCCCCCTCCCTTTCAGCAAAATCTTCAGGAGGATAATGACCTCAGTTTGTTTATTTCCAATCTTCCATCCCTTCTCCCAAACTGGTGAGAAATAATTACCAAGAAACCAGTTCTCGACCTTGCCTTATTAAAAGCTACCCCATCCGACACTTTGTCAGCCGACGTATCATCCCATCCAGAGTCTGTGTCAACCCAAATAGTTAGTATGCATGTCCGACATCTTCAGAGAAACCCCAACTTAACCAACCCTCTTGTGGCCCGAGAAACATCATCTTTTATCCCAACAAACCCATCGGAGGATAACATCTCACCTCCTCATCAACCTGTTGAACCAGTATAGAGGCAGTCAGAGTTATAATTTCTTGATGAAATGGATTAATTGAGCCTTGAAGTATTGTCATATGTCATTAGTCTGGGTCCGTCTGGCAGCCCCGATCCTCCCCATTTCTCCCCAGTAGTTAAAAATCCACCGCCGTCACTGCCAGTTAAAGTAGTGAGTAATAGGTCATCTTCGTCCCCTGCCGACGGATCCATGTCAATCCCCGCAGTAATACCAAGTAAAGAGACACCAGTTCAAGAAATCATAGAAGCAGACATTGAAGTACTTGTCCAAGACAATGCAGCAGCTAGCACAGTGGTTGATACAACAAACAAAGAAAATGAACTAACAATTCAAATAGAAGTAGAAAAAAGTGCTAAGAAAATTCAAAAAGACATAGAAAATCCACCAGCAGCGGTCGAGTTACAAAAAGAATCAACACAACAAACTGAGGCTAGCATCAAATTACCAGAACAAAAGAAGAGGTCGCACAAGGAGAAACACCGAAAGGAAAAAGAACAACAGCAACAGAGTCAACAAAAACAGCTTAACTATATTCGACAAGAAAGCAGGCTACTTGTACACCTGGATTAGTTTGGTCCCATATCGACATATAAGCCGTAGGCAACAACTCAAGAAGAACTTGATATCTTAGAGGATTCCATCAAAACAGATCAAAGACACCGTCGACTGGACGGAGAAGAACGCGTTGATCAACTGCAGGAGGACCAAACACAATTTTTGGCTAAGTGTCAAGACTTAGCACAACAAGTTATTCCACTTCCAACAGTCTCTGACACGACCAGTGCACTTGACACAGCATTTCAAATTTTGCAGTATGTCGTGTCGAGGTTACAAGAGCAACTTATCAAGGATCGACAGAAATAGGAAACCGAAACATCTTCGCTGCTGTTAGCACAGTATGCATCGTGCACCTCCGCTCATAATCAGTTGGTCAAATACAAAGAGTAGGCATCCACAGTTTCCAATATTCTCTCTAACTGGTACACACATTACGGTATTATTTTTTGACAATTACAGGAGACATAGGAGCTGCTTGATGAACTCCACCAACAACGACATGAAGCTAATTAGTCCCTGATTCAAATCATAGAAGATCAAATCCTCATGGAGAACAGAAAAGTTGAAAATTTAGAAAAGAAGGAACAGCAATGGCTGAGTCAAGCTCGACCTAGCCTCAGTACAATCAAACAACTCTGGACATCACTTCAAATATTACTTGCAGCTGCCAAATAAAAGATCAGTCTATTAGGCTCCAACTTAACTTACTTACAAAACATGTGGACACATGAAAAGATAGCCAAACTGTCGAGCCTCACTTCTCTCACCATTGATAGCCAGAGAGCGCTGAGTGCATGGGATGAATTTCAACATCAGCTCTCTATTTCAGCTGAATCCATTCTTGAGGTCTGTGGTTAACATCAGAATCCAGCCAGTTCCAGTCTTACACTACATTAGCAGTTATACATATTTTTTTCTAAGTAATTTTTACATCTCCTCATTTTTTTCGGGACGAGGAAACATTCTGAGGTGGGGGAGATGTTGGAGGATCCTAAGTCGGCCTATCGACTAGGCTCCCCACCTGACCTATTGTAAATGTATGTCTATAGATGTGTCGACTAGTCGGGTCGTGTCGGTCGGTTGAACCGACCAGACGGTTACATAACCGCTTGTAAATGCATATATATAGGCTATTGAGCCATGTATTTGACTAGATTAGATCTGCTCTATGTAGTATTTTGCGCTTGTTGGTTAATAAAGGCTTGTGCTTCTCTCTCCTATTGGTCTCTTGTCTCTTGTATCTAAATCACTGTACATGCTTGTGTCTAATATATAATGTATCTCTGGTAACCACGTGACCCGCAGGACTACAACACCCACTCACAGAAGAAGAACAATGGAAGCAAGATGAGGCATAGGGTGAGAACTTGGAGGACAAAACAAATGGAGAGAAAGATAGTGGACAAGGCGACTAGACAGATAGTGAACATTAACAAGGAAATGGTGCAGGAGACACTGCGTAGGAGAATGCACCATAGATGGGTGAAAAGAAAAAGGAATAGACCGAGGCCGATCTTTCCACAAAAAGGAAGAAGAGGAAGGTGGTAAAAGATCCAGTAGTCCATTCGCTCACAGAAGATGACTTGGAAAAAATAGGGGAACAAGTTAGGGGAGTGGCAAAGGAAGCATGGGAGATAGTAGCAAAGAATAAGGATGAGATGAAGGCAAGTATGCAAGAGCATTCAACCAGGCATTGGAAGTAGCAAAAATTTCATCTAGACAATTAGTAAAGGAGAGGAAAGGGAGCGAAGAACCAAGGGAGATGGATCCTCAACCATCAGTGACATCAACAACGCAAAGAATGGGGAAGATAACATCGAGATCTCTCAAGTTCCCTACACCCGAACTATAAGAAAGTGTAGTAACCATAAGTTCATTTAATTTGTGTTTTCTTGAAATACCAAAAGAAGTGTTATACACATTGCAGATAGGAGTATAAAAGGACATTCAGTTGTGTGCAGCTGCGACATTGGCTGAGAAGGCCAATGTGATGATAGCAAAGATGACACTACAGTAGGAAAATGAAATGTTGCACAAAGAGTAGCAAGAAGTAGAGAAGGAGAAAGAAGAAGAAGAAAAAGAGAAAGGAATAGGCGGTTTGGGAAAATGAAAAGTTGTAGCAGGCACTAGAAAGACTATATAACACAATTCTAGAATATCAACTAGAAGTAGATACTCCAGTGGAAGAAAAGGTCGTGAAGATAGGAGAAGTAATTAAATGCTTCCAGATAAACATTGTGGACTTGGAATCAATGGTAACACCAAGTACACCACCAGAATAAAGGCGGGAAAGGGAGCAGAGAGATAAAGTGACTTTCGTAGTAGAGAACATCAAGACCTTACAGGAAAAGTGTGCAAAGTTGTGTGAAGAAAGTACACATGTATGGAATCAATTAATGGAGGATACTAAGTTACAAAAAATAGCATAAGATACATAATGCGCAAGAGAAGGAACAGAAAATGAAAGAGACAATGAACACTTTGCCAACGATAAAGAAAGTAGCTACATTGGTTGAAAATAGGAAATAGAAGGAAGAGATTACCCAGCTAACGGTGGAGCAACAAAACATCGTGCAAAATTTGGAGCTATTGGAGGAGGACGCATATAAAGTAACACAAGACCTCACAAAAGTACGAGAATTTATAAATCATACAATCATTGAAATAGAGAAACAATTCCAAGAATCGCTCATTGCGTAGATAGTGAAAGGTATTGTGGAGCAAGAAACACAGACAAAGGAGTAAGTCGCGAAGGCCAAGGACACACTTCAAAAACTTATTGAGATTGTGGAAGCAACACAACGGAAGTATTGAAGTGATGTGCACCAGAGGACACATGCGAACATTATGAAGTAAATAAGAGGCCAAATGTTTTAAAGGACTGCGAATTAGCATCAAATCCCGAAGTCTGGATAGGTGACATATGGAAATCATGACGAGACAAGGTGAAGTACGATGGGATCGACTATATAGAAGGAAGCAGAAGGTATACCATAGTAGTTAAGTTTATTTTTGCTATTTTTGAGAGTAGATGATGCAATTTTGGGCATATACTACATAGATGCAAAACAAAGGGGAAAAGGAGATGTTCCAAGTGATAAAGATAGGCCAACGGTATAGAAAGCAAAGTTGCAATAAACCAAGAGTCGAATCATTTGCATTATAGAGAGCTATGGTTCCACCAAAAGGGGAAGAGACAATATAGAGAGAATCCTAACAAGCAATAAGGGTTGCTTCAGGTAGGAGCAGTTCGAGCAACCAAGGTAATACCGACCAGTGGGTTGGAAAGATAGGAGTCCTAAAGGTCATGAGCTCAGACACCATTAATAATGAGAAGACCAATATCTAGGACTTTGAGTTGTGTCTAAGAGGTGGGACAAATTGTTTTTTCAAGTCGAGGGATGGTTGGAACTATGATCATACTATAGAGTAAAAAATTTGGTTCAAAAGGTGTTATGCAGTAGTACTCAAGCTACTGCACTGAAGAATTTTAGTTTAAAGAAGTTTGTGCAACAACTAAAGTTGCTTCGGACAAGCAACACGTGAGTGTTGGGGGCTTATTGGAGCAGGTTTTGGACCTATCTTGGAAGTCATGCACCAAAGATGGACCATGGGACAACTTAGCAATTGGACCAAAACTATGCAGAAGACGGAAGTTAGTTAGAATTTAGTTAGGTGTTTTCTCTACTTTGTAACAGGCTCATCCCAGGTTGTGATGTATAAATATGTAAGGGTTCTAAGGGTTAAGGGAAATTTTTGGCTTGTCATTCTGTAACTCATGCTGGGGAAGTATCGCTCATGAATTTGTTTCTATTGTATGGCACGACTCACTGTTTTTTTGTGTAATGATGGGTAGTTGAAGTTTGAGAATGGTTACACATTGCGTCGGTTATGAAATATTGTCCTATTGTTAATGAGAATGAGTACATCCGGTCGCAGTAAATTACACATGTCTTGAATGTGATGAATGCTTGTGTTTACTGCATAAGGATGCTATATTATGTTTCTATCATGCATGTCTAAGTAATATTGTATTGCGTATTAATTGAATGAATGGTAGATCTGCTAGATGAATGCTCACATCTCTTCAACACTATGGAATCGTGGTTCCTGTAGTCCCCTAGATACCTCGGGTGAGACTTCACATGCTTGTAGGTGATGCTGAAAGGGATGGTGTCTTGGGTTTCTTTGGGGTGATTTATGATGAACCCTGGGTCTTCTGGTGCGCCAACAAGTGCCACATTAGGTGGTGAAGGATTACATAGAAAAAATAAGGTGAAAATGAGCAAATAACTATCTAAGATATATATCTCACGAGCACTATTATTTAATTAAATTAAGTAAAATAAAATAGATTTTCAATATTAATTTATAATATGATAATTTGATGGATTTTAACCAAAGCACCAATTTAAGGTGTTTGGTAAAGTAATTGTTATCTTTAAAAGTTAAAAGTTTGATAAACTATTTTGGCTTTTACATAGATAATAGCCTTCTTAACAATATATAGTTAATAGGCTCTAAGTGTGTTTTGCATGTTTATGAGGAATTCTTTTAACCTTATCCAGAAAGATGGTATGAGGTTAAAAAGAAGAAATGGAGAAAAAAAAGTAGAATTGCATATTCATCTTAACTTGAAATCTTTTAAGTATCTATAGGTTTGGATCTAAAAACTTGTTTAATCCAACCATTAAAATGTGCACAATGTACATCCCCATGTTAAAAAAAATCACAAATATTATATATATAACAATTCATATTATATAAATAAAATTATATCATTATTAAAAAAATAAAAGATATTATTCATGAACAAAATTTGTATGACACCTTTATAAACTATTTTTCAATCAATTTATAGTAATGGGTGACATGATACCAAACATTATATATATAATATTGGGTATCATGGGATATATATAAAAGAAAAAGAGTCTATACATTTTTATTGAAAAAATAGTACTTATTTATGGTTAAAGTCGCATCAATACAATCAAATATAAAATATTTCAATGGTCACATATTGAGTCACATGTTGCTAGAAGTTGTTGATATCCTTTCTAGAATTCATATCAGATTTAAACTATTAAGTGTAGTTACTTATCAACAAGAACCTCAAAACAACGTCAAGCAACATAGTACAAAAGACAAGTTCACCTCTAGACCCATCTTTAGAAAATAATCCAAGCATCTAACATGGATATACCTTCCAAATCATGTTCAATTAGTAACTTACCTTCCAGTTCAACAACAACCCACTTTTATAGTCAATTTTCTTCTACAATGTGCTCCCTGGAAATGTGGTTGAAGGAAATAGAATGCATCTTGGAGATGGAATCTTTTACTAATCTAACTTGAGCTTGTTGGGAGATATCCATTGTCTCTATGTCGTTATTTATCCATAGGATGGTCACCCATGAATCTTTGAATACTGCAATATGTCTTAATCCAATATCCCAAGCAATTTTGAGGAGGGTGCTCAACATCCCGAGTTCTACCTTGTTGTTAGTGGCATACCTAATCCACAAGATGAATGATGATTATTTTCCCACAAGCATAAAAATCCATCTGTTGATTCCATTGGAATGTGGATTCCCTTGCAAGGCTACATCAAAATATCCTTTGGGTATACTATGATCAATTTTTAGATGTGTTAATGTGTGTGGAAGCTTTAACTTTTTTGTTTTTCTCAGGATTGACTTGTTGGCTTTCAACCTATAGAAAATAGGGTATATGTTTGGTGTTTTGTTCTAGAAGATATTGTCATTTCAAGATAACCATATCAACTAAATCACATCCATAAATGGAGCTTTGTCCTATTCACTAGTTGTTGTCATGCAATAATAAAATGCCTCATTAAAATTGTTCCCAAACCAATAAACCTAGGATTTTTATAGGCTAAGGGAGATTGCGCAAAATTCCTTTGTGAAATGGCAATGAAAAAAAATATGTAGAGAGGATTCTTCTTGCTTTCAATAGAGTGGGAACTTAATAGGTCTTGTTCAACCCTCTCATTCTTAACATATCCCATGTGGAGATTGCAACTTTTAATGTAAGCCAAGAATGTAGGTGTTAGAAAAACAGGATCGCAGAGCAATAACAATAAACAGAAATGAAAATATAATCACACACACATTACAAGAGAGACACAGATATATCGTGGTTCACCCCAAGATGTGCTACGTCCACACTGAAGTTGCCAGTCCTTATTATTATTCCGTACAGCAAAGTGAAGGGATACAACCTGCAGCACAACCACTACACTTCCTCTTCACTTCTGATCTCAAAGATCTTTACAATGCATAAGAATTAATCCATCAACCCTAGCCGTGTTACAATGTCTTTCTTTTATAAGGGAAATACAATGGGAAAATACCACAAGTTACCCAAAACCATGGGCCCGAAAACTAGTGGCGAAAATAGCCCCAAAAAGTTTCCCCCAGACCCCCCTAGGGTCGTGCCAGGATCATAACCAAACCTGGGGTACGAACACAGCTGAATAATAATATCTCTGAATCTGGAGGTCAGACTCCACAACCAACAATCTCCCACTTGGAGATTGATCACAACAACGGTACCGTTGCTGCACTTGCTGGACTTGGACTTGGCAACTTTCTCCTCTTCACTTTCATGCTAGAAGGCCAACTGAAACCAAGCAGGAACTCAGTTTCTCTTTAGTCACTACCTTTGTGAACATGTCTGCAGGATTTTGGCTCCTTTTCCAACTTCAATAGTTTATCTTCCATAATAGAGTGTATGAAATGGTACTTGAGCTGTATATGTTTAGTCCTGGAATGGAATGTTGAGTTATTTGCAAGATGAATGGCACTATGGCTGTCACTATACAACATGCTATCCTTCTGATTCTTAACCAATTCCTCCATAAACCTATGCAACCAAATCATCTCTTTACTAGCCTCTATAACAACAACATACTCTGCTTCCGTTGTTGAAAGTGCAACAACCTTTTGCGGTTTCGAAATCCAACTTACTGCTGTTCCACCTACAGTAAACACATACCCTGTCGTGCTCCTCTTGCTATCCTTATAACCTGCCATATTTGCATCAACATATCCCTGCAGAACAGTGCCTGAACCTCCAAAACATAATGCCTAAGTGGTAGTACCTCTCAAATACCTGAGAATCCGCTGTACTGCCTTCCAATATTCTTTACCTGGATTGTGCATATATCTGCTCACAACTCCCACTACTTGTGCAATATCTGGTCTTGTGCACACCATGGCATACATCAAGCTTCCAACTGCTGATTGATAGGGAATCTTGGACATGTAATCTGTCTCTTCGTATGTCTTGGGACACATTTCCTTACTTAGACTGAAATGGATGGCCAAAGGTGTACTAACTGGTTTTGCATTCTGCATTTTGAACCTTTCCAACACCTTTTGTATGTATTCACTCTGAGACAATGTCAATTTGTGATTTTTTCTATCTCTCGTTATTCTCATACCAAGGATTTGCTTTGCAACACCCAAATCCTTCATTGCAAATGAATTAGCTAGCTTCCTTTTGAGTACATTTATATCCTGCATGTTAGACCCTGCAACAAGCATGTCATCCATCTCCTTTCTTCTTTAGAGATCTGCAGTCTTTCTTCAGATGTCCTTTCTTTCCACAATTCCAGCACTCTATTTTTCCCAGTCTGGACTTGGATCTTCCCTTTTTAGACTTGTTGCGATTACCTTAGCTCTTTCCTCTCTCCTTTTGTCTTCCCCCACTCTCCATGGTCAATGCATTACCTGATGTCTCACCTGTGCTTTTTTTTTTGCATTTCCTCGCTAAGAATAACACCAATAACATCATCAAATTTCAAGGTGTTTGAACCAGAGACAGAGTTACTTACATCCATGACCAAGCTATTCCACCTTTCTGGCAATGAACACAAGATTAGAAGAGCCCTAACCTCATCATCGAAGTTCACACTTACAGAACTTAGTTGATTTGTAACCGTATTAAAATCATTTAAATGATCAGTAACAGATCCACCTTCATACATCTTCATATTAAATAAACACTTCATTAGAAATACCTTGTCGGAGGCCAAGGGTTTTTCATACAGCTTACCCAATGTGCTCATCAAACCCTCTTTTGTCGTTTCTTTTGAGATATTGAAAGCCACCGATGAAGCCAGGATCAGCCGTATTGTTCCCAGATCCTTTCTGTCAAGAACCTCCCATTCTTCATCTTTCATGGCCACCAGCTGCTTTGCTCTTCCTCCCAACGGTAGGAATAGATCCTTCTGGTACAGATAGTCCTCCATTTGCATCTTCCATAACTGGAAGTTTTTTCCATTAAACTTCTCGACCTTAAATTTTCCTTCTTCCGCAATTGCTCCCACTTGAACCAGAAACCCTAGCTTCCTATGGGTTTATCTGCCAAATATACCTTTGGCTCTAATACCAATTGTTAGAAAAACAGGATCGCAGAGCAATAACAATAAACAGAAATGAAAATATAATCACACACACATTACAAGAGAAACACAGATATATCGTGGTTCACCCCAAGATGGGCTACGTCCACACTGAAGTTGCCAGTCCTTATTATTATTCCATCTAGCAAAGTGAAGGGATACAACCTGCAGCACGACCGCTGCACTTCCTCTTCATTGTCTCACAGTCTCTCTTTCTGATCTCAGAGATATTTACAATGCATAAAACATAATCCATCAACCCTAGCCGTGTTACAATGTCTTTCTTTTATAAGGGAAATACAATAGGAAAATACCACGGGTTACCCAAAACCATGGGCCCAAAAACTGGTGGCGAAAACAACCCCAAAAATTTTCCTCGGGGGCCCACTGCCCCCTGCGCCCCCCTAGGGTCGTGCCAGGATCATAACCAAACCTGGGGTATGGAAACAACTGAATAATAATATCTCTGAATCTGGAGATCAGGCTCCACAACCAACAGTAGGATAGTCTTAGGAGAAGCCTATATTTTCCTTGACTTATTCCACAACTAGGGGTCATCTAAATTTCTCCTTGGAAATTGCATATGGTACCCCAAATTTACACTATATTTCACATTTTTTAGATTTCGAACCCATACTAAATTGTCTTCTGGCTCTCCCCTCAATTTGATCTCCACTTGGTTTGGTGAGTTGATTAAATTTGACCATTGGATTCCCTCTAACCCATGCACTCCAATATCTTGAGTAACTATTTATGATTATAGATGTATATACCTACTATTGCTTGACTAAGACAAACTTAGGTTCTAAGAAGGAAGATAATATTGGCACTATAAAGGAAGCTATGTTGATGTATATGTAACTTCAGAATGTATTTCATATATATTTATTGTACCCTTTTTAGAGATGTGTTATTCCTCTATAAGGAAGTGTCTTCATGTGGATTGACAAGTGTCGCAAGTGTGTGTACTTGTCGATGGGTTATTAGACCACCATGTGTGGGGTAGGCCCTGAAATATATATATTATATTGTGTATGTACCTAGCTAGACAAGTTGGCCACATAAGGTCACTGGGCAAACAGGTTAGTATAAATAGAGATCAGGAGATCTCTATTTAGATAATTCGGAAAGTCATATCTCTCTCACTCAGAAAGTGGCGTACTAGTGATGAGGAGGATCATCTGCTTCTAGGAGACTATCTCAAGTGTATTTTGGTTGTACTTTGGTTGAGCCATTGCTCTCTCTATCTCTGAGGAAGTTGTGGGGTTTTTCACCTTAGGGTTTTCCCCACGGAAACTCTGTGTCTCTCGTCTCTCATGCTTTTGATTCTTGTGATGCTTGTCATATTGTGATTGTTATGCATTGATATACTACATATGTTAATCTCTCAGTGAAGATCCTAGAGTATTGTGAATTAATGCTCAAAATTTAACATGGTATCAGAGCTAACCTGAGAAGAAGACATTTTGCAGTGACAGAAACTTGAGTTTCTTGTTTATTGGGTTTCTCTCCATAGATTTTGGAAAAGCAGTATAGTAGATTGACTCTACTCATCAATGAGAATCTATCTGTCCAATAATAATTCAATTCTGAGCATTTTCAGATTTGGCCCTAAAAATTAGGGTTTCCACAAAAATAGGAATTTATGAAATTTGAAGACATAGCTGGAAGCTTTTTGCAAAAATCGAAGTTTAGAGCTTTGGATCAAGATTTTTGGCTGGGTAGATCTTCGGGAAACTCAAACCCTAATTCAGGGCTCTCCCTAGCGAACCCGGGAGGACAAAAAGGAAAATCTGAAGTGTAAAGCTTTGCTGATATCAAATTTTGAATAAACCAGGCTGATCAGCTGATCAGGCGCATCTTTCTATCCTTTCAGAAAAATGAAATTCACATTTTGAATTTTTAGGGTTTTTCCGACAAACCCTAATCCGGGACCAGATCCATTTTTCAACATTTCAAGTGGTAAGACCTAAATCTTTTCTATTTCCATTTGAAGTACTCTTTAAGATGTCTCACCAGACCAAGCTTGAGGATAAGCTTGAAGGAGCTGATAACTTCCGAGCTTGGAAGTATAGGATTGGGTTAATCCTGGAAGAGAATGAGTTGGACTCATATGTAAAAGAAGACATCCCTATCCCAGAGGATGAAGAGGCTAAGGTATTGCATAAGAAAAACTTGGTCAAGGCAAAGAGAATCATTGTTGATTCTATCAAAGACCATCTCATACCCCATGTGTCTTCTCTAAAGACACCCAAGGAGATGTTTGACTATTTGACCAAGCTATTTGAAGGGAAGAACATAAATCGGAAGATGACCCTGCAGAACCAATTGAAAGAAGTAAAGTTTCAGAATGGAGAAACCATTCAATCTTATTTTTCAAGGGTCTCCCAGATCAAGGAACAACTAGAAGCAGTGGATGAAATGGTGGAGAATGGTGAAGTGGTGATGACCACTCTAAATGGCCTACCCAGGTCATGGGATTCCTTTATTCAAGGAATTTGTGCAAGGAAGAAGTTGATCTCCTTCAACAGATTGCAGGAAGAATGCTCTCAAGAAGAAACTAGGCTTGTGGCCCAAGAAGAAAAGATGGGAAATGAAGATCATGCTCTCACGGCACATGCCAGGAAAGGTAAGTCCAAGAAGGAATCATCTCATACCAGGAGATTCTCACACCACCATTATCATAAAGATAAGAAAGAGCTCAGATGCTTCAATTGCAATGAGAAGGGACAATTTGCTTCAGATTGTCCCAAGAAGAAGAAATACAACAACAACAACTTCAATAAGAAGAAGAAGACTAACAAAAGAAGATATCATGCTCATGCTGCCGAAGATGATGAAACCCCAAAGAAGAAGGCTAGGGCAGAAAGTGATAGTGATGATGACTCATCAAGTGAAGAAGAATATGTTCTAATTTCTGCTCTCATAGGTACTATCTCCCATGGTTGTAATGATTGGTTGATTGATAGTGGGGCTTCCAAACACATGACTAGGTTTAAGGAATATTTTGTGAATCTATCTGAACATGAATCACCCGATAAGGTGAAACTTGGGGATGATTATCAATACCCAATCAAAGGAAGTGGTGAAGCCTCCTACAACCTAGATTCTGGAAAATATCTGAAGATGAAAGAAGTTCTTTATGTACCTGGGCTCAAGAAGAACTTACTCTCCATCTCTGCATTGGATGCAAAAGGTATGAGGGTTGCATTTGTGGATGGCCAAGTCCTAATGTGGCCAAAGGGAAAGAAAATAGATGATGCAATAGTGATTGGAGAGCAAGAGGGAGGTTTGTATAAATTGAAGGGACAACATGGACATGCCATGGTACATGAATCCATGGAGCCAAGTGAACTTTGGCCTAGAAGACTTGCTCATATGCACTATAGGGCACTTCCAATTGCAAGCAAGGCTGTAGAGGGTCTTCCTGAAATCAAGACCAAACTTGAAGGTGTTTGCAAAGGATGTGCAAAAGGTAAGAACATTAAGAAGGCTTTCCCAAGTAGTGAAAGCAAGGCAAAAGACATCCTGGAAATCATCCACTTATATGTATGTGGTCTTATGTCATCTAGTTCTCTGAGTGGGTATGTTTACTATGTCTCATTTATTGATGACTTCTCCAGGAAGAATTGGGTATACTTCTTGAAGAACAAAGATGAGGTGTTTGATAAATTCAAGGAATTCAAAACCTTGATGGAGAATCAAACTGACAAGAAGATTAAAACATTCAGATCCAACAATGGTGGAGAATTCACCTCAGGTGACTTCAAGAAGCTTTGTAATGATTCAGGGATTAAGAGGGAGTTGACTGATCCTTATAATCCTCAACAAAATGGAGTTGTAGAAAGGAAGAATAGAACAATCATGGAAGTAGCAAGGGCAATGCTGCATGACCAGGATCTACCTATGCATCTATGGGCAGAAGCAGCTAGAACAACTGTGTATGTGCAGAACAGAACACCCCACAGGATATTGGAAAACAAGACACCAGAAGAGGTCTATTCTGGTAAGAAACTTGAAGTCAACCATCTCAGAATATTTGGTTGTCCAGTATACACTCATGTCCCAAAGGAAAAGAGGACCAAACTAGATCCTTCAGGAAAGAAGGGTATCTTTGTGGGTTACAGTGAAAGCTTGAAGGCTTACAGATTATAATTTCCATGGTTCAAGAAGATTGATGTCAGCAAGGATGAATATAAGTTCAAGGACAGGTAATCCAGGAAACAAAGATCAAGAGGGAGCACACTCCAGCAGCTCTTGCAAGGATGCAGATTTTCAGAGGGAGTTGACCATCTTCCTACATTCCACAACAGAAAGGTGTAGAAGAAGCTACTTCAGTAGCTCCTGCCAGGAAGCAAAGACTCAAAGGGAGTCCAGCCAACAAACAAACAAAGATAAGTATTTCAATTATCATTTCTTGCCTATTTTTGTTTAAATAATATTATGCTTATGTTCCTAGACTTAGGAGATGTATTGTGCATATTAGAATGATTGCATTAATGAATAGTATACTACTAATATGAATGTGATGGGTAAGTGGCCTATGGCACTGTACAACATTCCAGTGCTACTTATCTAGAATGAAACCTCTTTGTTGACATGTTGGGAGTAGTGCAAACTCTTAACAATGTTCTGGTAGAGACTAGAAGGCATCTAGAAAGTTGTGGAACATGGATAAATGTTGTATTGAAGCATTGGATAAGATAACTGCATGACTGCATGACATATTTCTTTATGTGTAAAGAATTTGTTCTGAAAATTATGAGATGTTACTAATCATGCAATTGAACTTGTTTTGTAGGAAAGACCGTATATCTTCACCTACAAAAGAAGGACTACAACATTTGTTCCAGCAACAAAGATATCTATTGAAGATATTGAAGTTCCCAGGATCTGGGATGAAGAAATGGAATACCATGATCAGTCGATCATGAAGAAAGATGTTTGGGATGCAGTCCCAAGACCTGACAGGGAGTCACATGTGTGATAGATTGATTGCAGATACTAAAAGGAAGCTTGTTGTCGAGTTCGATATGAAAGATTTGGGAATGATGCATTATTTCCTAGGTATGAAGGTGTGGCAGAGTGCAGGTGGGATCTTCCTTGGTCAAGGGAAGTACACAGTAGATATCCTGAAGAGATTCAGGATGATGGATTGCAAGGCCATGGCCACACCTATGGCCTCGAATCTAAAGCTTCTATGTGATGCTTCATCTAAGCCGGTTGATGTCTCTATGTATCGTCAGATGATTGGGTCCTTGATGTACCTGACGAACACAAGACCAGATATTTGCTTTGCTGTGAACACATTGAGCCAGTTCATGACGGATCCGAGGAGTGTTCACCTGATTGCAGTAAAGCATGTTCTAAGGTACCTGAAGGGTACAATGGATTATGGGCTCAAGTATGAGGTGAATCAAAAGTTTAACCTACAGGGTTATGTTGATTCAGATTGGGCTGGCAGTGCTGTAGATAGGAAGAGCACATCTGGGTGCTGCTTCAGTATGGGATCAGGTGTGATCTCTTGGTTTAGTAGGAAGCAGTCCTACATACCACTGCGTACAGCTGAGGTAGAGTATGTTGCAGCATGTTCAGCTAGTTGTGAGGCAGTATGGCTACGGAAGCTACTGTCTGAATTATTTGATCTCCCGTTGGATGCTACTGGTATCTTCTGTGATAACCAGAGTTGTGTGAAGCTGTCCGAGAACCCAGTGTTTCATGACAAGTCGAAACACATAGAGATCAAATATTATTATATCATGGATATGGTGCAGAGAGGAGCTGTGAAGCTCCTGTATGTTGCGACGGACGAGCAGATTGCAGATGTGTTGACAAAGACACTAGCCAGGGTGAAGTTCGAGTACTTCAGAGAGAGGCCTGGTGTTCTTCGGATTGATGACACTTCGAGGAAGAAGTGATGGACACATTTGCTGAAGCCATTCCAAGCATGTTGGAAGGAGGATCCTTCACATGGATATGGATGTAAGCGCTGGATGATGAGCATCATGATGATGTTTTGGTTTCTGCTTTGTATGATCAGTTGGATCATTTATATATGTATGTATGCATCATGTTGGATGCTGGATATGATCAGTTGGATCATTTATATTTATATGTATGTACGCATCATGTTGAATGTTGGATATGATTGGTTGGATCATTTGTATGTATTTTGTATATGCATCATGTTGGATGCTTGGACCATGTATCTGTATATGTATCAGGTGGATACATTGTATGATTAGGATGATCATGTATGTTGATATGTATCATGTATTTATATTTGTATCAGGTGGATACACTGTGTGATTAGGTGGATCATGTATGATGATATGCATCAGGTAGATATGTATGCATTAGGTAGATGCATTGTATGATCAGGATGATCATGGATGATGAGCTTCAGGATGTTGCTCCAGATGACATGCAGTAGGATGTTGCAGTGATGATGATCAGGATGATCATGTGTACATCAGGATGATGTATGGTGAGTATCAGGTTGATACTCTGTGGTCGTGGAACAGGTTGTGCAGATAAGCATGTAATTTGTGCCCTGGGAGATTTGCAGATAGTCTTTCGAGGTTTTGCCTATGGCATGTAATTTGTACCCTGGGATACCTGGCAAATGCTCTTTCAAGGTTTTGCTTGGGAGGACATATAATTTGTGCCCTAGGAGATTTGCAGATAGTCTTTCGAGGTTTTTCCTATGGCATGTAATTTGTGCCCTGGGATATCTGGCAGATGCTCTTTCGATTTTTTGTCCTATGGCATGTAATTTGTGCCTTGGGAGATCCGATAGGTTGAGCCATGTGCTCGTAATCAGTCCTGGGATGCTCTTTCGAGGTTTTGCCATGACCACATGTAATTTGTGCCCTAGAAGATTCGATAGGTTGAGCCTTGTGCTCGTAATCAGTCCTGGGATGCTCTTTCGAGGTTTTGTGGTGACCACATGTAATTTGTGCCTTGGGAGATCCGATAGGTTGAGCCTTGTGCTCGTAATCAGTCTTGGGATTCTCTTTCGAGGTTTTGTGGTGGGGTCACATGTAATAAGTCCTAGAGATCTGGACAGGATGAAAAAGGCCTCAGATGCTCTTTAGGGTTCTTGCTAGTCAAGAGACTCTTTTAAGGTTTTGTGACGCACATAATAAGTCCTGAGATTTCCACAGTATGGCCAGTGGTGATGAAGACCTACAGGTGGTGGGCCTACATCCAATATGAAAAATGTTGAGATATTGTAACTTCAAAGAATATTATATTTGTACTTTATTATTCCGGAGATGTTTCATTCCTCCGTGAAGATCTTATTGTATATCCGGAGATGTTTATTCCTCCATCGGAATGTGGTAACTCGGGTTATTAGACTTCCCTAGTGCGGGTCGGCCCTGTATGTGTCATGTGGGTCAAAGGGTTATTAGACCACCCTAGAGGGGTCGGCCCAGTCAATTGTAGTGGGGTATTTAACCCATTGGTTAAATACGAGCCTACGTGTACTTGTGTAAAAGATATGTCAGAGTAGTGTATAAATAGAGGAGGTGTGTTCCTCATTTGATACACACACTCACTTGAGAGAGAGGCACACTTGTGGAGGAGAGGTCTGCTATGGTGGAGGAGGAGATCATGTCTTTGGTTTGCATCTTTGCATATTGCTGGTCATCTATATTGAGGAAGCTTTACTGGGTTTTCTACCCCATGAGGGTTTCCCAGGATAAATATGTGTCTCTTGTGTTTATGTTGTGCTTGTTGTTTCTTCAGTGATCCTGTATATGCTATTATTGTGAAATGGAATGTAATGCTGCTATTTTCTATCTTAGCATATTAAATCTTAACAAAAAAGGACTAGCTCTATAGAACTTCCTATGATGAGTAGAGTCAGAGATTGGTTGAGATAGCAGTAGCAGTGACGATGATGACGACGATGATCCCGAGAAGAATTCTTGTCTAGCAGATCTGTGTCAAGAAATACCTTCCTAGTTAAGAGGGAGTGTTGATGTATATGTAACTTCGGAATGTATTTCATCTATGTATTTCATATATATTTATTGTACCCTTATTAGAGATGTGTTATTCCTCTATAAGGAAGTGTCGTCATGTGGATTGACAAGTGTCGCAAGTGTGTGTACTTGCCGATGGGTTATTAGACCACCATGTGTGGGGTCGGCCCTGAAATATATATATTATATTGTGGATGTACCTAGCTAGACAAGTCGGCCCCATAAGGTCACTGGGAAAACAGGTTAGTATAAATAGAGATCAGGAGATATCTATTTAGATAATTCGGAAAGTCATATCTCTCTCACTCAAAAAGTGGTGCACTAGTGAGGAGGAGGATCATCTGCTTCTAGGAGACTATCTCAAGTGTATTTTGGTTGTACTTTGGTTGAGCCATTGCTCTCTCTATCTCTGAGGAAGTTGTGGGGTTTTTCACCTTAGGGTTTTCCCCACGGAAACTCTGTGTCTCTCATCGCTCATGCTTTTGATTCTTGTGATGCTTGTCATATTGTGATTGTTATGCATTGATATACTGTATATGTTATTCTCTCAGTGAAGATCCTAGAGTATTGTGAATTAATGCTCAAAATTTAACAAGCTATTCCTGATAAATTCAATGGTAATAATGTTGATGTTAGTGCCAAATTTATCACCGAATCATGAAACAATGTCAATTTTTAATAATAAAAAATACCATAAAAATCACTAAAAAGGTTAGTGGACATAAAAAAAGAAGGCAAGTGATAATCAAAATCTTTTGTTGTAGTGTCTACAAGGGCCTTGTAGGCCAAAAACATGTGAAATGATTCACTCTTAAGTTTTAAGATATAAATGCAAATGTGTTTTGAGAAGTCATCAATGAAAGTTAAGAAGTACTTGAACCTAAAGAAAGAAGCAAAATGAAGTGAACCACATAAATCACTATGAACAATTTGTAAGGGGAAAAAATTGTTCGGGTACACAGGGTACTACCAAAGGACCGAACACCAAGAGCAACCACTTCACACAAACAGATCACATATCAACACACCGATGTTTTGATGTGGTTTAAACCCTCTTGAGGGAAACACTCCACGGCCTCGGCCAAATAGCTTCTACGGGACAATTTATTATGCAAAGAAAGAAAGTTACAAATGAGCTTCTCATAATCGATCAACTAAACAATGACCCTCCATGCTCTTTAAATGTCTAAATATCCTAACAAAAATAGCCAGAGGTGTGTTCGTTGCAATTGTCTTAATGATATTTGCTAAGAACATAGTTGGAACAAGCAAAATCTTTGCAAGAAATGAGAGGAATACCAAACACCATTTTTTATTACATAATGTTGCAACAAGCAATATTTTATACGACGAAATTCTTGCTCATGCTAAAGCTTATTCAAGTCATCGATATGAGATGGGGAAACATGAGTGGGGGGGTTGTTCTTTATCCCGGGGAAATAAAATCATTTCATTTTCTTGGGTCTTGGGAAAATCCACCAACGATATGGTGGAAATATACTCTCTATTCATTGGCCTAGATTATATTCTTTCACTTAGAATTTAAGATGTTTTGGTCATTGGGGATTCTCTTTTAATCATCTCACAATCAAGCAAATGCACCCCCTTGAAGGACATGATTTTTGTTGGATGCACCTCGAATAGTAGATCTAATGATGGATATCATAGGAATCTATTTGGTGCATTCCAAAGAATTAAAAAGATCATGTAGCCGATTGGTCAGCCAAACACGCTACAACTCTTGGTAAAGGAGAATGTATTAAAAATTGGGGACAACATCACATTCAGTGGCTCCCCTATGTGTTTAAGTATGAGTTTGCAACTTTGGTTTATGATCCCCCTTCCTTACATGATCACCACACGCCAGAGATACTCTAATCAAAGTTTGGGCATTAAAGGTGCATTCACTCCATGCATGGGAGAAGTATCAAGAGACTACACCTTGATGGACATTATGTATGTATATTTTTATTGCCACAGACAAATATGGTATTTTTATTGATCTTCCTATCTAGTTTGAAAACTGTAAGGGATTTATCTGTGTGACTGGGAGTTTTGTCGCCAATTCTTTTGGAGATTTCTTGGACGTGTATGCTCTCAGGGTGGTGGTTCATGTCTCTCCTATTTTCGGACCTATTGATGCCATTCTCTTGTAAGGGCAATGCTTCATTTTGTTGCAATTCAAGTTTTAGGCATTTGTGGTAATGGATAATAGAAAGGTTGAGGAGGTGGTCATGACTGAGCTGACTGAGTTGGTGGTTGGATTTAGAGACATGAAAGCTAATATACGATATCTTCATGCTACCATGTATGGAACCAACTCCCAGTGGAAGGCATTCTCTCGGAAATTCACCAAGTTGAGGTAACCACACACATCTCCTTGCTCGATCATAGGTTTGATGATTTTGAAGATCATGCTCGTGTACAGAGTGCTCAAATGGAAAAATTAACAATTATTGTGGATGTTCACCTAGATATGCTTACTGGAAGTCAATCTAGGCTTACCAATAATGTTGGTTCTAGGTTTATTGAAGAAGATTTGGTTCACAAATTGAATGAATCCATTGTGGAAACTTCGATCTCTCCTGCTCCATATGAGGAATTTGGGAATGTGTAGGGTTTCTTGTGTGTTTCTGGTCATAGATGTTTTGTTTTTGTGTTATTCACTCGAACAATTTGAAAGGATTTATAGTAGAAAAATCCTTTTAGTAATACTTGTGGCAGTCAGAAGGTTTCCAATAAGAGCTAGAATGTTGAAAACAAATCCATGGGATTTTGAACTGGGTTATTATTTGGAAACTTTTCTAACTATTACACTATTTTCAATAGCGTTTTAATACAAATGGACCCAATTTTGTTAAAAAATTCATTGCTATGAGCAATAAAAACTGTTGGAAGAGATGATAACCCAAAGTTATGCAACTTGGTAATATGATCAACAATTCCAGATGTGAGAACATACTTATGTTATTTTAAATCCTTGATTACAAATTAATGAGGTCAAAACACTTAGTATTGTTTTACCTTCACTAGAATAAGTGATTTTATATACTGGTAGAAGGCTACATGAAAGACTTGGAACACACAATAAATCGTTAAAATGACAATCATTTAGTGAAATTGTTCCAGACCCTACAATACTAAGAGTTCTATCATCACTAACAAATAATTGTTTGATGTTATGTTTATGAAGAGCATAAAAAATGGATTTATACTTAGCCATATGATAAGATGCTTCATAATCAATAAGCCACTCATTAGAAGAAGAAGTGGATGTTGCATTGAAGGAAAAAACATAAGAAGAAAATGCATGCCCATGAGAATAAGAGTTAGGAAAAGAATAATCATATTGAAGTTGTGTTTCTTCATTTCTACTTCTAAGGCTTCCATTTTCTTGAAACATTTAGGTCCTGGATTACCATCTTGATCACAAAAGTTACAATGCCTCTTAGTCTTTTTACCTTTCAATTAGTTCCTTTATCACCATTGGGAGTTGGTTGAGAGGTACCTTTGTTTTATTTTTGGTTGTGAGTACATTACTTCTTTGGATGCTTGGCTTTATCCTTTGGTTCTGTCATTGAGACTTTGCTATATGTTCATGTAGTGTTGATAAATCCATGATACAATAACTTATCTTTCTCTAGTCAAGGCATCACAAAAATATTCAAGAGTGGGAATTTTGTAAGCATCCCCTAGTGTTTCTATCATAGAGTGAAAAGTAGATACAAAAATACAATAGGTACTACCAAGCTTAGCAATAATATATTCAATGCAAGAGAAATCACTAGGATTTAAAGCAATTTATGTTTGTCAAAAATCATTTTCATATTTTGCCAAGCTACATATTATTTGTCAACTCCTTGAAGGTGAAGTCATAGATCACTAGAGATAAACATTATGATTAATGTGGCATGTGCTTAGTCATTTTTACTATCCCATTTGGATATTTTTGAGGTATCAATGTGGGAATTTCTTTTTCCAAGGGTAACTCGGTAAAGTCCTTTACTTCATGTAGTAAATCCTCCATATGAGGTTTATATGAAAAAGAGTTTGAACTAGAAAGAAGGAGAACATTAAAACTAGTGATATTACCATATGTAGGTAATATGGACAATATGTAGGTAATATTGCTTCAAAAGTAGAAATTATCTTTCTAGATGGAAAGCTCTAAAAAAATTAGAAGGGTTTATAAGTAAATGACACTGAAAACAAACTTTGGATGCTCTTTAAAAAATAACTAGGTAGGTAGAGGTTGGCCTAGATGGTGAAGGATGCACTATGAGGTTGTCATGCAAAAATAATTCCATTTCTTCTCTAACTTTCTTTATAAGTTCACTTTTGTGAATAAAATACTTTTATAATGTAAGTGACTCACTTTTATAAAAATAATTTAAAGTTATTTTACTAGTGCTTTACTTTTATAAGTGAATGCACTTTACAATAAAGTTATGTTATAACTTAAAGTTGTTTGAAAAAATGTTTTCAAAAAATAACTTTATGAAAATAAATACTTGAAGTCAATAACTTTATTTTAATAAAATAAGATTCTCTTGAAATGAGCTAATATAAAGCACATAACAAATTTTTTTTATGTAGAAATCTACCTCACCACTCATACCAAATATTTATCTCAAAGTGCATGCTTATCCAAAACCCCTTATTTTTGCTTACAAAAAATTTCAAGACAACCATACATAAAAACAAGTGAAATTTCGCAAAAATAAATTTAAAACTTTATAAGCTTGAGGTTACATCTCACTGAGTCCACACAAAGATGCAATTTTTATCTTGAGATCACAAAAATTAGAGTGCAAAGAGCATATGAAATCAAGAAAACATGTACTGTTCTAATTTTTGTTTGCTAAAATTGCAGATGGTACAAGACAAAAAATACATATACATAAAATAAAAAGGTATAAACCAAAAATAAAAATAAAAAAGAGAATGAAATATTAAAACAAAATGAAAAAGAACTTTAAAAACTGAATTGAAATTACATATCTCAAAATCTCATAAAATGATTGTATATAGAGCAAACAACAACCTCTTGAAATGAAACAAAAATGGTTTCCAACTGGAAATATTACTGATTTTTTAATACTTATATTAAAAAATTATTGTATGCATAGCAAACAACAACCTCTTGAAATGAAGCAAAAATGGTTTCCAACTGGAAATATTACTGATCTTTTAATACTTACAATCGATAAGAGATAATTTGCATTCGATAAGAGATAATTCTGGAATGATCTTGTAACAAAAGTTATAAAACAATAAAAAAATATTCAATGCAACCGCCACAGAAAACAAATGCAATAATGCATGACCCGTCTTTGTCCTCTTCGAAAACAATGCTTTCATGCTAATTGTTCATCATTTACTAAAATAACTATAAATTAGTCATGCTTCACCGTCGTTAATCAATAATTTGCAAATGCTTTCTACAAGTGCGGTAATTTTAGGATCCACGTCTCCACTTTTTATGAAAGATATTCTGAGGAGGAGAAACCTTGACTTGGCGCAAGGGTCGTCTTTCAATGAACGCTCCTGGATGTTTCCAGATGGCCTGCACGCCATTAGGGTCGTCTTTCAATGAACGCTCCTGGATGTTTCCAGATGGCCTGCACGCCATTATATATCACAACATTACCCCCTCTAGCCTCAGTGTAGATCAATAGCATCTGTTCTTTTCTTCATTAATTAGTTAGTTGTTCTGTTCATTCTCTCGTTTTTCCCAAGTTCATATAATTTGGGTCTGTTCTCATTCATCGTATTCATTATTATATTGCTATGGCCGCTGTGAATGCATCATTAATGGCCATGAAGGGAACATCCCTCCTACAATGCAAGCCAGCGGAGAGGTCAACAGCGTTCGGTGAAATTAAAAATATTGCCGTGCCAGTCTCCAGGGGCCTTCGAGTCAAGTGCATGGCAGAGGTAACTATCTGTAAATCCCTACATGAATGCAAATCTTTTCATTCTATCATTATACCCAATATTGTTGTTGTTTCTGTATATACATTTATTTTATTATGCCAAATGTTATTGTACTGAGATGGTCCTTATTCTTCAACTGAATTTGCAGGCAGATCCACAGCCAAAGGACTCTTCCACGCCCTCTTCCACGCCCTCCACCCAGTCAGCAACCCCGATTCCTCCTCCTCCTCCAGCCCCTAAAAAGGTAAGCGAGTTGGTGCTCATTTTATATACAGTAAGCGAATAAGTTTCATATGTTTACCGCTGAAATAAAATCACTGCATAAACGCAGGTTAGCACCAAGTTTGGGGACGTGTTTGCTTTCGGTGGACCAGCGCCAGAGACCATAAATGGTAGACTGGCCATGCTCGGATTCGTCTCAGCTCTGGGGGTGGAGATTGTTAGCGGGAAGGACCTCTTCTCGCAGCTTGCCAGTGGAGGAGTTCCATTGTTTGTTGGAAGCGCGGTTCTGTTCTCAGTAGCTTCGCTGATACCCATGTTCAAGGGAGTGTCCAGAGAGAGCAAATCAAAGGCAATATGGTCTTCTGGAGCAGAGATTTTGAATGGCCGTGTTGCCATGTTTGGCCTCGTTGCGTTGGCCCTCACTGAATACCTCAAGGGAGGCCCTCTCATCTCATGATTTCTGCTTCTAGTATGATGAAATCATATTCGCAAAGTGTATTTACCCTGCCTTATAATATGATGTAAGAGCTAAACATTACATATCAACAATATTTTTGGCAAATCATATCATATTTTAGACTTGTATTCATAATCTCTGCAATGTTTTATACTAAGGTTTAAATGTTTAACATGAAAAATATACGGATGTCTACGTCTTTGGTACGCTGGTGTTGAAACAGTATTACATTAGAAAAAACTGTAGTAATAAAACTTCGAAGAGAGGAGGAGGAATAATAGTATTATGCACTTCGTTCATCTATATCTCTCCAACGAACATCTACATCATATTCGAGTAAACCTGTTAGAAAGTATCCTTCCCATCTCTGAGGAAGAAAGAGAATTATTCGCCACTGTAATTACTCAATAGCGCGTACAGTAACTACCCAATATTCATTGCACTCCTCCATTAAACACAGTGACACTATTCAATACCTGAGCTTTTAGCTGATGGGTGTCTTCTTTGGTTTGCATCCGTCAGGGGTCTCTTCTCTATGAAAATTTATGGAGATTCTGTAGTAATTATAAATTGGTCGAATTAGTTAAAAAATGATGTACTGAGGTGAAATGTTTGATTTCTACATTTGCTCTTTTAACTTGCAGCCATGTTTATGGGGAAGTTAATACTGAGGCCAATAGTCTTTTTAAGGAAACCATTGGATCTATGGATGGGTTCCTACACTTTACAGAAATTTCTGGAGAACGCCCTGGTTGATCAGGGTCCTATGAGGACAGTATGAATGTCTGGTCTTACCATGTCGTATTTTCTTGTTCTAAACATTAGATTGATAAGGAGCTTAAATTATATAGAACTTTTGTGTTTTAAGTGTTTTGAATATTGGGTTCTTCTCAAGTATCATCTGTTAATAGATAAAGGATTCATATCCTGAGTGTTGAGACAGTTTTTTTTATTTTAAACTGAAAACTCTATCGTAACTTTGATTTTCTTTCTAGACATAACCAGTTTCAATTTTTTTCACTTAAAAAAGTGTCACTACTCAGATTCCATGAAAATGTGTACGTTCAAATCATTTCGTTCCCACTATAACAACAAAAGTAAGTGGAACTACAATGTCACGTACTAATGATGTGTATATGATGCTTGTCTTTATCGAAACCAAAGCTTGATGTTACTGCAACCAACCTAATTTACAGCTGTTGATACAGTCGATCAAAACCAGAATCCTTGAAGTCCGTGAAAACAGAAGTGTAAGGTTGATGTGAACCTGTGTAACACCTACCGCTTGTCGTGTTCGAAAAAAGACAGAATTATCAGTTTATATTTATTTTTACTTGACTTATTGGTTTAGATCTATTTAACTCTTTAGAGGGATACAATATTCGTCGATGTGGAAAATTTTCACCATATAAGATGAAATTAGGTACGAGTCCCTAAACGTGTTTAGGGAAGAATTTAATTTCAGTTGAAATTTCTTAACATAGCGCTTCTCCAAGGAGTATTTAGCTTTCGAGTTGAATATGAACATCATTTCAATGTCTTGGTCATCATGGATGGGTTTTGAGTCCTTACCATAGTCCATAGTTGAGGGAGAGAAATAAGAGCCTTTAGATTTAAGATTTTAAGATTAAACATCATGCATGAGTCCTCAAACCAACAAATATAATTTTTGTATGGTGTTATTCATCTCTAAATGGGATATTGTTGTCATTACTAGGTTGGTTATAAAATGAGAATGGGTTTCCTTATCTAATTAATGTCAAGGGAGGATAAAAAGGGTCTTGTTCCTTAAATGAAACTTCTCAGGTTCAACCACCATGAATAATATCTACAACGAATGAGGCTTCTCAAGCTATATAATGCCATGAAGGCATTCTCAAACCACCACACAGGACCCTATAGGGTATCTATGGTCTACTAAAGGGTATGGGTGTCATGATTAAACCAAAATACATGCACTAACTAAAAATGTGTTTTGAGAATGGTTCTTCGGGCCATGGTCAGGGTTCATTATCATTTGAGTGGGAAACAAACACCATGAGTATGTTGTATGCTTCTATGTAGTGGAAATGTCTTTCAAGGCCTAAACATGGTTGAGGAAAGGGGGAGGAAGGAACAAGGGGATTAAACCCTAAATGAAACTTCTTGTGCTCAAGTGACATTGTTAGTGGAGGAAAACATTTGGGCCATAGGCCCTAAATGTGGCCTTTTGGGATCGATTATCATGTACAACACTTATAAACCCTAACACGGGCCCTCTCTAGAATGATATGTTTGGTATTAGAGTTGGATATGGATTTCATTATAAGGTTTTAATTTCGATGAATAAACCCTAACATGGGCCCTCTCTATAATGTGATGTTTGGTATTAGAGTTGGATATGGATTCCATTATAAGGTTTTAATTTCGATGATGGTGTTAGATTCCTACCCTAACCCCCCTACTTTATCAATGTACAAGGCTATAAGGTCCATTAGTTAATTAATGGGTAATGTCTTAATATAAAAGGACCTTCCTTATCGAATAAAGGCCCCTAGGTGGTTGACTCTCATAAATAGTGGGACCACAAGTAGTCAGGCCTTTGGTTGTTGAAGCACTATATATGGAGTATTAAGCTATGTAGTGTGAGTCAATAATTGTTATTGTATTTGGAGCTTTTCTCTTGGAGGTTGCTCCCTTGAAGAGGCAAGTGAACATAGCTATCTATTTGATCTCTTCTCTCATGTTTTTCTATATTTTCTCTAAATTCCTAGGTTTAAGTATATTTCAAGTGGTATTCGAGCTTTTCTTTGGACCAAAAGGGAAGAATTTTTAAAAACTAGGGTTTGGCTCTTTCAAATAACCCATCTTGGCATTTTTTCTTCAATTTTTTTTTGTGAAATTTCAAGGTTTGAAATTTTCCGGGTGCAAAAAGGACATAGTACATAAGTAACTTCACTCAACATTTAAGCCTCCAGGTCCATATAATTTCAGATATACAATCTTTGAAAGTTCAGGTTTGTCACTAATTGAGAAGGCTCTTTTAATAGAGTCATCTTTGCATTTTCACTTCAATATTTTTTTGCAAAATTTTAGGGTCTGAAATTTTCATGTTATAGAGAGGACTCAAAGAAATAACATGTGTCAAAATTTCAGCTTTCAAGTCACTACACTTTTGGAGATACACTCTATGTAAGTTAGGCATTTTATCCTTAAACAACTGTTATGCTTAAAACTATTATATCTGAAGTTGTAATAATCTAAATTGAGTGCCACCAGTAGTATTGGAAATAAGATTGATTGAAGCAATTTTGGTAAAAAATTCATATTCAAAACTGAAAAATTGGACATGTAGCAAGCCATATAAGTTTACCCTTCCGAGAAGGACAAAATCGACAAGTTTTGGGAAAAATACCCTAATTTATTTTAGCACATCCCAATTCAGCAATCCCTATGGCATTGTAGAGTAGACATATCAAGATACTATATAACAAAATTTAAAACTCAAAGTCTTATAAATTTTAGAGTTACTAAAACTTCAGGGTGAGCATGTAGGACCATCTCCAAATCAGGATTTTAAAGGAGTTGTGCTTATTTCAAAAATTTAGTCTCAAACCCTACCTGGAAAAGTAAGTTACTTTCCATTGATTGTAGATATCTTTCTGGGGTAGTGAGCTCAATTTTTTTTAAATACTTATCTTCGACATCTAAATAACATAGAGACATGTCGTTAAGTGGGAAAACCTGTGGTTGGTGAAGCATACACATATTAGAAAACACAAGGGTACTTAAGCCATGTTGTTGTGCACCTTTGTGACCTCAATTGGTACCCCTTCAACTAGTACCACATCAAACATCACTTGTATATGGAATTTCACATCCACGTACCCTTGGGTATATCGGAAGTCCCCGAGGTATACCTAGAACTAACTTTATATAACATTGATTTGTCATCTTATTGATATAGTACACTAAGAACGATATTTGAGGAGATCACTCTCTAGTACCTTGGTAGTCAAGTTGTATGGATAAGGGAACGATTGATCCTCCTTAGCTAGTGCCCTAAGATATTGGACTGAATACTACTATTGAATCTTGCACATATATCAAAGAGCTATAGCACTTGACACTCCCTTGTACTTAAAACTTGATAGATGCCACCCATGGTGGAACCTTATCAACCACCTCACACAAATACCCCGGACAATATGACTACATGGTCTACTACCGGCAAGTTGGACATCCTGGAAGCTCAATATAAATATCTTAATGGCTAGATTCAACACCTTCAACATGACATCATTATTTGGGACTAGACATGGGATAAGAAGTTGGATACAAAAATAGATTTCTTCGAGAAGATAGTGGATGAGAAGTTGACACATTTGGTAGTTAGTAGCATACATGCAAAAGAACATTTAAATGCATAGTATAGTGAGCCACACTAGGGAGAAAATTCTCATTCGGGTCTACCTAGTCACCAACAATCTCCTTTGGGTCCTCATAGTGATAACCCACTCTCCATGGATAATAACATCTGGAGCCATTTTCTGAAAGTAGACTTGAACAAGTTTGATGGTTCTAACCCATTAGGATGGGTTGGCCAAATGGAATATTACTTCAACTTTCATGGTATTATTGATGACATGATGAAACTTAAGGTGGGATGATTTTAACTGGATCCATAATGATGACAATGGTGAGAGTGGCATAAAAAATCATATGGTCATGATGTTGCTTGCAATCTATTTTTTAAAGATCTCCATGAGTGGTATGAGAGAGATCCTCACTATTTGGGGTGGTTTACCAAGTTACACCAAACATGGTCAATCATAGACTTTATCTTAGCCTTTGATAAATTAGCCATCTATATACATAAATTAACATGTTCTTTCTATAAATAATGTTTCATTAGTGGCCTCAAGGAGGCGATTCAATTACAAGTCAGAATGCAACATCCTGCTACCTAGTAAGGCATCTTAGAGGGCTCTAGAACTAGAGATAGTGATCAATGCACAAATCCACAAACCATATTTCATTCCCCTTTCACACCCTACATAGGTGAATTCCTCCAAAAAAAATTCTTCTCCTCCCTTGAAAGTACAAAGGTTTGCTTCGAAAAAAATGGTATACTGACAAAGATAAGGAGTCTACTATAATTGTGATGAAAATTATGCTCAAGGTCATAAATGAAAAGAGAATAAGTTATTTAAAATTGTGTGAATACTCCTACTCATTACAAAGACATCATTATGGAATATAGCCCTAAGTTGAATATTATTGACCAAACTTCTCCCATGCAAGAATAAGTAGAAACTAAAGTTTATCAAGAAGAGCCACTCATCTCTCTTCATGCTTTATTCAGTATTTCAGCCCTGCAAAATTTAAAACTTCTGGGTTACATCAAGCACCACAAAGTGGTATTCTTGGTTAAGAGTGGAAGCACCCACAATTTTATCCATCAATGCATGTTGAAGAACTCCACTATTATGTCCACCCAGTTCCCAACTTTGAATTTATGATAGCCAATGGAAAGACAATGAAATGTGGGGGGCATTGTGAAAATCTAAGGCTCCAATTAGGTCATTATCATCTCAAAACTCATATTTTGGTTGTAGATATGGGTGGTTTTGATATATTTTTAGGAGCATGATGCCTACCCACATGGGGCCAGTTACCACTTCAAGGAATTATACTTGAGTTTTAATCATGACACTCATACCCACTCTCTAAAAAACTGTAAGAAAGCTCCCATAAAATCATAAGTTCTCATCGGATGGAAAAATGTCACCTACCCAAATTTTGAGACTATTTATTTTATTGCAAAAACAATATGTTAAATTATAATTACAAAGTTTTGTAATCATGACCAAATATGGTCAAGGATGATTGTAATGACATATTATTATTATTTAATAAATTAAAAACAGGAGACAAACACCAAGGGAAATGTTAAATGAGTGTTCACTGACCCACTAGGAGGAATGGAAGTTGTTAGAAGGCATGTGACAGGTGTCAACATTTTCACTCCACCACTAGCTGTTGGTTATGGGACAACTACCCCTAAAATTGTGGCATTATCCCCCAGGTGGGTGGAACAGAGTTGTTAGAGCATTAATGATCAGGTTAACCACTAAAAGGCCTAGGAAGCCTAAAGAAGGCAATTCGAATTGAGCAGGGAGCTCCATAATTATTTTCTGCAGAAATAATTCCTCAAGTGTATCAGGTGATCACTGAGAGATTCAAATGGGAAGGTTAAGTGGAAAGTGCATTGTGAGTCTGTTGAAATTATTCTGAGAACGAAACCATAGGTGCTGGTGCAGGTCCCTTGGACTGCTAAGTCTATAAGACTGAATGATCTACATTGTTGCTACAAGTTGATGACCTAAATCTTCTACAAATTCTTCTTCCTAGTGGTTCAGCGAATAGGATCGGGGGTCCTAAGGCAAGTAATTTGGTTTTCTTTAGGAGTAGGTTGGGTGGAACAGGCTCCTTGGGTTGTTTGTTTCTCCTACATTCATTAGGTTCTACTGTTCTGTCTTGTTTATTTTCAGTTAAATGATTTTCTGCATTTGTAGATTTAGTATTTACAGTTAATGGCATACAAAAGTAACTGTTTCAATTTCTGACCTAGGTATGATTTTGTATAATGATGGTTAAATAAATGAGATGATTGATTAAATATCTTTTCATTTTTCCCCATATAATTTTCTGTATAGTACTCCAGTACCGAGAAGTAGAATTAAGTTAGATGAATGATGGACATAATGCCAAGTGAATGATTAGAATAACAGTGTGGCGTTTCTTTTAATTCTGCAATATCAATTATATATGTCTAAACTCAGAATATAGAACACCATATCATAATACAGATATTGTAGCATTTTCTTTACTTACTAACAATAGTAAAACATTTCATCTCTACACAGAACTAGGTTTTCAATTATCACTATCTATTTTTGAAAGCTAATGCTGTGCATTCTATTATTATTCTTTCCAATAGTAAGGTGTTATAATCCCACTTATTTTAGGCATCATCATTCCTAAAAATTTAACAGCTGCAATTTAGATATTCTTTTTACATAGAGTTGCTACTCAATACATATAACGTTAAATAGATACTTATCATTCGCAAATAATAGCATCACTGTATATTACTATTTCATTTCACTATCCATATCTCATATTTCACTTATTATTTAGCATCCTTAACAACTCTTTGGCCAAACCCTTATATTCGAAATAGCAACTTAGATATTATCAGTTTCCAAATAGATTAAGATTTCATGTTCAAACATCATTGAATACGTACATAAACATTAATTGAAACAAACCATATAATTACATGAACACTAGATTTTATTTCAAAGTTTTCAAATAAAAAACATTGAGTTGGCTCTCGGCCATTACCGAAACGATAGCATAGTTTTTAGTTCAACACGGAACTATCAAAACCTACCATCGAAACCTACAGGGTAGGGTTTTGACTGCTCGGAACAAGTTCGAAACCTTTGGCACATAGCCATTATAAACGCACAATAGTTCAAATGTTAAATTATCACAAACCTGGAGCATGGCTCTCAGTTTTCAACGCAAGTAAACATCATCAAGTTACAGGAACCGAAATCTTCGTATATCCAGTTTAGTCGAGGGATAAAAACCTCTCAGTAGTTACATTCTTTTACAATTGTCTATGCTAAAAAAAACAACACCACAGGCTTAATGTTGAATGGGTTGAGGATTTCATCCTCCCCAGGTTGCCAAATAGCTCACAACATTTCGACGAGGGTCACTTCCCATAACCCAATATAAACATGAAGTCTCGGGTAATAACACAAGAAGACCCAACATTCACCTAACTAAATCAACAGGGTAACCACCGAAGCTTACCATATCTTAAGCAGTTGCCAGTTATCAAAACTCAATCTTGGGAACCAAAGCCGAAGGAACCTGCCACATAAAACCTAAGTTGGGTCAAAATGAGTACCGTTATAGAAGTTTCATTAAACGAAACAAACAACGATTGCAACACTTAAATTAATAGTCGGAGATAGGCTCAAACCCTGTACATTACCTTTAGATAAGTTACATCTGAAGCCATGATGCCAACACCATTGTAAAACTATAGCCATCATCTCACCACCGAAGGCAACGAAGGGTGAAAACAACTCAGAGAACTACCCTTCAACATCTTTTAACTACTGTAAACTCTCACAGAAGGCTCAGCTCTTAAAATAATTACAGGTATTAGAACAACACTCAATAGGTCATGGTTTCGAATCATGGAGAAGTCCCCAAAACACCTGCTAACGAAACCCTGAAGTTTCTTGGCCTTTCGGCCTCTCCACAGAGCCACTTCCAACACAATGAATGCCAAAGGAAACAATAACCATGTAAACGTAGTGGAGTTTAGGGTTAAGACCAAAGTCCAATAATCTCACATGATCAACGGTGGAGAATGTTCATCACAGCACATCGTGATTCAAATCACTAACTGCATTAAAACCTAATTAATAACCATTGCCACTGTGGAGACAGCTAGGACAACCCTCACGCTAGATCAAATACAACTCGACCACGTTTACTGCCCTGTCACATTACCTTCATGTGTTGAACCACGTAGCCACGGTGATACTCCACTAAGCAGGTAGATAGGAGCTTTAAATGCCAAGGTTGAATACAACAGCCTGCCAGCAAATGTCCATTACCATATTAATAACCGGTCTCATCACACATCGACACGTGAACTATGTTGCAACCCTATCATAATATAAATCCTATCATAAGTCTTATAGTATCAAACTACAAGGTATCATTCTTGGCTATGAAAGGGTCACGATAATGACCATGTTGTTTATATGTTGTTTGAATTTAGGACATTACAGAAGCCCTTTGCATATAGTCGATATGGTAAAGAAATAATATAGAATTGCATGAAATCATATGTTTTCAAATAGGAATTGCATAAATTGTTGTATATAGTTTTTAGGCTATAGATAATACAAAGGAGTTATATATATATTTACATTCTAGGAATTAATTTGTAAAATGACATATAGTTTATACTATAGGTCATGCATATGATTTTGCATATAGCTCTTGCACAATATAGTCACTATATCAAGGAATTGTATGATACTTACCTATAGTCGTATATAATAGAAACCGTATGGTAATTGTATAAAGGTTTCCAAACATAGGATAGCGCATGAAGTACATAGTTCACAACTTTTAAGACTTAGTCAAGTCATCATGATAACATGAACATATATATATTATGAGCAAAGTATGAAATCACTAGTATGGGCAATGAGAATAAGTATAACATACCTACTTTTAGATATGAAAACCAGATTATAACTGAAGAGATCTCACCTGGATACATTTCATTATTATTCTCTAAAAACCATTAAGGCATTTGGAGATTACTGAAACTAGTTAGGAATTCTTCTGTCACACTTCGTAAACATTAACACCCTTACCTATAATCTGCGAAAGGAATGATTCAAATGCTTTAGTATGAATTCTAAGTAAGCCTTAGGGTACCCTTTGTCACGTCCCCCATTTTAACCCTTGTAATATTTGGGCTATAATTAAATATTGTATGCACATTTTGTAAGATTCCTAGCGTGGAGCTCAAGGCCAAGGCCCCGCTAGTGAACGCTTGACCATGAAGAGGCAGGTATTAGATATTATGTTTCCCATGTGCTAGAGAACCATGGGAATTGTAAATATGCATCTTAATATAAATTCCCACAACTAGCTATGCAATGCAACAAGAGATGGGGGCATGATATTGCAAGGAATTGGGAGGAGGATATTCAAAACCCTTGAGCTAATTGAGTCAAGCCAAGTGTCAATGAGAGAACCCATCAAACTCTCAACTACCCATTTTGTCTTATGCACCCAATCATTTAATTCTTCCAGAAATTGGTTGAGGTAATTAATGCCTTGGGATGGGAGAGGTGTGGCTGTCAATTTTCGTGTATCGGCAATCCAACAACCGAGGGAAATGGAGTTTTGGCTTGTTGGGCAAGAAAACCCTCACGAAATTGTGCCCAAATCCATTCTTCACCCAAGCCATTCATCCTCTCACACAGTTTGAGCTTGCTAGGGTTTTATCCTTCATGTTTTTCACCATTTTCCTGCAATTTCCATGGATGGGAACTCGTTTTTGTATTGCCCAGTAGTTTGGAGGAAGGGAGCCACGATTTTGAGGTTTATGGAGGCCATTTTTTCCCACTGAATTCCCAGGAAAATTTTCTGAAAACGATTTGGCTTTCACAGGATTGATCCCCTGCCACCATTTTGTTTTGGGTTGCCCACGTTTTTGGGAACTCGTTTTTGTATTGCCCAGCGGTTGGGGAAAGAGGAGTCACGATTTTGGGGTTTAGGGAGGCCGTTTTTCCCACTAAATACCTAGGAACTTTTGCTGAAAACGATTATGCTCTTCTAGGGTTGATTTCCCATCTTTCACTTCATTTTTGGCTGCCCACATTTTTCCTCATACCTAGCACTTGGGGGTTTTGCTATTATGTGTATCCATGCCCAGTTTTGAGCTGCTGTGTGTGTTAAGAAATGTTGGAGTTGAAATGGGTTTCCATTGTTTTGGCTTGAACTTGAGTGGAAGCATCCACAATTGAAGAGGGTTCAAATTTAGCCTAATAAACCTAGCAGTGGTCTGGCTTGGCTTAGATCCAAATAACTATCTGGCTGTTTGGCTGTGTATGAGTTTGAAATCCCCTTTTTCCTTGTAGATATCATGCTCAGCTCTGGGGTGGCCTTCGAACTGACTCAGTATATGCTGTCGAAGAGCCTATGGTTGGGTGGAACATTGCAGCGACATAGCTAGTTGTGTGGGACAATTGCACGACAGAGATAAGTGTTCTCTGTCTCTGTATTTTACTCCTGAAATGTTTAATTTGATGATTATCTTGATATGTTGTATGCATATAAAATGTGTGTGGATGACTTGTTCATTTCCGCTGTGCATATTCAATTGAGTTGCATTTGCACATAATGGGTTTTTAATTATGTGAATCAATTGAATGGGATGAGTTTTTCATGAAAAACCCCATAGATCAACATCATGTTCCCTCCCTTGCCTTAGATGGATGGGTGGATATGTAACACGCTTAGGACCCCTTCATCATCAAACAGAAGAATAAAAATTAGCACTTATAACATTACATCGAGTGAACTTTGACATAAGTAATGTAGCTGAGATGAGAAGAACATTCAATAGCATAGAAATGTAGATATCAATTATCATGTCGCAAACAATACAATTATGATAATTTCAAACATATATTACAACATGACATCATAGAAGCATTTATTATAATTCCGCACAGTTAATATATGCATTAAAAGCTACATTGAAAATTTTTAAATTTTTTGAAATTTTGGGATGTTACATGTGGTATCAGAGTTCATGTTCGAACTCTCGGCCTGAAAAGGTCCAACGAACACACAACAAAAAAATTTTATGACAACAAAAATCTTTACTAATTAAATTATTTTGTATACAGAAAATTGTTTTCTAAATTACAGGTATGGAAGGATCATATGAAATTATGGAGGACAGAATTCGACTGACCAGTCATACCAACAATAGTACTGGACAACATTATGAAGAAGAGGTTCATGGTGAATTGAATAACAATTCATCAGAATTGTTACGTGCATTTCAGGAATTGAAAGCATAAATAAGATCTGTTAAACAGGATAATGAGAGAATTCTAAAGGCACAAGAGGAACTGAACCAAGTACTGTTCGATCAATTCCCAACTGATGAACATGATAGAAGGGTTGAAGATACTTCCAATATTGAAGACTTACCTCATCATAACAAGGGTAAGAAAGTGAAAACTGATGATGAGAATAACAGTTCAACATCATCAGGAGCTGCCAATGAGATACGTAAAAAGAAATGTAATTATTCAAGTGATAGAAGCGAAGGAGATTACAAACCAAAAAGAAAAATCCATAAACAGTATGAACAGATTTCTGGGGAGTTCAAGAAGATCAAACCCCCAACCTTCAATGGTGAGAAAGGAGAGACAACTGAAGCATGGCTGTCTGACATGAAGAAATACTTTCAAATTTATGATTATTCAGAATCATTGAAAGCAAAGATGGCCATATACAACCTAATCGGGAAGGAAAAAATTTGGTGGTAGGACATCAAAAGAGTGGAGGGAATCAAGGACAAGGATGTGAATTGGAGCACTTTTAAACGGTACTTCAAAAAGAAGTTCCTATCTGAATAATATTACGAAGAAAAGTCCAAGGAATTTTATGATTTAAGACTGGGAACCATGAACATGAAAGAGTTGAACAACAAATTTCTGAATTTGCTAAGGTATGTGCCATACCTTGTGGAGGAGAAACCAAAGATTCAGAGGTATCTGAGTTGTCTACCTTTCAACATCAAGGACAGAATAGAGTATGACAATCCAAAGACCTTAGAAGAAGCCATGAGGAAAGCAACTTTCTGCTATGATTAGAATTGAAAAAGAGAAGGGATATCTAACTAGAAAAATAATAAACCCAACAACTTTGAGCTGAAGAAGAAGAATTTCAGGTTCAATGGAAATTCTGGTTTTCAAAAGAAAAACTTTCCAAATCGAAATTTCCAAGGAAATAGTCCCAGAAATAATCAACAATAGAATTTTACAGCTCCTAGAAATACACCCAATGTTACCAGAACTAATGACCAGAGGACACCTATAAAATGTTTTGAGTGTCAAGGTCCTCATTATGCTTCAAACTGTCCCAATAAGAAGTGGACAACCAATAATATTCACTCCATACAAGTTGAACCTACTGTGGGAGACTTGACAAGAGAGACGCCTAGAATTAATGCATCTCTAGACAACAGGCAAGCGGAGCATCAAGTCTCTATGGTAGAGATTGAAGGTATGCTACAAAACCACCCTGTTTCCATTTTGATTGATCTAGGTGCTAGCCTGAGTTATATATCTCCAGATATTGTAGAAAATTTTAATCTGAAAACATAAAAATTTAATAAATCTTGGTTAGTTAGACTAGAAATAGGAACAAAAAGAAAAGTGTCTGATTTTGTTGAAAGTTATGTTTTATCTATGAATTAGTTAAAAACACGAACCAAGCTAAATGTTTTACCTTTAGGATCCTATGACATTTTAATTGGAATGGACTGGTTAGAAGCACATCATGTTATTTTGAATTGTTATGAGAAAAGTTTTACCTGTCTAAATGATGAAGGAGAAACAGTAGAAGTGAAAGGTGTTCCTAGAAAGACATCACTTAGATAGATTTCAGCTATGCAAGTAAAAAGAGCAGTTAGAAAAGGATGTAAGATGTTTGCAGTGAATGTAGTACATGGAGAGTCAATTACAAAAGAGGACAAACTGAAACTAGAATATATACTTGTCCTAAAAGAATTCCTGGATGTTTTCCCAGAAGAGATTCCAAGATTACCCCCAAAGAGGGATCTAGATTGTACCATTTAGCTAATATCGGGTGCGGTACCAAACTCCAAAGCTCCATATAGGATGAACATATTGGAATTAAATGAGTTAAAATCACAGTTGAAGGAATTGATTGATAAAAACTATATAAGACCCAACGTGTCTCCTTGGAGAGCACCTGTTATTTTTGTTAAGAAGAAGGATGGCACTTTAAGGCTTTGTATAGATTATCGCCAACTAAACAAGATGACAATCAAGAATCGATATCCATTTCCCCGCATCGATGATCTATTTGATCAGCTGCATGAAGCAACGATATTTTCGAATATTGATTTAAGGTCAGGATATAATCAAGTTCGTGTGAAGGATGAGGATATTTTTAAAACAACCTTTAGAACTCGTTATGGACATTATGAGTTCGTGGTCATGTCATTTGGGTTGACTAATGCCCCGATAGTATTTATGTGCTTAATGAATAATATTATGCACAAGTATTTGGATAAGTTCATCATTGTATTCATAGATGACATTCTAGTATATTCTAAAAGTAAGGAAGAACATGACGAACGTTTGCGTATTATTTTACAAGTTCTGAGAGATCATTAGTTATATGCTAAGTTTAGTAAGTGTGACTTTTACAAGGATAAGATTCAGTATTTAGGTCACATAATCTCTAAGGAAGGAATTTTGGTTGATCCTGATAAGATAAAATCCATTAATGAATGGCCGATTCCTAAGGATGTGTCAGACGTATGATCGTTTATGGGGATTACAGGATATTATAGAAAATTCATAGAATGTTTTTCGAAGATTGCAAACCCCATAACCTCCTTACAGAAGAAGGGGAAGAAGTTTGTATGGGATCAAAAGTGTGCAGACAGTTTTAAGAAGTTGAAGGAATTACTAACTACAACACCTATTCTGAAAATTGCAGATCCTAATAAAGATTTTATAGTATGCACTGATACATGTAATGACAGACTCAGTGGAGTCCTAACACAAGAGGGACATGCTGTTGCATATGAGTCTCGAAAGCTAAAAATACATGAGAAAAATTATTCTACATATGATATGGAATTATTAGCAGTAATTCACACCTTAAAAATGTGGCGTCACCATCTTATTGGCAGAAAATTTACTTTGATGACAGATAATATGGGACTGAAGTATTTACTAGATCAAACGAACTTAAATGCTAGACAATCTAGATGGCTAACCATTCTCAGTGAATATGATTTTGAAATTCAGCATATAGAGGGTAAAGAGAACAAGGTTGTTGATGCTTTAAGTCGTAATGCAAAGTTAAGCTTTATTTCAGCCATCAGTACATACACAACAGATTTAGAAAATCAAATTTTCGAAGGGATTAAAATGGATGAAGAGTACAGAGATTTGCATGAAAAGACAACAGAAAGTAATTTTGAAAATTCTATGGCAGATTTCAGGTTAAAAGAAAATGGCTTGCTGCTGTACAAGAACAGATTATATGTGCCCAACGTACCAAAGATAAAAATTCTGATTTTAGATGAGATGCACAAAAGTCATTATTCTGGTCATCCAGGTTATCAGAAAACCATAACTATGTTATGGAAATATTATTACTGGCCCAGGATGAAGGATGAAGTAGTAGAATATATAGCTAAATGCATTGACTATCAAAGAGTAAAAGTTGAACATTAGCATCCGACTGGACTGTTACAGCCATTACCTATACCTAGTTATAAATGGGAGATCATAAGCATAGATTTTATTACCGGACTACCCAAGAATCACAAAAAAAATGATTCCATCATGGTGGTAGTGGATAAACTCTGCAAGGCAGCACATTTTATACGAGTAAAAAATATTTATAAGGCTTCAGATATTGCAGAAATTTTCATGAAACAGATTTTTTGATTACATGGAGTACCAAAAGTGATAGTATTAGACCGTGATTCTAATTTTACTGGAAACTTCTAGAGATATTTGTTTAAAGGGTTGAATACAAACTTAAACTTCAACACAGCATTTCATCCACAAACAGATGGATAGACGGAAAGAGTAAATTAGATATTGGAAGACATGCTAAGGATGTATGTTAAGGACCAGCCTGGTAAGTGGGAGGACTATTTGCATTTAGTAGAGTTTGCATATAACAATGATTACCATGCATCAGCCAGGCTTAGACCTTTTGAAATTATTTATGGTAGGAAATGTAATACACCAGTTTATTGGAATGACCCAGTTAATAGAGTTATTTTAGGACCTGAAATGTTGAAGGAAATAGAACTAACCGTGAAACAGGTACAAAAAAATCTTAAAGCTGCCCAAGATAGGAAAAAGAGTCAAGCAGATCTTAAAAGGACTCATAAAGAGTTCCAGGTTGGTGAGCATGCTTTCATTAAGGTAAGACCGAAGAAGACCTGATTAAAATTTGGAAGTTGTGCCAAGCTAGCACCCAGGTATTGTGGTTCTTTCGAAATTTTGTCAAGGGTTGGACTTGTGGCATTCTAATTAGATTTGCCACCAAATCTAAGAATACATAATGTTTTTCATATATCATTTTTAAATAAATATGTACACGATGCTACTCATGTTATAAATTGGAATGATGTACAGGTGGAACGAGATGACGATTTTCAGGTGGAACCAGATTGTATCCTCGAAAGGAGGGAAACTCTACTCCGGAATCGCACCATTGGGAAGGTAAAGATGTAATGGAAGCATCTTAGCCTAGAAGAGGCAACCTGGGAGTTGGAGAGCAATATGTGGGTAGCATACGCAACTTTGTTTCAGGAACGCTCATAAAACGAATAAACAACATCGAGGACGATGTTGAGACTTAAGGGGGGGTGTATGTCACCTACCCAAATTTTGAGACTATTTATTTTATTGCAAAAACATTATGTTAAATTATAATTACAAAGTTTTGTAATTATGACCAAATCTGATCAAGGATGATTGCAATGACATATTATTATTATTTAATAAATTAAAAACAAGAGACAAACACCAAGGGAACTGTTAAATGAGTGTTCACTGACCCACTAGGAAGAATGGAAGATGTTAGAAGGCATGGTACAGGTGTCAGCATTTGCACTCCACCATTAGCTGTTGTGTTGTTTATGGGACAACTACCCCTAAAATTGTGGCATTATCCCCCAGGTGGGTGGAACATAGTTGTTAGCTCATTAATGACCAAGTTAACCCCCAAAAGGCCTAGGCAGCCTAGAGAAGGCAATACGAATTGAGCAGGGAGATCCATAATTATTTTCTACAGAAATAATTCCTCAAGTGTATCAGGTGATCACTCAGAGATTTGAATGGGGAGGCTAAGTGGAAAGTGCATTGTGAGTCTGCTGAAATTATTCTGAGAAAGAAACCAGAGGTGCTGGTGTAGGTCTCTTTGACTGCTAAGTCTATAAGACTGAATGATCTACATTATTGCTGCAAGTTGATGACCTAAAGCTTCTATAAATTATTCTTCCTAGTGGTTCAGTGAACAGGCTCGGAGGTCCTAAGGAAAGTAATTTGGCTGTCTTCAGGAGTAGGTTGGGTGGAATAGGCTCCTTGGGTTGTTTGTTTCTCCTACATTCATCAGGTTCTACTATTCTATCTTGTTTATTTCCAGTTAAATGATTTTCTGCATTTGTATATTTAGTATTTACAGTTAATGGCATACAAAAGTAACTATTTCAATTTCTGACCTAGGTATGATTTTGTATAATGATGGTTAAATAAATGAGAAGATTGATTAAATATCTTCTCTACATTTTTCCCCATATAATTTTATGTATAGTACTCTAGTACTGTGAAGTAGAATTAAGTTAGATGAATGATCGACGGAATGCCAAGTGAATGATTAGACGAACACTGTAGTGTTTCTTTTAATTCTACAATATCAATTATATATGTCTAAACTCAGACTATAGAACAACATGTCATAATACAGCTATTGTATCATTTTCTTTATTTAGTAACAAAAGTAAAACATTTATTCCCTGCACAGAACTAGGTTTTTTCAATTATCACTATCTATTTTTGAAAGCTAATGCTATGCATTCTATTATTATTCTTTCCAACAGTAAGGTGTTATAATCCCACTTATTTTAGGCATCATCATTCCTAAAAATTTAACAACTGCAATTTAAATATTCTTTTTACATAGAGTTGCTACTCAGTACATATAACGCTAAATAGATACTTATCATTCGCAAATAATAGCATCATTGTATATTACTATTTCATTTCAGTATCCATATCTCATATTTCACTTATTATTTAGCACCCTTAACAACTCTTTGGCCAAACCCTTATATTCGAAATAGAAACTTAGATATTATCAGTTTCCAAATAGATTAAGATTTCATGTTCAAACATCATTTAATACGTACATAAACATTAATTGAAACAAACCATATAATTACATGAACACTAGATTTTATTTCAAAGTTTTCAAATAAAAAACATTGAGTTGGCTCTCGGCCATTACCGAAACGATAGCATAGTTCTTAGTTAAACACAGAACTATCAAAACCTACAGTCAAAACCTACAGGGTAGGGTTTTGATTGCTCAGAACAAGGTCGAAACCTTTGGCACTTAGCCATTATAAATGCACAATAGTTCAAATATTAAATTATCACAAACTTGGAGCATGGCTCTCAGTTTTCAACGCAAGTAAACATCATCAAGTTACAGGAACCGAAATCTTCATATATCCAGTTTAGTCGAGGGATAAAAACCTCTCAGCAGTTACATTCTTTTACAATTGTCTACGCTAAAAAAAAACAACACCACAGGCTTTACGCCGAATGGGTTGAGGATTTCATCCTCCCCAGGATGCCAAACAGCTCACAACATTTCGACGGGGGTCACTTCCCATAACCCAAGATAAACATGAAGTCTCAGCTAACAACACAAGAAGACCCAATAGTCACCTAACCGAAGCAACAGGGTAACCACCGATGCTTACCATATCTTAATCAACTGCGAGTTATCAAAACTCAAGCTTGGGAACCAAAGCCGAAGGAACCTGCGACATAAAACCTGATTTGGGTAAAAAAAAGTACCATTATAGAAGTTTCATTAAACGAAACAAACAACGATTGCAACACTTAAATTAATAGCAGAAGACAGGCTCAAACCCATTACCTTTAGATAAGTTACTTCTGAAGCCATGACACCAACACCATTGTAAAACTGTAGCCATCATCTCACCACCGAAGGCAACGAAGGGTGAAAACAACTCAGAGAACTACCTTTCAACATCTTTTAACTATTGTAAACTCTCACAGAAGGCTCGACTCTTAAAATAATTACAAGTATCATAACAACACTCAGCAAGTCATGGTTTCGAATCGTGGAGAAGTCCCCAAAACACCGGCTAACAAAACCCTGAAGTTTCTCGGCCTATCGGCCTCTCCACAGAGCCACTTCCAACACAATGAATGCCAAAGGAAACAATAACCGCGTAAACGTAGTGGAGTTTAGGGTTAAGACCAAAGTCCAATAATCTCAAATGATCAACGGTGGAGAATGTTCATCACAACACATCGTGATTCAAATCACCAACTGCATTAAAACCTAATTAATAACCATTGCCATTGTGGAGATAGCTAGGACAACTCTCAAGCTAGATCAAATACAACTCGACCACATTGACTGCCCTGTCACATTACCTTCATGTGTTGAACCACATTGGTAGCCACGGTGATACTCCACTAAGCAGGTAAATAGGAGCTTTAAATGCCAAGGTTGGATACGACAGCGTGCCAGCAAATGTCCATTACCATATTAATAACCGGTCTCATCACACATCGACATGTGAACTATGTTGCAACCCTGTCATAATATAAATCCTATCGTAAGTCTTATAGTATCAAATTACAAAGTATAATTCTTGGCTATGAAAGGGTCATGATAATGGCCACGTTGTTTATATGTTGTTTGAATTTAGGATATTACATAAGCCCTTTGCATATAGTCGATATGGTAAAGAAATAAAATAGAATTGCATGAAATCATATGTTTTCAAATAGGAATTGCATAAATTGTTGTACATAGTTTTTAGGCTATAGATAATACAAAGGAGTTATATATATATTTACATTCTAGGAATTAATTTGTACAATGATATCTAGTTTATACTATAGGTCATGCATATGATTTTGCATATAGCTCTTGCACAATATAGTCCTTATATCAAGGAATTGTATGATACTTACCTACAATCGTATATAATAGAAACCGTATGGTAATTGTATAAAGGTTTCCAAACATAGGATAGCGCATGAAGTACATAGTTCACAACTTTTAAGACTTAGTCAAGTCATCATGATAACATGAACATATATATATTATGAGCAAAGTATGAAATCACTAGTATGGGCAACGAGAATAAGTATAACAGACCTACTTTTAGATATGAAAACTAGATTATAACTGAAGAGATCTCACCCGGATACATTTCATTATTATTCTCTAAAAACCATTAAGACATTTGGAGATTACTGAAACTAGTTAGGAATTCTTCTGTCACACTTCGTAAACATTAACACCCTTACCTGTAATCTACGAAAGGAATGATTCAATGCTTTAGCATGAATGCTAAGCAAGCCTCGGGGTACCCTTAGGACCCCTTCATCATCAAACAGAAGAACAACAGTTAGCACTTATAACATTACATTGAGTGAACTTTGACATAAGTAATGTAGCTGAGATGAGAAGAACATTCAATAGCATAGAAATGTAGATATTAATTATCATGTCGCAAACAATACAATTATGATCATTTCAAACATATATTACAGCATGACATCATAGAAGCATTTATTATAATTCCACACAGTTAATATATGCATTAAAAGCTACATTGAAAATTTTTAAATTTTTGTGAAATTTTGGGATGTTACAAAAAATTACTGAAGAAAGGCCACTTTGGAATTATTTCTCAGTAGAAATCCATCCCGACTTACAAAAGGTTTTGGACAAACATCCGCAAGTCTTTGAGATACCAAAAGGCTTACCCCCATATAGAGATGTGCATGATCATGATATACCTTGATTCCAGGAAGTCAAACACTAAATGTACACCTGTACAGGAACCCAATTGCACAAAAGAATGAAATTTTAAGGATAAATCAGGAGCTAATGGAGGTGAGTCAATCATCCCAACATTAACACATATTCGTCCCCAGTGATCATGGTTTTAAAGGAAGAAGGGAATGGGTGCATGTGTCCTGAGTTTTGTGCCTTTGCATGGAATGACGCAACATAAAAAGTCTGTGCAGTTTAAAGCATGTCATGTGCACTACTTTGGTCTTAGCCATGCCTAATTTTACTAAGAAATTTGTATTGGAATGTGATTCTTCCATAAAAGGTTCGGGTGCACTCTTAATTCAATATGAATGACCCTTATAATTCACCAGTAAGCAATGGGGTAATAGATGTTTGGACAAGTTTATCGGAAAGGAAGAAATGGTGGCCATCCTACATGTAGTCGACACATGGCGACAATATCTCCTAGGCAACATTTTTAGATAGATCTCCACAAAACATGAAGTATTTTTTGGAACAAAGGTTGTCATCCTTGGAGTAGCATAAATGGGTCATCAAAATGCTTGGATATGATTATGACATGATCTATAGAAAAGAAAAATATAATGTTGTGGTAGATTCTTTATCAAGGAAATATGAGGAAGAGGAATCTCTCTTTAACTTATCTTCTTTGGTACAAGCATGGGTGGAAAAAGCATGACAAGAAGGGCTCACTAATGTTACTACATCTTATCTGAACAAGCAACTTAAGGAATATCCCAACATTCTCCAACTATCCAATACCCCTTCACCAAAGTTTTATGGCCCATATTAGATTGTGCAAGGCATGGGTTAGGTGGCTTACAACTTAGAGCTCCAAGCACACTCCAAGATATAACCGGTAATTCATGTATTTTATTTGAATAAGGGTGTTGTTCAGGATTGTTGATTTTAAAATCCATTACCATAACTTGATGCAAAAGGCTCCATTTGGATTCATCCCACAATTGTTTTGGCCACTCCATAGCATTGCACAGTTGAGGAAGATCTACCCCGGTGGAAGGACATGCAACCATAAGATTCTACTTGAGAACTACTAGCCCTTTTACAGTAGTTTCCCATCTCCTACCTCGAGGACAAGGATTATTTTGAAGGGGGAGGGCATGTTAAGGTCCTACCCTAACCCCCTATGTTATTGATGTATAAGGCCACAATGCCCATTACTTAGTCAGTGGGTAGTATCTTAATGTAAAAGGGACTTCCTTATTGAATAAAGGCCCCTAGGTGGTTGACGCTAATTAATAGAGAAATCACAAGTAGTTAGGCCTTTCGCTATTGAAGCACTATATATATATATGTATTGCAAAATCCCACGACTAGAGCTCACAGGTCCAACATTGCCACCAATATTTTCCATCTAGGGTATGATATAACCATCCTAGTAAGATTACCTAGTGCTTGGAAACAAGGATGAAGCTGAGTTGTCCTGGTAAGAAGGCCCAAGCTCAAAAATGACGATGAAGTCGGGTTGGCATGGTATGAAGCAATAAGACTCAGATGATAGGATGAATAAGGGCTCATGGATGTGGTATGAAGCAGTGGGACTCAGATGATATGATGAAAAAGGGCTCATGAACGTTGAATCTCCACCCATTTCCATCCGCTTTGATGGAGGACATCCCTACAAAAAAAACCCAGAAAACACCATAATCTAGAAGCCAGAAACCTATTATGGGATGTGGGAAAATGATCCAATACATTGTGATAGGTATTTCCATCTTCTTCTAATTTACAACCAACTTCATTACATAGAGATTTGAGCACCTCAATGTTATCACAATATTTGGGGAGCTTGTGATTGCCATACATGGCTTGGAGCTTGTAATCCACTTCTTCGGTTGAAAGAACTAAGTTGCATATGCCTATTCCTTGTTGGCCAAAGTCATTGTTTTGGAGGGAATGAATGGTATCATTGATTGATAGTTAGGGTTCGCATATGAAGCAAAAAAGTGTCTTTGAAACACCACTTACAACCCATGAAGCTTCTTAGGTTACAGTGCCATGATCGTGTCTTTGAAACAATAACAAGACACTTTTATGGTATCTTTGGACTACTAGAGGGATGTAAAACTAAAAAAAATCCTAAGGTAGAATAAGTTTTGACCCTCTGTAAGGTAGAAGCAACAACTACTGAAAGTCATATTGAAATACTAGAGAATCTACAATGAAAATCATTGCTTCATCTACCTCTTGATTTTGATGGTTTGTCAACAAATGAAAGAACCAAAATTTTCAAGAGTGCTTAAATTTGTGTCATCTAGTATATTAAGACAATGCAATGGACGACAAACAAATTGTTAGCATGGTCAAACACATGTTAAAGTAACTCCAATGTTCCAACTATCAAAACTTCCCATTATAGAAATATATGAGTTAGGTAGAGTGCTAGAGGTAGGATTGAATCTTAAATATCTTGCTAATTCAATCAAAACAATAGTAGAAACCTTTGGCATTTGCTATGAATATTATATGTAAGTTAATTAAAGTTATTAATTATTAAGTGAAAGGGTGTAACCCTTCACTATACACGCTCAAGCTTATAAAAGAGAGCCTCATTGTAAATTATTAGATCATCATCTTATCCATTATCAATTATATATTATTATTTTATCAAATGGAGTTATTTTCCATTGGAGGATTATTCGCTTGAATAATCACTGAGTATATCTGGACACGGATATAGCATTGGTATCAGAGCCAACCGTTCTCGGCCCTGCTGATTCTGGCTTTTAGCCATCCATCTCAGAGCTTCTCTGATTTAAAAGGATCTTTGATCCAAATAAATTGGCCATTGGCCATACTCCCACGAATATTCAAGTCCCCCGCTTTACCTTCCCACACTCCTCATCTCTCTCGCCTTGCCCACAATCCCACCGTGCTTTCCTCCACCGTGAACCTGCCTGCGTTCTCTTTGTCTCCCCCCCACACCCCTTTCTACTCCCTTTCTCCTGCACTCCACGCTTTTCCATCTCCCTCAACGCACTCCACTCCCATCCTTCACAACTCACAACACCCCCCCATTGCCATATCTCCTACGCACAGTTCACCGCCCATTACTCTAGCCCGAATCCTACAGGCTGCTCTCCTCCATACGTTGTTGCTGCTCTCATATCCACGCATTGTGCAACACATCGCTGCCACAGACCATTGGTCTCGTGCTCCCACCACCAGCATGCTCTCTTTGCCCACGTCTCCCTCTGCTCGTTGCTCCCGTCAACTTGCCCGCACCTACGACACTGACAACACCTACAACCCACTCGCCTTAGTCCCAAACTCACACCCACACCCTCCTACCTCTGAAACTCGGCCCTTGGCCCGTCCGATCCAATCCGTTTTAGGGTTTTGAAACCCTAAATCCGGCATCCTCCAATCTCCATAGTCAACGCCACCTTCAAACTGTTATTAAAATACAAGTGCCAACTCCATTCAAATTGGTTTATAATAATAATATTATTATCAATAATAATATTTATTATATTCTAAAAACCCTCAATATTAATATTATTATTATTAAATTTTTTAATAATAGTAATAATTTTATTATAATAGTTTTTTTTTAAAATAATAACTATTTGGAAAAAAAAAAGAGAATAATAGAAAAAATTATTAATAATACATATTATTAATATTATTATAATTTAAAAAAAAAAAAAAAAAAAGAGGTTATTTAACCTAATAAGAGAAGAACAAAATCAAAGAAAAAAACAACATCAAAGAAGTCAAAGGAAGACTCGTTGGTCAAAAGAAGTCGAAGACCAAATCGAAAAAGTCCAAGCAAGACTCCTTATTATCAAAAAAAAAGTCGAAGAACACTTATCATCAAAGAAATCAAGTCAAGAACAAATCAAGAAGAATTCAAAGCACTCATCAAGAAGTCGAGACACGTTAACGACAAGGATGACCAAGTTCGACATTATGAGCAAGGAACAAAAAATTTTAGACCAAAAAATGACGCAGAACCATAATACATTAATGGAGGTGTTACAAAGACTAATGCAAAAAAAGGACCAAGTCGGTAGTCCAAATGTGATAGATGCCTCATCTCATATTTTCACACAGGAAGCACTTGCCAAAAATCAAGATATAAAGAAGGAAATAAATAATTACGAAGCAGAAATAATACGCTTGAACAAAATCGTTAGCGACAAAGATGAAGAACTAATGCAATTACGACATAAATTAGAAAGCCAAGAATCAGAGATCGGCCAGTGTCAACAATAGATAATAGTTCTTCAACAACAAAATGACGACTCTAAAAAGACACATAAGTCGGAGATCGCGAAGAGTAATAAAGCATTATCTAACATTGTTGAAGAAATTTTTAGACTAAGAAATCATAACAAGATACTAGTCACAAAAATTAAGAAGTTGAAAAATAGTCGAAAGATAGAACAATCTATGGACAACATTGAAAGGAAACTTCTAGACAAACAGGAAGAAAATAGTTGTATCAGAAGTCATAATGAAGATCTTAAGGAACAACTTAAGACATCTGAATATGACAGAAAATCGCAAGTTGAATTGATTAAGAAGTTTCAAAATGATAATAGGCAGTTAGAAAACAAGTTGGAAAAGATACAGAACAAAAACTTAAATCCTCAAGAGACGAAAATACAACTTCCAACTCAGATCAATGCTCTAAAAGCGACATTCGTAAACGAAAATGACATCGTGAAAGTCCCTTATCGACACCCCAACCATAAAAACCGATATTTGAAAAAGTGGGAAAAGTTGAAAGATAATGGTATTAATGTGATCAAATCTCTTGACGACACATCAGTAGGAAATCCCATCAGTCCACAACAAATCAATTTGGGATGGATTGATCCGTTGATGTATCGGAAGTTATGCTCTACACTTAGCAGTTCATATCGACATGTTTCATCAGCCATGACATCGCAAAGAACAGTGAGACAAGATTATAAGGCTTTGAGGACAAAGCCTTTCTAAGAGAGTGGCAATGCTATGAATATTATATGTAAGTTAATTAAAGTTATTAATTATTAAGTGAAAGGGTGTAACCCTTCACTATACACGCTCAAGCTTATAAAAGCGAGCCTCATTGTAAATTATTAGATCATCATCTTATCCATTATCAATTATATATTATTATTTTATCAAATGGAGTTATTTTCCATTGGAGGATTATTCGCTTGAATAATCACTGAGTATATCCGGACACAGATATAGCAGCATTTATAACCAAGTCACAAATAAAGTGAATCTAAGGATGTTGATTGGAATGGAATTACTAAGCTTAAAAGTATTTATAATGAATTCATCGAAGATTATGAAAATTTAGCATACAAAAGTGGCCATGTAGAAGATGATGTAATGAACTGATACATCTCATAATTAGAATTCCTAGTCCAATCCCAAATAAATTTCATGTTATACTTGTAAATAGAAACATAGAATTTACTAATATGACCATATGACCATCTCAGATGATGCAAAGATGATTATAATCTGCATTGAATATTTTTGTATGGAATTTTTTCTTTTTTTAAAGTAAAAGATAAAGCTAACCCAAAAGATTGTCAATTCTCTTCTTTTGTCAAGAAATTTTGCAAACTTGAGAAGGAGAAAGACCCCCTTCCAAAAAAAATACCAGCTTAAGAAATCACATAATAAATACAAAACATACACAAAGAATTATTGGAAGAAGAGACCCTTCCAACAAAGGAAAATATTTGGAATTTACAAAACAAAAAATGAGGGTAAACATTGTTACCTCCATGGTAAATTAGAACATTTTGCATCATATTGTCCCTAGAGGAAATCCAAGTTTAGAGCTCTTTATGTTGATGAAGAGATTGGATAAAATTGCGAGTATAAACCATTAATGATCAAATATTTTGGTGATGATGAGGAAATTTATGAATTAGATTCTTGTGATGAATACAAAGAAAAATATAGAATATTCATGGAAATAACAAGACAAAATAAATTGTATGAATTATTAGAGACATATAAACATGAACAATCCTCTTGACCATCTAATAGATACGAGAAGCAAAATATAGTAGGTTCAACAACAAGAATATAATGCCTAACCCAAGTAGTAGAAGATACAAATAGCGACAATCGATCCCATCCAAAGAAATTCAAATACCTTGTTTCAACCAAGTAACAGAGTATATGTGTCAGGGGGATTCCTATTTAATTGAGACTATCATTGAAAGAAATCTATTTTTTTTATACAATGAAGTTGCACGCGTACTATGATCCATGAGGGATGTGTCCCTTCAAAATATAGGAACAAATTACTGACATAATTAAGCATTGTTGGTCTAGCAAGGTGACGATCCATATGCTCCAATACTTGTTAAATACATGTAAAAATTGGATCATATACATATACCATTCCAGTACTCATCTCCTAAGATATTACTAAACAAGAAAATCTTGGTCAACAATATAAATTTGATTTCCCAAAATAACCATCTATTATGTAGAGCATTTTTTTGTAGATTTAGAGTCCTTAAATTCAAAGTAAAGTCCCTAAATCTAGAGTAGAAATGAAAATTGAGGAACTAGATCCTCAACCTTCAAACCTAGATTTCCAAATCTTTGCAATAGAAATCCAAGGAGAGCTTGAAGAAGAATTCCTTGGATTAGAATACATCTAACTCGATGGTCAACTAGCACTCCAAAAGATTGCTAGGGAATAAAAACACAAAGAAAAACATAGAGATTACCTATCATCTTGAAAACATTGCCAAAAAGTTCCCATTTGAGAAAGGATTTCAAGGAAAGTTGTAGTTTAAATACTTAAGCATTTTAATATTCAATGAAACAATATTATTAAATAAAAACACTTCCAAGAAATAGAGAAAATGGGAAAGTGATTCCATCAATCCATTAGATAAAGAAAACATGGATGCAACAATAAAAGAACTGTTCTACTGAAATTAATCCACCCCTTTACATTATAGTTTTGTTGTCCAACATTTGTGGTGAACAAACAAAATGAAATAAAATTAGGGAAGAAGATAATGGCAATAAATCATATCCCACTGAATTCCATTACAATCATATTCAAATATCCCATGCCACACAAAGGCATATTGCCAACACATTTGACAAGAAGCAAGATATATATAAAGTTTGATTCCAAAAGTAGATTCTATCAAATAAGCAATATTGATCCTAAATAATATCTACAAACAACATTTCATGCATCTCATGGTCGATATGAAGCATTATTTATGCCTTTTGGCCTCTTCATTGCACCAACATATTTTCAAAGGTGGATGAACATCATTTTTAGTTCATATACAATTTTATTATTGTATGTATTGATGATATATTAATTTATTCAAGATTAATTGATGAGTATTATTCCCATTTGAGAAAATTATTAAATTTAATAAAAGGGCATGGTAATGTGCTCTAAAAAAATAAAATGGTTCTTATGAATCCCACAACATGATTCCTCTACTTACACATTTAAAATGGAAAGGAAAAAACACAACAACACATTACACAAACTATCTTGTGGTTTCTTGACAAAATTGAAACACTCAAACAATTTCAATCATTCATTCAGTGCATAAACTATTACATCCTACAATTTATCAAAGATGTATTCTTCAAAATAACTCGGTTAGAAACCATTCCTAGAAAAAATAAATGGAGGTGGACATAATATCATACCCTTGTAGTAGTTAGAATAAAAGAAAAAAACATAAGACACACCACTACACAAGATACATATAGGTAATGGACCATGAATTGTTCATACCAATGCCTCAACATCTGTATGGGAAGCAACATTTCTTGAATATGGTGAATTATCCAGGTATGCATCAGGGGTTTGGGTAGAAAGAGAACATTGATACCATAGTACCGAGTATGAAATATGTAGTTGTCAAAGCCTTAAAGGATTTCAAGTTCTCACCACACATATTCATCATTCATAATGATTACAATGGACTCAATGTTCTTTTATAGAGAAAGATTGATTTGACACTAGATAAGAATGGAAAGCTTATTTGGTGGCAAAGTTTTATAAAAAAAATGAGTGTGGAATCACACATATCTTGGGAGAGGATAATTCTCTTATAAATTAGTTGAGCCAACCAATTATAGTTGTTCGATAAACACAATATATCTATACATGTCAAATATATTAAGATAACCACTCACACAAACAAATCAAAGATCAGTACACCAATGTATTACATTAAAACCATCAACAAGAGAAACAATCCATGGACCAATAAATACAACCACTTGAGGAAAAATATTAATGCAAAATGAAAATAGCTTACATATGAATCTATCAAAATCAATCATCAAAAAATGACCCTCCATGCTATTTAAATGGATATCATGGACCAAAATATTTTTAAGCCATTTATCAATATCATCATAAGTATTAACGAGAAGATGAACCATCAAATCACTTGATGTCTAGAACATAATCATGACCATTGGATTAGATAATTACAATGCACACTAAAGAAACACACATTACCTAAAGACACATTAGACCAAGTTAATCTTATAAATTTCTAAGTGCCTAAAAATCCTAACAATGCCCCTTTAATAACAACATGGGATATGATTGAATGATTTACAAAGATGGCATAGTAGGATAAGGAGGCATTAGAGCATATTCCCCACTTAATGACAACTTCTTGAACTCACAAGACATAATTTTGGAAAAAATTTCTTATGTAAGAGACTTTGTGAAAATGTATACAAGTTGATCATCAGTAAGGAAAACAAGCATTTTGAGAACATGTCTTTAATGAAGTACATGTGTTGTTCAATGTGTTTGTTGCAATGGATATTTGGTGAGCTCAAGGTGGTATTTCATTTTTACACCAAGGTGTGGTAGGATGTTTTCGTTGGAATACAAACTCTAAAAGGATATGTCAAAGTGATACAACTTCTTGATTTACATTAATTATTGCTCGCAACTCTGCTTCTACTGAAGGAATAGAAAGGGTTTATTGCTTATTACAATCCCAAGTCACGGGTTTGGAACCAAGACTAAACACACAACTTGCAACATATTTATGATCATTAGGGTCACCGATCCGATTGCAATCAGTGAAACAAACCAACATAGGAGTCTTTCCTCTAATGTAACATATCCAAAACTAAATTGTATCCCATATATAATGAATATCCTTGTTGTTGCTTTCCAATGGCTCTCAATGGGTGTTTTCATATACATAGCAACAAGACTAGCGACAAAGGAAATATCAGGACATGTGTGAATCAAATACAAAATGATCTAACTAACTTATATTACAAAGTGGCATCTACTTTGGGTATAGTATAAGAGGAAGTGAGTTTGACTCTAGACTAGAATGGAATGGGGTTGATTAACAATATTCCATGTGAAAGAAATGAAGAAGGTCATATGCATAGTTATATTGAGAAAGGGAAATTCCTTTCTTGGTGTGCAAGATTTGGAGGCTAAGAAAATAATGCAAATGTCCTAAGTCTCTCATTTCAAATTTCTTCTTAAGGATGTATTTCACATAGGTTAAAATCTTTGGGTCACTACTATGAGGATAAGTTTATCAACATAAATAACGAGTATTATGATATGGTTATCTACTTTCTTGGCATAGATATTGGGGTCAAAGTGACATCCAGAAAAAATGATGTCGAGAAAAAAGATATCAATTTTAGCATACCAAACATAAGTAGCTTGCTTAAGGCCATATATATATTTCTTAAGGTAACAAACAAGGTTTGATTCATTCTGAACATAGTTAGGAGGTTGTTACATGTAAATTTATTCTTGCAAATCCCCAAACAAGAAATCAAATTTCACATACATTTAATGGACCTCCCATTTATGTGAAGTGGAAAGAGGTAGAACAATGTAGATGGAATTCATTTTGGCTATGGAGGAAAATTTTTCATTATAATTAATCTCTTCTACTTGAGAAAGTCCTCTGGCATCTAAGTTGGGCCTTATGTCTTTCAACACTTCCATCTGATGCATACTTAGTTATACACACCCATTTACACTTGCCAAGTTTTTGTTCCTTTTGAAAGAGGTACAAGATCACAGTTATCATTCTTCATTATGAAACAATATTCCTAATTCATTATTGTGTCCCATTTTGAATGTCCAGGATATTCTACAAATGTTTTTGCATCATGGGTCTCTGAAACTTGAACCAAAATTTAGAGGGGGTTCACTAGAACTATGAATGTGTATGATTTTCATGTGAAGGATCAATGCCAAGATCACTAACTTCTTTCCATGTTGTATGGTCCCATCTAGCAACCAATGATGTTGGTGCAGGTTTATGTTCAATGGAAACAAATAGAGGAAGACAAGTATGCGAAGGTGGATTTTCATCTTCACTGACATCATTTGAAGAAGAAACTAGAATAGGATCAGTAACCAAAAAGTTGGGAAAATGATAAGTCACAATCAAGAAAGCTGTTTTGCAAGGAAAATATGGCACAAATGTTGAAGCAATCTCGCATGTTGAGAGACATTCATAAAATTTAACATCTCTCCTAATAATAATTTCATTGGAATGATGTTGAAGATGTATATAACCTTTTATATCTTCAAAATATCCAACAAAAATGCACTTCTCACTCTGAGGTTGTAATGATTTCCTTTCCTCATCAGGAATGTGAGCCCATGCTTCAATACCAAACGCATAAAAGTCACTTACATTTCGTTCAATTTTACTTCATGTTTCTTTCGATGATATATCTTTTAAAACCTTTGTGGGAGTGTGATTAACTATGTAATTGGAACAATTAATGGCTTCATCCCAAAAATGAGGACTTAATCCCTTATATTATATGTGTATTATATCATACAAAATTGCTATTTCTTTTAAATTGTGATTTTTCCTATCAATAAGACCATTTTTCTATGGTGGATATGGAACAATATGTTTCATTTGAATGCTTTGTGTAGTGTAGTAATTAGTAAATTTGTTAACATATTTTCCTCCATTATTTGTTCTTAACTTTTGAAGTTGATGTCCATATTGTTTTTATCACTACAATAAAATAGGCTATTAGCACCTACTTAAGCACCGAATTTTAATGTTATTATTTTTTTACAATTTGGCATGACTACCTGATGCAGAGTTGGTGCTAAATGAAATTTCAAAATAACGTCGATTTTAACTTCCTTTTTAGCATCGAATTTAGTTTCCTTTTTAGTGTTGGGTTTATCTTCCTTTTTAGTGATGACTTTAGCTACCTTTTTAGTGCTAACTTTAGCTTATTGTTTTAGCACCAACTATGAATAAATTACAATTTATAGAAATAAAAACATAAATAATAAAAAAATGAAAAATTGGTAAATGAATGCTAGGATTTGAACCCAAATTACTTGCCAAAATATAGTAACTCTAATTTAGCTACATTCCCACAAAAATCTACCATTAAAAGTGTAGATCTAAACTAAAACTATAGTAACTTAGTACAAATTAGAATGTATGGAAACATAAATAGAAAAAGGTAAAAAATGAATACATAAATGAAAAACTGATAAGGGAATGCTAAGATTTGAACTTAAATCACTTTCCAAAAGGAAATAACTCTACTTGGGATACATTCCCACATAGATCTATCATTAAAAATGTATATATGAATTGAAACTAGCCTAACCTATGCAAGTAAACACATGAATATTGTAGATCTTTGATAAATATCAACATTTATTACAAAAGAAAAAGTAAGTAATAAAATATATACGGATGCAAAGATTTGAACATATATATCCTTACATGAATGCGAGGCCCTTCCTTTGGCCGCATCCATGGACTAGATCTGTACATTAAACAAAATCCCCAAAATGACATTTTTTCCCATTAAAATTGCAACAACAAAACAATAATAAACATTAACAGATCAATAAAGAAAAAGGAAGTTAAAAGAGGAAGGAAGGAGAAGAAGGGAAATGAGAATCCATTGCCTTCCTCATGAATATTCCTCCATCCAACCCTAGCCTTCATGCATGGAATCTTAAACCTGCAAAAACAAAAGAACAATAAACATTAGAAATCAATAAAGTAAAATAAAGTAACATAGGAAGGAATGAAGGAGGGCAAGGGAAGGGAGAAGTCATTACCTTCATCATCAAGTTTCTTCCATGAAACCTTAAACTCCATGCATCAAACCTTGAACTTGAAACACAAAACCCATTAAAAATTAGCAAATCAACAAAGAAACATCAAAGTAAAAAAAGAAGGGAGGAGAAGAGAAGGGAGAATTCATTACCTTCCTCACTGATGTTCCTATATAAAAGTAAAACCCAAGTATAGATGAATATGAAACCCTCGATGAGGAAATCCTAAGGTAGTAAGGAGAATGGAGGAAAAGAGAGAGAGAAAGAGAGGAAATAAGAAAAGAATGAAAAAGTAGGTTTTTATGGGTTTGTTTTAGGGAAAACAAGAGATTTTAATAAAATTAATAGAAATGCCCTTATGTTCATAAGGATTGAGGAAAGTGGCTTATTTTTAGTCATCAATATTTCTTAAATTATTTTTGAAAAGACTGCCTCTCTATTATTTAGTTATGGAGGGAACTAGGTGCTAAAAAGGAAGCTAAATTCATTGCTAAAGAGAAAACTACACTTGATGCTAAAAATGAAGCTAAATTTGGCATTAAAAATAAAGGCATTCCCTATGATAAATTTTATGATAATAATGTTGATCATTGCTAGCATCGATTTTAGTGAAAGTAGGTGCTAAAAATGAAGCCAATGTTGGCACTAGAAAGGAAGTTGTTCTCAATGCTAAATTGAACTGTAATAATGTTGATATTAGTGCCAAATTTATCACTGACTCGTGAAATAATGTCAAATTTTTATTAAAAAATACCATAAAAATGACTAAAAAGATGGACACAAAGAAGGAAGCCAAAAATGATGTTAATCCTAATCTTTTTTTTTGTAGTGTCTATAAGGGCCTTGTAGGCCAAAAACATGTTAAAGCTTCACTCTTAAGTTTTTAGATATAAACACAAGTGTGTTTGGAGAAGCCATCAATGAAAGTTGAGAAGTACTTGAACCCATATAAAGAATCAAAATGAAGTGAACCACATAAATCACTATGAACAAGTTGTAAGGGGGCCAAAACATACCAAGAGGTGTATTCGTTGAAATTGTCTTGATGCTATTTTCTAAGAATATAGTTGGAACAAGAAAAAAACTTTGCAAGAAATGAGAGGAATACCAAACACCATTTTTTTGTTACATAATGTTGCAATGAGCAATAGTTTAGATGACCAAATCACTCATGCCAAAGCTTACTAAAGTCATCTCTATGAGCAATAAAAACTATTGGAAGAGATGATGAACCAAGGTTATAAAATTTATGCAACATGGTAATATGATCAACAATTCTAGATGCAAGAACATGCTTATGTTATTTTAAATCCTTGATTACAAATTGGTGAGGTGAAACTCCACTTAGTATTGTTTTACCTTCACTTGAATAACTGATTTTATATACTGGAAGAAGATCGGAGGAAAGAATTGGAACACATCATACATATTAAAATGACCATCATTTATCTCATTTGCTCCATAACCTACAACACTAAGAGATCTATCATCACCAACAAATATTTGTTTGGTGTTATGTTCATTAAGAGAATAAATAATGGATTTATACTTAGTCATATGATAAGATGTTTCTTAATCAATAAGCCACTCATTAGAATAAGAAGCACATGTTGCATTGAAGGAAAAACCATAACCAGAAAGTGCATGGCCATGAGAATAAGAGTTACCAGAAGAATGATAAAGATTGAATTTACGCTTCTTCATTTCTACTTCTAAGGAATCCATTTTCTTGAAACATTTAGATTATGGATGACCATCTTGACCACAAAAGTTACAATGTCTCTGAGTCTTCTTACATTTCAATTGAGTTCCTTTATCACCATTGGGAGTAGAAGTTGGTTGAGAGGGTTTGGGAACCTTGTTTTATTTTTGGTTGTGAGGACATTGCTTCTTTGGATGCTTGGCTTTATCCTTTTGTTTTTCCACCAAGGCTTTGGTAGATGTACATGTAGTGTCGATAACTCCATGATCCAAAACTTATCTTTCTCTAATCAAGGAATCACAAAAATATTAAAGAGTGCCATTTTGTAAGCAACCCCTAGTGTTTCTCTCATGGAGTGAAAAGTATATAGAAAAATAAAATATTCACTACCAAGATTAGCAATAACATCTTTCTCTTCTAGCTTACATTCTACAAGTAAAAGTCAAGTGTTTAAACTTAGGTAGAAAATTTTCAATACAAGAGAAATCACTGGAATTTAAAGCAATTAATTGGTTTTTAAGCTAGTGGTATCGAATCATTATGTTTACCAACAGGGAACAATTTAACTACCCATATATTTTTTTAAAGTGTAGAAATTTTGGTGAATGTTACTAATTCTTAAATTTCCAACCATAAAATCTTTGGCAAATTTTTTGTAAAATAATTAAAATTTCTAAGGATTTTATATATATTTTTAGACAATTTTGGAGATATTTAGTGTAAAAAAAATTATCCCATGGAATTTGGGTGAATTAGTCTAGAAAAAAAGGAAATTGACAAATTTATTTTTGGAAAAAAAGTTCGAAAATTAACCCATGGGCTAAATTTCACCCCTAAAATTTTCCCTGCTTGCCAAAAACAATTTTCATCTTTTGTCAAATTACATCTTATTTGTCAACTCCTTGAAGGTGAAGTCATAAATCACAAGAGATGGACATTTTGATTAACACGTGTGCCTCATCATTTTTACTATTCCATTTGGATTTCTTTGAGGTATAAGTGGGGGCAATTTATTTTTCAAAGGTGACCTAGTAATGTCCTTTACTTCATAGTAAATACTCCATATGAGGTTCATATGAAAAATAGTTTGAAATAGAAAGGAAGAAAACATTAAAACTAGCCATATTACAATATGTACATAAATTATATGGCTTCAAAAGTAGAAACTATATATCTAGATGGAAAGATCTAAAAAAATTGAAGGGTTTAAAAAGAAATGACATTGAAAAGAAACTTTAAATGCTCTTTAAAAACTTTAACTAAAGTAATGGTAGGTAGAGGTTGGCCTAGATGGTGAAGGATGCACTATGAGGTTGTCAAGTAAAAATATGTGTCTTTGTTATCTAGCTTTGTCTATAAGTTCACTTTTGTGAATAAATTACTTTTATAATACAAGTGATCAACTTTTATAAAATAAGTGACAATCAATTTTACAATGAAGTTACTCTATAAATTAAAATTGCATGCAAAAAATAACTTTGAAAGAGAATAATTTAAAGTCATTATACTAGTGATTTACTTTTATAGGTTAAGTGAAATGCACTTTACAATTAAGCATGTTATACTTTAAAGTTGCATGATTGCTTTCAAAAAGTAACTTTATGAAAATAAAGACTTGAAGTCAATACCTTTATTTGAATAAAGTAACATTCCATGAAGTAAGCTAATACAAAATACATAACAAATATTTTGAGGGAGAAACCTACTCCAACCCACCTGTGGCTGCATTTCCTCCCCTTTTTTTACTATTTGTCTCTAAGTGCATGCTTACCCAAAACTGCTTATTCTTGCTTGCAAAAGTTTCAACACAACAACACACAAAAACAAGTTAAATTTCCCAAAAACAAATTTGAAACTTTATAAGCCTAAGATTAGATCTTAGTTAGTATACCCAAAAGATGTTATTTTTCTCTCTATTTTTGACTTGCCGAAATCGCAAAAGTGCAATGCAAAGAGCATCCATATGAATTAAAGAAAACATGTACTGCTTTATTTCTTGTTTTCTAAGATTGCATATGGTGCACAACGAAGAGAATACATAGAATGGAAAGGTAGAAAACCAAAAAAAAAAAAAACTGAAATGAAATATTCAAACAAAATGAAATAGATCTTTAAAAACTAAAATGAAATTGCATACCTCAAGATCTAATAAAATGGTTGTATCTTGGGAAAACAATAACCTTCTTGGGTGAAACAAAAATGGTTTCCAACTGAAAATAATGATTTTGGATACAATGGAATGGTTCTCTTGGCCCATAAATACTCATAAATAACAATATCCAAATTTCCACTGATGCATGTACATCAACATAGGTTCAAGGTCTCAATCAACAACGAGAGTGGGTCTTCATAAACGCTTTGATACCATTTTGATAAAAATGGTATATCCACATGGACGAACACCTTAAAGCAACCACTCACATGAAAAGATCAAATATTAGTACACTAGTTTATTACATGGTTACAACACTCAAATAGGTAGTTCAAGGCCCTGGCCAATGTGGCCACTTGAGACAATATATTAATCTGAAAGGAAAATAGTTTACATATGAATCTCTACCAATCAATCATCAACAAATGACTCTTCATAATATTTAAATAGAGATCATGGACCAATAGAAAGTTAAGTCACATATCAATATAGTCGTTAGTATAAATGATAAGATGATTCGTTTGATCACGTTCATACTTCGATTGGAAATCTTTAAATAATTCTGGTGTAGTCTAAATATTTTATGTTTTCAACTATTTTTATTATATATCCTGTTCAATTTTGTTCATATTTCGATTGGAAATTTTTAGAAAATCTTAGAATCACATATATTAGCTATGGAAATTGCATAATTTGAGTGCCATGGGGTATTTGAGATTGGTGAATCTATTTATGGATTCCAAAATACAATTTAAACACATAGAAATTTGGATTTTACCAAAAAAAATTACCATATTTCAATCAAAACCCACTATAAACGAAGAATAAATAAACTACTCCATTTATTTTAATCTCTATTTAGTGATTACTTAAATAAATAAATTTACACTAATTTTTATACAATATAAAGACTATTTAACTTTCATAATGTTGTAAAACAACTCTTTGGTAACTCTAAAAAAGTAGAATTTCAATTGATGGAACTCTAATTAATTTTCTAGTATTTAAATCAACTTAAAATGAAAAAAAACCAAGAACCAAGTTCTATCAAAATAACTCTATCACTACATCCTTAGAACTCAACACCCACCTGAAATTTTCACATGATACCTAATAAAAGTCTGCATCAAAAAATACAAAATGTTATGGTTTTAAACTACCTTCATTAGTTTGTAAATGCTTTAAGAATCTAACGATTAATTTGTAATGCTTCATTGTCAATAGCTAATAGTTTGTACATGACTTGTGGAAGTGCGGTCATTTGAGCATCTACGTCTCCATTTTTAATCCAACCACGTGGAAGCAACATATTGAGAGAGAGAAACCTCGACTTGGCTCAAGGGTTGTCCTTTAGATGCTACTAGAATTTTCCCGATAGCCTGCACACCATTATATATCACAAGTAGCGCTGGGAATCTCAAGGCATACCAAAAAGTCTCTGTTTTTCTCCACCGAGTAGTTACTCATTCTCTTCATTCTCTTCTTGTTTCCAAGTCCATATAATTTGGGTTTCTTCTCTGCATACTATTCATTAAATATTGCAATGGCCGCTGTGAATACATCATTAATGGCCATGAATGGATCATCCCTCCAACAATGGAGATCAGCAGATAGGTCAAGAGCGTTGGGTGCATTCAGGAAAACCGTTGTGCCGGTCTCCAGGGACCTTCGAGTGAAGTGCTTGGCAGAGGTAATTATAACTAAATCCTTGCTGTCTGATAACTAATATTTTTCAGTAGAGCCATGTATTTCATTGGAATCTGAACTGCACGCCCATTTGTTATGCTATTGACATCGCTCGTGTTCTCAAACTTCATTTGCAGGCGGATCCTCAGCCAAAGGAATCTGTCACGGCCCCTACTCAGTCTACAACTCCGATTTCTTCTCCTCCTCCTCCTGCCCCTAAGAAGGTAAGCGAGTTAATACTGTTTTTTTTATAGGAAGTAAGCGGTTAAATATTCCTATAATCATGCATTGAAATAAATCCGCTGCATTAATACAGGTTAGCACCAAGTTTGGGGACGTTTTTGCTTTCGGCGGGCCAGCGCCAGAGACCATAAATGGGAGACTGGCCATGCTCGGATTCGTCTCAGCTGTGGGGGTTGAGATTGCAAACGGGAAGGACCTCTTCTCTCAGCTTTCCAGTGGAGGAGTTCCATTGTTTGTTGGAAGCGCTGTTCTGCTGTCAGTTGCTTCTCTGATACCCATGTTCAAGGGAGTCTCTACAGAGAGCAAATCACAAGCAATAATGTCTTCTCGTGCAGAGATGTGGAATGGCCGTTTTGCCATGCTTGGCCTCATTGCATTGGCCTTCACTGAATACCTCAAAGGAGGTCCTTTCATCTCATGATCATCATCATCACTTCGTACCTCCTTCTAGAATGATGTAATGATACCCAAATTGTATTTACTCTCCTTTATAATATGATGTAGGAGATAAACCTTACAGAACAACAATATTTGAAATGCATATCCATAATCTGTGTCACTTTTTTGCATATTAACATTAGTAATATACTACTTCTTGTCTTTGGATAGGTAGTTTATTGGCATAAATTGCATAAAATAAACTCAAGGATCTGAATAGAAGTATCATGCACTTCGTTGGTCAATATATTTGTACACCATTCGCCCTTATAATTATTCGTTTATAATGGGTTCCTCTAAAGATTCCGTGAAAATCTCTGTATGTTGAACTCATTTAGTTCCACTCCCCCACACGCAAATCATAAGATTCTTTCTTATTATTATAAAATATAAAATGTAAGAAAGGCATAAACACAAATTTTATTTATAATAACACTAAATTAGAGGAAGTGACTTTTTACAAATATCTTACAAATATTTTGGAATTGATATTCATCACAAGCTCAATTGGAACCATAGCATTGAGAAAATGATTAATGAAGGATGTAAAACTTATTTTGGTCTTGAAAATAATTGTAAATCAATTAACCTAGTCATATGGGATAAAAAAAGGTTTATCTTTGAAACTCTTGTCATCCATGTTATCTTAACGGTTGTGAAGTATGAGGGTGCAATATTTCTAAAGAATATTGGAGAAAGATTGAACAAATCTAAAAGCGGTTTATAACTTGTAATCTCAAAATTAAAAGCAATATGCCTTATCATATTCTCCTCATAGAAGTGGGTATTTCCCCCATCGAGAGCATGGCTATGACTAGGTACTTGATGTACACGCACAAGATAAATAATATGAGAAACAAGAGACTTACTAAAATTGCTTTAAATTCAAGTCAAAACCAACTATGCCTCAAGTGGAGTTGGTGTAAAGATACGATGACTTGGTTAGACCATTGGGGCATTAAAGAAAATGACACTTTATAGAATATTGATAATGTCAAAAATATTATTACCTTTAAGTTTAAAGAGAAATTGTGGTGCGAGAAAATTTTAGTGGTTAAAAAAAAACTAAGATACTATAAGGTGGTCATTAACCTTAATTTTGAAGATCAGAAATATCTCTCGATTGTAACTAGTTCAAAGAAGAAAATTAATATAGTCAAGATTAGAACAAACTCCCATGAGCTTCATAGCGAAACAAGGCGTTGGTCTATTCCCAAAAGTTCGTGGGAAGAAAGGGTTTGCCATCTTTGTGAGTCTATGAGCATTGAGGGTGAAAATCACTTTCTCTTAGAGTGCCATGCTTACACCCACATTAGATATGAGTTTCATAGTATTTGCTACAATACAAACCTTGCTAACCTCCTAACTTGTCAAAATTATAGTGAGCTTGGAAAGCTTCTTAGCAAACTTTTTGAGCATAGGAACACAAGTTTAAAACAAACCAAGTAATAACCTTCTTAAGGTCCAATAAACCAAAATTGATCTCAGTGGACGTTAATTATCATCATCATCATCATCAATATTTTTCCAATATTCTCGTGGTACATTGATTGTTATTAATCACATTTTATTGTTAAATTAGTTCGTTATATTTAACTACTAAATTTAACAATTTCCCGTCAAATTCCATCACTTTCCATCACTGCACAATAACAACAAAACAACAAAATTTCATGAATGCAAAAAAGTAAGTGTAGGTTGGGCCATCCCATCCAACCAACCAGTTTGAGATGAAATTGATATTGTATATCGTTATGTTGCTGCCACCAAAACTCCTTTAGACTTTACAGCTCTCGATAGAGTTGGTCAAAACCAAAATCCTTAGTTTCCATGAAAACAAAATCTTTTATCCAATGGTTTATTTGAAAAGTAGGTAAAACTTGGGAAATTATAACATGCTTTTGATGCCGACGAAGTGATCAGTCGTGGTAAAGTTAAAATTATTATAGATTTTTTTAATTATATATTCAATTTAATTTAAAAAAAATTAATTTATATTAGTATAGATTTCTACAGTTAATCATATTGTAAAAATATTTTAGATTAAAACTGAACACAATTTAGTTTGATTAATAAGTTTTTTAAAATTAATTATACTAGTATTTGTCTTTTGAGGGGCAAAAATGAATGCCAGTAGGAAAAGAGGAAAGTTAGAAGGAACAAAAACATAGGCACAGCTAGCGAAGGATACTAGTAGGAAAATAACAAAGTTTGTAAATGCAGAGAGTGGTGATTCTTCTTTATGCTTGAAAAGCATGTAAAGACGAATAGACATGTCACTATATGAATTAATCTTTTGAAAATCACTAATAAACCAAGGAAAGTAACTGGTTATCAATGACTCTCACCGCATCAAGGGTTCACACGTCTTCACACGTCTTGCATTTGCTCTGTTACTTTTCATGACAAAGAACATGGAACTCTTGTGGCCATTGGAACTGCAAAGGATTTAGATTTTTGAGCAAAGAAGCATTGCTCAGGATGTTTTATTCATATGTATAGGTATGTGGATGATGGAAAATCCCTGGAACTTGTGCATAAAACAATGGTTGATGGAGTACCTCTTGGATTATGTAAATTCCAAGGCCGCCTATTAGTTGGAATTGGACAAGTGCTGAGAATATATGACTTGCCATTTGCTGTAGGAATACCATGAATACTCAACAATAACCTGGACGAGTTCTCCAAAATCAGTGATATCATAATTATATTATAGGCAGGATTGGGATAAGGAGGTGTTTTATAGGCATAGCTCATTATGTATTTGCTCACTATAATTTTATTTACAAGTGCATATATGTATGTGTATGACACAATGAATATGACTACTTTTATATTCTTACCCTGGGATATTATTGTTTGTGCATGTCTTCATACACACACTGATAGAGACAGAGACAGAGACAGATACAGAGACAGAGACAGAGAAAGAGACTTTTGTATTTCAAGTTGCAACGCAAAATACTGAATACAGGGAAAGTGTGTGTACATCCATAGCTCTCTCTTGTGATGTAAAACTATTAATTTTTAATTTGAGGGAATCTTTCCAATCAGTTGAGCAAGAAGGCGAGTGAATATTCAGCTGCAATTGCATGGTCAAACAAATTTTAATCTATTTATTTGGAAAATATCAAATGCAAAAGGATAAACGGTAAATGCAGATCAGACAGTGACTCATTATACTGAAAGCTTGCATTTTTTGAAACTATATGAAATGTCGAGAAACCTGTTGTTTCGAGGATAAGAGACTCGAAATTTGTTGCAACATTGCTGGACCAAGATAGTACTTGTTGATTTGTTTGTTTTGAGTTGAAATGAATCTTCAAGAATCAAGAAAAGCAAGAATTTTGGTCAATTTGCCTAAATTAATGTTAGAAAGAAGAATCTAAGAGAAATTAAGGGTACAAGACAAAATGTGTTTGAACTCACATGAGGATTCAAGTTGGCCTATACTTTGAAGAGTTTTTTGCAAGAGTTCCCTTGTTCGAACTTGGATAACAAAAATTACCTTAGGGAAAAACCAACATTGTAGGCATTGTAGACATAGAACTTATGTATTGATGATGGCATTTAACCAAAAAGGAATTTACTAACATGTAAAGATTGTTACTCTGTAGGAGTTGATAGTACTAAACAAATGATAAATTTACCAAAGTGTAAGGAAATGATAAACATACCAAAGCATATTCCATATCGAGGGCACAATGCATTTAGAGTTAGCATTTGTGTGCATTATTGACATTTTCTGGATACAATGTGAAGCTAAATAATATAATGAAAAACCACAGTGTGGTACCATAATAAAGTGGCCATATTAAAGTTGACTTAGCAATAAAAGTAGGAAAATCTAGTATTGCATAAGATATTTCGTTAAGATAAGTGAAGGTGCAACAAAGCAAAGTTGAATTAATAGTTGCATAGAAAGTACAAAAAAGTATAAAAAACAAAGTGTGTAGAAATCAAAGATGGAATTATATATATTGTCTTCAATAGTATGCTAATATAAGGTATGTTGATTGTAGAAACAGTGTGTACATTCAAAGTGCTATAAACATGGTAGATAAGAAAAAATTGTACAAATGCATACAAGGATCCGCATAAGGGGGATGAAATCTAATGAACATAGGAATATAAGTTTGTTAGAAAACGCTACATCAAAAAATAGTAGGAAAGTGTCTAAAAGACCAACATCTAATCATGTAGTGCAAGTCAATCATATATACACCAAGATTGTTGGCAGCGGCAACACCAAGTACAGGAAATGCAAGGAGCAAGACGTGTATGTCGTAGTACCAAGTCTGCTTGTATTCATCTAATTGCATCTCTTTCATACAGGTGAATAACACATTGAAGCAAGGCCTTCAATTCAGAGAGCAATTTAATAGTTGGATTAAGGCGAGTAAGTGGAACCCAATTTGGTGGTTGGAATCGTGTTGAAATTCGTTGCAAACCTTCTTGTTGTTCCTTTATTTGTTGAGAATAGTGGGCAAGTGTGGTTAGGAAGTCCATATCCATTTTTGCTTTGCAAGAGGCAAAAAAGACAATGTATGCAAAAATTGTTACATTGTTTGCATGTTATAAGCAATAAACAAGATGAGCACATGTAAATTTGACTTGTTTGAAAAATATATTAAAACATGCTATATAGCTAATGCAACACAGACATGCTGAAACAATTGATGCTAGCATATTGAAGTATATATATGGGACATTTTATATTTGTTGGGAAAAAGAGTAATATTTCATGAAATGGTGAGTTTGATTTTCCTTTTGAAACAATAAATGGCATCACATTGAAGTAAATAAGTTTGGTGCTTATGAATCCCATCAGAGATAGAGATTTGGAAGCAAACGGTTGATGAGTTAAGAGAGCTTACTCGGTTGAGAGAAACAACTTGCAGAAGTGGAAAAAGGTCAACAACACCATGCAGTAGAAGTGAAATAGAATTTGCGATCAACAAAGTATCCATAACGTAGTAGTGGCAAATAGATGGACTATAAATCTGAGCTGCAACAAAAGGGAAACAATTGGTAGTAAGTGTAAAGAATAAAGAGATTGACTTGGAAAGGTTTGCATCTCGAAAAGTAGAAACCATGGAGAACTTGAATATTGCGTAAGTTAAAGGAGACTACTAAAGGAATGAAGTATTTTTGGGTTTTGATCGATCTAGTTTGAGACAAATGGATGCATTTCAGTGAATGGAATCCAAATGCTTCACCGTCTGGAAAATTTCTAGGCTTTAATTTTAAGAAATTAAATCTTAAAATTATGAATAATGAGAGCAGTCACTTGTTGGATATCACTAGGTGACAATGATTTTCATGCTTTAATTTTAAGAAATGCAAAATTTAAATTATGAATAAGGACTGCAGTAACTTGTTGGAGATCAGTATGTGACAGTGACTTTTAAGTGGGTCCTACTAAATCCTAAATTTTGGAAATAAACAACACTATATATATTGATTGAATGAGTGGTTGGTGTATGATCAACAACCATAAGTAAAAAGATAAAAAAATTGAACACAAAAACAATGATTCAAAGCAAAGCATACTTTTTTAGAAATATGAAAAGTTAAAAAAAAACACAATAGCTTTTGAAATGTAGAAACACTAAAGGAAATAAATCTATATCAGGTATCTAGGATAGATCTTATATATATGTTTTAGGAAACAAAATGTAGACATAAATAATGCATCAGAAATAAAACAATCGCAAACCCATCTGTAACCTCTCCAGACGCCGACCATATTTTCTATACCTATTTTTTCAATATGAGGATAATAGTAAGGGTAAATGTTAGGTGGAAAACAGCCTTGGATTAACTAGATTGCATGGTCATGAAAGCATAGTGGTAGCCCATATAGTAAATAATGACGATAAACCAATTGATATTCCCCAATATGCTCTAATATATATCCACCAAGCACACCCATCAAAATCACCAGTATCAAACTCACTAGTTGGAATCCCCAACGTGTTTCTCTACCATACTTCTAAAATTACAATCCCTCTCAACTCTATTTGTCCTATTAGTCGTAAATTACAATGCCAATTGTTATCACTTTTTTTATCGATGCAATTGCACTTCTTACTTAATGCAAGGGTGGAGTTGTCGCTACTATTAGTCTATTAATCAACACGAAAAAAGTATATACTAAATCAACCCACACATGTGACTTATATGTGTCCTTAGTCTCAAAGAGCATAACTATATCTCCATATCAGACAAGAAATCCTTGACTTTAGTAATTTGTTTTTAAATTACATCCATGTCTTTGTGAAAACCTCACTATCTTATGTTAAGGGACTTGGACCAAACCTTCGTGTCTCATATTAGTTGTGTTTCTTTACATATAAACTGGTTCATTAAGATTTGTAAACTTAAAGAATTAGATGGCGATTATGCATTATGTTGATTAGAAGAAAAGAAAATAACAATTAGTACCAAAGAAACACTAATATAAGAAGCATCTTATGGGATGGGGACATACACATTCACTAATGCTATACCAATGGTTCTTAAACCTTACAAGATGCTTGGGTTAGTGTACCTTTTAGATGCTTGGGGTAAGCATACCTTTTATATGCCTAGTGTCAAGAGTCTTTTAAGGTTATGGGGTTATGTTTTTTATGATGCATGGGGTTAGTGTACCTTTCAATATGCCTAGGTTGAGATCCTTGTGAGGTGATGGGGCCAACCTTTCATGATTCATGAGGTAAAAATACCTTTTAGATGCTTAGGGTCAATGTACCTTTCAAGATGATGTCTAGGGGCCAAAGAACCTTGTGGATGCCAAAATTCAGGGAGATGGATGGAGTTATATGCACACTCCCCTAGATGTTTGTTGATGGAATTTCGATGCTTGTTGCAGTCACACATTGTTGTATGCCATACCATGATTATAAGTTGATATACTAGTCAAAACATAGGGAGATTAAGGAGGTAAATCATTGGGGCAAGTAAGAATAGTGAACCACTGTAAGTGAGAAGATTTGGTGCATGATTGTGTGTACGTGCTACATATTACAAATTTCATGAAGAATAATCAAAGATTATGTAGAAGTATAAGGTTTAGTATGCTTGTTAGTAGTGTATGTGCAAGAATTATTCATAATGACCACACAAATAACACCCTCATTTGCACAATAGAATAAAAATATGTGCATTTTGAATAAATGTTATACTTAATGAAGTGGAAGTTTTGTACTTAGCATTGGATTGGAAAACATAAAATCCTAATCCCCACTGCCTTGGCGCTAGTGGATTGCTTCCACAGCCACTACATTCGACTTTGGGTGCAAAGAAATTTGTTAGAGGCCTTAATCGAACCTCTTGCTAGCTATGCTATAAAATAAAGTTCTTATAATTGAAAGCCCACATAACTTGAGCTTGAGGCTAGGTGTTTGAACGAAACTTCGCTTGAGGCTAGGTGTTTAAACGAAACTTCGCTTGAGCCATGTTATGCTAACTGGAAATATATCTATTTGACATCTTGTCATCTGCACCTTCCGAGGCATGCAACAAGTGAAAGGTGGTGCACATAGAACATGTTTGATGTGCAAGGTGGTGCAGAGCAAAAGGTTAGTAAGGTTTGAGTTAGGGTTTTTTAGTGGTAGGGTTTGATGCAGTATTCTATCACTGATTGGGGTATGTTTTTCCCATTTTCTTATGATACCTTCAATGTTCTTAAAAAATTTATTGTTTTTGCATTATCTTACCAACCTTAAGCTACCGTGGACGGACCTAGAGGTGCTTGCACCTGTAAGTTACATTTGGAAGTTATACATGATTATTGATAATTTGTGGACACATTGGACTATTTCTTTTCAAAAAAAGAATCATGTTTTCAAAAAGAAATAAATGAAAACTATTTATATTAGAATAGAAAATTTATAATTGAATATTTTGAGTTTCATGCCTAAAGTTTTTCTTTATATTTTGAGTTAACATTTTATATGACTTATTTTAATTAAAATCTATTGAATTAAATTCTAATTAACTTACATTGAAATACAAAGAAGTATATTAAAAAATATTTCCATAAAATTTAAAAAAAAAATGATAATAGAACTTATAAAATTATGAAAATTTCAAACTAAAATGAATAATACTTATATATATTTCAAAATTAAATAATATAAATTTAAAAATATACTAAATAAATATCAAAATATATTAATATTTTAAAATAAATAAGCTAATGGTAGACGCATTGAATTTCGTCTCTTAAAAAAGAGAACCACGCTTTCAAAAAAAAGTAACAAATAAAAACTATTTATATTAGAGTAAAATTTTGTAATGGATTGTTTTGAGTTTTATATATAAAGTTTTTGTTTTTATATTTTTTGAATTAATTTATTATGGATTATTCTAATTAAAATTTATTGAATTAAATTATAATTAATTTGTTTTGAATTGGAAAAAAATATGTATATAGAAATAAAAAAGAAATTGATAATATAATTTATAAAATTCTATAGGTTTAAAATTAATATATATATATATATATATTCAAAAATTAAATGAATATAGATTTCAAAAAGTATTAAATAGATGTCAAAATGTATTGACATTTTTTAAAATAAATAAAATATTGTAAATTAAGCTTAGTTACGAGGAATGTCAAAATATTAAATATCACAACTTAGTGTTCTTACAAATGTTCATATATCATAAAGTCAATTTTATAATAGGTCCATTCTAACCTAACAATAAATGATGGCATACAACCAACTAACAAATAAAAAAGAGAATATTATTACATAGATTTGTTTAATTATTTTTCATAATTTTTTTATTTTATGAGCTGACATGAATTTTTTTAATTACAAGTGACGTTACATTAAGTTACACCATCTCGATGCAATTATTAATCATTTAGTTCTTAGAAAATTACAAATCTTACAAATTACAAATCATATATAATTATAATGGTAATGAACTTTTAAATTTTATGATTTTCTAAATATTTACAAAGATTTAACATAAAAATTTATAATTTTATTCAATATATTAATATACTAATAGCTAAATTTAATAATTTTAAAATATATATATCACAATTAATATAAAAATTATTTTTTTAATTAATATTGAATAATAATTTTTTCTTCCTTATTATTTCTTTCAGGAACATCGACAACAGAGGATTCTAAGGCCAGTGTACCTCATGATGTAGAGTGATAATTGACCAATAATTGTCAACTTCATGATGTAGAGTGATAATTGACCAATAATTGTCAAGCTATGTGCTTAATATGCATGTCCATATACTCTTAGAAAATTGTTAAGCTGGAGGATGGACGAGCATAACCTTGTCAAAAGTGCATTTTAAGTTAATATAATCTTTATTTGTGTAATGCGTTGATCTCTCTTTAATTTGGCAGATAGAGGAATTTCGGTGACAATGATCTTTGGAGACGCTTCTTCATTTATTGCTAATAGGAGCGATATTACTCTTCTTATGGTCCCTCCACTTAAATTATGTGGTGCAATTCACGTTCACTGCATACTGTATATGATTTGGCATCTTTGACACGTACATGATTTTCGTGATATCTTCCCATTATGCAACATGGCTTGATAAATATCTTCTGCAATATGTTGATGAGTACGTGTCGAATTCTTTGGTAGCAATAATGACACGATCCAACAAAATGAGGGTTATCAGCATTTAAAATTGGATCTATCTCATATTTGTCCAGAACTTATACTAATTTTGTTGAACTGCCATGTTAACACACTTGTGACACATTTTGATTTCTATACCCCAAAAAGTACCATGGTAGCAAGTACCACACTAGTAAGGGCACGAGTTGGGCATGCATATTCACTAAGTGGCCCATGGTGTGCATGGTGACCACATGGTTGTAATCAAGCCTGTCCCTAAAGCACTTGTTGCTAGCTTACGGTGGAGGTAAAAGATCTAACAAATGTTGAACTGGTTGGTTTGCAAATAGCTTTTGATATGACTCAGAAAGGCATCGAATAGTCTCTTGTTGATCAAAATGCATCAAATGATCGTAGGCATAGTTCAGGCTTGTTTAGTTCAGACTTAACTCTCAACTCGTTCTCTGCACTGTATTCATCAACACCGTCGCTTGCATGCATTCTCAGAGAAGTATCAAACACTCAGCATTATCCAAGACTGAAAGCATTATCCCACAGAGTCACCACCCTTGGCTAAGGTAAGTTCATAACGCTTCAACATTCCCACATGAAATAAGTGAAAGCTTTTGTTGGCTGGTTTTTCCTATTAGAAACTTGAATTCATAGATAGTTAATGGACGATAGTTGGATTTACTTATCTGTGCCCTATCGCCATAGAGTTGTACATGCTTGTAAGTAAACGCTAGAGTGCATTATGTTATATTGAAGAAGAAAGACATTTTAAACCGATGTCCCACAATCCATCTTTCCCATCACATATAAACGATGTCCCATCGCCCGTTCACAGAAGCCATGTCACAAAAACCATGTTACCGCCTGCACAAAAGCTATAAATAAATTGTTGCCTGCAAAATATTCAAAGGCATGCTGTGTATTCATCCGAGAATTATATTTACATGGTTTGTATTTATTGTCGCTGCTCTCATAACGATGATTTTGTGCTGTGCACTCCATGTTATTGTGATTAATGTAGCAGGTGACATGGAAAATCGTGACATCTCGTCCAAACCAAAAGCATTTAAATATCCAACCATCGCATAGATTTCCAATTGACAGCCACATTGTAGACTTGGTCGCAGAATTTTACTTTCTTTATTTCACACATTTTCGATTTGTATTGTTATTAGAGGATTTTAATGTTTTCAGACTTCAATTTCAAAATTGGTCACAGACTCCAGTTCAAAAGAAGAAATTCAATGTGAAAGATTAATCATCTGAGGTAATCCTGTGTCGTCAAGGTCCGACCACCGAGGGACGAGCTTCAAATCAGTAGAGAATAGAAAAAGGTGAAACCCCATCGTAGCTTGAGATCCTTCCTATTGAAACAGAGATATCGTCTTTCTGTTGAGGGAGACTGCTCGAACACTAAAAGAAACACCCGCCATCCAACACAATAGAGGCATTTTGGCAACGGTTGTAGGTGGAGAATAAGAGGGCGAACACCTGGAAGAGGCGTTACAACACCAGCAAACCAAGACATAGGCCAAGGGAACATCGAACAATTGGAATTCATAAGAGCATCCATATCACACAAATTACACACAAAACATAAACTGTATTGCACACTATTAAACAGATATACAATAGGTATATGTACTTGGAGTTAGATCCAACTCATTACAATGGTGGAGATGTAGGTTAAGAAAATATCTCAACTGTCTCCTCTAACTCTCAAACCAATCCCACATAATTAGGCATTATCTCTAACACCCCATGTTAATGCCTACATTACAAAACTTCACAAATTACATAACATAAAAGGTTACAACACTTTAACTTTTGTTTGTCTGGCTTTCATCAGCTCCTACACCCACTTTGATGCCTCTGGACTACGCTCTTTCTCTTCCTCTTATTTGAGCTTACCATTCAACTCATTTAAAGCATAAACGCTTCAGACCATTTGATACAAACCGTTACACCAAAACCTAGAGGTGTTAGTGAAGGCTTACCACTAGGATCTTAACATCCCACCATGCTCCGCAGTCCAGACTTTGGGCTGGATGTGCGCCCATATGGTGGTGTCCCCTTTGAGCCGTACGAGCCTCGGGCGAACACTGCAATGCCGACGTTGCCACTTTCTCTGTGACTTGAACCTGGGTGGAGGCTCTGATACCAGAAGAGATGAACCTACAATAATTAATTAATGCAAATACACGAGATATCATAAATAACAGAACTCATAATCACTTTTAGATTGATCACAGGCCACTTTGAGGGGGAAACCTCCTTTGAGCAAGCTCAATACAATTAACTTCACGGTGCCTTCATAGGCCTCAACACACACTTATATACTAAGTCTAGGCGCCAATACTATGAGTCAAAACCATGGTCCAATACAAACTATGGATCAACAAAACTATGGACGACTTACAAAGAATATGCGCCAACAACAATAACATAAACTATGGATCAACAAATACTACGGGACGACTTACAAAGCATATGCATCCAACAACAATATACTAACAAAGTAAAGACATGGGTTCCTAACATCCCCTCTCCCTTAGAAAAAGCTTTGTCCTCAAAGCTTTAGATGTGGAAATTGATGCAGAATTTGAAGGAGTGGGTCCCCTGTATCATCCTCGGGTTGCATTCCGAGCCACTGGCACCTTTAGAGTTTCAGGGAGGATTGCGTGCAAGGCTGTAGACGAAGAAGAACCATATCAGCGGCGTGAAAAGTGTGCGCAGAACGGTGCTGATCGGCTTGTTGTTTCAGTCGAATTCTTGCCATGTGAAGATTGTCTTGCAGAATGAGAAGAAGCTGATTGCGGTTTCGAAGAATTGAGTCAATTGCCTGAACTGGGGAGCTGCTGAAGGTGTATGGAAGAAAAACTGGTGGTGCCTGTCCAGATACTGCTTCATATGGTGTCCTTTTAGATGTGGTACTATACCACTGGAGCGCTTCTAGGAAATCCATAGAAATATTTGTCCAAATCTGTGGAGGGATGGGAAAGGGTTCGAGCAGTCCCGAAAAGAGTGTCGTTTCACCCTTGTTGACCTGGAAAGTATCACAGTCAACCACCATCTGTTGAATTGTCATTTTGAGTCCCTGCCAAAAGAATTTACATTGTTTGTGGTCATACATTTTGAGGAACCCAAAGTTCCCTACTGATGAAGAAGCAAGGAGTTCATAGAAGAGATAGCCCCATTGAACAGATTGCAACCAATTTGGAACAAGTAGAGAAATAGCTGTAAGAGAAACTGGGTCATCAAATGTGCGAGGAGGAGAATCTGCCACCATATTGTCCTTACCCTTTTGGTAAGTGGTCGCATAGTCATAACCCATGAGTTAGATAACCCATTTCAGGAGTGCTGGGGAGGAGACCTATTGCTCCAGGAAAGTTTCTAGACTCTGGAGATCAGTCTTTATGCAGAAATAATTCCCCAATAGGGATGGCTGCCACTTCTGTACTGCATGCAAAATAGCCATCATGTCCTACTGAGATGTAGATGCGACTAAATGCTTACCGGAAAGTTCTTGTGAAGGCAGCAAGCCCACTGGTGCAACAAAGACACCTGCATATCTATCCAAGGAAGTAGTGGAGACCGTTGGTGGGTGTATCTGAAGGGAATGGAGATGAGCAATGACACCATGTGAATTCTTCTTAAGGATATTTTCCAGGTGATGTGAACTGATGATGTAGAGAGACCCTGGTTGTAAGCCCATAAATTTGTGTTGTGTCCCATTGATTGAAAACTGCATCCAAAGTTCAGCAAAATCCCATAAGATGGGGCCAAGGGTGCATAGCCATTGAATGCCCAAAACCACATCACATCTGCTTAAGGACAAGGCAAACATGTCAGAGCGCAGGTTATAATCTTTCATAGAGATACGCTCATTGTGACACTTCCCCTTGCAAGGTAAGGTGCCCCCATTGGCAACCATGACTTCAAAGTTGGAGCAAGGATGGAAAAAAAAATCAGCCTGTTTGGCAATCCAAGGGTCAATGAAGTTATGAGTGCTACCAGAATCAATGAGTATGGTAAGAGGGAGCTTCGTGAAGTATCCCCTAACCTGCATTGTTTGTGGGGTGGTGACGTCGGTTACAGCATGGAGAGAGATCTCGGGTGGGTCGTCCTGAGATGGGGTGTCAACAGGTAGGTGTTGAATGTCGACCTGATCATCTACTGTATTTGGAGCTTCTTCACCAAGTTGTAAGGTAGGCGGAGAATCCACATCCAAGAGATAGAGATTTTGTTGAACACATCTATGTCCCCGAGTGAATTTCTCATCACAATTATACCAAATCCCTTTTTCTCGGTGTTCTTGCATCTCTGTTTCAGACAAATGCTTGATAGGAGTTGGTTGAGGAGCAGGCGTGATGGGAGGTCGTTGGGAACCCATATTTCTGAAGGGAACAAAGGTGGGTTTGGAGCATTGTTGAGCTGGGATCTTGTCCTCTTCCAACTTAGCCAACCCTAGGACTTGCATCATTGTGTTGGGATAGAACATTTTGACCTCTGAGCGGATTTCATCCTTGAGACCACTGATAAAACAACTCCTGTAGAATTCATTAGACAATCCTTCTGTGTGATTGGCCAGTTTCTCAAATTCTGTCTGATACTCTCTCATTGTGCCAATTTGGTGAATTTTAGTGAGTGCTCCTGTGAAGTCATCAAAAGCACTAGGATCAATCGTGGCAAAAGGAGTTGGAAAAACTCTGTCCAGTTTGGCTCGGGATGAGCTTTGATGTACGAATGGTACCATTGAAGGGCTTCCTGTTCCAAATGAAAGGATGCAAGTGGAACTTTTTGGACATCAAAAGTATTATGCAGACTGAAATATTGTTCTGCTCGGTATATCCATCTAGTCGGATCAGTACCATTGAAGCGAGGAAAATCAAGCTTCGGCCCATGAAAATTGCTAGAAGAAGAGAACCCGGTGGTTGCAAAAGATTCTGGCAGTCGGTTATTGTTCATGGCTAAATGCTGATGATGGAGGTTGAGAAAGTTTTCATCCAGATCTTGGAGTTTGGTTTGGATGGCTGCAAGTGCTTCCTCCATGGTGTGTGCTCCTGCACGGGTGACAACCATAACCAGGGTTTTATTTATTTATCTATTTGGAATGGGTAGAAAAACACAAACATAAGCTAATTTAGTAAAGGGAAATTTGTATTGGGGAAAAAATCTGATGGGTATTTGGGGTTTGACTAGATTTTGGACACTGTCGAAAGGACAGGAAAGCAAAAAAGGGGGATTTCATAAGTGGGGTGAAAGAATGAGAAAATTTGGCAGATAGGGACAAAGAAGCAGAATTAGAAAAGGAACCTTGTGGTAAAATTTGAAGGCGATCGGGTGAAAATCGAAGAAGCTATGGGAAACCCTAAAAATAGAAAAATGTGAGATTTCGGGTGTTGGGAAGTGGAATGTGGGATAGGGTCCTCAGGAATGAAATATGCAGAATGGGATTGTAGGGGTGTCAGAGAAGTTTCAAGGGAAACGAAGTTAAAACAAGGGAGATATGGCGGAAAAACAGAATTTTATAGCCGTTTTTATTTATTTATTTTAGAAATGGATCTGCAACAGTGCGGAAGGGATCGACAACAGATGGATCTGAAATGACACCGAATGGATCGAAAACGAATGGATCTGGAACGGATTTCAGAATAGATCTGGAACGGCTGTTAGAATGGATCTAAAAAGGTTGGATATGAAATGGCTCAGAATGGATCTGAAACAGCATGGAAGTGATCGACAATAGTTCAGCTGAAAATAGATATGGACCTCAGGTATGTTCGGCTTCCAAACAATTCAGGTGTTTCACTCGGCCACCAATGTTGTCTGACAGCTTGCGTATTGGGGCAGTACCCCTCACTCCACGGTTTAGTTAAAACTGATAACCGCTTTGCCACAAACGACAGCTCTTGGTTTACCTCACGGGTGGGAACTAGTCAATCAGGTAGGGGTCGTTGCCCTTTTCGCTGGCAGGTCCTCTCAATGGGTCAGCTACTTTGGGGTTCCTGTGGTACTTATCACAATGAATTTTAGGGCTTATGCCCAAGTACTTCCCACAGTTAAGTGGATAGGGATTACTCCCATATCCGAACTTGCAACAGATGCGAAAAAACAAATTGGCAGAAATTCCACCCAACGAGCCCAAGAAAGTTACAAACCATTACACCAAAACCTCGAGGTGTTAGTGAAGGCCATCCACTAGGATCTTAACACCATCATTCTTGCATTTGCACAATAGACAATATTGACAAACTCGGCTCACCGGGGCTTCCATGAGAAAAGTTGTCAAGTAATGAATCATCCTATGGACATACCTCCATCTGTCAGATATTTCGCTTTCGGCTATCTGTCAATTTGTAGAAAGGCAATCTAGATATAGAATGTCTTCAAAGGTCACTTATACAAGGTGACTTCCATCATAAGAACAGTTGTTCTTGAAACCGGGGCTGCCAGCTTATATCAAGATACAAGAGTTCCTATTTTACATAAGCACTTACATACATAAAACTTTAAACAACCACACATACATAAAAACATACATATATATCATTATAAAGTAGCAGATATGCAGGTGATCACTCTTTATGGTGGTTCCTCCTTTATATCGATCCATAGCGAGGTACTGTATGTTGATTCACCAAGAGAAACATTTCGGATGGCCATTTTCTCTGGATATATAGGCAAGATTCTAATGTGCTCCAAGATTGTTCTCATAAATGCTAATTCGCTGACATTAAATGCACAACAACAATGGATCATTTGGTACATTGTATACCAAACCAATGTCAAATGGAATTGCAGCAGATCATTGGGATACACAGACCATTCCTTGGCATCACTTAGATCGAATGATTCCTTCTTCAAGGCTTAGATATAATTTGCGTACACAGTCAAGAGCTTTCAACAACATGTGAAATTGACATCACCTCATTCAGTAATAACTAAGGTATGATTACCATAATCGTTGTAAATTCCTGGCAACTCCTTAATCTGATGACATATCCACAGATCCATAGCGATCCCCCTTCAACTCACGGTTAGCTATACCTCTCAATTGGCGTCTCAAACGACTCCCTCTCATTCTTAAGGCTCGTGGCTCTCAGTTGATCCGGACTGGATTTTCGATCCGATTTCTCAGCGCTCAGCCATCCATTGCTGATCCCTCAGCTCTGATACCAAATTGGAATTCATAAGAGCATCCATATCACACAAATTACACACAAAACATAAACTGTATTGCACACTATTAAACAGAGATACAACAGGTATATGTACTTGGAGTTAGATCCAACTGATTACAAATGTGGAGATGTAGGTTGAGAAAATATCTCAACTGTCTCCTATAAACTCTCAAACCAAACCCACATAATTAAGCATTATATCTAACGCGAACTCAAGCCCAAAAACAAAAAGGCACCATAAGGAACAGGAATAGCTTCATTCTGAGAGAAAAAATGATCGACTAATACAAAGGAACACATAGGCATGCTGCGAGAAGGCGTTTTATATTCAGAGCATTTACATTCAACAAAATAAGGGCATGCACCAGTGGTCAAAGAAATGAAAGGTGACACGCCCTCGAGAGTGAGTTTTAATAGGTGAGAGAGCGCATGTTTCTTCATGATAGAAATTACACAGTAATGAACGTGTAGAAACTGTGAGTGGAAATATTGGGTGTAAAACAGTTTTAGATATCCGCACGCATTGAGGAAACGCACAAAGAAAATATTACGTGTAGGCAGTCTGGTTGTTGCAGTTGGATTTTGGAACTAATGGCCGCAACACAATGCGTAGGGAATAAATGAACATAGTGGAAAATGTACAGAACAACACTGTCTCGGTTGCCATCATATGGCATAACCAACAGTGGCAATAAAGCCTTTCCGCCACCATTAAAACCTTGCTGAAGTAGACAGAACCATAACGATCCATGTGGCAGCAATCCATTCACTCTATGAGCGAGGAATCTAGCCTACATGGATGGTTATGCTTCTCCATGGTGAAACGTCTACGGCGTAATTATTTTTAATAATATTTAATTTTATAAATTAAAAACATATTTTAAAATAAATTGAAAATTGAAAATTCTTAAAATACAATAATTAAAAAGCGTAAGCATAATAATTTATAAAAACTCTAATAATAAGGGTGTGAGCTCTTTTTTGTTATATTCTTGGTTAGTGTTCTAAAATGTCTTATTAAGAAATCTCATAAACCCATCTTTGTATAGTGAAAACGTTTTGTGATAACCACCAAAAGCTAATCTACTGCGAAAATGACATGGGTTATTAGAATCGTGTCACATAAATTAAAATGAGTGAAATGAGTCCAAATATCTTAGTATGGGCCAATGGAAAAACTAATTAACTTTGTGTAATTAGTCTTAGTGTTTTTTCATTAATTTTAATGTGTTTAAGCTAATAGGCTATGTGATGAGTTGAAGTTGGAATATTGTTGGGAAATACCTTTAGATTAACTAGATAGATTACAGAAGAACAAAATTAAGGATAATATAAATTTGAAGAATAGAGGTGGTGTTTAAAGACATCATTTACAACACTAATGCACAATGTATTATGATTAAAATATCAGAATGCATTAGCTCTTAAAGAACCAATATTCACCATTATAATCTCAATACAACTTATAGGGTCATTCTTTTATAGTCTCCAAATGTAACAAACTTCCTTGAATTGATGGCAATCTAATCCACAAATAAGGGTCGGTGGTTCTAATTGTTTCCTGAAAGACCACATGTTTTTGTTGATTAATTGGTTGTTTTAGTTGAGCTGACCATCCAGTTGACTTCCTTATTGACCATCCAATTGACTTCAATTGATAGCTCAGTCAAATATTCAATCGATTGCTCAGCTTGTCGATTTTTGATTGACTATCTCTAGAAGATCCAAAGTTGTGATGAATCTACATAACCTTTGGTTCCAACACTCCCCCATCAACATAACACTCTAGAGATTTAGGATGTGAAATTATGTTCTCTAAACACCCCCACATAATTGTAGTTTCTTGAAGCCCAAGCATAGCCTAACGTTTAACAAACTTAACTTCTAGTAAAGGCATCATAAAGATATCAACAACCTGATTATCTATTTTGCAATAAACAAGTGTGACAACTTTGTCCTGTATCAACTATCTTAAGTAGTGAACATGAAATTCAACATGTTTCATTTTGTTGTGTGCAATAGGATTATCAACAACCTAAATTGCACTATGATTTCCACATTAGATAACAATCGAGGCCTGAATAGGAAACCAAGCTCTTCTAAAATATGGTGAATCTAAATTTCTTATGTACCTGCATTGACAGTGCCATGATACTTTGCTTCTATAGTCGAAAGAGAGACTACCTTTTGTTTCTTACACGACCAAACCAAGGGTCCAGGACTAAGTTGAAACATATATCCAGAAGTGGACTTCCTATTGTCAACGTCAATGACTCAATGATAATCAATAAAATCGACTAGTGTATCTGTACTGCGACAATATTTGATGCCAAATTGATAAGCACCCTTAATGTATCAAACAGTTTGCTTTGCAGCTTTCCAATGGTTTTCTCTAGGATCTTGCATGAACCAAGAAACCACACTTACAACAAAGGACATGTTAGACCAACTGCAGGTTAAGTAAATCATACTACCGATCAATTGTCGATAAAGATTCATATCGACCTAGGGATATGTTGAACGTGTGTTGAACATGTTGTCATTGATGTCATAGATATATATAAGGGGGTGTAGGGTGAAAAAGTAAAACGTTAATTTACATGTATATAAAAAAGGGGTGCATGTGAAAAAGTGAATTTTACTAATGTATTTAAAAATGCACATAAATAAGTTAAATAGATATTTTACAAGCTCGTGGTTTCAAACTCATGGTTTTGGAAGTAAAAGTGCATGTAAAAAGTCTTTTACAAATGGTTTTGCCATTGGTGGTTTCAAGCCCATGGTTTGCTAAGATGACATAAAAAGAATTAATTATTTAATTAATGAATAAACATATCTCTTGAATATGGGTCATGATGATGTATATAAATAAATGTTATACTTGAAGAGAAATGTGAGAAGTGATCGAAAATGTAATATTTTGAAGAGGTGAATATGATATGAGTAAAAATTTGAATATCATTCCAAAAAGAGAGAGTGACAGAGAAGAATATATATGTGACAATATAGCGAGCATATCTAGTAAAGGTAGAAACAATGAACAATTCAATATTAGGTAAAGGTAGAAGTAGCGAGTAGACATGAAGAAGGAAGAAATAACAAGAATACATGGTAAAAGCAGAAGTAGCAAGCAGACGTGGTGAAGGAAATGCAAATGTTCACCATCTATTGAATAATTTACATTGTAATGGAAGGTTGGTGCCATTCAAATAGATATTGGTCTCTCTTGCTAAGTTGGTTCTTAGTGGTGGGGATTGGTGTCTCTAGTAGGTGGATGCCTACAAATTTTGTAACAGTAGGTGTGTGCCTACAAATTTTTGTACTGTAGGCTAATGCCTACAAAATTATAAAGAATTTTTTTGTGGTTTTCTCTCGAAATGATTTCCACATAAATTCTGTGTATCATGGTTAATATTATGCACGCTTGGTTTCTTATAGTCGATAATTGTTTAAATAAATAATTTTATTATCTTATATTAATTCACCCCCCTCTTAGTATAAGTGTGTGTTCAACAATTGGTATCAGAGCGGGTTCCTTCAGAAACAGTCTAACCAATAGAAGGTAGATCTCAGGAGCACATATGGTTTGTCAATAAGGTTTCTCCACAAATAGAGTTCCATTGTTTGACAGAACAAACTATGCATTATGGAGGATAAGGATGCAAAAATATCTAATGGATATTGGGTTTGATATTTGGAAATCACTCGTGACTAGTTATACAACCCCAACAACTCCACCAATAGATGCGGTTGGAAAGAAGACTAGTGAAAATAATGCAAAAGCCATGAATTCCATTTTGTGTGGTCTATCAAAATACAAGTTTTTCAAGGTGATGTATTGCGTATTAACAAAAGAAATTTGAGACAATATTCAAAATAAGAATGAAAGATGAAGAGAATGTTGCAACCTATATCCTCCACGTGGATGAAATTGTCAACACCAATAGAGGATTTGGTGAAAATTTTGAAGATCAAATGATTGTAAAAAAGGTGTTAAGGTCACTCCCGTTAAGATTTGACGCAAAAGTAACCACTATTGAAGAGATGAAGTATCTTGATAAGTTAACAATGGATGAATTACATGGCATTCTAAATACATATGTACCATAACTTCATTAATTCCAAATTAGCCAAACTTCTCAATTGGTTTGTATATCTAGCACCAAAATTTCAAGTAATGATTTCAAATGGCGGAAGCATAAAGTATTAAGGGAAGTGCCATTGTATTCATCTTATAGTGGGGGAGTATTTATTGGATAGTCCTAAATGATTGCAATCCAAATGGGCCATGTTGATGTTGTACTAGGAACCCATTGGCTACAATCATTGAGAAAAATGGCTCTTAATTTTTAGGAACTTTTCATGAGATTATCTTCAAAAGGAAAGGAAATTGAACTCAACAGTACTCTTAGGAAAACATCTAAAGTAATAATCTGTAATAGAATGACAAATTGATAAAAAAGGGTCACCATGGAGTAATTTCACAATTGTGCTCACTAGATGTTCAAGCATATATAACCTCTATTTTGGTGGATCTACAAACAATTTATTGACAATCATTCCAAGGTATTTGGAGAGATTCCTAAAGGTCTTCCACCCACTGAAGATCATGTCCATGTTATTCACTTGCAACTAGGAAGTATACCACCAAACATCAAACCCTATAGGGTCCCATATGCACAAAAGAATGAGATTGAAAGTATGGTTCAAGAAATGTTAGATGCATGCATCATTCAACCTATCCAAATTTCTTTCCCTATATGAGTGGTGATGGTTCACAAAAAGGAAAGTTCATAGCATATGTGTCTAGATTATAGAGAATTCAATAACACTATCATTAAATATAAGTTTCTTACTCATGTCATTAATGAATTATAAGATGAATTATACGGAGCAATTTTCTTTACAAAGTTGGATTTCCATTATGTTTATCATCAAATAAAAATGAGGAAAGAAGAAATTCCAAAAACAACCTTCAGAACACATGAAGGTCATCATGAATGGTGATGCAATTTAGCATTACCAATGCACATTCCACATTTCAAAGCTTAATGAATTATATTATTTAACCCTTCCTTAGAAAATTTGTGTTCATTTGTTTTATGTATACTAATATATAGAAAATATTTGGAAGAGCATGTACAACATGTTGACAAGGTCTTAAAACTATTGTAGGAGCACCAACTATATGCCAATTCTTCTAAGTGTGCCTTTCGGGTTCATGAAGTGAAATATTTGGGTCATATTGTATCTTATGAAGGTGTCAAATTGGACCCTAACAAAATTAATGCTACCATGAAATGACCAAATCTTAAAAACTTGAAGAAACTTAGAGGATTTTTAGGATTGATAAGCTACTCATGAGTTCGTCAAGAGTTATCATAAAATATCAACACCTCTAATGAGGTTATTAAAAATAGGGGCATTCTCTTGGACTCAAGAAACAACCAATGATTTTGAAGAACATAAAGTTTCTATGTGTACAACTCTTGTATTAACAATGCTTGACTTCACAATAAACTTTATTGTGGAATGTGAATCTGTATTGACTTAGGGAATGGCATTGGTGCAATTTTAATGCAAGAAGGAAGGCTCCTTGCCTTTGAAAATTGCTAAATTAAAGGAAAAAAATTAGTCAGACCATTTTATGAAAATGAAATGTTGGTCATACTGCATGCAATTAAGAAATGGTTCCCTTACCTATTAGGAGGACACTTCAAAGTAAGAATAAATCATTGCATCATTGCACCGAGAGTAGCGAGGTTCTTACAACATAGTATGGGGGATATGTGTAATGTAATGTAATGTAACGCCGTCACGTTAGTACAAAAAATAAAAAGTAATTAATTTTTTATTTATTTATTTCGGCTCATAAAATAAAAAATTAAAACCAAATAAAAAATAATTAAAAAAATCCATATCCGCTCATAAAATAAAATTTAAAACCAAATAAAAAGTCATTAAACAAATAACACCTCAAGAAATTGGATGCCTCTCAGTGCTTGATAGAATCGCATTTAAGATGGATTTATGCTGGTGATAATATTAAGTAATTCCTGGAACAATGATTATATTCATAAGAGAAACAAAAACAGGTTACAAGGATGCTAGGTAATGACGTTGAAATTATCTACAAAAAGGATTTAATAGAATGTGGTGGAAGATGTAGTTTCAAGAAAAGAAGATGTCACAGAGTGCTTACTTTGTGCTATTTCCATTATGCAATCTGAGTGGGTGGAAGAAGCAACAATAGAATGGAAACAAGATCAGAAAACATGAAAGATAATTCAACATATACAAGAGGGCCTGTTGTTACTACAACATCCCCCCCCAAATGTTAAAAAAAAATTTGGCGCCCCTCCTTTACTTTTGAAGAGAGAGTTTTCCTATAAGTCTAAAGGCCATCAGAACCTTTTCTTACTTATTTTTTTCCTAGAGAAAGTCCTTTTGTTTTGCTTCCTTTGAGTTTATTTTCACTATTTTGCCTAGGTAAAACTCAGGATTTTGAGCCACAATGGCCGAAGTTTTAAGATAACTTTTCCGCAACGGCAGATGATTTGGGCCAACTTTGCCGAAGCGGTGGAAAAAGGGGCTAAGCCACCTATCGACGGAAAACTCATCCGAACCTTCTGCAACGGCCAAACGTTTCAGCTAAGCGAACCATCAGCGGAACAAACTTGCAAGTTTTCCGAAAATGGCGGAAGACTTAAGCTAACTCTGCCAAAACTGCAGAAAAAGGGGTAAGACAAGCATTGGTGGAAGAACTTGCAGAGTTTCTCCACAATGGTGGAAGATCTCATGAAAAGATTCCGCAACAGCAAAAAGGAATGAACAAGTCAGATCTATGTGGAAGAATTCAAGTAACTTTTCCTCAATGGTGGATGTAAACCAACTAAGGTATCCGATCTGCGACTTCACACTTGTATTTTGCGGAAGAAATCGGATAAATTCCCTGCAATGGCGGTACAAACTCGGATAACTTCCCCGCAACGGTCGGAAAATTTAGCCAAGTCTTCCTGGTTTTGCGGTCACTCTTAAATACCAAACGTGTCGATTTGACCCCATCCGTACGCCCATTAACCCCGTTTACATTTTCACAACCACCCATTGATGGCTCACACGTGTCAAATTCCTATAAATAGGGCATAAACCCCGTTGGTTTTCACTTTTCGAATTGGTAGAGGCTTGTCTCCATGTCCATTTGAAACTACGACTACCTACTCTAGGCTTGTCGGCTTCTCAACAACATCAACATCCCTATACACGATCATTTTTTCTAGCAGGTTAGTACCTTTCAGAACTTGTATCCTAAATTGTAGTGGTTAATCCTCGTTGAAGTGAATGCCATATTCATTGGTTTTATTCATTTTATCCTGGCCATTGCGTAGATATTCAGTCTAACTATGGCCCAAGTGGACCCACGTCCCTACCCAAATAAACTCACCCAAGCCCGTTTTCATATGAACATAGAAGTCTTTTGGACCTTAATCACCCATCGTGTGATCGTTAACAGAATCCGCGGCATGCCTCTACGCATTGTGGAAGTCATTAGCATTGTAAAGTTGAAACCAGTCTTATCTACCCTTGCGAGAATAACATTGGTGTCCCTATCCGACTGCGAACTTTCATGCCATGACACATATTATACTCATAATTACTATATGGTTCCCGTAGGATTATTCAATAACATACGAAATAATGTCTTAATCTGAAATTGAAAGTAGAAAAGCCGTATCGATTTGGAAGTTCTAAACTATAATGAATAGAGTTAGGAGCGTTGGGTTAGTTTTTTGTTCAGTTTTGGGAAGAATCAAATAGTATCCATCAAAGGCTTATCAGAGTATTCTTAAGACTTGATGTTGTGTGTAGGATGCTAGTCTAATTTGCTGATGTTGCATTGTAATATCTACTTATGTATGATTTCCTTTGGACAGGTTTATAGACAAAATGCCTAAAGGTGGAAAAACAAAATCTAAGGCAATCGAGCCAGGATCGGCTGACAGGTGAGTAGAAACCCTATTCGAAGACACTAGATGCATTATGGGCATGACTTCAGAAGTCAAATGGAGAGACATATATCGTATGGTAAGAGACCAGGACATCCCCGAGGCACTTCTCGAGGAAGAATACCTATACCGGAACATCAGAACCTCCTGCATATCCAAGGAAGCTACATGTCCTGAGCTTTTCCCATGTTTAGAATAATTGGATGGATCTTACAACATGCGAATGCTGAATCGAGAGTTCTTTCAGACATTAAGGGGGAAGCTTTTGCATCCTTTAACCCATCCTATATTGCAGCCGCCTATAAGTTTCCCAAGCCATAGCAGTGGCTTAATGATGAATGGCTAGGACAGATCAAGATGGATAATCTGGAGATGGTTAAAAAGATGCTAATCTCAGGAAAATAGATTAGAAAGAAGGATAGTGAGGAATACGAGGTTCAGAATCTGAGGCATCCTTTCAGAATGATTTCTCTCATGCTGAGTAGAATATTTGGTAGGCCCAATGGGACTGTCTTCATGCTCCACTAGGTTCCCATCATTCATTATGTAGCATTCTGGGGAACAATTTTTAATTGGGCAGATATTCTCTTAGAGAGTCTGTCATCATCTATAATTGCTGCACAAGAAGGGTTAGCGGTGAAAAGAGCAGAATTTTACATACCATCCTACTTGACAGACTGTATTGTGGCGAAGCATCTCTTTCCAAATCTAGGATGCATCTGGAACCAGGTCGACACCCTGGTATACACCGCGTACAAGATCTTTTGGGCTCAGAATTACAGATGGCATTACAAGGTCATTTGTGAAGAGTTTATCATTCCTTTATATGAGTTAATGTTCAATGAAGAACCTAGCTATTTATCTGAGAACGCCATGGAAGTCCTGGAAAAATATGGTGATTTCTATTTTTCACAAGAAGGCACCTACATAAGAATGTATGGAGGCTCCAAACCCCCGTATATCCTACCCAGGTATGCTACTGACTACATAGTCCACAAGGAGGTAGTGAGACAAGTTTTTATTGATGGAATTGCTAGTACCTTGTACAAGGCAAAGAAGGATTCTTTCCCGCCTTTACCCTTTTTTGTTGGGGCTTACTAGTTTTCAAAAATCACAACGGTGGAATATTTTGTTGCTGAGCTAAAGGGTTTTCATTTTTGGGAAAGGATCTTTCAAAGAAATGATAGACGAGGCAAAGCTGCAAAACATTGCAAAGAAATCCACACCAACTTTGAATACACTCACTATTCTGATGAAAATGAAGAAGTGTACAGAGGGATTAGCAATATGACCGAGCTATGGGTTTTCCAACTTGGCAAGGGTGGAGCCATTTCTAGCTCTTAAATTGTGGAGGAAACAGAACAACAACAAGAAAAGGGTACCTCGAGAACTGCTGAAGCTCTCTCTAGAGAAGAACAAAGGCTCAAGGAACAAGCCGAGAAGATCCAAAAGGAAGTTGAGGAAAGAACCAATAAATCAAAAGAGGATAAACTTCAAGAAGAAGAAACTCTAAGAGTCCAAGCAGCTGAAGATGAAGCTTGAAGAATTCAAGAAGAAGAAAAGATCAGATTGGAAGGAATTGCCAAACAGGAAGAAGACAACAGACTGAGAAGGGAACAGGAAGAAGAAGTGCAAAGAAAAGTGGAAGAAGAAAAGAAATCCAAAGAAGATGCTGACCCAAAGAGCCCAAACATACAAGACTTGGATATAAATCTCCCCATAACACACCTCCCACTCGTCCCTTTTACGCCATCAAAAGGTAGTACAGTATCCCAATGAGAAAGGTTTGCTTACAACAAAAAGAGAAAATCCATTGTTAAGGAGATAGTGACCAGAATGAAGTGACCTTTTCAGCCAGGTGTAGTCACCAAACATGAAACCATAGTCATGCAAGGTACCTGACATGCACACAAACTCGCGGCATCTATTTCTGTAGCCTCTGTTCAAGCAACGATAGACAATGTAAGCATATTAGTAGATGAGTTAGAATTAGAAAAGAAGAGAGCACAACATTTGCAGGAAACTCTGGTCAAAGAACAAACTATTCAAATTTGATGGTGGAGAAATGTGACACCCTTGTGTCGGAGAAGGGAGAACTAAGCAAAAACTTTCAGCACCTAGAAGCTGAAAAGAGAGCCTTGGTCATACAAATAAGGGCCCTGGAAGCAGAAAAGCAGGGTCTTGAAAGTAGGAACCTACAGCTGGAGTCTGAGAAATTCGATACTACTCAGTAGATCAATGACTTAAAGGAGAACATAGAGAAGTTGGAAGAAAGTGAGGAATTGCTAGAACACCAATTAGAACTCGCAACTAGCAAAGTTGGTGATCTGGTTCCCTTTCATGAGCAGGCTTGTGAAATAATGAAGAGGATACACGGGATTCAAGAGCTCATAACAGAGGAAGTCTGCAAGTTAAAGGGAGTGGTGGCCAGAATCAAAGAAATAAATGCCGAAGCCACTAGGCGTAGGAGAAAATATGTACGCATTAGTGAGGACATTAAGAGGAAAATGGAATGGAGAGAAGGAAAGTCAGGATTCCTAGAAAAAATCCCTCTTAAGTCCATCTCTGGTTTCAAAGCAAATATCCGCCTCTTGGGGTTTTGCAAGTATTTTAGAGTGAAGCTGAATGAGGTGGCCATGGTCACTCTTGAACAGTGTGGTAATTTTTATTTTAAAATATGAACCACCCAAGAGAATTTCCAGATGAAAATGCCCCAGACTATAGAAGAGTTTCCAGACAAATTCCAACGTTTGTCTGATCTAAGGGATGGGCTAAGTGCTGAAATAGATTATGTAAGGAAAGTGGATGCTTTGACCGCTGAATACCTTTACCATTGGATTGGCCAAGTTGCTATTCACGCACATCTCCTGAAAGAAAGCCTCCAGGATATAGCAGAAGAAGTCGTTAATCTTGAAGAAGAGCTTTCCAAGCATGCAGTTTCTCTGAAAACTATGCTCCCTATTGATGCAAACAATGTCATAAAAGAAACTAGTCTCTAGGTGAGACATATAGCAGAAGCAAACAAGGCACTACCAGCAGTAGCACATCAAGTATCAGCAAGAGAAGTAGGGGCATCGGATTCAATGGAATTACCAGCAGCCCCAGTGGCACAAGTTCCAACAGGAATACCAGTTGTAGCAGAAGTGCCTGAGTTAGCAAAGGCGCGAACTCATAAATGATCCACCTTTTGTTTTATCTTGTGATTTATAGCAAGCATGCCTTCTTTCAGCCTTTGTATATTTTAATTATTAAAGTGACATTTGGACCTCTTTCCCGTCCATTTTGTAATTTTGCTAATGTTTTATTCTTTTTTTTGTAAATTGGGCACTACAAGACAAATTAAAAGAATTTGGAGAGTTAGGGTATAGGTGGAAGCTCTTGGAGCATTTGTAAATCTATATATAGCTGATTAGAGGAGAATATAAGGGACTTTTTGCAGGTGAAAGGACACTCTTCTTGTGTACGTGAACTATTTCTGCTACATGAATTAACAAATCATTTTAGCCTGTGGAATCCGGCACAACATTTTGATTGGGATTATGTCGGATAATTGCTGAACTATTTCTGCATCTTTCATACATTTTCTGTGAGATCTTTCCTAGCTATTGTGAATTGATTCTCTGCTATGAATGATTTTCTTCCTTTTGCATAATTTCTATGTTAAATGAGCAATGAAATGTTTTAATTAAATCAGAGCTATCTTTGATATCTTCTATTTTCTGTTGGAAATGCATCTTCACGATTAAATAGCTATCTGTGAGATCTTTAGATGTTTATTTCCGTTTATTGCTCATACTTTCAGTTTGCTCCTTGCAAGTATAGATTAAATTTGTTTAAATTAGTTTTAGATTAGATCTGTGTTAATTACATGCACTTAGATTAACACACTTGCATATCATCTTTAAATTATAAAATACATAAACGGTGGATCGGGCCACAACTGGTACAAAGAATATAAATATTTAAATCTTACACAGTAGCTCGAACCGTTAATCGGACGGATTCCACACACCAAACGGTGAGCGATCTAATTGGGCTTGCTCATTGGGGAGAATCCCTTGCTGATTGATGCTGCGATTTTCGAGGCATCAACAGGGCCCTAGTTCACTAGATAAATTTGCGTGGAATAATGTTTTACTATGGTACCAAAATCACCTATACATATGTAAGAATTATCAACTCAAATATAATGTCCTTTTGTAATTGCACACTTCTCCTATGGGTGGACATTTAGGGTTCTTGAAAACTTACCACAGGATAAACAAGTATTTTTTTGTGAAGGTTTTAAAACTGATGTCCAAAAGTTTGTGGAAAAATGTTTTGTTTTCCAATAGAACAAAGGAGAGACATTATTGATACACCAAGACTTCTACAACCATTACCCATACCAAGTCATCTTTGGGAAGAGGTCTCAATCAATTTTATCATAGGTCTACCAAAGTCTGAAGGAAAGACTTGTTGATGTATATGTAACTTCAGAATGTATTTCACATATATGTATATTGTATTCCTATAGAGATGGTATTATTCCTCTATAAGGAAGTGTCGTCATTTATATTGTAAGTGTCGTAACTTATACTTGATGGGTTATTAGACCACCTTATTTGGGGTCGGCCCTGTATAAGTCATGTGGGTCAAAGGGTTATTAGACCACCCTATTGGGGGTCAGCCATGTGGGTCAAAGGGTTATTAGACCACCCTATTGGGGGTCGGCCCACTCAACATTATGTTATGTGGTAAAGTTCGAGCCTACATGAGTTAGGTAAAAAGGCAAGTCAAGTCAAGTATAAATAGAGTGCGGGAGGCACTCTATTTGCTCACTCACTTCTCACACATGCACTCAAGGAGGAGTGGCACACTTATGGAGGAGGAGGATCTACTGCTAGGTTATGGCTATCTCTCTTGGTTGGTTGTATCATTGCTCTATCTATCTCTGAGGAAGTTATTGGGGTTTTTCACCTTTATGGTTTTCCCCAAATAAATCTTTGTGTCTCTTGTGTGCTTGCATTATTGTCTCCATGATTGATATGCTGTAGATATGCTGTACATGTTGTTCTCTCAGTTAAGATCCTAGATCATATTGAAGTAAATTCAGAAAATTTAACATGGTATCAGAGCTAGCCTGAAAGAAGGCATGATATGACATGTATGACACTTGTTGCACTTACGATGCTAGGGCTTGATATAGCAAAAACCAGTCATCGTAGAACTTTCGCTATAAATCCGTTTTGGCAAAGTTTTCGGATCTGAAATTGTTACAGGACGAATATTAAATCTCCAGGTACCTTGTGTCCAAAGGAAAACCTCTAATTCATTGTACTTTGTGATTTATGATCTGTACAATATAGGGTTTCTGCCTCTTCCAGATCTGAGTCAAAATCAGGTGACCTTGGGAAAAAGGTCATATCTTGGACTAGGAAACTCCAAATGAAATTTCATAAAAAGTGATAGGTAGTACACAGTCTGTACTATCTCAGAAAATTTTTCAGCGGCCGAAGTGGAACCAGTGACACGTGGCACGCTGTAAAAGTTCGCTCTCCTGTATTATCCCATAAACAGGTCACGTTGCGACACTTGGCATAACTCTCTCTCAGAGAGTCCAATTGAGGTCATACCTATCAGGATGGAAAGATAACAGGCTGAGATATCTCAGGAAAATTGTTCAGAGGCCGAAGTTCAAACAGTGACACGTGGCACGCCGTACAAGTTCGATCTCCTGAATTATCCCAAAACAGGTCACGTTGCTACATTTAGAATAAATCTCTCTCAGAGAATCTAATTGAGGTCAGACCTGTCAGGATGGAAAGATAACAAGTCAGGATATCTCAGGAAACTTTTTCAAACCCTGTGGATCAAAAAGTTCAGAGTTACACCAGAAACAATCAGGTACATATTTCTATCAAAACATAATTATTTTTGAGTACCTTCATTTATGGCTTCCGGAATTTAGGGCTTTGGAGAAAGTTGGAATTTTTGTAATCGGAGACCACGGCTGGGTGCTACTCATCAAAATAGAAATTTAGAGACCAAGATCAGAATTTTTGGTTGGACAGAAGACCGGGCTTGATTAGACCCTAGTTCGGGACTTTGATCAGAAAAGTGAAAAATTAGGGCTTCTGTAAAAATGGGAATTTTTGAAATCTGTGACCACGGTTGGAAGCTCCTCAGAAAAATAGAAGCTTAGAGCTTTGGATCAAACATTTTGATTGGGAAGAAGAGTGGGCTTCATCAAACCCCAGTTCAGGGTCACGTCCAGTGAATCCAGAAGTTTCAAAAGAAAAATTGAGGAGTGAAACTTTGCAGTTTTCAAATTCTGAATATACCAACTTGATCAGCTCATCAAGGCACATATTTCTATCTTGTCAGAAGTTTGAAATTCAAAGTTTGAATTTTTGGGGTTTCTCTGACAAACCCATATCCAGCTTAAGGTCCAGTTCTTGCAAATCAAGTGGATTGGGTTAATCCTAGAAGACGCTGGATTGATCATCTGCATGAGTGAAGAAGTTCCTGTTTCAGAGGGAGATGAGGCTAAGGCCTTATATAAGAAGATTACAAGCGATCTCGACAGGTATGACTCATCGAGGTATGTTTCGATATTTGTCCATGATTAAGTTTATGGTATGTTTGTCTTCATGTTATTACGGTTAGTACAATTTTGATTTTAGATTTGTCGTATCACCTTAACAAAATTATGAATGCATGATAGAAGATATTCATTGGTTAGGGTGTTGACACTTATGATTGTACTAATGCATTATGGTGTTGTATGAGGTTTATGTTGTCTACTAACATGAAAGGTACACCAAGAAAGACAAATCATGTTCTGGTCCAAGAACATATGATCATGATAACATGAGGACAAAGATTCATCCATTGTCATGGATCTCATAGAAGATCCATTTACGAGGTATGTATAACTTGGTTTTGTAATAGTTAACCTATGAGATATACAGGTTACTAGCACAAGTCATTGAAGAAGAACAAGAAGACATCATGTGAGTATGTTAGACATAAATATCTAGCATGCTAATCCAGGTATGTTTTTCCTATATCAAGTTAGAATCCTACCTTGTGTTAGGATCTTATACTGTTGTTGATAATGATTATTCATGAAGTCATAAGTTTGAATAATCATGGTTGTATGCATATTATGTTTCTTACCTTAATTGATGATATGACTAACCAGAAGAATCATGAAGGTATAGGTTTGAATAATCATAGGTTTTATGCATAATATATCTCTTATCTTGATTGATGATTCAACTAACCTGAAGAGTCATAGGTTTGAGTAATTACAGGTTTAGACATGTTATGTTTCTTATGATTTGACTAACCTTAAGAATTCTACATAAACCTTGAATGCTAATGCTTATTATTTTCTGTTTGAAATGATCATGACTATACATGCTTGAGATTATTGTGTTTTAATAGTATACTAATGAATGTATGATTTTATATGAGATCACAAGGATAACACAATCATGATACTAATAAGCATGCATAGGAACCAAGGATGAATGTAAGTTCAAGGACAGGTAATCCAGGAAGCAAAGATCAAGAGAGAGTACACTCCAGTGGTTTATGAAAGGATGCAGATATTCAGAGGGAGTTGACCATCTCTCTACATACCACAACAGAAAGGTGTAGAAGAAGCTACTTCAGATTAGGACTCCAGCAGCTCCTGCAAGGAAGCGAAGACTCAGAGGGAGTCCACCCAACGAACAAACAAAGATAAGTATTTGAATTGTCATTTCTTAAATAATACTGTTCAATAATGTATATACTGATGTTCCTAGAATTAGGTTGTGTATTATGCATATTAGAATAATTGCATTGATGAACAGTATACTCCTAATATGCATGGGTAAGTGGCCTATGGCACTGTACAACATTCCATTGCTACTTATCTAGAATGAAACCTCTTTGCTGACATGTTGGGAGTTGTGCACACTCTTAACAATGTTCTGGTAGAGATTGGAAGGCATCTAGAAAGTTACGGAATATGGATAAATGTTGTATTGAAGCATTGGCTAAGATAATTGCATGACTGTATGGCATATTTCTTTATGTGTAAGAATTTGTTCTGAAAACTATGAGATGTTTTCTAATCATGCAATTTAACTTGTTGTGTAGGAAAGATCGTATGCCATCTCCTACAAAAGAAGAACTACAACATTTGTTCTAGCAACAAAGATATCTATTGAAGATATTGAAGTTCCCAAGATCTGGGATGAAGAAATGAAATGCCATGATCCGTCGATGATGAAGAATGATGTTTGGGATGTAATCCCAAGACATGAAGGGAAGTTTGCTATGACTTCCAAATGGAACTATCAGATCAAGCATGTTGCAGATGGTAGCATTGAGAAATATAAAAGTGATGAAATAGAAGATACACCAGATGGATTCAAGACAGCTTCCTTGAATGGTGTAGTTGAAGAAGAAGTGTATGTAGAGCAACCACTTGGTTCTGAGACACATGATAGGAAATCATATATGTGCAGAACTTGGTATGGTGAAGATAGATTGATTGCCGACACGCAGAGGAAGCTTACTACCGAGTTCGAGATGAAGAAATTGGGGATGATGCATTATTTGTTTTTGGCATGGAGGTGTGGCAGAGTGCAGATAGAATCTTCCTTGGACAAGGGAAGTATGCAGTAGAGATCCCAAAGAGGTTCGGGATGATGGATTGCAAGGCCATGGCCACACCTATGGCATCAAATCTGAAGCTTCTATGTGATGCTTCATCTGAGCCGATTGATGTCTCTATGTATCGCCAGATGATTGGGTCCTTGATGTACCTAACGAACACGAGACCAGACATTTGCTTTGCTATGAACACATTGAGCCAGTTCCTGATGGATCCGAGGAGTGTTCACCTGGTTGCTGTAAAGCATATTCTGAGGTACCTGAAGGGTACAGTGGATTATGGGCTCAGGTATGAGGCGAATCAAAAGTTTAACCTGCAAGGTTATGTTGATTCAGATTGGGATGGCAGTGCTGTAGACAGGAAGAGCACATCTGGGTGCTGCTTCAGTATGGGATCAGGTGTGATCTCTTGGTTTAGCAGGAAGCAGTCCTGCGTAGCACTGAGTACAACTGAGGCAGAGTATGTTGCAGCCTGTTCAGCTAGTTGTGAGGCAGTATGGCTACGGAAGCTACTGTCTGAGCTATTTGATCTCCCGTTAGGCTACTGGTATCTTCTGTGATAACCAGAGTTGTGTAAAGCTGTCCGAGAACCCAGTGTTTCATGACAGGTCGAAACACATAGAGATCAAATATCACTATATCAGGGATATGGTGCAGAGAGGAGCTGTGAAGCTCCTGTATGTTGCGATGGACGAGCAGATTGCAGATGTGCTGACGAAGCCACTAGCCAGGGTGAAGTTCGAGTACTTCAGAGAGAGACTTGGCATTCTTCAGATCGAGGATACTTCGAGGAAGAAGTGATGGACACATTTGCTAAAGCCATTCCAAGCATGTTGGAAGGAGGATCCTTCACATGGTTGTGGATGTAAGCGCTGGATGGTGAGCATCAGGATGATGTTCTGGTTTCTGCTGGATATGATCAGTTGGATCATTTTATGTATGTATGTACGCATCATGTGGATGCTGGATATGATCAGTTGGATCATTTTATGTATGTATGTATGCATCATGTTGGATGCTTGGACCATGTATCTGTATATGTATCAGGTGGATACATTGTATGATCAGGTGGATCATGTATGGTGATATGTATCATGTATTTGTATTTGTATCAGGTGGATACATTGATGATCAGGAGGATCATGTATGATGATATGTATCAGGTAGATACTTGGTATGCATTAGGTATATGCAGTGATGATCAGGATGATCATAGATGATGAGATTCAGGATGTTGCTCTAGATGACATGCAGCAGGATGTTGCAGTGATGATCAGGATGATCATAGATGACGAGCTTCAGGATGTTGCTCTAGATGACATGCAGCAGGATGTTGCAGTGATGATCAGAATGATCATTGATGACGAGCTTCAGGATGTTGCTCCAGATGACATGCAGCAGGACGTTGCAGTGATGAGGATGAGGATGATCATGGATACATCAGGATGATGTATGGTGAGTATCAGGTTGATACTCTGTGGCCGTGGATCAGTTTGTGCAGATGAGCATGTAATCCGGTGCCCTGGGAGATTTGCAGATGGTCTTTCGAGGTTTTGCCTATGGCATGTAATTCGGTGCCCTGGGACATCTGGCAAATGCTCTTTCGAGGTTTTGCTCTGGGAGGACATGTAATTCGGTGCCCTGGGAGATCTGCAGATAGTCTTTCGAGGTTTTTCCTATGGCATGTAATTCGGTTCCCTGGGATATCTGGCAGATGCTCTTTTGAGGTTTTGTCCTATGGCATGTAATTTGGTTCCCTGGGAGATCCTATAGGTAGAGCTGTGTGCTCGTAACAGCCTGGGATGCTCTTGCAAGGTTTTGTGGTGGACCACATGTAATTTGTGCCCTGGGAGATTTCAGGTCGGAGTTGTGTACCCGTAACATCCTGAGATGCTCTTTCGAGGTTTTGTGGTGGGGTCACATATAATAGCGCCCTGGGAGATCCTACAGGTCGGAGTTGTGTACCCGTAACATCCTGGGATGCTCTTTCGAGGTTTTGTGACGCACGTAATAAGTCCTGAGGATTCCACAGTATGGCCAGTGATGATGAAGACCTGCAGGTGGTGGGCCTACATCCAGTATGAAAAAGGACTGGCTCTGTAGAACTTCCTATGACGAGTAGATTCAGAGATTGATTGAGATAGCAGCAGCAGTGATGATGATGATGACTCGATGACGATTATCTAGTGACGATGATCCAGAGAAGATGACTTGTGCTAGAAGAACTGTGTTGAGAAATACCTTCCTAGTTAAGAGGGAGTGTTGATGTATATGTAACTTCGGAATGTATTTCACATATATGTATATTGTATTCCTATAGAGATGGTATTATTCCTCTATAAGGAAGTGTCGTCATTTATATTGTAAGTGTCGTAACTTATACTTGATGGGTTATTAGACCACCTTATTTGGGGTCGGCCCTGTATAAGTCATGTGGGTCAAAGGGTTATTAGACCACCCTATTGGGGGTCAGACATGTGGGTCAAAGGGTTATTAGACCACCCTATTGGGGGTCGGCCCACTCAACATTATGTTATGTGGTAAAGTTCGAGCCTACATGAGTTAGGTAAAAAGGCAAATCAAGTCAAGTATAAATAGAGTGCGGGAGGCACTCTATTTGCTCACTCACTTCTCACACATGCACTCAAGGAGGAGTGGCGCACTTATGGAGGAGGAGGATCTACTGCTAGGTTATGGATATCTCTCTTGGTTGGTTTTATCATTGCTCTATCTATCTCTGAGGAAGTTATTGGGGTTTTTCACCTTTATGGTTTTCCCCAAATAAATCTTTGTGTCTCTTGTGTGCTTGCATTATTGTCTCCATGATTGATATGCTGTAGATATGTTGTACATGTTGTTCTCTCAGTTAAGATCCTAAATCATATTGAAGTAAATTCAGAAAATTTAACAAGACTATCATCATGAACGTAATGGATCAACTCACAAATTATACCCATTTCTTCTCTGTTTCTCATAATTTTAAAGCAGGTACAATAGTTGCAACATTCATGGAAAAAATTCAAAAGCTACATGTAATCCCTAAGATTCTTGTAAGTGATAAAGATCCAATTTTCACTAGTAATTTTGGAAGGAAATATTTTTATTGTTTTAGATCTTAGTTGGCTCACAACGCTTCTTACCATCCTCAATCTGATGGGAAAATTGATATTGTGAATTGTTGGCACAAAATTGAGACCGAGGTTCTTGCACATTGACCAACAAAAGGGTGTTGTTGTGGTATAGTGTGCTAGAATTTTCAATACCCTCAATTGGGAAGGTCTCACCCAAAGCACAACCAAGACCAAACATAATATATGGAATATTGAACTATACAGATGTGGTTGTTGGGTTTCTATCATTCATATTGCAACAATACTTAACACAACACACATCAAAACATTACTTATTCAGATATAACATCCAGTTAATCATAACATTAAACATAATCAAACACATCTGAGATAAACATAATATAAAATTTCAAGGGCCCCAACAATACTTCTTATTATGGAAAATTCTCATCATTAAAGAAGATTACATCATGGATATGAGGCCTTACAGTCACTACATAATTACCTGTCACAGTAGATCCCCTCATACAAATAAAGATAAAAACTCAAATACATAACTCCTGCTGCATATCTTCCTGTATCTATCTTCATATAACTCTAATCTTTCGATTCTCAGCTGCTCTTATGGTCTCTCTCTCTCTCTCTCTCTCTCTCTCTCTCTCTCTCTCTCTCTCTCTCCTGCTTACGCATCGCTTCCTTTTATACTTATGAAGCAGGTCCAAAACTAGTCCAAAAGTTGTTGCAATCGTTACCAATTTTTTTCAACTTTAGCTTCCTTTATGTACTTATTTGCTTGGTATTCTCTTCTTCCTCCTTTCCAGATCTTCTTCAAAAAGGAAGGATACATCAGGCCCTGAAAAAAAAGGTTGAATTTCCCTCGAGTCAACTTTGTTGCATTACTGATCCATGTGCATATTCTACTGTTGTTCCTTTAAACAAAGTAGCCAACTCTGGTATTGAACAACATCAATAATTATCCTCTCTATCAGTAATATTGAATGCAATTACCATGTACTGCATCGAGAAAAAGTTCCTTTGAGGAAGATGAGATCCCACCTGCTTGTGGCATTATAAGAAGTAGACTCGGAAAATGATATTTCATCTTTAAAATCTTCATTCCCGAGGAATCAATTACAGCGAGAAAAGCATTGTCTTCCTGTTCAACAAAATACCAGGATTCCAGAGATGATTTTTTAAGAATTAAGGAGACTATGAAATGAGGATGAAGCATGAGCACTAATACCGATAGTGTTAAGGGTCATGTCTTTGCTTACGAGGTGTTACACTCTCAAAATCCCATAAAATATTTTGGTGGAAACATGGGTATTGATAGAGTGAGATGTGGCAGGAATATTAGGGGAAAATATTGGCCGAATAAAATCTTGATTTCTCGAAATGTTCATCTAACATGATTCCTAATATTCCTGTTGGGTGGTTTGCTTCGAAATATTCATCTAACACAAACTGAAATTGGGAGCGGTTAATGAGGGGCTCTGCATGGAGGTGACTAAGCAAGGCTTAACAAGATATATCATCTCATACAACAACAAGGGAATGAACATAGGGGCTAGTGGAACTATTTGGATGGCTACAACAAGGAGAGACATGGGAAAATGACTTATGGCTGACAAGGGATGTTACATATCCTTATATAGGTGTGGAATGATGATGGAGTGGCTTTTTGCATGGTGTGGATTGGATGCGAAATGATGCATCAGAGATTCAACGATGGGGTTTGGATCTTCATGATGGAAATCACACAAGTTCAGGATAATGATTTGGGAATATATGTGTGAAATTGGGGTAACGATGAATGGTGGGCTACATGATTAGATGACTAATATTGTTATGATGAAATGTTGAAGCTTTCAATGTTGACACATCAGATGACCTGGAGTGGCTGAATGATCTAGGTGGATGTTGGTAACCACCCACCTTTCCAACTAGCTCAAAACAGTTTTGTGGCAATTTTGGTATTGTACTATTTTTAGCAGTTTTTCGGGTCCTGAACTTCCGGGGCCATTTTGAGGCCCTAAACGACGTTTTTTGGAAATTTGGAGGGCCAAATGGTTTCCTTCAACACACATTTGGCCCCATTTGAAAGTTATAAATCTCGGATATACCTTTCCAATGGGCTACCAAGTGCCCCAAACGGAGATCGTATGCAAAAGTTACGACCTCGGGAAGTTGATGTACTAACTTACCCAAACGGGGCCCACATGACTTTTGGCGCTTCATCTCCTAGGGTTAGGTTTTTGGATGTCTAGGGTTTTTTGACATTCCTATTTATTGTAAAAGGCCTTGAGAGATTCATTGTAACCATCTTCTTGCGAAATGAACGTAGCCGTCACATCTCTTCTTAGAGATAAGCCGCCACCATTCCAGCAAGCTTGTTTTCCACTGCATTTTACAGTTCTAGCTTATTTCCTTATTGAATAGAAAACCTGTTTTACTGTATCTCTGTTATTTTGTGTTAAGCATCTGATAATAATCTGTATTCATTTCGTTCTGCTCATAAAATACAGATCAGTGGTATCAGAGCAATCTGCTCCTTGTTGTCTTAATGCATGTCCCCAACGAGGTCAGGGTACAAATAATTGGGTCTCGAGCTTGTTTCTCTTAAGGACAAAATCTCTCGCACTCCCAAGCGACCTCTCATGGAAGGAGAAAAGAAAGATGAAGGGACAGGAGATCCTATCAAAATTTTGCTTGAGGAAGCCCTCAAGTAGTAGAGGAACGAGATGATGGATAATTTCGCGCAAATCCTTCAGTGACTACCAACAAGCGACACATCTTCCTCGAGTGGAGGCGTCGCCCCCTTTAAGGTACAAATCAACTTCGATATTCCTATATTTGAAGGATAGATAGATGCAGATGCTGTAGATAAGTGGTTGAATCTACTAGAAGGGTATTTTTCTATCCATAACTTTTCAAATAGAGAAAAATATTACTTTTGCGCTCCTCAAAGCTGTTCCCCATGTCAAAGATTGGTGGGAAACATTCTGCGAGCAAAAGGACATAGAAGAAGCCTCATTATTGTTAGTCACGACCACCTGGGAATCCTTCAGGGATGCTATTAAGGAACAATACTACCCTGTTCGAAGTTATGACGACTTGTATACCAAATGGACCACACTGCGACAAGAAAGAGAACAAGAAGTGCCAGAGTTCACAAATATCTTCCATACCTTGCGCACCAAGCTGGGTATCAAAGATTCGGAGCGACATCTGGTGCTCAAGTATCGCGGTGGTCTGCATAGATACATCTAGATTGAAATGGAATTTATGGACATCTCTTCCTTGGGCGCGGCCTATCGATATGCAGTCAAAATCGAGCAGAAGCTCAAACAAAAGACGTGGCAATTTGGGCCTGGGAACCCCTCATAGCAAAAGACAGGAAAGGGAGGCCCCAACCCACAGAATAAATGACAGGGAAAAGATGGACAGTGTCAGGACAACCAGTCTAAGCCGCAAGCAAATAAGGACACCAAAAAAACAATGAAAGATACCCGAAAGTGGTGCGACTTCCATAAGAGCCCTTGGCATAACACTGCTGATTGCCGCTCAAAGTAGTCGCTGGTGGCCTAAGTGAAAGCATCTGAATCAGATGTGGGTTCTGACTCTGCGTCCGAACCAGAAAGGGGAAGACATATCATTGACGTAGAACCCAGTGCCACCATTGCTACCACCAAGCTCCATCCTGATGAACCAGACGAGCCAGAAGAAGGAGAATGCCTCTTCCATTCACAGATGTGGGTGAAAGGCACCCCGCTGCACTTAATCATTGATAGCGGTAGCCAGAAGAATCTCATCTCAGCAGAGGTCGTCAAGCGCCTGGCCCTGCCAACAATGCCGCACCCACAACCCTACACCATTGGATGGCTCCGCAAAGGAAGTGATCTTCGCGTCAGCCAGCAGTGCTGACTGCCATACAACATCAAGCCCTTCAAGGACGAGGTATTGTGTGATGTTTCTCCTCTCGAAGTTTCAGATGTTCTTTTGGGACAACCTTATCTATGGAAACGTCATGCTATATATGAGTCTAGGCCTTGTAGTGTTATTATTTCTTTGAACAGGAAATTGTACAGGATACCCGAGGCAGTCCCTCCTAGTGCCATTTCCTTGATCTATGCCAAGCAATGTAGGAAGGTCATCTCTCAGACTGAGAAATTTGTCTTCTTCATGATTCGCTCTCAGAGTGAAAGAAAGATCGCAGCCACATCTAGGGCCTCCGTGACAGATCTATCCACACAATAGAAGCAAGTGGATAAGGTGGTGGAAGGATACTCATATATCTTCTCCTCTCCGACCGGGGTACCTCTGCACTGCCAGGTCAAGCATCCCATCGATCTCACCCCAGGCACACTGCTACCCAATGGGCCAGTCTATCGTCGCTCTCTGTTGGAAAATGAGGAGATCAAGAGGCAGATCCAAGAATTGCTCCACAAGGGGCACATCCGTCCCAATTCATCACCTTGTGGGAGCCCAATTATGCTAGTGCAGAAGAAATATGGGACCTAGCGGCTCTGCATTGATTACCGGGCCCTGAATAAAATCACAGTCCATAACCGGTACCCGATTCCCTGAATCGACGACCTCCTTGATAAGCTCACGAGGGCCAAATACTTCAGTAAGATTTATTTGAAGTCTAGCTGCCACCAGGTCCCAATAGAACAAACAGATGTATGGAAGACTGCCTTCAAGTCAAAATAAGGTCTTTTTGAATGGATGGTCATGCCTTTTGGTTTGACAAATGCTCCAGCAACTTTTACGAGGATGATGGACGATATCCTACGACCTTTCACCAAAAATTTTGTAGTGGTGTATCTGGATGACATCCTTATCTACAGCAAGACTTGGGAGGAACACTTGCAGCATATTCAGTAGGTTCTGCACACCCTGCGGAAGCACAAACTATATGCAAACTTGGAAAAATGTTCCTTCGGCATGGACAGGGTCCATTACTTAGGTTACATCATTGATCGACATGGTGTGCATGTGGATCCAACCAAGATCCAGGTCATCCATGATTGGCCAACCCCAACCACACTCACTGAGCTTTGGAGCTTCTTGGGCCTTTCCAATTTCTATCACCGATTCATGCTAGGATTCTCTCATATCGCATGGGCGCTCAGCCAAGTGATTAGGGGTGGTGGTAAGGAAAAATTTGTGTGGGGCCTATCCCAACAACAAGCCTTCGATGACATGAAGAAGCGTTTGTGCTCATCGCCGGTAATCTCATTACCGAACCTGCAACATCCCTTTGAGATCGAGACAGATGCTTCAGATTATGCTGTGGACGTTGTTCTCACGCAACACGGCCACCCCATGGCATATCATAGTGAGACACTATCATATGCTAACTGCAAGTACCATACCTATGACAAAGAAATGTACTCCATTGTACAAGCCTTCCGCCAGTGGAGACATTACATTCTTGGGAAGGAGACAGTCATCCACGCTGATCACAGGCCACTACAGTTCATGCAGACCCAAGGAAAGTTGCATAATGACCGCCATCAGAAGTGGTCAACATATTTACAGCAGTTCCACTTCAACATCAAATATAAAACAGGGAGTACCAACCGAGTTGCTGACTGCCTCAGTCGACCTCCAGTTGCAACACTCACCACGGTGCTAGACTCTTGTAGCCATGAGACCTTCGGATGGCCCCACCTCTACGAGACAGACCTTGACTTCTCCACCACCTATCAAATGTTGGGCACCAACTTAGTGGTTGCTAATTTCCATCTTCAGGATGGGTTGTTGTGTCATCTGGGCCATCTATGCGTTCCATCAAGCGAGCACGTGAAGCTAATTTGGGAAGCTCACTACAGTCAGGTGGCAGGACACTTTGGCATCGAAAAGACAATGGTAGTGTTGCAGAAACATTTCTACTGGCTGAAACTTCGACAGGATGTCGGCAAGTATATCAGGTCCTGCACCGCTTGCGCTATTTCCAAACCGACCACTAAGAAACAGGTCCTATACACCCCTCTGCCTACTCCTGACAGGCCGTGGGAATCCATCTCAATGGACTACATGTTAGGCCTCTCGTCCACCAAGAGGGGAAATGATTGTGTTTTTGTGGTTGTTGATCACTTTTCCAAGATGGCGATTCTAGCCACTTGCAAGAAGAACATCACAACAGAAGCCATTGCCAAGCTCTTCTTTGAATGAGTATGGGTACATTTTGGGATCCCATAGACCATTATCTCAGACCGTGACAGTCGGTTCCTCAACTCATTCTGGTCGAGCCTTTGGTCACTACTGGATACCAAGCTCACCAAATCCACTGCCTTCCACCCCCAGAACGATGGACAAACGGAGGTCATCAACCGGATGGTTGTACATATCCTACACATGTACAATTCAACACACCCCTGCACATGGGATGAGAGTCTCCCCTATGTCCAACATAGCTACAATCGAGCCCTGCATAGCTCAACTGGCCACAGCCCCTTTCAGGTGGGGTTGGGATTCCAACCATTGGGCCCCATGGATGTTGCACTTCCCCTTGCGACCACCTCGGTCGACTCGTCCCCAGAAGCTGACAAAGTCGCCCGGTTCATTGAACGGATCCAGCATATCCGCCAAGAGGTTCAGGATATTCTACAGAAGTCTAATGCTAAGTACAAGCAGCGCCATGATCAACATCAGGTGCCCCATAAGTTTCAGGTGGGCGACAAAGTTTGGTTGCATTTGCAGAAAGAACGCCTTACATGGCCCCATCGAAAGCTTCTCCCACTCCGTTATGGGCCGTACACCATCACCAAGGTGGTGGGTGACAATGCTTTTGATCTCAACATTCCCCCCTTCCTTGGTCTGCATCCAGTCTTCAACGTGGCTCTCCTTCGGCCATATTTCCCACCACTAGTGGACACCTCAGAGATAGCAGAGAAGTTGACACCAACAAAGCTCAACCCTGACTGCCTACAACAAGCATCCAGTGATCAGATTGCAGACACACAGATTAAGGGCACTCGACATCAAAGGATCCACCTTTATCGAGTTGTCAAAGCAGGGCAGCTCCTGCACCAAGGCAAGTGGCTCACTCGAGGACAAATTCAACAGAAATTTACTCATCTAATGGGGGAACTCAACGCAATGGAGACCATTTCTTCCTAAGGAGGGACGATTGATCCAGGTGGATGTTGGTGGCCACCCACCTTTCCAACTAGCTCAAAACGGTTTTATGGCAATTTTGGTATTGTACTATTTTTAGTAGTTTTTCAGGTCCTGAACTTCCGGGGCCATTTTGAGGCCCTAAACGACCTTTTTTGGCGATTTGGGGGGCCAAATCGTTGCCTTTGGCATTCATTTGGCCCCAATCAAAAGTTATAAATCTCAGATAGACCTTTCCAATGGGCTACCGAGCGCCCCAAACGGAGATCGTATGCAAAAGTTACGACCCCAGGAAGTTGATGTACTAACTTACTCAAATGGGGCCCACATGACTTTTGGCGGTTCATCTCCTAGGGTTAGGTTTTTGGATGTCTAGGGTTTTTTGACATTCCTGTTTATTGTAAAAGGCCTTGAGAGCCTCATTGTAACCATCTTCTTGGGAAATGAGTGCAACTGTCACATCTCTTCTCAGAGATAAGCCGCCACCATTCCAGCAAGCTTGTTTTCTGCTGCATTTTATAGTTCTAGATTATTTCCTTATTGAATAGAAAACCAATTTTACTGTATCTCTGTTATTTTGTGTTAAGCATCTGATAATAATCTGTATTCATTTCGTTCTGCTCATAAAATCCGGATCACTGAAACATATCACAAGTGACGAGTGCCCGATGGGTAAGGCAATTGTACTGCAACAACATGTAATTAATGGAAATTTATTAGAACCGTGGGTCCCTCCCAAATCACAATGGTAAAGAATAAATAGCAAATTAACTAACAACGAAAACCAACGAAAGACTAAAAATGAAAAGCCATTGGACTGAAAAGGAAATCCTAACTCATAACTGAATCTCTCCTGAAAGTAGGAGTGGCTTCTTGTGGAATTACTGAGCAAAGACATAGTGCTTCATGTGTGCACCATTCACCCATCCTGGATGTAAGATACCATGAAGTTGTGCAAGTTTCATAGCACCTGAATCCTCGATTCCCTCAACAATGAATGGTCCCAACCAATGCATCTATAGTTTTTCTGGATGATTCATAAATTTGTTGTCATTAATTAGTACTTTTTCACCTTTGCTAAAGTGTTTTTTATTGATATGGTGATCGTGCCATGTATTATGCCACCCTTTCCCCATTGTTATATGATATTCTTCCATAAAAGGGGATTCTTCAAGTTCCATTAGTTTTGCAAGTCATTCCGCAACTGATTCTTCTTATGTCATGTGTTGCAAGTGTAATGTAAAGACTTGGAACTACAAATTCTGTAGGAACTGCTGCTTTTCTGCATATACCAACTGGAATGGAGTCTACTTGTGGAGCTTCTTGGTGGTAGTCCTGTAATTCCATAATATAATTGGAATCCACTCATCCCAGTCATCCCTATTTGCGTAATAGAATTTGGTCAACCCATTTTCCATAATTTTGTTGAATGCTTCCATCTTACCATTCGCTTGAGGGTGGTATACATTGCTTTTATGATTTTGGATTATAAATTCAGTTGTCAATTCCTCAATAATATTGTTCAAAAAATGTTTTCCTTGATCACTTGTAAGAATTATTGGGCACCTAAACTAAGTAATAATGTTTTGATAAATGAATTGAGCAATTGCCTCGATGGAACAGTCTTGGAATGGGTTGGTTTCTTCCCACTTGGTTAAATAATCTATTGTAGTGATAATATAACAGGATTTTGGATGCTTTTCCAGTGGGTTGATGGGTCCCACAAATTCGATCACCCATTTTGCAAATGGTTGCAGTGCTCAGACTGGATGCAATGGGATTTCATCTCGTCGCAATGGTTAACCAATGCACTAGAAAACATCACATTTTCAGGCGTATTCCATAGAATATTTGAAGATTGTAGGCCACCATAGTCCTACTTGAAGTACCTTTCTTCCTATGTATTTTATGCCAATATGTCCTCCAACAAATCCAACATGACATTCCAACAAAATGATTTCATGCTCATGATCTAATACAAATCTGTGCAATATGCCATTAATCCCCAATTTATATAATTGTACTACAATTAATTGATATTATGCAGTTCTTGCAATTAAGTGTTTCTTTGGTGTTGGGGAATACTTGTCTGGGAATTTTCCCGTGGCAAGAAATAATGCGATATGTTCAAGGTGCTCATGCTAAAATTAATTCTAACTTGAATAATGTTTCATTTGGTAGCTGGTCATCTTCACTTGATTATATGTGAGAAAAATGATCGGGTCCATGATTGTGTTTTCTAGGCTTCTCTACAACCTGAGAAGAAAATTCCTAAAACAGAACTAAGCATTTGCATATTCTTCCCTCTAACACTAGCTTGTTGACCATATACTTCAATGTAGAGTGATCTGTGAAGAATTTGAAGTGTTCTCCCAATAAGTAGTGGTGAATATTTTTTAATGCATAGATCATAGCCAATCCTTCTCACTATGTTGTCATATAGTTGCGCTCTACTTGCGATAGCTTTCTACTAGTGAATTAGACTAGGTGGTCCATTTCACCATCTTCCGAATAGGACAATATAGCACCAAGAGTGATTCCTGATGCATCAACATGAACATGTACCTCCTTTTTCCGATAAGGATATGCTAGGATTGAGGTGTTTACCATTCTTTCCTTTAATGTGTTGAATGCTGTCACAATATCTATTCCTTTTGAAAGTTAGTTTTTTTCAATAGTTTCCCCAATGGTACAGTGATAGACCCATTGATCCAGATGGATATAGGTGGCCACCCACCTATTCCATTGGACCAAAACAATTTTCCATTCTAGCAGTTTTCTTGTAATGTTTCTACAATTTTTCAGGTCCAAACTTCTGGGGCCGTTTTGAGGCCCTAAACGACATTTTTTGGAGTTTCGGGGGGAGTGGGGAGTGCTGGTTTCCAATTGCATTCAATGCCCCCTTGTCAAAATTTGTATAGCCTGGATAGACCTTTCCAATGGGATATCGAGTGCCCCAAACAGAGATCGTATGCAAAAGTTATGACCCCGGGAAGTTGATTGTTCAACTAACTACCCTAGGGCCACAAACTTTATGAAGGTTCATCTTCTAGGGTTAGTTTTTTGGATGTTTAGGGTTCTTTCCTTCATGCTTATGATAAATAGGCTCTTTCAGCCTCTTATTGTATTCATCTTGTCACGAATGAGTGTAGCCACCACATCTCTTCTCAAAGATATAGCTACCACCATTCTAACTGCTTTTATTTTACAGTTTGTTCTATTTCATCCATTTAATAGAATCTGAGTTTACTGTATCGCTGTGTTTCTTGCCATATATCTGTGTATGTGAATATATATATGCTCTTTCATTTTGTTCTCACATAAATCCATATTAGTGGTATCAGAGCCTTCTGCTCTTGTGATTTCTCAGTGCATGTCCCCAACGAGATATGAATATTGAGATTTGGGTCTCGAACTAGTTGATCTTAGGGAAAACCTTCATCGTCGAACCAAGCATCCTCCCATGGAAGGAGAAGAAAAGAGAGATGATGGAGCAGGAGATCCTATTAAGCTGTTGCTTGAGGGAGTCATCGCGTGATAGAGGAACGAGATGATGGATAATTTTGCACAGATCCTTCAAAGGATGCCGACAGCGGAAGATGCACCTTCAACGAGCAGCCGTTTCAGGGGTGCGGCTCCCTTCAAGGTACACGCTAACTTTGAAGTTCCCCTATTTTAAGGAAATATAGATGTAGAATATTTAGAGAAATGGTTGAATATATTAGAGGGTTACTTCTCTATTCAAAAATTTTCTGACAACGAAAAGATCACATTCACGCTTTTTAAGTCCCTTCCCCATATTAAATACTAGTGGGACGGGTACTGCGAGAGGCATGCAAGAGATGAGTCTTAACTATTTAGGAGAGACCCCACTTGGGAGGATTTTGTTGATTCCATCAAGGAATAATTCTACCTTGTCAGAAACTATGATGACCAGTACACTAGATGGACGACTTTGCGCTAGAAGAGAGACCAAACAGTTCCATAGTTTATCAACATGTTCCATACCCTATGCTCTAAGCTGGGTATTCGATATGCTGAATGACACTTGTTCCTAAAGTACCGCAGTGGCCTGGACATGTACATTTAGATAGAGATGGATTTCCTGGACATATCCTCACTAGGAGCAGCTTATAGATACACTGTCAAGATCGAGCATAAGTTTAAGCAAAAGAATAAGCGGGTTTTTGGGTTTGCAAATCAACAACAGAAGCCCTAAAAAGGTGGCCCTAATTCACAAAGCAAAGGATAGAGCAAGGATGGGAAAATCCCTGACAACCATTCCAATGCACAAGAAAGAAGGGTAATGGGAAATCAAAGAAGGACACTGGAAAGTGGTGTGAATTCCACAAGAGCCCTTGGCACAACACTGATGAGTGCCGCTCAAAACAATCCTTGTTGGCCAAGACAAAATCCTCGGATCCAGACTTTGATTCAAAAACTTATGGAGAGAAAGAAAAGGGAAAGAAGATCATTGACGCAGAACCTAGTGCCACCATCGGAGTTGCAAAGATTCAACCAAAAGAGTCGAAGGAGCAAGAGGAAAGGGATCACCTCTTCCATTCACAATTGTGGGTTCAAGGAACTCCGCTACACTTCATTATTGATAATGGTATCCAGAAAAACCTCATCTCAGCCAAGGCCATCAAAATATTGAAGCTTTCGATGGTTCCACATCCGCAACCATACAACATCCGTTGGCTGAGCTAGGGACGAGACATCCGCGTTAGTCAACAATTCTTCCTTTCCTACGGGATCAAGCCCTTCAAAGATGAGGTAATGTGTGATGTTTCCTCGCTTGAAGTTTGTGATGTTCTTTTAGGACAACCATATATGTGGAAATATCATGCCATGTATGAGTCTAGACCTCGTAGTGTCATTATTACTTTGGGAAATAAGCTCTACAGGATACCAGAGACACTTACCACCACTGCAGTGTCCCTCATCATAGCTAAGCAATGCTGGACGGTAATGTCCTAGACAGGGAAATTTGTCCTCTTCATGGTTTGTTCTGAAGGTGAACAAAATATTGCAGCAACATCCACCACCTCTATGCAAAACCCCTGTATGCAGCAAAAACAAGTGGACAAGATCGTGGAAGCATACAAAGACATATTCACCACACCCACCAGGGTGCTAGTACATTGCCCAGTCTAGCATTCCTTTTATTTGATACCTAGTGCGCCTTTACCTAACGGGACGGTATACAAGCATTCCCCCATGGAAAATGAAGAAATCAAACGAAAGATTCAAGAATTGATCCAAAAGGGGCACATGGAGACTCTGTATTGATTATCGAGATCTAAACAAGATCACAGTCCAGAATCAATATCCCATTCCCTATATCGATGACCTTCTTGACCAGCTGAAGGGTGTCAAATATTTCATCAAGATTGATTTGAAGTCTGACTATCATCAAGTGCCAATTGAGCAAACCGATGTTTGGAAGACTGCCTTAAAATATTTGGAAGGCCTTTTTGAGTGGTTGGTCATGCCTTTCGGCTTGACTAATGCTCCAACAATTTTCATGAGGATGATGGACGATATCCTATGGCCATTCACTAACTCTTTTGTGGTTGCATATCTCAATTATATTCTCATCTACAACAGAACATTGGCAGAGCATTTGCAACATATCCACCAAGTCCTCAGCACCTTGCGCCATCAAAAGTTAAATTCTAATCTAGAGAAGTTCTCATTTGGTATGAATAGGGTTCAATATCTAGGATACATTATGGATGAACATGGTGTTCATGTGGATCCAGCCAAGATCCAATCCAGACATGATTGGCCAACCTCGACAACTCTCACAGAGCTTCGCAACTTCCTAGGACTTGCCAAATTATATTGTAGCTTTGTGTTGGGCTTCTTTTAAATTGCTTGGTCCCTTAGCCAGGTGACCAATGGGGGCTCTAAGTCCAAGTTCAGCTGGTCCAAGCCACAAAAAAAATAATTTGAGGAGCTGAAGCAACGCTTATGTTCGGAACCTATCCTTGCCTTACCAGATCTGTAACAACTTTTTAAGATTGAAACATATGGTTCAGACTATGTTGTTGGTGCAGTCCTCACTAAGCAGGTCCATCCAGTGGCATATAAAAGTGAGACACTTTTAGGTATAGTCCTAAAGCACCCCACCTATGACAAGGAAATGCATTCCATTGTCCATGCTTTCCGCCAATGGAAGCACTACATACTTGGAAAAGAGACATCCATCCACACTGATCACAATCCCCTTCAGTTCATGCAAACCCAAGGGAAGTTACATAATGATCACCACCAGAATTGGTCCACTTAATTGCATCAATTCCACTTGAATATTAAATATAAGAAGGGAAACACCAATCGAGTCACCGATTTCCTCAGTCGGCCTCCAGTAGCATCACTTGCCAGAGTACTCCACTCTTGTTGTCATGAGACCTCTGGGTGGCCTCACTATATAGCAGTGATCCTGCGTTTTCTCCCCTCTATCAAGCCCTATGTGCAGGAACATCTATAGTAGAATTTCATCTTCAGGAATTCTTTCTATGCCACCTGGGTCATCTCTGTGTTCCTTCAAGCGAGTGCACGAAGGTGATTTGGGAAGATCATTACAATTGGGTGGCAGGAAACTTCGACACTGAAAAGATAGTGGCCATATTGCATAATTATTTTTATTGGCCTAAGATACGACAAGACGTTGGATGATACATAAGATCATATACTACCTGTGCCATAGTGAAACCTACCATAAAAAAATAGGGGTTGTACACCCCTCGTCCCATTCCTAATGGGCCATGGGAATCCATATCCATGCATTACATGTATGGACTACCTTGAACCAAGCATGGAAATGACTGCGTGTTTGTGTTCATGGATTGTTTCTCTAAGATTGTCATTCTAATAGCTTGCAAGAAGAGCATATCTACTAAAGAAACTACTAATCTATTATTTGAGCATGTTTGGTGTTGGGCCCTAGAAATGTCCTTTTTTAACCATACCTATTTCATCATTTTGCCAAATTTTACTTTACTTTCGTAAAATATATACATGCCTTTTTCCAAATCAATCAACAATTCTGACAAGGTATAAGTCATTATTGTTTCATTTAATTATGCCTAAGACTGTTATGGTTGCGAATCCTGACCCTTGGTTTATGCTAACATTTGTGAGTTCATTTAGTCAAAATCTAAAGCGCAGGTGTATCAGCCAAGTGGCGCCAGTTGTTACTCTTCAAAGCACCAGCTCCTCATACCCCAAGGAACAACGCATCTTCCACGTGAGCTGTAACAGATCCTCACTATAACAGATTCCACTGAAACAGAGCCTAGCTGCAACAGACAGGTTGCATGACAGTTGCTGAGTCTATTGATCCATTAATTATCAGAGCAACAACATCCTTCACAATTAACAAGCTTGTTTAATATGGTTGTATCATTTAGCTATAACTCCGCAGCATGAAGATCATAGATATTCATTGCTACACTATTATAGTGGATCTGAAGCTGTATTTTCCTTGTATAAATTCCAAAAGGCTCTCGTAGCCTGGGGTTGGACAATTACCACTTTGTGTAAGCTGTAACAGAGCACTGAGACTGATGATCTTCCATCATTAATATGAGAGTAGAGTTCTTCATTTCTATGTCTTAATTTGTTGTGACTCTCGGCGTCTCTGTTAGAAGGCTAGGGCCCGCCTTCTCACAGAGATAGCCGGTTTAAGTAGGTAGAGTAGTTTAGTTTTTACTTCTGAGTTGTGGTGTGGAATTATTGCAGATGTTATTGGTAGTTGCAACAGAGAATTAGCTTTCCTTTTGGTAGTTTATAATTGCATCTCGAATAGCTGTAGTAGATTGGTGTGACAGTTGATTGTGTAGGATAATTTATTCAATTGCATGTGTGTTTTAATTAGCTGTGACAACCAAGCTTAGTTCCAATATCTTTCAGTTGTTTATGCTTTCTAGGACTTCCAGTAATTATCAGTTTAGAGTTCAAGCTTGTATTTTAATTCTGGTTGTTGTTGTATCTTCAATTGCATTCATAGATTAGATAGATAATGGTAGAGTTACAGCAGCCATTGGATAGATCATTTTGGTAAAGATTGAATGCTGTAGTTTGATAATTATAGGATTTAACTTCTTGCAAAAGTAATCTAGTTCCATTTCATTATTAGATCATTAACTTGGTGGGTTGATTTCTGTAGGAAGGTTGTTTCACTTTGGATTCTTAGATGTATGAATTAGATTAGTTTTCTTATGGAATGAGTTGGCTGAGGATATAGGTAGGGTCATTATCTGCATTTAGTAAATCAACTGCTTGATTTGTTTATGCATAGATTGTGCTTATTGCCTTTGAAATAAAAGACCTTCCTGGGTTTGACAATTTATATGGACCATCCTGTGTGTTAGCTTTAATTAACTAACATATAGGGTGACCAACATTTTGGCGCCATTGCCGGGGATGGTAATAGATAGACAAAGTTAGTAGTTGGTTTCATTTGATTTCATTTTAGTTCAATTATTTATAGCATGCATGAATACAAGAAAAACAAATCGGGAACCCCCTTTGAATACTAACATTGCAGGTGGAAGAGGTCAAGGTCGTAATGCAAGTCAGGGAAGACACACATACATTGATTAGATAATTGCTAGAGATGATTTTTCCACTAGACCACTGTGGAACTCTACAGGAAGGGGAAATTTTGTTCCTCCCAATCTTGAACATTCAGCATCCACAGTGGAGAATACAACAGGACCTTCAACTCCTATTGCAGAAAGTAAACCTCCTGAAGATAAGGGAAGCGCTGTAGGTGCACCAGATAGAGAGGAGATTTATCATATCGATGGAACCAGAGTTACCAAAGAGGTGTGGTTGGAGACTCACCGAATAGTAGAGGAAGAAAAAAGGCAAGAAGAAGAGAGGAGAAGAAAGGAAGAAGCTAAAGCAGAGGAAGAACGCATAAAGGAAGCTATTGAAATCTGGACCAGAACCATGGTTGGTAGAGAACAGGAGGGTGAGAATGAACATGGGAATCACCACGAAGAAGAAGGAGAAAATAATCATCCTGGTAATACTGTGGCTACATTAGAATTCCCTATCCTCTAGATACCTGGAGCAGCTCCTATGAAGAACATATCACCATCAGTTCTCCCGAATTTTCATGGTAATTCCTCTGAGGATCCTGATGAGTTTCTTTTTGAGTTTGACATCCTTTGTTGCATCTATGATTACACCTCTAGTGATCAGAAGCTGAAGTTATTCCCAGCCAGCTTGAAGGGAAATGCTCTGCGCTGGTTCATGAGTCTGGGTTGTGAGACCATTACTACTTGGGACCAAATGAAAAACACCTTTCTTTCTAAGTACCAAGAATACTGCAGAACTAGAGATAGAAAGGAAGAGTTGTTTAAAATGGTTCAGAAGGATGAAGAAAGTTTGGAAGACTTTGTGGAAAGATTGTTGTACAGCTTACAAATATCTGGTCATGCTAAGATTGGCAAGGATGTGCTCAAGATTATCTTACTAAGAGGAATTAGAGAAGATTGCCTTGATATGTTGAATCTGCTGGGAAAAGGGGATATATCGAAGGAACCTTTTGAAAAGATTGTTGAATTATGTTGAAGGTACTCCAGGGAATCTTCCAGAACTAGCAAACGAGACAAAGACTGAGACCAGAATGTCTTCACTAGGACTCAGAAGTCAGCTAGTGGAGGGGCCACTCAAGCAGAAATAGGCAACTTATTGGATAATTTTAAAATAGACATGATGAGCTCCATTTCCTCAGAGTTGGATGTCATGAGGGAAAAATAGAAACAAGTGGTAGAAGATCTTACACAGGGGTATTCTGTCCTAAATGTAGGAAGAAGCATCCACTGAAGGAATGGCCGTTGGACAAAGCAGAGGTATGTAGGATATGTGAACTCGAGCATGATACTAAGGAGTGTCCATCATTACCTAAGGTCAAAGTAGTCCTGCAGGCACCTATTCCAGATGTAGAGCCAACATACTTTATGGCACAGAAGAAACCATGGCAGCCTAGAAACCAAGGTATGAATCCAGATCCAACATTTTTTCTGCAAAATATGAATGGAATGAACAATATGCATAATATGAATACACAATTCCCTTCACATTATTCCAGCAACCAGTGGCATCCATCTCAGAATCCAATGCAAAATCCTAATTCATGGACACCATGGCCACAGTAGTCGAATCAAGCTCCTTGGAATTCCAACTGGAGAAACTCTTACCAAGGAAATAACTTTCCCCATCACCAGACTCAGTATTAACAGTACCCTCCTCAATAGTATCAGCATCAACAGTATCAACAACCACAACTCCCTTTCCAAAACAATGCCGCACCTATGAATGCACCACTTCGACCACAACTACCTGCACAACCTAACCCCAACCCAAATAATAAAGCAGTCCATCAATTTGAGACTGCCAATATGCCTACGTATTCCATTACTCAAATTCCCTACAATGATATACAATTACGATTAGGGAGGGTGGTGGAACCTATTATCACTGAGGATGTTTCATCCCCAGTGATTGAAACTGGAGTAAATCAACACTATGAGAACATGGTTAATTCAGCAAGCCCCATTATTGAGGATGTTGATACTCCTACTGAAGCAGCAGCTGAAACTCAGAAAACAAAAAATGATGTGTCACAACCTACATAGTTGAATAGAGAACCACCATACCCTGAATGATTGCAACTACAGAAAATAGTGGAACAACCCCGATTTGATCTCATGGGAGAGTTGAAAAATTTGTATGATAAAATTCCACTGTTACAGGCCCTCCATGATGTGCCCATTTATGCTAACATGGTTAAATATTTGTGTGTCAAGAAACTAGGAAGAAGGCCCAGGGATCCCCCCACTGTCCACGTGTTGGGAAAGCTTTCAGAATTAATAATGGGGAAGGCCCCTGTGGAAAAGTACGATGACCCTGGGAACTCGACTGTTACAATTCACATAGGGAACACACAAATTCCAAATGTCTTGGTGGATTTAGGCACAACTATTAACGTTATGACCATAGAAACTGTGAAGAAATTGGGACTCACTAATCTTCGGCCAACCCCTACTGTTTTGGAACTTGTTGCTAGATCAACGATCAAACCTGAAGGGATCCTAGATGACCTCATGATCTCAGTCGAGTCGTGGGAATACCTTGTGGATTTCCTAGTGTTACAGCCGAAATCCCAGTTGAGGGGACATGCATTGATCTTGGGAAGACCGTGGTTGGCCACAGCAGATGCCTGTATCAGTTGTCAGTCAGGATCTATGACCATTTCAGACGGAACTGAGATCAAGAGCATAACCCTGTACCCTCCAGCTCGACCAAGCACAGAAGCTGAGACTCCATTATGGGAAGATTTGGAGGAGGAAGAGGGTGTGTAACCACTACTAACCATAGGGAGAGCATTAATGTTTAAAGATGAAATAGAGGATGATGCAATTAATAGTTTCATCAGTGAGCCCACGTCAGTTAATCAAAGTGTCTATCAGATCTTGGACAGTACTCTAGCTGCAATAGAATAAGAAAAGCTTATAGAAGAAATTGTAATCGGTGATGACAGTATGATTCTAGTACTTAAGAATTCGAAGAGTGTTCCAGTAGAAATTGGGCCAAGAAAAACATTGAATATCAATCCTAATCTGGCAGCTAATGAGTTGGAACAGCTAGTCACTCTACTGAAACAGCGCAAGGGAGCTTTCGCTTGGCAGTACACAGACATGAAAGGAATTCCTTCTCATCTGTGCACCCATCACATTTATATTAAGAGCAACTCCAGGCCTGTATGTCAACCACAACAAAGGATGAACCCGAACCTGAGAGACATAGTGAAAGAAGAAATACATAAAATTTTGGAAGCAGGATTTATATATCTAATTTCAGACAGTGAGTGGGTTTCTCCACTTGTGATTGTGCCAAAGAAGAATGGGAAATGGATTTTCTGCATGGATTATAGAGAATTCAACAAGGCAATGCAGAAGGACCATTTCCCCTTACCTTTCATCGATCAGGTCCTTGATACCTTGTCGGGGAAAAAGTATTTCTCCTTTCTGGATGGATTTAGTGGCTATAACCAGATCCAGATTGCTCCAGAAGATCAAGACAAAACCACTTTCACTTGCCCCTGGGGGACTTTGTCATACCGAGCACTTCCTTTTGGGTTGTGCAATGCACCAACTACATTTAAGAGAGCAGTGATTGGAATCTTTTCAGAAATGGTGAATGATTGCATGGAAATCATTATGGATGACTTTACCCCATATGGTGATAGTTATGAAGAAGCACTGAAGAACTTAGAAAAGGTCTTGAAACGCTGTGAACAAAGCCAGGTCTCTTTGAGCACTGAAAAGTGCCACATGATGATGAGTGAAGGCATAGTGCTGGGGAACTTCATCTCTTCTGATGGTATCCAGGTAGATCCATCCAAAATAAAGGTAATTGAAAATATATGAACTCCTGGGACACAGAAGGATGTACGTAGATTCTTGGGGCATGCTGGCTATTACAGAAGGTTCATAGAAATTTTTTCGAAACTAGCTTCTCCTTTGTTCACTCTGTTGATGAAGGATGCACAGTTTGTCTGGAATGATGCATGCCAATCAACGTTTATTGAGCTAAAGAAAAGGTTGTCTACAACACCCATCTTACAAGGACCCAATTGGACTCTTCCTTTTCACATTTCTTCAGATGCTTCAGACACTGCCATTGGAGTAGTTTTGGGACAGCAGGAAGGTAGTGCTCCTTATGCCATTTACTATATTAGTAAAAATTTGTCTCCTGCTGAACTAAATTATACTGTCACAGAAAAAGAATTTCTTGCTATTGTTTATGCCATCAACAAATTTAGACATTATATTACTGGATATTCTACTTTTGTGCACACTGATCATTCTACTATCAAGTATTTAATGAATAAACCAATCACGAATGCTAGAGTTACTAGAGGGCTATTACTGTTACAGGAATTTGATATCACAATTATTGATAGACCAGGAAAGGAAAATGTTGTTGCATATTTTTTATCTCGACTTACTAACCGTGATGATAATTTACCAGTCGAATATTCCTTCCCTAACGAACATTTGTTTGCAGTATCAGCTGATTCCCCATGGTATGCATATATTGCTAACTTTTTGGCTGCAAGTAAGCTTCCAGCACATCTGTCAAAGAGAGGAAAAAGGAAGATCATAAAACAGAATGCTAGGTACTGCTAGATTGATGGCCATCTTTTCTACACAGGGCTTGATTTAGAAATCAGAAGATGTGTTAGAGAAGATGAAATCTTTAGCATTATTAAAGCTTGCCATGATGAGCCCTGTGGGGGACATTTTGCTGATAAAAGGACAGGTCATAAAGTCTTGAGAATGGGCTATTTCTGGCCTACATTGTTCAGGGATGTGAAGAAGTATGTTCAGGCATGTGATAGTTTCCAAAGGATGGGCCAACCCAACATATTATATGAGATGGATTTATAGCCACATCTTGTGGTTGAACCGTTTGATAGGTGGGCTCTAGATTTTGTAGGGCTTATCAACACTCCCTCAAAGCAGAAAATTCACATCTTGGTTTGCATAGATTACATGACCAAATGGGTAGAGGCTGTAGCCTTGGTCAAGGCCAATGATCAGGCTGTGATTGATTTCTTGTATGAAGAGATTTTTACTCAGTTCGGAGTACCTAAGGAAATCATTACAGACGGTGTACCACAGTTTGTGTCTCACAAGCTGGAAGCATTGTTACAGAAATTTCATATTCAGCACTGAATAACCTCGCCATATCATCCATAGGCCAATGGCCAAGTGGAGAGCACAAACAAGGTTATCGAGGCCATTCTGACAAAAACAGTGAAAAGACATCGTAAATATTGTGCTAAAATGCTTCCAGAGGCACTATGGTCCTATCGTACTACGTGGCGTAACACCACTGGTTTTTCCCCATATGAGCTAGTGTATGGCAAGAACATTGTTTTTCCAATTGAATTTGAAATCAGAACCTTGAAAACAGCTGTGGAAGCAAACCTGGATTTATCAGAGGCATAGAGGAACATATTGAATCAACTCAATGAATTGGATGAGAAGCGCATAATTGCAGTACATCATACAACTTTAATCCAACAACAACGCTCTAAGTGGCATGATCGATTTATAAAGAAGAAAGTCTTCCAAGAAAGGGACTAGGCCCTGTTGCATGATTCACAGTTTAAGAGGGACTTTAAAGGCAAATTGTGCACCCATTGGTTGGGACCCTATCAGATAGATCGGGTATTTGATAATGGAACGGTCCGGTTGATCACCATTGACTAGAACAAAGTACCATTATTCGTAAATGGTCATCGACTGCGACTATATCACAAGCCGATCTCAAGGGATGCTTTTATTTCACAAGTTGCAGCTGATCTAGAGTATCAGTTAACGCTAAGGAAGGGATCTTCCTTAAACCCTGTGAATTCCTAAAAGTTGCAATTTCCACACATATTTTTGTACATAAATAATTGGTTTTTCTTTCATTCTGTATTTTATCTATTTTTATTTTTACACTTGATCAGTTTGTTTTGAAGAACTGTGTGCAGGAACTAATTGGAGGAGCAGTAGCCATGACTGGGCTAGACGACTGCAGAAACCCCACATTTGTTCCTGATCTAATAAATCTCTTTGAAAAGATGGATGATACGTTGTCTTTTAGTAGTCAGCTAAAAAAATTGCTTGTTACTTCATTCTGACATAGCTGCGACTCCTTGCCTTGCTATTTTTCCTATTTTTGTAGCTGTGACTCTGCCGCTTTTTCTTGTTCCGCGAAATTCTGCAGTTGCGACTCTGCTATCTTTGTCCATTCCACTAAATCTAGCAGCTGTGACTCTGCCACTTTTTCCTATTCTACCAAATTTCATAGCTGTGACTCTTCCATTCTCGCTTATTTTGCTAAGTCTAGCAGCTGTGACTCCTCCACTTTTTCCTGTTCTGCCAAATTTCGCAGTTGTGACTCCGCTACCTTTGTCCATTCCGCTAAATCTAGTAGCTGCGACTCCATTCTTTCCACTTCATTTCCACTCCTTCCGTACAGCTACGACTATGCCATTTTCACTTGTTTTGCTAATTCTAGCAGCTATGACTCCGCCAGTTTGTCTGCTCTCCGATTGATGATGCCAATAATGATGTGATTAGGCATCAGTTTTGTCGCTCGCTCCACAAGATCCAATCATGGTTTGTCATGAAGGAAAATTTTGGGTGCTTTGAGTAGCTGTCAGCCCAAGTAGCAGTAGCCACATCACTTCAGTACATGTGCATTTATGATCATTCCTAATGATGGAGATGATGAAGGTAGGCTATGATGGTTGGCGCACCATGACGATTAATTCACGGATGGATGCATAGCGTGAAGGTACGGGTTCTAACTATAATCATGATTAGGAATTTATTGATGTCGTGAATAATAATGGTTATGCCTTTCATTTATCCCTATCATTTATCTCTACCATTTATCCCGGCGCAAATTGTGTTTAAAGCCATTACCCGTACTCCTGATCATGATTATCATTTTATCTGATTCATGTGACAAACTAGTCATAAATCTTACTTCAAAACTAACGCTCCCACCTTTCCAATATGGCTCAATTCAACTCTTGACTATCTGTCAACCGTGTCCGCATGTAGACAGTTCGATAGTTGGAGCTATGACTGGCACATTCGTTACACCTTCTTGCAGAAGTCTAGTGATATGGGTATTCCTGTGAGATATGAACCTCTAACAATATAATCCCTATACAGAAACAAAGATGTCTTTGTCCTTTTTCAAGAAGAAGGATGGACGACTTATTTCCAACGCCTGAATGGTTTTCATGAGGAAGCGACCCTTGAATTTGCTCAAAATTTGACGAACACTCATTCAGAGGTTCGAGGAATAAGGGTAGATGTTTCAGAGGTAATTCTAGCGGAAGTAACAAGACTTCCCAGAGTTGTGCGTCGTTGGTTTAGTCGAAAGCGCTATCATCCAACCGCAGTTGAAGACTTTCTTGCAACTGGAGAAAGGGTCCGACCATTGCGCAAAGGAATAGCCTTGGAAACTCTTCCACATCTGTGGAACCAAGTTGCAATATTTTTGAAGAAATATATTACCTGCGAGGGGAGGTATAGTGTTGTTTATATCAATGAATTTTTACTCCTATCACATTTACGACACAGCTGATTGCTAAACATGTCGTACTTCCTTTTTCAATATTTGCAACGCATGGCTTACTATGTTAAAGGTGCTCAACACCCCTTAGCATCCCTCACAAATCATGGGCTCATTAAATTGTTGATCTTACGAGACCTTGCACAGCATAATTTGACATGGGATTAATTTTTGGACCGGCCAAACCTCCCTCGTGAAATTTCTTTAGAAATATTGCATGAGGAATGGAGTTCCTCAAATTCAGTTGGGGGGAGGGAAGATGGAACACCTGAAAGGATAGAAACAAAGGAGGATGAAACGAGGGTAGCCATAACTGAAAAGGAAAATGAAAACCCTCAAGCAAAGGAAATATTAGAAAATGAACAAGCAGTCTCGAACGTAGAATATTTTCCCACAATCATGAGGACTCTAAATCAGAAGGAGGGAGTTGGCTCTATTTCTAAGGCAATAGGATTTTTCTTGCCCCGGAGAAAGAGAGGGCCGATGAACATGGGCCATTCATCTTGCTCAGTGAAGAAGAGGAGAATCGAAATTGTGACTGTAGCATAAGCAAGTCAACTGGTTAGGGTAGACAGTGGGACTCCAATTTTTAAACCCCAGCCACCTGCTGACACACAAGAACCTACTGTAGAAGAACCTCAATTAGATAATCTTCTATTTGAAAATGAGTTGCTAAAGAAGGAGGTGCAAGATCTTCGGGCAGAACTAGATAAATGGATGGAGACATGCAGGGAACATGCAAAGAAATATGTGGATGCAAGGGTGGAAGATGCAGATCAATTGAGGAATTTACTGATTATTCGAGGAATTGGGGTACAACAAGAGATAATATGTCCAGAATGTGGAGATATTTTTAATTTGGCAAGGCTTAAAGTTACAAAGGCAGACTTAGCAGTTCAGGGATCTACAAGAGAAAGGTAATCAGAGAAGTTCTTTTCGAGCTCAACCTCATCATTTTGAAGGCATCAAGACGATCCAACAGACTAAAATTATCAGTAAAAAGTGCGTTGTCACACAAGAACCAGCCACCTTAAAATTTTGTTGGAAGTGTATTTTAGATTGAAGCTGCTAATGGCAGGAGGGTGCTATCACACAAGAACTAGCATTCCCAATAATTGATTGGAAAGTTTTATTTTCTCAACTGGCATAATATGGATAGGGGTCAGCCTCATAATCAAACTAATCAGCTTTTGCATGAGGACATGCAAATGGATAGTTGGGGGGAGATGTTGGGCCCTAGAAATGTCCTTTTTTAACCATACCTATTTCATCATTTTGCCAAATTTTACTTTACTTTTGTAAAATATATACATGCCTTTTTCCAAATCAATAAGCAACCCTAACAAGGTATAAGTCATTATTGTTTCATTTAATTATGCCTAAGATTGTTATGGTTATGAATCCCGACCCTTGGTTTATGCTAACATTTGTGAGTTCATTTAGTCAAAATATAAAGCGTAGGTGTATCAGCCAAGTGGCGCCAGCTGTTACTCTTCAAAGCACTAGCTCCTCATACCCCAAGGAATAGCGCATATTCCACATGAGCTGTAACAGATCCTCACTATAACAGATTCCACTGAAACAGAGCCTAGTTGTGACAGACACGTTGCACTCCAATTGTTGATTCTGTTGATCCATTAATTATCAGAGCAACATCATCCTTCACAATTAACAGCCTTGTTTAATACGGATGTATCAGTTAACTGTAACTCCGCAGCATGAAGATCATAGATCTTCATTGCTGCACGATTATAGTGTATCTAAAACTGTATTTTCCTTGTATAAATTCCAGAAGGCTCTCGTAGCCTAGGGTTAGACAATTACCACTTTGTGTAAGCTGTAACAGAGCACTAAGACTGACGATCTTCCATCATTAATATGAGAGCAGAGTTCTTCATTTCTATGTATTAATTTGTTGTGACTCTCGGCATCTCTGTTAGAAGGCCAAGGCCCGCCTTCTCACAGAGATAGGCGGTTTAAGTAGGTAGAGTAGTTTAGTTTTTACTTCTGTTGTGTGGTGTGGAATTATTGCAGATGTTATTGATAGTTGCAACAAAGAATTAGCTTTCCTTTTGGTATTTTATAATTGCATCTCAAATAGCTGTAGCAGATTGGTGTGACAGTCGACTGTGTAGGATAATTTATTCAATTGCATGTGTGTTTTAATCAGCTGTGACAACCAAGCTCAGTTCCAATATCTTTCAGTTGTTTATGCTTTCTAGGACTTCCAGTAATTATCAGTTTAGAGTTCAAGCTTGTATTTTGATTCTGGTTGGTTTTGTATCTTCAAGTGCATTCATAGATTAGACAGATAATGGCAGAGTTACAGTACCCACTGGATAGATAATTTTGGTAAAGATTGAATGTTGTAGTTTGATAATTATAGGATCTAACTTCTTGCAAAAGTAATCCAGTTCCATTTCATTATTAGATCATTAACTTGGTGGGTTGATTTCTGTAGGAAGGTTGTTTCACTTTGGATTCTTAGATGTATGAATTAGATTAGTTTTCTTATGGATTGAGTTGGCTGAGCATATAGGTAGGGTCATTATCTGCATTTAGTAAATCAACTTCTTGATCTGTTTATGCATAGATTGTGCTTATTGCCTTTGAAATAAAAGACCTTCCTGGGTTTGAAAATTTATATGGACCATCCTGTGTGTTATCTTTAATTAACTGACATATAGGGTGACCAACATTTGGGTTCATTTCGGACTACCACAGGATATCATTTCAGATCGGGAGAGTAGGTTCCTAAACACTTTCTGGTCCATCCAATAGTAAGCTCTTCTTCGAGCATGTTTGGGTTCATTTCGGGCTGCCACAGGCTATCATTTCAGATCGGGATAGTAGGTTCCTAATCACTTTCTGGTCCATCCTATGGTCATTGATGGATAGCATGCTCACCAAATCGACAACCTTTCACCCCCAAACCGATGGACAAACATAGGTAGTAAACAAGATGATTGTGCATATTCTAAGAATGTACAGTTCTAAATATCCCTGCACATGGGATGAGAGCCTTCCTTATGTTCAACATATCTCTAACAAATCCCTTCATAACTCTACTGGCCACAACCCTTTTCAAGTGTGTATGGGGTTCCAACCACTGGCACCAATTGATGTATCTATTCCCATTTCATCCACACGTGAGGAATATTCCCATGCTCAGACTGAGGATGATGAGGACACAATATTTGTTGAATGAATCCAACACATCCGCCAACAGGTCCATGAAATTTTGGAAAAGGCCAACACTAAGTACACACAGCAACATGACCAGCATTGGGCTCCACGCAAGTTCCAGGTGGGTGATAAGGTTTGGTTGCATTTGCAGAAAGAGAGATTCACAGGACCCCATCACAAGCTTTTTCCACTTCGATATGGGTCGTACACTGTCACCAAGGAAGTTGGTGACAATGCCTTCGAGCTAAGCATTCCCCCATTCCTTGGCATGCACCTAGTATTCAAAGTGGATCTCCTTCGCCCATATTTTACACCATTGTTGGACACCTCAGAGGTGGCAGGGAAATTGACACCTACAAAGCTTAATCCTTACTACATGGAATAGGAAACCATTGATCATATCATGGACACATAGGTTAAGGGAAACCTCCAACAAAAGATCCAACTATATTGGGTTGTCAAAGTAGGGAAACTACTTCACCAAGGCAAGTGGCTCACCAAGAGTCAATTTCGGCAGAAGTTTCCCCACCAGATGGGGGCAATAAACATAATGGAGACCATTGCTTCCTAAGGTGGGAGGAGTGATCCAGATGGATATAGGTGGCCACACACCTATTCCACTAGCTTAAAATAGTTTTCCATTCTGGCAGTTTTCTTGTAATATTTCTACAGTTTTCCGGGTCCTGAACTTCCGAGGCCATTTTGAGGCCCTAAATGAAATTTTTTGGATATTTGGGTGGGGTAAATGGTTTCCAACAACATAAATTGGACCCTAGTCTAAAGGTTTATAGCTCATATATAACTTTCCAACGGGCTATCGAGCGCCCCAAACGAAGATTGTATGCAAAAGTTATGACCCCGGGAAGTTGACTTCTTCTAGGGTTAGGTTTTTTGATGTTTAGGGTTCTTTCCGTCATGCTTATGATAAATAGGCTCTTTCGACCTCTTCTTGTATTAATATTGTCACGAATGAGCGTAGCCGCCACATCTCTTCTCAGAGATATAGATACCACCATTCTAGCTGCTTTTATTTTACAGTTTGTTCTATTTCATTCATATAATAGAATCAGAGTTTATCGTATCACTATGTTTCTTGCCATATATTTGTTGATGTATACGTAACTTCGGAATGTATTTCACATATATGTATATTGTATTCCTATAGAGATGTTATTATTCCTCTATACGGAAGTGTCGTCATTTATATTGTAAGTGTTGTAACTTATACTTGATGGGTTATTAGACCACCTTGTTTGGGGTCGGCCCTGTATAAGTCATGTGGGTCAAAGGGTTATTAGACCACCCTATTGGGGGTCAGCCATGTGGGTCAAAGGGTTATTAGACCACCCTATTGGGGGTCGGCCATGTGGGTCAAAGGGTTATTAGACCACCCTATTGGGGGTCGGCCCAGTCAGCATTATATTATGTGGTTAAGTTCGAGCCTACATGAGTTAGGTAAAAAGGCAAATCAAGTCAAGTATAAATAGAGTGCGGGAGGCACTCTTTTTACTCACTCACTTCTCTCTCATGCACTCAAGGAGGAGTGGCGCACTTATGGAGGAGGAGGATCTGCTTCTAGGTTGTGTCTATCTCTTATGGTTGGTTGTATCATTGCTCTATCTATCTCTGAGGAAGTTATTTGGGTTTTTTACCTTTATGGTTTTCCCCAAGTAAATCTTTGTGTCTCTTGTGTGCTTGCATTATTGTCTCCATGATTGATATGCTGTAGATATGCTATACATGTTGTTCTCTCAGTTAAGATCCTAGATCAGATTGAAGTAAATTCTGAAAATTTAACATGGTATCAGAGCTAGCCTGAAAGAAGGCATGATATGGCATGTATGACACTTGTTGCAATTACGATGCTAGGGCTTGATATAGCAAAAACCAGTCGTCGTAGAACTTTCGCTATAAATCCGTTTTGGCGAATTTTTCGGATCTGAAATTGTTATAGGATGAAGATTAAATATCTCGGTACCTTGTGTCCAAAGGAAAACCTCTAATTCATTGTACTTTGTGATTTATGATCTGTGCAATATAGGGTTTCTGCCTCTTCCAGATCTGAGTTAAAATCAGGTGACCTTGGGAAAAAGGTCATAACTTGGGCTAGGAAGCTCCAAATGAAATTTCGTAAAAAGTGACAGGTATTACACAGACTGTACTATCGCAGAAAACGTTTTCAGAGGCTGAAGGTGAAACAGTGACACGTGGCACTCCGTACAAGTTTGCTCTCTTGTATTATCCCATAAATAGGTCACGTTACGACACTTGGCATAACTCTCTCTCAGAGAATCCAATTGAGATCAGACCTATCAGGATGGAAATATAACAGGCCAAGATATCTCAGAAAATATTTTCAGAGTCCGAAGTTGAAACAATGACACGTGGCATGCCATACAAGTTCGCTCTCCTGTATTATCCCAAAACAGGTCACGTTGCGACATTTGGCATAACTCTCTCTCAAAAAATCCAATTGAGGTCAGACCTGTCAAGATGGAAAGCTAATAGGTCAATATATCTCAGAAAATTGTTTCAGACCCTGTGGATCAAAAATTTTGGATTTACACCAGAAACAATCAGGTACATATTTCTGTCAAAACAGAATTATTTTTTGGTACCTTCATTCATGGCTTCTGGAATTTAGGGCTTTGGAGAAAGTTGGAATTTTTGTAATCAGAGACCACGGCTGAATGCTACTCATAAAAATAAAAATTTAGAGACCAAGATCAGAATTTTTGGTTTGGCAGAAGGCCGGGCTTGATCAGACCCTAGTTCGGGACTTTGATCAGGAAAGTGAAAAATTAGGGCTTCTGTAAAAATGAGAATTTTTGAAATCTGTGACCACGGCTGGAAGCTCCTTAGAAAAATAGAAGCTTAGAGATTTGGATCAAAATTTTTGATTGGGTAGAAGAGTGGGATTCATCAAACCCCAGTTCAGGGTCACGTCTAGTGAATCCGGAAGTTTCAAAGGAAAAATTGAGGAGTGAAACTTTGCAGTTTTCAAATTCTGAATATAGCAGCTTGATCATCTCATCAAGGCGCATATTTCTATCCTTTCAGAAGTTTGAAATTCAAAGTTTGAGTTTTTGGGGTTTCTCTGACAAACCCATATCTAGCTCCAGTCCCAGTTCTTGTAAATCAAGTGGATTGGATTAATCCTAGAAGAAGATGGATTGGTCACCTGCATAAGTGAAGAAGTTCCTGTTTCAGAGGGAGATGAGGCTAAGGCCTTACATAAGAAGATTACAAGCGATCTCGATAGGTATGACTCATCGAGGTATGTTTTGAGATTTGTTCATGATTAAGTTTATGGTATGTTTGTCTTCATGTTATTACGGTTAGTACAATCTTAATTTTAGACTTGTCATATCACCTTAATAAAATTATGAATGCACGATAGAAAATATTCATTGATTAGGGTGTTGACACTTATGATTGTACTAATGAATTATGGTGTTGTATGAGGTTTATGTTGTCTACTAACATGAAAGGTACACCAAGAAAGAAAAATCATGTTCTGGTTCAAGAACATATGATCATGATGACATGAGGACAAAGATTCATCCATTGTCATGGATCTCATAGAAGATCCATTTACGAGGTATGTATAACTTGGTTTTATAATGGTTAACCTATGAGATATATAGGTTACTAGCACAAGTCATTGAAGAAGAACAAGAAGACATCATGTGAGTATGTTAGACATAAATAGCTAGCATGCTAATCTAGGTATGTTTTTCCTATATCAAGCTAGTATCCTACCTTGTGTTAGGATCTTATACTGTTGTTGATAATGATTATTCATGAAGTCATAGGTTTGAATAATCATGGTTATATGCATATTATGTTTCTTACCATAATTGATGATATGACTAACCAGAAGAATCATGAAGGTATAGGTTTGAATAATCACAAGTTTTATGCATATTATATCTCTTATATTGATTGATGATTCAACTAACCTGAAGAGTCATAGGTTTGAGTAATTATAGGTTTAGACATGTTATGTTTCTTATGATTTGACTAACAATAAGAATCCTACATAAAACTTGAAAGCTAATGCTTATTATTTTCTGTTTGAAATGATCATGACTATACATGCTTGAGATTATTGTGTTTTAATAGTATACTAATGAATGTATGATTTTATATGAGATCACAAGGATAACACAAGCATGATACTAATAAGCATGTATAGGGACCAAGGATGAATATGAGTTCAAGAACAGGTAATCCAGGAAGCAAAGATCAAGAGGGAGCACACTCTAGTTGTTCCTGCAAGAAAGCAAAGGAACACACTTCACTTCAGTAGTTTCTGCAAGGATGCAGATATTCAGAGGGAGTTGAACATATTTCTACATTCCATAACAGAAAGGTGTCGAAGAAGCTACTTCAGCAGCTCCTACAAGGAAGCAAAGACTCAGAGGGAGTCCACCCAGTAACCAAACAAAGATAAGTATTTTTAACTATCATTTCTTGCATATGTGTTTGTTTAAATAAAATTGTTCAAAGATGTATATGCTCATGTTCCTAGACTTAGGATATGTATTGTGCATATTAGAATAGTTGCATTGATGAACAGTATACTAATAATATACATGGGTAAGTGGCCTATGTCACTGTACAACATTCCATTGCTACTTATCTAGAATGAAACCTCTTTGCTGACATGTTGGGAGTTGTGCACACTCTTAACAATGTTCTGGTAGAGATTGGAAGGCATCTAGAAAGTTACAGGATATGGATAAATGTTGTATTGAAGCATTGGCTAAGATAATTGCATGACTGTATGACATATTTCTTTATGTGTAAGAATTTGTTCTGAAAATTATGAGATGTTTCTAATCATGCAATTTAACCTGTTTTGTAGGAAAGACCATATATCTTCACCTACAAAAAGGACTACAACATTTGTTCCAGCAACAAAGATATATATTGAAAATATTGAAGATATTGAAGTTCCCAGGATCTGGGATGAAGAAATGGAATGCCATGATCCGTCGATCATGAAGAATGATGTTTGGGATGTAGTCCCAAGACCTAAAGGGAAGTTTGTTATGACTTCCATATGGATCTATCAAGATCAAGCATGCTGCAGATGGCAGCATAGAGAAATATGAAAGTGATGAAATAGAAGATACACTAGATGGATTTCAAGACAACTTTCTTGAATAATTGTATGCGGATAACCTGTTTGTTACAGGTGAAGATAGATTGATTGCCGACATGCAGCGGAAGCTTACTGCCGAGTTCAAGCTGAAGAACTTGGGGTTGATGCACTATTTGTTTTTGGCATGGAGGTGTGGCAGAGTGATGGAATCTTCCTTGGACAAGGGAAGTATGCAGTAGAGATCCTGAAGAGGTACGGGATGATGGACTACAAGGCTATGGCCACACCTATGGCATCGAACCTGAAGCGCCTATGTGATGCTTCATATGAGCCGATTGATATCAGTATGTATCGTCAGATGATTGGGCCCTTGATGTACCTGACGAACACGAGACCAGATATTTGCCTTGCAGTGAACACATTGAGTTAGTTCCTGATGGATCCGAGGAGTGTTCACCTGGTTGCGGTAAAGCATGTTCTGAGGTACCTGAAGGGTACAGTGGATTATGGGCTCAAGTATGAAGCGAATCAAAAGTTTAACCTACAGGGTTATGCTGATTCAGATTGGGCTGGCAGTGCTGCAGATAGGAAGAGCACATCTGGGTGCTGTTTCAATATGGGATCAGGTGTGATCTCTTGGTTTAGCAGGAAGCAGTCCTGTGTAGCACTGAGTACAGCTGAGGCAGAGTATGTTGTAGCCTGTTCAGCTAGTTGTAAGGCAGTATGGCTATGGAAGCTACTGTCTGAGTTATTTGATCTCCCGTTGGAGGCTACTGGTATCTTTTGTGATAACCAGAGTTGTGTGAAGCTGTCTGAGAACCCAGTGTTTCATGACAGGTTGAAACACATAGAGATCAAATATCACTATATCAGGGATATGGTGCAGAGAGGATCTGTGAAGCTTCTGTATGTTGCGACGGACGAGCAGATTGCAGATGTGCTGACGAAGCCACTAGCCAGAGTGAATTTCGAGTACTTCAGAGAGAGGCTTGGCGTTCTTCAGATCGAGGACACTTCGAGGAAGAAGTGATGGACATATTTGCTGAAGCCATTCCAAGCATGTTGGAAGGAGGATCCTTCACATGGCTGTGGATGTAAGCGCTGGATAATGGGAATCAAGATGATGTTCTGGTTTCTGCTTGGATATGATCAGTTGGATCATTTATGTATGTACGCATCATGTTGGATGCTGGATATGATCAGTTGGATCATTTATGTATGTACGCATCATGTTGGATGCTGGATATGATCAGTTGGATCATTTATGTATGTATGCATCATGTTGGATGCTGGATATGATCAGTTGGATCATGTGTATGTATTTTGTATATGCATCATGTTGGATGCTTGGACCATGTATCTGTATATGTATCAGGTGGATACATTGTATGATCAGGTGGATCATGTATGGTGATATGTATCATGTATCAGGTGGATACAATGTATGATCAGGAGGATCATGTATGATGATATGTATCAGGTAGATACTTGGTATGCATCAGGTGGATGCATTTATGATCAGGTGGATCATGCAGTAGGATGTTGCAGTGATGATCAGGATGATCATGGATGATGAGCTTCGGGATGTTGCTCCAGATGACATGCAGCAGGACGTTGCAGTGATGATGATCAGGACGATCATGAGTACATTAGGATGATGTATGGTGAGTATCAGGTTGATACTCTGTGGCCGTGGATCATGTTGTGCAGATGAGCATGTCTGGGAGATCCTATAGGTCGGAGTTGTGTACCCGTAACAGCCTGGGATGCTCTTTCGAGACATTGCTCTGGGAGGACATGTAATTTGTGCCCTGGGAGATTTCAGGTCGGAGTTGTGTACCCGTAACATCCTGAGATGCTCTTGCGAGGTTTTGTCCTATGGCATGTAATTTGGGCCCTGGGAGATTTCAGGTCGGATTTGTGTACCCGTAACATCCTGAGATGCTCTTTCGAGGTTTTTCCATGACCACATGTAATTTGTGCCCTGGGAGATTTCAGGTCGGAGTTGTGTACCCGTAACATCCTGAGATGCTCTTGCTAGGTTTTGTGGTGGACCACAAGTAATTTGTGCCCTGGGAGATTTCAAGTCGGAGTTGTGTACCCGTAACATCCTGAGATGCTCTTTCGAGGTTTTGTGGTGGGTTCACATGTAATAGCGCCTTGGGAGATCCTACAGGTCGGAGTTGTGTACCGTAACATCCTAGGATGCTCTTTCGAGGTTTTGTGACGCACGTAATAAGTCCTGAGGATTCCACAGTATGGCCAGTGATGACGAAGACCTGCAGGTGGTGGGCCTACATCCAGTATGAAAAAGGACTGGCTCTGTAGAACTTCGTATGATGAGTAGATTCAGAGATTGATTGAGATAGCAGCAGCAGTGATGATGATGATGACTCGATGACGATTATCCAGTGACGATGATCCAGAGAAGATGACTTGTGCTAGAAGAACTGTGCTGAGAAATACCTTCCTAGTTAAGAGGGAGAGTTGATGTATACGTAACTTCGGAATGTATTTCACATATATGTATATTGTATTCCTATAGAGATGTTATTATTCCTCTATACGGAAGTGTCGTCATTTATATTGTAAGTGTCGTAACTTATACTTGATGGGTTATTAGACCACCTTGTTTGGGGTCGGCCCTGTATAAGTCATGTGGGTCAAAGGGTTATTAGACCACCCTATTGGGGGTCGGCCATGTGGGTCAAAGGGTTATTAGACCACCCTATTGGGGGTCGGCCCAGTCAGCATTATATTATGTGGTTAAGTTCGAGCCTACATGAGTTAGGTAAAAAGGCAAATCAAGTCAAGTATAAATAGAGTGCGGGAGGCACTCTATTTACTCACTCACTTCTCTCTCATGCAGTCAAGGAGGATTGGCGCACTTATGAAGGAGGAGGATCTGCTGCTAGGTTGTGTCTATCTCTTATGGTTGGTTGTATCATTGCTCTATCTATCTCTGAGGAAGTTATTGGGGTTTTTCACCTTTATGGTTTTCCCCAAGTAAATATTTGTGTCTCTTGTGTGCTTGCATTATTGTCTCCATGATTGATATGCTGTAGATATGCTATACATGTTGTTCTCTCAGTTAAGATCCTAGATCAGATTGAAGTAAATTTTGAAAATTTAACAATATTTGTGTATTTGAATATATATATGCTCTTTCATTTCGTTTTCACATAAATACAAATCACCCATAGTTGGGGATGAATCTTCTATCGTACTTGTTAGTGTAAATGACCCTCCTAGAGCTTGTCCCGATGAATCCAATGGGACAAACCACACTCAAATCCACCTCTTGAGTCAACCATGAGTCAAAAACCTAAGTTTGGTGGTGCATTCCTTGATTTGGGGGTTCTTTTGCTTATTTGGGGGAGTTTCTACTTGATTTAAAGATGAAGTTGAGTGAAGTCTTGGTGTGCCCCACTAACTGAGTCCTAACTGCCCATAACTATTCCTTACTAGTACTCTAGTGACATTATTATCCTAGATCAGTTCCGTGCATGTCAGTTCAATTCAATTTAGTGCACATTAGTTCAGTTCAGTGCATATCAGTCTAGTTTAGTTCAGTTTAGTGCACATTAGTTCAGTTCAGTTCAGTTTAGTTCAATGCGCATTATTTCAGTTCAGTTTAGGATAGTTCAACTCAGAGCTTACACGAATAACTGAGGTTATTTGTCCTAAATTAATCCTGAGTAGCATGGGAAACTTGAATTATCTCCTAAACTAATTTGAATTGTATCTCTATATATGTTAATCACCTCCATTCTTTTAATTAATGAACTTGATCATTCTTTTCTCTTCCAATATGCGTTTCTCATGTAATAATCAATGTTATCCATTTATTACATTATGATTTGATGGATGATGTATTCTCATTGCATATCTAGTTAGTTTATGTACCTAGATTTATACATGTTCAAATCTTGTATGGTATCAGAGCATAGGGGATACTAAACTAGTTAGTGTTCAATGATTTCTTGTAAGTTATCTATCTTGCAGGTTGATAAGGGATTTCGTAGCCATGATTTTGCACCCATCAAGAAGGATTTCATAGCCACTCAAGAAGGCTTTTGCAGCTACCCAAGAAGGGATTTAGCCACTAATGAAGGATTTTGCAGCAACCAAAGAATGCTTTTGCAGCCACCAAAGACGGCTTTGTAGCCACTACTCTTGCAGATTGAAGAAGGCTTTTCGCAAGTCACCAAAGAAGGCCTTTTACAACCATCAAAGAATGAATTTTGCAACCACCAAGGAAGGATTTTTGCAGCCACCAAAGAAGGATTTTGCAGCCACCAAAGAAGGCTTTTGAAGCCACCAAATAGACCATTTATAGTACTCATTTGCAGCTATCAAGAAGTGCAATTGCAACCATCGAAGGAGTGCTCATTTACAAACATCAAGGAAGTGTACTTGTAGCCACCGAAGAGATAATTTGCAGCCATAGATGAGTGATTTTGCAGCCATTTAAGAGCACATTTTCATCCATTAGAGAGCTATTTTGCATCCATGGATCTTGAATCTCCCTAGCTCAATTACTACACAGTTGGTATACTAGATCCATTCTTGTTGAAGGAGGCCCTAGAAGATTCACAACTCATGTCATATGACTACTTATTCACATGCATTTAGAAGATGAAAGAGGCCATTGGAGTACTTGTCCCAAATTAGGTTCTTGTTGAAGAAGACCTCCAGATTGGCTTCTCATTCTCAAAATCTACAACCTTTACTCCTACAGTTCACCAAGTTCCACACAAAAGCTTCATAGGATTTTCTCCATTTGAAGAAAGGAGTGGTCAAGTGACACCATTCAAGAAATTCAAAGTGTTTAGATCATGTGAATGGTCTCACATGCACTTCAAAAGGAGGAGTTCACAAAGTTTTGGATGGATCTTCACAAAGCCCTTTACCAAGCATCAATTCACTTAGTTGAGAGTTTCTTTGGGATTAAATGCATTTTTTGAGGAGGCTCCTTAAAGTCTTCTTTACACATTCTCTTTTATGGGTAGGTGTTTCCCATTGGATTTTTTCCCTCTTTCCCAATTTTCAGAGAATATTTATGTACATGGGTACCTATCATGGCTGCAAATTGTCGGGATCCATTTTTTTAACTTAGTTTTCTTTACCTAGTTAGGCTTATCGGGGGTATTAGAGTAAATAACCCTCATAGACATTTTCTTGATGAATCCAATGGGACAAACCAAACTAAAATCCACCTCCTAAGTCAACCATGAGTGAAAACACTAAGTTTGGGGTTACATTCCTTTATTTGGGGGAGTTTCTCCTTGATTTAATGACGAAGTTGAGTGAAGTCTAGGTGTGCTCCACTAAATGAGTCCTTGCTAACCCTAACTATTCCTAACCGGTCCTCTAGTGACATTAGAGCCATAGTTCAGTTCAGTGCATGCTAGTTCAGTTCAATTCAGTGCACATTAGTTCAATTCAGTGTAGTTTAGTTCAGTGAACATCAGTTCAGTTCAGTTTAATGCACATTAGTTTATTTTATTTACATTTAGTTTAGTGCATTCAGTTTAGTTTAGAATAGTTCATTTCAGTTTAGGATAGTTCAACTCAGAGCCTGCATGACTAACTAAGGTTATCTGTCCTAAATTAAGTTTGACTAGCATGGTCAACTTGAATGCTCTCCTAAGCTATTTCGAATAGTCTCTCTCTATATTGTAATGACCTCCATTATTTTAATTAATAACTTGATCATTATTTTCTCTTCCATTATGAGTTTCTTATTTAATAATCAATGTTATCCATTTATTACATTATGATTTGATGGATGACATGTTTCTCATTGCATATCTAGTTAGTTTATGTAGCTATATATATACATGTTCAAATATTATAATAGCCGGTATGACCCAAGGTGGACCACAACGATTTTACCATCGTAGGTTCCTGTAGATTCACAATAGCTGCAATTTTCACAGAGTCCACCAGTACGCCATATTTACACACAATATGTTTGAGCAAGTTTCCAAAAGGTACACATAATATGCATTTCTGTATATTCAAAGAAATACCCATCTTCCTACAACAATCCAACATAATCTGAAGGAGGGAAACATGGTCTTTGAGCAAAGTGTAGATTGTCTAGTCATCTAGATATAATTCCAGCAACTTATGAAGGAACTCGTGAAATGATACGATCATCACCCATGAAAAGACACCTGGTTCATTCTTAAAGTCCAAATTGCATGAAATTGTATGAAAATAATCCCCTTTCAATGGTAAATTTAGTGTTCTTATTGTCTCCTTCAATGATCCTGACCTAATGGTAGATCGAGAATACATCAGTGAAGGAATATGATTCGTTCCCCACCACTTGATATAATCCTTCGTCACTAAATGATGTCAAGAATGGGTCATGGATGCAAGAAACATTCATGATACGGTAGTAATCTTAAGCTTATATGTCCTCAGTATTATTCTTGCTTTGAATCACAATAGGCAAGATCCATTCAGATTCATCAACAGGGAAATTCGAGCATGCAATCAACATACCGACAATCTCCTTCTTCACCTTTTGCTTTATTTGAGGATTCAACTGATACAGCTGATGATTTAAAGGATGTTCAATTGGCTTGAGCGCAATATTCATCTCCTCGAGATCTCCCTCGATTCCTTTCATTTTTGTGAAGCTTTGTGAAACAAGTCTTCATATTATTTCAATAGAGATGCAACCTCATATACCATTTGGTCATCCCAATAGTCCCTAATAGCTTCCATATTCGATTTTTCTTTAGTGCCAATGTTGATTTTATTTAATTGCAAGGGTTTTGTATATATTTCTCTAGTGTCTTCTAATTTAGTTTGTCAGACTTCTCGAGTGCCTTTCGAATCCTGGAAGGTTAAATGTCTAAACTGTTCTAGTTCATCTGGATCTGGGTTGTCTTGGTGTACCTTTGCACAAAAAGATCTTGTCTCATTTTAGGGATGACAAAGTGAAGGTTTTCCAATTCTTCATGTGCATGACAAACATATGAGTGTCCCACCTTCTGAAATTGATCTATAAATAGTGCACCCTTGATAGTTGTTAAGGATTCTGTTATTCTGTCATTTGTTGTAGAGAAAGAAAAATATTGACAGAACTTGGCATACAACTTCTTCCAACAATAAATTTTCTTCCTTGTTTCTTTGTGTAAATACAAGATTTTGGGATAGGTCCAATCTCATGAAAGAATTGATGAAACCATAATTATGGTTGTAAGCCTCTTGATTGCCACTAGTGATCATACCTATCAATATGTTGATATGGATTGGTATCTCCCATGTAGATTTCTTCCACCATGTTATCATGCAGAGATCGTTTGAATTTGATCATGAAAGTTAACTGGTTTGTGTCCAAATCAGGAAAATCATCTTTGTGCATTTACCACCATCTTGTGGGAGTCCCTATGAGTGTTGTGTCTAAGAAATCCATACGATATTTTTCATCCACCGAAGACTCCATTTCCTACAAGAACGTGTCCATGCCATTGGTACCATAGTATGTGGGTGCAATCTTTTCTTCTTTATCGATCTAGCGAACCAATTTCACCACCGCATAATGCCTAGACGAGATCTCATGATGCCTATATTTCTGATTGTCCAAGGCTTCACTAGAATCAATTTCAAAGGATTCAATACTTCTCCAAGTTACCGAGCCTTATGAAATATGATTCACATAGTCATCTCTTTGTCCTGTTGTTAAAGAATAAATTCCATCCAAAACATCCCGTTCCATTTTTTCTTGAATCATTTATGTGTATGGTGGACCTTAATGCGAATCCATGGGTTGCGTTACCTTTATGTCATAATCCTTCAAGTTCATTGTTCTATTCTTCAAATCAATTATCCCATAGTTTTCATAGGTCCATTCAATTTCAATCAATGCTAGATAAGGATCTATCTCACCCATTATCTCAATTACTTCAAAATATGTGGTGGTTTTGACACCCCCAAATCTATTTTAACATTCTCTAGATGACGAATGGGGAAAATACATTATTTATTTTCCATACAAAACTAAATGGGAGAATAAACAAGAGTTGGGGAACCCATTGCTTCCCATGAATTCTTTAGAAAAATGTCTGCATCAGAACATAAGTCCAACATCACATTCTTAATATCATAGTTGTGTACTTGTGCATCCAAATTAAATTCTTTATGGCTATGTGGCGCATATTTATCCATCTATTTACACATCATCAAATTGGTTGTGAATCACACCTTGTAACTTTTGAGTGGCTCTCTCATATTTTAGAATGCCTTTGAGTAAGTGAAACCATAATGAAACTGAATATTTTTTTGTATTAGTACCCGATCCCTCACCCTTAGCTCTTGTATCATCCAACATGAACTAGTGGGATAGTGTTGTACTCTCTCAGGTTGGAGGAATTGGTACTCGACCAAACATTTCCATGGAATCCCTATAGTTCTCCTTCTGATGAAATGGGATATACTTAGTACTCTTCGTAGGTGCTTCCTTCCTAATTACTGGGGAATTTGATTGTCACTGATCGGCTCTTGATTTCACGCTTGCTCGGGTGAAAGAAAACCTATTGTAGTTTGGTCTTCTCAGGGTTCAAAATTTATAAATTTGATTTGTCTTGAAGTGCAATATTCCCATTTAGTGATGAGATCAGGATATTCCTCCATAGTGTGAGTATTAGTGCGATAATATGTACACAATGGTCTTTTTGGTAGAAGACAATTCCGACAAAGGTGGAAAATTTCATTACAGTTGTATAATCATAGTGGTCCTATATGACCTCTTCCTCATTTGGCTCCCACTCCTCTTTCAAAAAACCCCCTCCTGTTACCGGGGGTTGATAGACTACCTGGAATATAGAATGATCTAGCCTTTCTATTAGGGCATCCAAGGCTCTGCATTTTTCATTGCTATGTAGATTAGATCCCTATAATTCATATTAGACCATGTTGGGTACCGAAGAGTACTTATAGAGGAACAAAAAAAGTTGTAGTGGATGACTGAATGAATTTCATATCTCACATAAGTCATTGGGATAAGCACTTGGTGGCTTTGGATATGATGGTCTACCTTTACACCTTCATGAGATACAATATGACCCAAATACGCTACCCCAAAGAAACATCTGGAATGTTTTGCATATAGTTGTTTCTCCTATAGTAGTTGTAGAACCATGGCAACATGTTGAACATGTTCTTCCCAAGACTTGCTATAGATTAGTATATCATCAAAGAATACTAGCACAAATTTTCTAATAAAAGGCTTGAAAATGGAATTCATCAAACCCTAAAATGTGGAAGGTGCATTAGTGAGACCAAATGGAATGACTAGAAATTCATAATGACCTTCATGAGTTCTGAATGTTGTTTTTGGGATGTGTTCATCTTTCATTCAAATTTGATGATACCCATAATGAAGATCTAGCTTTGTGAATACAATTGCTCCATGTAATTCATCTAGCATTTTATCAATTACAGAAATGGGAAACTTATATTTAATGGTGATCTTGTTGAGATCTCTATACTCTAGACACATACGCCATGATCCATCTAGCTTGTGTACCATTACCATTGGTGCAGAGTAAGAACTTTGGCTAGGCCTAATTATGCTAGCCCCTAGCATTTCTTCAGCCATATGCTCAATTTCACTCTTATGTGCATAGGGGTATCTGTAAGGTCTGATGTTAGGAGGTATTATTACCTCTTATGATATCCGATGAGGAAGGTAAAATAAATCCCTCGCCGAAGCTCCAAGGTCACCCATTTCCCAGTTACACCAAATGGAGAATCAGGAAACCCAAAAAATGGCTAAGTGTCAATAAAATCCAAGCCAAGTGACCAAGCCGCAGTAAGAAAATGAGAAAATACAAGGCAATAGGACTCTTCCATAGGAAAAACTAGAAGTAGGGGCTTCTTCCGCAACCAAAGAAGATCCAGTAGCTAGGATTGAATTGCGGGACCAGATCGATGGTTGAAAATGCGTTCCACAAGGTAGTTTCCAAGTTTTGCATCCGCATTGCGGATTGCGGATTATGGAAAAGCAATTTTCCAAGGATATAAAAAGCAAGTTTCCAATGCGAATTGCGGAAAGGTCATTTCACAAAAGGCAAAAAAATAAAGTTTCTGCATCTTGCACTCCACATTACGGGTTGCGGATCGCAGAAAGACCATTTTCGAGGAACTCAAAAAGTAAGTTTCTGCATCCCGCATCCCACATGTGAAAATCCTCATAGCAGATCTAAGAGCTAATGTATACCTCACAAGAAAGATTATGATTAAGCAGGAAGATAGAAGAAGAATGGTCAATGTAGTGTAAATGAGCAACAAAATAATAATACAGTAGAACTCGGATAAAAGAAAAATAACTTCACACACACTAATTCATTAATCACAAATGGACAAATAAATAATACAATACATGAGGATTCGAATGCCAAGGTGGCAATTCGAATTAGCCTTCATGGAGAGATCAAAAGATCACTGGAGTGTCATCAAAGCACAACTAGAAGTCTTCATCATCATCAGTGGAGTCATCAATGCACAAGTAACTGTCAATCATCAGTCAAACTAAGTCTAACTGAGCGTGGTAAGTGTAACTGTCACATGGAGGCACTAACTAAATGAAGGAGGCTCAGTGGAGGGCGCACGAGGAGCTAACTGGAATCAAAATGGGAAGTCTAGTCTCATTGGAGGTCTATCGGAGTGATATAGTGAGTTGAGAGTTAATCTAGCCTTAAATCAAGGAAAGAAATTAAGATAACTGTGTTGATGTATATGTAACTTCGGAATGTATTTCATCTATGTATTTCATATATATTTATTGTACCCTTATAAGAGATGTGTTATTCCTCTATAAGGAAGTGTCGTCATGTGGATTGACAAGTGTCGCAAGTGTGTACACTTGCCGATGGGTTATTAGACCACCATGTGTGGGGTTATCCCTAAAATATATATTATATTGTGGATGTATCTAGATAGACAAGTCGACCCCATAAGGTCACTGGGAAAACAGGTGAAGTATAAATAGAGATCGGGAGATATCTATTTGGATCATTCGGAAAGACACACTTCTCTCACTCAGAAAGTGGTGCACTAGTGAGGAGGAGGATCATCTACTCTAAGAGACTATATCAAGTGTATTTTGGTTGTACTTTGGTTGAGCCATTGCTCTCTCTATCTCTGAGGAAGTTGTGGGGTTTTTCACCTTAGGGCTTTCCCCACGGAAACTCTGTGTCTCTTGTCTCTCATGATTTTGATTCTTGTGATGCTTGTCATGCTTATTGTGATTGTTATGCATTGATATACTATATATGTTATTCTCTCAGTAAAGATCCAAGAGTATTGTGAATTAATGCTCAAATTTTAACATGGTATCAGAACTAACCTGAGAAGAAGACATTTTGCAGTGACAAAAACTTGAGTTTCTTGTTTATTGGGTTTCTCTCCACAGTTTTTGGAAAAGCAGTATAGTAGATTGACTCTACTCATCAAGGAGAATATATCTGTCCAATCAGAATTCAATTATGAGCATTTTCAGATTTGGCCCTAAAAATTAGGGTTTCCACAAAAAGAGGAATTTTTGAAATATGAAGCCATAGCTGGAAGCTCCTTGCCAAAATCAAAGTTTAGAGCTTTGGATCGAGATTTGTGGCTGGGTAGATCTCTGGGAAACTCAAACCCTAATTCAAGGCTCTCCTTAGTGAACCTGGGAGGACAAAAAGGTAAATCTGAAGGGTAAAGCTTTGCTGATCTCAAATTCTAAATACACCAGGATGATCAGCTCATCAAGGCGCATCTTTCTATCCTTTCAGAAAGTTGAAATTCACATTTTGAATTTTTAGGGTTTTTCCGACAAACCCTAATCCGGGACTAGATCCAGTTTTCAACATTTCAAGTGGTAAGACCTAAATCTTTTCTATTTCATTTGAATTACTCTTTAAGATGTCTCACCACACTAAGCTTGAGGATAATCTTGAAGGGGCTGATAACTTCCGAGCTTGGAAGTATAGGATTGGGTTAATCCTGGAAGAGAATGAGTTGGACTCATATATAAAAGAAGACATCCCTATCCCAAAGGATGAAGAGGCTAAGGTATTGCATAAGAAGAACTTGTTCAAGGCAAAGAGAATCATTGCTGACTCTATCAAAGACCATCTCATACCCGATGTGTCTTCTCTAAAGACACCCAAGGCTATGTTTGACTCTTTGACCAAGCTATTTGAAGGAAAGAACATAAATCAGAAGATGACCCTGCAGAATCAATTGAAAGGGGTCAAGATGTCGAATGGAGAAACCATTCAATCCTATTTCTCCAAGGTCTCTCAGATCAAGGAACAACTTGAAGCTGGAGATGAAATGGTGGAGAATGGTGAAATTCTTATGACTACTTTGAATGGCTTACCTAGGTCATGGGACTCTTTTATCCAGGGGATCTGTGCCAGAAAGAAGTTAATCTCCTTCAGCAGATTATGGGAGAAATGTTCTCAAGAAGAAGCAAGGCTTGTGGCAAGAGAAGAGAAGATGGGAAATGAAGATCAAGCTCTCACAGCTCACACTAAGAAGGGCAAGATCAAGAGGGAGCCATCCCATGACAAGAAGAAATCTTCTCATCATTTTCACAAAGACAAGAAAGATCTAAGGTGTTTCACTTGTAATGAGAAGGGTCACTTTGCTTCAGAATGTCCCAAGAACAAAAGGGACAAACACAACAAGAACAACTCTAGCAAGAAGAAGAAGGGTAACAAAAGAAGGTACCATGCTCATGCTGCCAAAGATGATGAACCTCCAAAGAAGAAGGCTAGGGAAGAAAGTGATGATAGTAATGATGACTCATCAAGTGAAGAAGAGTATGTTCTAATCTTTGCTCTCACAGGTACTATCTCCCATGGTTGTAATGATTGGTTGATTGACAGTGGGGCTTCCAAACACATGACTGGGTTTAAAGAATCCTTTTTAAATTTGTCTGAACATGAATCACCCCATAAAGTGAAACTTAGGGATGATTATCAATATCCCATCAAAGGAAGTGGTGAAGCTTCCTACAACCTAGATTTTGGAAAATCTTTGAAGATGAAAGAAGTCCTTTTTGTACCTGGGCTCAAGAAGAACTTACTCTCCATCTCTGCATTGGATACAAAAGGTATGAGGGTTGCATTTGTGAATGGCCAAGTCCTAATGTGGCCAAAGGGAAAGACCATAGATGATGCAGTTGTGATTGGAGAGCAAGAGCGTGGTTTGTATAAATTAAAAGGACAACCTGAACATGCCATGGCACATGAATCCATGGAGCCAAGTGAACTTTGGCATAGAATACTTGCTCATATGCACTATAGGGAACTTCCAATTGCAAGCAAGGCTGTAGAGCATCTTCCTGAAATCAAGATCAAACATGAAGGTGTTTGCAAAGGATGTGCAAAAGGTAATAATATTAAGAAGGATTTCCCAAGCAGTGGAAGCAAGGCAAAATATATCCTGGAAATCATCCACTCAGATGTACGTGGTCCTATGTCATCCAGTTCTCTAAGTGGGTATGTTTACTATGTATCATTTATTGATGACTTCTCCAGGAAGACTTGGGTATACTTCTTGAAAAAAAAAGATGAGGTGTTTGATAAGTTCAAGGAATTCAAAACCTTGATGGAGAATCAAACTGACAAAAAGATCAAAACATTCAGATCCGACAATGGTGGAGAATTCACCTTAGGTGACTTCAAGAAGCTTTGCAGTGATTCAGGGATTAAGAGGGAGTTGACTGCTCCTTATAATCCTCAACAGAATGGAGTTGCAGAAAGGAAGAACAGAACAATCATGGAAGCAGCAAGGGTAATGCTGCATGATCAGGATCTACCAATGAATCTATGGGCAGAAGTAGCTAGAACAACTGTATATGTGCAGAACAAAACACTCCACAAGATATTCGACAACAAGACACCAGAAGAGGTCTTTTCTGGTAAGAAACCTGAAGTCAGCCATCTCAGAATATTTGGTTGTCCAGTGTACACTCATGTCCCAAAGGAAAAGAGGACCAAACTACATCCTTTAGGAAAGAAGGGTATCTTTATGGGTTACAGTGAAATCTCGAAGGCTTACAGAATATACTTTCCAAGGTTAAAGAAGATTGATGTCAGCAGGGATGTAACATTTGATGAAAACTCAGCATTCATCAAATCAAGGAAGGCACCTATCAAAGTTTATGAAGAACCTAAGGAAACTAGATTTCAAGACACTACCATGACTGAAGCAATTCCAGAAGTTGTTTGTGAGTTTCAAGATCCGCAAGAACCTGTAGATCCACCCCGTGAGGATAACTCTCACAAGAGGAAACCTACATGGGCTAGAGAGATCATTCAATATGAAGAAATATTTGGCATTCCAGAAGAAGAACACAGAGCAAAGAAGAGAACCAGATCACATACCAACTATGTTGCTTTACTCTATGACATTATGAACAAAGAACCTTACAGTTATGAAGAAGCAGTGGAAAATAAAGAATGGAAGGATGCCATGGTTGAGGAATACCAATCAATAATGAAGAATGATGTTTGGGATGTTGTCCCAAGACCTAAAGAGAATTCTGTTGTGACTTCCAAATGGATCTACAAAATCAAGCATGCTGTAGATGGTAGTGTAGAGAAATACAAAGCAAGATTCGTAGCTCGTGGCTTCTCTAAGAAAGAGGGAATAGATTATGAAGAAACTTTTGCACCTGTAGCCAGGTATACTTCCATCAGAACAATACTTTCCCTGGCTGCAACAATGAAATGGAAAATACACCAGATGGATGTCAAGACTGATTTCTTGAATGGTGTAGTTGAAGAGGAAGTATACGTGGAGCAGCCACTCGGTTTTGAAATACATGACAGTGAGTCATATGTGTGCAGATTGAAGAAAGCCTTGTATGTCTTGAAGCAAGCTCCGAGAACTTGGTATGGTAGGATGGACAGTTTCCTATCTAGCTTGGGCTTTACCAAGAGCAAAGCAGATTCCAACCTCTACTACAAGGTTGAGGAAGGGAATCCTGTGATTCTACTCCTGTATGTGGATGACTTATTTGTAATAGGAGTTGACAGATTGATTGCAGATACTAAGAGGAAGCTTGCTACTTAGTTCGATATGAAAGATTTGGGAATGATGCATTCTTTCCTAGGTATGGAGGTGTGGCAGAATTCAGGTGGGATCTTCCTTTGTCAAAGGAAGTACACAGTAGATATTCTGAAGAGATTTGGGATGATGGATTGCAAGGCCATGGCCACACCCATGGCATTGAATCTAAATCTTCTACGTGATTCTTCATCTGAGCCGGTTGATGTCTCTATGTATCGTCAGATGATTGGGTCCTTGATGTACCTGACGAACACGAGACCAGATATTTGCTTTGCAGTGAACACATTGAGCCAGTTCCTGACGGATCTGAGGAGTGTTCATCTGGTTGTTGTAAAGCATGTTCTAAGGTACCTTAAGGGTATAGTGGATTATGGGCTCAAGTATGAAGCGAATCAAAAGTTGACCCTGTAGGGTTATGTTGATTCAGATTGGGCTGGCAGTGCTGCAGATAGGAAGAGCACATCTGGGTGCTGCTTCAGTATGGGATCAGGTGTGATCTCTTGGTTCAGCAGGAAGCAGTCCTGCGTAGCACTGAGTACAGCTGAGGCAGAGTATGTTGCATCCTGTTCAGCTAGTTGTGAGGCAGTATGGCTATGGAAGCTACTGTCTGAGTTATTTGATCTCCCATTGGATGCTACTGGTATATTCTGCGATAACCAGAGTTGTGTGAAGTTGTTTGAGAACCCAGTGTTTCATGACAGGTCGAAATACATAGAGATCAAATATCACTATATCATGGATATGGTGCAGAGAGGAGCTGTGAAGCTCCTGTATGTTGCGACAGACGAGCAGATTGTAGATGTGCTGACGAAGCCACCAGCCAGGGTGAAGTTCGAGTACTTTAGGGAGAGGCTTGGTGTTCTTCAGATCGACGACACTTCGAGGAAGAAGTGATGGACACATTTGCTGAAGCCATCCCAAGCATGTTGGAAGGAGGATCCTTCGCAAGGCTGTGGTTGTAAGCGCTAGATGATGAGTATCAGGACAATGCTCCAGTTATTGCTCTGTATATGCATCATGTTGGAAGCTGGATATGATTAGTTGGATTATTTATATTTGTATGTATGTACGCATCGTGTTGATGATGGATATGATCAGTTGGATCATTTATATTTGTATGTATGTATGCATTGTGTTGATGCTGGATATGATCAGTTGGATCATTTATATTTGTATGTATGTACGCATCATGTTCATGCTGGATATGATCAGTTGGATCATTTATATGTATGTACGCATCATGTTGGATGATGGATATGATCGGTTGGATCATTTGTATGTATTTGTATATGTATCATGTTGGATGCTTGGACCATGTATCTGTATCAGGTGGATACATTGTATGATTAGGTAGATCATGTATGTTGATATGTATCATGTATTTGTATTTGTATTAGGTGGATACACGGTATGATCAGGTGGATCATGTATGATGATATGTATCAGGTAGATAATTGGTGTGCATTAGGTGGATGCATTGTATGATCAGGTTGATCATGATGATGAGATTCAAGATGTTGCTCTAGATGATATGTACCAGGATGGTAAAGTGATGATGATCAGTATGATCATGGGCATCAGGATGATGCCTCGTGCGATGATGATCCGTTGGATCATGAGTATCAGGTTGATACTTGGAGGTCAGAGATGATATGTGGCAGGTTGTGCAAATAGCATGTAATCAGTCCTCGGGGATCTTGCCGGTCGTGTTGTGGCACATAAATGTTCCCGAGGTGCTCTTTTTGGTATTGCTATGTAGTATGTAATTAGTCCTCAGATATCCGATAGGTTGAGCTGTGTGCTCATAATCAGTCCTGGGATGAGCTATTACTACGGAGACATGTAATCAGTCCTGGAGATCCGAGAGGTTGAGCTGTGTGATCGTAATTAGTCCTGGGATGCTCTTTAGAGATCTTGTCGGTCGTGCTGCGGCACATAAATGTTCCTGGGATGCTCTTCAAAGGTTTTATCTATCCACATGTAATCAGTCTTGGAGATCCGAGAGGTTGAGCTGTATGCTCATAATAAGACCTGGGATGCTCTTTAGAGATCTTGCCGGTTGTGCTGCGGCACATAAATGTTCCTGGGATGCTCTTTAAAAGTATTGTGGAGGAGATGCATGTAATCAGTCCTGGAATATCTTGCCGGTCGTGCTTAGGCACATAAATGTTCTTGGGATACTCTTTCCGGTATTGCATCCGCACATAAAATTAGTCCCGAGAGGCCACCTCTATCAGACCGTTCGCACAGATGATGAAGACTTGCAGGTGGTGGGCCTACATCCAGTATGAAAAAGGACTGGCTCTGTAGAACTTCCTATGACAAGTAGAGTTAGAGATTGGTTGAGATAGCAGCAGCAGTGACAATGATGATGACGATGCATCGATGACAATGATCCTGAGAAGAAGACTTGTCTAGCAGAACTATGTCAAGAAATACCTTCCTAGTTAAGAGGGAGTGTTGATGTATATGTAACTTCAGAATGTATTTCATCTATGTATTTCATATATATTTATTGTACCCTTATAAGAGATGTGTTATTCCTCTATAAGGAAGTGTCTTCATGTGGATTGACAAGTGTCGCAAGTGTGTGTACTTGCCGATGGGTTATTAGACCACCATGTGTGGGGTCGGCCCTAAAATATATATTATATTGTGGATGTATCTAAATAGACAATTCGGCCCCATAAGGTCACTGGGAAAACAGGTTAAGTATAAATAGAGATCGGGAGATCTCTATTTGGATCATTCGGAAAGACACACTTCTCTCACTCAGAAAGTGGTGCACTAGTGAGGAGGAGGATCATCTGCTCTAGGAGACTATCTCAAGTGTATTTTGGTTGTACTTTGGTTGAGCCATTGCTCTCTCTATCTCTGAGGAAGTTGTGGGGTTTTTTACCTTAGGTTTTTCCCCATGGAAACTCTGTCTCTCTTGTCTCTCATGCTTTTGATTCTTGTGATGCTTTTCATGCTTATTGTGATTTTTATGCATTGATATACTGTATATGTTATTCTCTCAGTAAAGATCCAAGAGTATTGTGAATTAATGCTCAAATTTTAACAAACTGAATGGTAGGTGAGAGAGGGTGCACGAGATGCATGTAACTGCATGCAGGGCGCACTAAGCACTAGGAGGGCTAAAACTGATCAGTGAGAAGCTCCCAGGGCTAGCTAACTGAGGGCTAGGTGTCGGGACTGATGACTGGGATGCATGCATAATGCATGCTGCATGCAAAAATGCATGCAAGACTGAAAATGCAAATAATGAAAATGTTGGTAGGACTAGGGTGGAGTATAGGAATATCCTAACACCCCCGATTAATCCATGTTGGGCCCTGGTAACTGAGACCAAAGGTCACACAATACAATGAATAATAATAATAGTCAATAAATCAAGGAAATGGGGAAAACGTCATGGGAAAAATACCCCCCCTCAAAATAGACTGTAGGGCACACCAAAAATAAATGCTCCAAACTCAAGTAGGTGTGATGCTTGGTCATATGTCTGGAGGTATCTTCTTCTTGGGAAGAAGTGGATCATGCTCAGAAAGCATGTGCTTGTACTTACTCTTCAGATCAAATGTGATGAGAACAAATCCAAAAGTATGAGGATGATCCTTGAACCTTTGATTTAAATCATTTGAGGTAGGATCAAATCCATGAATATGCAAATAGTCTTTTGTTTTCTCCTTTGAGCCATCATGGGTGAGATTATGCCCAAAAGAACCATCAAATATCAGTGATTTCTTGGAATCCAAATCAGATCCAAGACTTGAATCATGGTTGCTTAAGATCTCCTTTGAACCATTAGAGGTGAGATCTAAACCAGTAAATGCATGAGAAATTATCCCAAGCGAATGGCAATGGCCATCATATTCAATAACCTTATGAGAGCATGAAATAATGATCTTACAGTAGTAAATAAGAGGTGATTGATCAAGGAGAGCGGATGCATTACCTCCAATGGCTGATTTAACCTCCGAAACATTCATGAGATTATGGTGCAAACCAACAGACTCTGGTGCAAGAGAGGATTTAGGAACCTCTACAATTTCTAGAGTGTGAGCTGGCACAGAATTTGAAATAGATGAAATTTGGAGCATGGGTGTAGAATCTGGAAGTTCTTCTTCTTTGTGGACAACTTCAATATGAGATATGTTTGATACTGATTCATGACCAATGAGATCATCAATGAGGGTGAATGCATCACTGAGCTTGCTCTCGAAAGGGTTTAGATCAATCCCTTCATTCTGCTTGCCAAATATTACATCCAGTTGGGCCCATAGCTCTTTTGGAGATTCAGCAGAATCAATGAAGTTGGGTACCATGCATCGAGACATAGCATGCATCATGGCTACATAGACACTATCACCTTTATTTAACCAGTCATTCTCTTCTTCATAGGATTCGAACTCTCTTTCAAAACAATAATCAAAGAGATCATGGCTCTTCAAATATGCTATCATTTTTGGTTTCCATTCATCATAGTTGAATGGAGAAAGAGGAGGGATTTATTTTGAATACATGGAAGCTGTAGAAGACCTAAAAAACAATAGAAAATGTCTGCAACTACTACTGCTACAAAAAGTGTAGAAACTGCTGCAACTGCTACACTCGAAATCTTGATAATAAACATCAAAAAACTCTCAGGAATGGAGATAGAAAATACTCTCAACATGCTCTGATACCATGTGAAAATCCTCATAGCAGATCTAAGAGCTGATGTATACCTCACAAGAAAGATTATGATTAAGCAGGAAGATAGAAGAAGAGTGATGAATGTAGTGTAAATGAGCAACAGAATAATAATACAGTAGAACTCGGATAGAACCAAAATAACTTCACACACACTAATTCATTAATCACAAATGGACAAATAAATAATACAATGCATGATGATTCGAATGGAAAGACAACAATTCGAATTAGCCTTCATGGAGAGATCAAAAGATCACTGGGGTGTCATCAAAACACAATTAGAATTCTTCATCATCATCATTGGAGTCATCAATGCACAAGTAACTGTCAATCATCAGTCAAACTGAGTCTAACTGAGTGTGGTAGGTGTAACTGGCACATGGAGGCACTAACTGAATGAAGGAGGCTCAGTGGAGGGTGCATGAGGATCTAACTAGAGTCAGAATGGGTAGTCTAGTCTCACTGGAGGTCTATCAGAGTGATACAGTCAGTTGAGAGTCAGCCTAGCCTTAAATCAAGGAGAGAACTGAAGATAACTGAGGTACAACTAAATGGTAGGTGAGAGAGGGCGCATGAGATGCATGTAACTGCATGCAGGGCGCACTAAGCACTAGGAGGGCTAAAACTGATTAGTGAGAATCTCTCAGGGCTAGCTAACTGAGGGCTAGGTGCTGGGACTGATTCCTAGGATGCATGCAATTGCATGCATGCATGCAGAAATGCATGAAAGACTGAAAATGAAAATAATGAAAATGTTGGTAGGACTAGGGTGGAGTATAAAAATATCCTAACACTGCATTGCAGATTGCAGATTGCGGAAAGGAAACTTTCTAGCATGCATAAATTCAGGTTTTTGAATCCCGCATTCTACATTGTAGATTGCAGATTTTGGAAAAGTCGTTGAGGAAGGGAAATTGAGGAAAGAGAATTGTGAGTCAAGGAAATTTTGCAGAGAAAATTGCAGTCACAAGGAATGATATTTTCACTGAGAAATGAAGCATCTGGGAAAAATGAAGTGGCATGTTTCAGTTACCTATCCTAATCAAACCTAAACGGTCGGATCTAGTGGATGAGCAGGTGGCTTCCATGGCCCAATGGTGCACTTCTAGCATAGGAAATTCCTCTCCTCTGCGCATGGCAGAATCAGAGGCTGTTGATTCAGGTGGCTCATCTCGAACGACCTCATCATTACCAATCCAAGTTGTTTTCAATTAGTTAGGATATTTTGATACTTTGTAAGTCTATAAAGGCAAGGTCCGAAGTAGACCAAAAGGTTGGATGTTTTTGTTTGAGAGATATTACTGCTTTGGGCCTGTATTTGAACTTGGCCTTTTAATTTAATGAAAGGAGCCAATTCTGGAGCTTGATATTCCTGTGATTTGTGTTTTGTTTTCTGTTATTTCCTGTGCATGTGTTTCTACTTTGTATTTCCATTAATTGTTTGCTTCTACAGTACCTAAAGATCAAGATTACATGGTCTGGAATTCATGCCTACATGCTCCAGATGCATATGACTAGGTATTCTACCCCTTTCCTCCTGAAGTTGCAGGTTAGAATTCATTCACAAATGCTCTAACTTCGTAATGGGGCTTGTCTCCTTTTCTTCCTTCACCTACTGATTACTTAGACATGAAAGAACCACATCTACCTTGTCTCATGCTTCTACAATCACGGTCTGAATATGTCATTAGTGAGTGTGGACCCCCCCCATGAAATTGGATCCATGCTCAACTTTCCTCCTATTCTTAACTCCAACCAAACCCAAAAACCCCTTTAATTCATTGTTTGAAGGTCTAGACACCATGTTTACCAATATCCCGACCCATCCATGCTATTATCCAGTTGTTGGAAGCACTAAAGGGATATAACTCCCTGTGGATGGAAATGCTACTTTCCATCCACTAAAGATTGGTTTGCAATAGTTACCCCATGGTCTTTCCTTCCACAACCCAGGAAAATATTGGGTGATAAAATTCTGGAGACTCTGTTGGGGTACTGAACCCAGAATCTCTAGTTTTCATAGTATCAAATCGTACCTCTAAGGGTGAACAAGTCTGATGTTCTAAGGCTGTATTATTTTCCCTGGTGACTCCACCTTTTAAACAAGTGATTCCACTAGAGATCGAGCCTACTTCAAAAGATTTGTATCAGATTAGAGCTGATTGCTGAGGGAGAAAAGTATTTAGACGATAAGAGGATCATGTATTATTCTCTCGGTGAGTCCATTTTCTGAATTAGTGACCTCCTAGGAGGAAGTCTAGCTCCCAAGAGGATACCTACCAGAAGTCGTCCAGAACCCGAGCTACCAAAAGTTAATTTAGAGTTGAAGAAGGCCATCAAGAAGGAAAAGAAAGGCCAAACAAGTATTTCCCCACTAGCTAGGTCTTTTTCTTTACCTAAAAAATAGGTATATACTGTAGAAAGCATCCCTTCAAATTTAAGGACTGGGTCTTTCCCATTCAGATCTATGTCTGAGACTGATCTAAGAGAAGACTTGTTTGACCAGAGAGGGTTCTAGACCCATTTCGTGAGTGCTTTGTGTGGAAGTTTACAATCCCGAGAAGAAACTAGTGGCATATTTCCCTTTGTTAATGTTACTGGCCAAAATACCCACTCCCTGAGTACCCCTCCCCTTGCTTATAAGGCTCCCTCTTCTCCCAAGAAAAACCCAAGTGCCATGGCTGCCTGATATGCCCCCTAGCCCTCCCAGCCAATCTCGATGACCTACTTGTGAGCTATGCCCAATGCCTCATGAGATTTGATGGGGAGGGAAAATTTTCTGCACAATAGCATGTGGACCATTTCAGTGACTTCACAAACTTGGAAAAGGTAGATGAAGATGATGTTAAGATGAGGTTGTTTTCCCAAATCCTAGCAGGGGAAGCAAATAAATGGTTTAAGGCCTTTCCAAATGGAGGAATAGATACCTATGACAGATTTGAAGAAGATTTCCTAGCCATATGGAAAGATAAACAAAATCCCCTCCAGATTCTCACTCAATATGAAAATACTAAGAAAACAAATGTTTAGACTGTCCAAGAATTCTCAGCCAGGTTCATGAGAACGTACAATTCTATCCCTGTGGACATAAAACCTCCTGTGGGGGCATCCAAGCTTCATTTCGTTTATTGTTTTGACAGTGAATTTTCCCTCATGCTGAGAGAAAGGAGATCTCCCACTCTCCCTGATATGCTGAAAGATGCACTAGAGGTGGAAGCCAACCTGATGACCTCAGGTAAAATGAAGCACATAACTGAATTTGATAAAAAGAGATGCAATGAAGCAGTGAAGCCTTCCACATCCCAGTCTATGGATGGAAAATTTGAGCAGATGATGAGAACTATAGAAATACTGGTGGATAGGATATCCCTTGATAGAAGGCCTCCTTCCAGAGAAAACCCATAGCCTCTAGCTTGAAATAACAATCTCAGAAGACCCCCTTCCCTACAAGGAATACCTAGAGAGCCAAGAAACCCTGAGAATCGACCAATCATACCACCTTTTGCTAAGAATTTAATAGATGAATAAGAGGAAGATAGACATGCTAAAGACCAAATCCATCTCTTTGATCAGATCCAACCCCAGTTCTATTTGACTAAAGATGAACATGACCAGTCTTCCCTGCAATCAGATGATGTCCCAGGGGAATCAGAATTTGACCAGTACCAAAGAGGGATCCACAACGCCATCTGTGAGTTTGAGAGGTAACATAATTTGAGAATTAGAAAAGTAATAGTAGACCGAGGAAAGGCTGCTACTAACCCATCCTCTTTCTCATCCACCAAGAAGGGAAATCCCTGGGAGAAAAGACCCAAAGGCTGCAATATCTAAGGAGACTCTTGGGAAGTGGGAAAAACCTCCTAAAAAGAGTCTGAAAGGGAGAGATGAAGGTGATACAAAGACAACAGAGAGGGTCCATACTGCTTTCAGTTTAGAGAATGAAATATATAAGATTAAGATCTCCATCCCCTTAAATGAGTTAGTAAAAAACTCAGAATACAAAGGCCAGATTCTGAAAGTGGTAAATGGTGGAGAAGGAAAGAAACCTGATACTCTCAGTTTGTATGACGACAAAACCACTCTTCGGTTTGTCCCCCATGTGGAAAATTCCTCAGAGGTTGATGTCCCCTCTTTCTATAACAGTCTCGGCATACATGACCATATCTTGCACAATGCAATGTTTGATTCAGGAGTCTCCCATAACCTCATTCCAAGTTCAGTGGTGGAGAATTGAGGGTTAGAAACCAAAATACCTTATAAAGACCTGTTCTCCTTTGATTCTAAAAGAGTTCCATGAGTGGGAATGATTAAAGACATGGTGGTCTCACTGGCTCAGATACCTTAGAAAAATATGATCATGGATGTGGTAGTGGCTGATATTCCACCTAATTTTGGGTTGTTGTTGTCCAGGTCATGGACTACAAAGTTGAAGGGAACCATGCAAATGGACATGTCTTATGCCACCATCCCCATCTTTGGGGAAAGCAAAAGGCTATATAGGGAACATAGGCTGTCATATGTGGTAAGCGACAAGGATAGGCCTGATAACCACCCCATATTTTCCATAGACATGGATGTAGTCTCCTCAATTATATGCTATGATCTAGGTCCAGAGAAAGAAATAATGGGAGCTGCCAGGTTACCTAAGAAAAATGGTGAAGTTAATGATGGGAATGGGTTACGATGCCCTGAAAGCTCAGCTAACATAGAGAACGAAGGGAAACATATGGAAGAGGGCAGTAATGAGGAACCAAAATTGGAAAGAGAGGCCACGGTCACACTCCCAAAAGAAGGTCATTGGGTCATGAGATTCGATGGAGATGTAAATAAAGAAGGAGCTGGAGCAGGAGTATGGGTCATCCCTCTAGACGAAGGAAATGCATGCTCCAGATTTCATACTTTCAAGCTAATTTTTGATTGCTCAAATAACATGGCTAAATATCAATCTCTACTATTGGGCTTAAATGTACTCAAAGGCCTAAAATCTAAGAAGATCAAGGTCTATGGAGATGCAGAGATAATAATCCAACAGGTGAAAGGAAATTATGAGAGTAAGCATCCCAATATAGCGGCTTACAGGAATGATGTGTGGGACATGCTTGATAATTTATTTATAGAACACGATATCTTTTTCATTCCCAGAGAGCATAATACAGTGGTAGATACTCTTGCCAGTTCTACTAGCAGATTTCAGCTCCCTGCTCACCTTGTTAGAAATCACATGATTAATATGAGGCATAGGTCTTTTGTCCCAGACAACACTAAGCACTGGAAAATATTTGAATACGACCAATAGATCAAGAAATTCCTAGAAATGACTGGAGAATTTTCTAATGTCCAGATTGATCAAGAGGACTGTGAAGTGAAGGAGTGGGAGTCTGACCCACCAGAGCTCAAAACCACTTTGGGAGGCAAAGAGATCTTGCAACTAAAAAGAAACTACATACCCAAGGGATTGGTCCCACTGGAAAGACCTTTTGACGTAAATGATGTGGCCCAAGAACACAAGGTCGCTTGAAACCCAAAAGAAGTAGAAGACTGTAACATTGGGAGCGATGAAGAACCGAAAATTGCCAAACTATCGAAATCTTTGGCCCCAAGTACCAAAAAGGACTATATGGACTTAATGAGAAAGTTTTAAAATGTGTTTGCATGGTGCTACGAAGACCTGGAAGAATATGACACAGCCATAATCCAGCATACCATACCAGTCAAGACAGGGGAGAAGCCATTCAGGAAGAAGCTGAGAAGGATGAATCCCATGTTGCTCCCGCTGATAGAAAAAGAGGTAAAGAGGTTGTATGAGTCCAAATCATAATCTCTTTGAGGTTTTCATAGTGGGTGGCCAACACAGTCCCAATGAGGAAAAATAATGGTGACATTAGACTATGTATTGACTTCAAAAATCTCAACAAGGTGTCCCTAAAGGACAACTACCCCCTGCCCAAAATGGACCACATTTTGCAGAAGGTTGTAGGGGAAGAAAGAATGTCCATGCTAGATGGATTTTCAGGGTACAATCAGATTAAGGTGCAACCAGAAGATCAGAGCAATACAACCTTTACCACACCTTGGGGAACCTTCATGTATGCTAAGATGCCCTTCAACCTATTGAATGTAGGAGCCACCTTCCAAAGAGCCATGGACATAAATTTTGCAGGAGAGAAAGAAAAATTTGTGGTTGTCTACATGGATGACATCATTGTATACTCTAAATATTATGCATAACACCTGAAGCATTTGCACCAAGTGTTCATCAAGTGGAGAAAATTTGGAATCTCTTTGAACCCTAAAAAGTCAAATTTTTCCATGCAAGAGGGAAAGTTGCTGGGCCACATAATATCTAAAGACAGGATCAAGATTGACCCAGACATAATAGATGCAATATAGAAAATTGAGCTCCCTAGGAATAAAAGGGAAATCCAATCTTTTCTAGGCACAGTGAACTTCATAAGAAGATTTATCACCAATTTTGCAGAGATCATGAGGTCCATAAACTACATGCTTAAGAAGGATACTCAGGTCAGATGGACGATCGAGGCTAGGCAAGTATTTCAAGATATAAAAAGGGAAATTGTTGAAGCCCTTGTACTAATCAGCCTAGATTTTGACAAAGAATTTCTTATGTTTTCCTTCGCCTCTAAGCACTCCATAGCAGGTGTGGTTTTACAGAAAAATCAGGAAGGAGAGGAGCATCCAATAGCTTTCTTTAGCAAGGCTCTCAGAGATGTTGAGCTCAAATACAACATTATGGAGAAACAAGCCTATGCCATGATCAAAACTCTGAATGTTTCAAGGTTTATGTTCTACATTCCCATGTTATAGCTTATGTTCCTAATGCTGCTGTGAAGGATATATTGACCCAACCAAATCCAGAAGGAAGAAGGGAAAAGTGGATAGCTATGCTACTGGAATATCACCTGTAGATCAAACGTACAAAGCTTATTAAAGGGTAAGGGATGGCCAGGATCATGGCTGAGTCAAATTGGGATTCAATGAGTATGAACCTACTGTCACACATGCGGGAAGAAGCTTCCCAAGATCCGCTACCTCGGGTATCAGACAAATTCCTATCCTCTCCTTGGTATTATGATGCTGTATATGTTTTGCAGAACTTGCAAGCACCCCCTGATATAAAAAAGAAAAAGAAAATCTAGATCTGCCAAGATGAAGGATGCGGACTATTGCATACTGGGTGGTTGTCCTTATTGGAAGACCCTGGAGGTGTCCTCATGAATTGCATAGTAGTAGAGGAGGCCCAAGTGACCCTAAAAGAGTTTCATAGGGGTGTCTTTGGAGGACATCATCACTGGAAGGCCACTATTAACGAAATTCTCCCGGCAGAATTCTATTGGCCTACTATGTTCAAAGATGCTTATAAGGAAATAGCCAACTGCCATGAATGACAAGTTTTTGAAGGAAAGAGGAAGATCTTGTCGTTGCCTTTGAAACCAATATCTATGGAAGCTCCTTTCCAACAGTGGGGACTTGAATTCATTGGTGAAATTTTCCCCAACTCCTCTAGACAACACAGGTGGATATTGATTTCCATTGATTATTTCACCAAATAGATTGAAGCAGTACCCACCAAGTAGGCCATAGATACAGTCATCATCAAGTTTCTGGAGGATAATATCATGTCTAGGTTTAGGTGTCTTGTTAAGATAATCACCGATAATGCACAGTATTTCAAATCCAAGAAGATGATCAAATTCAGTGACAAGTTCCATATCAAATTGGGCCATTCTACTCCTTACTATACCTAGGGAAATGGATTGGTAGAATCTTCCAACAAAATTTGGTGAGTATGATCAAGAAATTGATGTAAGAAAATAAAAGATCTTGGAACACCAAGCTGACCTTTGCCTTATGGGATGATAGAATCAGCTCTAAAAAATCCATTGGAAATTCTCCTTTCAAATTAGTATATGGAATAGAGGTAATATTCCATGATTCCCTCAGAGGGCCCACAATGACATTGTTGTAGGAGAAAGAAGAAGAGCCAAACCTTGGACTGAGGAGAGCTAACAAGCTAGTGGAAGTGCAAGAAATTAGAGAATTGGTACAGGTTGGAGCCACGAAATCTTAGGATCGGATCAAGAAGACATTTGACAAAAAGACTAAGGTGAATGATTTCCAAGTGGGAGATCTGGTATTAAAATGGGATGCTAGAAGAAAATCTCAAGCCCAAAAGTTTGATAACCTTTGGCAGGGGGCCTATACAATCACTGCCTACCATGGGAATAACGCTTTCTTCCTACAGGACTAAGATGGTGAACCAATCGGCAAAGGATCCGTCAATGGACGGTTCTTGAAGCATTATTTCAAGTAAAAGAAAGTCCGTTGAACCACCCCCCACTGTACATTGCCATTTTTTATTTTTAGTTAGGCATGTTCCAGTTTTGTGATACGAAGAAGGGAATAAGTGCCACTAGTCTACATGTTTTTGCTACCTTGCAGGGAAGGTAGCATCCCCGGTTGGAGCTGTTGTTAACACCTATTATGATATCTAATGAGGAAGGTAAAATAAATCCCTCGTCGAAGCTCCAAGGTCACCCATTGGCCAGTTACATCAAATGGAAAATCATAGAACCCAAAAATGGCTAAGTATCAAGCAAATCTAGGCCAAGTGACCAAGCCACAGTAAGAAAATGAGAAAATATAAGGCAATAGGACTCTTCAGCAGGAAAAACTAGCAGTAGGGGCTTCTTCTGCAACCAAAGAAGATCTGACGGCCAGGATTGAATGGAGGGACCAGATCAACAGTTGAAAATGCATTCCGCAATCCAGCTTCCGAGTTTCGCATCTACATTGCGGATTGCGGATTGCAGAAAAAAAAATTTCCAAGGATATAAAAACCAAGTTTCTGCATCCCGCATTTTGCATTGTGGAAAGGTCATTTTCCATAAGGTGAAAAAATAAAGTTTCTGCATCCCAAACTCCGCATTGTGGGTTGCAGAAAGACCATTTTCCACGAACTCAAAAAGTAATTTTTTGCATCATGCATCCCGCATTGCGGATTGCGGAAAGGCTACTCTCCGGCATGCATAAAGTCAAGTTTCTAAATCCTGCATCCCACATTGCAGATTGCAGATTGCGGAAAGAGAATTGCGGGTCAAGGAAAGTTTACATAGCAAATTGTAGTCACAGGGAATGAAGATTTTCACGGAGAAATGACGCGTCTAGGAGAAACGAAGGGGCCTATTTTAGTTACCTGTCCTAATCAAACCTAAACGGTCGGATCCGGTGGACGAGCAGGTGGATTCCTTGGCCAAATGGTGCACTGCCAGCATAGGTGATTCCTGTCCTCCGCGCATGGCAGAATCAAAGGCTATTGATTCAGGCGGCTCAACTCGAACGACCTCATCATTACCAGTCCAAGTTGTTTTCAATTAGTTAGGATATTTTGATACTCTGTAAGCCTATAAAGGCAAGGTTTGAAGTAGACCAAAATTTTGGATGTTTTTGTTTCAGAGAGATTAGTGCTCTGCGCCTGTATTTGAACTCGACCTTTTAATTCAATGAAAGGACCCGATTTTGGAGCTTGAGATTCCTGTGATGTGTGTTCCGATGTCTGTTATTTTTTGTGCATGTGTTTATACTTTGTATTTACATTAATTGTTTGCTTCTACAGTACCTAAATATTAAGAATACATGGTCTGGAATTCATGCCTACATGCTCCAAATGCATATGACTAGGTATTCCACCCTTTTCTACTTGAAGTCGATGGTTAGAATTCAATTGCAAATGATCTAACTTCGCAATGGAACTTGTCTCCTTTTCTGCCTTCACCTGCTGATTACTTAGACGTGAAAGAACCACATCTACCTTGCCTCATGCCTCTACAATCACGGTCTGAATCTGTCATTAGTGACTGTGAACCCCCCCCACCCTCCGAAATTGACTCCATTCTCAACTGTCCTCTTGTTCTTAAATCCAACCAAACCCCAAAACCCCTTTAATTCATTGTTAGAAGGTCTAGCCACCACATTTACCAATATCCCGAACCATCCATGCTATTATCCAGTTGTTGGAAGCACTAAAGGGAGATCCCTCCCTTTGGTTGGAAAGGCTAGTTTCCATCCACTAAAGATTGGTTTGCAATAGTTACCCCATGGTCTTTCCTACCACAACCCAGGAAAATCTTGGGTGATAAGAGGAGGAACACTTTCTGGGATTAAGTGAATAGCATGATCAAAATGTCAGATAGGTGGAAGACCTTTTGGAATATCTTAAAATACCTCGGAATGCTTATTAATGGCCCTTTGGAGATCTGGGGAAATAGGAGGCTTAGATGTTTGAACATCTAATGAGCATAATTGTGCAATTACACCTTGATGTCTCTTTTTCATCAATTTTGTCATACCATTAGATCTTATCACCTTGCTTGTTTTCCTTGTGTTGCCGTATAATTCATATTCCTTTCCCTCCAATAAATATTTCATGAAAATATTCTGAAAATTAAAAGCCATAGTTCCCGAAGATTGTAACCATTGAACTCTTAAGACAACATCAACACCACCCATTGGAATAGCAATCATTGGACTATTCAATACATATTATCCCATAGTAATATTTATATTATGACATTTCCTTGAGTAGTTGATAGTTCCTTTATTTGTAATTACTACTTGAAATTTTGGTGTTGGATATAGAAAGCAATTGAGAGATTCGCTAATTTATAGTGAATGAAGTTATGAGTAATACAAGAATCAATCAACATTGTTACCTTTTTCTTTTTGATAAATCCTTCGATATTGAGAGTTTGAGGAGTGCTAATTCCAACCAATGCATGACATGATATGGTGGGAGTAATCTCTTCTGAAGTAGTATCTTTTATTTCTTCATCTAGAGATGGTTCTTGTTCTTTTGGTTCTTTTCATTTACATTCTATGTAAAATAATTTCTTCTCACCACACTTATGTCCCTTACTATACTTTCTATCACAATTAAAACATAGGCCTTTTTCTCTTCTTTCCTCTATTAGTTCAGGTGTCAACCTTTGAGGTGGGTTAGAAGAAGTAACAATATTCTCTTGGTATGTGTTGGAGGTGCTCTTTCTAGTAGCCATCGCCATATTTCTACTTTCAACCTTCCTTGCCATCTTGAAGGACTTCTCTAAGGATGGTGGTTCAAAGAGACGCACCTCATGTTGAATGTTATCCTTCAACCTTCAAGGTTCCAATGAAGAGATCCAACATATTGTCTTCTAAAATGTTATTCACTCTAAGACTTAGATTTTGAAACTGTTTTATTTTCTCTACAACTGGACCTTTTTGCTTGAGATTTATTAACTGGCTAAATAAGGTATTTCTATTAATATCCCCAAAATGCACAATCAATTCTTTGATGAATATAGACCAAGATATAATAGAGTCATTTTTAAGGTCACAAAGCCATTGGTACCATACAAATTGATCAGGCTCTAAATATAATGATGCAATAGTTACCTTTTGCAAAGTTGGAACCTGGTGTAGATCAAAGAATTGCTCCATTTGGAATATCCATGTTATTGGATCATTTTCATCAAACTTTCTCATGTCAATCTTGGGAAGTTGGGTACCCCTTGATGACCATCCCTAATGACTTCCATTACCAAAATCATTTCCTCTTGGAATATTCTTATTCATGGAAGGTTTCTCAATATGAGAATTATCTTTATCCCCCTGAGTATCCTGGAACACATCATTACCTGTAGGAAGAGTATCCCTTGAATTTTGTATTAAATTAACAATATTTGTCAAATTCCCCATCAAATTCTCCGCTAGATTGAGTAAATAAACTTTTCTCATGGAACCTTTCATATTTTCCTCCATTTTATTCAACTTCTCCTCTAAATGATCCAAATCAACTTTTTTCATAGACCCTTTAATCATATCTTACAACTAGGACACTCTAAAAGAGAGGTCTTCCCTTTCATCATGCGTCGAGGATGGATTCTCTCGGGGTTTGGATGGAGTGTAGGTATATACACTTCCTTTTGGTGGAATTTTGAACAATAAAAATAGATATCACACCTTAGGTTTCACCACAATTAGATCCTTCTACTCAAAGTTAATCAAAATTAAAAATGACGTACATTTTCAAACCCTGATTGGAAGACAATTTTAAGGCCGACTTAAAACTAGTGTAAATTTTAAATTTATGCTCCTATCGCTTTGAAAATTCGCATTGTTGTATCCTAATGTGTCCTCTTTCCAATGCCACAGGTCTTATCTAATTTGGATTTACCAGTAATACTTTATTGTGAATATCCGAACACCTTATTTTGGTTCTTTCCCGAATAGCGAACTTGTACTATATGCCACATGTCCAATTTTGTGTATCTGATGTTGAAAATCCTACCACATATACTATCGTCTGTCTTATTTCATATGCAATAGATCTCACTCAATTTGGATATTGCATGCCCCAGATATGACCTTTTTTCTCATAACACCTGTTTTAGACTAGTTTTTGGACTAGTGAGAAGCCCTATAATCTATAGTGAATATCTCCAAAGTTCTAATGTTTCAGGATCTAAAACTTGGACCACAATTAGTTCGGCCTTTTTCCTAGATGGGTTTTAAGTCTTGCTATTTGAAACATTGTAGAAAAAAATTATATCGAAAATTCCAAGATGACTTGTTTTGAAGGAACCAGTCCCAAGGAAGGGGCTTTAATACCAAATGTTATGCAACAAATTTCCAAAAATAGTATGAAATAGCATAAATAGATCAGAAAGAGTACTCCACGACTTGGTTTAAGAAAATAGGGAATAACAAGCCTCTTCGAGGGAGCAACCTCCTTACACAATACTATGTACATAAGACAAGATAAGACAAGATACTCCAAATGAAAGGTCTCCTTCTTATATATAGGAGACTAAGGGGTATAATCCCAACTAACTCACCAAATCCGACATAACTGATATAACCATACTAATGACAATTACCACTAATGGCCCAAAGCCAACATCAAAACTAATGTAATGAACGACAATATAGGGGGAAATGTGCCCATATTTAGGGATTAACATAAGGCTAGCTTAAGGGGGGGCTGTTAGAACATTATTAAACCTAGAACCATAGTCTCATGATGTTTAATTAATGACTGCTGCTCCAAGAAAGGATAATGGTTTTTATCTAGGTTGTTAGGCTAACAATGACCAATTCTACTACCTTGGAACCTATTTTTGGTCAATCTGTGGTTAATGTGCCCTCATTTATGGCCACCACCCTAATTTATTGCCACTACATACAAGATCCATGATCAGTTGGAATAATTATGTGAAATTGAGTATTTTAGGTTCCCTTCCTACCTATTTTTTCTCTTCTTCTACCAGAAATTTGAGAATATCAAACATTTGGGCTTGAAGACCACATATAATCAAGGGATGAAGAAACCGGTTTATGAATGGAATGATCTAGTTTTAAGGAGGGAAGATAAATCAAACTTCTCTTAATTCGCATACAAAGTCATTTGTGTGATTATAGTATGTTACATGGTAGTTCTCCTCCGAGGATGTTTCCTGACCTCAAAAAGCACCTGCAGTTCACATTAGAAATTCAAGTTGGAGAGTGGTTTATATTTGACGATCACACTGTTATTAGGGTATATGGTTTTGAAGGAGAACCATACAAGTTCCGTACTTTTCTTACACCCAAGATTTTTTCCATGGAGTTTGTGAGGAAAAAGATGGCTTCAAATGAGTTACACTTCAACATTTTAGATGGCATAGGACTTTCATTTTTCCACAAGAGGTAGGACATCTTGTTATCATAGGACTAAATTCTCCCCAATATATCAAAGAATATCTCATTTAGCTAAACCTCCCAAAGGTAGAGAAATATCCATATGAACCTCAGCAAGTTATTTCCAAGAAGAGGGCAGAGAATAAGAATTATGCATATGTATGCACACCTAGGCCTCTATGGGAAAGAATAGAAAACAAAGAGACTTGGAAAGAGGTCCAAGAAGCCATAAATAAATTTGAATAAGAGAAGCATCAGTAGCTAATTGGGAAAAAAGGACAACTGAGGAAACCCAGGAAATGGACATTGACAAAGACTAAGAAGGACCATGCCCTAAAAAAGTCATATTAGTAACAAAAGAAGATGAACAATATTTGGTGTAGGTTGGATCAGAATTTGTAGATATTCCCTGTGAAATTATTGAACTAATAAGGAATCCATATCTCCTAAGAAATCCTCCAATTCAATATGCAAGCTATCCTTCCATATAGTTTACTATTCCTCAAAAAATATAGGGTTCCTCATCTACAGAACCAATCCCTCTAAAAACAGACCTTCAGGGTGGATATAGAAATATTAGAGAAAGAGGAATGAAAATGATGAAGGAACTAAGACAAGACCTCCCAAGCACAGGAAAGAGGGTAATTGCAGTGGTATATCACCAACAAGATACCTTGAGGTTTTCTGTTTTGGAACCCAAGGTAGCCAAGCTAGTGAAACTCCATTATTGGAGGGCAGAAGAGCACATAGCTAATTTCAAAGAGTTTAGCAAACTAGACAAGATGGATTTCTATAAGCAAACAAGTGACATGATGTTAAATATAAAAAAAAAGAAAGAAGGTTAAGGTTATCCCTTGAGAAGTTTGAAAAGATATACAATATGGAAAAATGAACCACCAGGGACAAACACATCACTATTAATTCTTTGGAATCAAAGCTGGTAGCTGGTATCCTTAGCAGCAAATCCATCCGATGATTCCCCAATCAAGTCACTTATATCTATAAAGGACAATGAAATAGATACACTAAGGAAGAAGATGAAGATGCCTACAATTGAACTAGTGCAGTCTGAGGAGTTGAAGAAGGTACAAGAAGAGAAAGAAAATATTTATGCCAGCATGATAGAATTCCAACAGCTATCAAAACAAAAGAGGAGAAATATTGATGATCGACATTGGCATATTTCAAACTTGAATTTGGAAGCTACAAAAATCTCTACTGTCAGGAATAATAATGCTACAATTCCCTTGAATCAGAAAAAAAATTCAACCAACAATTCAAACCCCATAGATTTCAATGGAAATTCATCCCACTCCAGAAGCAACAAAAGCAGGTGGAAGTTGACCTGCAACAACAAAAGTTACAGGTGAACCTTAGGTTGATCTTGTAGATACTATTGATCTAGATGCAATGGAAGAAGACCAAGCAAATTTGAGGTCAAGTCCTAAACCTATTGAGGAAGACAATGAATTAAATTCCAGAGTGGATGAAGCCAAAAAGGAGCTAGAAAAAAAGATAATAGGGTCCTTGAATTGGAAAATGAAGTCAGCAAGAAAGAAGATGAAATTTCAGAATTAGAGAAAGAAGTAGGAGACCTAAAAAGTCAAGTAACTTCTCTCCAAATAGATGTTCAAGGAAAACAATTGTTCAGAAGAATTTCTCAATCTATTTGGGAGAAAATGGAATATTGGTTCAAGAATAAGTGGGATTATTTTGAAGTTATCCAAGATGAGTTAGATATGTCTACTCAATCTATCGAAGAGATAAAATCAGTTGAAAGGAAATTGGGAGATATGCCAAGGAATTTTGCAGAAGTCATAGGCTATCTAAACACCAGAACCAAGAAGCTGTTGGATGAAATGGGCATAGACAATAGAACTAAAATAATCAAGACTGCTAGGTCTATGCTTATGAAACAAACATATATTTCAAGGATGAGGGATAATGTTAAGGCATTAAATGATGATGTGTTAAAATTGGGAATTCCTTCTCCATGGGATGGACATGATGATGCTTATCCCAAAGAAACTTATCTAGAACATCTTCAACAAAAGAAGGATTTGATATCCTCAGAATCACTGGAAGGGGAAATAGAATGAAAACAAGCAGTTGAAAAAATAAAAACTTGTTTTGAAATTTGGGTGGGCTTAAGGAATATTGCCAAAAGGTTGGGGCCCATTTCATTTGAGAAACATACCAATGCTGAAATTTCTTTGGAAAATCTAAAGAATCACATGAACCCTTTGCGAAAGGAATGGAAAATGGTTATCCAAGACCATAAACATGTCTTTCCACATAGATCAACGGAAACTCAACCACGGGGACAATCATCTAGTCAAGCATCAGGGCTACAGTTCATTCAATCAACATCTTTAGCAACTTAGGGACATAGTGCATTTACAAACCAACAACCTCCTATTTCATTTATGCCACTTGCGGGTCCTATCAATATTCAAATGAGCACCAAATGAAGTAGGATGGCATCCCCAACGGAACCCATATGACAATCCTCTCGGAAACCAATTGTCTATATGCGGGAAAATAAAAAGACCTCCAACAAAAGAAATTAAGTGTTAAGGATTATCATTATTTGTTGGAAAAGAAGACTTGTAAAATTTTCTTTGTAAAAAAGTAAATTGGCTTTCAATTAATTTTCGGTTAGAGTGTAAGAAACCGAATATGGTTCCTTACAAACTCTATATAAGGAGGATTGTAACCCATTTTAAAGGGTTGGCAATTTTAGTAGAGAGGTTCTCTATCTAATTTTTGTAGAGTCGCAAGGCAGTTTTTACTGTGTAATTTTGATATTGTAAGATATTAGAAACACAACTATATTTCATAGAGATGTTCTTCCTATCATCAGTGAATCCATTTTTATTTCATTATGTCTTATGTGTAAAGATTCACATGATTAATAGAAAGTTGATGTGGTTTTCAGTTTCATTGTGAGATCATTGATATTCATAATGTTTCAGAGTTGAAAGATCTATCATAGATTCATCATTGTATGCCTCTATTATATCTTTTAAATATTTTCATGTATGATACAAGGTTATCAAGAATTTCCTAATTGTATTGTGTATGCTAAATTTGATTGCATTACTTTCATTTCCTGTGTTTACTTTACAACTATGTATGAATTACTGAAATTCTTCACGTAGAAGCTTCAGTACGTTCCAAATATCCCTAGATTCAAGAAATTTGATATTACTAGTCAATTCTTGAATACACCTAGCCTCCATTCGTTAAATCCACTTCATTTATCTATGCATTCTAGAACAAGCTGTGAATTTCCTCTGCAAGAATACATTTCATTTGTTAAATACTATGTATGAACTAGTCCAGTTAAATTTTTGCAAAAGAATAATCCAAACACTGTGCATAAAGATATATCTATGGTACATCTATAAATAAATGATCTTCTATCATGCTCGGGTGTGGGTCATTTCATCTTTGTTCACCTCTAAGGACTAACACACCCATGCACAAAAAATTAAAGGAGGGCTAAAATCCATCATTCTATTATTGATGAATTCCATTACATAATATATCGAGGGCCCTATGGATTTACATTTTCTATAGAATTACCCATTGTGGCATCACAAAGAAAACAGAACCCATAACCCAATTACACCACTCAAAACCTAGACACATCAAATTAGGCTCTCATGATGCTCTATTGTGGCTCAGTCTTCAATTTGTGTCTTCTCCTCTTATGCTTCTTCTTCTTTGCTTCTGCTATTCCACTTCTCTTCCACTTTCCTTATGCTTCAGTATATAATTGCGGTGGTGGGTCCAAGACCATTGTCACTGTTAGGGGATTCCACAACTCCCACTTCTTTACCCCACGCTTCCTTTTGCCATTTCAAATCCTTTCAAGAATTGAAGGACCCAAAAATGGGTATGTAACTTTGAGTTATAGACTTATGATTTATGAATTGGATAATGTAGAGTGCCATAGATATAACTCACATATAAATAATAAGTGTTAGCACATGCCTTGAGATCAATGCTATCTCAAGGCTTCGACTCTACACTTGAAAGTGCAAATAGACATAATTTTTTCCTAAAAGGTACGACAGATCCAAGATAATATAGTTATGAAGTCTATGGGTTAATGGAGATAACCACATATATATATAACTTTAAATTCATGTGTGTCACATGTGTAGATAACTTGAAATACATGTGTGTGGGTGAATGGATTTTTGTTAGAGATCATGGCTAGTAGTGTAGGAAAGCTTGTGGGTGTCAAGGTTAATTCATTATTGAAAGAGAAAATGAAAAGAAGAAGTATCAGGGAGGCAAGGGGAATCTAGGGGAGGCAAGGGTAATCTATGTGTGATGACCTTTGTTTCATTCCATGGGATGGAATATGAGTAATATGAGAATGTGAGATTGAGTTCTAGGGATACTAAGAAAGGATGTCAAGAGATAATTTTTTCACATTGCAATGTAGGTATGGGAGTACTTAAAAATTTATCCCCGTCTTTCAAAATCACAAATTTTGAACAATATGAATCTTCCATTTTTTTGTTGGAACCTAAGGTCTTGAAGGCTCATCACACCTCTCAATATTCTAGAGATAATTAGATGATGTACAACAGTTGATTAGTGTAGAAGTCAATTGGAGGATCAACTAAGTTGGTGATTAAGCAACTGGATGAGAGAATCGAAGACACAGCTCAATGGTTGGCGAGGTTGTGGTTGGATTGACTACAATATCCGACTAGACTTTGGGACATTGCGAAGTTTGTAGAACTAGTTAGTACCAATGACCTCTATTTGTGGACTATATATTCATCACTTCAAGGGAGTTTGTTATATCCGGAGACTATGAAAGGACGATCTTATGGCTTGTGCCAAGTATGATATTTGAGATGTATTTCATGTCAATACTGCACTGTGATGTTCTGATCACAATGTTTCATGCTTAAGTGATGTAACAATGTCTTTAGAAACCACCTTACTTCTTGGAATACTATTCCCTTGTGTCATTAATTTTATGTTCTATAGTTCAGGGTGAAGACGTCCCCAACTTTTTCAATGAAATTTTTTTTTTTCAGGTCACAAATATAAATTAGAAATGTGAATGTTCAAAGTAGAAATAACAATGCTTCAAACCAACCATATCACATATGTTGGTTATGTACCTAATCATAGAATTGTTAGGAAAATTTATGATCCATATTCAACAAAATATTTCTAGATAAAATCATATGGCACTCATACATTGACATATTTTTGCTACAATATCATCCCAATGTTTACAAAGGAGATAGTTGTGGGGTTCAATTTCATAGTATCAATCAAGATTTTGAAGTAACTTGCTTTACTAAGAACAATTTTTGCGTATATGCATTTTATGTTTATAACATGGGGTCTCTATGTTGTTATTTTTGTTAGGAATGAGCAAACTGTAATGTCTAGTTTTCCATAGGGAAAGCAAGAAAATGGTTGTCATTAATATATGGAGGACTCGATGAGAGCCACTAATGATTTGGGGATGAGTGGGAAGAATGGATGGGATGGGAAGGAGTTGATTATTCCTCCCATATTAACGATTATGCCTAATTAAATTTTCATTGTAAGTTGTATTCATGTTTGTTGGCCTTGTAAATATTTATGGCCTTTCTGTCACCATCTTAATAGTTATAGCTAGAGGCCATCATGTAAAACCCTTGTGTTTGGCTTGTAAATTTTCAACCCCCTTCATGCATATGATGTACATATAATATCTCTTATATTTATATAGTTGATTTTATTTTACCTCAATTCTGACAACACAAAAGAATTCTCAATCCATATGGTGCAATAACATTATAAGTTGTCTCTTGGTTGATGAATCATTTGCTTTTCTTATGGATTATGATTATAAAAACATTTGTGCAATTATCTATTTATTTCATTTTCTCAACTACAAATCCATTCTTTTTGGATTTATTTTTCTCTTCCTTGTATGAATGCTATGGAGATATTTCCTAAATTTTCATGTAATTTCAATGCTACTCAATTAATGGAACCATTATTTTGAGTAAGAGATATTTGGTTATTAACATGAATGGTGTATTAAATAATGCAAATTTCTATAGTATATCATCCTTAGTATAACATTATTAAAATGAGATTGGTTGGAATTATAGCATTATCAAAATAATATCTGTTGGAACCATTTTCCAACCCTTGCTTTTATTTGAAGTCAAATGATGCTCATATTAATGTTATTTTTATAGTTTTTTTGGTGTGTAAGTTGGACTAAAAGATTGATGGTAATTTGTAGGGTGGTCAACTTTTAGTATGTTACTATCTCCACTCATAACATGAGTGGTACTATTGGGCATGCTCATTATGGGAGGGACTCATTAACAAAATAATCTCCATTACACTTGGAGCTTATGGGATGACAATTTAATCGTTTCAAGCGAAATAGATTTACATTTACATTTTTGCATAAAATAATTGCTTGCATATTTTGAAAATTTTCCATTTTCTATAATTCCAATTGTGGAGTTTGTAAATGTTGCATTCGCTTCTCACTTGATCGCTAAAATACATCACTTTCACCTCAACACCTTACAACAATGTACTTTTTACACCTTCATTGCTAGTATAAATATTTTCCAATATGAATTTTAACTCAAATCCTTTTTTATGTTGTATTAAATGAGATTTTATGTTTGACAACAATTTTTAGGGAGGCTCTGGTAAGAACCTACCACTCTCCTCCACTATTGGCTAACCCCAGGCCTAGGATTAGACTAGAAATAGGGTCCAATCATCATATTTGGTTTGTTAGGATATGGTTTGGTTGTTGATATAAGACATCCTTATGCTCTTTATCTGAGTGCAACCCATGTTGAGCATAAACCATTGAAAATTAGATGATAAGCATATAAAAATGCAAGTGCCTTCATTCATGACTTATTTAACTCAATATTTGATCAAAAAAATTATTTTTCTTCAAATCAAAGAGGAGAGAGTGGAGAAAAACCAATATTTAATTTATGTACATTTTAAAAATATATTTGGATAAAATAGAAAGAAAAAAACATTTGGAAACTTTTATTTTTAATTTTAGTAAAAAAAAATTAGCAATTTCTTCGTGAAAGTACTAAGATGAAGAAGAAAAAATTATATCTAATTTTTTACTCTTAATGTTAGTCATAAAAGTAAAATTAGTAATTTACTAAATAGTGGTATTTATGTCTAATTTTTTACTCTTAATTTTAGTCATAAAAGTAAAATTAATAATTTATTAAATAGTAGTATTAGCAAAGTTAAATTTGAATTTGATTGTATTGTACAAAATACGATTATGCCTTTATTAGTTATATGTATATTAGGCTATTCACTTTGAAACAATAACTTTAGTCATATTTTATTCTTAACAATGTTCACTACTAACTTTTTAACACCTTTATTAATATTTTTTTTCATGTACATTATGTGAAAACATATCCCCTATACTTTCAAATCTTCTTAAGATCATTTCATGTAAATAAAAAAAAAAGTTAAGAAAAATCCCTTCCCTTCACTATGGTTTTTTCCTTGAAGAATTAGAGGATTAGGAAGGAAAAAAAATTATCATAAATTTTTATTTAATTTATAATAGTCCATAGCCGGCACATGATCCATATTAGATACTACAGAATTGAATTCAAGATGAAAAAACATAATCATGAACATACCCTGTGACATTAAAATGAATAGGATACAAAAACTCATGAATTACATATAATAAATACTAATAATTTATATTCACACAGTCGTTATCTAGTCATCTTGATCTATATTAGTAGTTTAGGTTAGTCATTTATAGCTATGTCACTTAAAAATTCTCAAATGTGGTTGTATTTAGCATATGAAAAATATCATGATTATTTTTTTTGGTTGTGTAGTCACAAATTTTCCAAATTGTACTAATGATGGTCGCTTGGTTGTAAATGTCGATGACTCTAGAACCATTTTTTTGTACAATGGCGTCTCAATTCTCATTTGATCATGAACCTGGTACTAACATTGAGCGTGAAATTATTGAGAATAGAGGTGGTTTTTGTTTCAAACATGGTAGGTGTAATGTCCCCAATTTGACCCTATGGCACTAAAATCGTAAATAATGTAATATTGTTATAAAATCGTGGTGAGGAGCTCAAGGCCAAGGCCCCGCCATCGATTTATTGATGCATATGGTTTACGTGTTAGCCATGCACAATGGAAATGCAAATATCATGTAAATATGCATTTTAATAAAATACCCACAACTAGATATGCAATGCAACAAGAGATGGGGGCATGATTTTACAAGGAATTGGGAGGGAAAACATTCAAACCCTTGAGCCAATCAAGTCAAGCCAAATGTCTATGAGAGAACCCATAAAACCCTCAACTACCCATGTTGACTTTTGTACCCAATCATTCATTTCTCCCAAGAGTTGGTTGAGGTAGTTAATGCCTTGGGGAATGGGAGGTATGGCTGTCCAAATTCGGGTATGGGCGAGCCATCCTTCATGAAAAATGGCGTTTTTCTTCTTGGGCAAGAAAAGAGCAATGAATTTCTCTCCAAGCCATTAACCATCAACCAGTTTGGCTCCCTCACGAGTTTGGAGTTACTTGGGCGTTTTTCAGTGATGTTTTCCTGTGTTTTCCTTCATTCTTAGCTCGGAGAAGGGCATTTTTGTGTTGTGTACCAGTGGGGAAGAAGGGGGAATCGAATTGGGGTTCCATAGAGACTGTTTTGGCTGTTAAATGCTTAGATAGTTGGGGAGAAACCGTTTTCTTCCTGGTGAATGTTTTTCCCCATCCCACAACTCATTTTTGGTTGGAAATGATTTGGGGAAAAACCATGGCCATCCTTTTGGTAAATCCATTGTCTTGGCTTGAGCTTGAGCAAGAATCTAGGGTTCAAATGTATCCTGATAAACCCAGCTATGCCCTGGCTTGGCTCAGATGAAATGATTAATTGGCTATGTATGAGATGAATGTCCCATTTTTCTTGTAAGAATCATGCCCAGCTCAGGGGTGGCAGTTGTGTTCAGAGAATTGATGAGCACAAATGGCCTATGGTTGGGTGGAATGTTGCAGCGACATAGCTAGTTGCTTGGGACCATTTCACCATAAAGATAAGTGTTTCCCTGTCTATATGTTTTAATTCTGAAATGTTATAATTTGATGATTGTATTGATATGCTGTATGCATATGAAATGTGTGTGGACAATTTGTTTATTTCCACTGTGAATGTTCATTGAATTGCATCTGCACACATTGGTTTTAATTCGTATGAATCTAATGAATCGGGATGAGTAAATGTAAACGCCCCACAGATTTTCATCATGTTCCCTTCCTCGAATTGGGTCCATGGGAGGGGACGTTACACTAGGTTATTTACTTCTACCATTATATATTGTAGCATTAACTTTGCTCTTAATTTTTTACATGGATTCCACAAATGATATCCTCTTGAATTTTCACTAAGATGTATAAACTAGTATTTCAATGATAGTGATTCTTTGGTTGTTAGCTATTTCTTGACTTTTCAAAGATTGTAGTAGTGTAGATTTTATTCTATGAGTTGTCACATAATTCAAAGTTATCACAACTGAAATAGAACTAGAACTGAAGTTCTCAAAATCATGAATTGGTCTAGAACCAACCTGCAAATCGATCACTAGAAAATACACCAAATATTCAAATTTTAATTAAAAATATATTCATGTACATCAATGTAAATCCAAACCATTATAAAGGGGATAGAGAATTTTTGCTCCTGAAAATTGGGTAGGTCTTACTATTTCAGACTCCATGTGCCATCACAATAAGGAGTACAACACATATATGTGACTATGTTTTGGGATTGGACTCAGTGATGGATATGATTTACGATATAAGAGAAGTTGGAACTCAAGTTCCTTGGTTCCAATTAAATTAATCATTTGATGTAATGATGTTTATCATGTACTATTTGAAAGGATGATAATTGCATTCCTCAATAATAATATAGGAGTTGTTCTTTAAAAGAGGAAAAGAAATTACCATCCATTTCTATTGTATTCTTAGAAAACTTGAAGCACTACTAATTTAAAAAATGCAAATGTAAACAGAAAGGACCTATGCTTTAGCTTACCAATATAGTAAGTCGACACTTGTCTAATAAAATTATATTTTGGTTTCTTTTGCATATATAATTTTACAGTCGCTAGTATTTAAGCTCAAGGAATATTATTCGAAGGAGAAAATAAGAGTTTAGTAGAAAATATGTAGTCATATTTATTCATCTACCCTCAATAACTATGCCATATTTTTTAGATTTAAAAAATGTGTTTACTTGCTATTGATGGCGATAGTTTGATAAACCACGTGTCTACAATGCTACTTATTTTTGTGATTTGGATGTTTTTAAGAGTTATGTCCTACCTTTAAACTAGGGGTTGAAATAAAAGAGTTATTAAGAATGCCATGAAAAAATGGATACCTAGGATATTTGGTAAAAATAATGGTTTTTCAAATTAGAATGATGTATTGGGCGGGGGGGGTCAAAAAAATATTTTGGGAGGGATTTTTCAATATTGTGTGACATTAGGTGTATTTATTAATATCTCATGAACAAACATGATGTGGTGCATATTCAGTGAGTGAATCCCCTGGGCATGAATTCCGATGTAGCTATCATTAAATCACATGGGGTTTAACAAAAAAATGTCACTATTGACCTAACTCCTTCCACTTAATTTTTATAACTAGGATTTCCAAATGCTCTCTTATTGGATGGTTGTGAATCCACTAAACATGGATAGTGAAGGTATGACAGAATCAATAATAATAAGTGACACTAGGGACATGCCCTGAAAGAAATGACAATATTTCCAATGGCTAATAAAATCTTACTCATGTGCAAATAAGTTCCACAAATTCTTCCCAACCAAAATCCTGCATTTGGCCACTGAGATACCTGCCTCAAGTGTGGATAAGTGATTTGTCCTCAAGTGGTTAAGTGGGACGTTCCAACCAAAGATGGCCTAAAACACCAACTAAAAATATATGAAATAATGCCTCTAGTATGCTGCTACAACTATGATATAAATTGTAACAGGATTATGGTCCACTTCTTGGTTGCAAGGAAGACACACTAACTCAAGGAGGCAAAGGAGAGGTTAGAAATGGGGTTTCAGAAGAGTAGGAGATTTGGAAGTTAGGGAAGGGTTATGGAAGGGGTATCTGGTCTCTGGAATGTTAGGGTCTATAACAAGAATTTCTACAAAAAACTGCAGAGGTAGATTTAGTTGTTTGGGACTCTAGGAGTGGAATTTAGCAATTTGGGACTGTGCAGTTGCTTTGTCTTAAACACGATTTTAACTAGGTCAAATGGGACCAAATTTCCAATATTAAGGTTGGATCCAGAACAATTTGTTGTCGAGTTTCAATATATGTCTCATATTTGCAATTGGATGATCATAAGTTTCCTTTTTATCGAAATGCCAAAACTAGTCAAATTTGGCTAGTGAAAGAGAAAGGGCAGGGAAGAAACAAGGAAAGGGGGAGGATCTGAAGGGTAGGACGTGGTTTTATGCCGAGTATGTATGTAGTTCGACAGTGTAAAGGTATAGGAATTCTCAAGAAGGGCGGGCACACAAAGATGGTCCCCAAATCCATTGCAACAGGGACGCGCTAGCGGCAAAAAAACAACTACATGTACGCACCTAAGACAGCGCGCATGCACTGCTAGGTTCGGTACCAAAATGAGGCGCGTATGTGTGCTTGGCGGGTGCATGTTACGATGGTGTGCATGCATCCCTATTAAAAAAAACCAGAGCAAAATGCCCCATTCTTTTATTTGGACCCAAGCGTGACCTCCACTCCCACGTGCGCATCAATTTGGCGACCAAAGGAGGCCAATTCCACTCCAAAACCCCCCAAATTCACCCACAAACTCATCAACGCATCAATTGATAGGTAAATATCGAGTTTTTTTTCATTTTATTCATTATTTGTGTCAATTTTTTGATTTTTTTGTTTGTTTATTTGTTAATAATTCCAAAATTTTTAAAACAATGAACCAATTTTCAATTGCAGATTGTAAACTAAGACAATGAGTGAACAAGATGTTAACCCCGAGTCTGGTGGAACATAAGAAAACCCAAACCTTGGACCCAATGCCGAAGAAAACCGTGAACAAAATCCAAATGTCGAACAAAATTTTGAACAAGATGACCTTAACCATTATGTAAATGAAATGAGAGTGCACACTTGAGATCTAAGAAACTCGAGGGAACCATATTGATTGTCTCTTGCCACGTCAATTGAGAGCTCAATTGACTCCCTCATCCATGCACATCGCTAATTGACCGACATGACTGAATTTAGAGCTAGGATGCAAGAGTATTACTCCACGGGCATTTCCAAGGAAGCAATAAAAGATTTGAACATTACAAAATCCCAATTATATAGTATGTTCACCGATCCAAAAGCAAACCAACCACCGAACACTAGAAATCCACGTGTCCACATGGATGGCTGAGTTTTGCCTCAGTTTACATGTCAACTATTTTGACATAACCGAGTTCCAGGATGTTGGGCGTGGCTCTTCCCAAGATCGACCTGCTTCTAGGAGGAACCCACTGAGAGAGCCACCAACTCCTAGGCGCAACCCCAACCCCTCTCCCCAGCTGTTAACACCTAAAAAGTGCTCACTAGCTCATTCCCTTACTCACATGACCCATTTGTCCACTTTTCCACCATCTGAGCCTCTGAAACCAACAAAAGGTCACCAAAAGACCTTAGTACACCCCTTTTTCCATTAAAAAAGATTATTTTTCCAAGAAAATCATAAAAAACCCTCAAAAAGGGTCCAAATTCCCAAAAATATTAAAAAGGGAATTAAAATATTATTTTTATTCAAAAAAGGAAAAAGGAGGGAAAAGTACCTAAACCATGTTGGTCAATACCATTTGGTTTCCACAAAACCACAAATGGTATTTCCCACCACCAAAACCTATAAAAAGGTGGTAGGGGCTCCTCATTTCACATCCATCCATTATCTCATCCTTATGCTGCTGAAATCTCCCTTGAGCATTTTAGCCATTGCAAACCACATTGGAGAAGAGACCATTGGAGATTGGAGTTGATCATCCTTGGAGCCATTCAACCTCAACATTAGAGGTATTGATTCCGCAAGCACTTGCTTGCCCCATTCTTTCAATACAAATTTATTATTCTTACATTGTCTTGTTCTTGATTTTAAATTATTTTTTGTTTTTTGCTTAATATCTTTGCATAGATCCATGAATAGTCTTGTTTAATTAGTTTATTGTTATTTATTTCCATTGAAACTGCTGCTACTAGTTAGCAGGTGCCCATAGCACTAAGCCTGGTTGCAAAACCGGGCCAACAGTTTTTGGCGACTCCGCTTTGGTTTGAACAATAGATCTCTAGTTTTGCCTTTAATCTTAGTTTTTTATTAGTTTTTAACCTTTAAATCCATAGATCTGCCATCTTAGACAGCAGATCCATTGCTGCTCTGAGTTTTGGCCCCATTAACAGCCCGAAATTCTTGATTTTTGGGTTCATTTCTCGGTTTCCGTGCACGGCTTCCGCCTCGCGGCTTTTTGCCAGACAGTCGCGCGGTCCATCGTGACTTTTCTGCGTTTTTCCTCGCGTTCCATCGCGGATTTTTGCCAGAAGTCGCGCAGTCCATCGCGACTTTTCTGCGTTTTTCCGCGCTGCACACCGCGGCTTCGCGGCCAATTTCCGCGCTGCCCATCGCGACTGTGCGGCTAAAACCCGCGCGGTCCATCGCGACTGTGCGGCTAAAACCCGTGCGGTCCATCGCGACTGTGCGGCCAAAACCCGCGCGGTCCAGCGCGACTGTGCGACCAAAACCCGCGTGGTCCATCGCGGTTTTTCTGTCAAAACCCACGCGGCTGAATTTTTCATTCGGCCATCCCGATTTTAAAAATTTTTTTTACTGTACTTTCTGCCCATAGCACATTTTTTACAGTATTAAATTCTGCATATTTGACAGCTTTGAAATTTTTTTTACTATTTAAAGTGCATATCTAGAAATCTTTTTAAAATTTTTCAAGAAAGTGAAAGAAAGACTCATTTTGCATTTTCATCTAGATTCAAATTTTTTCCTGTTTACTTCTTTAAAATCTTTCCCTTAGCAATTTTCTTGAACGAAGAAATCCATTTATTTCTTTTAAAAAGAATTCTATTATTTGCTTTCATAAATCCAAAAAATCCTTTGTTTTTTGAGTTATTTTTTGAAAAGCATTTAAATTCCTTTTAGTGAAAAAAGTCATAAATATTTGCTTTTTATTTTCGAAAAATCCTTTATTTTTTGAAAATTTCCTGTAAAGCATTTAATTTTTTCAAGTTCAGTTTACAATACCTCACGTGCACTCACTCGATCACTTAATTGAATTAAGCCTTAAAACGTACCCTAATTTCAACACACTTTTAACCCCACTTGGGGAACACTAAAAGAATTCTTGTAGCTAGGTAGTATTGGGGGGATAGGTGTTCCAATAACACCCCTCAGTTCTTACATCTGAGACATAGAAGTTGTCCAATTAGGGAGCTAAAATCTCTTAGTACTTTTTGGCGCGGTCACAACCGGTTTGTGGGAAGGCCTCTCCCTTAGGAGGGTTGAAGTCGCGAGGATGGTTCCGGAAGCCTGAGTGGAATACCGAAATCCATTCAGTAACCGAAGGGCTACCATTCGCAGTTCTCGGGATATCCCTGTATTGGGATATTGCGATCAAAGGACCAAACGGCAAATTTACCTTTTCTCGACGCGTCATGAACGGAGTATCCTAGTAGCCTGTCTTTAGGATTGATTACCCGGTGTCCCTCCCGGTAGGGGGATATCTAGCCGTTGTCTCAGCACTCATATTGTCTGACTTGGATTTCATCACCTTGCAAAGGATATCGTTTGTTTGAGTCACAATAATTTTAGTTAGGTGTTTGCATGATTTCAACCTACCTGTGGTCTAGTTACACCTATTTTTTCTAGGAGCTGTTTGCATGTTGGTATTCTGACCAGTTGTTGCATTCCTCCACTTATTGTAGCACAACTGCTAGAATAAGTGCCTTTTTTGAGGATTGATTTTTTGGCCTGAGAGCCTTCTTTTTTCACTCCCCTTCTTGCACCCTTGGTTGCATTAGGGTTTTGATTCTTTTATATATATATCACCACCTGATACTTAAACAAATTTTTTACACAAAAACATATTCTCACCATTGAGAATTTTAGACGCTCTCATCGTCTACAGGGTGAACTCCCAGAGTTTAGTCCACTTGGCTCTCCACGTCACGGACGCAGAGCCTTATCCCTTGATTCGACACATCGTCAATCAATTAGACAGTCATCCGATTCTGACACACCTCACTTCACCTTTGATTTGGAGGTAGAATCCGAAAACCCCACAGAGTTACCACCAACCACCATTATGTCTGGAACACCATTTGATCCACTGTTTACCAGCACCATAGGTGAGACATCTACAGACCCTTCTGCGGTGGTGCCATCCATGGTGACTACCACCCCCCTGGGTATGCCCAACATGGGTAACACTCCACATTTAGGAATGCCCAACACAGGGCCACCACCTGTTATGGGTGTACCCAACATAGGGGTCACACCCCCTCTGGTTTCCACAAACCCTATCCCAGGAATCCCCACTGCTATTCCTAACCCAAGTGTAACCCAAGTTGCACTTGGAGGCGCTGGCCCATACCAGACTACACCTATTGGAGGGCACATACCCTCCATACCTAGCATACCTTTAGGCTCTACTGGACCCCTACACCATACCACAATGGCAAGGCATGTCCCAGTTCCAGTCACCACATCTGCTAGCTTACCATACATGGCGAGTCTGAACCTGCCAGACTTAGCTAGGCTCACAAATGACCCCATCAGACATGATCCTGCGTGGCCTCACATGCCCACCAAACTCCCCTCTGACATCCCTAAATTTGAAGGCAAGGCAGGTGAAGACCCCCAGAACCACATCATGTCCTTCCATTTATGGTGTTCCTCCAACTCCATCGTGGACGACTCAATCCGCCTCCGGCTTTTACAACGCTCCTTCACTGGCTCTGCAGCCAAATGGTATATCGAGAAGCCCCATGGGACGCATGCCACATTTACCTCCCTTGCCTCGCCTTTCCTTCAATTCTTCCAGTTACCTGTCCGCTACGATGCGGGCGTCGAGATCCTACTGTCTTGCAGACAGAATACGGCCACCCACATCACTGACCACATTCATGAGTGGCGTCGCCGCCGAAGCCTCTGCAAAATCAAATTAGACGACCGTATCTTCTTAGATTGGTTCCTAAAATCCCTCCTCCCTCTCATTGCGAAGGATGTGGCATCTGAAAGACCCCAGTCTGAAGAAGAGGCCATCCTCAAAGCTCAACAGTTTGATCTCATATACGCCCAATCAGGTTATCTATACACAATCATACCTGACGCCCCACGAGGTGACTCTTCACGTGGTGACGCACCGGGGGCATCACATGCCGCTGATGGCATCATTGGCCAAATCACCCTGCAACCTAAACCTTTCAGCATGGTGAGCACCATGCCCGCCCCAGACCTCTCTAGGGCTACATCCAGTTCCGGAGCAACAACTTCTTATGCTCCAACAAACCAGACCCATCACATTCATGGACCCTCTTGTCCACAACATTGTTATGGGAAAACGCCATCAGCGTATGTACCTCCTACATACTATGCTCAACCTACTACACAGAACCCCATTCAGTTCTCACCACAACCGTTGCAGTACCCACAGCAAACTGCACCAGCTAATCCACCACATCCAATAGCTCAGGGGTACCAACAACCCCAACAGGCAGCTGGACCACCTCCAGCTCCACCTGCATTCTACCCACCACAACCTGCTCCCGCACCTGCGGCTCCCCAGAATTCCCCCAATGCTCAAGGGCATGTGTACGCACAACAACATCAGCCCCAATACCAAAATAACCAACGCAACCAGGGTGGGAAACCAAACCGCGGAAGAGGACGTAACCGTGGAAACAACCAAAACCATAACCAAGCTCCACAACCTACCCATCCTCCGCAAAACAATAACGCGGCACCTGCTCATCAGAATCCTGATCGGCCACCTAAGCAAGCCAAAAATGCTAATTTACGAACAAACCATCCTTGTTCCATTTGCGGTGTCTATGGCCACTATACCCACGCTTTCCCACATCTGGAGCGAGCTCGACAACTATGGACAGATGACGCCCATCGTCAAGGGCAGGCGGCTCCTCAGCCACCACCCAACCCCCCACCACCTCAACAACAGCCTTTGGTGCTACAAAACCCTTTTCCAACACAAGGGGTGGTGAACACTCAGCCGTTAGCCCCCCCACAGGGCAACGTGCAACCACAACAAATCACTTACGCCGCTCCTGATCAACCCATGTTTGATTCAGGCACCCACCACTTATTGATGATGTCCACTGCCGACGTCAATATCCAAACCCGACGGAACCAGTATGGTCCTACCTCCGAGGCTTCCCCCGCCGATAAGGATACTAACGCTCATCCCACCGATCAGACGTTACGGATACCACCTCTTCCACTCGATGGCGCTTCTAAAGCACCTCGCTTCCCACTCCGTCGTATAAACAACAACCCCAATGCACAGGCTGCGTCAAATTACAACATCGTAGATGACTTAGCTCAGTCTCCCGCAGCCATGTCTGCGTTAGAAGTCTTGAAAAACTGTCCTACGCAGCGCAAGACTTTACTTTCCGCCATTGGGGCGATTGACCCAAATGATTCCAAATTGATGACCTTTGATTTAAACCAGTCTGAACCACGTCTGCCTTCCACCATAGCAGTCCAAGTTTCTGTTTCTATTCGGAATCTGGTCATCCATCGATGTATCATCGACGAGGGTGCCTCCACATGCGTCATGTCCACATTTGTTTGGCAGAAGTTGGGATCCCCTACTCTCCAGCAATCCACCACTGCATTGCGGGCCTACGACGGCCGGTCAGCTCAACCTCAAGGTTTACTACCCAAGGTCCCCATCCAATTAGGTGGGAAAACTGTGCTCATCGACATAGAGGTCATTAACGCCCAGCTCGATTATAACCTTCTACTTGGCCGCAATTACATGTACGCCATGAAAGCGATCGCCTCCTCCGTTTTCCGCACCATGATGTTCCCCCACGAGGGACGCGTGGTCAAAATTGACCAACTCACCTACTATGATCCCAATGCCCCTGCAACACCCGAAAATGTTCTTCCCATGATTGAACATTTAGCTGCTGGTGCAACTACCTCATTTGTGTCTTCTGTGGGACCTGGACTTTACTCAGATACACCAATGACCTCTACATTCCAGGCCATTCCACCACCGTCACCGGAGACCCATGTCGCAAACCTCTGTACTCTTTCACAGAATACACAGACACCCGGTAGTCAACCACCATTGATCCCTAGTCACATCGGTGTTACACCCATCCACACCATCCCCTTTCTATTTCCTCCTTCGGGTGTAGTAAGCGCCCCGGTTATGGCTACCCTTAGTCTACCCGGGTTAACATTGGGATTACCTGTGTGGTATATTTCACCTCCCGTTCCACCGCCGACACCAAACGTCATCCTCCAACCGGTACAACCTATTGTTACCACAAATCAACCTCCTCCTGGTGTCGCAGTCCCTTCATCGACAACGAAACCTTCTCCTGGTCTCACGATTGCTTCGACGTCAACGAATCCCCCTCTTCTTGCTAAGCCCACTGGGGGCAGAGGACCAAAACCGTACACTTCTATACCACCTCCTAAGGCAGTTAAACCCCCACCAGTGTTTCGAGCTCCCCCCAAATGCTCATTATGCGATGAGATAGGCCATCCAACTCATCAATGCCCACACTTACCGGCACTCCAAGAGCATATGAATATGTTGGACGATGACATCAGCATCCCAGTAGTCAGATTAGAGCCACCTCTACAGCCTCGCGACAAATCACTGCGCACCAACCATCCTTGTGCTATATGCAGTGTTTACGGCCACTACTCTCACCATTGTCCTGATCTACCTGACTATAGAGCAGCGTTGTACGAGTTAAACAACGTCGACTTAGAGATATCTCCTCCCCTCATCGAGGAGATCCACCCCCCGCCATCATCCTCATCGGAAGAAGTCAATACAATATATATGATTTCAACAACTTTCAAGCCAGAACCCCTTGATTTATGGTCTGACTACTTCAATACTGATGAGCAAATTTTGGAGACACTCACTGCACCCGACTATCCTTGGGATGATATGCATCATCGCTCGTACTTCCTCCCGGAAGCATCTACATCCACCGCATCCAACCAGCTATCGGTCGAATCGAAAGATTTCATACCCACTAAGGTCGATTGGTTAAAGGACCCCATCCCAGCACCGGATGCCTTTGAAGAAGGGAACATGTCGAACATTTCCCCCACTATACAGATAGACATTTCCACAACACCAGGGAAACCTGAGCTCATCTCGCTGGGCGCATCTTGCACTCAAGCAGAAACTTAGGCATACAAAAAGCTCTTTCAAGAGTTCCGTGATGTCTTTTCCTGGTCCTATACTGAGATGCCTGGTCTCGACCCCGCCATTATTGAGCACCACATTGATACATGGCCTGAGGTACCCCCTGTTCGTCAGAAACAGCGACCCATTCACCCTTCCAAGCTCCCCGCTGTTAAAGCTGAGGTTGAGAAACTTCGCAAAGCAGGATTCATTTATCCTATTCCGTACACCACTTGGGTGTTGAACCCCGTTCCGTTCAACAAAAAGCAAGGCACCCTTAGAGTATGCACTGACTTTCGTGATTTAAACCACGCTTGTCCAAAAGACAATTTCCCCACGCCATTCATTGACCAACTCATTGATGAGTGTGCGGGCCATGAAGTCCTATCTTTCATGGACGGGTTTTCCGGATACAACCAGATTCACATCCGCAAGGAAGATTAGTACAAGACTGCCTTCACCACCCCATGGGGCACCTTTTCCTATCGCGTCATGCCATTTGGCCTTAAAAATGCTGGTGCCACTTTCCAGCGAGCCATGACCTACTGTTTTCACGACTTGGTCCACATCCTGCGAGTCTATCTTGACGACCTCACAGCTCGTTCCCGAAAACGATCAGACCACCTTAACAACCTCCAGCAAGTTTTCCTGCGTTGTCACAAATATAAAATCCGCTTGAACCCACACAAGTGTGTCTTTTGCGTCCCGGTAGGCCGCTTATTAGGTTTCATTGTTTCCCAAGACGGAATCACTGTCGATCCCCTGAAAGTCAAAGCCATCTTAGAACTTCCGCCTCCTCGCACGCTTCGGCAACTCCAAAGTCTACAGGGGCGGTCCAATTTCCTTAGGCGCTTCGTTCCTGACTATGCAACCAAAGTTCACGGTTTCTTACGCTTACTCCGTACCCACATACCCTTTGTTTGGGATGAGCAAGCAGACACGGCATTCGAAGCCCTCAAGAAAGCTCTCACACAAGCCCCCTTGATATCCCCACCGGATTTCTCTCAAGACTTCACCCTTTATGTCTCGGCATCTGAACATGTTGTGTCTGGAGTTTTGGTCCAAGAAGATGCCTCACACCGAGAGCATGTGATTTATTACGTCAGCAAGACCTTTTCTGGCCCACCTCTGCATTACCCATACGAGGAAAGATTAGCCCTAGCTGTAGTCTTCTCCGTACAAAAATTGCGACACTACATCCTACTCAGTCATACCACGGTCGTGGCTGACTCCAACCCCATGGTCTATCTCCTCACCCGACGGCTCTTACAAGGTCGTGTTGCTAAATGGGTCATCATCCTCCAGGAATATGACCTCACTTTCAGAACTCCCAAAAGCACTAAAGCCCTCGCGCTTGCTCACCTCATCACTGACCTCCCATCCTCTTCGACATCACCCGTTATCCAAACGGACCTGATTGACGAGCAGATCTTCATCATTTCGTCTGACGACCCTTGGTACGGAGACATATTGACTTACCTTCGTACGCAAAAATTTCGACCACACATTGATCGTGATGGACGTCGTCGCATACGACACCACGCCCCCCGATACCTCCTGATTGGGGATGTACTTTACCGACGCGGCGTTGATACTATCTTACGCCGCTGCCTATCCCATAGTGAGGCAGAACAAGTCCTCAATGATTGTCATAGCGGTGCCTGTAGAGGCCATTTCTCCGGCATGGCCACTGCCCAGAAAATCATTCGGGCCGGTTATTTTTGGCCATCATTGTTTAATGATTGCATCACCGCAGTCAAGCATTGCCAGAACTGCCAACTATTTTCCCCCAAAGCAAGAACCCCCCCCGCCCCCCTTCATCCAGTCGTCACTGTTGGACCATTCTGCAAATGGGCCATCGACTTCCTCGACTGCAACCCCACGTCAGCCGGCGGTCACAAACACATCGTTGTGGCTGTAGACTATTTCACCAAGTGGGCAGAAGCCATGCCGACCTATAATTGCAAATCCGACACTGCAGCACGGTTTTTCTTCAACCATGTTATCGCTCGTTTCGGAGTACCACAGCAACTAGTCTCTGACCATGGCTCTCACTTCGAAGATGCCGTCTAGAAAGAATTATCAACCATGTTGAAATTTGAACAACATTTCTCTTCCGCTTACTATCCCCAAGGAAACGGCCAAGTCGAAGCGATCAATAAAATTTTGAAGACCATTCTCCAATGCACTGTAGACAAGCACAAATCCAATTGGCACCACATGCTTTTCCCGGCACTATGGGCCTACCGCACCTCAACCAAAACCGCCACCGGTTTTACCCCTTTCCATTTAGTTCACGGTGTCGAATCCGTCCTCCCTATTGAGTGCCAGATCCCAGCCTTACATATCGCCGTTGAGCTCCTACCGGACACTTCCCTGATCGAGCAACGTTTACTACTCCTAGAGCAGGCCGATGAAGATCGGTGCACAGCCATTCAAAACATGGAAGCAGCTAAACAACGATCGAAACTAAGTTACGACAAACGTGTCCAACCAAGAACCTTTTCGGAGGGAGACCTTGTCCTCGCTTACGATCAAGCTCATGATAAAACCGGAAAGGGAAAGTTCGTGTCTATGTGGCAAGGCCCCTACATCATACATACCTGCCTCGGGCAGGGGGCATACATTATGACCGATTCTGAAGGCAACACCCTACGCAACCCACGCAACGGGTTGTACCTTAAACAATTTTACCCATAGAAAATTTGATGGACACCATTGTCCATTTTAGTATAGGCATACATTTTCGTTCACAAAATTTCAAAAAACCTAAATATTTGTTTTTCTCTGCATGACCGCAGATGGAGCCTCTTCCACTCTGCCATGTCAGTTTCGCTGATGGTGCAAGCCGTTGGTCTCCCAATCTCACCTCCGCAGCTTGGGTAATATACTCCCCTTCACATGAGTTAATTCACATTGACGGAGTATGTTTAGGTGCCGCTACCAATAATCAAGCTGAATACGATGCCGTGACCGGTCTCCTGGCCGCTGCTCTCCAAATGAGCATCCGTCACATCAACGTTTTCTTGGACTCACAGCTCCTAGTTTCCCAGCTCAACAATGATTACCAGGTACGCGATCCCTGTCTTTTCAGAAAATTCCTGTGCACTAAACAAATGGTTAGACAGTTTGAATCCATTACATTCACACATGTCCCAAGACACCTCAATAGTGTAGCAGATAATATGGCCAACAGTGTCCTCAACTGGCACACCAATCACATCATGTCATATCCATAAATAAAAAATGCATCCATGTGCATAACATGTGCCTCCACGGGCATATACAAAAAACCAATATTGCATCCACGTGCATAACATGTGCCTCCACGGGCATAAAACAAACAACCAAATAATGCATCCATGTGCATAACATGTGCCTCCACGGGCATACATAAATCAACAAACATACTGCATCCACGTGCATAACAGGTGCCTCCACGGGCATATACAAAAGACAAAGTGCATCCACGTGCATACACGACAATATATCCAAATATATATCCACATATATATATAAATCAAATAGTCAACATGTCATAAGTGCCCTCAGCACTTGATATACAAAAAATACATCTGTCATACAAAAAATGCTTCCCCATATGCTCATCAGCATTTGGGGGCAGATACAGTATCGTCTACTCATCTGGATCCCGAGGATCCTCAGGCTCCTCCTCCGGCTCCTCCTCTGAATCCTCCTCCACTGGCCCCGCCGGGTCATGACGAGCCCGAACTCTCCGCTCTGCCGGCCCCGCTGGATCGTCCCGCAGACGTATCCTCCCCTGAGCCGGCCCTACCGGATCATCCCTCCTACCATCCCTGTGCCTCGCCATGAACACCGCTGTCCGCAATAGGAGCGACTGCCACTCAGGCGGCGCACCGAAACAACCCTGCAAAATATCCCGATCCAGGTCTCTCCAACCCTCCTCGGGAAGTCCAGCTAAAATCCGGGCAAAGGTCTGTCTGACACCATCGATGGCGTCATCGTGAGGGCGAACCCCTCGCCCACGAGCTGCAAATCCTCCACCACGCGGAGGAGGTACAGGTACAGGTGGATGGGCGACCACCATCGCCCGCCCCTGCCGATCCACGTAGTCAGGAGGTGGCACTGGACCCACATCTGCACAAAGCAAGTAAGCCATCAGATACTATACAAAAAAAATCATCAATGATAAATCAAACAACATATGATATAATATCAAATAAAACACAAAACATACCGTCTAAACTCCAGGCCTGTCCTAGGGCACGAGGCATCTCTGGGTCACCTCGGTAGTCCATGCCGGCGTAGGGATAGTCCTCAATCACCAGAGGCATCTGCTCCCACTGCTGATAGAAATCCTCCGTGAAGTAGCCGCGGACACCACCACCGCCACGGGGCATCATCTGCCCCCACCTCATCATACGAGGCTCACTCGGAAGACCAGCACGAACGGGTAGCCGTGGCCGCAAGGTCGGCACCCGCTCGAAGAAAAAACAGCATAAAAACGAGGCATAACAAAACTCGCCTCCCTCTCTAATGGCCTTGTCCAGATCTCTTCGGACACCAGCCAGGAACATCTGCGCCCAGGCATAATAAGTACCCTGAAGAACAGAATCCACCATCATCGTCTGCCCCCCAGACATACGATGTGGTGCAGCAGCACCCAATATCCGCAGAACGCAGGCACCAATAGCTCGCATATCCCACTCATGTAGGGATCTCAGACTAATAGAGCTGTTTACCAAAACAACATCATCAACACAGAAAGTCTGTAATAGGTCCTCCATATCTACACCCGGAGGCAACCTCGGCAAGATATCACCCACCTCACCCAAGCGAGGAAACCCAGTCAAAAAATAAACATCCGTGAGAGTGATCTCTAACCTCTCACCACCAATAATGAATGCACCCTCCGCCGGCACCCACCACTGCACAAGCTTGTTCAGGATCCGTCTCACTGAACGTATAGGCGGGATCTGAGCGAACTTCAAAAGTTCACTCATAGCCAGGGTTTGTCTCACCCCTGCATCAGTCTCAATCCTCAGCATGAGATCACCATCGATCTCCCTCTCCCGCCACAAGGACTGAGGTCTCCGCAACATCCTGCCAGGAAAACAGAAGAAATTTTTAGCCCCAGCATAAAAATTTTAGAAAAATCCCATCGCGGCTTTTACACAAAAAGCCGCGATGCCCATCGCGTATTTTCCACAAAAAGCCGCGATGACCATCGCAGGATCCATGCAAAAACCCGCGATGAACATCGCGGGTTTTGGCCGGACAGTCGCGATGAACATCGCGACTATCCCCCATGAACTCGCGATGAACATCGCGGGTTCCGACCTCACAGTCGCGATGAACATCGCGACTGTGAGCCTAAAACCCGGGCGGTTCATCGCGGGTTCAGCCCCGAAACCCGCGCGGTTCCACGTTGGAGAGTCAACGTGGAATTTCGTGGCCTTCGGGGGCCCGCCGCCAAACAAAAAAGACATAATTGACAAGGCTAAGGCGAATAGAGTTACCTGCAACTCGCTAAATCGAAAACCAACGGTGAAATCTCCCAGAAATCGAGAAATAGCTCTGACAGCTCTATCAAAATCACACGTAACAATGACAAGTCATTTGGGCCCCACGCCCTATTTATAGGAATTCCACCAATTTTCCAACAACCATTGCGGTATCATACGAAGTCCATTTCTCAAACCGTTGGTACCGTTGGGATCAGCACAGCGAGAACTTCATACAGGTTCCTTCCTTTTCCCGTTTTCACGAGGTCCATTTTTTGACTATTTTTTGGCCTCTCTTGTCACCTCGGTTTGCGTGCCACATCGGTCGTTCTCCATTTTCGATGTGCCTTATATCGCCGGATTCAGTTTTCCGCGCTCGTGATGATGCTTGAGATCATTTCTCGCTCTCACCTTTAGATTTTTCGGGCATTTTTTCCCATGCCCCCCCCTCGTCGCCTCGGTTTGCGTGCCACATCGGTCGTTCTCCGTTTTAGACGTGCCTTATATCGCCGGATTCAGTTTTCCACGCTTGTGATGATGCTTCAAATCATTTCTCGCTCTCACCTTTATATTTTTCGGGCATTTTTTCCCATGCCCCCCCTCGTCGCCTCGGTTTGCGTGCCACATCGGCTGTTCTCCGTTTTAGACGTGCCTTATATCACCGGATTCAGTTTTCTGCGCTCGTGATGATGCTTAAGATCATTTCTCGCTCTCACTTTTAGATTTTTCAGGCATTTTTTCCACGCCCCCTCGTCACCTTGGTTTGCGTGCCACATCAGCCGTTCTCCGTTTCCAACAATCCTTATGTCACCGGATCCAGTCATCCGCAAGGATGACGATGCTTGAGACCTTTCCTCGCCCTCATCAATCCATTTTTGTTCGGTATAATGTTATCCCTTTTTCGGGCCGAGTAACCCCTTTTACGAAAAAGGCACTTAGGGAGTTTCTGTTAAGCTCTTTTCTGACTCCTAAAACAATGAAAAGATCGCCGAGCAATCTTGATTCCTTTCATGCTCGATAAACGTATCTGAAAGGGCGTCTACCTGGTATAAGTTTACCCCTTTTCCGGACCTCGTAGACTAATTACGAAAAAGGTATACTCTAGTCACATCGGCTAGAAGAGTTCTCTATCCGCATCACTTTATGCTTTTTCGGGCCTTGGAGACTAAACTTACGAAAAGAAACACCAATAGAGTCCACTTACCGCTTTCAGACTCTCTAAACATGAAAGCAATCATGAGCATGAGCCGTCCTGGGCTCGCAAAATCCACAGGACCGTACCATTTCAGAGCACACTTTTATCCCTTCTTGGAGCTCATTAAAACTACAAAGAAGGAATCAATGGTGCCTCTTGGCACCACAACAGATCATGTCTACTCACATAGCAGCTCCCCCATTTTGGTCGCCTTTGTTCAGAGTATTCTGCAATATGTCACTCTAAAACTCCCTCGACAGCTACCATCAGCTTCACCCCCCCCGGAGTCAATACATACCCTTCAATCCCTAAAAAATCTATGATCCCTGCACCTACAAGTCAGTCCCCTACGCTGCCAGGTCAACCATGTCATCATGCTCTGAACAAAGGAAGTTTGAGTCTACCCATTTTTTTTGACCCAGTTATTCCCCATCCCCACAAGTATGTCAGTCCTACCAGTAGTACTACATCACTTCAATTATACACCTCGTGCTCCTATCAAGGAAACATCATTGCCTTGTTAGTTGCTGGTCTCCCTCTGTCGACGACAACCACATTGATTCCAGAGGATAGACCTAGAGGTCCCTGTGTCTTGGACTCATTACCATTTATGATGAGTGCCTACGAATCATTTCAAGAGGAATCCTTAGTGCCTCTCCGAATGCTTGTTTCTCACATGCTCGACTTCAACACCTTGATCGCATCGTTGAGACTCGCACAGGGTATTGGTCCGTTCAGTTATTAGTCGAAGACCCCGGATACTACCTGACTCCTCCACATTTGAGAGTCTACCTATGGATACAACCAGTTACATTTTTTCTATAGATATCCGGGTTGCGTATGGCGACAGTATTCAGATGTACCCCAGTTTTACACTCCCTCGAGTATACAGATACAAATACTTTCCAAAGATGGCTCACAGTCATTGAGTCCATACAGATGTTGGACACCTTCAGTTTCAGCAGTTCAACAGTTATTCCAGTGTATCAGTTATTGATATCAGCCATGATCATGAGTATATCCCACAATAATGTCCCCTCTGGACCATTATGATGTACCAGTGTATTCCTTTACGTATTAGATCCCCCTTCTTGGGACTAATTGTTTTGTATATGTCTTGATACGAGCATGGGAATGCCCGCCTCGTCCTTTATCAGAGATTATACCTCATTCATATTGAGGCCATGTAATATTTTTTGTTTTTGTAGCTTCCAAGGGCCGTGGCTCCAGTCTCCAACCGGTCTCTTCTCTCCCCTAAACCCCAGAAAAAAGGACAAAAGAACTATGATGTCTATCGGCCATACGATGAGCTCCTGCCCTCACACATCAGGGGGCAATCTGTTAACACCTAAAAAGTGCTCACTAGCTCATTCCCTTACTCACATGACCCATTTGTCCACTTTTCCACCATCTGAGCCTCTGAAACCAACAAAAGGTCACCAAACGACCTTAGTACACCCCTTTTTCCATTAAAAAAGATTATTTTTCCAAGAAAATCATAAAAAACCCTCAAAAAGGGTCCAAATTCCCAAAAATATTAAAAAGGGAATTAAAATATTATTTTTATTCAAAAAATGAAAAAGGAGGGAAAAGTACCTAAACCATGTTGGTCAATACCATTTGGTTTCCACAAAACCACAAATGGTATTTCCCACCACCAAAACCTATAAAAAGGTGGTAGGGGCTCCTCATTTCACATCCATCCATTATCTCATCCTTATGCTGCTGAAATCTCCCTTGATCATTTTAGCCATTGCAAACCACATTGGAGAAGAGACCATTGGAGATTGGAGTTGCTCATCCTTGGAGCCATTCAACCTCAACATTAGAGGTATTGATTCCGAAAGCACTTGCTTGCCCCATTCTTTCAATACAAATTTATTATTCTTACATTGTCTTGTTCTTGATTTTAAATTATTTTTTGTTATTTGCTTAATATCTTTGCATAGATCCATGAATAGTCTTGTTTAATTAGTTTATTGTTATTTATTTCCATTGAAACTGCTGCTACTAGTTAGCAGGTGCCCATAGCACTAAGCCTGGTTGCAAAACCGGGCCAACACCAGCCACCTCAGTTACCCCACAAGCTTGATCAGATTGAGGAGGCAATGAGGATTGTTGCACGTGGACTCCTCAGACACAGCTCCTTTGTAGCAACGACTACAGTGGAGAGGTCAGGTGACCTTGGTAGAGATCCAGGTGCAGGGCCTTCACGACAGGGCCAAGATAGACCCATTACTGGTGCTAGCCATGCTAGGCATTTCAGTTCGACAGGGACAATGCCACATCTTTGTCCCCATTGCGGGCACACTTTCCCTGGCCCGATCGAGGGATGCTATATGGATCAGGTTAGCAATTTTTTTAATGTGTTTTCAATCATCACTTGACAACTTGTAAAGTATTTTTAAAGTATTTTTGTTTGACTTAAACTATTATTTCAATGTACAGTTATTCAAAGCTGAGACACCAACATGGGAGAACGTAGGGTCTCCCAACCTAGATGCAGCAATGGGAGCTGCAATTGAAATTGTGGCACCTCACACAGAGGTATTTTCAATACCTCACACAATATTGTTTTTACTTATGTCATTTATATTACTTAAGTATTTATATTTATGGCATACACGTTGATAGTTCGCACAATGTTTTTGAATATCTTGATTGCCTAAATAATGACTTGTTTAACATGTTTATAACATGCATGCATTTTGGTCTCCACAGGTGTTCCCTGACTACAGTGATCAACCATCCCCGCAAGGGATTGGCAGATCACCATATACACAGGTACAATGTGTAGTTAAAGGCACGCTTTTAATTTGAATTGTTACGACTTACTATGGTTTAATTTATTGTTTGTTTACTAAATTTTGATATTACAAATGTATATGTAGGTGCCACCAATAGTTGCGGGTCCCCATTTTAGTCCTATGTTTCCACCCTCTCCCATGAGTCCCCCCCTCGCTTCCATCTAGACCCCTCCCTCCGTCCACCCCCTCCCTTCCATCCAACCCCCCCTCCCTGGCCATACTCCCCCCTCCATCCATCCTCCCCCACTCATCCACGGCCCCCCATATATACATCCTCCCCAATTTATCCACATTGTGAGGAACTTGCAACAATTAATTGATGAATACACGATATATCAGATCACATAATACTTTTATTGATCGTAGTCCACTTCGAGGGGGCAACCTCCTTTGAGCAAGCTCAATACAAAATAACTTCACAGTTCCTTCTTAGGCCTCAACACACACTTATATACTAAGTCTAGGTGCCATTACAAACTATGGATCAATAATACTGCAGGCGACTTACAAAGCATATGCACCAAACAACAATAACACAAACTATGGATCAACAAATACTATAGGACGACTTCCAAAGCATATGCGTCCAACAACAATATACTAACAAAGTAAACACATGGGTTCCTAACATCCCCTCCCCCTTACAAAAATATTTGTCCTCAAAGCTTTAGATGTGGAAATTGTTGTTGAATCTGAAGCAGTGGTTCCCATGTAGCATCCTTTGGTTGCATGCCATGCCACTGAATTAAGAGATATGTGATAGAGCGAGAGCGAAGCTGACGAGTGCACTTATTGAGGACGGCCTCCGGCTCCAAAAGGATGGATCCTTCATTATCTAGTTCATGTAAAATAGTTTGTCCTCTGATGTTGGTGCTAAGAACTTTCTTCAGACAAGAGACATGGAATACTGGATGAATGCGGGAAGAAGGAGGAAGTTCCAATTTATAAACAACAGACCCAATATTCTAAAGAATCCGATATGGCCCATAACACTTTGGAGCGAGCTTATGACGCCCTTTGAGTTTCAGGGAGGATTTCTAGTACGACTGGAAATGAAGAAAATCCATATCACCTACTTGAAAAGTGCGCTCAGAATGGTGCTAGTCGGCTTGTTTCTTCATGCTATCTCTTGCCATGTGAAGATTGTCCCGCAAAATGCGAAGAATCTGATCGCGGTTGTGAAGGACTGTGTCAACTTCCTGAACTGGTGGACTATTGGGGATGTATGGAAGAAGAACTGGCGGTACCTGACCATAGACTGCTTCATATGGGGTCATTTTAGAGGCAGTGTGGTAAGAGGTATTGTACCACCATTCAGCGAGAGGGAGCCACTTTTCCCACTGATGTTGTTGTTCAGAGGTGAAGCAACGAAGATAAGTTTCCAAGAATTTATTGATAATTTCAGTCTGACCATCTGTTTGTGGGTGATACCCTAAACTCATCTTCAGTTTGGTGCCAGTGTGGTGAAATAGTTCTGTCTAAAAATGACTGGTGAAAGTCGCATCACGATTCGAGACAATGGAAGAAGGGATGCCATGAAGACGAGAGATCTGGTCCAGGAAAATTTGAGTGACTGAAGACGCTGTATAGGGATGGCTAAGAGCACAAAAATAACTATATTTGGAGAGGCGATCAACCACAACCAAAATCACTGTCGTCCCTCCAGACTTAGGGATCCCTTCAATGAAATCCATAGAAATATCTATCCAAATCCATGTAGGTATGGAAAAGGGTTCGAGCAATCCCGGAAGGAGTGTCGTTTCACCCTTATTGCGCTGGCAGGTATCACATTCAGCCACCATCTGTTGAATTGTCCTTTTCATGCCCTGCCAAAAGAAGTTACGCCATTCCCGCTCATACGTTTTGAGGAACCTAGAGTGCCCTGCCGATGGAGAAGCATGGAGTTCCTAGAAGATAACCTATTGAATATCTGTGCTTTGGGGAATCCCCAGACAACCCTTGTATCTCAGGGAAGCACCATCCCAAGAGTAATGTGGTACAGCAGAAGGGTTGTTGACCAAGCGTTGGATGATTTGAGATAATGAAGATTCATTGGCATAGCCCTGTTGAATAGATTGCAACCAATTTGGAACAGGCATAGAAATAGCTGAAAGAGAACCTTGGTCATCAAATGTGTGAGAAAGAGCATCCGCCACAATATTGTCCTTACCCTTCTTGTAAGTGATCTCATGGTCATAACCCATGAGTTTGCTAACCCATTTCTATTGTGCTTGGGAGGATACACATTATTCCAGGAAATATTTTCAGACTCTAGTGATCAATCTTGATGCCGAAATGATTCCCTAATAGGTATGGGCGCCACTTCTGAACTACATGCAAAATAGCCATCATTTCCTTCTCATATGTAGAGGCAACTAAATTCTTACCTTAAAGGGATTTGTTGGTGAACGCAATGGGGTGTTCATCTTGAAGGAGAACAACACCAAGTCCATTGCCGCAAGCATCACTCTCAATACACTACTACATATGGGCGGATTGTTCCACGAAATATTTCCATGTTTTCAACATCCGTGGGTTAAAAAAATTAATTTTTATATTTTTTGTTTTCAGGGAAGAAAAACCGTGGCAATATCCACACTTTGTAATGTTCCATGAACTATTGTCAATATAGGGATGGAATTTTTTCATCATTATACTTTGCTTTCATTATACTTTTCTTTCATTGCAACCACTCCTCTATTGCAATGATCTTCAAATTGTTTCTTTCTAGTTAGCTTCATGTGGATCTATCTAAAGGTGTGTACCATGGAAGTTGAATAGTATGAACACCAATTAGAGAATGGTTAGGTCCACCCAAAAAGGGTTGTTAGAGATATATATCAAAATGATCAACTTGATGCAAGGATTATGTTGATGTAGGTCACAAATAAGGATTTCCATGACCACACAAAAATGGTTGTGAGAGATATATATCAAAATGATCAATGCAATGCAAGAATTCATATATAGGTCACAAATAAGGGTTTCTAGGACCCCCATTGTTTTTATCTGATAAGAGTATTACTCCCTCCTTTAACAATCAAAATTTTATCACCTTCCTTGTCACTGTTTTCATCATTATTATTCATCATAATTGACAATATAAACACTATTTTTCCACCCAATTCTTGTAAAAATCCTCACAGCAGATCTAAAAGATGATGTATACCTCACAAGAAAGTAATTGATTAAGCAAGAAAATAGAAGAAGAGTGGTCAATGCAGTATAATGAGGAACAAAATAATAATACAGTAGAACTCAGATATAAGCAAAAATACTTCACACACACTAATTAATTAATCACAATATGGACAAATAAATAGTACAATGCATGAGGATTCGAATGCCAAGGTGGCAATTCGAATTAGCCTTCATGGAGTGATCAAAAGATCACTAGAGTGTCATCAGAGCACAACTTGTAGTCTATCTCATCATCAGTGGAGTCATCAATGCTCAAGTAACTGTCAACCATCAGTCAAACTGAGTCTAACTGAGTGTGGTAGGTGTAACTGAGCGTAAATGGAACTAACTGAATGAAGGAGGCTTAATGGAGGTCGCGTGAGGAGCTAACGGGAGTCAGAATGGACAGTCAAATCTTAGTGGAGGTCCATCGGAGTGATACGGTCAGTTGAGAGTCAGTCTAGCCTTAAATCAAGGAAAGAACTGAAGACAACTGAAGATAACTGAATTAACTGAAGTGCAACTGAGTGGTAGGTGAGAGAGGACGAGTGGCTTCCTTAAATCAAGGAGGAAGGGTGCACTAACCTCTAGGAGGGATAAAAATGATCTAAGAGAAGCTCCCGAGGGATGTCTAACTGAGGGCTAGGTGCTGGACTGATGACTGGAATGCATGCAAACCCTAAATGATGCATGCAAACCCTAAAAGTGCATGCATGACTGAAAATGTAAATGATCAAAATACTGGTGGGACTAGGATGGAGTATAGGAATATCCTAACACCCCCCCTTAATCCATCCTGGGACCTGGTAACTAAGACCAAAGGTCACCCAATACAATGAATAATAATAGTCAATAAACCGAGGAAATGGGGAAAACCTCATGTTAAAAATACACCCCCTCAAAATAGATTGTAAGGCACACACAAAAATAAATGCTCCAAACTCAAGCAGGTGTGATGCTTGGTCATATGTCTGGAGATATCTTCTTCTTGGGAAGAAGTGGATCATGCTCATAAAGCATGTGCTTGTACTTGCTCTTCAAATCGAATGTGATGAGAAAAAATCCAAAAGTATGAGGATGATCCTTGAACCTGTGATTCGAATCAGCTGAGGTAGGATAAAAGACATGAATGTGCAGATAGTCTTTTGTCTTCTCCTTCGAACCACCATGGGTGAGATTATGCCAAAAGGAACCATCAAATAATAGCTTTAAATCCAAATCAGATTTAAGACTTGATGAATAGTTTCTTGATATCTCCTTTGAACCAGCAGGGGTGAGATCAAAACTATCATATGCATGAGAAATTATCCCAAGTAGTAATTGCTTAGAATCCAAATTAGATCCAAGACTTGAATCATGGTTTCTTGGGATCTTCTTTGAACCATGAGAGGTGAGATCAAAACCAGTAGATGCATGAGAAATTATCCCAAGCGAATGGCCATGGTTTCTTGAGATCTCCTTTGAACCAATAGGGGTGAGATCAAAACCATGATGTGCATGAGAAATTATCCCTAGCGAATGGCAATGGCCATATTCTTCAATAACCTTCTGAAAGCATGGAATAATGATCATATAGTAGTAAATAACAGGTGATTTCTTGAGGAGAGCGAATGCATTACCTCCAATAGCTGATTTGACCTCCGAAATAATCATGTGATCATGATGCAAACCAACAGAATCTGGTGCAAGAGAGGATTTAGGACCTTCTGCAAGTGTGAGTTGGCACAGAAAGAGAATAAATTTGGAGCATGAGTGTGGAATCTGCAAGTTCTTTGTGGACAACCTCAATATGAGATGTGTTTGATACTGGTTCATGATCAATGAGATCATCAAGGAGGGCGAATGCATCACTTTGCTTGCTCTTGAAGGGGTTTGGACCAATTCCTTCATTCTGTCTTCCAAATATTACATCCAATTGAGCCCATAGCTCTTTTGGTGATGAAAAATCAGGGAGGTCATATAACATCCATTCATGCATAGAAAACATCATCGATGCAATAGATCTTCCACCTTCATCTAACTAGTCATTCTCTTCTTCAGAGGATCCGAACTCTCTTTCAAAACAATGATCAAAGAGACCATTTTTCTTCAAATGTGCTATCATCAGTGGTTTCCATTCACCATAGTTGAGTGGAGAAAGAAGATCATAATTGAATGGAGAAAGAGGAGGGATTTCTTCTAAATACATTGAAGCTGTAGAAGACCTGCAAAAACAATAGAGAATATCTGCAACTGCTACTGCTGCATAAATGAAGAAACTGCTGCAACTGCTACACTCAAAATCTTGATAATAACCCGCAAAAACTCTCAGGAATGGAGACAAACAATACTCTCAACATGCTCTGATACCATGTGAAAATACTCATAGCAAATCTAAGAGATGATGTATACCTCACAAGAAAGTAATTGATTAAGCAAGAAAATAGAAGAAGAGTGGTCAATGCAGTATAACGAGCAACAGAATAATAATACAGTAGAACTCAGATAGAAGCAAAAATACTTCACACACACTAATTAATTAATCACAATATGGAAAAATAAATAGTACAATGCATGAGGATTCGAATGCCAAGGTGGCAATTTGAATTAGCCTTCATGGAGTGATCAAAATATCACTGGAGTGTCATCGGAGCACAACTAGTAGTCTATCTCATCATCAGTGGAGTCATCAATGCTCAAGTAACTATCAACCATCATTCAAACTGAGTCTAACTGAGTGTGGTAGGTGTAACTGAGTGTAACTGGAACTAATTGAATGAAGGAAGCTTAGTGGAGGGCACGTGAGGAGCTAACTGCAGTCAGAATGGGAAGTCAAGTCTCAATGGAGGTCCATCGGAGTGATACAGTCAGTTGAGAGTCAATCTAGCCTTAAATCAAGGAAAGAACTCAAGACAACTGAAGATAATTGAATTAACTGAAGTGCAACTGAGTGGTAGGTGAGAGAGGACGAGTGGCTTCCTTAAATAAAGGAGGAAGGGCACACTAAGCTCTAGGAGGGATAAAACTAATCTGAGAGAAGCTCCCGGGGGATGGCTAACTGAGGGCTAGGTGCTGGACTGATGACTGGAATGTATGCAAACCCTATATGATGCATGCAAACCCTAAAGTGCATGCATGACTGAAAATGTAAATGATCAAAATACTGGTGGGACTGGGATGGAGTATAGGAATATCCTAACAATTCTATCCGTATGACTTAAGGATGTAATAAAATGCCCAAAAACGTAAAAGTAAAACCATTAGATTGACCATATAATTAAGGTCACTACTTTTCCTTCGAAAAGCGTGGCCTTGGTCACTACTATTTCCCCAAAAGGCATGACATGGTCCTAAAAAGTGATTTTTAGTTAAAAAGTTCCATTTCTCTCTTTCATAACAAAGTAGTGGCCAAAAGTGGACACTACCCTTGACGTGGTCAAAATCAATAACAAATCTACCTTCCGAAACCTTAATTTATCCACTAAGAAATCAAGGAGATGAATATAATACACATTAGTTAGATAGAAATTTCTATTGGCTACTCTTGTTCCTAGAAAAGAATCCCTCAGGGTCACCATTCCATAACAATTCCAATTTCATGAAAAACTTGTCATCACTCTACTAAAATTTCTACAGAAATAGAAGGATAGCATACTATACATTCTACTTTTTCCACAAAGGAGATCCATCCATGACATTTGGCTAGAGATTGTAGGTCACAAAGGAGACACATGAACCTTCCCTTGGACAAGCTACAAATGCCCCATATCCTCTACCATTATACTAAGGTGTGACTCTATAAACATTCTTTGTGATATTAATGAAAACACATTCTTTCATTCTATGCATTTTATGTTGGCCTCTACTTCTCCATGATGATAATTGTTTGCTTTCTACTTCTCCATGATGAACACATCATGTATTCCTTCATCATCTTCATCTTCAATATTTCTAGTTATCTACTTTGCATTTTCACTTAAACATCTTATCCCATGACAAACACGTTGTGTATTCCTTCAGCATCTTCCTATTCAAGATTTCTCTACTACTTTGCATTTTCATCTCAACAACTTATTCACTTTGGCAACATCATTGTTTCATGTTTTATTTGGTCCATTCCACTTTCTTTTCTTTTGTTGCACATTCCACTTGACCTACAACAAAATCAACACAAAATATTATGGGATATTCATATTATATTATGTGCTCGTGTGCTCCTGGTTTGCAGGTGTACCTACGGGGGTGTCTACCTATGATGTTCTTTTTGCAAGTCTCAAACTTAAATAATATTAATGTTTGTAACGTTTGGGGGTTGTCACCTTGAAATGCTTTGTTGGAATTTAAAGTCCTTATTGAGCTTTCAAAGTATGTTGAACCTACCATTACTTGTTTCCTTTACACACTACTTGGGGTCCTTATAATACTCCTTGCGTTTTTCAATTACTTCATTTGTCGTGAGTGCTCCACTACTATAGGGATCATGACTTGTATCTAAAATTTGGTTTGGTGAGGGCAATATTAAAAGTAAATCTACCATAGTGCATGGTCACATTGCCAGCTAAGCCAGGGGTTTTTTTCTTGGTTTCTACACCATCGAGGGTTTCGATGTCATAGTTCGTTTGTTGGAGTCTGTGTGTTGGATGTGCCAGAGGGTTTCTTGGTATGAGCCGAGATTGGATCATGGTTATCCCACCACGAAGGTTACATATGCAGGAATGGTGACAACTACACACGCAGGTAATACCCTTCTTGTCTTTCTTGTTAAATTGAATTGATACGAATACAAACTCAGGTTTTGATTGGTATATTTTTACTTACTTGGCAGGTAATAGTTTGTCCCTCTCCATTTGCGTGGTTACTGGTTGATGGTACAGGTTTAGACTTGGAGGCGTTTGCAATTGATAAGCTCCGAGTCCACATTTCATTACCTCTTCCTTTTTCCCCTGTGGAGTGTTTTGTGTTTGCTATGAGGAACCTTGTGAGCCCGATTGGGTTCACTGCGACTAGCATTGATTTCTTGGAATCGTCGTTGGCTGGATTGTTGCAAGGAATGTATTTATTGTCTAATGCAGGTCCTAGAAGGTCTTAGTGGAATATTTTGCGTCATTCAGCTCAATGTCTGAAATTTCGTTGAAGCTTGTGGATAAAATAGTAATAATAATAACACCCAATATGAACTGAGATTTGCTTTCGAAACCTATGTTTGTTTAAATGGGCCCGGGATTTACCTTCTATATAAAATGGTGAATGTTTGGTTATCTATTTAATCTCTACGTTTTCCTATGTATAAGATCCAAGTGTATGCGTAGAAGAAATGGGATTTAAGAAGGTCGCCCTGTTTTCCTCTGGCACGAGAATCTATAAATGGTAACTGCTGATAGATATTCCATACTGAATAAAATCGTTTTGTTCTTCTATGTAGGCGATTTAGTTTAAACGTTTCTGTTTCCCAAGATACTTTTTCCTCATGTCTAAATTATTTTCATGGGACCTGGGCTTTTGGAATTCTACTTGGGGTTTCGATACCTGACCTGGGCATCTATCGTTTTCTTGGTGTCAATGTGGGATTCGATCCTTGGATTCCTTCAGGTTTCTAGAGTTTCAATATAAACCTTAGAGTCTGCATCCATAGGGTTTGAGCAGTAATAATCCTTGAAGGTTCTGTTGTGTTCTGATATGGTTTCAATAAATCGTGGTTACTATGTAAAGTTCCCATAATTGATTTCCTGAGTGATTTAAATTATGAGCTTTGGTTCTTTCTTTACTACTGTGTTTCTGGAATTTCATAAATAGAGATACAAAAGAGTTTCAATGGGTGGAATGTTAAAGGGATTCAATCCCAGTTCTTGCATTTGAAACCCAACGCTTGTTTGTATTTAATGTATGCGGTTTTGATGAAAGATGGTTGTGGTGCTGATGATTGTTAATTCATTTGATTGAAAGATGACTATGTAAAAACCTCCTGCATTTTCGTTAAAGTTGTAAAATGAATGGAATGCCAGAGTCTACATTTGCAAATCGTAATTTCCTTGATATGGTTGAAGCACTAGATCTTTATAATGAGTTGGTTGATGTTAGATATCGTACAGTTGTCAATAGTATGAATGTACACCTAGATTTAAAGATTAGCAATGAGTAATACTATTGTAGTCTCCTTCCCTAATCAATGTGTGGTGTATCTAGGATATTAGATGATTGTTTTCCACTGTTATCATTTGTATTTGGTGATTCTCCAACATAAAGAAGGGATGGCTTTAAATGTTTTAAAGAGAACCTAAGAAATCCCTACACAGTAACTAGTAAGAAAATTCAGATAGAAAAAAAAATATTATTTAAAACAAGATAATAACTCTAAATTTATTCCTGGGGTGTTGTCTAGCACAGGCTAGCTTGGCTAGACCTGCTAGACCCTCCACTGGATTCTGGGCAGAACCTCGAAGTTGATAAAAAAATTGGTAATGGACAATGTTGCATTATTTATCTACAACTAGACATCAAAACTTCCAGCCACACTACACTTTTCATTATCAAAACATCCCTACGATTCAACCATTTGTCAAACTTTACATCAAAAGAAATGCATCAAGTATTACATAGATTCGTATTACAAAAAAATAGTTTCACATATCCACACATAAGTTCCCATAATTCAATTGTCATCTGCATTTTATTTATGGGTGCCAATCCCAAATTTCATGGATCGAACCCTATCCCCAATCAAGGGCGCATCACATCACAACAAATATATTGAAATACACAGTAACCTTAAAATGATCCTACGTTAGCCAAACCATTCATCTTTCTAAACAGTGAAATAGAAATTCATAGGAGGAATTGGGATTTCATTCTTTAAAGACTCACAGAAGTCAAACGCAATCAATACCATTGGCAGACTTCAACAAACACGATTTATTCCCACTTTAAAGTCTTAACCTCACACATAGCATACTTACGAAGGCTACGACTACACACAAGTACAAACGCAGGCTTAAGATTACATCATAAAGCTTGAAAAATCTAAATGGGTACTTCCCCAGTTCATAGTTCCAAAACTCATAACCTATGATAGGCACCCATACTTTACGAAAACTGATAAACCACAGGTCTAGGTATCAAACCCCTGGAGTAGCTCATCTCGCCCAGGACCATTTATGACAATTTAGACTCTGGATAAAAGTATCACCGGTATCAACGAAATACAAACTATCATTCAACAACCCAATCGTCTAGCTACAGGATAAGACTATAACAACGCATACATTCTCATAAATTATGCCATAGGAAAGAAATACGCAAGACAAATCCAGGGTATGTATCACATTTAATGTTTGGTGTTTCCTGTCTACTTTATACGTGTTTAGAAGATTGTGTAGTCATGCAATGGTTATCTGTGTAAGCAACTTACATCTCGAGGACCAACTTTTGCATAGGGACCACATAGGAGTGCTGAAGTTGATAAAGATCAAAATTATGTTATAAAATCTTTTACTGTTGCTTTAGCACTAGTAAGAAATTTCGATGGTAATTGTGAGGAAATTTTGCTTCTATAGACCATATTGCTAAATTGAAAGGTAACACAGGTGGCTTTTATTTTCTATAGTATAAGGTACTATATTTGTAACCACACTTCAGATCTGATTTTTGGTTTAATGTTGACGTGGAGATCTTCAACTATACCTCTCTTATTGTTATTTGATCAATAGAGAGAAATGAGGGATATTTTTATTTGGATCCCACCACCCTTCCTTATACTATGATGATGAACTTTCAGGTTATATTAGACGGCTATACATTTGAGAGAGATATGACTGGTTGTACCTTCCCCACCTTGTTTGAGCTATGATTGGTCTTGTGGTACATTATCTTTCACTTGTGTTTAATGGGGTCATTTACCCTCCTTGAGTAACTTATTTAAAACCACCTTGTTGATGTTTTGCTCTTATAGAGTACTATGGTTGTTTGGCCACATTTGGAGCATACCCTTGGTTCTAAGGGTGATGGGTTCCAAGGCTACCACCTTCAGGCTTGAAGTACAGCTGAAAATGGAAGACACAAGTGTAGTTTATTACCACCATGAAAATTTAATTTGACCTTTCAATTCCCATCACCATTTCCTATCATAAAATGTCCCACAACCATTTCTCTTGACACCCACTCTTCATTCATTCTGTATGCATTTCACTATGCAACCGTCTCATATTCTCACTGTGTTTTCCCTCAATTAGTTTATCAATTTAGTATGACCCACGCCTGTCATCTGAGGAGTGTTTCTAGTGGTCCTGAGTTTCAGCTTGGTAGCAGTGGCGATTCATGGTATTATGTTTCCCTTCGGCTGCAATATGGAAAACTCAAAGTTCACTGCAAAGGTTTGTCTGACAAATTAGATGGTTTGGGTTCCGTAACCTCGGTGCCATTAAGGGACACTTTGAGGAATTGATCCTGGGGCACGGAACCCAAACCATCACACTTGTCAGACAAACCTTCGTAGTGAACTATGAGTTTGCCATATTGCAGTCGAAGGGATTAAACATAATACCATGAATCATCACCTTTGCTAGGATGAAACTCAAGACCGCTGGCAACACTCCTCGGACGGCGAGTGTGGGTCATACTGAATTGATAAACTAATTGAGGGAAAATGTAGTGAGAATCTGAGACGGTTGCATAGTGAAATGCATACAGAATGAATGAAGAGTGGGTGTCAATATAAATGGTTGTGGGACGTTGTATGAGAGGAAAGGGTGATGGGAATTGAAAGGTCAAATTAAATTTGCATGGTGGTAATAAACTACACTTGTGTCTTCCATTGTCAGCTGCACTTCAAGCTTGAAGGTGGTATCCTTGGGAATAGACATAGGTCACAGGTGAAGTCCTTATCAATGTGATTGTAAGGCACTCTTTGAAGGTGAATTCCACAATTTTAAGTATTTTTCCTCATTTTCATGCCTTTTTGTAAGACAATAAGGAGGGTAGTGGCATCAACATTGAAAATGGTTTCCATCCAAACCTATCAAGTGTACTTTTAGGTCAGCGGTATTCTTGACTCCGAACTGTAGCACTTGTTTGGCCATTTTTACCCTGTAAATTCTTAGATTTACAGGGTGATAATGGCCAAACAGGTGCTACAGTTTGGAGAAAAGAACATTGTTGACCTAGAAGTACACTTGATAGGTTTGGATGGAACAGATTATCATGGACATCTATGCTGTCGTATTTTTGGTTTAATGTTGACGTGGAGATCTTCAACTATACCTCTCTTATTGTTATATGATCAATATGCTTATTTTATTACCTGTTACTGATTGAGTTATTAAATTATTTTTGTACCTTCCCCACCTTGATTGAGTTATTATTGGACTTTTGGTACCTTGTATTTGACTTGTGGTTAATGCAAACATTTAGCCTCCTTCATTTTTTTTATACCACCTTGTTGAATTTTTGGTCTTATAGAGTACTTGACTTTGATCACATGTGATCAGTTGTGGTATGCTGATAATCACTTCTTTTATGCTGAGACTTGGTTGAACTTTATAATTTTTGTGACTTTATTTATGTTGAGTTATGTACTGTGCTTGACTATCATTGACCTAATCAAATCCATTGATTTCTCTCTCTCTGTTTTGTACACACCCTCTTGTAGGGCCAGCTAGTTCCTAGAGAAGACTGGCCTCTCCGAGGCATAAATAGTCTTTTCTGAAAGTAACACTTCTGAGTATATTTTCATGAATAGTTTCACACCCAGGTTGGTATCTTAAAATATATCTCTATTTTTGTTATATGATATATATGTTTATTTTATTACATGTTACTGAAAATTAATAGTTTATCGTTTTAGTATGCTTGTCGGTGGAACTCATTATAACAGTTTTGAATATACCAAAGAGCCTGTGTTAAGAACTTATGGGCTGTACATTTGGAGTTCTTTGTTTCAAGAGGTAAGTATATTTTAGACTGACTAATGTATATCCATGGAATACTTTTTTCTGGAAATTTGTTTTTATTGTTTCTATTGGCATTTGTGTTGTGGAACTAATGTGAATTGTGTTCACTATTATTAGCTGATACAGGGAGGGCACATACTACCTTAAAGGTGTTTGATTGTTATGGCATTCTTGTTTTTTTTAAATGTTTTTTTGCACATTGACTTTTTGCTCACATCATTCAAGAAAATTTTATAACCATGCATTGTAATCACAGCATCTAACTGCATGGAAGTTGGGACACTGTTACTTTATCACATGTGCATGTGCTCTCTGTTTTAAATAAACTTCAAACACATTTTTGTAACTATAAAGTCAATAAGTGTTTCCATCTCAAACTTGATTTAGACTATGCTAACAACTATTTGATTTTGATTTGACTATATAATATGCATTCTGGGTTATCATCTTTCCCTCGCATCAGACATGGGACCTTAGATTGATGCTGGTTTAGACTACACTGTTACAACTTTTGGATCTCATACAACCTATAGATGAACAGTGAACTACATATTGATTTACAAAGAATAGCATATTAAGAGGCAAAACAACATGCACCAGTAGTTCTACCTTTGAATGCAAATGAAACAGATATAGACATAGAATGATCATAGAATGATATATAGACACTGTGGTAGAACACGTGATGATGTTGATTTCTATGTGATTGCATATGTAGCTAGAAAATATATAGAAGGTGGCATGAAATCAAATGTAATATTGGGCAACAGCAAGTGCAGAGAAGTTTCATGTGTCACATAAGAAGACGGAAATAGATTATGGAGAAAATACCATCTCCATGAAGTGTTGTATGGAGTCAGAAGTATTTGCATGGGAGATGTAAACATGGTTGTGCTACATGTAAAATTGTGTAATTTGTCTTTGTTTGAAGTTGTTTGGTCTTAAGTGAATACATCTTCCCATTTGAGTGCATGGTAATTAAATTGTTTGCATGTGGTGCCTATATAGTTCTGTAGTATTTTTGGCAAATCCTCTTACATAAAGTGCACTTGACAGTGAAAATTTAATGTAGCTCATCAAAATTTGCAATTGGGATATTTATTTGTTTTGGTTTTTATTGGGTTGGTGCATTCATTGGATCAGGTGGCCTCTAACATGGAAGCTAAGTTGGGCTCTTCTATTGTGCCCTAGCTCAAGCATTTTGCAAGTTTGTTATCTTGTGGCGTGATGTAGTTTTGGGGTTCCGCATTCAACCTGCACATGCCTTCTCTGTGCATTCTTTTTGGTGCGTTGCTTCCCAACTTTTTCATATCCACACAAGTTAGAATTTATTTTGGTAGGATTCCTTTGTTGTAACTTAAATAATTGTTTGTTGCTACATGCTTAGTGTGCTTCTAGGAGACTTGGTAAACCAGGGCTTTGGTAGAGGTAAGATTGATTATATCAATTGACTTCAAAGTTTATTTAGAAATATTTTCAACCATTGGTTCCACTCTATTTATTTTCTATTCAATAATCCTACAAAGAGTTGCTTGTTCAAAAATACAGCGAGTGTTGAGAATAGAAAACCATAGCATTGCAAACTTCAAATGATAGAATTTGTGGAACAATTGTTTCCTATAGGGTATTCATGACAAGTAGAATTGTGATCTTATTTTCTTGTAGGGATTTTAAAGTAAAACTTTATCATGTCATTGCTTTAATGCAAGATACTAATGAAAAATGTACACTAAGGTCACATTTCTATAAAGTCAAATCTCATACATTTTTCACTTCATATAGAAACATCAAAAATACATTTTGTATGTTCATTCAGGCACTCAAAATAAGTCCGCCTTCTCTTAACAATAGAGGGTTGAATTCACAAAGTCGTTTAAAAGAAACACAACCTGAATACTAAAGCTCTACTTAATACATATTTTTTCAAAAAACAATAAGAGAACAAGGGACACTCCCTTTCAACAAAAATCATCCATTGAAAACAAACCAACTGGGTTTTCTTTTGAAGCCCTATCGCAAAATATAGTGTTTTTGATGAGATTGAATCCGTAGGTATAGATCATTATTGACTAGAGATGTTGATGTATATGTAACTTCGGAATGTATTTATCCTATGTATTTCATATATAATTATGGTACGCTTATTAGAGATGTGTTATTCCTCTATAAGGAAGTGTCGTCATGTGGATTGACAAGTGTCGCAAGTGTGTGTACTTGCCGATGGGTTATTAGACCACCATGTGTGGGGTCGGCCCTAAAATATATATATATTATATTGTGGATGTACCTAGCTAGACAAGTCGGCCCCTTAAGGTCATTGGGAAAACAGGTTAGTATAAATAGAGATCAGGAGATCTCTATTTAGATCATTCGGAAAGTCATATCTCTCTCACTCAGAAAGTGGCGCACTAGTGAGGAGGAGGATCATATGCTTCTAGGAGACTATCTCAAGTGCATTTTGGTTGTACTTTGGTTGAGCCATTGCTCTCTCTATCTCTGACGAAGTTGTGGGGTTTTTCACCTTAGGGTTTTCCGCACGGAAACTCCGTGTCTCTTGTCTCTCATGATTTTGATTCTTGTGATGCTTGTCATGCTTATTGTGATTGTTATGAATTGATATACTATATATGTTATTCTCTCAGTGAAGATCCTAGAGTATTGTGAATTAATACAAAAAATTTAACATGGTATCAGAGCTAACTTGAGAAGAAGACATTTTGTAGGGACGAAAACTTAAGTTTCTTGTTTATTGGGTTTCTATCCACAGATTTTGGAAACGCACTATAGTAGATTGACTCTACTCATCAAGGAGAATCTATCTGTCCAATCAGAATTCAATTCTGAGTATTTTCAGATTTGGCCCTACAAATTAGGGTTTCCACAAAAATAGGAATTTCTAAAATCTGAAGACATAGCTGGAAGCTCCTTGCAAAAATCGAAGTTTACAGCTTTGGATCGAGATTTTTGGCTGGTTAGATCTCCGGGAAACTCAAACCCTAATTCAGGGCTCTCCCTAGTGAACCCGGGAGGACAAAAAGAAAAATCTGAAGGGTAAAGCTTTTCCGATCTCACATTCTGAATACACCAGGCTGATCAGCTCATAAAGGCGCATCTTTCTATCCTTTCAGAAAATTGAAATTCACATTTTAAATTTTTAGGGTTTTTTCAACAAACCCTAATCTGGGACCAGATCCAGTTTTCAACATTTCAAGTGGTAAGACCTAAATCTTTTCTATTTCCATTTGAAGTACTCTTTAAGATGTCTCACCACACCAAGCTTGAGGATAAGCTTGAAGGAGCTGATAACTTCCGAGCTTGGAAGTATAGGATTGGGTTAATCCTGGAAGAGAATGAGTTGGACTCGTATGTAAAAGAAGACATCCCTATCCCAGAGGATGAAGAGGCTAAGGTATTGCATAAGAAAAACTTGGTCAAGGCAAAGAGAATCATTGCTGATTCTATCAAAGACCATCTCATACCCCATGTGTCTTCTCTAAAGACACCCAAGGAGATGTTTGACTCTTTGACCAAGCTATTTGAAGGAAAGAACATAAATCAGAAGATGACCCTGCGGAGCCAATTGAAAGGAGTAAAGTTTCAAAATGGAGAAACCATTCAATATTATTTTTCAAGGGTCTCCCAAATCAAGGAACAACTAGAAGCAATGGATGAAATGGTGGAGAATGATGAAGTGGTGATGACCACTCTAAATGGCCTACCCAGGTCATGGGATTCCTTTATTCAAGGAATTTGTGCAAGGAAGAAGTTGATCTCCTTCAACAGATTGCGGGAAGAATGCTCTCAAGAAGAAGCTAGGCTTGTGGCCTGAGAAGAAAAGATGGGAAATGAATATCAAGCTCTCACAGCACATGCCAGGAAAGGCAAGTCCAAGAAGGAATCATCTCATAAAAGGAGATTCTCACACCATGATTATCATAAAGATAAGAAAGATCTCAGATGCTTCAATTACAATGAGAAGGGACACTTTGCTTCAGATTGTCCCAAGAAGAAGAAAGATAACAACAGCAACTTCAATAAGAAGAAGAAGAATAACAAAAGAAGATATCGTGCTTATGCTGCCGAAGATGATGAACCCCCAAAGAAGAAGGCTAGGGCAGAAAGTGATAGTGATGATGACTCATCAAGCGAAGAAGAATATGTTCTAATTTATGCTCTCACAGGTACTATCTCAGATGGTTGTAATGATTGGTTGATTGATAGTGGGGCTTCCAAACACATGACTGGGTTTAAGAATCTTTTGTGAATCTATTTGAACATGAATCACCCCATAAGGTGAAACTTGGGGATGATTATCAATACCCAATCAAAGGAAGTGGTGAAGCCTCCTACAACCTAGATTCTGGAAAATCTTTGAAGATGAAAGAAGTCCTTTATGTACCTGGGCTCAAGAAGAACTTACTCTCTATCTCTGCATTGGATGCAAAAGGTATGAGGGTTGCATTTGTGGATGGCCAAGTCCTAATGTGTCCAAATGGAAAGAACATAGATGATGCAGTAGTGATTGGAGAGCAAGAGGGAGGTTTGTATAAATTGAAGGGACAACCTGAACATGCCATGGTACATGAATCCATGGAGCCAAGTGAACTTTGGCATAGAAGACTTGCTCATATGCACTATAGGGCACTTCCAATTGCAAGCAAGGCGGTAGAGGGTCTTCCTAAAATCAAGACCAAACATGAAGGTGTTTGCAAAGGATGTGCAAAAGGTAAGAACATTAAGAAGGCTTTCCCAAGCAGTGAAAGCAAGGCAAAAGACATCCTGGAAATCATCCACTCAGATGTATATGGTCCTTTGTCATCCAGTTCTCTGAGTAGGTATGTTTACTATGTCTCATTTATTGATGACTTCTCCAGGAAGACTTGGGTATACTTCTTGAAGAACAAAGATGAAGTGTTTGATAAATTCAAGGAATTCAAAACCTTGATGGAGAATCAAACTGACAAGAAGATCAAAACATTTAGATCCGACAATGGTGGAGAATTCACCTTAGGTGACTTCAAGAAGCTTTGCAGTGATTCATGGATTAAAAGGGAGTTGACTGCTCCTTATAATCCTCAACAGAATTGAGTTGCAGAAAGGAAGAACAGAACAATCATGGAAGCAGCAAGGGCAATGCTGGATGACCAGGATCTACCTATGCATATATGGGCAGAAGCAGCTAGAACAACTATATATGTGCAGAACAGAACACCCCACAAGATATTGGACAACAAGACACTAGAAGAGGTCTTTTATGGTAAGAAACCTGAAGTCAGCCATCTCAAAATATTTGGTTGTCCAGTATACACTCATGTCCCAAAGGAAAAGAGGACTAAACTAGATCCTTCAGGAAAGAAGGGTATCTTCGTGGGTTATAGTGAAAGCTCGAAGGCTTACAGAATATACTTTCTAGGGTTCAAGAAGATTGATGTCAGCAGGGATGTAACATTTGATGAAAACTCAGCATTCATCAAATCAAGGAAAGCACCTATCGAAGTTTATGAAGAACCTAAGGAAACTAGATTTCAAGACACTACCATGACTGAAGCAGTTCCAGAAGTTGTTCGTGAGTTTGAAGATCCACAAGAACTTGTAGATCCACCCCGTGAGGATAACTCTCACAAGAGGAAACCTGCATGGGCTAGAGAGCTCATTCAAGATGCAGAAAGATTTGGCATTCCAGAAGAAGAACACAGACCAAAGAAGAGAACCAGATCACATACCAACTATGTTGCTTTACTCTATGACATTATGAACAAAGAACCTTCCAGTCATGAAGAAGCAGCAGAAAAGAAAGAATGGAAGGATGCCATGGCTGAGGAATACCAATCAATAATGAAGAATGATGTTTGGGATGTTGTACCAAGACCTAAAGAGAAGTATGTTGTGACTTCTAAATGGATCTACAAAATCAAGCATGCTGTAGATGGCAGTGTAGAGAAATACAAAGCAAGATTTGTAGCTCGTGGCTTCTCTCAGAAAGAGGGAATAGATTATGAAGAAACTTTTGCACCTGTAGCGAGGTATACTTCCATCAGAACAGTACTTTCCCTCGCTGCAGCAATGAAATGGAAAATACACCAGATGGATGTGAAGACTGCTTTCTTGAATGGTGTAGTTGAAGAGGAAGTATAAGTGGATCAACCACTCGGTTTTGAAATACATGACAGGGAGTTATATGTGTGCAGATTGAAGAAATCCTTGTATTTCTTGAAGCAAGCTCCCAGAACTTGGTATGGTAGGATGGACAGTTTCCTATTTAGTTTGGGCTTTACCAAGAGTAAAGCGGATTCCAACCTTTATTACAAGGTTGAGGAAAGGAATCCTGTGATTCTACTCCTGTATGTGGATGACTTATTTGTAACAGGAGATGACGGATTGATTGCAGATACTAAGAGAAAGCTTGTTGCCGAGTTCGATATGAAAGATTTGGGAATGATGCATTATTTCCTAGGTATGGAGGTGTGGCAGAGTGTAGGTGGGATCTTCCTTGGTCAAGGGAAGTACATAGTAGATATCCTAAAGAGATTTGGGATGATGGATTGCAAGGCCATGGCCACACCTATGGCATCGAATCTGAAGCTTCTATGTGATACTTCATCTAAGCCGGTTGATGTCTCTATGTATCATCAGATGATTGGGTCCTTGATGTACCTGACGAACATGAGACCAAATATTTTCTTTGCGGTGAACACATTGAGTCAGTTCCTGACAGATCCGAGGAGTGTTCATCTGGTTGCTGTAAAGCATGTTCTAAGGTACCTGAAGGGTACAGTGGATTATGGGCTCAAGTATGAGGCGAATCAAAAGTTTAACCTATAGGGTTATGTTGATTCAGATTGGGCTGGAAGTGTTGTAGATAGGAAGAGCACATCTGGGTGCTGCTTCAGTATGGGATCAGGTGTGATCTCTTTGTTTAGCAGGAAGCAGTCCTGTGTAGCACTGAGTATAGCTGAGGCAGAGTATGTTGCAGCCTATTTAGCTAGTTGTGAGGCAGTATGGCTACGGAATCTACTGTCTGAATTATTTGATCTCCTGTTAGATGCTATTGGTATCTTCTGTGATAACCAGAGTTGTGTGAAGCTGTCCGATAACCCAGTGTTTCATGACAGGTCGAAACACATAGAGATCAAATATCACTATATCAGGGATATGGTGCAAAGAGGAGCTGTGAAGCTCTTGTATGTTGTGACGGATGAGCAGATTGCAGATGTGCTGACGAATCCACTAGCGAGGGTGAAGTTCGAGTACTTCAGAGAGAGGCTTGGTGTTCTTCAGATTGATGACACTTCGAGGAAGAAGTAATGGACACATTTGCTGAAGCCATTCCAAGCATGTTGGAAGGAGGATCCTTCACATGGTTGTGGATGTAAGCGCTGGATGATGAGCATCAGGATGATGTTCTGGTTTCTGCTTTGTATGATTAGTTGGATCATTTTTATATGTATGTATGTATGCATCATGTTCGATGCTGGATATGATCAGTTGGATCATTTATATGTATATTTATGTACGCATCATGTTGGATGATGGATATGATCAGTTGGATCATTTATATGTATGTACGCATCATGTTGGATGCTGGATATGATCGGTTGGATCATGTGTGTGTATTTTGTATAAGCATCATGTTGGATGCTTGGACCATGTATCTGTATATGTATCAGGTGGATACATTGTATGATCAGGATGATCATGTCTGTTGATATGTATCATGTATTTATATTTGTATCAGGTGGATACACTGTGTAATCAGTTGGATCGTGTATGATGATATGTATCAGGTAGATACTTGGTATGCATCAGGTAGATGCATTGTATGATTAGGATGATCATGGATGACGAGCTTCAGGATGTTGCTCCAAACGACATGCAGCAGGATGTTGCAGTAATGATGATCAGGATGATCATGTGTACATCAGGATGATGTATGGTGAGTATCAGGTTGATACTTTGTGGCCATGGAACAGGTTGTGCAGATAGGCATGTAATTTGTGCCCTGGGAGATTTGCAGATAGTCTTTCGAGGTTTTTCCTACGACATGTAATTTGTACCCTGGGATATCTGGCAAATGCTCTTTCAAGGTTTTGCTTGGGAGGACATATAATTTGTGCCCTGGGAAATCTACAGATAGTCTTTCGAGTTTTTTACTATGGCATGTAATTTGTGCCCTGGGATATTTGGCAGATACTCTTTTGAGTTTTTGTCCTATGGCATGTAATTTGTGCCCTGGGAGATCCGGTAGGTTGATATGTGTGCTCATAATCAGTCCTGGGATGCTCTTTCAAGGTTTTTCCATGACCACATGTAATTTGTGCCCTAGGAGATCCGATAGGTTGAGCCTTGTGCTCGTAATCAGTCCTGGGATGATTTTTCGAGGTTTTGTGGTGACCACATGTAATTTGTGCTCTGGGAGATCCGATAGGTTGAGCCTTGTGCTTGTAATCAGTCCTGGGATTCTCTTTCTAGGTTTTGTGGTGGGGTCACATGTAATAAGTCCAGGAGATCTGGACAGGATGAAAAAGGCCTCAGATGCTCTTTAGGGTGCTTTCTAGTCAAGAGACTCTTTTAAGGTTTTGTGATGCACGTAATAAGTCCTGATATTTCCATAGTATGGCCAGTGATGACGAAGACCTACAGGTGGTGGGCCTACATCCAGTATGAAAAAGGACTGGCTCTATAGAACTTCCTATGACGAGTAGAGTCAGAGATTGATTGAGATAGCAGCAGCAGTGACGATGATGATGACGATGATCCCAAGAAGAAGACTTGTCTAGCAAATCTGTGTCGAGAAATACCTTCCTAGTTAGGAGGGAGTGTTGATGTATATGTAACTTTGGAATGTATTTCATCTATGTATTTCATATATAATTATTGTACCCTTATTAGAGATGTGTTATTCCTCTATAAGGAAGTGTCGTCATGTGGATTGACATGTGTCGCAAGTGTGTGTACTTGCCGATGGGTTATTAGACCACGATGTGTGGGGTCAGCCCTGAAATATATATATATTATATTGTGGATGTACCTAGCTAGACAAGTCGGTCCCATAAGGTCACTGGAAAATAGGTTAGTATAAATAGAGATCAGGAGATCTCTATTTAGATCATTCGGAAAGTCATATCTCTCTCACTTAGAAAGTGGCGCACTAGTGAGGAGGAGGATCATCTACTTCTAGGAGACCATCTCAAGTGTATTTTGGTTGTACTTTGGTTGAGCCATTGCTCTCTCTATCTCTGAGGAAGTTGTGGGGTTTCTCACCTTAGGGTTTTCCCCACGGAAACTTTGTGTCTCTTGTCTCTCATGCTTTTGATTCTTGTGATGCTTGTGATGCTTATTGTGATTGTTATGCATTGATATACTGTATATGTTATTCTCTCAATGAAGATACTAGAGTATTGTGAATTAATACTCAAAATTTAACAAGAGATAGTGAACAGGGATTTCTATTTTCATCATTTAATGCTTGCCCAATGTTTGGGTACGAGCTCCAATCCTTCAAGTCCTAGCAAATAGCCATTTATCTTCATCTTGGTTCAAGTCTTCTATCCTCAATGATATATTACCATAGAGGGAGAAGCTGAAGGCATGAATGTTCACCCAGATGTGGGGTTTAGAATGTGACAAAAAGGAGATTCTGGTGGTTACCGAAAGTTGGAGTTTTGATGGCGATCGGATCACCATTCAACTACTATCCACATGTGCTTAAGACTGGAGCTTACAATTCTTCATGTTTATACATTTAGTTCAAGTTCTTGAGATATCTATCTAGGACTGTGTTTGTTGTTTACAATGTCATGAAAAGTTTGATGATAAATGACTTTGAGAAAGTTTTATTAAGAAGTGAATAGAGCTAAGGTATAATTCTTTGTAATACCAAGCTCATACATTGCAAAATGTTGTTTAAGCCTTATGATTATTCAAAGGACACAAGGAGAACATCAGTTATATCTTGAAGACCGAGCCTATTCTTTATGACCAACTTGAGTTTGAGTTTGAATATTTGTTCCATTAAAAGACAAAAGTTGAAGTTGAAGAATTGATTGTTGAAAAGGGATAAGTATGAAAACTACTTGAACAAAATTTATTTGTGTTACTGCTTATCATAAAGACTTGGTATCTACTTTAAGGAATACAATGCAAGATTATTTGTTTATTGAAGTTTGATAGAATTGGAAACCATCATTAAAAGACTTGTTTGCAGATTTGAAAGGAATCATTGATAAGGATTTGATTGTAGATGTAAGAGCTAGTTCATGAGAAGTGCTTTTAGTCTAACTGAAGAAAATCTATGACTGTATCATCGCATTCAATTTTTATTTTTTTTAAACTTGCAGGTATCGTCTCTATATCGATGCCTATCATTGTAGGCTATAGAAATGTTTCGACGCAGTTGCTGAACTTGCCATGAAATTTTGTGAATTCCAACGTGGATACTGCAACGATGTCTCGTGGAACTATAAAATATCTTCCACGCAGATGCTGAACCTGCCATGAAAGTTTGGGAATCCATGCGTGGATACTGCAATGAACATTCGTTGTAGTTTCAACACTTGTGTGAAAATTTATAGGAGTTGTGCGTCGATATAGCAATGCAATTGTGTGGCAGGATTCATTTTCCGTAGATATGCGAACTGTTGTGTTGTTGACACGTGGAAACAACGAAGCATTGCTATTTCCACGACGTGGAATTTTCGTCCCTATATCCATGGATCTCTTTCCACGAAAAAAAAAACCCAATCATTGCAATAGGGATGAAAATTCGTGGATATTACAACACAAGTTCATGGCAAATTAGACCATATGTAGTAGTGATAGTGAAGGGCTTGGAAAAATCAGGCATAGCTAGAACAGGTGTAGTACACATAGCTTGTTTCAGTTTGTCAAATGCACACTCAGTAGCGTGTGTCCATGTAAAAGCATCTATTTTCAATAGAGCAGTTAATGGAGCTGCAATCTTCCCATAATCCTTGACAAACTTGCGGTAGTAGCCAGTCAACCCCAAAAAACCATGAAGGCTCTTGAGTGTCTGAGGATGCGGCCAATTGTTCATGGCAACGATTTTGGCAGGATCCACGTGAACCCCTTCTGTTGAGATAATGTGCCCGAGATACTCAACTTCCTTCTGTCCAAAAACACATTTAGACTGTTTGGCGTGGAGATGATGGTCAGAGAAAAGTTTCATTACAAGATCTAGATGCTAGAGATGTTCAGCCCAAGTTTTACTATAGATGAGGATATCATCAAAGAATACCAGAATGAATTTCCACAAGTAGGGCCAAAATATTTTATTCATCAAGACCTGGAATGTGGAAGGAGCATTAGTAGGGCCAAAGGACATGACCAAAAATTCATAGTGGCCAGAATGTGTGCAGAAGTTGTTTTAGGGATATCATCCTCATCAACTCGAATATGATGATTACTAGAACGAAGATCCAACTTGGAGAAAAATTGAGCACCATGAAGCTCATCAACAATAGGAATTGGAAACTTATCCTTGATAGTGAGGTTATAAAGTGCATGGAAGTGAATGCAGAGGCACCATGACCCATCTTTTTGGAAGATAAGAAGAACCGGTGAAGAAAAGTAACTAGTGCTTGAGCGAATAATTCCTTTCTTCAGTAAGTCCCAAACGAGCATTTCAATCTCTGTTTTTTGGTGAAATGGGTAGCGATAGGGCCTGATGTTGGGAGGAATGCTTCCAGGAACGAGATGAATATGATGGTCCTCTAGCCTTGAAGGGGGCAATCCCACTGGTTCGGCAAAGACACATGTATATCGATCCAGAATTTGTTGTAGATCCAAAGGAGTAGTGGAGACCGCTGATGGTTGCATCTGAATGGAATGGATCTAAGCAATGACAGCATGTGAATTCTTCTTAAGGATTTTTTCCATGTGATGTGAAATAATGATGCTGAGAGACTCTGGTTGTAAGCCTGTCAATGTGTGTTTTTGTCCACTGGGGGAAAACTGCATCCAATGTTCAGCAAAATCCCATAAGATGGGGACAAGTGTGCATAGCCATTGAGCGCCCAAAACCACATCACATCCACCTAAAGTCAAGGCAAACATGTTAGAGTGCAGGTTATAATATCCCATAGAGATACACACATTACGACACTTCCCTTTGCAAGGTAAGGTGCCCCCATTAGCAACCATGACTTCAAAGTTGGAGCAAGGATGGATAAAACAATCAACCTGTTTGGCGATCCGAGGGTCTATGAAATTATGAGTGCTACCAAAATCATTGAGGATTGTAAGAGGAAGATTCTTGAAGTAACCCTTGACTCGCATGGTTTGGGGGGTGGTGATTCCAGCTAAAGCATGGAGAGATATCTCTGGTTGGTTGTCCTGAGACGGAGGGTCAATAGGCGGCTCCGGAATGTCGACCTGAGCATCCAGTGTATATGGAGCTTCTTCACCAATTTCAGAGGCAGGCGGAGAATCCATATCCAAGAGATAGAGCTTTTGATGAACACATCTATGTCCTCGAGTGAATTTCTCATCACAATTATAACAAAGCCCTTTTTCTCTGTGTGCCTGCATCTCAGTTTCAGACAAATTCTTGATAGGATTTGGTCGAGGAACTGGTGGGATGGGAGGTCATTGAGAACCCATATTTCAGAAGGGAACAAAAGTGGGTTTGGAGCATTGTTGGGCTGCAATCTTGTCTTCTTCCAACTTAGCCAACCCCAGGGCTTCCATGATTGTGTTGGTAGAGAACATTTTGACCTCAGAGCGGATTGCATCCTTTAGACCACTGATAAAACAACTCTGATAGAAGTTACCAGGAAATCCTTCAGTGTGGTTGGCTAGCTTCTCAAATTCGGTTTGGTACTCTCTCACAGTTCCAATTTGGAGAAGTTTAGTGAGGGCTCCTGTGAAGTCATCAAAAGCAGTGGGACCAAATCGTTGCAAAAGGAGATGGCAAAAATATGTCCATTTTGGCTCTTCACGAGCCTTGATGTACCAACGGTACCATTGAAGAGCTTCCTATTTCAAATGAAAGGATGCAAGTGGAACTTTGTTGACATCAAAATTATTATGCAGACTGAAATATTGTTCTGCACAATAGATCCATCTAGTCAGATCAATACCATTGAAGCGAGGAAAATCAAGCTTCGGACCATGAAAATTGCTTAAAAAAGAGAACCCATTGTCTGATGAAGATTCGGAGTGTTGTTTGTTGTTCATGGATGAATGCTCAAGATGGAGGCCAAGAAAATTTTTCATCCAGATCCTGGAGTTTGTCTTGGATGGCGGCAAATGCTTCTTCCATGGTTTTTGCTCCTGCGCGGGTGACAACCATAACCAAGAGATTTTTTATTTTTTTTCTAGAATGGATCTGCTACGGCGCAGAAGGGATTGGAAAATGATGGATCTGCAACAGCGCGGAAGGGATCAACAACTGATGGATCTAAAATGGTGCTGAAGGGATCGACAACAGATAGATCTGAAACGACGCAAAAATAATCGGCAATAGTTCTGGACAGTGGAAATTTGCGATTTATCAACTGAAAATAGATATGGACCCCGTATGCTCGGCTTCCTAATTGTTCGAGGGATTCACTCTACCACCAATGTTGTCTGACAACTTGCGTATTGGGGAAGTACCCCTCACTCCACAGCTCAAGTAAAACTGATGATCTCTTTGCCACAAACGATAGCTCTTGGTTTACCTCACGGGTGGGAACTAGTCAATTAGGTAGGGGTCATTTCCCTTTTCGCTAGCAGGTCCTCTCAATGGGCCAGCTACTTCAAGGTTACTGTGGTACTCCTCACAATGAGCTTTAGGTATTATTCCCAAGTACTTCCCACAGTTAAACGGATAGGGATTATTCCCAGATCCAAACCTGCAACAGATGCGAAAAACATTTTGGCAGAAATTTCACCCAACAAGCCCAAGAAAGTGCTTTGATACTAGACGTGAGGAAGCTGCAACAATTAATTGATGAACACATGATATATCGGATCATAGAATACTTTTATTGATCGCAGGCCACTTTGAGGGGGAAACCTCCTTTGAGAAAGCTCAATACAAAATAACTTCATGGTGCCTTCATAGGCCTCGACACACACTTATATACTAAGTCTAGGCGCCAATACTATGGGTCAAAACCATGGGCCAATACAAACTATGGATCAATAATACTGCGGGCGACTTACAAAGCATATGTGACAAACAAAAATAACACAAACTATGGATCAATAAATACTACGGGATGACTTACAAAGCATATGTGTCCAACAACAATATACTAACAAAGTAAACACATGGGTTCCTAAAACACGCCCCCATGTCTATCCATCCTCCCCCATTCGTCCACGCCCCCCCTGTTAAATTTTCAGAATTTACTTCAATCTAATCTCGGATCTTAACTGAGAGAACAACATGTACAACAAATCTACATCATATCAATCTGGTGTATCTTCCACTTCATCACTGCAGCCAAAGCAAGTACGGATCTAATGGAAGTGTATCTGGCTACAGGAGCAAAAGACTCTATGCTACCACCTGCAGCATGCTTGATCTTGTAGATCCTCTTGGAAGTCACTGCAGACTACCCTTTGGGATTGCATCCCAAACATCTTCATGATCGACTAATACTCCTCGATCATGGCATTCTTCTTTAATATCTTCAATATTTTCAATAGATAACTTTGTTGTTGAACAAATGTTGTAGTCCTTCTTTTGTAGGTGATGGTATACGATCTTTCCTACACAACAAGTTAAATTGCATGATTAGAAAACATCTCATAGTTTTCAGAACAAATTCTTACACATAAAGAAATATGTCATATAGTCATGCAATTATCTTAGCCAATGCTTCAATACAGCATTTATCCATATTCCGTAACTTTATAGATGCCTTCCAATCTCTACCAGAACATTGTTAAGAGTGTGCACAACTCCTAACATATCAGCAAAGAGGTTTCATTCTAGATAAGTAGCAATGGAATGTTGTACAGTGCCATAAGCCACTTACCCATGTATATTAGTAGTATACTGTTCATCAATGCAACTATTCTAATATGCATAATACACAACCTTATTCTAGGAACATAAGCATATACATCATTGAATAACATTATGTAAGAAATGACAATTCAAATACTTATCTTTGTTTGGTTGCTGGGTGGACTTCCTCTGAATCTTTGCAACTCCATTCTGATGTGGATTATGAGAAGTGGTCAACTCCCTCTGAATATCTGCATCCTTGCAGAAACTACTGAAGTGTGCTCCTTTGCTTTCTTGCGGGAACAACTGGAGTGTGCTCCCTCTTGATCTTTGCTTACTGGATTACCTGTCCTTGAACTTATATCCATCCTTAATCACTATGCATGCTTATTAGTATCATCTCGAGGTCTCATACATAATCACACATTTATTAGTATAATCTTAATACTATCAAAACACAATAATCTTAAACATGTATAGTCATGATCATTCATAGATAATAAGCATTAGTATTCAAGGTTTCAGGGAAGTCCTCTTTTACTCATCCATATTGTTATTTGATCATAGGACTTTTCTGATTAGTTAAATCATCAATGCATAAACCCGTGATTACTCAAACCTATAACTTCATGATTCTTCTGGTTAGTCATATCATCAATTATGGTAAGAAACATAATATGTATACAACCATGACTATTCAAACCTATGAATTCATGAATAATCATTATCAACAACACAACAGTATAAGATCCTAACACAAGGTAGGATTCTAGCTTGATATAGGAAAAACATACCTGGATTATCATGCTAGCTAGTTATGTCTAACATACCCGCATAATGTCTTCTGGTTCTCTTCAGTGACTTGTGCTAGTAACCTGCATGTCTCATAAGTTATCCATTGTAGAACCAAGTTATACATACCTCGTAAGTAGATATTCTAAGTGATCCATGACAATGGATGAATCTTTGTCCTCATGTCATCATGATCATATGTTCTTGAACTAGAACATGATTTGTCTTTCTTGGTGTACCTTTCATGTTAGAAGACAACATAAACCTCATACAACACCATAATGCATTAGTACAATTATAAGTGTCAACACCCTAATCAATGAATATCTTCTATCATGCATTCATAATTTTGTTAAGGTGATACGACAAATCTAAAATCAAGATTGTACTAATCGTAATAACATGAAGAAAAACCTACCATAAACTTAATCATGAAAAAATCTCGAAACATACCTCGATGAGTCATACCTGTCAAGATTGCTTGTAATCTTCTTATGGAAGGCCTTCGCCTCATCTCCCTCTGAGACAAGAACTTCTTCACTTATGTAGGTGACCAATCCATCTTCTTCTAGTATTAACCCAATCCACTTGATTTGCAAGAACTGGACCTGGAGCTGGATTAGGGTTTGTCAGAGAAACCCCAAAAATTCAAACTTTGAATTTCAAACTTCCGAGAGGATAGAAATATGTGCCTTGATGAGCTGATCAAGCTGGTATATTCAGAATTTAAAAACTGCAAAGTTTCACTCCTCAATTTTTCCTTTGAAACTTCTGGATTCACTGGATGTGACCCCGAACTAGGGTTTGATGAAGCCCACTCTTCTACCCAATCAAAAGGTTTGATCCAAAGCTCTAAGCTTCTATTTTTCTGAGGAGCTTCCATCCATGGTCACAGATTTCAAAAATTCCCATTTTTGCAGAAGCCCTAATTTTCCTCTTTTCCAATCAAAGTCCCGAACTAGGGTTTGATCAAGCCCGGTCTTCTGCCCAACCAAAAATTCTGATCCTGGTCTCTAATTTATATTTTGATGAGTAGCATTCAGCCGTATTCTCTGATTACAAAAATTCCAACTTTCTCCAAAACCCTAAATTCCAAAAGCCATGAATGAAGGTGCTCCAAAATAATTCTGTTATGACAGAAATATGTACCTGATTGTTTCTGGTGTAACTCTGAACTTTTTGATCCATAGGGTTTGAAACATTTTCTTGAGATATCTCGACCTATCATCTTTCCATCCCGATAGGTATGAAATCAATTGGATTCTCTGAGAGAGAGTTATGCCAAGTGTCGCAACGTGACCTGTTTATGGGATAAAACAGGAGAGAAAACTTGTACGGTGTGCCACATGTCACTGGTTCAACTTCGGCCTCTGAAAACGTTTCCTAAGATAGTACAGTCTCTGTACTACCTGTCACATTTTATGAAATTGAATTTGGAGCTTCCTAGCCCAAGTTATGACCTTTTTTCCAAGGTCACCTGTTTTTGACTCAGATCTAGAAGAGGCAGAAACCCTATATTGTACAGATCATAAATCACAAAGTACAACGCATTAGAGATTTTCCTTTGGACACAAGGTACATGGGGATCTAATCTTCCACCTGTAAAAGTTTCATATCCGAAAACTTCTCCAAAATGGATTTATAGCGAAAGTGCTATGATGGCTGGTTTTTTCTATATCAAGCCCTAGCATCGTAAGTGCAACAAGTGTCATCCATGCCATATCATGCCTTCTTTCAGGCTAGCTCTGATACCATGTTAAATTTTTAGAATTTACTTCAATCTGATCTAGGATCTTAACTGAGAGAACAACATGTACAACAAATATACAGCATATCAATCATGGACACAATAATGCAAGCACACAAGAGACGCAGAGTTTACTTGGGGAAAACCATAAAGGTGAAAAAACCCAATAATTTCCTCAGAGCTAGATAGAGAAATGATACAACCAGAATACAAGAGATAGTCTTCTGCTAGCAGCAAATCCTCCTCCTCACAAGTGCGCCACTTTCCTAATGAGAGAAGTGTGTGTAATGAGTGATCAAATAGAGATCTCCCGATCTCTATTTATACTTGTCTTGTCCTGCCCAATAAACTAATGGGTCCTACATGTCTAGCTTAACCCATGGTTAACTTAATCCGGGCCGACCCCACACTTGGTGGTCTAATAACCCTTTGACCCACATGGCCAACCCCCAATAGGGTGTTCTAATAACCCTTTGACCCACATGACTTATACAAGGCCGACCCCAACAAGGTGGTCTAATAACCCATGAGGACACTTTTGTATAGAGGAATAATAACATCTCTATAGGAATACAAACACTTTCGTATAGAGGAATAATACCATCTCTATAGGAGTACAAAATACATATATGAAATACATTCCGAAGTTACATATACATCAACACCCCCTTCCTTCCACCTTCCCCTCTTCGTCCACATCTTGCCTTTTGTCCATCCTCCTCCCTCCATGCAGGACTGCCATCCCATGCACCATCCCTCAACATCCCCCCTATTCCTTTTCATTTGATACCCTCTATCGTACAACCGACAGGGGTTCATCATCCACAGCGTCCTCATCCACCCCATACCACCATGTCTTCTCCCACCATATCATCCCCACTTCCTGCCACTATTGTGGCATCTACTCTTCCAGTATCCTCATCTGTATCTCCAGTGATTGCACCTGTAGTGGCTTCCACTACATCTGTGCCCCCCCACCGATGACTGCATCGGAGCTGGTTGTCCAGCCATCTGCTCCACCTACTAGCCCAGAAGCCCAGCCATGTCCATCGTCGGAGGTGTTCACGGTGAGTATCAAGCTAATTTATGAAAATATTTTGATGCATTAACAAAAATTAATCTAAGAAATTATTACTTTTCAATGAAACGATTGTTGTAAATGTTGTAGCCTGGAATTGCTGAGAGGCTCCGCATATCCAAGACACCTACCTCACATTTCCTACTCGCATCATAGGTGATTTATTTAAGATTCGAATTCTACATTTGTTTTATAAATGTGGTAAATGTTGCAAATTCTTGAAAATGATGGTATCTTATATCATTTGTTCCAGAGCCCAGAGAGACGGTCTACTCCTAGACAGAGAAAGACCCGAGGCACCGGTAGCTTGAAGAGTAGGAAGATTGACTTTGGAGATGCACCTAGGTGTGACGGGGGTGGTCACAATGATTGACATACCATGTTATGTACATTAGCCATGATGTGGCACTTTTGTGCACCAGTTTCCATGTACTTTGTATATACGGCACGAGTTGCCATGTATTTTGGATCTACGGCATGAGTTGTCACATTTTATATAAGGAACGAGTTGCCATTGTATTTACATTGGGAACCATGTTCCACTATTTTCCAGAAATTGTATATGTTTGGATGAGTTTTGTCTCCTTAACGTACATGGATTTTCAGTTATGTGATTTATATCGATGTTGTCTATATTAGTATCTTGTTGTCTAATGTTGTTGTCTCATGTTGTGTGTATCATGATGTGATGTCTAAATTTGGTTTTTACTTCTATCCATCCATGGCATGCGGTCTTAAGTTTTGGTAGCAATGATGTCCATGCATTAGTTGATAATGTGAATCAACCTGAAGCTTACCTAGATCTTAGAGGAGAAGTTGGATATCATAGTTCAGCTTGGTTTATCTTTCCACATGTAAAATCTTGTAATGGTATCTATGTTAAGAAAACATTATAAACATAGGCTAACTGAAACAAAATCATGTGTGAGAATCAATCTAAAAACAAATGGAATAAATGGATGGACAAATCACACCTCATGGCACATAAGATATATATTGGGAACTTGAGTACTAGGAAAAGAATACTTAAAAATAGAAAATGTCCATTGTTTTCAAAAGGTTAAAATGAGATCCAACATGATTTTTAATAGCTCTACATAATGAGGTCCAAAATGTCCATACTCTACATAATGAAATGTCGTCACTAGTATTTATATTGACCATTTTGTCTACTTAAGATCATGCAACAAATTAATAACCAAGTTATGGAATCATTTCTTAATCAATTTCCACCATACAAATAGGACAACCTTGAGCACAATGTATAGCTAGCTCATTAATTCTCACTCACAGATATAGCCACCTTTGATTTGATGACCATCACATCCACTACCATTTACAATTAGGACTTCCTTAATTTATCATTATGTGATAGCGATCTAATATTATGTAGACACGTTGACTTAAACACATATAGTTGACATTACAATAAATGACTACTATGAGGTGTATTTGTGAGGCTATATCCACCTCAACACACCAACTTGTTACCCCAATACCCCAAATGATTTTGAATTCAGTCCGAAAGGGATTGAGGGGTATTAGGACATCCTAATTCATCTAATGGACACTCAGACACTTGTTAAAGACATTTAGGACTTGCATTACATCAATGGAGTCATGCATACACCCTCATCAAGTTGCATGCATCCATTAGTGTGCCATCAACACTACAACATGTAAGCATTACTACATGTTGGACTAAGCCTTACTAATGTTATGATAATATTAGGTTTTCCATCCATTGAGAAGGTTTTCATAGGTGTGCATATCCACCATATAAATATATTTATGGGTGTAAACCATTAGGTTTCTAAATTAGTTATCCAGTGCTAGGTACAATGGTTTTCTAGTTGATGATGGACCCTTGCTATCTAGATGAGATACTATGCATATATGTGTATAGTGATTTGGATTCAAATATATGCACATGGATATACATGTACAATGAAAATGATTTAATTTTTATATGTATTATAATTTAGGGCTAGATCTTAGGCTACATAATAGGGTTTCATTGTTATTAGAATACAAACTAGGGTTTACGCTACCAAATAGGGTTTTTAGGCTAGGCTCTCATGTTTCTAGGATAGGATCCGAGCTCTAGGGTCACCATCTTAATGTTTAATTCCACTATCACGACATCATTCTCACCAATACCATGCCCACTACTACAATCACCATCAAGCCTCTCAATCCCACTTTGTACATTTCCAATACTTCCAAGTTAAAATTTATAGTTCTTGTTGCTAAAATATTTTCGCTAATCTATTCACATAGACAAATCCACTTCCATGAAATATTTGTTGTAGCTTGGTATACATGCAAGTTCACATGCAATAATAGTTGATAAATCCAAAACATTCTATACCTTGGAAAAACAACCTTATTAATCTTCTTTTGACTAAGGAAGGGGAGAACATCATAGTACAGTCTCAATAGCAATGTGTTTTTTAATGAATAGCCTCTATAAAGGGAATACTATATTTATCTAGTCTTTAAAGCCAAGTAATTTGGAATAGAATGTCAAAATTTCAATTACAAAATTAATGCAACGTGTTCAAATTGAAAGTTTTGTTTTGTTGCATTACATGTGGTCAAACATTAACTTCCACGAATTATTCTTTTATAAAAAAAATTATTAAATGATATTTTTCTAAGTCTAACTTCATTGCTGAAGGGTTTTTTGTCACTAAAATTTCGTGTCAAGGGAACTGTAAAAATTCAAAATGTAAAAAAAAAATTATTTTGAAGGGAGGAGATGAAATGGAATTCCAATGTGAAATGCCATTGCCAATAATTGAAATCTTCAAATGATCAATGCTCTGTGCATCTTGGATTGCATGAGTATTTCATGGAGACCAACTTTTATCTACACATTGCTACAAATACGTGTCATCATCAACATCTCCCTCATCATCATCTTCATAATCAACGTCAACATCATCATCATCTTCTCCATCATCCTCATCAACATCTCCGTCATCATCATCTTCTCCATCATCATCATCATCCTAATCTTCACCACCATCACCATCATCATCATCATCACCATCTTCATCATCATCACCATCTTCATCATCATTGTCATCTCTAGGTTCCTCATCAACATATCCATCATCATCATCATCATCATCTTCATCACCATCACCATCATCATCAACATCTTCATCATCATCATCATCATCATCAACATATTCATCATCATTGTAATCTATAGGTTCCTCATCAACATCTCCATCATCATCATCTTCTTCGTCATCATCATCATCGTCTTCATCACCATCACCATCATCATCAATGTCTTCATCATCATAACCATCATCATCATCATCATCATCATTAACAACATCTTCATCATCATTGTCATCTCTAGTTTCCTCATCAAAATCTCCATCATCATCATCTTCTTTGTCATCATCATCATCATCTTCATCACCATCACCATCATCATCAATGTCTTCATCATCATCACCATCTTCATCATCATTACCATTTTCATCATCATTGTCATCTTTAGGTTCCTCATCAACATCTCCGTCATCATCATCATTATCTTCATCACCATCACCATCATCTTCAACGTCTTCATCATCATCACCATCTTCATCATCATTGCCATCTCTAGGCTCCTCATCAACATCTCCATCATCATCATCTTCTTCGTCATCATAATCATCATATTCAAAACCATCACCATCACCATCATCATCAACGTCTTCATCATCATCACCATCATCATCATGATCACCATAAGTGCCCGGTGAATGATTTTCCAAAGTTGACCGTTGTGTGCAAAAATTGCACACTCTCTTACTGAGAAAAACCCTAGTTTCCAAGATGGATGTACAATATGACACAAGGTCCATAGGACCGAAGGAGAGGGGCACCCCTAGAACTATCCCGATGTCCTAAATCCAACGGAGTTGACAGTTTGTCGATCAGAGCTACGGTCGTCATTCTATGGCTCGTTCAGTCTTACTTCCAAAAGGCCTTCAAGGACACCTGTTGGATACATGCCAGGGGCATAGAACTCCAACCGTGCAAAAAAAATGGGTTGCGGGGAGTCATGCAAGTCTGTCTGGGTAGGTTCTAGTTGGGAACGGTGGCCATAAGTGCCCGGTGGATGATTTTCCAAAGTTGACCCCTGTGTGCAAAAATTGCACACTCCCTTACTGAGCAAAACCCTAGTTTCGAAGATGGATGTCCAATATGACACTAGGGCCATGAGACTAGAGGAGAGGGGCACCCCTAGCACTATCCCGACATCTTGAATCCAATGGATTCGACAGTTTGTCGATCGGATCCACGGTCGTTATTCTATGGTTCATTCCGTCTCACATTAAAAAGGCCTTCAGGGACACCTGTTGGATATCTACCGAGGGCATATAACTCCAACCGTGCAACAAAATGGGTTACAGGGAGTCCTGCAAGTCTGTTTGGGTAGGTTTCAGCTGGGAACATTGGCCATAAGTGCCCGGTGGATGATTTTCCAAAGTTGACCCCCGTGTGCAAAAATTGCACACTCCCTTACTGAGCAAAACCCTAGTTTCCAAGATGGACGTACAAGATGACACTAGGGCCATAGGACTGGAGGAGAGGGTCATCCCTAGCACTATCCTAGTGTCCTGAATCCAATGGAGTCGACGGTTTGTCGATCGGAGCCACGGTCGTCATTCTATGGCTCGTTCCGTCTCGCATCCAAAAGGCCTTCAGGGACACCTGCTGGATACCTATCGGGGGCATAGAACTCCAACTGTGCAACAAAACCGAGTTCTGGCGAGTCCTGCAAGTTTGTCTGGGTAGGTTCCAGCTATGAATGCTGGCCATAAGTTCCCGGTGGACGATTTTCCAAAGTTGACCCCCGTGTGAAAAAATTGCACACTCCCTTAATGAGCAAAACCCTAGTTTCCAAGATGGACATACCACATGACATTAGGGCCACGGGACTGAAGGAGAGGGGTACCCCTAGCACTATCCCGACATCCTGAATCCAATGGAGTTGACAGTTTGTCGATCATAGCCACGGTCGTTATTCTATGGCTCGTTCCGTCTCACATCCAAAATGCCTTCAGGGACACCTACTGGATACCTGCCGGGGAATAGAACTCCAACCGTGCAACATAAACAGGTTTCAGGGAGTCCTACAAATCTGTTTGGGTAGGTTCCGGCTGGGAACGCTGGCCATAAGTGCCCGGTAGATGATTTTCCAAAGTTGACCCCGCTGTGCAAAAAATGCATACTCCTTTATTGAACAAAACTCTAGTTTCCAAGATGGACGTACAAGATGACACCGGGGCCATGGGACTGAAGGAGAGAGGCACCCCTAGCACTGTCCCAGCATCCTGAATCCAATGGATTTGATGGTTTTTCGATCGTAGCGAGGGTCATCATTCTATGGCTCATTCTGTCTCGCATCCGAAAGGCCTTCAAGGACACCTATTGGATACCTACCGGGGGCATAGAACTCCAATCGTGCAACAAAAACAGGTTCTGGGGAGTCTTGCAAGTTTGTCTAGGTAGGTTCTATCTAGGAACGCTTGCCATAAGTGCCCGATGGATGATTTTCGAAAGTTGACCCTCGTGTGCAAAAATTGCACACTCCCTTACTGAACAAAACCCTAGTTTCCAAGATGGACGTACAAGATGACACTGGGGCCATGGGACCGAAATTGAGGGGCACCCCTAGCACTATCCTGATGTTTTGAATCCAATGGAGTCGATGATTTGTCAATCAGAGCCACGGTCGTCACTCTATGGCTAGTTCTGTCTCGCATCCAAAAGGCCTTCAGGGACACCTGCTAGATAACTGCCGGGGGCATAGAACTCCAACCGTACTACAAAACCAGGTTCTGGCGAGTCCTGTAAGTGTGTCTAGGTAGATTCTAGCTGGGAACACTGGCCATAATTGCCTGGTGGATAATTTTGCAAAGTTGACCCCCATGTGCAAAAATTGCACACTCTGTTACTGAGTGAAACCCTAGTTTCCAAGATGGACATACAAGGTGACACCCAGACCACGGGACTAGAGGAGAGGGGCACCCCTAGCACTATCCTGATGTCCTGAATCCAATGGAGTTGACGGTTTGTCGATCGGAGCCACGGTCGTCATTCTATGGTTCGTTTTATCTCGCATCCAAAAGGCCTTCAGGGACACCTATTGGATACCTGTCGGGGGCATAGAACTCCAACCGTGCAACAAAACTGGGTTCCTGGGAGTCCTACAAGTTTGTCTAGGTAGGTTCTAGCTGGGAACACTGGCCATAAGTGCCCGGTGGACGATTTTGCAAAGTTGACCCCCGTGTGCAAAAATTGCACACTCCATTACTGAGAAAAACCCTAGTTTCCAAGATGGACATACAAGGTGACACCCGGGCCATGGGACCAGAGTATAGTGGCACCCCGATCACTATCCAGATGTCCAGAATCCAATGTAGTTGATGGTTTGTCTATCAGAGCCACAGTCGTCATTCTATGCCTCGTTCTGTCTCGCATCCAAAAGGCCTTCAGGGACACATGCTGGATACCTTCCAAGGGCATAGAACTCAAACCGTGCAACAGAACAGGGTTTCGGGGAGTCATGCAAGTGTGTCTAGGTAGGTTACATCTAGGAATGCTGGCCATAAGTGCTCGGTGGACAATTTTGCAAAGTTGACCCCCGTGTGCAAAAATTGCACACTCCCTTACTAAGCAAAACCCTAGTTTCCAAGATGGATGTACAAGGTGACACCTGGGCCATGGGATCGGAGGCGAGGGGCACCTCTAGCACTATCCTGATGTCTTGAATCCAACAATGTTGACGTTCTTTCTATCGGATCCGCGGTCGTCATTCTATGGCTCGTTCCGTCTCGCATCCAAAAAATCTTCAGGGACACCTGCTAGCTACCTGCCGGGGGCATAGAACTCCAACCGTGCAACAAAAACAGTTTTTGGGGACTCCTGCAAGTGTGTCTAGGTAGGTTCCAGCTGGGAAACCTGGCCATAAGTTCTCGGTGGACGATTTTGCAAAGTTGACGCCTGTGTGCAAAAATTGCACACACCCTTAATGAGCAAAACCCTAATTTCCAAGATGGACGTACAAGGTGAGAGACAGGCCACGGGACCGGAGGAGAGGGGAACCCCTAGCATTATACTGACGTCCTAAATCCAACGGAGTCGACGATTTGTCGATCAGAGACACAGTTGTCATTCTATCGCTCTTTCTGTCTCGCATCCAAAAGGCCTTCATGTACACGTGCTGGATACCTGCCGGGGGCATAGAACTCCAACCGTGTAACAAAACTGGGTTCCAGGGAGTCCTACAAGTGTGTCTAGGTAGGTGCCAGTTGGGAATGCTGGCCATAAGGGCCCAGTGGACGATTTTGCAAAGTTGACCCCCTGTGTGCAAAAATTGCACGCTCCCTTACTGAGCAAAACCCTAGTTTTCAAGATGTACGTACAAGGTGACACCTGGGCCATGGGACTAGAGGAGAGGGGAACCCATAGCACTATACTGGTGTCCTGAATCCAACGGATTCGACGGTTTGTCGATCGGAGCCACGGTTGTCATTCTATGGCTCGTTCTGTTTCGCATCCAAAAGGCCTTCAAGGACACCTGTTGGATACCTGCTGGGGGCATAGAACTCCAACCGTGCAACAAAAGCAGGTTCCAGGGATTCCTGCAAATCTGTCTGGCTAGATTCCGGCTGGGAACGCTGGCTATAAGTTCCCAGTGGATTATTTTCCAAAGTTGACCCCCGTGTGCAAAAATTGCACTCCCTTACTGAGAAAAACCCTAGTTTCCAAAATGGACCTACAAGGTGACACCTGGGCCACGTGATCGAAGGAGAGGGGAAACCCTAGCACTATCTCGGCATCCTGAATCCAATGGAGTTGATGGTTTTTTTATCAGATCCAAGGTCATCATTCTATGGCTTGTTCTGTCTCGCATCCAAAAGGCCTTTAGGGACACCTATTGGATACCTGTCGCGGGCATAGAACTCCAACCATGCAACAAAACCAGGTTTCGAGGAGTCTCGCAAGTCTATCTGGGTAGGTTCCAGCTGGGAACGCTGGCCGTAAGTGCCCGGTGGACGATTTTTCAAATTTGACCCCTGTGTGCAAATATTGCACACTCCCTTACTGAGAAAAACCCTAGTTTCCAAAATGTACCTACAAGGTGACACCCGGGCCATGGGACTAGAGGAGAGGGGCACCCCTAGCACTATCCCAAAGTCCTGAATCCAACAGAGTCGACGGTTTGTCGATCAGAGCCACGGTCGTCTTTCTATGGCTCGTTTGATACCTTTTTCCACCTTCCCTGCATATAGAATCAATATTCTGTTTCTGAAATCCCTTCTCATTGTTAAAAGTTATCAAGGTCGTAGGAGCGCCTACGCCAACGACATCTTCAATTGTAATGAAAAATTCCAATGAAGGTTTCGCATGTGGTTCATAGTCATTGTCCTCTGCATTCTGCACCCAAAATAAAACACTAATCTTACCATGGAAACAAAGAAAACATATAAGATTATAAAATGACTACTAAAATTGTAACTCAGTAATTACCTCAATCAACTCCATCAAAAAATGCACATCCATAGTGTATAATTCAGCATATAATTGTTTAACTGCTTGATGTAAATCTTCTGTAAGTGGATTTTCTTTTTCCCCAACATAGAACTTGTCTTTCCTGATCTTTTCAATATGTTCCTTGGGGGTCGCCATAAATGTCACCAAACACAATCCAGTATAACAGTACATGAAAATAAAGAATAGAGTCGCATGGCCCAAGTCACTTGACTCATGACGAATTATTTTTCTTCAATCCTATGCCAATACGATTCCTTGGATTTCTAGGAATGTTAACAAGTGGTTTATAGTAATTTAATAAACAATTTTATGGTAATTTAATAAGTGATGGCTAGTAGAATTTGTATCTTTTGAGTCGTTGCGACAAACAATTTTTAAGGTATGCTAAACTTGTGTTAATGATGCTTTTCTTGTAGGTAGAATTTTCAATCTATTTATCTAAAAGTTTATTCAATAATGATTTAACATAGACAATTACAAATTTACAAGCAAAGATATGTTTTAGTTAATTAATTTTCCTATTGTTCAAATTGATGTTTTTTGATGTCCAGTGAATTTCAAAGAAAAGTACTGAAATCTCGATTACATGGTAAAACAAACGTTGCCATTTCATGAGATAAATGAGATTTTATTTATCTTTGATTAATAGGGTGCTTTGGTCTACGCGTAGAGTTTCGAAAAGTGAAGAATATGAACAAGGCCTAATAATAATTTTTTTTAATTTTCAAATCAAACCAGAATTTGTATTGATGAAACCCTAAAGCTACTGGATGTTTCCAAATTTCTACAGTCTACAATCTATGGTCTAGTGAATACTCTATTATTTGGTGTGCATAGGTTTGTCAACCTCAACTCAATTGCCATGAACGGAATGATGAAAAGGTAGTTATTATATGCATTAGATGGATTTTGTTTGAGAACAATCAAACCCATGACCTAGAGAAACAACTCAGGTTTCTCCTCTGTTGTTACGGTTGGCCTCAAATTCGTGAAAGGCCTAAGATAATTTAGCACCCAAACCATGGATCCGATCGTAAATCCGTCGATTCCGATGGATCCAGAACGACGGGTTTCAACTAGGAGACCCCCCACAGTGTGCCTCGGAGTCCCAAAAATGGTGCCAATGTGCCATCTCTGGAGCTAGGGTTTTGCTCATTGAAGGCCTTTCGAATATTGCTCAAGGGGGCCATTTCTCGTCCGGAGGCCCCCGGGCATGCGTGGCCACCATGGATAGGTCCATAATGGCCACATGGAGCTGTGGGAGCCGACATAATCCAAGTCCGCTCACTGGTTTGGGTTCTGTGGCCCCAGAGCAATTTCTCAAAGTGTCGTTGAATGGCCTCGAGGTGCCCGACGAAAATGACCGCAGCGCCCAAACCGTGGCTCCGATCGTGAATCCATCGATTCCGATAGATCCAGGATGCCGGGTTTACATCTGTTTCCCATATTCAATGTGTTTTTGTAGAAAAGCAAAAATATCACCCCTGCAAGAATGAACAACAAACAAGATATTAAAACTCGATGTGCATGATTATTAAAGCTCAATGTAGCAATTGATTATGTACAACAACATCTAGTGAGAATGTTTTCATATAATCTTAAAAGCTATTGGGAATGCCCTACATATAACTACAACATCACCTCTAGGAACTCAGTAGGATGGTATTGGATGGTGGTATGGGATGTTAGTACGAGCAAATTCCCTACAAGGGAGAAGCTCATACTCACTTCATTTTCATGGTATGGATGAGGGAAAATAGCCCCAAAAGACTAAGAGTTTTCAATTATTTAGGTGTTTGTGTGAGTTGTTGTAGTGAAACTATGAGGAATTCAACAAATGTTTGTCTACTAGATGGAGGAATGTGATTATGAAATGTTATTGGTGGTGATGCAAGTAAATTTTTTTTATTATCTTCATGAAAGGTTGAAAACATTGCTTGGTCCATGTTGTAGTTTTTTTTGGTAAGATTTTTTTATTGTCTATGTTGAATATTAAGAAGACTAAAATAGATCTATCATACAATTCTGTGATGAACCTGCAATAATTAATTAATGCAAATACACGAGATATCAGAAATAACATAACAGAATCACTTTTATATTGATCATAGGCCACTTTGAGGGGGCAACCTCCTTTGAGCAAGCTCAATACAATTAACTTCATGGTGCCTTCAATGACCTCAACACACACTTATATACTAAGTCTATGCCCAATACTATGAGTCAAAACCATGGGACATATAATACTACGGGACGGCTTACAAAGCATATGCATCCAATACTATGGGCCATTACTATGGGCTAATATAAACTACGGATCAACAAATACTACGGGACGACTTACAAAGCATATGAATCCAACAAAAATATACTAACATAGTAAAGAGAAGGGTTGACATAGGTTCCTAACATCCCCTCTCCCTTAGAAAAATTTTTGTCCTCAAAGCTTTGGTTGGAGAAATTGCTGCAGAATCTGAAGGAGTGGTTCCCCGGTAGCATCTTCAGGTTGTATTTCGGGCCATTGATTCCTTTGGAGTGTCAAGGAGGATTGCTTGGAAGGATGTAGATGAAGAAGAACCTTATCAGCTATGTGAAAAATGCGCTCAGAACGGTGTTGATCGGCTTGTTGTTTCAAGCGAATTCTGGCCATGTGAAGATTGTCTTGCAAAATGAGAAGAATCTGATTGCGGGTGCGAAGAACTGAGACAATTTCCTGAACTGGGGAGCTGCTAAGGGTGTATGGAAGAAGAACTGGCAGTGTTTTTCCATAGACTGCTTCATATGGTGTCCTTTGAGATGTGGTATTGTACCACCAGAGCGCTGCTAGGAAATCCATAGAAATAGTTGGCCAAAGCTATGTAGGGATGGGAAAGAGTTTGAGCAATCCCGAAAGGAGTGTCGTTTCACCCTTGTTGACTTGGAATGTATCATCGTCAGCCACCATCTATTGAATTGTCATTTTTAGTCCCTGCCAAAAGAAGTTACGTTGTTCCCGGTCAAACATTTTGTAGAACCCAGAGTGCCCTGTTGATGAAGAAGCATGGAGTTCATAGAAGAGAGAGCCATGGTGAACATATTGCAACCAATTTGGAACAAGCAGAGAAAGAGATGTAAGAGAAACTGGGTCATCAATAGTGCGAGAAGGAGCATCTTCCACCATATTGTCCTTACCCTTCTTGTAAGTGATCACATAGGGAGAACCCATGAGTTGGATAACCCATTTCAAGTGTGTTGTGGAGGAGACCCATTGTTCCATAAAATTTTCCAGACTCTGGAGATCAGTCTTGATGCAGAAATAATTCCCTGATAGGTATGGCTGCCACTTCTGTACTGCATGTAAAATAGCCATCATTTCCTGCTGAGAGGTAGATGTGGCTAAATTCCTACCGAAAAGGTCTCTTGAAGGCAGCAAGCGCATTGGTTCAATAAAGATACCTGCATATCTATCCAAGGAAGTAGTGGAGACTGTTGATGGGTGCATCTGAATGGAATTGAGCTGAGCGATGAAACCATGTGAATTCTTCTTAAGGATTTTTTCCAGGCGATGTGAACTGATGATGCAGAGAGAGCCTGGTTGTAAGCCCATAAATTTGTGTTGTGCCCCATTGAATTTAAATTGCATCCAAATTTCAGCAAAATCCCATAAGATGGGGCCAAGTGTGCATAACCATTGAACGCCCAAAACCACATCACATCCGCCTAAGGATAAGGAAAACATGTCAGAGCGTAGGTTATAATATTCCATAGAGATACGCACATTGTGACACTTCCCCTTGCAAGGTAAGGTGCCCCCATTGGCAACCATGACTTCAAAGTTGGAACAAGGATGGAAAAAATAATTAGCCTGTTTGGCAATCCGAGGGTCAATGAAGTTATGAGTGCTACCAGAATCAATGAGTATGGTAAGAGGGAGCTTCTTGAAGTATCCCCTAACCCGCATTATTTGTGGGGTGGTGACGCCGGTTACAGCATGGAGAGAGATCTCGGGTGGGTCGTCCTGAGATGGGGTGTCAACAGGCGGGTGTTGAATGTCGACCTGATCATCTACTGTATCTGTAGCTTCTTAACCAAGTTCTAAGGCAGGCGGAGAATCCACATCCAAGAGATAGAGCTTTTGTTGAAGACATCGATGTCCCCAAGTGAATTTCTCATCACAATTATAGCAAAGCCCTTTTTCTCGGCGTGCCTGCATTTCTATTTCAGACAAATGCTTGATAGGAGTTGGTTGAGGAGAAGGCGTGATGGGAGGTCATTGGGAACCCATATTTCTGAAGGGAACAAAGGTGGGTTGGGAGCATTGTTGAGCTGCGATCTTGTCTTCAGCCAGCTTAGCCAACCCTAGGACTTCCATCATTGTGTTGGGACAAAACATTTTGACCCCTGAGTGGATTTCATCCTTGAGAACACTGATAAAACAACTCCTGTAGAATTCATCGGACAATCCTTCTGTGTGATTGGCTAGTTTCTCAAATTCCGTTTGATACTCTCTCACTATGCCAGTTTGGTGAAGTTTAGTGAGTGGTCCTGTGAAGTCATCAAAAGAACTAGGACCAAATCGTGACAAAAGGAGTTGGCAAAAATCTGTCCAGTTTGGCTCGGGATGAGCTTTGATGTACCAATGGTACCATTGAAGGGCTTCCTGTTCCAAATGAAAAAATGCAAGTGGAACTTTCTGAACATCCAAATGATTATGCAGACTGAAATATTGTTCTACTCGGTATATCCATCCAGTCGGATCAGTACCATTGAAGCGAGGAAAATCAAGCTTCGGCCCATGAAAATTGCTAGAAGAAGAGAACTCGGTGGCTGCAAAAGATTTTAACTGTTTGGTATTGTTCATGGTTGAATGTTGAAGATGGAGGATGAGAAATTTTTCATCCAGATCTTGGAGTTTGGTTTGGATGGCTGCAAGTGCTTCCTCCATGGTGTGTGCTCCTGCACGGGTTACAACCAAAACTAGTTTTTTTTTTTGGTGGAATGGGTAGAAAAACACAAACAAAAGCTGATTTAGTAAAGGGAAATTTGGATTGGGGAAACAATCTGATGGGTAATTGGGGTTTGACTAGATTTTGGACACTGTCAAAAGGACAAGAAAGCAAAAAGGGGGATTTCAGAAGCGGGGTGATAGAATGAGAAAATTTGGCAGAGAGGGACAAAGAAGCATAATTCAGAAAGGAACTCTGTGGTAAAATTTGAAGGTGATTGGGTGAAATCTGAGGAAGTTAAGGCAAACCCTAAAAATAGACAAATGTGGGATTTCAGGCTTTGGGAAGGGGAATTGGGGATAGGGTCCTCAGGAATGAAAGATGCAGAATGGGATGACAGGGTTTCCCCAAAAATTTCAAGGGAAACAGAGTGAAAACAAGGGATCAAAAATTTCAAGGGCTTTTTTTTTTTCTTTCAGAAATGGATCAGCAACAACATCGTGGAAGGGATCCGCAACAGATGGATCTGCAAAGGCGCGGAAGGGATCGAAAATGGCGACTGGATCTGGAACGGATTTCAAAATAGATCTAAAACGATTGGATCTGGAGCGGAAAGGGATAAAAAATGGTTGGATCTGAAACGGCTGGATCTAGAGCGGAAAGGGATACAAAATGGTTGGATCTGAAACGACGACTGGATCTGGAACGACTTTCATAATAGATCTGAAACGGCTGGATCTGGAGCAGAAGTGATCGGCAACAGTTCAACTGAAAATAGATATGGACCCCAGGTATGTACAGCTTCCTAACAGTTTAGGTTTTTCACTTGGCCACCAATGCTGTCTGACGGCTTGCGTATTGGGGTAGTACCCCTCACTCCACGGCTCAAGTAAAACTGATAACCGCTTTGCCACAAATGACAACTCTTGGTTTACCTCACGGGTGGGAACTAGTCAATCAGGTAGGGGTCGTTGCCCTTTTCGCTGGCAGGTCCTCTCAATGCGTCAGCTACTTTGGGGTTCCTGTGGTACTCCTCACAATGATTTTTAGGGCTTATGCCCAAGTACTTCCCACAGTTAAGCGGATAGGGATTATTCCCAAATCCGAAGCTGCAACAGATGCGAAAAAAAATTTGGCAGAAATTCCACCCAACGAGCCCAAGAAAGTGCTCTGATACCAGATGTGATGAACCTGCAATAATTAATTAATGCAAATACACGAGATATCAGAAATAACAGAACAGAATCACTTTTATATTGATCACGGGCCACTTCGAGGGGGCAACCTCCTTTGAGCAAGCTCAATACAATTAACTTCACGGTGCCTTCAATGACCTCAAAACACACTTATATACTAAGTCTATGCCCAATACTATGATTCAAAACCATGGGACATATAATACTACGGCACGGCTTACAAAGCATATGCATCCAATACTATGGGTCAATACTATGGGATAATATAAACTACAGATCAACAAATACTACGGGACGACTTACAAAGCATATGCGTCCAACAACAATATACTAACATAGTAAAGAGAAGGGTTGACATAGGTTCCTAACAGATTCATGAGGAAAAACCAAAATATATGCCATTCAAACAAGTGAATGAAGACTAAAATACATTTAACAAGATAAAATTGTCACCATACCTCAAGGATTATGATTGCTCTTTGCTTCAAATGTAAAATGCTCCTTTGATGTGTCCACTATATGTAAGAAGATTTCATGTGTGTCCAAGTAGCATGAGAATTCAATCCAAGGATCCAAATAGACTCCAACTGTTGTGTATTCACTCAAATGATCCAAATAGAGCCCAAGAGGTGTGTATTCAATCCAAATAGCCAAATAGAGCCCCAAATGTTGTGTAATCTATTCAAATGGTAAGGGAAGGTCCAAATGGTGTATGAATTCAATATAAAATGTAAATGCTTGTCGAAATGTGCGTGAAAACAACCAACAAAACACGATGAAGAAGGGAGAAAATGCGGGAGAAGAGCATGGGTGTTTTTCTAAATTTCATCTTTAGTAGGGACGCGCACGCACCAAGGAGCGTGTGCGCGCCTGCTGAACATTGTATAGTTCGGTGGGTAATGTTCACTGCATTTATTACCCAACAAATCTAAATGTGTTGGTTTATTCCTAGAGCCCCTTCCCCATAAAAGCCTTTAGGCCCTATTCTAACCCATAATCCCTAAGTGCATTTAAGTGCTTCTAGGTGTTTAGGGGTTATGATGGAGATGTTGATGACGAAGGGGGAGATGACAATGAAGATGAGGAGGATGATGTACATGATGATGATGATGATGGTGAAGATGATGATGGTGAAGATGATGATGATGATGATGATGATGAATATGTCAAGATGAATATGTCAACATGATGATGACGATGGTGATGAGGACATGGTGATGATGATGATGATGAAGAGGAGAACAATGATGATGATGAGGAGGAGGAGGATGATAATGGTGAGGATGATGATGATTATGGTGATGATGAAGAGGAGGAAAATGCTGCTGATGATGAGGATGATGATGATGAGGATGATGATGGTGATGGTGATGATGATGATGATGATGATGATGATGATGAAGATGTTGATGATGATTATCGTGATCATCATCATCATCATCATCATCATCATCATCATCATCATCTTCATCACCATCATCATAATCATCCTCATGACCATCATCCTCATCTCCATCATCATCATTTTGTTCATCATCATCACCATCATGATCATGATCATGATCATCACCATCTTCATCACCATCATCATCATCATCCTCATCACCATCATCCTCATCTCCATCATCATCATCATCCTCATGACGATGATGATGATTATGATGAATATGGTAATGATGATGATGATGAAGATGAATATGGTAATGATGATAATGACGTTGATGATGATGAATATGGTAATGATGATGATTATGGTGATGATGATGCGATCACGATGATGATGATGATGAATATGGTGATGATGATGATGATGATGATGAAGATATGATGAAGAGGAGGACGATGATGATGGTCAGGATGATGGTGATGATGATGAAGACAATGATGATCATCATCATGAACATCTTCATAACCATCACCATCATCAGCATCATCATCTCATCATCACCATCATCATCCTCATAACCATCATCATCATCATCATCATCATCATCATCTCATCATCATCATCATCACCATCATCATCACAATCAACATATTCATCATCATTGTCATCTCCCCCTTCCTCATCAACATCTCCATCATCATCAGATCAACATCTCCATCATCATCTTCATCATCATCGTCATCATCATAAACATCTTCATATCCATCATCATCATCTTCTTCATCCTCATCACCATCATCATCATCACCATCATCATAATCATTATCACCATCATCATCATCATCATCATCATCACCATCATCATCATCATCCTCCTCCTCATTGTCATCATCGTCCTCCTCTTCATCATCATTTTCATCCCCCACTTCCTCATCAACATCTCCAACATCATCATCTTCTTCATCATCATCAACATCAGCTTCATCACCATCGTCATCATCATCAACATCTTCATCATAATCACCATCATCACCATCATATATTCATCACCATGATGATGATGATGGTGATGGTGATGAGGATGAAGAAGATGATGGCGATGGTGATGAATATGATGTTGATTATGATGAAGAAGATGATGATGATGGAGATGTTAATGAGGAAAGGGGAGATGGCAATGATGATGAAGATGTTGATGGTGATGATGATGGTGATGATGAGATGATGATGATGATGATGGTGATGGTGATGAGGAAGGGGGAGATGACAATGATGATGAAGATGTTGATGGTGATGATGGTGATGATGAGATGATTATGATGATGATGATGATGATGGTGATGGTGATCAAGATGTTGATGATGATGACAATGGTGATGAAGATGATGATGGTGATGCTGAATATGATGATGATGGAGTTGTTGATGAGGAAGGGGGAGATGACAGTGATGATGAAGAGGAGGACGATGAGGATGATGAGGATGATGGTGATGATGATGTAGATGATGATGATGAATCATAATCGTCATCATCATCTTCATCATCATCATCATCTTCTTCATGATCATCATCATCATCATCATCATCATCATCATCATCACCATCACTCTCATCACCATCACCATCGTCATCATCATCACTATCAGCATCATCCTCATCATCCTCATCATCAACTTCATCACCATCATCATCATCAGCAACATTTTCATCATCATCACCATCATCATCATCTTCTCATCATCATCATCATCATCACCATCATCATCACCATCAACATCTTCATCATCATTGTCATCTCCCCCTTTCTCATCAACATCTCCATCATCATCTTCATCCTCATTACCATCATTCTCATCACCATCACCATCGTCATCATCATCATCATCATCACCATCATCATTATCATCCTCATCATCATCCTCATCACCATCATCATCATCATCAACATCTTCATCATCATCACCATCACCATCATCATCATCATCATCTCATCATCACCATCATCACCATCATCATCACCATCAACATCAACATCAACATCTTCATCACCATTGTCATGTCCCCCTTCCTTAGTAACATCTCCATCATCATTATCATCATCTTCATCACCATCGTCACATCTTGAAAATATTCATCTCCATCATCAACATATTCTTCATCGTCATCACCATCATCAGCATCACCATCATCATCATCATCATCACCATCACCATCGTCATCATCTCATCATCACCACCATCATCACCATCTTCATCACCATCAACATCTTCATCACCATTGTTATCTCCCCCTTCCTCATCAACATCTCCATCATCATCTTCTTCTTCATCATCATCATCAACATCATCATCTTCTTCATCACCATCGTCATCATCATCAACATCTTCATCACCAACACCATCATCATCACCATCACCAGCATCATCATCATCCTCATTATCATCATCATAAACATCTTCATCATCATCATCGTCATCTTCATCACCATCGTCATCATCATTAACATCATCATGACCATCACCATCATCATCACCATCACCATCTTCATCGTCATTGTCATCTCCCCCTTCCTCATCAACATCTCCATCATCATCTTCTTCTTCTTCATCACCATCGTCATCATCATCACCATCTTCATCACCATCGCCATCATCATCATCATCATCTCATCATCACCATCATCATCCTCATCACCATAATCCTCTTCATCATCATCATCATCATTGTCGTCGTCGTCATCATCACCATCACCATCATCTTCATCATCCTCATCATCATCTTCATCACCATCATCATCATCATCAACATCTTCATCATCACCATCATCATCATCATCATCATCATCATCTCATCATCATCATCATCACCATAATCATGACCATCAACATCTTCATCATCATTGTCATCTCCCCTTTCCTCATCAACATCTCCATCATCATCTTCATCCTCATTGCCATCATTCTCATCACCATCACCATCGTCATCATCATCATCATAACCATCATCATCATCATCCTCATCATCATCTTCATCACCATCATTATCATCATCAACATCTTCATCATCATCACCATCATCATCATCGTCATCATCTCATCATCATCATCACCATCATCATCACCATCAACATCTTCATCATCATTGTCATCTCCCCCTTCCTCATCAACATCTCCATCATCATCTTCTCCATCAACATCATCATCATCGCCATCGTCACATCATCAACATCTTCATCTCCATCATCATCATATTCTTCATCCTCATCACCATCATCATCACCATCATCATCATAATCATCATCACCATCACCACCACCATCATCATCATCATCATCTCATCATCACCATCATCATCACCATCTTCATCACCATCACCATCTTCATCATCATTGTGATCTCCCCCTTCCTCATCAACATCTCCATCATCATCTTCTTCTTCATCATCATCAACATCATCTTCTTCTTCATCACCATCATCATCATCATCAACATATTCATCACCATAACCACCACCACCATCATCATCTCATCATCACCATCACCATCATCATCATCCTCGTCATCATCGTCATCATCATCATAATCATCATCATCACCGTCATCATCATCATCCTCATCATCATCTTCATCACCATTGTCATCATCATCAAGATATTCATCATCATCATCATCATCTTCATCACCATCGTCACATCATCAACATCTTCACCTCCGTCATCATCATCTTATTCATCCTCATCACCATCATCATCATCACCATCATCATCATTATCATCATCACCATCACCATCATCATCATCATCATCATCATCATCACATCATCACCATCATCATCACCATCTTCATTACCATCAACATCTTCATCATCATTGTCATCTCCTTCTTCCTCATCAACATCTCCATCATCATCATCTTCTTCATCATCATCAGCATCATCTTCTTCTTCATCACCATTGTCATCATCATCAACATCTTCATCACCATCACCATCATCATCATCATCATCATCTCATCATCACAATCATCATCCTAATCACCATCATCCTCATCATCATCATCATCATCATCATCATCACCATCATCCTCATCATCATCTTCATCACCGTTGTCATCATCATCAACATCTTCATCATCATCATCATATTCATCACCATTGTCATCGTCATCAACATCCTCATGACCATCACCATCATCATCACCATCAAAATCTGCATCATCATTGTCATCTCCCCCTTCCGCATCAACATCTCCGTCATCATCATCTTCTTCTTCATCACCATCGTCATCATCATCAACATCTTCATCACAATCACCATCGTCATCATCTCATCATCGCCACCATCATCCTCATCGCCATCATCCTCTTCATCATCGTCATCATCGTCATCGTCATCACCATCACCATCATCATCATAATCATCATCATCATCATCTTCATCATCATCATCATCATCATCATCATCATCTCATCATCATCATCATCATCATCATCATTATCACCATCAACATCACCATCAACATCACCATCGACATCTTCATCATCATTGTCATCTCCCCCTTCCTCATCAACATCTCCATCATCATCTTCATCCTCATCACCATCATTCTCATCACCATCATGATCCTCATCATCATCATCATCATCATCATCACCATCACCATCATCATCCTCATCATTATCTTCATCACCATCGTCATCATCATGAACATCTTCATCATCATCACCATAACAATGTTGATGACATTGATGATGATGATGATGAATATGGTGATCATGATGATGATGAGATGATGATGATGATGATGATGAATATGGTGATCATGATGATGATGAGATGATGATGATGATGATGATGATGAATATGGTGATAATGATGATGATGATGAAGATGATGATGAAGAGGAGGATGGTGATGAGGAGGAGGAGGATGGTGATGATCATCATCATCAACATCTTCATCACCATCACCTTCACCATCATCATAATCATCATCATCACCATCATCATCCTCATCCTCATCATCATCTTCATCACCATTGGCATCATCATCAACATCTTCATCATCATCACCATAATCATCATCATCATCATTTCACCATCATCATCATCACCATCATCACCATCATCATCACCATCAACATATTCATCATCATTGTCATCTCCCCCTTCCTCATCAACATCTCCATCATCATCATCATCATCTTCATCACCATCGTCAGCATCATCAACATATTCATCTCCATCATCATCATCTTCTTCATCCTCATCACCATCATCATCATCACCACCACCACCACCATCATCATCATCAACACCATCATCATCGTCATCATTGTTCATCATCGTCCTCCTCTTCATGATCATTTTCATCCTCCCCTTCCTCATCAATGTTTCTAACATCATCATCTTCTTCATCATCATCAACATCAGCTTCATCACCATCGTCATCATCATCAACATCTTCATCATCATCACCATCATAACCATCATCAATTCATCACCATGATGATAATGGTGGTGATGGTGATGAGGATGAAGAAGATGATGACGACGGTGACGAATATGATGTTGATGATGATGATGAAGATGATGATGATGGAGATGTTGATGAGGAAGGGGGAGATGGCAATGATGATGAAGATGTTGATGGTGATGATGATCATGATGATGAGATGATGATGATGATGATGGTGATGGTGATGAGGAAGGGGGAGATGATAATGATGAAGAAGCTGTTGATGGTGATGATGATGGTGATGATGAGATGATTATGATGATGATGATGATGATGGTGATGGTGATAAAGATGTTGATGATGATGACAATGGTGATGAAGATGATGATGATAATGAAGAATATGGTGATGATGGAGATGTTGATGAGGAAGGGGGAGATGACAATGATGATGAAGAGGAGTACGATGATGATGATGAGGATAATGGTGATGATGATGAAGATGATGATGATGATGATCATCAACATCTTCATCACCATCACCATCATCATCATCATCATCGCATCATCACCATCATCATCCTCATAACCAACATCCTCTTCATCATCATCATCATCATCATCATCATATCATAACCATCATCATCATCATCATATCATAACCATCATCATCATCACCATCATCATATCATAACCATCATCATCATCATCATCATCATCATCATCATCATCAACTTATTCTTCTTCACCATTTTCATCATCATCAACATCTTCATCATCATCACAATCACATCATCATCATCATCATCATCATCATCTCATCATCATCATCATCATCACCATCAACATATCCATCATCATTGTCATCTCCCCCTTCATCATCAACATCTCCATCATCATCAAATCAACATCTCCATCATCATCATCATCATCATCATCATCTTCATCACCGTCGTCATCATCATCAACATCTTCATCTCCATCATCATCATCTTCTTCATCCTCATCACCATCATCATCATCACCATTATCATCATCACCATTATCATCATCATCATCAACACCATCATCATCATCATCCTCCTCCTCCTCATCATCCTCTTCATCATCGTCCTCATATTCATCATCATTTTCATCCCCCCTTCCTCATCAACATCTCCAACATCATCATCTTCTTCATCATCATCAACATGAGCTTCATCACCATCGTCATCATCATCAACATCTTCATCATCTTCTTCTTCATCATCATCAACATGAGCTTCATCACCATCGTCATCATCATCAACATCTTCATCATCATCACCATCATCAATTCATCACCATGATGATGATGATGGTGATGGTGATGAGGATGAATAAGATGATGATGATGGTGATGAAGATGATGTTGATGATGATGAAGAAGATGATCATGATGTAGATGTTGATGAGGAAGGGGGAGTTGGCAATGATGATGAAGATGTTGATGGTGATGATGATGGTGATGATGATGGTGATGATGAGATGATGACGATGATGGTGATGATGATGGTGATGGTGATGAGGAAGGGGGAGATGACAATGAGGATGAAGATATTGATGGTGATGATGATGGTGTTGATGATGGTGATGAAGAGATGATTATGATGATGATGATGGTGATCAAGATGTTGATGATGATGACGATGGTGATGAAGATGATGATGATGATGATGAATATGATGATGAGGAGATGTTGATGAGGAAGGGGGAGATGACAATGATGATGAAGAGGAGGATGATGATGATGCAGATGAATCATCATCATCATCATCATCATCATCATCATCTTTATCACCATCATCATCATCATCATCATCCTCATCATCCTCATCATCCTCATCACCATCATTCGTATCACCATAACCATCGCCATCATCATCGTCATCATCATTACCATCACCATCATTCTCATCATCCTCATCATCATCTTCATCGCCATTGTCATAATCATCAACATCTTTATCATCATCGCCATCATCATCATCATCATCATCATCATCATCATCATCATCATCACCACCATCGTCACCATTAACATCACCATCAACATCTTCATCATCATTTTCATCTCCACCTTCCTCATCAACATCTCCATCATCATCTTCATCCTCATCACCATCATTCTCATCACCATCACCATCGTCATCATCATCATCATCATCACCATCATCATCATCATCATCACCGCCGTCATCATCATCAACATCTTCATCTCCATCATCATCATCTTCATCATCCTCATCACCATCATAAGCATCATCATCATCATCATCATCATCATCACCATCACCATCATCATCATCATCATCATCTCACCATCACCATCATCGTCACCATCTTCATCACCATCACCATCTTCATCATCGTTGTCATCTCCCCCTTCCTCATCAACATCTCCATCATCATCTTCTTCTTCATCATCATCAATATCATCTTCTTCTTCATCACAATCGTCATCATCATCAACATCTCCATCATCATCTTCTTCTTCATCATCATCAATATCATCTTCTTCTTCATCACAATCGTCATCATCATCAACATATTCATTACCATCACCATCATCATCATCATCATCTCATCATCACCATCATCATCCTCATCACCATCATCCTCTTCATCATCATCACCATCTTAATCATCATCAACATCGCCATCACCATCATAATCCTCATCACCATCTTCATCATCATTGTCATCATCATCAACATATTCATCATCATCATCATCATCTTCATCCCTATCGTCATCATCATCAACATCTTCATGACCATCACTATCATCATCACCATCAACATAATCATCATCATTGTGATCTCCGACTTCCTCATCAACATTTCCATCATCATTATCTTCTTATTCATCACCATTGTCATCATCATCAACATCTTCATCAGCATCACCATCATCTCATCATCACCATCATCATCTTCATCACCATCATCCTCTTCATCATCATCATCATCGTCATCATCATCACCATCACCATCATCCTCTTCATCCTCATCATTATCTTCATCACCATCGTCATCATCATCAACATCTTCATCATCGTCACCATCATCATCATTATCTCATCATCATCATCATCATCACCATCATCATCGCCATCAACATCACCATCAACATCTTCATCATCATTGTCATCTCCCCCTTCCTCATCAACATCTCCATCATCATCTTCATCCTTATCTCCATTATTCTCATCACCATCACCATCGTCATCATCATCAGCATCACCATCGTCATCTTCATCACCATCATCATCATCATCAACATCTTCATCATCATCACCATCATCATCATCATCATCATCATCTCATCATCATCATCATCACCATCATTATCACCATCAACATCACCATCAACATCACCATCAACATGTTCATCATCACTATAATCTCTCCCTTCCTCATCAACATCTCCATCATCATCATCATCATCTTCATCACCATAGTCACATCTTCATCACCATAGTCACATCATCAACATCTTCATCTCCATCATCATCATATTCTTGATCCTCATAACCATCATCATCACCATCATCATCACCATCAGCATCATCATCATCATCATCATCATCATCATCATCACCATCATCATCACCATCTTCGTCACCATCAACATCTTCATCATCATTGTCATCTCCCCCTTCCTCATCAACATCTCCATCATCATCTTCTTCTTCATCATCATCAACATCATCTTCTTCTTCATGACCATCGTCATCATCATCAACATCTTCATCACCATCACCATCTTCATCATCATAATCTCATCATCACCATCATCATGCTCATCACCATCATCCTCCTCATCATGATCATGATCATCATCACCGTCATCATCATCATCCTCATCATCATCTTCATCACCATTGTCATCATCATCATCATCATCTTCATCACCATCGTCACATCATCAACATCTTCATCTCCATCATCATCATCTTCTTCATCCCCATCATCATCATGACCATCATCATCATCACCATCACCATCACCATCACCATCACCATCACCATCATCATCATCATCTCATCATCACCATCATCATCACCATAAAGATCTTCATCATCATTGTCATCTCCCCCTTCCTCATCAACATCTCCATCATCATCTTCTTCATCATCATCATCAACATCATTGTCTTCTTCATCACCATCGTCATCATCATCAACATCTTCATCACCATCACCATCATCATCATCATCATCATCATCATCATCATCTCATCATCACAATCATCATCCTCATCACCATCCTCCTCCTCCTCCTCCTCCTCCTCATCATCATCATCTTCATGACCATTGTCATCATCATGAACATCTTCATCATCATCATCTTCATATTCATCACCATCGTCATCATCATCGACATCTTCATGACCATCACCATCATCATCACCATCAACATCTTCATCATCATTGTCATCTCCCCCTTCCTCATCAACATCTCTATCATCATCATCTTCTTCTTCATCACCATCATCATCATCATCAACATCTCCATGACCATCACCACCATCATCATCATCATCTCATCATCACCACCATCATCCTCCTCACCATCATCCTCTTCATCATCATCATCATCGTCATCATCATTCTCATCACCATCACCGTCGTCATCATCATCATCACCATCACCATCATCATGATCATCCTCATCATCATCTTCATCACCATCGTCATCATCATCAACATCTTCATCATCATCACCACCATCATCATCATCATCATCATCTCATCATGACCATGATCAACATCATCATCAACCTCACCATCAACATCTTCATCATCATTGTCATCTCCCCCTTCCTGATCAACATCTCCATCATCATCTTCTCCATCATCGTCATCATTATCATCATCTTCATCACCATCGTCACATCATCAACATCTTCATCTCCATCATCATCATCTTCTTCATCCTCATCAATATCATCATCATCATCACCATCATCATTCATGATCATCACCATCACCATCTCATCATCACTATCATCATCACCATCTTCATCACCATCAACATCTTCATCATCATGTTCATCTCCCCCTTCCTCATCAGCATCTCCATCATCATCTTCTTCTTCATCATCATCAACATCATCTTCTTCTTCATCACCATCGTCATCGTCATCGTCATCAGCATATTCATCACCATCACTATCATCATCATCATCATCATCTCATCATCACCCTCATGATCCTCATCACCATCATCATCATCATCATCACCACAATAATCATCATCATCTTCATCACCATTGTCATCATCATCAACATCTTCATCATCATCATCATCATCATCATCATCTTCATCACCATCGTCATCATCATCAAAATCTTCATGACCATCACCATCATCATCAACATCAACATCTTCATCATCATTGTCATCTCCTCCTTCCTCATCAACATCTGTTGATGTATATGTAACTTCAGAATTTATTTCACCTATGTATATTGTACTCCTATAGAGATGGTATTATTCCTCTATACGGAAGTGTCGTCATTTGTATTGACAAGTGTCACAAGTGTCTCAAGTTGTATGTGATGGATTATTAGACCACCAAGTGTGGGGTCGGCCCTGATTAGTATTACCATGGGTTATTAGATTGAGTTAGACAAGTCGGGGCTGCTAGTTTATTAGACAGGTTAGGTCATGCATAAATAGAGTGCGGGAGTCACTCTATTTGATCACTTCATTATTCACTTCTACACTCTCCAGAAAGTGGCGCACAAGTGAGGAAAGAGGAGTAGCTGCCAGAGAAGACTATCTCTTGTACTTGGGTTGTATCATTGCTCTTTCTATCTCTTAGGAAGTTGTGGGGTTTTTCACCTTTATGGTTTTCCCCAGTGAAATTCTGTGTGTCTATTGTCTTATGTGATTGCTTGTTGTGATTGATATGATTGATATGCTGTACATGTTATTCTCTCAGTAAAGATCCTAGAGTATACCGAATTGATGCTAAAAAATTAACAACATCTCCATCATCATCATCTTCTTCTTCATCACCATCGTCATCATTATCAACATCTGCATCACCATCACCATCGTCATCATCATCATCTCATCATCACCATCATCATCCCATCACCATCATCCTCTTCATCATCATCATCGTCGTCATCATCATCACCATCACCATCCTCATCATCATCATCATCTTCATCACCATTGTCATCATCATCAACATCATCATCATCATCATCATCATCATCATCATCATCTCATCACCATCATCATCACCAACAACATCACCATCAACATCTTCATCATCATTGTCATCTCCCCCTTCCTCGTCAACATCTCCATCATCATCTTCATTCTCATCACCATCACCATCATCATCACCATCATCATCATCCTCATCATCATCTTCATCACCATCGTCATCATCATCAACATCTTCATCATCATCACCATCATCATCATCATCATCTCATCATCATCATCATCACCATCATCATCACCATCATCATCACCATCAATATCACCATCAACATCTTCATCATCATTGTCATCTCCCTCTTCCTCATCAACATCTCCATCATCATCTTCTCCATCATCATCATCATCATCTTCATCACCATCGTCACATCATCAACATATTCATCTCCATCATCATCATCTCAATCACCATCATCACATCATCAACATCTTCATCTCCATCATCATCATCTTCTTCATCATCATCGCCATCATCATCATCACTATCATCATCATCATCACCATCACCATCACCATCACCATCACCATCATCATCATTATCATCATCATCACCATCATCATCACCATCAACATCTTCATCATCATTGTCATCTCCTCCTTCCTCATAAACACATCCATCATCATCTTCATCATCATCATCATCATCATCATCCTCATCATTCTCATCATCATCAACATCTTCATCACAATCATCATCATCTTCATCACCATCGTTATCATCATCAACATCTTCATGACCATCACCATCATCATCCCCTTGAGGAAGGAAATTAAAGAAAACATATAAAGGGATACCTTTTTTTTAAAAATAAAATGTGTGTGGAAATAACACGTACGTGAAACTACTTGTGCGTGCATGTAAATCCCTGTGCGTGCCTATAGACACGAGTGTGCGCCACATTTGCGCGCACACGTGTCTAAATTCATATTGTTTTTGGTGCCCTTGCAGGCTTGGAATTAGCTTCGGATTGCACCTTGAGGCTCGGTCTGATTTATGGAAGAACACATGAAATGCTGTAACTTCATATTTTTCACAAATAGTTCCGCATATGCTCCACGAGTGCAATGCAGATGAAATTGCACACACTTGTCGAGCTCTGTGTGCAGATTCTAAATGTATATTTTTTTATTAGATCCATTGTTGTTTTCTATTTTTAATTCATTTTTAACTGCACTCTTGTCAAATTTGTAAAAAACATAGGTCGTTTATTTGGCCTATAACTTTTGATTGGCTTACCTATTTCAAAAACGGAAAAGAACCCGCACAAGAGTACGAAAAAACCTACAACCTAAAAAAAAAGTATTTTGATTATTTTTAGACCATGACATGGTGGCTCAACGCTTGACCATGTCGTTTTAGGGCTTCACTGACTTCGGTAATTTAAAAATATATAAAATTAACTTTTAAAATTTTGGAAAAATAGCCCCGCACAAGATTTGTCTGTTGCCTGCGCCTCTACATATTTTTTCTCGTAAATTGAAAATTTACATAGCAAACAGGTGGACCAACAAAAACATGTGCATTATGTTTTAGAAAAAAATAACATACCAATCTTCGAATAATGACATTTTGGGGTGGTTATACCACTTTTCCATAATAAAAGTTATATATTCTGGAAGGTCATCCATTTTTCTACATTTCATCTTTTTACACCTAATCCGAAAAAGTTTTTTAGGTACCTCTAATAATTCATTTTAATGATAATATTTCTGTTTTTCTAGAATGTCATTGCAACTAACGTGTCATAATTGGGTATCATTACCTTGCACCAGCCCATAAGTGACACGAATGTGTTTGGGTGATCTAAGAGTGAGATAGGGTAGCGAGAGAGAGAGAGAGAGAGAGAGAGAGAGAGAGAGAGAGAGAGAGTTTCTAGCCTTACAAATGACACGAGAGGCTTATGATTTTCTGTAAGAGTGGCATGTATAGGTAAATACATATTTCAATGATCAGATGCAAGTATTATACAGGGGTATGGAAACACATTTGTCATTTAATTAGCTTATTTCCAAGAATGAGCAATTTTAGAAATGAAATTGTACACTTTAAAATAGAGAGAGATGGAAGAGAACAATTGGAGATTCACTAGCTCAAGAATATAATACATAACGTACTGGGACCATTTATGTTTCAAAATCAGCTACCGATGAAGTCTACTCGAAGGCTACGTAGGTACACCAACATATGCAATCTAGATACTTTTCCTAGGTTTTGGCACAAGAAACACAAGAGGGACCAAATGGAGCTTCTTATTATTATAATGGGTCAGAATGGGCCATGTACATCAGTAGGGTTGTGCTAAGGGAAACAATGAGAGCACATCATGTAATATAGAGCATGAGAGAGAGAATAGATAGAAAAGAAGAATGGACCAAATTCCTCTACTCAACACAAATATCTCAAATAATAGAAACACAAATATTATTAACATTAAAATACTGAATACAAAATATAATTTTAATATATTTTCTTTCTATTTCTTAGAATAAAAAAGAAGAATACATACATCCTCCATGTTTACATAATGTCGATACATCAAGAATATCATTCAAGATTATCCACACTCATATTAACTACAGATACACTATGAACTTAATAGAAGTTAAGTGTAATGTCCCTTGTTAGGAATTTTATTAAAATTGCAATATTCCACTTTTTTTTCCCTAGTTCAACCTTTGACTAGTTTTGATCTCTAGGTCCCAAATTTGCCCCAAATGATCCCAAATCTTCTGAGAAGGTATATGAATGATATTAGAACATAAATATGTGTTTCAGGGATTCCTTTGTACCTTTAAAACACTTCTGCAAATACTCTTTCAATTCTGGTCAATGTAGGTAACTTTACTAGTGATTTCCCTTTGACTAGTATTGGTCTCTAGGTCTCAAATTGACTCCAAATGCCTTCAAATCTTCAAGGAAGGTTTATGAATGATATTAGGAATTGAATATGATGTTCAGGGATAACATATGGCCACCAAAAGACCTCTGCAAACTCTCTTAAGATTCTGGACCAAGTATGCAATTTTACTAGTAATTTGGGGTTCAAATCCCCCTGAGGTAAGTACTGAAAATGGCTTCCCAAATGCCTCCAAACCCACTCAAATTTATGAAAAGATGTATGTAATGTGTTAAGTATGTTATTAAGGTCTCATATGCACCATTTATGGTTTATTACAACTGTTCTCACCCTCTCCCATTCAACTGCAAAAATCCCCAATTCGACCCTTGGGGAAATGGCACTATTTCACCTCCCAATACAACTAAACTGAGTAAAAATGCTTCAAATTCTCAAGTAAAGTATATGAAACTTGTAGAATACATCCATTGCAGTATATTGATCACAAATATATCATATAATCATCCATTCATTCGAAATCATCATCAATACATTGGTTCACAACAAGGTAGTGGGGAAATGGCATTGTTCTTCCATTAAAAATGAGATTTATACATTTCTACTTGGAATTTCGACCTGAAACCTTCTGGAGATGTATAAAAGAGTATTTAATTCATATTACAAAAGAAATGGGGCATTAGAAGCTCCCCCAAAGAGTACAATAGCTCACCAAAAACGCCCTCCCTCAAGGATCAAGAATATGCCATCAAAACTGGAAATGGTTGAAGGAGCGAGCTGCAATAGAAGAAACCATGAGCTTCCCTGTAGCTTACAACTGCAAATAAAGACTCCATTAAAGCTCCAAATGAAAGGTCTGAATGGCCTTTCCAATTGCCAACTTGGATGGGAATCTTTCACCCTCGAAATTGGCTAAGGCAAGAAACTAGTCATCCACTAGCTCTCCCTCTTCACAAATGCAATTGCAAATTCTACAAATGATCAAAAGCTGGTTTAATTCTTTGTTATTTACATTTATAAACTTCTAATTTCCTCCATGGGTCGAATAACTTCCAAGAGACTCATGCCAACTCATGTTGGGAAGAGATTCCAAAGAACGCCACTTGTACAACAATTCCTAGTCTCCCACTTCCACCAAATCACATGTGGAAGCATCTTAGCTTCCCTAACACCCTTGAGCGCCCTCTTGGAGTCTATTTTTAGCCCTGACATGTCATATATGTCATATGTCAGCCTTCAGGTCTGATTTGTGTCATAGGTGTCATAGCATCTTCATCATTGTTGTCATAGAGCTAGGGAATCTAGCCCAAGTGTCTCACTAGCTCCAAATTGCCTCTTCCTCTTCCATGGGAGTTACTCTTCCTCTATATTTCGACCTTGGATGAGTCATGCAATGAATAATACCTTTTGGACTCCCCCAAGTATGTTACCATTCACCTTGAATTCGAATTGGTGAGAGAATGATGCCAAGTGTAGTGGGGAAATCTAGCCATATGTGGGTCCCACTTCCTCCATGTGTCTTCATGATGAAATGTCACTTTGATTTTCACTTGTATATATTTATTTATCTCATTTATTAAATATTTATGCCATTCTAATGTTCAAACATCATTTATTATCCCCATTATTCCAAATCCCAAAGCTTCCACCCCAAACCTAGGAAACTAGTAATTTTCCTCCTTGGCAATTATTTGACCTTTAGCATCAATTTGACAAACTCTAATGAATAGGGCCAATGTGATTAGGCCATTTTGACCCAATACCAAATTTGGGACATGACAAATCCTCCCTTCCCAATATTGCTTGTCCTCAAGCAATTTTAAACATGGGTGTTGAAGAACCTACTTTCTGTATAATTCTTTGAAGTTGCCATTGAATTGCCCAACCTTGAGTCTTTGAGTTTCCATGAAGATTTTAGAGAGGAAACAACATGCTTGCTGCTGCACTACTCTGATAAAAATCACTTTATTAAGTGGGGAAATCCATCTCCCATACTGCTTGTTTCCCCAAAAAATTTGAAACCAATGAGATAAAAATTATTCCAGGGTCCCATTGCTTGTATTGCACCCGAACAATGAAGAGTGCTCTCCAACCCATACCATCACATAAGAGGATTCCTGGATCCCATTTTCTTGTATGCATTCTTCCAAACATCATGAGTACAAAATATATATCATCAAAGTACATAACTACATAATGAAAATTAATATCAAGGAGGTGCTTCATCAAAGAATCATGAAAGTGCTTATACCTCCAAGCAAGTAGACCACCGTTTTCCAAGTGCATACAAGCTTCAAGTGACCAATCAAATCTGCTCCAATGACATAGGTGAGGATCCCATGTCCTATAAAGCTGCTCCAAAAGGATGTGATATGCATCAAAATATTCAGCCATGTATTCTTTCATCCAAGAAGTGAATGAAGAATCTCCACTAAAATCTGAACCAAATAATGAACAGAAAAAACAAGGAGACTTCAAATGACTCAAAGAAGTCTCACCCATACATCCCTGAATGTGATCATCATAAAGATATAACAAAGTATGTGGCTTCCAACAAAAATGTTCTCCAATCATAAATCTATTCACCCAAGTGTTGGATGAAGTTCCTCCAACATCAAATGAATCAAGTGTTGAGCAAGAAAAACCATGAGTCTTCAAGTGACTCAAATGCATATCATAGGTGCATCCATGTAGATGTGCATCATCATAAAGTAATAAAGTATGCTGCTTCAAATGTGAATAAGAATGTGCTCCAACCATATCATCATAAAAAGTAAATCTAGGAGTTCCATACTCCTCATGTGGCACCATCAAAAAGAACCCTTTCACCCATACTTCATTGAGACTAATGTTGCAAAACATGGAATTGTAGGATGTAGGAGAATGAACCAAATCACCCAAATGATCAAAAAGTACAGAAGTTTCATCATGGGGAGGATCCATATGGATAGTATCATGCAGCTCCTTCAAAAGTGTGAACTCTTTGTCATAGTTTGGTTCCAATGTAGAGGAATCATGCTCTTCTTTAAAAATTGCACAACCTTCATCAAGAGGCAATTCAAATTCCTCTTCCACCACATCAAGTGTTTGGATATCTTCAAGTTCATCTTCAAACACATCAAGAACATTCAAATTTTCACATTTCTCATGATCCACCATGTCATGAGAATCCTCCAAACAATCTACCATTTGACAATCTGAAACATAGGAGGAAAAACAAGTATCTTGCAACTTTTCAGAAGTTGCTCATTTTGAATTGTGAGCTTATGAATATCCTCATTATTCTTCAAGTATGCATCATGTAACAATTCATTAAGCTCAAACAAATGGTTTCTATCAAAAAGCAAAGACATGAAATTACCTTTGATGTGGCACATTGCTCTTTGAATCTTCTCCATATCTTCAAGGAAGGATGTTTCCTCCAATGAAGTAGCTCTCCAACAAGAATTTGACACCAATGCTTGAGTGTCATGGAAAATGCTGAGGGACTCTTGGATCTTCTTTTCATTCATCTTTAAGGACCCTTCAAGAAAATGAGGCTCTTGCAAATGAACCTCCTCATCTTCTTCATTTTTGCTTGGACCAACTTCATGAAGCTCAAGTGGTGATGGGGAAGTTGATCTTGGTTCTTCTTCAACTGCTACAAGGTCTTCATTATCATTCTTAATGGAACTTGGGCTTGCAGCAACACTTTCAAAAGTGATCTCTATGTCACCAACATAGAGGTGTGAGCACCCATCAGTAGGTACTCCTTCATAGTTTAAGCATCCATCAGTAGATGCTCTTTGGTTCATGTCTAAGCTAGAAGGTGTCTCGAAATGATCTTCCATATTTTCAATAGAATCTTCTTCATTCTCTTGTGATGTCTCTTCATTTTTCTCCTTCAAGCAAGCTGATTCATTTTGCCCCTTGTTTTCCTTAGGATCGGTATATTTGGAATCCCTTCTTGAATAAATCTCAAAAGCTCTCCTCAAGGAGGACATCATTTCATGCACACATATATGATACTCACTCCAAGGGTTCTTACAAGAAGGGCATAAACCTTTCTTCACTAACTCCACATCTTCATTTTTGGGCCTATTTTCAAAAACATGTTCAACATAGTACTCAAAAGACATGGAATTTTGTGTATTTTTGCTCGAAGCAAGATATTCTTGATATTTTTGATATTTTTGGGGCAAGGTTTTATATTTTGCTCTCCATCTTTGGAACTCACTCATAGAATTATCCTTGGTGGGTGTGACACATTCATATTCATCAGGTTTAAATTCATAAGAATAATCTTCATTTCTCTTGAAATTGTAAGAAGTGTTGCATGATGGCACCTCTTCCTCATACCATTCACATTCTGCTTCATATTGCTCATAAGCATCTGCATATTCATCATAAGAATTGTACTGATAGGATTCATCATAATAGTAAGACATGGCTGCCAATTATTCTTGAATGTATTTACCTAATACACAGGTGCAAGGACCATGCTCTGATACCACTGTAACGTCCCTTGTTAGGAATTTTATTAAAATTGCAATATTCCACTTTTTTTTCCCTAGTTCAACCTTTGACTAGTTTTGATCTCTAGGTCCCAAATTTGCCCCAAATGATCCCAAATATTCTGAGAAGGTATATGAATGATATTAGATCATAAATATGTGTTTCAGGGATTCCTTTGTACCTTTAAAACACTTCTGCAAATACTCTTTCAATTCTGGTCAATGTAAGTAACTTTACTAGTGATTTCCCTTTGACTAGTATTGGTCTCTAGGTCTCAAATTGACTCCAAATGCCTTCAAATATTCAAGGAAGGTTTATGAATGATATTAGGAATTGAATATGATGTTCAGGGATAACATATGGCCACCAAAAGACCTCTGCAAACTCTCTTAAGATTCTGGACCAAGTATGCAATTTTACTAGTAATTTGGGGTTCAAATCCCCCTGAGGTAAGTACTGAAAATGGCTTCCCAAATGCCTCCAAACCCACTCAAATTTATGAATAGAGGTATGTAATGTGTTAAGTATGTTATTAAGGTCTCATATGCACCATTGATGGTTTATTACAACTGTTCTCACCCTCTCCCATTCAACTGCAAAAATCCCCAATTCGACCCTTGGGGAAATGGCACTATTTCACCTCTGCAAACTCTCTTAAGATTCTGGACCAAGTATGCAATTTTACTAGTAATTTGGGGTTCAAATCCCCCTAAGGTAAGTACTGAAAATGGCTTCCCAAATGCCTCCAAACCCACTCAAATTTATGAACAGAGGTATGTAATGTGTTAAGTATGTTATTAAGGTCTCATATGCACCATTGATGGTTTATTACAACTGTTCTCACCCTCTCCCATTCAACTGCAAAAATCCCCAATTCGACCCTTGGGGAAATGGCACTATTTCACCTCCCAATACAACTAAACTGAGTAAAAATGCTTCAAATGCTCAAGTAAAGTACATGAAACTTGTAGAATACATCCATGGCAGTATATTGATCACAAATATATCATAGAATCATCCATTCATTCGAAATCATCATCAATACATTGGTTCACAACAAGGTAGTGGGGAAATGGCATTGTTCTTCCGTTAAAAATGAGATTTATACATTTCTACTTGGAATTTCGACCTGAAACCTTCTGGAGATGAAGAACAGAGTATTTACTTCATATTACAAAAGAAATGGGGCATTAGAAGCTCCCCCAAAGAGTACAATAGCTCACCAAAAACGCCCTCCCTCAAGGATCAAGAATATGCCATCAAAACTGGAAATGGTTGAAGGAGCGAGCTGCAATAGAAGAAACCATGAGCTTCCCTGTAGCTTACACCTGCAAATAAAGACTCCATTAAAGCTCCAAATGAAAGGTCTGAATGGCCTTTCCAATTGCCAACTTGGATGGGAATCTTTCACCCTCGAAATTGGCTAAGGCAAGAAACTAGTCATCCACTAGCTCTCCCTCTTCACAAATGCAATTGCAAATTCTACAAATGATCAAAAGCTGGTTTCATTCTTTGTTATTGACATTTATAAACTTCTAATGTCCTCCATGGGTCGAATTCCTTCCAAGAGACTCATGCCAACTCATGTTGGGAAGAGATTCCAAAGAACGCCACTTGTACAACAATTCCTAGTCTCCCACTTCCACCAAATCACATGTGGAAGCATCTTAGCTTCCCTAACACCCTTGAGCGCCCTCTTGGAGTCTATTTTTAGCCCTGACATGTCATATATGTCATATGTCAGCCTTCAGGTCTGATTTGTATCATAGGTGTCATAGCATCTTCATCATTGTTGTCATAGAGCTAGGGAATCTAGCCCAAGTGTCTCACTAGCTCCAAATTGCCTCTTCCTCTTCCATGGGAGTTACTCTTCCTCTATATTTCGACCTTGGATGAGTCATGCAATGAATAATACCTTTTGGACTACCCCAAGTATGTTACCATTCACCTTGAATTCGAATTGGTGAGAGAATGATGCCAAGTGTAGTGGGAAAATCTAGCCATATGTGGGTCCCACTTCCTCCATGTGTCTTCATGATGAAATGTCACTTTGGTTTTCACTTGTATATATTTATTTATCTCCTTTATTAAATATTTATGCCATTCTAATGTTCAAACATCATTTATTATCCCCATTATTCCAAATCCCAAAGCTTCCACCCCAAACCTAGGAAACTAGTAATTTTCCTCCTTGGCAATTATTTGACCTTTAGCATCAATTTGACAAACTCTAATGAATAGGGCCAATGTGATTAGGCCATTTTGACCCAATACCAAATTTGGGACATGACAAATCCTCCCTTCCCAATATTGCTTGTCCTCAAGCAATTTTAAACATGGGTGTTGAAGAACCTACTTTCTGTATAATTCTTTGAAGTTGCCATTGAATTGCCCAACCTTGAGTCTTTGAGTTTCCATTAAGATTTTAGAGAGGAACCAACATGCTTGTTGCTGCACTACTCTGATAAAAATCACTTTATTAAGTGGGGAAATCCATCTCCCATACTGCTTGTTTCCCCAAAAAATTTGAAACCAATGAGATAAAAATTATTCCAGGGTCCCATTGCTTGTATTGCACCCGAACAATGAAGAGTGCTCTCCAACCCATACTATCACATAAGAGGATTCCTGGAACCCATTTTTTTGTATGCATTCTTCCAAACATCATGAGTACAAAATATATATCATCAAAGTACATAACTACATAATGAAAATTAATATCAAGGAGGTGCTTCATCAAAGAATCATGAAAGTGCTTATACCTCCAAGCAAGTAGACCACCGTTTTCCAAGTGCATACAAGCTTCAAGTGACCAATCAAATCTGCTCCAATGACATAGGTGAGGATCCCATGTCCTATAAAGCTGCTCCAAAAGGATGTGATATGCATCAAAATATTCAGCCATGTATTCTTTCATCCAAGAAGTGAATGAAGAATCTCCACTAAAATCTGAACCAAATAATGAACAGAAAAAACAAGGAGACTTCAAATGACTCAAAGAAGTCTCACCCATACATCCCTGAATGTGATCATCATAAAGATATAACAAAGTATGTGGCTTCCAACAAAAATGTTCTCCAATCATAAATCTATTCACCCAAGTGTTGGATGAAGTTCCTCCAACATCAAATGAATCAAGTGTTGAGCAAGAAAAACCATGAGTCTTCAAGTGACTCAAATGCATATCATAGGTGCATCCATGTAGATGTGCATCATCATAAAGTAATAAAGTATGCTGCTGCAAATGTGAATAAGAATGTGGTCCAACCATATCATCATAAAAAGTAAATCTAGGAGTTCCATACTCCTCATGTGGCACCATCAAAAAGAACCCTTTCACCCATACTTCATTGAGACTAATGTTGCAAAACATGGAATTGTAGGATGTAGGAGAATGAACCAAATCACCCAAATGATCAAAAAGTACAGAAGTTTCATCATGGGGAGGATCCATATGGATAGTATCATGCAGCTCCTTCAAAAGTGTGAACTCTTTGTCATAGTTTGGTTCCAATGTAGAGGAATCATGCTCTTCTTTAAAAATTGCACAACCTTCATCAAGAGGCAATTCAAATTCCTCTTCCACCACATCAAGTGTTTGGATATCTTCAAGTTCATCTTCAAACACATCAAGAACATTCAAATTTTCACATTTCTCATGATCCACCATGTCATGAGAATCCTCCAAACAATCTACCATTTGACAATCTGAAACATAGGAGGAAAAACAAGTATCTTGCAACTTTTCAGAAGTTGCTCATTTTGAATTGTGAGATTATGAATATCCTCATTATTCTTCAAGTATGCATCATGTAACAATTCATTAAGCTCAAACAAATGGTTTCTATCAAAAAGCAAAGACATGAAATTACCTTTGATGTGGCACATTGCTCTTTGAATCTTCTCCATATCTTCAAGGAAGGATGTTTCCTCCAATGAAGTAGCTCTCCAACAAGAATTTGACACCAATGCTTGAGTGTCATGGAAAATGCTGAGGGACTCTTGGATCTTCTTTTCATTCATCTTTAAGGACCCTTCAAGAAAATGAGGCTCTTGCAAATGAACCTCCTCATCTTCTTCATTTTTGCTTGGACCAACTTCATGAAGCTCAAGTGGTGATGGGGAAGTTGATCTTGGTTCTTCTTCAACTGCTACAAGGTCTTCATTATCATGCTTAATGGAACTTGGGCTTGCAGCAACACTTTCAAAAGTGATCTCTATGTCACCAACATAGAGGTGTGAGCACCCATCAGTAGGTACTCCTTCATAGTTTAAGCATCCATCAGTAGATGCTCTTTGGTTCATGTCTAAGCTAGAAGGTGTCTCGAAATGATCTTCCATATTTTCAATAGAATCTTCTTCATTCTCTTGTGATGTCTCTTCATTTTTCTCCTTCAAGCAAGCTGATTCATTTTGCCCCTTTTTTTTCTTAGGATCGGTATATTTGGAATCCCTTCTTGAATAAATCTCAAAAGCTCTCCTCAAGGAGGACATCATTTCATGCACACATATATGATACTCACTCCAAGGGTTCTTACAAGAAGGGCATAAACCTTTCTTCACTAACTCCACATCTTCATTTTTGGGCCTATTTTCAAAAACATGTTCAACATAGTACTCAAAAGACATGGCATTTTGTGTATTTTTGCTCGAAGCAAGATATTCTTGATATTTTTGATATTTTGGGGGCAAGGTTTTATATTTTGCTCTCCATCTTTGGAACTCACTCATAGAATTATCCTTGGTGGGTGTGACACATTCATATTCATCAGATTTAAATTCATAAGAATAATCTTCATTTCTCTTGAAATTGTAAGAAGTGTTGCATGATGGCACCTCTTCCTCATACCATTCACATTCTGCTTCATATTGCTCATAAGCATCTGCATATTCATCATAAGAATTGTACTGATAGGATTCATCATAATAGTAAGACATGGCTGCCAATTATTCTTGAATGTATTTACCTAATACACAGGTGCAAGGACCATGCTCTGATACCACTGTAATTTCCCTTGTTAGGAATTTTATTAAAATTGCAATATTCCACTTTTTTTTCCCTAGTTCAACCTTTGACTAGTTTTGATCTCTAGGTCCCAAATTTGCCCCAAATGATCCCAAATCTTCTGAGAAGGTATATGAATGATATTAGAACATAAATATGTGTTTCAGGGATTCCTTTGTACCTTTAAAACACTTCTGCAAATACTCTTTCAATTCTGGTCAATGTAGGTAACTTTACTAGTGATTTCCCTTTGACTAGTATTGGTCTCTAGGTCTCAAATTGACTCCAAATGCCTTCAAATATTCAAGGAAGGTTTATGAATGATATTAGGAATTGAATATGATGTTCAGGGATAACATATGGACACCAAAAGACCTCTGCAAACTCTCTTAAGATTCTGGACCAAGTATGCAATTTTACTAGTAATTTGGGGTTCAAATCCCCCTGAGGTAAGTACTGAAAATGGCTTCCCAAATGCCTCCAAACCCACTCAAATTTATGAATAGAGGTATGTAATGTGTTAAGTATGTTATTAAGGTCTCATATGCACCATTGATGGTTTATTACAACTGTTCTCACCCTCTCCCATTCAACTGCAAAAATCCCCAATTCGACCCTTGGGGAAATGGCACTATTTCACCTCTGCAAACTCTCTTAAGATTCTGGACCAAGTATGCAATTTTACTAGTAATTTGGGGTTCAAATCCCCCTGAGGTAAGTACTGAAAATGGCTTCCCAAATGCCTCCAAACCCACTCAAATTTATGAATAGAGGTATGTAATGTGTTAAGTATGTTATTAAGGTCTCATATGCACCATTGATGGTTTATTACAACTGTTCTCACCCTCTCCCATTCAACTGCAAAAATCCCCAATTCGACCCTTGGGGAAATGGCACTATTTCACCTCCCAATACAACTAAACTGAGTAAAAATGCTTCAAATGCTCAAGTAAAGTACATGAAACTTGTAGAATACATCCATGGCAGTATATTGATCACAAATATATCATAGAATCATCCATTCATTCGAAATCATCATCAATACATTGGTTCACAAAAAGGTAGTGGGGAAATGGCATTGTTCTTCCATTAAAAATGAGATTTATACATTTCTACTTGGAATTTCGACCTGAAACCTTCTGGAGATGAAGAATAGAGTATTTACTTCATATTACAAAAGAAATGGGGCATTAGAAGCTCCCCCAAAGAGTACAATAGCTCACCAAAAACGCCCTCCCTCAAGGATCAAGAATATGCCATCAAAACTGGAAATGGTTGAAGAAGCGAGATGCAATAGAAGAAACCATGAGCTTCCCTGTAGCTTACACCTGCAAATAAAGACTCCATTAAAGCTCCAAATGAAAGGTCTGAATGGCCTTTCCAATTGCCAACTTGGATGGGAATCTTTCACCCTCGAAATTGGCTAAGGCAAGAAACTAGTCATCCACTAGCTCTCCCTCTTCACAAATGCAATTGCAAATTCTACAAATGATCAAAATCTGGTTTCATTCTTTGTTATTGACATTTATAAACTTCTAATGTCCTCCATGGGTCGAATTCCTTCCAAGAGACTCATGCCAACTCATGTTGGGAAGAGATTCCAAAGAACGCCACTTGTACAACAATTCCTAGTCTCCCACTTCCACCAAATCACATGTGGAAGCATCTTAGCTTCCCTAACACCCTTGAGCGCCCTCTTGGAGTCTATTGTTAGCCCCGACATGTCATATATGTCATATGTCAGCCTTCAGGTCTGATTTGTGTCATAGGTGTCATAGCATCTTCATCATTGTTGTCATAGAGCTAGGGAATCTAGCCCAAGTGTCTCACTAGCTCCAAATTGCCTCTTCCTCTTCCATGGGAGTTACTCTTCCTCTATATTTCGACCTTGGATGAGTCATGCAATGAATAATACCTTTTGGACTCCCCCAAGTATGTTACCATTCACCTTGAATTCGAATTGGTGAGAGAATGATGCCAAGTGTAGTGGGGAAATCTAGCCATATGTGGGTCCCACTTCCTCCATGTGTCTTCATGATGAAATGTCACTTTGATTTTCACTTGTATATATTTATTTATCTCCTTTATTAAATATTTATGCCATTCTAATGTTCAAACATCATTTATTATCCCCATTATTCCAAATCCCAAAGCTTCCACCCCAAACCTAGGAAACTAGTAATTTTCCTCCTTGGCAATTATTTGACCTTTAGCATCAATTTGACAAACTCTAATGAATAGGGCCAATGTGATTAGGCCATTTTGACCCAATAACAAATTTGGGACATGAAAAATCCTCCCTTCCCAATATTTCTTGTCCTCAAGCAATTTTAAACATGGGTGTTGAAGAACCTACTTTCTGTATAATTCTTTGAAGTTGCCATTGAATTGCCCAACCTTGAGTCTTTGAGTTTCCATGAAGATTTTAGAGAGGAACCAACATGCTTGCTGCTGCACTACTCTGATAAAAATCACTTTATTAAGTGGGGAAATCCATCTCCCATACTGCTTGTTTCCCCAAAAAATTTGAAACCAATGAGATAAAAATTATTCCAGGGTCCCATTGCTTGTATTGCACCCGAACAATGAAGAGTGCTCTCCAACCCATACCATCACATAAGAGGATTCCTGGATCCCATTTTCTTGTATGCATTCTTCAAAACATCATGAGTACAAAATATATATCATCAAAGTACATAACTACATAATGAAAATTAATATCAAGGAGGTGCTTCATCAAAGAATCATGAAAGTGCTTATACCTCCAAGCAAGTAGACCACCGTTTTCCAAGTGCATACAAGCTTCAAGTGACCAATCAAATCTGCTCCAATGACATAGGTGAGGATCCCATGTCCTATAAAGCTGCTCCAAAAGGATGTGATATGCATCAAAATATTCAGCCATGTATTCTTTCATCCAAGAAGTGAATGAAGAATCTCCACTAAAATCTGAACCAAATAATGAACAAAAAAAACAAGGAGACTTCAAATGACTCAAAGAAGTCTCACCCATACATCCCTGAATGTGATCATCATAAAGATATAACAAAGTATGTGGCTTCCAACAAAAATGTTCTCCAATCATAAATCTATTCACCCTAGTGTTGGATGAAGTTCCTCCAACATCAAATGAATCAAGTGTTGAGCAAGAAAAACCATGAGTCTTCAAGTGACTCAAATGCATATCATAGGTGCATCCATGTAGATGTGCATCATCATAAAGTAATAAAGTATGCTGCTGCAAATGTGAATAAGAATGTGCTCCAACCATATCATCATAAAAAGTAAATCTAGGAGTTCCATACTCCTCATGTGGCACCATCAAAAAGAACCCTTTCACCCATACTTCATTGAGACTAATGTTGCAAAACATGGAATTGTAGGATGTAGGAGAATGAACCAAATCACCCAAATGATCAAAAAGTACAGAAGTTTCATCATGGGGAGGATCCATATGGATAGTATCATGCAGCTCCTTCAAAAGTGTGAACTCTTTGTCATAGTTTGGTTCCAATGTAGAGGAATCATGCTCTTCTTTAAAAATTGCACAACCTTCATCAAGAGGCAATTCAAATTCCTCTTCCACCACATCAAGTGTTTGGATCTCTTCAAGTTCATCTTCAAACACATCAAGAACATTCAAATTTTCACATTTCTCATGATCCACCATGTCATGAGAATCCTCCAAACAATCTACCATTTGACAATCTGAAACATAGGAGGAAAAACAAGTATCTTGCAACTTTTCAGAAGTTGCTCATTTTGAATTGTGAGCTTATGAATATCCTCATTATTCTTCAAGTATGCATCATGTAACAATTCATTAAGCTCAAACAAATGGTTTCTATCAAAAAGCAAAGACATGAAATTACCTTTGATGTGGCACATTGCTCTTTGAATCTTCTCCATATCTTCAAGGAAGGATGTTTCCTCCAATGAAGTAGCTCTCCAACAAGAATTTGACACCAATGCTTGAGTGTCATGGAAAATGCTGAGGGACTCTTGGATCTTCTTTTCATTCATCTTTAAGGACCCTTCAAGAAAATGAGGCTCTTGCAAATGAACCTCCTCATCTTCTTCATTTTTGCTTGGACCAACTTCATGAAGCTCAAGTGGTGATGGGGAAGTTGATCTTGGTTCTTCTTCAACTGCTACAAGGTCTTCATTATCATGCTTAATGGAACTTGGGCTTGCAGCAACACTTTCAAAAGTGATCTCTATGTCACCAACATAGAGGTGTGAGCACCCATCAGTAGGTACTCCTTCATAGTTTAAGCATCCATCAGTAGATGCTCTTTGGTTCATGTCTAAGCTAGAAGGTGTCTCGAAATGATCTTCCATATTTTCAATAGAATCTTCTTCATTCTCTTGTGATGTCTCTTCATTTTTCTCCTTCAAGCAAGCTGATTCATTTTGCTCCTTGTTTTCCTTAGGATCGGTATATTTGGAATCCCTTCTTGAATAAATCTCAAAAGCTCTCCTCAAGGAGGACATCATTTCATGCACACATATATGATACTCACTCCAAGGGTTCTTACAAGAAGGGCATAAACCTTTCTTCACTAACTCCACATCTTCATTTTTGGGCCTATTTTCAAAAACACGTTCAACATAGTACTCAAAAGACATGGCATTTTGTGTATTTTTGCTCGAAGCAAGATATTCTTGATATTTTTGATATTTTTGGGGCAAGGTTTTATATTTTGCTCTCCATCTTTGGAACTCACTCATAGAATTATCCTTGGTGGGTGTGACACATTCATATTCATCAGATTTAAATTCATAAGAATAATCTTCATTTCTCTTGAAATTGTAAGAAGTGTTGCATGATGGCACCTCTTCCTCATACCATTCACATTCTGCTTCATATTGCTCATAAGCATCTGCATATTCATCATAAGAATTGTACTGATAGGATTCATCATAATAGTAAGACATGGCTTCCAATTATTCTTGAATGTATTTACCTAATACACAGGTGCAAGGACCATGCTCCGATACCACTGTAATGTCCCTTGTTAGGAATTTTATTAAAATTGCAATATTCCACTTTTTTTTCCCTAGTTCAACCTTTGACTAGTTTTGATCTCTAGGTCCCAAATTTGCCCCAAATGATCCCAAATCTTCTGAGAAGGTATATGAATGATATTAGAACATAAATATGTGTTTCAGGGATTCCTTTGTACCTTTAAAACACTTCTGCAAATACTCTTTCAATTCTGGTCAATGTAGGTAACTTTACTAGTGATTTCCCTTTGACTAGTATTGGTCTCTAGGTCTCAAATTGACTCCAAATGCCTTCAAATATTCAAGGAAGGTTTATGAATGATATTAGGAATTGAATATGATGTTCAGGGATAACATATGGACACCAAAAGACCTCTGCAAACTCTCTTAAGATTCTGGACCAAGTATGCAATTTTACTAGTAATTTGGGGTTCAAATCCCCCTGAGGTAAGTACTGAAAATGGCTTCCCAAATGCCTCCAAACCCACTCAAATTTATGAATAGAGGTATGTAATGTGTTAAGTATGTTATTAAGGTCTCATATGCACCATTGATGGTTTATTACAACTGTTCTCACCCTCTCCCATTCAACTGCAAAAATCCCCAATTCGACCCTTGGGGAAATGGCACTATTTCACCTCTGCAAACTCTCTTAAGATTCTGGACCAAGTATGCAATTTTACTAGTAATTTGGGGTTCAAATCCCCCTGAGGTAAGTACTGAAAATGGCTTCCCAAATGCCTCCAAACCCACTCAAATTTATGAACAGAGGTATGTAATGTGTTAAGTATGTTATTAAGGTCTCATATGCACCATTGATGGTTTATTACAACTGTTCTCACCCTCTCCCATTCAATTGCAAAAATCCCCAATTCGACCCTTGGGGAAATGGCACTATTTCACCTCCCAATACAACTAAACTGAGTAAAAATGCTTCAAATGCTCAAGTAAAGTACATGAAACTTGTAGAATACATCCATGGCAGTATATTGATCACAAATATATCATAGAATCATCCATTCATTCGAAATCATCATCAATACATTGGTTCACAAAAAGGTAGTGGGGAAATGACATTGTTCTTCCATTAAAAATGAGATTTATACATTTCTACTTGGAATTTCGACCTGAAACCTTCTGGAGATGAAGAACAGAGTATTTACTTCATATTACAAAAGAAATGGGGCATTAGAAGCTCCCCCAAAGAGTACAATAGCTCACCAAAAACGCCCTCCCTCAAGGATCAAGAATATGCCATCAAAACTGGAAATGGTTGAAGGAGCGAGCTGCAATAGAAGAAACCATGAGCTTCCCTGTAGCTTACACCTGCAAATAAAGACTCCATTAAAGCTCCAAATGAAAGGTCTGAATGGCCTTTCCAATTGCCAACTTGGATGGGAATCTTTCACCCTCGAAATTGGCTAAGGCAAGAAACTAGTCATCCACTAGCTCTCCCTCTTCACAAATGCAATTGCAAATTCTACAAATGATCAAAAGCTGGTTTCATTCTTTGTTATTGACATTTATAAACTTCTAATGTCCTCCATGGGTCGAATTCCTTCCAAGAGACTCATGCCAACTCATGTTGGGAAGAGATTCCAAAGAACGCCACTTGTACAACAATTCCTAGTCTCCCACTTCCACCAAATCACATGTGGAAGCATCTTAGCTTCCCTAACACCCTTGAGCACCCTCTTGGAGTCTATTGTTAGCCCCGACATGTCATATATGTCATATGTCAGCCTTCAGGTCTGATTTGTGTCATAGGTGTCATAGCATCTTCATCATTGTTGTCATAGAGCTAGGGAATCTAGCCCAAGTGTCTCACTAGCTCCAAATTGCCTCTTCCTCTTCCATGGGAGTTACTCTTCCTCTATATTTCGACCTTGGATGAGTCATGCAATGAATAATACCTTTTGGACTCCCCCAAGTATGTTACCATTCACCTTGAATTCGAATTGGTGAGAGAATGATGCCAAGTGTAGTGGGGAAATCTAGCCATATGTGGGTCCCACTTCCTCCATGTGTCTTCATGATGAAATGTCACTTTGATTTTCACTTGTATATATTTATTTATCTCCTTTATTAAATATTTATGCCATTCTAATGTTCAAACATCATTTATTATCCCCATTATTCCAAATCCCAAAGCTTCCACCCCAAACCTAGGAAACTAGTAATTTTCCTCCTTGGCAATTATTTGACCTTTAGCATCAATTTGACAAACTCTAATGAATAGGGCCAATGTGATTAGGCCATTTTGACCCAATAACAAATTTGGGACATGAAAAATCCTCCCTTCCCAATATTTCTTGTCCTCAAGCAATTTTAAACATGGGTGTTGAAGAACCTACTTTCTGTATAATTCTTTGAAGTTGCCATTGAATTGCCCAACCTTGAGTCTTTGAGTTTCCATGAAGATTTTAGAGAGGAACCAACATGCTTGCTGCTGCACTACTCTGATAAAAATCACTTTATTAAGTGGGGAAATCCATCTCCCATACTGCTTGTTTCCCCAAAAAATTTGAAACCAATGAGATAAAAATTATTCCAGGGTCCCATTGCTTGTATTGCACCCGATCAATGAAGAGTGCTCTCCAACCCATACCATCACATAAGAGGATTCCTGGATCCCATTTTCTTGTATGCATTCTTCAAAACATCATGAGTACAAAATATATATCATCAAAGTACATAACTACATAATGAAAATTAATATCAAGGAGGTGCTTCATCAAAGAATCATGAAAGTGCCTATACCTCCAAGCAAGTAGACCACCGTTTTCCAAGTGCATACAAGCTTCAAGTGACCAATCAAATCTGCTCCAATGACATAGGTGAGGATCCCATGTCCTATAAAGCTGCTCCAAAAGGATGTGATATGCATCAAAATATTCAGCCATGTATTCTTTCATCCAAGAAGTGAATGAAGAATCTCCACTAAAATCTGAACCAAATAATGAACAAAAAAAACAAGGAGACTTCAAATGACTCAAAGAAGTCTCACCCATACATCCCTGAATGTGATCATCATAAAGATATAACAAAGTATGTGGCTTCCAACAAAAATGTTCTCCAATCATAAATCTATTCACCCTAGTGTTGGATGAAGTTCCTCCAACATCAAATGAATCAAGTGTTGAGCAAGAAAAACCATGAGTCTTCAAGTGACTCAAATGCATATCATAGGTGCATCCATGTAGATGTGCATCATCATAAAGTAATAAAGTATGCTGCTGCAAATGTGAATAAGAATGTGCTCCAACCATATCATCATAAAAAGTAAATCTAGGAGTTCCATACTCCTCATGTGGCACCATCAAAAAGAACCCTTTCACCCATACTTCATTGAGACTAATGTTGCAAAACATGGAATTGTAGGATGTAGGAGAATGAACCAAATCACCCAAATGATCAAAAAGTACAGAAGTTTCATCATGGGGAGGATCCATATGGATAGTATCATGCAGCTCCTTCAAAAGTGTGAACTCTTTGTCATAGTTTGGTTCCAATGTAGAGGAATCATGCTCTTCTTTAAAAATTGCACAACCTTCATCAAGAGGCAATTCAAATTCCTCTTCCACCACATCAAGTGTTTGGATCTCTTCAAGTTCATCTTCAAACACATCAAGAACATTCAAATTTTCACATTTCTCATGATCCACCATGTCATGAGAATCCTCCAAACAATCTACCATTTGACAATCTGAAACATAGGAGGAAAAACAAGTATCTTGCAACTTTTCAGAAGTTGCTCATTTTGAATTGTGAGCTTATGAATATCCTCATTATTCTTCAAGTATGCATCATGTAACAATTCATTAAGCTCAAACAAATGGTTTCTATCAAAAAGCAAAGACATGAAATTACCTTTGATGTGGCACATTGCTCTTTGAATCTTCTCCATATCTTCAAGGAAGGATGTTTCCTCCAATGAAGTAGCTCTCCAACAAGAATTTGACACCAATGCTTGAGTGTCATGGAAAATGCTGAGGGACTCTTGGATCTTCTTTTCATTCATCTTTAAGGACCCTTCAAGAAAATGAGGCTCTTGCAAATGAACCTCCTCATCTTCTTCATTTTTGCTTGGACCAACTTCATGAAGCTCAAGTGGTGATGGGGAAGTTGATCTTGGTTCTTCTTCAACTGCTACAAGGTCTTCATTATCATGCTTAATGGAACTTGGGCTTGCAGCAACACTTTCAAAAGTGATCTCTATGTCACCAACATAGAGGTGTGAGCACCCATCAGTAGGTACTCCTTCATAGTTTAAGCATCCATCAGTAGATGCTCTTTGGTTCATGTCTAAGCTAGAAGGTGTCTCGAAATGATCTTCCATATTTTCAATAGAATCTTCTTCATTCTCTTGTGATGTCTCTTCATTTTTCTCCTTCAAGCAAGCTGATTCATTTTGCTCCTTGTTTTCCTTAGGATCGGTATATTTGGAATCCCTTCTTGAATAAATCTCAAAAGCTCTCCTCAAGGAGGACATCATTTCATGCACACATATATGATACTCACTCCAAGGGTTCTTACAAGAAGGGCATAAACCTTTCTTCACTAACTCCACATCTTCATTTTTGGGCCTATTTTCAAAAACACGTTCAACATAGTACTCAAAAGACATGGCATTTTGTGTATTTTTGCTCGAAGCAAGATATTCTTGATATTTTTGATATTTTTGGGGCAAGGTTTTATATTTTGCTCTCCATCTTTGGAACTCACTCATAGAATTATCCTTGGTGGGTGTGACACATTCATATTCATCAGATTTAAATTCATAAGAATAATCTTCATTTCTCTTGAAATTGTAAGAAGTGTTGCATGATGGCACCTCTTCCTCATACCATTCACATTCTGCTTCATATTGCTCATAAGCATCTGCATATTCATCATAAGAATTGTACTGATAGGATTCATCATAATAGTAAGACATGGCTGCCAATTATTCTTGAATGTATTTACCTAATACACAGGTGCAAGGACCATGCTCTGATACCACTGTAATGTCCCTTGTTAGGAATTTTATTAAAATTGCAATATTCCACTTTTTTTTCCCTAGTTCAACCTTTGACTAGTTTTGATCTCTAGGTCCCAAATTTGCCCCAAATGATCCCAAATCTTCTGAGAAGGTATATGAATGATATTAGAACATAAATATGTGTTTCAGGGATTCCTTTGTACCTTTAAAACACTTCTGCAAATACTCTTTCAATTCTGGTCAATGTAGGTAACTTTACTAGTGATTTCCCTTTGACTAGTATTGGTCTCTAGGTCTCAAATTGACTCCAAATGCCTTCAAATATTCAAGGAAGGTTTATGAATGATATTAGGAATTGAATATGATGTTCAAGGATAACATATGGACACCAAAAGACCTCTGCAAACTCTCTTAAGATTCTGGACCAAGTATGCAATTTTACTAGTAATTTGGGGTTCAAATCCCCCTGAGGTAAGTACTGAAAATGGCTTCCCAAATGCCTCCAAACCCACTCAAATTTATGAATAGAGGTATGTAATGTGTTAAGTATGTTATTAAGGTCTCATATGCACCATTGATGGTTTATTACAACTGTTCTCACCCTCTCCCATTCAACTGCAAAAATCCCCAATTCGACCCTTGGGGAAATGGCACTATTTCACCTCTGCAAACTCTCTTAAGATTCTGGACCAAGTATGCAATTTTACTAGTAATTTGGGGTTCAAATCCCCCTGAGGTAAGTACTGAAAATGGCTTCCCAAATGCCTCCAAACCCACTCAAATTTATGAACAGAGGTATGTAATGTGTTAAGTATGTTATTAAGGTCTCATATGCACCATTGATGGTTTATTACAACTGTTCTCACCCTCTCCCATTCAACTGCAAAAATCCCCAATTCGACCCTTGGGGAAATGGCACTATTTCACCTCCCAATACAACTAAACTGAGTAAAAATGCTTCAAATGCTCAAGTAAAGTACATGAAACTTGTAGAATACATCCATGGCAATATATTGATCACAAATATATCATAGAATCATCCATTCATTCGAAATCATCATCAATACATTGGTTCACAAAAAGGTAGTGGGGAAATGGCATTGTTCTTCCATTAAAAATGAGATTTATACATTTCTACTTGGAATTTCGACCTGAAACCTTCTGGAGATGAAGAACAGAGTATTTACTTCATATTACAAAATAAATGGGGCATTAGAAGCTCCCCCAAAGAGTACAATAGCTCACCAAAAACGCCCTCCCTCAAGGATCAAGAATATGCCATCAAAACTAGAAATGGTTGAAGGAGCGAGATGCAATAGAAGAAACCATGAGCTTCCCTGTAGCTTACACCTGCAAATAAAGACTCCATTAAAGCTCCAAATGAAAGGTCTGAATGGCCTTTCCAATTGCCAACTTGGATGGGAATCTTTCACCCTCGAAATTGGCTAAGGCAAGAAACTAGTCATCCACTAGCTCTCCCTCTTCACAAATGCAATTGCAAATTCTACAAATGATCAAAAGCTGGTTTCATTCTTTGTTATTGACATTTATAAACTTCTAATGTCCTCCATGGGTCGAATTCCTTCCAAGAGACTCATGCCAACTCATGTTGGGAAGAGATTCCAAAGAACGCCACTTGTACAACAATTCCTAGTCTCCCACTTCCACCAAATCACATGTGGAAGCATCTTAGCTTCCCTAACACCCTTGAGCGCCCTCTTGGAGTCTATTTTTAGCCCCGACATGTCATATATGTCATATGTCAGCCTTCAGGTCTGATTTGTGTCATAGGTGTCATAGCATCTTCATCATTGTTGTCATAGAGCTAGGGAATCTAGCCCAAGTGTCTCACTAGCTCCAAATTGCCTCTTCCTCTTCCATGGGAGTTACTCTTCCTCTATATTTCGACCTTGGATGAGTCATGCAATGAATAATACCTTTTGGACTCCCCCAAGTATGTTACCATTCACCTTGAATTCGAATTGGTGAGAGAATGATGCCAAGTGTAGTGGGGAAATCTAGCCATATGTGGGTCCCACTTCCTCCATGTGTCTTCATGATGAAATGTCACTTTGATTTTCACTTGTATATATTTATTTATCTCCTTTATTAAATATTTATGCCATTCTAATGTTCAAACATCATTTATTATCCCCATTATTCCAAATCCCAAAGCTTCCACCCCAAACCTAGGAAACTAGTAATTTTCCTCCTTGGCAATTATTTGACCTTTAGCATCAATTTGACAAACTCTAATGAATAGGGCCAATGTGATTAGGCCATTTTTACCCAATACCAAATTTGGGACATGACATTAAGTATGGCAACAAAACCCATCAAAAAACTAAAATCTATTCCAATTACAATCCATCCACACATACTTCATCAAAAGACAAAAGTATGTAATCCACTATGCAAACCCTCCATTGACTGCATCAAACTATAAGAAGAATAGTCACTTAACTTATGTCTAGTGAATATCTACAGGCCATAAGTCAAGCGTCAGCAAGTGTTGGTTATCCGAGCTTTAGCTACCAGTTATATCACATGTAAATAAAATAACTAAATCGTGACATTACACTTGTCTCATCTTAGTGCAATCTAGAAGGAGGACCCTTGCTAGTCCACCAACAATAATACACTCCAGCAACACTTGAATAAACTAATAACAATACTAGGTTTGTATTACAAAGATAGAAAACCATACTTCATCAAAAGACAAAACAGTGCAAATCCATTTTGCAAACCCCAATTGAGTGCATCAAACTATAAGAAGAATAGTCACTTAACTTATGGCTAATGAATATCTACAGGCCACAAGTTAAGTGTCACCAAGTGTTGGTTATCCAAGCTTTAGCTACTAGTTATATCACATGTAAATAAAATAACTAAATCTTGACATTACACTTGTCTCATCTTAGTGCAATCTAGAAAGAAGACCCTTGCTAGTCCACCAACAATAATACACTCCAAGAAAGCTTGAATAAACTAATAACAATAGTGAGTTTGTATTACAAAGATAGAAAACCATACTTCATCAAAAGACAAAACAGTGTAAATCCATTGTGCAAACCCCAATTTACTGCATCAAACTATAAGAAGAATAGTCACTAAACTTATGGCTAGTGAATATCGATAGGCATCAAGTAAAGTGTCACCAAATGCTAGTTATCCATGCTTTAGCTACCAGTTATATCACATGTAAATAAAATAAATAAATCTTGACATTACACTTCTCATCTTTGTGCAATCTAGAAAAAGGAACCTTTCTTAGTCCACCAACATTAATACACTCCACCAGCACTTGAATAAACTAACAACAATAATGAGTTTGTACTACAAACATACAAAATCATATCTCATCAAAAGACAAAACACTGTAAGCAATCCCATCAAAAGACATCCACTGTGCAATCCCATCAAAAGAGAAAACACTCCACTGTGCAATCCCCCCATTGACTGCATCAAACTATAAGAAGAATAATCACTCAACTTATGGCTAGTGAATAATCCATGCTTTAATTACCAGTTATATCACATGTAAATAAAGAAACTAATCTTGGCATTACACTTGTATCATCTTTATGCAATCCAGAAAGATGACCCTTCTCGTTCATCCCAATTTGTAAAATATAACTCATAACAACAAAGTTTATAAAAAATACCAAAAAGCAAAATCAAACTCTCAAACATCATGCTTCAGGTCGCCACTGGATTAGGTATCGCAAGTCCAAATCTCTCAGTTTTTTCCTTGAAGCAACAAAACAATCGAACTGTTATACCAAAAAGCAAAATCAAACTCTCAAACATCATGCTTCAGGTCGCCACTGGATTAGGTATCGCACGTCCAAATCTCTCAGTTTTTTCCTTGAAGCAACAAAACAATCGAACTGTTAGTTCAAATAATATGCTTATGAAATCAATAATATTCTTCGAAACGTGGGTACAAGAGAGGGTTCCCTTACCCTATTGATATGGATACCAAAGATAAGCTGGGTGGGTGTTGACCCCGGGCACGGGTCTTTGCCCGACACAGTCGGGCGAGTACCTGAGTGGATATTCCATTAACATCCTATTGTCCATGTAGTAATAATCCTCTGTGTTGCCTATGCCGCCAGAATTCTCCATCTGTACCGGCATAGAATTTGCATTTGACGATGGAATTGAAACATCTTGTATACAGTCGGCCGGAGTACTGCGCCAGTCATGTAGAGCCGAGGAAGATGCAATACCACTATGTGGTACAGGTGACATATAACTCCTCGATTGCCAATGTTGAATCTGCTGATTATTATTATTCTTCATACTCTCTTCTTGGCCATCAGGTATTTGTCTTAGGAGTTGGTCTGCACTAGTAATAACTCTTCTAATGCTACCAGCAGCACAGGCAGCGGCCTCTATGCGTTGGTTTGCTTGGGATGGTAAAACTGGGAAATAAACATCACTATTCGAATCGAACATACCTGAATTGGAGGAGATCATTGGAGTTGAAGTAACACGGTCAGAAGTGGCAGCTAGGATTTCACCCAAAACTTCAATTCCCCCATCGTCCTTCTCTGGATTCATGAGAGGTGCTAAGTCTTCTAATCCCTGATGCTTCTGCGCCTCTAGATCGATGCGAGAAGAAGCTTCCAGTCGTCGATCCTTCTTCTCTTGATTCATGAGCGGACATAATTGGTACGCAGCCTTCCACGCTACAGCCCTAATGTTATCGGTAGATACTGAACAAGAACAACCTTTCAGTATGTCCTTGATATGAGAAGCGTACTGTGGAAAGTTCAAACGATAAACCGATGTCTGTCCCCTCAAGAATAATGTAGATGTGTCGAACGCAATTGCAGCCATTTCTGGTGTGGGAAAAGTTCCAAGATGGACTCGGTGATGCTCACTGCTCCTATTACCAACCCCCGCAACCCACTTTTTACCACTTGGCGACACGCCTCTGTACTTCTTTAATCCTCTTGCCCTAATTTTGGCATTATGATCTCCAACACCTGTCTGACTAGCTTGTTGTTGAGCTTGTGTACTGACAGGCCTCGAACCACCGTAATCAGCCACAGGGTTTCCTCCTTCTTCAATGTTTCTGGGTTCAATGGAATAACCTCCATCTTTATCACTACGCGGCATATCTGTACCAGCAATGTTCGAATAGCTGTGCTGCATTTCTTGACCAGCAATGTTCGAATCGCTGTACTGCTAATTATCCCAGGTAACCAAAAGCATATAAGATCTGTGAAAGAGAAGAAAATAACGTAGAAACTGGACAACAGGGTATCTCAGGGTATCTGAAGACGAAGTGGAAGCAAATTCGCTTCCCTGTCAAACAGAATGGTTGAGAATAGGGACTTGAACAGAAGGATTGTATGACTTGAGGTTGTCTTACATGTGCTTATGTATAAAAGGGTTAGCGACATGATTGCTTTCTTTCCGTAGATTTGGGTCAATGATCCTTATAAAATGAATTCTTTTTTCCTTATAAAATGCATCTTAAAACCGGTGGGGTAAATGCATCTCAGGGTAGGGTTGCTTATCGGTCCGTTGTGACAAGGCTCGAAGGGTAAGCGACCCCTGGGATAGAGCCTCTCCCATAGGATAAAGGGCCTCGGGACGTTTCCGCCCCTGCTGAGATCCTTATAAAATGCATTTCTTTTTCCTTATAAAATGCATCTCAAAACTGGTGGGGTAGGGTTGCTCATTGGCCCGTTGTGACAAGGTTCGAAGGGGAGCCTCTCCCATGGGATAAAGGGTCTCGGGACATTTCCGCCGGGCTGCTAAGTCACAAGTTTATGGTATATGACTTATGGGTTGTTAGATATACCCTTGGGAGATTATTATTCCCATACTTAAAAAAAAAGTTAAAATTTCTTAAATATAGATTTGGAAGAACACATCTTTAACCATTAGAAAAATTGAAACATTTTAATTAAATTAAAATTATTATTAACATTTTAATTAAATTAAAATTATTATTAATGGGGGAGTGGCCTCTCCTAACATGTATTTCGAAGTACCTATTTTCATGGTCAAATTATTATCAATGTGGAGAGTAGCCTCTCCTAACATGTATTTCGAAATTCCTATTTTCATGGTCAATACTCTGGTGAAGTAAAGGTGAATTAATAAGATTTGTAAATGTTTCACAGTAAGGCGGACAAACTTAATATTCTTTTTCTTTTTTTTAATGAGGTAATTTTATTGAGTGATTCATTAAATTTTTGAATTTAGATGATCTAATCATTTTAAAATGGGAAAAAAACCCTAGAGGGTAAATGAGAAAAAACCTCTAAAGGGAAACTTTTATGGTTAAGATTACTATCAATGAAGTAAAATTATAACTTCCAATTCCGATAAAAAAATTTGAATTAAGGACTCTCAAAAGTCACAAAGTTTGAGATGTACTAGGGTTTGCAAAGCAACACAACTTTGATGGTGGCACTAGGAGGAGGAAGCTGGACTCCCTCCTACATGGAAATTTTGATAAAGGGGGAATTGTGACACCCCCATAATCAACTTCACAATCAAGAGTTCGCAACCAAGTTAGATCCAAACAAAGATGAGGGCTCAACTGAAGGAAAATCACTAGCTAAGCATGGAAAGGGAGGTGTAAAAAACCCTTCCCCGACAACTAAACCAGAGGAAACCATGACTGAGAACAAGCTATCCAAATTAGAAGACAAGAATTGCATTCCAAAATCTTATTCAATTCCAAGGTATGAAATCACCTCCTCTAGCTTGATGCTACATTCAATACATTCAACATAATGCAGTCATAAGAAAATCTATGGGCATTTGGCCCATGGAAAGAGATATGCGTTGGTCGATTCATATTAGATGGAAAAAAAGGGAAAGTGGATCTAAAACTCATATCCAATGACTTATTCAGTTTTATTTTCACCATCCTAGAGGACAACTGTAACGTCCCCCTCATCCAATCCGACCATCGGGAGGGGATGCTAACTAAATCCGGGCTCTCAAATTTTCCCCCAAAACCATAATATGATTTTCAACAAATAAAATGTGTGCATAAACTTAAATAGACATGCACAGTGGCATTAAAATCTATCCACACACATCTAGCATACAAATACACAAGCATAACATTACACGAATGAAATAAAAAACACTTCAGAATAAAATGCATAAGAATACTTATCTTTATCCAACGCAAATCCAAACAACCGGTTGTGTAAGAGCACTTTTTCACCCAACCATAGGCACTCAATCCATCATATACTCTTTATGCTGGGAGGCCACCCCCAAGCTGTGCTATGAGGCCACCGGGGAGAAGGGAACACCTACAGGATTCTCTCTCTAATCCCACAACCCATTCTGCTCTCTATGCTTAGCCAAATACTCATACATAGCTCTACATGGGTCTCACTCAACCCTCACAACCTTGGCTTTCACAATACCTTCCCCACACAACACCCTTCTAGCTCAGGAATCCCCTTCATCGATCCATGGTTCTCTTGGGTGATCCATCTTGTTGGGTGCTTCCATTGTGTGCAAAGAAGATGTCCAGCCTAATATTGGTTGTTATAGAACCACTTGTAGCCTTAATTTGTGGCCTCTCAAGCACCTATGAGCAACAGAAATTGATGGGTAAGGGTTCCTAGTTGGCCCAACCTCTCTACTCACCTGCAACCAACATATTTCACTTCCAAATCTGTAACATGGTCTTCAAATTCAAATTTCTGGGTTCAAAACAACATGGTAAGTTCATCGATAGAAAGCGAGAACTCTACATCTTCTAAATCTGCATGAAATAATGAGAGAAATGATGGTTGAATCCAAAGGATATGAGAAAATGGTGAAAAGACAACTGACATAGCTTCTGACAGTAGAAGAAATGACTCCTGGAAGCTAGAGACTGACTTCTGTCATGACATAACTGTCACAAAAGTGCAATCAGTCCCATGCTTCAATAACTACATGAGGTGACTTTTCCCACCAACCATACATGCATTAATGATTGGAAAATGGTAAAAAAAAGGAGATAATTGGCTTATTGTCATCACATGACAAAATTTTGGGTGAGTTCTAAGGTTGACACTTGGAAGCAAGGATTTAGTCACCCATTGCCCCTTTTCCTCTTCCCCTCTGGTGGAATCATAGCCCCTTTGGTGCTCTTTACACAACCATTGTCGGACCATTTTATTATTTATGCACATAATATTTACATATATTCTAAATCAACATAAAATCCAACTAAATAGTCCAATAAAATATAAACACCATACATGCCTAGACATTCACTAGTCGGTTCTTGGCCTTGAGCTCCGCACTAGGAATTCATATTAGCATATTTACATCATTTACATAATATTGGATAAATACATTCCAAGTCAAAACTAGGGGTATTACAACAACTATAGAGTCTTTGGTAATGGACCAGCTTTTAACTCAGTGGGGCTATATTTGAGATTCTATACTAGTAACTTCAAGCTCGAGAAAGAAGATTTCTCAATTTCTTCGATTTGTATTAGACTTTATTCCTTTCCATAGGAGTATTGGGATGTGGAAACCCTCACGAGTATAGGGAACACTCTGGGTACCTTTATGAAAACCTCAAAAATAACCAAGCAAGGGTGTTATACCTCCAATGCCTAAATCTGTGTTTACATGAACATTTCAAGAGCACTTCTAGACTCCATATGCTTGAGATACACCGACTTTGAATGCATCCAGTCATTGGATTATGATAACATGCCATTTCATTGCCACAAATTCCACCATCAACGCACAACTCCCTCCCAACAAACCTGCAATGAAACATGACTCAGAAGGATACATCCTTGTAGAAAATAAGAAAAAGTAGGGGGGGAAGTCACCTCATGTAGCATCAATGAACGAAATTTTGACCACCAACAAGAGAAATGTTTAGGGGGGAAATTTCGCCAATTGCATATTTTTTGGATTTTTTTCAAAAAATAATTTCACTATTTGGCCATTTTTAGACTCTAACATCACTTATATTTACATAAAATATGTTTTTTTATCATAATATTCATCAAAATTTACAAGTTTCAGTAGTAAATTGTATGTTTCGTATTTAAATTCACCCACCTATCTATATATATGCTTTTTTCAATACAAAATAATCGCTTAGAATCTATACTTAAGTATACTATTATAATCCTTAAAAAATACCCCGCCACCAACAACTTTGTGGTGTTGAATGAAGTCGAATCCCATGGGGATAAGAATGAAAAAGAGGGGGATATCCCATAAGAACTCATCAACACATCCATGATCAAGCTATGGACAATTCATAGAAAACCATAAAAAGAAAGAAGGAGGAAACAACCTCACCAAGCAGAACTTTTGAAAATGGGGACAATATGGGAGGCCAAGGTCATATATGGCGAGGATATGGACCTTGAAGATTTAGATATCCAAAGAATCATGGATGCTTATGAGAGATATTACATAAAATCTATCCCAAAAAAGAAAATTCAGCTTCTCAAGGATGCCCTAAATCGCTCCAAAGATGAGACACCAAATCATGAAATCAAGAAAGATCGGGTTACTTCTTCCTTAAGAGTCAAAAGTAGTAATAAAAAAGAATGATCCAAGCCTTTCCAAGATGAAATAAAAAGAGGAATAAGAACCAATATAGTATGATTCAATGGAAAACAATTTCTTCTCCCCCCTCACTCTATAGCTAACAATCAAGCTTTCCTCATGGAACATCATGGGTATTAACAGTAAATGTAATAAAAGAAATCGGTGGAACAAGATCAATTCTGAAAAGCCTATTGTCATGATGATATGGGAAACAAAATGTAGTGTGAGTATGCTTGACACAATTGTAGATTATTGTTGTAAATGGTGTAAAGTAAAGCAATGACCATTGATGAAAATGGAACCAAGGAGGGATTTTCCATCCTTTGGAATCACTTGGTCATCACGATGGAAGAAGTATTATCAACCCCAAGGATGATCTAAGAAAAAATCCATATCATTGTCATAGTTCAAATAGGGTTTGTCACAAATTTTTATGGTCCATACATAGATGAGGATAAAACCTAATTTATTCAGTCTCTTTAGGGCCTATACACCATTATGGTGAACCAACATTGGATAGTGGGAGGATATTTCAACCTTATTGCATCCTTATTGAATAAAATGGGTGGAGTAAGGAAACTATACACACATAATGAAGCTTGTAAAATGTCATTCTAACCCTCAACTTAGTGGACATAGAAACAATCAATGGTACCTACACATGGAATAACAAAAGAGGAGGGGTGCAACATGTTTCATCTCAACTAGATTGCTTATTTATCCCCAAGAACATATACCCTTAAGGTCTAATCATAGAAGAATCTATCCCACCTTGTTCTAGCTCAAACCATTGGCCCACATGCCTCCTTTTGTAGTTGGATGATTGATCCAAGAATCGACCCTTTAGATTTGAAAATTTTTGGTTGAATCGCCTAGATTTTTAAACTAGCATAGCCAATTGGTGGAAGGAAGCATATATAACTCATGGCTCCAAGATGTATAGGCTTCAACAAAAAATAAATAATCTCAATAACAAGGTCAAGGTTTTGAACAAGGAATATTTTGGTAATGTATTCAATGTTGAAAAGGACACAGAGGAAAATATGGCACACGTAAAATAGAAAATCATTCTAGAAGGAAGGAAAGACAAATACAATGAGAAAGAATATGCTTTGTATACCTAGCTAAACATTATAAATTAGAAGGAAGAGACCTTGTGGAAATAAAAATACAAAATCCAATGGCTAAAAGAAGGGGAGAAAAATTCTAATTTTTTCCAAAACTCAATGATTCAACATCGACACAAGAACAAAATAACTTATTTTAAAGACAACCATGGCACCATTATCAAAAAATGTAAGGATATGGAAAAAGAGCTCAGTAATTACTATCTCACCTTTCTCACATAAACTCAAGAAAATCATGAAGAATGCATTAAATAGATTACCCATCACATCCCAATACTAATTTTGGATTCCCAAAATGATAGCCTCTTATGATAAATCACAATGCATGAGGTAGAGAAATTTGCAATGGAGATGACCACAGGAAAATATCTAGGTCTGGATTGCTTCACCATGAAATTTTTTCACTCATGTTGGGAAACCATCAAAATTGAAGTGTGGGAAGTGATTGAGGAATCTAGGAGGACATCGAAAGTGTTCCCTACACTTAGCTCAAATTTTCTCAAATTAATCCCATGGGAGGAAAAATCTAATGATCAAAGCAAGTTGCATCCCATCTCCCTCTGCAATGTGATATACAAAATTATCTCTAAGGTTATTCTGAACATGCTTAAACCTTTTTTTCCTACTATAATTTTTGAAGAATGTTTAGGATATGTTTAAGTCCATGAAATATTGGATGAAACTATAACTGCGCATGAAACCATCCACTCTTTAAATATCTCTAAGAAAGATGGTATAATTATAAAACTGGATGTGTTTAAAGAATTTGTTAATATAAGCTAGGGATACATCACGCAAATGATTATGGCGTAATGCTTCTTGGATCGCTGGACAAACTAGATTATGTCACTCTTCTCCTCAACTTTCTTCTCCATTTTAATCAATGGCTCTCCTTTATTTACTTTCAATTCCTCCAAAGGAATCCAAGAAGGTGGCCCTCTTTCCCCTTCCATGCTTATTCTTATGGTAGAGGGTATAGGTATATATATAAAAGTGGTAGTCTCAAAGGGTAAGCTCCAAGGCCTGTATTTCCATGGCGAGGATTTAGTTTCCTCCCACTTGTAGTTTGTATATGATACAATGTTAATGGGAGTCCTCGTGGTTCAGGAAGTAAGAGATATTCAGAAACTTTTCAAAACTTTGATGGAATCCTATGGAAATTTAATAAATCAAGTTAAGTCTCATATTTTATTTTTTAATGTTTATCTCAACCTCTCCAAGATCCTGGGTTTCCAAAGTATTTCCATTCCATCCAAATATTTAGGAGCTCAAACCATTGATAATTCCCACAACAATAAATTTTGGGAGGAGCTTCTCACCAATATGGAATGAAAATTGAACAATTGGAAATTTTAGTTTCTAAATCTACCAAGAAGAGTGATTCTAGTTAAATTAACATTGTATTCTATGCCTTTATACTTGATTTCAATTTTAGAAGCTCCAAAAGCATCATCAATCCCATTCACAATATTCAAAGGACCTTCCTATGGGGTAGATCGTCATTGAAATGGAAATTGACCAACGTTGTGTGGGTTCATCTATGTAAACCAAATATGGAAGGAGGCCTTGGATTGAGAGACCCTGAGATAAAAAATGAAACCATTGGCTCAAAAATCTAGTGGTGTTGGCTTAGAAACAAGGAAATGCCTTGGACTAAAATATGGAAAATAAAGTACTCTCTAGACCCAGATGGCCAAGATCTGATCAGACTAAACAGTGAAAGGAGATGATCCCTCATATGTACCACAACTTGGAAAAATATGGAATTAATTCAACACCACTACTTTTTGGAAGTTAGAGATAGTTCTTCAGCATGGTTCCAAGAGGATACTTGATATAAATTGAAACAAATAGATGGCCAATAGAAAATTATATCCGTAAGGAACATTTTGAAGAAAAAAATAGAATCCGTGTCAATCAACACTAGGACTTGCACAACCAAAACATAAATTGGCATTCTTGACTACCAAAACTAGAGCATTGGCCCAATCTTCCTGAACATGTCAATGTGATTCCAACTAGGAAGCATTATGGAACAATATTCAATCTAGAATAATTCTAATTGAGGAAGGCCCTGGCATACTCAAGTGGGGACATAAGGAAGATGGAAAATTCTCCCTCAAATAAGCATGTTCCATCAATGATGCTAGAAATCCTAGCAACAAGGAAAGAATATGGGTCTTGATATGGAGGCATAACTTCTAGCCCAAGATTTAAAGTTTCTTATTGCTAGTGGCCAAACAAAACATCCTCACTTGGGACAAAATAATCTTGTGAGGATTTGAAGGACCATTAAAATGTTATTTATGTCAACATAACATGGAGAGTCAAGAAGACTTTATCAACAAATTTCCTTGCATAAACATTATGTGCGAGAAAGGATCCTTTGTTTTTCACCAAACAGGTAGAAACATGGATGGTATAAGGGAGACTATTGGGAATTGGAGAGGAAATGCCTTACCGAACCCCGTTTTGAATTGAACCTGGAAACTACTTCCAATATTTATTCTCTAGGAAGTTTGGAAGGTTTTAAATCACATAATATTTAAAGAACTCTACCTTAGCACTAAAAATGGTATCCATGAAACCATTCATTCAACCCAATGGTCTACAAAGGAATGGAAAAATAATGATAAACAAATACCCATTATGCAATCTTGGGGGATGGAATCGTTTAGTTCCCTCTGCATTCCTTCTTCCAAATTTCCTCTAATATCAAGTCCAACCATCTATATTCCCCCAATAATCAAGTTCATAAATCTTAAATTCATAGGAGCCTCCAAAGGAAATCGAGAGCCTCTAAAATTTGGAGGTGTTTTTAGAAATGTAAAGGGAGATATTCTTTGACTCTATGCTAGTTCACCAGGATGGGATAGAAATAATGCGACTAAGCTTCATGCTCTTTATTGGGGCATCTATATTTACATCCAACAACATTATTCATAATTAATAGTCAAGGGTGAATCCCATCTCATCATTAACATTCTCTCCAAACTTCAGATTGATTCTCCTATAAGTAATACAGATACTAGCCGAAGATTGGAATAAAAAATGGAGCATCTATAGGATATTCTTAGTCAACACATAATAATTTAGTCTCTTCATGTTTGATGCTCAATGAACAAACTTGTGGAAAGAATTGCAAACACAGTAGTAGAATGTGAACATGAGGAAATTTACTTTGCTTGATAGGAGTTGAATTCCACAACTTTGGTAAAGGATTTCCTAAAAATATCCAGGGAATACCACACCTCCCCTTTTTGGGTGCTCATGCAAGAGGGCATGATGACATATATTTCGAGGCTCGAAGTGGTAGAACACCATCTTCCTTTTTCCACATGGTCAACTAGAGATAGGACACGCCAAGTCTTGTATAGACAACCAACAATGCCATGCAATGGAGGACCATTCAAGCTTGAGGTGGGAAAGGAGTCAACCTTGTGAAGGTTGATTCATCATGAACCTTCACTATGACATTAGGGGTTTTCTCGTGAAAATTCTAGTGAAGGTTGAAGGGGAATTAATGGAAGACACATAGGTTACATATTGTGATGGCCCTCTTGATAGAAAAATCCAACCATCCATAGGATTCAATCATCGATGAAAATAACTGGGTATAGGAAGTGGCAAATAGATCAATTGGAACACTTTCCTAATATTTTCTCTTTCCCTCCATACCTTGTGAATTATGTGCAACTCGAGGGGCTTGGACTACATCTAGGTGAAGATTAGTTATGATAGGGTAAGATTAATAGGGAAAACTTGTGGGAAACCATGTTGGGGAAATACTTTATGGGCACTAATAGGACGATTACAACTGGAAATCATAAGCTTATTATAGAGGGAAATATTGTTAGCAAGATGTAATGTCCCCATTCAAATAATTGCATAGTAAAACAATCCCATCAATCCTACTAGTTTCCTAGGTTGGATGGGCACATTTGGAATTGTAATAAGGAAGCTAATAAATGATGTTTAGACATTAGAAGAGTTCAAGTATTTAATAAATAGGTTGAATAAATAAATTCAAGAGAATTTCTATATGGCAAGTGGTTTTGAAAACATATGGAGGATGTGGGACCCACACTATCTTGATTTTTCAAGGACACATGGAATCTCTCTCTTTCCAATTCGAATTCATGAGAAGGTGAACATTCTTGGATGAGTTGGTAAGTCATACACATGGCATTGATCATATTAGTTCAAATTGGGATGGATTGGTAACCTCCATGGAAGAGGAAGAGTCAAATTGGAAGCTTTTGGACACTTGGGCTAGATTCCCTAACCCCTATGACAACAATGATGGAGAATCTATGAAATATATGAAAAATTTCAGATCTAACCCCTGAAATCTAACCATTATGACATGTTAGACCCAAAAATAGGTTCCAATAGGGCGCTCATGGGAGTTGGAGAAGCCAAAGAGACCCCCCACTCGAATTGGTGGAAAGTGGAAGGCTAGGAAAGGTAGGACACATGGCAAAGCTTGAGCCCTTACCCTAATTCAAATTGGATTGAGTGTATGGATGGATTGGGAACCTTATAAGGCTAAGGATGTTTATAAAAAACAAGGATAAACCAAGAGAAGAGCTTTTGATCATTTGAGAAAAATTGCATTTGTGAAGAGAGAGCTAGTGGATGACTAGTTTCTTGCCTTAGCCAATTTCGAGGGTGAAAGATTCCCATCCAAGTTGGTGTTTGGATAGGCCACTTAGGTATTTCATGGAGATTTAATGGAGTTTTTATTTGTAGGTATCATCTACAGGGAATCTCGTGGTTTTTTTTAGTGCATCACTTTCTCTCAACCATTTCCAGTTTTGATGGCATATTCATGGTCCTTGAGGGATTACGCTTTGGGTGAGATCTTGTACTCATTTGGAGAGATTATCATGTTGTATTTCTGATTTTAATAGGATTTATATACTCTGTTACTCATCTTCAGAAATTATTAGGTCTAAATACCAAATGGTTGTATGTAAAAATGTTGATTAATGAGCAAACAATGACCATTTCCCCACTACTTTGATGTATACCATTGTAATGTTGATTATTTCGAATGAAAGAATGCTTATCTGATATATTTATGATGAATTGACAGCCATTAATGATTATTACAAGTTTCATGTTCATCACTTAAGCATTTGAAGTCATTTTACTAAGTTTATTTTCCTTTGGAAGAGATTTGGCGCCATTTCCCCAAGGGTCAAATTAGTGGTTTTTTGCTGCTGTTGGGGAGGAGGTTATAACAGACCTAATAATTGATTAATGGTTCATATGAGACATTATTAATGTCCCTTAGACATCCCCTACCTATGTTCTGAATTTTGAATGGGTTTGGATGCATTTGGAGAGCCATTTTCAGTACCTACATTGGGGGGATTTGATCGACAAATTGTTAGTTAAATTCCGTACATTGACCAGAATATTAAACAAGTTTGAAGAAGTCTTTGGAGGGTTCTAAATAATCCCTGAACCTCATATTCAAGTCCCAATATCATTCATATACCCTTACAGAATATTTGGGAGCATTTGGGTTAATTTGGAGACCTAGACATCAAAACTAGTCAAAGGTTGAAATTGGGGGAAAAAAGTGGAAAATTGGGCATTTTAATAAAAATTTTAAAAAGGGTCATTACAAGTGGTATCACAGAATGGTCTTAGCACCTGATGGTCTTAACAAGAAGTCAAAAAAATATACCACCACCCTTAGAACCAGAAGTTGAAGGTGTTGTTATTGAGGAAGAAACAGTAGGAGAAGAAGAGTCTTTTGTTAAAACCATGGGTAGAGAGGAGGATGAAAACTTAAGACATAAGGAGGAATTTATTGCAGCCTTAAAACCATATTTTGAAGAATTTTCCATGGGTATGAAATACATAAGTAAATAGATGATGAAAGGATTCGAATTGATGGTTAGCCAACTGGGAAGCAAAGGTATAGTAGGAGGGAGCAGTAGTTCTTATGGTGAGGAAAAGAAGCCTATGGGAGAGCATATTTTCTCAAGCACAGGACCCCATAATAAAGAAAATGAAGTTTAGAGCACAACAAGGTCTACTGCACCTAAATTTCTCATCCCCAAAGAAGAGCCCGACATTCAAGTGGATCTTACCACAATAGAAAACGAATGGAATGATTTGAGTGAAGATTGTAAGAGAAGTCTACCATTTAGTACATACCTTGATGCTGCACAAAAACTAAAAAAGGAGGACAATAGAGCTCTATTTTAAAACAAATAATTAAATTGTGCTATTGGTAAAATGTCACTTCCTACTTTTGATGGTTCCTCTCAAAATTCTGCTAACATTTGGGTGCAAAAATTAGATGTGTATTTTCAGCTGAATCCTATGGTGGAAGTGGATGCACTAAAAATGGCCATTTTTCACTTGGATGGAGAAGCCAATGAATGGTGGTTTCATGGACTAAAAAATTTGGGTCATGATCAGGTTAAAACGTATGGAGAATTTGTTGACAGGGTACTAGATAGATTTGAACACAAAGATCCAGAATTGCCTTTCAAGGAACTAGCTCAATTAAAGCAAACCGGGACCCCTACTGAGTATATGTTGGACTTTCAAAAATTATCAGTCAAGGTGGTTGATGTATATATGGGAAGGTTGGTATCGTTTTTCACTGAAGGTTTGGATGAACCCTTAAAAGGTTTTGTCAAATCCCACAAGTCAACTACATTAAAAGATGCAATGAGCTTGACTAGGCATCTCCAAAATGTGCTTCCTAGAATGAGATTTCCTCCCAAGCCTAACTTAAAATTTGAAAAGAAAAATTGGCAAAGGAATTCATATGATATGAAAGCTTGGCAAAGAGATTCATTTGAAAAGAATAAAAAAGGACTAAACAGGTATGAACTTCGAAAAAATAAATTGTGCTTCACATGCTTTCAACCATGGACACTGGGGCACAAATGTACTAAAGGAAAGGCTCAATACACAGAAGTATTTTCTGATAATGAGGGATAGGATGGGGGCATGGATGAAGTTGGACATATTTCAGATCAAGAGGATTCATATGAGATAGAAGTAGAATATGAAAGACAAGAAGAAAATCAACCTTCACCGGACAAAGCAAGAATGACAGTACTTTCAGCAGTACCTCGCTATCATACTATCCGATGCAAGGGCGTGGTACTAGGACAAAGAGCTTCATTTTTTGTAGATGGAGGAGCCACCCATAACTTCATTGATGTAGAGATGGTGGAGAAAATAAAGATACCTATTGAACCATTCGATGGCTTCACAGTTGTCATTCCCGGTCACAACACAATGCAGTGCAAAACATGGGTTCCAAAGCTACAAGTCACCGTAGGTAACTATACTTTTGTTGATAGTTTTTATGTGGTTGATGTTGATGATACTAATGTGGTTTTTGGAGTGCAATGGCTGTATTCAATAGGAGAGCATACAGTAAATTATCAAAGTCCTGAAATGAAATTCCAAGATTCAAAAGGAGTACTAAGGGTTGTGAGAGGGCAGCACACTTATCCAAATCAAGTAGTGACTTGCAATATTATGAGATCTATATTGAGGTATGGGGACATAGAATGGGCTGCTGAATGTCATATTAAATCTCCCAAGCCAAATATAAAGGTTGTTGAACACCCAAAGGAGATAGAGAGACTCTTGCAAAAATATGAAAAAGCTTTTAGAGATCTTTCACATGGTAGACCACCAGTTAGGGGGGTTGAGCACAACATTGTTTTGGAGGAGGGTACTTCACCCATTCAGATACCACCTTATAGACATACTAAAAAGTTCAGAGATGAGATTGAAAAATCCATCCAAGAACTCCTAGATTTGGGACTCATTAGTCCAAGCTCTAGCCCTTATGCTTCTTCAGTAGTGCTAGTGAAGAAAAAAGATGGAACATTGAGAATGTACATAGACTTTAGAGCCTTGAACAAAAAGACTATCAAGAATAGGTATCCTTTTCCTAGGATTGATGAGATCATGGATGAGATACATGGGGCCAAATAATTCTCCAAAATTGACCTTAGATCGGGATATCATCAAATTCGAATGAAAGATGAAGATGTGCAAAATACTGCTTTTCGATGTCATTATGGCCACTTTGAATTTATTGTCATGCCTTTTGGGTTAACTAATGCTCCAGCCACATTTCAAGCATACATGAATAGGATCTTTTGCAAGTAACTAAGAAGGTTTGTTTTGGTTTTCTCTTATGACATTCTCATTTACAGTAAAACATGGGAAGAGCATTTGCAACAATTAGAGATTGTGTTAAAAATTTTGCAATAAGAGTCCTTATTTGTTAAGTTATCAAAATGTGAATTTTGGATGAAATAACTACTATATCTTGGGAACATTATTGGGAAAGAAGGAGTGAAGGTACACATGGAAAAAATCAGGGCTATCTTAGAATGGCCATCACCAAAAAATATTACAGAACTAAGAGGCTTCATTGGGATTTGCACCTATTACAGAAAATTTGTGAAAGGGTTCTCCGAGTTGAATTCTCCACTCACTTATTTGACTAAGAAGAATGCTTTCAAGTGGGATGAATAGGATGAAAAGGCCTTCCAAAAGATGAAGGAGGTAATGAGTAGTTGTCCCATACTTGCACTTCCTGATTTTACTAAACCTTTTGTTGTGGAATGTGATGCTTCAGGTGGAGGAATAGGGGCTGTCCTAAAGCAAGGACAACAACCCATAGCCTTTGAGAGCATAAATTTGAAGCCTCGTGAAAATATTTACTCCATCTATGACAAAGAAATGCTGGCCATTATGCATGCATTGGCCAAATTCACACAATACTTGGTGGGCCGCAAGTTTGTGGTGAAAAATGACCACAATAGTCTAAGACACTTTCTCACCCAAAAAGATCTAAATGAAAGGAAACAAAAGTGGGTAAGCAAGATTCAAGATTATGATTTTGATATTGAATATGTGAAAGGAAAGAATAATATAGTAGCAGATATTTTATCTAGAAGACCTTCTTTTTCTCTCATGGACATTGCCAATGATTGGAAAAACATGCTACTGGTTGAATATTGTTAAATTTTGAGCATTAATTCACAATACTCTAGGATATTCACTAAGAGAATAACATATACAGTATATCAATGCATAACAATCACAATAAGCATGATAAGCATCACAAGAATCAAAAGCATGAGAGACAAGAGACACAGAGTTTCCGTGGGGAAAAGCCTAAGGTGAAAAACCCCACAACTTCCTCAGAGATAGAGAGAGCAATGGCTCAACCAAAGTAAAACCAAAATACACTGAGATAGTCTCCTAGTAGTAGATGATCCTCCTCCTCACTAGTGCGCCACTTTTTGAGTGAGAGAAGTGTGAGTTTCCGAGTGATGAAAATAGAGATCTCCCTATCTCTATTTATACTAGTCTATTTGCCCAGTTACACTATGGGGCCGATTTGTCTAGCTAGGTACATCCACAATATAATATTTATTTCAGGGCTGACCCCACACATGGTGGTCTAATAACCCATCGCCAAGTACACACACTTGCGACACTTGTCAATACACATGATGACACTTCCTTATAAAGGAATAACACATCTCTTATAAGGGTACAATAAATATATATGAAATACATAGATGAAATACATTCCGAAGTTACATATACATCAACACTCCCTCTTAACTAGGAAGGTATTTCTCGACACAGTTCTGCTAGACAAGTCTTCTTCTCGGGATCATCGTCATCAATTCATCGTCACTGCTACTGCTATCTCAACCAATCTCTACTCTACTCGTCATAGGAAGTTCTACAGAGCCAGTCCTTTTTCATACTGGATGTAGGCCCACCACCTGCAGGTCTTCATCATCACTGGCCATACTGTGGAATCCTCAGGACTTATTACATGTGTCACAAAACCTTGCAAGAGCATCCCAGGCTGTTACGAGCACACAAATCTACCTATAGGATCTCCTAGGGACATATTATATGTGACCTCACCACAAAACTTTGCAAGAGCATCCCAGGATATTACGAGCACATAACTCTACCTATAGGATTTCCCAAGGACAGATTATATGTGGTCACCACAAAACCTTACAAGAGCATCCGAGGCTGTTATGAGCACACAACTCTACCTATAGGATCTCCCAGGGATAGATTATATGTGGTCATGGTAAAACCTTGCAAGAGCATCCCAGGACTTATTACGGGCACACAGCCGAACCTATCGGATCTCCCAGGGACAGATTTTATGCCATAGGACAAAAGCTCAAAAGAGCATCTACTAAATATCCCAGGGCCAAATTATATGCCATAGGAAAAACCTTGCAAGACTATCTGCAGATCTCCCAGGGCCAAATTATATGTCCTCCCAGAGCAAAACCTCGAAAGAGCATTTGCCAGATATCCCAGGGCCAAATTACATGCCATAGGAAAAACCTTGTAAGACTATCTGCAAATCTCCCAGGGCCAAATTATATGCTCATCTGCACAACCTGATCCACGACCATAGAGTATCAACCTAATACTCACCATGCATCATCATGATGTACACATGATCATCCTGATCATCATCACTGCAACATCCTGTTGCATATCATCTGGAGCAACATCCTGAAGCTCATCATCATGATCATCTTGATCATACAATACATCTACCTGATGCATACCAAGTATCTCCCTGATACATATCATCATACATGATCCACCTGATCATACAATGTATCCACCTGATACATATACAGATACATGGTCCAAGCATCCAACATGATGCATATACAAAATACATACAAATGATCCCACTGATCATATCCAGCATCCAACAAGATGCGTACATACATATAAATGATCCAACTGATCATATACAGCATCCAACATAATGCGTACATACATATAAATGATCCAACTTATCATATCCAGCATCCAACATGATGCGTACATACATATAAATGATCCAACTGATCATACAAAGCAGAAACTAGAACATCATCCTGATGCTTATCATCCAGCGCTTACATCCACAGCCATGTGAAGGATCCTCCTTCCAACATGCTTGGAATGGCTTAAACAAATGTGTCCATCACTTCTTCCTCAAAGTGTCCTCTCCCTGAAGTACTCGACCTTCACCTTGGCTAGTGGCTTCGTTAGCACATCTACAATCTGCTCGTCCATCGCAACATACAGGAGCTTCACAGCTCCTCTCTGCACCATATCCCTGATATAGTGATATTTGATCTCTATGTGTTTCGACCTGTCATGAAACACTGGGTTCTCAGACAACTTCACCAAACTCTGGTTATCACAGAAGATACCATTAGCATCCAATGGGAGATCAAATAGCTCAAACAGTAGCTTCCATAGCCATACTGCCTCACAACTAGGTGAACAAGCTGCAATATACTCTGCCTCAGCTGTACTCAGTGCTACGCAGTAGTTCTTCCTGCTGAACCAAGAGATCACACCTGATCCCATACTGAAGCAACATCCAGATGTGCTCTTCCTATCTACAGCACTGCCAGCCCAATCTGAATCAACATAACCCTGCAGGTTAAACTTTTGATTTGCTTCATACTTGAGCCCATAATCCACTGTACCCTTCAGGTACCTCAGAACATGCTTTACAACAATCGGATGAACACTCCTCGGATCTGTTAGGAACTGACTCAATGTGTTCACAGCAAAGCAAATATCTAGTCTCGTGTTCGTCATGTACATCAAGGACCCAATCATCTGACAATACATAGAGATATCAACTGGATCATTAGAAGCATCACATAGAAGCTTCAGGTTCAATGCCATAGGTGTGGCCATGGCCTTGCAATCCATCATCCCGAATCTATTCAGGATATCTACTATGTACTTCCCTTGACCAAGGAAGATCCCACCTACACTCTGCCACACCTCCATACCTAGGAAATAATGCATCCTTCCCAAATCTTTCCTATCGAACTCGACAGCAAGCTTCCTCTTAGTATCTGCAATCAATCTGTCATCTCCCGTTACAAATAAGTCATCCACATACAGGAGTAGAATCATATGATTCCCTTCCTCAATCTTGTAGTAAAGGTTGGAATCCACTTTACTCTTGGTAAAGCCCAAACTGGATAGAAAGCTATCTATCCTACCAAGTTCTGCACACATATATGACTACACCATTTAAGAAAGTTGTCTTGAAATCCATCTGGTGTATCTTCTATTTCATCACTTTTATATTTCTCTATGCTGGCATCTGCAGCATGCTTGATCTGATAGTTCCATTTGGAAGTCACAACAAACTTCCCTTAAGCTCTTGGGACCGCATCCCAAACATCGTTCTTTATGATCGATGGATCATGGCATTCTTCTCGTATCTTGGGAATTTCAATATCTTCAATAGATAATTTTGTTGCTTGAACAAATGTTGTAGTCCTTCTTTTGTAGGTGAAGGTATATGGTCTTTCCTACAAAACAAGTTGAATTGCATGATTAGAAACATCTCATAATTTTCAGACAAATTCTTACACATAAAGAAATATGTCATACAATCATGCAATTATCTTAGCCAATTCTTCAATACAACATTTATCCATGTTCCACAACTTTCTAGATGCCTTCCAGTCTCTACCAGAACATTGTTAAGAGTTTTCACTACTCCCAACATGTCAGCAAAGAGGTTTCATTCTAGATAAGTAGCAATGGAATGTTGTACAGTGCCATAGGCCACTTACCCATCACATGCATATTAGTAGTATATTGTTCAATAATGCAATCATTCTAATATGCACAATACATATCCTAAGTCTAGGAACATGAGCATATACATCATTGAACAATTTTATTTAAACAAACAAATATGCAAGAAATGATAATTAAAATACTTATCTTTGTTTGTTTGTTGGGTGGACTACCTCTGAGTCTTTGCTTCCTTGCAGGAGCTGCTGGAGTCCTAATTTGAAGTAGCTTCTTCTACACCTTTCTTTTGTGGAATGTAGAGAGATGGTCAACTCCCTCTGAATATCTGCATCCTTTCAGAAACCACTGGAGTGTACTCCCTCTTGATATTTGCTTCCTAGATTACTTGTTTTTGAACTTATATTCATTCTCGATCCCTCTATGCATGCTTGTTAGTATCATCATTGTGTTATCCTCGAGGTCTCATACATAATCAAACATACATTAGTATAATCTTAATATTATCAAAACATAATAATCTCAAGCATGTATAGTCGTGATCATTTCAAATAGAAATAATAAGCATTAGCATTCAAGGTTTATATAGGACTCTTATGGTTAGTCATAACATGTCTAAACCTGTGATTACTCAAACCTATGACTCTTCTAGTTAGTCATAACATTAAATAAGTAAGACATGTAATATGCATATACCTATGACTTCATGAATAAACATCATCAATCATGTCATGCATACTTATATAATAGATCCTATGATATAAGAAACACATACTTGGTCACCATATTTGCTAGTTATGTCTAGCAATGTGTTCTTGTTCTGTTCAATGACTTGCATAACTTATTAGTTAAATTTTGCAGAAACAAATTATACATACCTCTATGTGATCCATGACTATGGATGAATCTTTGTCTTTATGTCACCATGGCATGTTCAGGTTGTCCCTTCAATTTGTACAATCCTCCCTCTTGCTCTCCAATCACCACTGCATCATCAATAGTTTTACCCTTTGGCCACATTAGGACTTGGCCATCTACAAATGAAACCCTCATGCCTTTTGCATCCAATGTAGAGATGGAGAGAAGGTTATTCTTGAGCCCAGGTACATAAAGGACTTCTTTCATCTTCAAAGATTTTCCAGAATCTAGGTTGTAGGAGGCTTCACCACTTCCTTTGATTGGGTATTGATAATCATCCCCAAGTTTCACCTTATGGGGTGATTCATGTTTACATAGGTTTACAAAAGATTCCTTAAGCCCAGTCATGTTTTTTGAAGCACCACTGTCAATTAACCAATCATTACAACCATGGGAGATAGTACCTATGAGAGCAGAGATTAGAACATACTCTTCTTCACTTGATGAGTCATCACCACTTTCAGCCCTAGCCTTCTTCTTTGGAGGTTCATCATCTTCGGCAGCATGAGCATGGAACTTTCTTTTGTTGCCCTTCTTCTTCTTGCTGGAGTTGATGTTATCCCTTTTGTTCTTGGGACATTCTGAAGCAAAGTACCCTTCTCATTGCATGAGAAACATCTTACATCCTTCTTATTATTTTGTTGGTTGTGATAGGATCTCTTGAAGTGAGAGTGATCCTTCTTGGGATTGCTTCTTTTGGTGTGGGATGTGAGAGCTTGATCTTCACCTCCCATCTTTTCTTCACGAGCTACAAGCCTAGCATCTTCTTGAGATCATTCCTCCCACAGTTTACTGAAAGAGATCAATTTCTTTCTTGCACAGATTCCTTGAATAAAGGAGTCCCATGACCTAGGAAGGCCATTCAGAGTGGTCATAACAACTTCACCATTATCCACTACTTAATCCACAGATTCAAGTTGTTCCTTGATCTGAGAGACCTTGGAGAAGTAAGATTGAATGGTTTCTCCATTCAACATCTTGACCCCTTTCAATTGATTCCACAGAGTCATCTTCCGATTTATGTTCTTCCCTTCAAATAGCTTGGTCAATGAGTCAAACATAGCCTTGGGTGTCTTTAGAGAAGACACATGGGGTACGAGATGGTTTTAAGTAGAATCAGTAATGATTCTCTTTTCCTTGACCAAGTTCTTATGCAATACCTTAACCTCTTCATCCTCTGGGATAGCGATGTCTTCTTTTATATATGAGTCCAACTCATTCTCTTCCAGGATTAACCCAATCCTATACTTCCAAGCTCGGAAGTTATCATCCCATTCAAGCTTATCCTCAAGCTTGGTGTGGTGAGACATCTTAAAGAGTACTTCAAATGGAAATAGAAAAGATTTAGGTCTTACCACTTGAAATGCTGAAAACTGGATCTACTCCCAGGTTAGGGTTTGTCAGAAAAACACTAGAAATTCAAAATGTGAATTTCAACTTTCTGAAAGGATAGAAAGATGCGCCTTGATGAGCTGATCAGCTTGGTGTATTCAGAATTTGAGATCAACAAATCTTTACGCTTCAGATTTGCCTTTTTGTCCTCCCAGGTTCACTAGGGAGAGCCTTGAATTAGGGTTTGAGTTTCCTAGAGATCTACCCATCCAAAAATCTCGATCCAAAGCTCTAAACTTCGATTTTTGCAAGGAACTTCCATTTATGTTTTTAGATTTCATGAATTCCTATTTTTGAGGAAACCCTAATTTTTAGGGCCAAATCTGAAAAATGCTCAAAATTGAATTCTGATTGGACAGATAGATTCTCCCTGATGAGTAGAGTCAATCTACTATACTGCTTTTCCCAAATCTATGGAGAGAAACACAATAAACAAGAAACTCAAGTTTTTGTCACTGCCAAATGTCTTCTTCTCATGTTAGCTCTGATACCATGCTAAATTTTGAGCATTAATTCACAATACTCTAGGATCTTCACTGAGAGAATAACATATACAGTATATCAATGCATAACAATCAAAATAAGCATGACAAGCATCACAAGAATCAAAAGCATGAGAGACAAGAGACACAGAGTTTCCATGGGGAAAACCCTAAGGTGAAAAACCCCACAACTTCCTCAAAGATAGAGAGAGCAATGGCTCAACCAAAGTACAACCAAAATACACTGAGATAGTCTCCTAGTAGTAGATGATCCTCCTCCTCACTAGTGCACCACTTTCTGAGTGAGAGAAGTGTGAGTTTTCGAGTGATGAAAATAGAGATCTCCCGATATCTATTTATACTAGTCTGTTTGCCCAGTTACACTATGTGGCCAACTTGTCTAGCTAGGTACATCCACAATATAATATTTATTTTAGGGTCGACCCCACACATGGTGGTCTAATAAACCAACACCAAGTACACACACTTGCGACACTTTTCAATATATATGATGACACTTCCTTATAGAGGAATAACACATCTCTTATAAGGGTACAATAAATATATATGAAATACATAGATGAAATACATTCCGAAGTTACATCAACAAATATGCCAAAGACAAATTTGCTTGTGATGTGTTGGATGGAATCAAAGGGGACGATAACTTTAGTATTTTGAATGGGATGATATATTATAAGGGAAGAATTTATTTAATACATGATTCAAAACTCAAGTAAATTTTTTTGCAAGAAGCACATGATTCCCCACTAGCTGGCCATCCGGGGATCTTCAAAACTTATAGGAAATTAAGGCAAATATTTTTTTGGAAGGGGCTAAAGGAATATGTTCATAAATATGTTCATAAATGTAAAGTATGTCAGCAAAACAAATCAGAACTTACATGCCCAGCTAGCCTATTGCAACCATTTCCTATTCCGAAGCAAAAATGGGACAATATCTCAATGGACTTCATCACTGGTTTGCCCAAATATTTGGGTAAGGATTGCATATATGTGGTAGTGGATATGTTGACAAAATTGGCTCATTTATTTTCTGATACATCATATTTTAGTGCTACACAAGTGGCTGATATTTGTTTGAAAGAAATATTCAGATTGCATGGGTTCTCCAAGAGCATTGTTAGTGATAGAGATAGTAGATTCATGGGTGCTTTTTGGCAAGAAATTTTTATATTGGTGGGAACTCAGTTGACCCCACGTACCATCTATAATCCACAAACTAATGGAAAAATAGAGAGGGTGAATCAATGGTTGGAAGGGTACCTAAGAAACTATGTGGGAGAGAAGCAAAAAGCATGGGAAAAATGGCTACACTTGGGTGAAGTTTGCTACAACACCACTTATCATATCTCAATAGGGATGTCTCCTTTCAAAGAATTATATGGTTATGATGCACTTACATTTTCTGAAATTATCTTTGGTGATAGTAGAACCCCAAAGGCTAAAGATTGGGTGGAAGAGAGCCAAGAAATTTTAAAGATTTTGAAAGACAATTTGCAGGTTACTCAAAATAAACAAAAACAATATGCTGATAGACATAGAGAAGAAAGGACCTTTCAGGTTAATGATTTAGTATATTTGTGGTTGCATCCATATAAACAAACATCTCTAAAAAAGAATGGAGCAGAAAAGCTAAAACCAAGGTACTATGGGCCATACAAGGTAGTGTGGAAGGTTGGAGAAGTAGCGTATGAATTAGAACTTCCGGAAGGGAGTAAAATCCATAATGTATTTCATGTTTCTTGTCTCAAGAAAACTCTTGGTCAGAAAATTATCACTTTAGAAATACTTCCTCCTTTGGATGATGAACGGCAGCTCACACTTGTTCGGGAAAATATTTTGAAGACACGGGAAAGGTGGTTGAGGAGTAGAATTATCAAAGAATATTTAGTACAATGGAAGGACTTACCAAATGAAGATGCCACATGGGAAGAGGAGAAGAATTTGCAGCATCCAAATCTAAAATTGCTTTAGGACAAGCAATCTTGGGTGGGGAGGATTGTAATGTCCCCATTCAAATAATTGCATAGTAAGACAATCCCATCAATCCTACTAGTTTCCTAGGTTGGATGGGCACATGTGGAATTGTAATAAGGAAGCTAATAAATGATGTTTAGAAATTAGAATGGTTCAAGTATTTAATAAATAGTTTGAATAAAGAAATTCAAGAGAAATTCTAGGTGGAAAGTGGTTTTGAACACATATGGAGGATGTGGGACCCACACTAGCTTGATTTTTCAAGGACACATGGCATCTCTCTCTTGCAAATTCGAATTCATGAGAAGGTGAAAATTATTGGATGAGTTGTAAGTCATACACATGGCATTGAGCATCTTAGGTCAAAATGGGATGGATTGGTAACCTCCATGGAAGAGGAAGAGTCAAATTGGAAGCTTGTGGACACTTGAGCTATATTCCCTAGCCCCTATGACAACAATGATGGAGCATCTATGAAATCTATGAAAAATTTCAGATCTGAACTCTGACGTCTGACACTTATGACATGTCAGTCCCAAAAATAGGCTCCAAGAGGGCACTCATGGGAGTTGGAGAAGCAAAACAGACCCCCACTTGAATTGCTGGAAGGTGGAAGGCTAGGAAAGGTAGAACACATGGAAAATCTTGAGCCCTTACCCTAATTCGAATTGGATTGAGTCTATGGATGGATTGGGAACCTTAGATGACTAAGTATGATTATAAAATACATGGATAAACCAATATAAGGGCTTTTGATCATTTGATAAAAAATATATTTGTGAAGAGAGAGCTAGTGGATGACTAGTTTCTTGCCTTAGCCAATTTCGAGGGTGAAAGATTCCGCTCCAAGTTGGTGTTTGGAGAGGCCATTCAAGTCTTTCATGGAGCTTTAATGGAGTTCTTACTTGCAGGTATCATCTATAGGGAAGCTCGTGGTTTCATATAATTCTTCACATCCCCTCAACCATTTTCAGTTTTGAAGGAATATTCATGCTCCTTGAGGGATTGCGCTTTGGGTGAGATCTTGTACTCCTTGGGAGAGCTTATCATGATGTATTTATTATTGTAATAAGATCAATATGCCCTATTATTCATATTCAGAAAGTATTAGGTCGAAATACAAAGTGGTTGTATGTAAAAATGATTATTAATGAGAAAACAATGACCATTTCCCCACTCTATTGATGTATGCCATTGTAATGCTAAATATTTCGAATAAAAGAATGTTTCTATGATAATATTATGATGAATGGACTTCCATTGATGATTTTTACAAGTTTAATGTTCAGTACTTAATCATTTCAAGTCATTTTACTCAGTTTATTTACACTTGGAGAAGATTTGGTGCCATTTCCCCGAGGGTCGAATTAGTGATTTTTGCAGCTGTTTGTGGGAAGGTTAGAACAAACTTAATAACTGATTAATGGTGCATATGAGAACTTAATAAAATCCCTGAGACATCCCCTACCTATTTTCATAAATTCGAGTGGGTTTCGAGGCATTTGGAAAGCCAATTTCAGTCATTGCTCTGGGGGGATTTGAACCTCTAATTGCTAGTAAAATTACATACTTTGTTCAGAATCTTAAGGGAGTTTTCAAAGGTATTTTGGTGGCCATATATCATCCCTGAGCATCATAATCAAGTCCTATTATCATTCATATACCTTCTCAGAATATTTGGGAGCATTTGAGGAAATTGGAGACCTAGGCATCAAAACTAGTCAAATGTCGAAATTGGGGAAAAAGTGAAAAATTGGGCATTTTATTAAAATTTAAAAAAAGTGACATTGCAGAATTAGAGCTGCAACTTTATCCTGAATTCCATCGGATTTATCACCTTATATATTCTATTACACTAAAATTTAATGAATTCCATGCATTATTGATATTTACAGCTATGCCTAAAATATGGAAACATAAGGATATAGTTATAGCAGTCAAGAAAAATATCTGAATTTATCTAGAACTAGTTGATGGTCCCTCACAAAAATGACTTTCATAATTTAATATCTTGTTTAAAGAATTTGTTGTGGTGTGGAAACACATAAATTGAAATTGACAAATGCATTTGATTGGTTCACAAAAATTGGAAGCAAAAGATACAACTGATTGGAACACATCAATTCTTGGGATAAACAAGGAGATTTGATTTCCAAGACTGGTCAAAAATTGAAATTTGTAAATTCAGTTTAAGGAACATGACATCATTGCTTTCATGGTTCTGGATGTATGTCTGTTTATTGGCAGGAGTTGGAAAGAACCAATGAATACACCAATTGATACACTTTTCATGTGCTTGATGTGCTTATAATATTTTTCATTTTATTATTAAGTGGGATAATTTATGCTCTTCACCACACATAAAATTGGAAAAGCCTACTCAGGGTTGGTTTCACCAACAAACTCCTTTATTGATGGTCTCATGGATTCACATTTTTTTTAGATGTGACCATGACTCATACAATTTGGAATGCAAATTTCATTTTCATCCTTCCAATCATTTCTTTTCATATATTATAGAGATAGCCATTCTTAAAAGTTGTATATGTAAATGTCATTTTCATCATTCCAAAAATTCTCCTTACTTTAAGCAATTGATTTTTGGGATATCCCACTCCTACAAGTTGGAATGTAGATAGCATTTCTTATCATTCCAATCATTGTTTTATTTTAATCATGGTATCAAAATTCAACAGTATTAATCTTTCATGTATGCAAATTTGACGATTTTTTTCTTTAATGTCTAAGACAATGTCTTTGATAAATTTGGAAAAATGACCATATAAAATTTGCTAATTCATGATGATAAAATTTTGAAAAAAATTCTTTGTGGGATGTATCCCTGGTTGCCATTTTTCCATTTTATTGCTGCATATGTTCTGATATAATTTCTTAGATCATTAAGGTACCAATCCTTCTTATAACCTTGGAGGAGGCTAGTAGAAATTAGCTCAGACAATGTAGCTAGAAAATGATCACATATCCCAGAATATTACTTATATGTATGCTTCCGATGATCTTGATAGTATACTTGAACAATTGGCTCAAATATTTCCAAATCCATCTCATTCCTATAAAAGGATTAGTATCACATATAATGTCTCTAAAATAAGATGATAAGAAGAAATTAGGGAGAGCTACGATTTGGACAATTAACCTTTGCAACTGCATCTATCAATGTATCAAAGAAGGAAGAAAGCTAGTTCAAAATTCATTTGTCTTTCACTATGCCATATAAAAGTGGCATCAAAACTTCTTTGAAGTGTGGTCCATTTTTTTCTCGATATAATCTACACACTAAGGCTACAACACACCTATATGATTCTCTTAAGTTGGTGATAGGGTATATTCCTTTGCCTGCACCAAGAAAAGATATAAAATGGCTACTTAAACAAGTCCTTCTGAAAAAGAAAAAACTTAGTACTGACGTAAGAGAATAGTTTGTGATCTCAATGGTCTTTCACTCTTTCAAGGATTCATATTAGGTCTTCATCATCGCTAGTTTGAAAATGGAGATCAAATTCATCATGTTGTGTTATTCATGATCCAAATATCAAGTGTGCCCTTCCTTGTCAGAAGACTCGCTAGAATAGCCACGAACAACAACAATGCCATATTAAAGGCCATCATAGTCACAATCACACTACCTACATTTAGTACATAGAAATAAAAACTTAAATATGATTAGTCAAAAACATCCTCTTCATTCTATTTTTTACAATCAAATTCAAATTTACAGTGATCTAATTATTAACACTTGAGTGACCAATAGTTTTTATTTATAAATATTGATAGACACAAAGGCCATATATTCTAATTTTTCTCCTCTTATGGAGATACTGAGGGAAATTCCAAATTAAGATCGCCAGATATTCGAATGTGCTAGCTTCGGAACTGCAATTTTATCTTGAATTCCACTGGATTTGTCAGCTTAATGATATTATACTAAGAGTTAATGAACACCAAACATCTATTTATATTTACAGCAATGCCTAAAATATTACCTACACTAGGCTAGAGTACTTCCTAGGTCACCTGTTTAGGACTGCATTTTGGAAGAGGCAGAAACCCTAACTTGCACGGATCTTATATCACAAAGTACAACGAATCTGAGGATGTCCTTCGGACACAATGTACAAGGACATTTCATCTTCGACCTGTAAAATTTTCAGATATTGAACCTTCTCCAAAATGGAGTTATAGCGAAAGTTCCACAATGACTGGTTTTTACTATACCAATCCCTAGCTTCCAATTTGTTGCAAGTGCAACAAGTGTCATAAATGCCATACAATGCCTTCCTTTAGGCTAGCTCTGATACCATGTTAGTTTTTCATCATTTAATTCAATCTGACCTAGGATCTTTACTGAGAGAACAACATGTAAAACATATCGAATACAAGAGACAAGAGACACAGAGCATTTCACCGGGGAAAACCAAGAAGGTGAAAAACCTCGCAACTTCCTTAGAGATATAATTAGCATCAATACAAATATCACAAATATCAAACTCCACATCAAGAGATATTCTCCTAGCATCTGCTCCTCCTCCACTTGTGCGCACTCCTCCTCTCTCTCACTAATGTGAAGTGAATGAGTGTGTGAATGAATAAATGAGAGAGTCACACTCTCTATTTATAATTTAATTCACTTGAATTTTAACTCTAACTAGGTCGGCCCCAACTTAACCACTTAACATAATGCTAACTGGGCTGACCCCACTAGGGGACTTAAACACCCCATCACAACTGACTCTGGGCCAACCTCCCTTAGGAGAGTCTAATAACCCACTACCACTTGACACTGGGCCAACCCCACTAGGGTGGTATAATAACCCTTTAACCCACATCACTCATACAGGGTCGACCCCACTAAGGTAGTCTAATAACCCATCAAATATAAGTTACGACACTTACAATATAACTTGCGGCACTTGCAAGTACAAATGGAGACACTTCCAATCAGAGGAATAATACATCTCCATTGGGGATACAATAAAGTACAAATGTAATACATACAATATACAAGTGAATATCTTCCGAAGTTACAAATACATCAACACTCCCTCTTAACTAGGAAGGTATTCTCTTGACATAGGTCATTAATACATGTCGGCACAAGTCTTCAATTCTAGAGTTGGATCATCATCACTGGACCATGGAGCATCATCGTCACTACTGCTGTACTCATCATCTCAATCATCGGGTTATCTCTCAATTCTTCTGGTCATAGGAAGTTAGACAGAGCCAACCCTTTTTCATGTTGGATGTAGGCATAGCCTCCTCTAGGTCTTCATCATCTCTAAGAGCTTGCCATCCTATGGAATCCTCAGGACTTATTATGTGCGTCAACAAAACCTCGAAAGAGCATCCCAGGACTGATTACAAGCTTACTGCTCAAACTATCGGATCTCCCGAGATATTTTACATGTGACCTTCACAAAACCTTAAAAGAGTGTCTTGCCTAGCAAGATCTCTAAAGAGCATCCGAGGACTTTTACGTGCCTAGCACAACCTGTCTGGATATGTAGGACTGATTACATGTGATATCCACAAAACCTTAAAAGAGTGTCTTTTCCAACAAGATCTCTAAAGAGAATCCAAGGAAATTTATGTGCCTATCACAACCTGTCCGGATCTCTAGGACTTATTACATGTGTTCCCCAGAAAACCTTGAAAGAGTGTCTTTCCCAGCCATATCTCTAAAGAGCATCCAAGGAATTTTATGTGCCTAGCACAACCTGTCCACATCTCCAGAACTTATTACATGTGGTCTAGCAAAACCTTAAAAAGAGTGTCTTTCCCAGCAAGATCTCTAAAGAGAATCCGAGGAATTTTACGTGCCTAGCACAACCTGTCTGGATCTCTAGGACTTATTACATGCTACCCTTGCACAACCTATCCACGACCATAGAGTACCATCTTGATACTCAAGATCAACCTGATCATCCTCGCACGAAGCATCATCCTGATGCTCATGATCATACTGATCATCATCATACAGTACATCATCCTAATGCACATCATCATCGCATGATCATCCTAATCATCATCACAACATCGTCCTGATGCATATCATCATCCCAGGATCATCCTGATGCATATCATCATCCCATGATCATCCTGATCATCATCATGTAGAACATCATCTGGAGCATTGACCTGATGCTCACCACACATAATCATCCTGATCATCATAGTATCATCCTGATACATATCATCACATGATCATCCTCTTCATATCATCTCATCGTCCACGGAGCACATCCTAGATGCACATCATACAACACTTACACCACCGACATGGGAGAACACATCTACCACCATTCACGGAAGGCTCCAGCCCTTACTTTTTCACCATGGGAGAACACATCTACCACCATGTGAAAAATGGCTCAGCAATTAAATCACGACCATGGGAGAAAACATCTACAACCATGTCGAAAAATCCCATGTGTATCTACGTCTTCTAGACTCATCAGTTCCCCTTGGAAGGGACCTCGATCTGAAGTACACCAAGACTCTCTTTGAAGTACTTGAACTTCACTCTGGCTAGTGGTTTGGTCAACACATCTACAATTTGCTCATTCTTCGCAACATACTGGAGCTTCAACGCTCCTCTCTACACCATATCCCTGATATAGTGATACTGGATCTCGATGTGCTTCGACTTGTCATGGAACACCAGATTCTCTGACAACTTCACACAACTTTGGTTGTCACAGATGATACAAGTAGCATCCAACTGGAGATCAAACAAATCATACAGTAGCTTCCTAATCCATACTTCCTCGCAACTGGTCAAATAGGTTGCGACATACTCTGTTTTGGTTGTACTCAGTGCTAAGCAAGATTGCTTCCTATTAAACCAGGAGATCACACCTTATCCCGTACTGAAGCAACACTGTGAAGTGCTCTTCCTATCTATAGCACGGCCTGCCCAGTCTGAATCAACATGACCCTCCAGGTTAAACTTTTGATTCACATCATACTTGAGCCCATAATCAATCGTGCCCTTCAGGTACCTCAGAATATGATTTACAACAATCAAGTTAACATGTCTAGGATCCGCCAGGAACTGGCTCAAGGTGTTCACAGCAAAGAAAATATCTAGTCTCGTGTTCATCAGGTACATCAATGACCCAATCATCTGACGATACATCGTGGCATAAACCAAATCTGATGAAGCATCACTCAATAGCTTCAGGTTCGATTCCATAGGTGTGGCCATGGCCTTGCAGTCCATCATCCCAAACCGCTTCAGGATCTCTACTGCATACTTCCCTTGTCCAAGGAAGATTCCATCTGCACTCTGCCACACCTCCATACCTATAAAGTAATGCATCATACCCAAGTCCTTTATCTCGAACTCGGTAGCAAGCTTCCTCTTTGTATCGGCAATCAACCTATCCTCACCTGTCACAAACAGGTCATCCATATATAGTAGGAGTATCACTAGATTTCCTTCCTCAACCTTGTAGTAAAGGTTGGAATCCGCTTTACTCTTGGTAAAGACAAAACTAGACAGGAAGCTGTCTTACCTGCCGTACCATGTCCTGGGTGCTTGCTTCAAGCCATACAAGGCTTTCTTCAATTTGCACACATGTGACTCCCTGTCATGTGTCTCAAATCCGAGTGGCTTCTCCACTTCCTCTTCGACTACACCATTCAAGAAAGCTGTCTTGACATCCATCTGGTGTATCTTCCACTTCATCACTTTCCTTGTATTTCTCTATGCTACTATCTGCAGCATGTTTGATCTTATAGATCTACTCGGAAGTCACAACAGATTTCCCTTCTGGTCTTGGGACCACATCCCAAACATCATTCTTCATGGATTGGTATTCCTGCATCCCTGATCTAGGGAACTTCAAATTCTTCAATAGGTAGTTGTGATGTACCTGCAATACTTAGTTAATGCAAATACATGAGATATCAGAAATAATAGAACAGAATCGCTTTTATATTGATCATGGGCCACTTCGAGGGGGAAACCTCCTTTGAGCAAGCTCAATACAATTAACTTCACGGTGCCTTCAATGACCTCAACACACACTTATATACTAAGTCTATTCCCAATACTGTGAGTCAAAACCATGGGACATATAATACTACATGACGACTTACAAAGCATATGCGTCCAATACTATGGGTCAATACTATGGACTAATATAAACTACGGATCAACAAATACTACGGGACGACTTACAAAGCATATGCGTCCAACAACAATATACTAACATAGTAAAGACAAGGGTTGACATAGGTTCCTAACATCCCCTCTCCCTTAGAAAAAGCTTTGTCCTCAAATCTTTGGTTGGAGAAATTGCTGCATAATCTGAAGGAGTGGTTCCCCGGTAGCATCCTCGGTTTGCATTTCGAGCCACTAACGCCTTTGGAGTGTCAAGGAGGATTGCTTGGAAGGCTGTAGATGAAGAAGAACCCTATTGGCTGCGTGGAAAATGCGCTCAGAACGGTGCTGATCGGCCTGTTGTTTCAGGCGAATTCTGGCCATGTGAAGATTGTCCTGCAGAATGAGAAGAATCTGATCGCGGTTTTGAAGAACCGAGTCAATTTCCTGAACTGCGGAGCTGCTAAGGGTGTATGGAATAAGAACTGGCAGTGTTTGTCCATAGACTGCTTCATATGGTGTCCTTTGAGATGTGGTATTGTACCACCAAAGTACTGCTAGGAAATCCATAGAAATAGTTGGCCAAAGCTGTGTCGGTTCCCCCTTGTTGACTTGGAAAGTATCATCGTTAGCCACCATCTGTTGAATTGTCATTTTTAGTCCCGACCAAAAGAAGTTACATTTTTCCTGGTCATACATTTTGCAGAACCCAGAGTGCCCTGTTGATGAAGAAGCATGGAGATCATAGAAGAGATAGCCCTGTTGAACATATGGCAACCAATTTGGAACAAGCAGAGAAAGAGCTGTAAGAGAAAGTGGGTCATCAATTGTACGAGAAGGAGCATCTTCCACCATATTGTCCTTACCCTTCTTGTAAGTGATCACATAGGGATAACCCATGAGTTGGATAACCCATTGCAGGTGTGTTGGGGAGGAGACCCATTGTTCTAGAAAATTTTCCAGACTCGGGAGATCAGTCTTGATGCATAAATAATTTCCTAATAGGTATGGCTGCCACTTCTGTACTGCATGCAAAATAGCCATCATTTCCTGCTGAGAGGTAGATGTGGTTACATTCTTACTGGAAAGGTCTCTTGAACGCAGCAAGCTCATTGGTTCAGCAAAGATACCTGCATATCTATCCAAGGAAGTAGTGGAGACTGTTGATGGGTGCATCTGAATAGAATTGAGTTGAGCGATGACACCATGTGAATTCTTCTTAAGGATTTTTTCCAATCGATGTGAATTGATGATGCAGAGAGACCCTGGTTGTAAGCCCCGAAATTTGTGTTGTGCCCCATTGACGTTAAACTGCATCCAGAGTTCAGCAAAATCCCATAAGATGGGGCCAAGTGTGCGTAACCATTGAACGCCCAAAACCACATCACATCCGCCTAAGGACAAGGCAAACATGTCGGAGCGTAGGTTATAATCTTCCATAGAGATACGCACATTGTGACACTTCCCCTTGCAAGGTAAGGTGCCCCCATTGGCAACCATGACTTCAAAGTTGGAGCAAGGATGGACAAAACAATCAGCCTGTTTGGCAATTCGAGGGTCAATGAAGTTATGAGTGCTACCAGAATCAATGAGTATGGTAAGAGGGAGATTCTTGAGGTATCCCCTGACCCGCATTGTTTGTGGGGTGTTGACATCGGTTACAGCATGGAGAGAGATGTCGGGTGGTTCGTCCTGAGATGGGGTGTCAACAGGCGGGTGTTGCATGTCGACCGGATCATCTACTGTATCTGTAGCTTCTTCACCAAGTTCTAAGGCAGGCAGAGAATCCACATCCAAGATATAGAGCTTTTGTTGAACACATCTATGTCCCCGAGTGAATTTCTCATCACAATTATAGAAAAGCCCTTTTTCTCGGCGTGCCTGCATTTCTATTTCAGACAAATGCTTGATAGGAGTTGGTTGAGGAGCAGGTGTGATGGGAGGTCGTTGGGAACCCATATTTCTGAAGGGAACAAAGGTGGGTTTGGAGCGTTGTTGAGCTGCGATCTTGTCCTCGGCCAACTTAGCCAACCCTAGGACTTCCATCATTGTGTTGGGACAAAAATTTTTGACCTCTGAGCGGATTTCATCCTTGAGACCACTGATAAAACAACTCCTGTAGAATTCATTAGACAATCCTTCTGTGTGATTGGCTAGTTTCTCAAATTCCATCTGATACTCTCTCACTGTGCCAGTTTGGTGAAGTTTAGTGAGTGCTCCTGTGAAGTCATCAAAAGCACTAGGACCAAATCGTGGCAAAATGAGTTGGCAAAAATCTGTCCAGTTTGGCTCGGGATGAGCTTTGATGTACCAACGGTACCATTGAAGGGCTTCCTGTTCCAAATGAAAGGATGCAAGTGGAACTTTCCTAACATCGAAAGTATTATGCAGACTGAAATATTGTTCTGCTCAGTATATCCATCCAGTCGGATCAGTACCATTGAAGCGAGGAAAATCAAGCTTCGGCCCATGAAAATTGCTAGAAGCAGAGAACCTGGTGGCTGCAAAAGATTCTGGCTGTCTGGTATTGGTCATGGCTGAATGCTGAAGATGGAGGCTGAGAAATTTTTCATCCAGATCTTGGAGTTTGGTTTGGATCGCTGCAAGTGCTTCCTCCATGGTGTGTGCTCCTGCACGGGTGACAACCATAACCAGGTTTTTTTTTTTTTTGACTGGGTAGGAAAACAAAAACAGGAACTACTTCAGTAAGGGAAAATTTGGATTTGGGAAAAAATCAGAAGGGTAATTGGGGTTTGACTAGGTTTTAGACACTGTTGGATAGACAGGGAAGCAAAAATGAGGATTTCAGAAGCGGGGTGAAAGAATGGGAAAATTTGGCAGAGGGGAACAAAGAAGCAAAATTCAGAAAAGGAACTCTGTGGTAAAATTTGAAGGTGATTGGGTGAAATCTGAGGAAGTTATGGAAAACCCTAAAAATCGACAAATGTGAGATTTCGGGCTATAGGAAGGGGAATTGAGGATAGGGTCCTCAGGAATGAAATATGCAGAATGGAATGACAGGGGTTCCCTGAAAATTTGAAGGGAAACAAAGTTAAAACAAGGGAGATATGGAGAAAAACTGTTTTTTTTTTTTTAAATTTCAGACTGGAGCGGCTACGGCTCAGAATTTTTTTTTTTTTTTTTTTTTTTTTTTTTTACAGACTGGAGTGTTTACGGCTCAAAAGGAATCTGGAACAACGCCGAATGGTTGGATCTGGAACGGCTTGCAAAATGGATCTGAAACGACGTAGTAGTGATCGGCAATAGTTCAGATGAAAGTAGATATGGACCCCAGGTATGTGCGGCTTCCTAACATTTCAGGGTTTTCACTCGGCCGTCAATGCTGTTTGACGGCTTGCGTATTGGGGCAGTACCCCTCACTCCACGGCTCAGGTAAAACTTATAACCGCTTTGCCACAAACGACAGTTCTTGGTTTACCTCACGGGTGGGAACTAGTCAATCAGGTAGGGGTCGTTGCCCTTTTCATTTGGCAGGTCCTCTCAATGGCCAGCTAATTCGGGGCTCCTGTGGTACTCCTCACAATGAGTTTTAGGGCTTATGCCCAAGTACTTCCCACAGTTAAGCGGATAGGGATTATTCCCAGATCCGAACCTGCAACAGAAAAAAAATTGGGCAGAAATTCCACCCAATGTTCAAAAACCGGATCTATATTGCTCAGAATCTCTATTATAGAATGTTTCCGGAACTGGAACAACCACTCTGCTTCTACCCATGAAAGCGGAATAGAAATCTGGGCACTCGGTCAAAAGATTTTCTCGCCGCAATTTCCGCGGCCGTCACTGAAATTCTGAAAAATTGCTGATTTTAAATCCGCGATATCTCCACTTTTAGAACTCCAAATGAGATGATTTTTTTTTTTGAAACTACGTATTTTTGAAAGAGGAATTCAGATATGCAATCGGTTTCTTCTGATTTTGTGCAAAAAGTTTCAGAAATTGATCTGAAAGTCGCCGCCCAAAAAAGAAGAAAAAAAATTTCCCACTTGTGCTAAGGAAAGTGCTCTGATACCAGATGTGATGTACCTGCAATACTTAATTAATGCAAATACACGAGATATCAGAAATAATAGAACAGAATCGCTTTTATATTGATCACGGACCACTTCGAGGGGGCAACCTCCTTTGAGCAAGCTCAATACAATTAACTTCACGGTGCCTTCAATGACCTCAACACACACTTATATACTAAGTCTATGCCCAATACTATGAGTCAAAACCATGGGACATATAATACTACAGGACGACTCACAAAGCATATGCGTCCAATACTATGGGTCAATACTATGGGATAATATAAACTACGGATCGACAAATACTACGGGACGACTTACAAAGCATATGCGTCCAACAACAATATACTAACATAGTAAAGAGAAGGGTTGACATAGGTTCCTAACAGTGGTTTTCTTGAATTTCGTCACTGGAATAAATGTCATTGTCCTTTTGTAGGTGATTGTACACGATCTTTCCTACAAGTCAAATTCAATTGCATGATTAGAAACTTCTCATAGTTTTTCAAAAACAAATTCTTACACATAAGAATGTATGTCATACAGTCATGCAATTATCTTAGCCAATGCTTCAATACAACATTTATCCATATCTCGTAACTTTCTAGATGCCTTCCATCTCTACCATAACATTGTTAAGAGTGTGCACAACTCCCAACATGTTAGCAAAGAGGTTTCATTCTAGATAAGTAGCAATGGAATGTTGTACAGTACCATAGGCCACTTACCCATTACTTGCATATTAGTAGTATCTTGTTCATTAATGCAACTTTTCTATTATGCATAATATACATCCTAAATCTAGGAACATAAGCATGTACATGACTGGACAACATCATTTAAGCAATCAAATATATTTTAAATGATAATTCAAATACTTATATTTGTTTGGTTGTTGGGTGGACTCCCTCTTAATCTTTGCTTCCTTGCAGCAACTACTGGAGTGTACTCCCTCTTGATCTTTACTTCCTTGCAGGAACAACTGGAGCGTGCTCCCTCTTGATATTTGCTTCCTGGAGTGTGCTCCCTCTTGATCTTGCTTCGTTTATGATATCATCATGATTATATGTCTTTGAACTTCTATCCATCCTGGACCACTATGTATGCTTAAGTGTGCACTAGTGTCAACATTGTGTCATCCTCAATATCTCATACATAATCATACATGAATTAGTATAATTTCAATACTTCTCAAAACATTATGATTCTAAATAATATTAATCATGTATGGTCATGATCATTTCATACACAAGCGTTAGTATTCAAGGTTTCAGGGAGGACTCCTTTTTCATATTTTTATTTGACCATAGGACTCTTCTAATTTGTCATATCATTAATCAAACTAAGAAGCATAATATGCATAAACCCATGATTTCCCAAACTTATAACTTCATGAATTATCAATCATACCAAGTATACTTATATAAGATCCTCACACAAGGTAGGATTCTAACTTGATATAGGAAAAACATACCTGGATTATCATGCTTGCTAGTTATGTCTAACATACCCACATAATGTCTTTTTGTTCTCTTCAATGACTTGTGCTAGTAACCTGTAAATCTCATAAGTTAACCATTGTAGAACCAAATTATACATACCTTGTAAGTAAGCTTCTATGTGATCCATGACTATGGATGAGTCTTTGTCTTCATGTCACCATGGTCATTTGTTCTTGATCTAGCACTTGATTTGTCTTTCTTGATGTTAGCGGACAACATCATCCTCATACAACACCACAGTGCATTAGTACAATCATAAGTGTCATAACCCTATGTTAGGAACCCATGTCAACCCTTCTATTTAATTTGTTAGTATATTGTTGTTGGACGCATATGCTTTGTAAGTCGTCCCGTAGTATTTGCTGATCCATAGTTTGTATTATTGTTGTTGGACATATATGCTTTGTAAGTCGTCTCGTAGTAATTGTTGATCCATATTTTGTATTGGCCCATGGTTTGTATTGACACATGGTATTGAACCATGGTATTGGTGCCTAGACTTAGTATATAAGTTTGTGTTGAGACCAATAAAGGTACTGTGAAGTTATTTGTATTGAACTTGCTCAAAGGAAGTTTCCCCCTCGAAGTGGCATGCAATCAATAAAAGCGATTATGAGTTTTGTTATTTTTTCTATCTCGCGTATTCTCATTAATTAATTGTTGCAGGTTCTTCACATCTGGTATCAGAGCACTTTCTTGGGCTCGCTGGGTGAAATTTCTACCATTTTTTTCGCATCTATTGTAGCTTTAGATCTGGGAATAATCCGTATCCACTTAACTGTGGGAAGTACTTGGGCGTAAGCCCTAAAACTCATTGTGAGGAGTACCATAGGAACCTCGAAGTTGCTGGCCCATTGATAGGACCTGCCAGCGAAAAGGGAAATGACCCTACCTAATTGACTAGTTCCCACCCATGAGGTAAACCAAGAGCTTTCGTTTGTGGCAAAGCGGTTATCAGTTTTACTTGAGCCGTGGAGTGAGGGGTACTTCCCCAATATGCAAGCCGTCAGACAGCATTGGTGGCTGAGTGAATCCCTTAAACTGATAAGAAGCCGCACATACCTGGGGTCATATGTATTTTCAGTTGAACTATTTTCAATCACTTCCGTGCCATTGCGGATCCCTCTGTTTCCGATCACTTCCATGCCATTGTAGATCCATTCCAAAAGTCGGTTCTGATCCAGCCATTTCAGATCCATTCTAAAAGTCATTTCATATCCAGCTATTTTCGATCCATTCTGAGCCGTTCCAGATCCCATCATTTCCGATCCATTCTGATCTGTTCCAGATCCCTCTGTTTCCAATCCATTCTGATAGCCATTTTAGATCCATTCTGAAATTATATCTATAAATAAATTTTTTAAAAAAATATGGTTTTTCACCATATCTCCCTTGTTTTAACTCTGTTTTCCCTGAAACTTCATTGACACCCCTGCAATCCCATTCTGCATATTTCACTCTTGAGGACCCTATCCCAAATTCCACTTCCCAAAGCCATAAATCTCACATTTGTCTATTTTTAGGGTTTTCCATAACTCCTTCGATTTTCACCCAATCGCTCTCAAATTTTGCCACTGTGTCCATTCCCTATTTCTACTTCTTTGTCCCTCTCTGACAAATTTTTCCATTCTTTCACCCCGCTTCTGAAATCCTCATATTTCTACTTCCCTATCCATTCCAAAGTGTCCAAAACCTAGTCAAACGCCAGTTACCCATTTGAGTTTTTCCCAATCCAAATTTCCCTTTACTAAATAAGCTTTCATTTTTGTTTTTCTATCCATCCCCCCCGCCCAAAAAAAAAAAACAAGTCCTGGTTATTGTTGTCACTTGCGCAGGAGCAAAAAACATGGAGGAAGCACTTACAACCATCCAAACCAAACTCCAGGATCTGGATGAAAAATTTCTCGGCCTCCATCTTGAGCATTCAGCCATGAACAACAAACGACAGTCCGAGTCTTCATCATACAATAGGTTCTCTTCTTCCAGCAATTTTTGTGGTCCAAAGCTTGAATTTCCTCGTTTCAATGTTACTGATCCGATTGGATGGATCTATCATGCAAAACAGTATTTCAGTCTGCATAATACTTTTTATGTCCAAAAAGTTCCACTTGCATCCTTTCATTTGGAATAGGAATCCCTTCAATGGTACCATTGGTACCTCAAGGCTAATGACAAGCCAAAATGGAAAGATTTTTGCCAACTCGTTTTGAAACGATTTGGTCCCAGTGCTTATGATGACTTCACTGGAGCACTCACTAAACTTTGTCAAATTGGCACTGTGAGAGAGTATCAGACAAAATTTGAGAAACTAGCCAATCACACAGAAAGATTGTCTGATGAATTATATAGGAGTTGTTTTATCAGTGGTCTTAAGGATGAAATCTGCTCAGAGGTCAAAATGTTCTGTCCCAACACAATGATGGAAGCCCTGGGGTTGGATAAGTTGGAAGAAGACAATATTGCAGCCCAATAGTGCTCCAAACCCACTTTTGTTCCCTTCTAAAATATGGGTTCTCAATGACCTCCCATCCCGCCAACTCCTCGATCCACTCCTATGAAGCATTTGTCCGAAACAAAGATGTAGGCACGCAGAGAAAAAGGGCTTTGTTGTAATTGTGATGGGAAATTCACTCAAGGACATAGATGTGTTCAACAAAAGCTCTATCTCTTGGATATGGATTCTCTGCTTGCCTCTAAAATTGGTGAAGAAGCTCCAGATACAATGGATGAACCCATCAATGATCTCCCCTACTTCCTTGGATAGATATGCAGGTGTCTTTGTTGAACTAGTGGGCTTGTCGCCTTCAAGAGACCTTTTCGGTAAGACTTTAGCCATATCTACATCTCAGCAGTAAATGCTGGCTATTTTGCATGCAGTACAGAAGTGGCAGCCATACTTATTCAGGAATCATTTCTGCATCAAGACTGATATCCAGAGTTTGGAAAATTTCTTGGAACAACCGGTCTCCTCCCCAGCACACCTTAAATGGGTTATCCAACTCATGGGTTATGCCTATGCGATCACTTACAAGAAGGGTAAGGACAATATGGTGGCAGATGCTCCTCACACATTTGATGACCCAGTTCCTCTTACAACTATTTCTCTCCTTGTTCCAAATTGGTTGCAATCTATTCAACAGGGCTATCTCTTCTATGAACTCCATGCTTCTTCATCGGGAGGCCACTCTGGGTTCCACAAAGCGTATGAACAGGAACAATGTAACTTCTTTTGGCAGGAACTGAAAATGACAATTCAATAGATGGGGGTTGATTGTGATACTTTCCAGGTCAACAAGGGTGAAACAACACTCCTTTCGGGACTACTCGAACCCTTGCCCATCCCAACACAGATTTGGACAACTATTTCTATGGATTTCCTAGAAGCGCTCTAGTGGTACAATACCACATCTAAAGTGACACCATATGAAGCAATCTATGGACAGGCACCACCAGTTCCTCTTCCATACACCCTCAATAGCTCACCAGTTCAGTAAATTGACTCGGTTCTTCGAAACCGCAATCGGATTCATCTCATTCTGCAAGACAATCTTCACATGGCAAGAATTCGACTGAAACAACAAGCCGATCAACACCATTTTGAGCGCACTTTTCACGCAGCTAATATGGTTCTTCTTTGTCTACATCCTTCCAAGAAACCCTCCCTGAAACTCAAAAGGCGTCAGTGGCCCAGAATGCAACCTGACGATGCTAGAGGGGAACCACTCTTTCAGATTTTGCATCAATTTCCACATCTAAAGCTTTGAGGAAAAAGGTTTTTCTAAGGGAGAGGGGATGTTAGGAACCCATGTCAACCCTTCTATTTACTTTTTTAGTATATTGTTGTTGGACGCATATGCTTTGTAATTTGTCCCGTAGTATTTGTTGATCCATAGTTTGTATTATTGTTGTTGGACGCATATGCTTTGTAATTCATCCCGTAATAATTGTAATCCATAGTTTGTATTGACACATGGTATTGACCCATGGTATTGGTGCCTAGACTTAGTATATAAGTTTGTGTTGAGACCAATGAAGGTACCGTGAATTTATTTGTATTGATCTTGCTCAAAGGAGGTTTCCCCCTCGAAGTGGCCTGCGATCAATAAAAGCGATTCCGAGTTCTGTTATTTATGTTATCTCATGTTTTCTCATTAATTAATTGTTGCAGGTTCTTCACACCCTAATCAATAAATTTCTTCTATCATTCACATGCATTCATACTTTTACTAGGTTGATAAGACAAGTGTAAAATTAATCAAGATTGTTACTAACCTCAATAATTTGAAGACAAACATATTATAAACTTAATCATGAACAGATTTCAAAACATACCTGTATCTCCTCAAGTCATACCTATCGGGATTGCTTATAGTCTTCTTATGTAAGGCCTTAGCCTCATCTCCCTCTGGAATTGGAACTTCTTCACTTATGTAGGTGTCAATTCATTCTCTTCTAGGATTAACCCAATACACTTTGATTTGTTGAAGCTGGATCTAGAGTTGGATTAGGGTTTGTTAGAGAAACCCTAAAAATTCAAACTTTGAATTTCAAACTTCTGATTGGATGAAAAAATGTGCCTTGCTGAGCTAATCACGATGGTATACTTCAATTTTGAAATATCCAAAGTTTGACCCCTCAAAATTGACTTTGAAAGTTTCGGATTTGCAGCTTCTGTTAAATTTTGGTTTTCTGGTTAAAATCTCAAACTAGGGTTTGATAGAGCCCGAGGTTCTACCCAACCAAAAAATTCGATCTTGGTTTATAAATTTTGATTTTGATGAGTAGCATCTAGCCGTTGTCTCAGATTCCAAAAATTCCAACTTGTGCAAAAACCCTAATTTCCTGCAGTAGTGACAAGCCAAGAATGAAAGTGCTCAAAATTCAATTATGTTTGGACATAAATATATACCATATTGTTTCTGATGTATCTCTGAAATTTTGGATCCTCGGGGTCTAAAATTTCGACCTATGGTTTAATGACCTATCATATTTCCAACCCCATAGATCTGAGCTTTAATGGATTATCTAAGAGAGAGATATGCCAAGTGTCGCAACGTGACATGTTTATGGGATGAAACACTATAGCGAACTTGTACAGAGTGCCACGTGTGACTGTTTCAACTTCGGCCTCTGAAACCTGGGTCTGGGAAACTTCTTTCCGTGCCCTAATTGTCACTCTTTATGGAATTCTATTTGGATCTTCCTATCCCAAGATATGACATTTTTTCCCAGGTCACCTGTTTAGGACTACATTCTAAAAGAGGCAGAAACCGTAACTTGTACGGATCATATCTCACAAAGTACAATGAATCTGATGTTGTCCTTCGGATACAAGGTACAAGCACATTTCATATTCGACCTATAAACGTTTAAGATCCTGAACCTTAGCCAAACTTGAGTTATAGTGAAAGTTACATGATGAATGGTTTTTACTATACCAAGCCCTAACTTCCAATTTGTCACAAGTGCAACAAGTGTCATAAATGCCATACAATTCCTTCCTTCAGGCTAGCTTTGATACCATGTTAGTTTTTCAGGATTTAATTCAATTTGACCTAGGATATTAACTGAGATAACATGTACAACATATCAAATACAAGAGACAAGAGACACAAAGCATTTCATCAGGGAAAACCAAGAAGGTGAAAAACCCCGCAACTTCCTCAGAGATAGAATGAGCATCAATACAAAGATCACAAAGATCAAACCCCGCAAGAAGAGATATTCTCCTAGTAGCTGCTCCTCCTCCACTTGTGCGCACTCCTCCTCTCTCTCACTAATGCGAAGTGAGTGAGTGTGTGAATGAGTAAATGAGAGAGTCACACTCTCTATTTATACTTTACTTCACTTGACTTTTAACTCTAACTAGGTCGACCCCAAATTAACCACTTAACATAATGCTAACTGGGCCGACCCCACTAGGGGACTTAAACACCCCATCACAACTGACTCTGGTCCGACCTCCCTTAGGAGAGTCTAATAACCCACTACCACTTGACACTAGGCTGACCCCACTAGGGTGGTCTAATAACCCTTTAACCCACATGACTCATAAAGGGCCGACCCTACAAAGGTAGTCTAATAACCCATCAAATATAAGTTACGACACTTACAATATAACTTGTGACACTTGCAAGTACAGATGACGACACTTCCAATCAGAGAAATAATACATCTCTGTTGGGGATACAATAACGTACAAATGTAATACACACAATATACAAGTGAATATCTTCTGAAGTTACAAATACATCAACAATGATTATACCATAATAATTTGGGCCTCAGACATGTACTACTTGATTACAGCTTTCTACATTACCATCTCACATGTGGAATATGATAATAATATCTCGCATTTATACCATGAATTTCATAGGGAAATTCCATCATATACTTCCTGTGCCACTTGTTTTTCTTCCTGTAAAATTCAAATTCTTCCCATGCAGTCCTAGTTCTACAAACCCGGGCTCTAATACCAATCTATTATGTACCTAGATGCCTCTTTTAACTAGTTAGACCATAGGGCACTCAAATTCAATATCTGGATATATAATTTATAATCAATTTCATTTTTATCCAAATTCATTCATTTAAACAGTGGAATATAGATGAAATGGTGGCCCAGATTAATTCATGCATACATTATAATTTACAGTGAAACAATATAAATACACAATCCATGCTAAGCAATTCCATGTATTTATATAATTACGCTAGTAACATTAATACAATAAATATAACATGTTGAAACCATAACATTTCCATACACAATACAGTACTTATCTTAATGTTCTCCAACTGGCTTCATGTGAGGGACATTCCTCCTAGCCATAGGCACTGTCAAGCCAAATCTTACTTTGATAGGCCATCCCCAAGCTGAGGCTATTGATCCACAAGGGAAAATCTCTCCCTCAATTCCAATTACTCAGCTAAATCTCTCATGCCACTCAATGGTACCTAAAACCCCTCCAAATCTATTCCAATACTCAATTCTCCTTCCCATCAACTTGTACAACATTAGGAACAAGATCCCTTCTCTAAGTTAACAGTCCCTTGGGAAGCCTCCAGTTCCCTTCTGGGGCTCTAGCACAGGCTGTACTGGAAGTCTTTGAACTGGGACTCTAGGGCACAAGCTACATGCCAGGTCTCTCTCTCATTAATCTACCTGGGTTAATGGGATGTCTAATTCATGTTCAATAGTGGCATCTTCATTCTTTGTTACCATAATAAGCTATGGCTTTTCAAAGATGATGGAAAAGGAGAGGAATGGAATTTGAATGGTGAAAGAATGAGGAACTGAACCCATCTCTATCTTGGAAAATCCCTTTTCTAGTCATATTTCATATTTCCATGTGACCCCTCCAAATGGAACCACTTTCCCCTCTTAATGTCATCTTAGTATAATTAAATCTTAACCAAGCATGGATCTTAATCATGGTTTACTGACTTGGTTTAAATGGCTAAGGCTATGGATATAAGTTGAATCCCACTATCACTTCTCCACTTGTGGATTCGTAGGCCCCCATCTCTTCTTTGTCCTTCTTCTAATGCATCCATTTAGAGATTTTTATATTAATATAAAAAATGTACATATTGACATAATGTAATGTCCCTTTTATGAAATTTATTAAAATGGTGAAATTTTCAACTTTTTCCACTAGTTCGACCTTTGACTAGTATTGGTTTCTTGGCCTCCAAATGGCTCCAAATGCTCCCAAATTGTCCCAGAAGGTGTATATATGGTTTTAGGACATAATTATGATGTTCAAGGATTCTTTAGAGTCTTCAATATGATTCTTCATCTCTCTTTTAAGTTCTATCCAAAGTAGGGAGTTTGACTAGCAATTTGGGGTTCAAATCACCATGGGGTAGATGCTAGAAATGGCTCTCCAAGTACTATTGGACCCTCTCAAATTTATGAATATAGGTAGGGTACATCTATTTAAAATCAATATAGTCTCATATGCATCACCATTTAGTTTATTATGTCTGCTACAACCCTCTCCAATCAAGTACAAAAAGACTAGTTTCGACCTTGGGGGAAATGATAGGCAATCTTCTCCAAATGCTAAGAAAATGAACAATATGACTCCAAAATATTATGAACCAAACATAAAAATTATATAACAGGTTAATAAAAGTCCATACATCACTAAATCATCAGTAGTTCACTGTTCCATTCGAATACATCAACATATCATCAAGTGCGCAATTCCTCAAGGATCATGATTATGCTGAGAAAACTTGAAATGGTTGAAGAGACAAGCTGAACTAGAAGTTACCACAAGATGCCTTGTATATTGCAACTGCAACATATGACTCCATTAAATTTCCAAATTAAATGTCTAAATGGCCTCTCCAATTACCAACTAGGGTGGGAATCTTTCACCCTCGAAATTGTTGCTAAGGCAAGTAGAGTAGCACTCCACTAGCTCTCCTCTCAAATGAAAATTATGAAAATGATCAAAATCCATTATCTTACTTGATCCTTGTATTTTATAAAAATCCTTATCCTTCTAAGGTTCCAATTCCATCCATAGAATCCAAGCCAATTCGAATTAGGGAGAGGTTCATGATTTGCCGTGTGTCTTCCACTTCCTAGCCTTCCACCTTCCACCAATTCGAGTAGGGACCTATTGAGCTTCCCTAAATCCCTTGAGCACTACCTTGGAGGCTATTTTTAGGCCTGAAATTTCATAATGGTCTGATGTCAGCAATCAGGTTTGAAATTTGTCATAGGTGTCATATCATCTTCATCATTGTTGTCATAGTGGTTAGGGAATCTAGTCCAAGTGTCCAATAACTCCTCATTTCACTCTTCCTCTTCCATGGGAGTTACACTTCCATCCCAATTCGACCTATGATGCATATTTCCAAGTGTATGAGCCTTCCAACTCATCCCAAGAATGTTGGGCCTCTTAGGGATTCGAATTGACATGAGGAGGTTGCCACGTGGCATAGAAAATCTAGCCTGTGTGGGTCCCACACCCTCCATGTGTCTTCATGATCAATTGCCACTTTTATTTTCTCTTGTATTTATTTATTTATCTCCTTTATTAAATATTTATTCCATTCTAATGTCTAAACATCATTTATTAGCTCCCTTATTGCAAATCCCTATCTCTCTATCCAACCTAGGGAACTAGTAGGATTGATGGAACTTTCCTGTCATTAATTTATTTGAATGGGAACATTACAGTCCTCCCCATCCAAGATTGCTTATCCTCAAGCAATTTCAGATTTGGATGCTGCAAAATTTGTTCCTCCTCCCATGTGGAATCTTCACTTGGGAGATCCTTCCATTGTACCAAGTACTCTTTGATAGTTTTGCTCCTTAATCTTCTTTCCCTAGTCTTCAAAATCTTTTCTTGAACAAGTGTGAGTTGACCTTCATCATTTAAAGGAGGAATTTTTTTCTGAAATGATAATTTTCTGACAAGTATCCTTCTTGAGACATGAAACATGAAATACATTGTGAATTTTACTTCCTTCTGGAATTTCTAGCTCATATGCTACCTCCCCAACCTTCCGAACTACCTTGTATGGGACATAGTATCTTGGTTTTATCTTCTATGCTCCCTTATTTTTCAAAGATGTTTGTTTGTATGACTGCTACCTCAAATATACCAAATCATTGATTTGAAAGGTCCTTTCTTCTCTATGTTGATCTGCATATTGTTTTTGCTGATTTTGGGCAACCTGCAAGTTGTCTTTCAAAAGCTTTAAAATTTTTTGGCTCTCTTCCACCAAATATTTAGCTTTTGGGGCTCTACTATCACCACATATATGCTCAACAAAAGTGATTTATTCATAACCATATAATTCTTTGAAAGGATACATTCCTATTGACATATGAAAAGTGGTGTTGTAGCAAAACTCACCCAAGTGTAGCCATTTTACCCTTGCCTTTTGTTGCTCTCCCACATAGTTCCTTAGGTACCCTTCCAACCATTGATTCACTCTCTCTGTTTGGCCATCAGTTTGTGGATGATAGCTTGTGCTTGGAGTCAATTGTGTGCCCACCAATCTAAATTTTTTTGCCAAAAAGAACCATGAATATACTATCTCTATCACTTACAATGCTCTTGGGGAGCCCATGCAATATGAAGATTTAAAAAAAAAAACATCAGCCACTTGTGCAAAACTAAAATATGATGTAACATAAAATAAATGAGCAAATTTGGTCAGCCTATCCACTACCAAATATATGCAATCCTTTCCCAAATATTTGATAAAACCTGTGATGAAGTCCATTGAGATACTCTCCCATTTTTGTTATGGAATGGGCAATGGTTGCAACAAACCAGCTGAGCATGTGAGTTTAGATTTTTTTTTCTTACATACCTTACATTCATTTAAATATTTGAGAACATCTTCCTTTATCCCTCTCCAAAAAACCTTTTCCTTAATTTCCTATAAGTTTTGTAGATCCCCAGATGGCCAGCTAGTGGGGAATCATGTGCTTCTTGCAAAATCTTATACTTGAGTTTTGAATTTTGAACCAAATAAATTCTTCCCTTATAATATATCAGCCCATCCAAAATCCCGTAGCTATCATCCCCTTTGACCCCATCTAACACATCACAAGAAAAACTATCTTTGGCATATTCAATCATTAGCATTTTTTTCCAATCTTTTGCAATGTCCATGAGAGATAAGGAAGGTCTTCTAGATAATACATCTGCTACAATTTTATTCTTCCCTTTTACATATTCAATATCAAAATCAAAGGCTTGTATCTTATTTACCCACTTTTTTTGCCTTCCATTAATATCCTTTTGGGTGAGGAAGTGCTTTAGACTATTGTGATTAGTTTTCACCACAAACTTGTTTCCCACCAAGTATTTCCGAAACCTAGCCAAGTCATGCATGATGGCCAACATTTAGTTGTCATAGATGGAGTAAATCTTTTCATGTGGCTCCAAATTTATTCTCTCAAAGGCTATAGGGTGTTTATTTTTCTTTCGGACATCCCCTATCCCTTCACCTAAAGCATCACATTCCACAACACAAGGTTTAGTAAAATCAGGTAATGCAGGTATTGGACAACTATTCATTACCTCTTTCATTTTTTGGAAGGAATTTTCAGCCTCTTCATCCCACTTTAAAGCATATTTCTTTGTCAAATCAGTGAGTGGAAAACTTAATTTGGAGAACCCTTTCACAAACTTCCTATAATAGGTGCATATTCCAATGAAGCCTCTTAATTATGTGATGTTTTTTGGTGATGCCCATTTAAGGATAGCCCTTATTTTTTCCATGTGAACTTTCACTCCTTGTCCAATAATGTAGCCAAGATACAAAAGTTCCTTTATCCCAAATTCACATTTAGACATCTTAGCAAACAAGGATTGTTCTTGTAAAATTTTCAACACAACCTCTAAATGATGCAAATGCTCTTCCCAAGTTTTTCTATAAATGAGAATATCATTAAAGAATACCAAATTGTTTTTTCTAAGATGCTTGCAAAAGATCCTATCCATGTATTCTTGGAATGTGGCTAGAGCATTAGTTAATCCAAAAGGCATAACAAGAAACTCAAAGTGGCCATAGTGACATCTAAAAGCAGTCTTTTTCACATCTTCTTCCTTCATTCAAATTTAATGGTAGCCTGATCTAAGATCAAGTTTGGATAAATATTTTTATCCACATAGCTCATCAGTTATAGGAATAAAATACCTATTCTTGATTGTATTCTTGTTCAAATCTCTAAAGTCTATGCACATCCTTAAGGTTCCATCTTTTTTCTTCACCAACACTACTAAAGAGGGATAAGGGCTAGAGATTGGTCTAATGAGTCCCAACTCTAAGACTGCTTGGATGGCCTTTTCAATTTCATCTCTGAATTTTTTTGGATCTCTATAGGGTGGTATTTGGATGGGTGAAGTACCCTCCTCCAAAACAATGTTGTGCTCAACCCCCCTATCAGGTGGTATACCATGTGGAAGGTCTCCAAAAAAATTTCATATTTTTGTAGGTGTTGCTCTATCTCTTTTAGGTGTTTAAAAACCTTTATGTTTGGATTGGGAGAGATGATGAAACATTCATCAGCCCATTTTATGTCCCCATGCCTCAATATGGATCTCATACTATGGGAGGTCACTACTTGATTCAGATAGGTCTGCTACCCTCTCACAGCCCTTAGTATTCCTTCCGAATCTTGGAATTTCATTTCAGGAATTTGATAATTTACTGTATTCTCCCCTATAGAATATATCCATTGCACTCCCAAAACCACATTAGTATCAGCAACATCAACCACATAAAAGCTATCAGAAAAAGTGTAATTACCTATGGTGATTTGCAGCTTTGGAACCCATGTTTTGCACTCCATAGTGTTGTGACCTGGAATGACAACTATGAAGCCATCGAATGGTTCAGTAGGTATATTCCTTCTCTCCACCATGTCTACATCAATGAAGTTATGTGTGGCTCCTCCATCTACCAAAACCGAGGCCCTTTGTCCTAGTACCACACTCTTGCATCGAATAATGTGATAACGAGGAAATATTGAAAGTACATCCATCCTTGCTTTGTCAGGTGAAGGCTTATTTTCTTCTTGTTTCCCTTCTTCTGTTGTATCATATCCCTCTTCTTGATCTGAAATATTTCCTTCTTCCTCCATGCCCCCTTCATACTCATCATTATCATAAAAAACTTCAATGTATTGAGATTTTCCCTTAGTGCATTTATGCCCCGGTGCCCATGGTTGGAAGCAGGTGTAGCATAATTTATTTCTTCTAAGTTCTTCCATGTTTAGTCCCTCTTTATTATTCTTTTCAAATGCATCTATTTTCCAAGGCTTCTTGTCAAATCTAAATTTGGAAGGGAAGTTAGGCTTGGGATGAAGCCTTGTCCTAGGTAGCACATTTTGTAGATCTCTTCTCAAGTTCATGGCATCCTTCAATGGATTTGGCTTGTGGGATTTAACTAAACCTTTTAAGGGTTCATCCAAACCTTCATTAAAGAGTAATATTAACCTCACCATAGATATACCAGCCACCTTAACTGATAATTTTTGGAATTCCAACATATATTCAGCAGGGGTTCCAACTTGCTTCAATTGGGATAGTTCTTTGAAAGGCAATTCTGGGTCTTTTTGCTCAAATATTTCTAATACCCTGTCAACAAATTCTCCATATGTTTTAACTTGATCATGTCCCAATGTTTTCATACCATGGAACCACCAATCATTGGCTTCCCCATCAATATGAAAAATGGGCATTTTTAGAGCATCCTCTTCCACCATTGGATTTAGCTTAAAATACACATCTAGATTTTGTACCCAAGTATGTGAAGAACTTTGAGATGAGCCATCAAAGGTAGGAAGTGGAATTTTAATTATTGCATAATTCAATTCTCTATTTTGAAATGGATTATTATTACCTTCCTTCATCTTGATATTGTTTGAGACAATGAGGTATTGATCAAATGGTAGGGTGTTTCTACAATCTTCACTCAAAATTTTCCATTCGATTAGAAGTGCTTGCACATCAATTGGAGTATTAATATTTGCTTTGGAATCAAGAAATTTAGGTGTGGTGGGCCTTGCTACACTCTGAAATTCATTATCTCTATTATGGGGTACTATGCTTAAGAAAATATGCTCACCCATTACCTTCTTTTCCTCATGATGAGAACTACTGTTGCCTCCTCTTTCTCCTTTGCTTCCAAGTTGGCTAGCCAACAATTCGATTCCTTTCATCATCTGCTTGGACATGTACTCAAAGAGTGGTTTCACCATTTTCCTAATCCCCTCACCATCATCTGAGGTTCTCTTTTCATCCCTAGTCATGGTTTCCTAAAAATATTGCTCTTCTTCTCCTACTTTTTCCTCTTCAACAACAACACTTTTGGTTTCAATATATAATGGTGGTACCTGATTTCTTGTCCTCATGAATATCATGCCACATCAGGTGCAAAGATCATGCTCTGATACCACTTGTAGTGTCCCTTTTATGAAATTGATTAAAATGGTGAAATTTTCAACTTTTTCCACTAGTTCAACCTTTGACTAGTATTGGTTTCTTGACCTCCAAATGACTCCAAATACTCTCAAATTGTCCCAGAAGGTGTATACATGGTTTTAGGAAATAATTATGAGGTTCAAGGATGCTTTAGAGTCTTCAATAGAATTCTGAAACTCTCTTTTAAGTTCTGTCCAAAGTAGGGAGTTTGACTAGCAATTTGGGGTTCAAATCCCCATGGGGTAGATGCTGGAAATGGCTCTCCAAGTGCTATTGGAACCTCTCGAATTTATGAAAATAGGTAGGGGACATGTTGTCCAGGAAAAATACCTTATAGTGAGAATAAGACACTACCAAATTGGGTGGGGTGACAGTTAAATACATTCATTGTCTTGCATTAGTTCCTACAAATGAAAGAGATAAAGATATTGAAAGATGCACCTTTTTATCGATGGATGGTCCTAGCTTTCGCTTGATCTCCCACTTGATCTTTCACTTGATGAAACTGCAACACAAAGTAAACCTTCCTCAGCGTATCTTGACTGCAATAACTATGATGAAATTGAAAGCAATTAAACATCAACTACAATCAGATATTAAACCAAATGAACATTCAATCCACTAGACATTTGATTTGGGACAGGAAGGGTATTTCCACCTTTTATTGTCAAAGAAACATGAATCAGTACAAATATACCTGATGTGTCAAGATGCTTCTATAACCGAGTTCAGGGCTCCTTCTCTTAACAATGACTTGGGAATTCCTCTAGCGTAACAACACTTAAATCATTCTTTCTAGGTCCCTCTCTCATGTATCCTCCTTGTATTTATGGGACAAGGTAGGCAGTTGAATTCGAGAGGTGTTTGAATTGGGAGGTTTGGGAAGTTGCAGAACCAACTTCAACTAATCCCAATTCGTAATATTAATATATACTTTGATTTCATCTTAAGATGTGTGCATGTTTCATACAACAAAAGTAGCGCACAGAGAGCAACTTTTGTTCTTTGCAACAAGCGTTTGCAACTTTTTTGAAGGTGTGCGCTGGTTGTCCTTGAGAAAAGTAGCACACATATCAAGATATGTGTTGGTTTACTATGCAAAGAGTGGCGCACATTTTGTGAAACCTGTAGAAACCTTAATATTTTCAGCTGCAAAGAGTAGTTCCAACCATAACTCATCTAGGTCAACCTAGCTCTTCAATCCATGGTGTCCTTTTGTGTGATGGACAGAGCAATGTGATCACGGACGGAGAAGTGTAGATTTTACCTATACCAGTTTCCCCCTAATGTGCGAGGTCAGAGGGAAATGATGGCCAAAATAAATTATAAGTCCAAGTCAAAGGAGGAGCAAGAAACCGCAAAACCAAGTCACAAAAACACCTGAAACAACAATCAAGTTCAGCGAGTGATTACAATATTGACATCATGTAGATGTGTAGCATGATACAACATGATCTTCGATACATAACTAGGAGATGTATATATAGCATGGCCACTAAAATACAAGCATGGATCCATGTCAAAATGATATATCATAGCCATAACAACAAACTGGATCTATGTCTCATGAAGAGCCAAAATGAGTGAAGCTCAGTCTTGCGTAGCTTGGGTGATAACGTAAATAGGGTGATGCTATCAAAATCCCAAGGTCTTCATCCAAACAACCCAAGGTACAAACCCTAACCATGTGAATAAATGAGCTGAGGTCGAACATGGGGGGTATCATTTGATTATCGATCATTGATGTATACCGTTAACAAACACGAGGGCTTCCATCGATAATGATAATGGGGCCCAAGGTACCTAGTATGATCCAACAAGTGTGAATAAGTGGACTTGAAGTCGAACACTTGAGGAACCTGTCTAATAAGATACATTGTTGTATTCCCATTATTCAACAATGAGAGAAACTGCCACTGATGACTGCAATCCCCAAGGTACTAACCGAAACTCTAAACTTCATTCCCAGAGCATAATGAGTTGAAGTCGATGGGAAGAAGTCTGCTGGAAGGAAGGCCTTAATGTATCCTCCATCATCCAACATGAGGAACACTCAAAAGGTATGAGTTGATGTGGAGTAGGATGAGTAACAAAATGAAACAAATTGACACTAGGATGGCCGACACATGAAGTCAAGGTAAACTACAGAATTGCCAACACAGGTTGTATCCTTGAATAGTGAGCATGACACAAAGTGACTTAGGCAGTTTCCAACATGAGGGGGAAAGTGATATAAGCCTGCAATGTAGAAGACATTGGCAGACCTTCCATATGATTGGAAGAATAACCAATCGGGGGAGTAAAAAACTCGGAGATCAGGTTCACCCTAAGGTCAAAAGCTAAAACCCAACTGAAATGATAGACTCAAATAGGTGTTTTTGTGTTGATGTATATGTAACTTCGGAATGTATTTCACTTATATATTTATTGTACTCCTATAGAGATGTATTATTCCTCTATACGAAAGTGTTGTCATTTGTATTGACAAGTGTCGCAATTGTGTTAACTTGCCGATGGGTTACTAGACCACCTTGTAAGGGGTTGTCCTGATATAATGTAATATGAAGTTATTGTACCTAGCTAGAAAAGTCGGCCCCCTAAGGTTATTGGGAAAAGAGGACAAGTATAAATTGAGATCGGGAGATCTCTATTTGGATCACTTCAGAACTCACACCTCCTTCACTCGAAAAGTGGCGCACATGTGAGGAGGAGGATCAGCTGCTAAGAGGAGTCTATCTCTTGTACTTTGGTTGTACTTTGGTTGTGCTATTGCTCTATCTATCTCTGAGGAAGTTGTGGGGTTTTTCACCTTAGGGTTTTCCCCACGGAAACTCTGTGTGTCTATTGTCTCTCATGATTTTGCTTCTTGTGATGATTGAAATGCTTGTTATGATTGATATGCATTGATATACTGTATATGTTATTCTCTCAGTAAAGATCCTAGAGTAATGTGAATTATTTCTCAAAAAATTAACATGGTATCAGAGCTAACCTGAGAAGAAGACATTGTGCAGTGACGGAAACTAGGGTTTCTTGTTTATTGGGTTTCTATCCACAAATTTTGGAAAAGTAGTATAGTAGATTGACTCTACTCCTCAAGTAGAATCTATCTGTCCAATCAGAATTCAGTTCTGAGCACTTTCAGTTTTGGCCCTAAAAATTAGGGTTTCCTAAAAAATAGGAATTTCTGAAATCTGAATACAAAGCTGGAAGATCCTTGGAAAAATAGAATTTTAGAGCTTTGGATCAATATTTTTGGCTGGATAAATATCCAGGAAACTCAAACCCTAATTCAAGGTCCTCCTTAGTGAACTCGGGAAGACTAAAAGGCATTTCTGAAGGGTGAAACTTTGCATATCTCAAATTCTGAATACACCAGGATTCTCAGCTCATCAAGGTGCATCTTTCTATCCTTTTAGAAATTTGAACTTCACATTTTGAATTTTTAGGGTTTCTCTAACAAACCCTAATCCAGGACCAGATCTAGTTTTCAGCAAATCAAGTTGTAGGACCTAAATCTTTTCTATTCACATTTGAAGTACTCTTTAAGATGTCTCACCACACCAAACTTGAGGATAAGCTTGAAGGGGCTGATAACTTCCGAGCTTGGAAGTATAGGATTGGGTTAATCCTGGAAGAGAATGAGTTGGACTCATACAGAAAAGAAGAGATCCCTATCCCAGAGGATGAAGAGGCTAAGATATTGCATAAGAAGAACTTGGTCAAGGCAAAAAGAATCATTGCTGATTCTATTAAAGACCATCTCATTCCACATGTGTCATCTCTAAAGACACCCAAGGCTATGTTTGACTCCCTGACCAAGCTATTTGAAGGGAAGAACATAAATTGGAAGATGACTTTGTGGAATCAATTGAAAGGGGTCAAGATGTTGAATGGAGAAACCATTCAATCTTATTTCTCCAAAGTCTCTCAGATCAAGCAACAACTTGAAGCTGTAGATGAAATGGTGGAGAATGGTGAAATTGTGATGACCACTTTGAATGGCCTATCCAGGTCATGGGACTCGTTTATGCAGGGGATCTGTGCAAGAAATAAATTGATCTCCTTCAGCAGACTGTGGGAGGAATGTTCTCAAGAAGAAGCAAGGCTTGTTGCACGAGAAGAAAAGATGGGGAATGAAGATCAAGCTCTTACAACACACACCAAGAAAGGCAAGTTCAAGAGGGAGCCATCCCATCACAAGAAGAAACTTCTCATCCATATCACAAAGAAAAGAAAGATCTGTGGTGCTTCAATTGCAATGAGAAAGGACATTTTGCCTTAGAATGTCCCAAGAAAAGAAAAGAAGATACCAACAACTTCAACAAGAAGAAGAAGAACAACAAAATAAGATATCATGCTCATGCTGCTGAGGATGATGAACCTCCCAGGAAGAAAGCTAGAACAGAAAATGTTGATGACTCATCAAGCGAAGAAGAGTATGTTCTAATCTCTACTCTCACAGGTACTATCTCTCATGGTTATAATGATTGGCTTATTGAAAATGGTGCTTCCAAACACATGAATGGGTTTAAAGAATCTTTTGTAAATATATCTGAACATGATTCACCCCATAAAATGAAACTTGGGGATGACTATCAATACCCTATCAAAGGAAGTGGTGAAGCCTCCTACAACCTAGACTCTGGAAAGTATTTGAAGATGAAAGAAGTTCTTTATGTACCTGGGCTCAAGAAAAACCTACTCTCCATATCTGCATTAGATGCAAAAGGTATGAGGGTTGCATTTGTAGATGGCCAAGTTCTAATGTGGCCAAAGGGAAAGACCATAGATGATGCAGTGGTGATTGGAGAGCAAGAGGGAGGATTGTACAAATTGAAGGGACAACCTGAACATGCCATGGTGCATGATTCCATGGAGCCAAGTGAACTTTGGCATAGAAGAATTGCACATATGCACTACAGAGCATTACCAATTGCAAGTAAAGCTGTATAAGGTCTTTGTTAGGAACCCATGTCTTTACTTTGTTAGTATGTTGTTATTGGACGCATATGCTTTGTAAGTCGTCCCGTAGTATTTGTTGATCAATAGTTTGTGTTATTGTTGTTGGCGCATATGCTTTGTAAGTCGCCCGTAGTATTGTTGATCCATAGTTTGTAACGGCCCATGGTTTCGACCCATAGTATTGGCGCCTAGAATTAGTATATAAGTGTGTGTTGAGACCTATGAAGGCACCGTGAATTTATTTGTATTGAGCTTGCTCAAAGGAGGTTGCCCCCTCGAAGTGGCCCGTGATCAATATAAAGTGATTCTGAGTTCTGTCATTTCTGCTATTTCGCATATTTCCATTAAGTGATTGTTGCAGGTGCCTCACAGTCTTCTTGAAATAAATACCAAGCATGAAAGTGTTTGCAAAGGATGTGCAAAAGGAAAGAACATAAAGAAGGCATTTACAAGCAGTGAAAGCAAGGCAAAAAGTATCTTGGAAATTATCCACTCTGATGTATGTGGTCCGATGTCATCTAGTTCTCTGAGTGGGTATGTCTATGTATCTTTCATTGATGAATTCTCCAGGAAGAATTGGGTTTACTTCTTGAAAAACAAAGATGAAGTGTTTGATAAGTTCAAGGAATTCAAAACCTTGATGGAGAACCAAACTAATAACAAGATCAAGACTTTTAGATCCGACAATGGTGGAGAATTCACTTCAGGTGACTTCAAGAAACTATGCAGTTATTTAGGGATTAAGAGGGAGTTGACTACTCCTTACAAGCCACAACAAAATGGAGTTGCAGAAAGAAAGAATAGAACAATCATGGAAGCAGCACGGGCAATGCTGCATGACCAGGATCTACCTATGCATCTATGGGTAGAAGCAGCTAGGACAGCTGTATATGTGCAGAACAAAACACCCCACAAGATATTGGACAACAAGACACCAGAAGAGGTCTTCTTTGGTAAGAAACCTGAAGTCAACCATCTCAGAATATTTGGTTGTCCAGTATATACTCATGTCCCAAAGGAAAAGAGGACTAAGCTAGATCCTTCAGGAAAGAAGGGTATCTTTGTGGGTTACAGTGAAATATCGAAGCCTTATAGAATATACTTTCCAGGGTTCAAGAATATTGATGTCAGCAGGGATGTAACATTTGATGAAAAATCAGCATTCATCAAATCAAGGAAGACACCTGTTGAAGTTTATGAAGAACCTAAGGAAACTAGATTTCAAGACACTACCATGACTAAAGCAATTCCAGATGTTGATCATGAAATTGAAAATCCACAACAACCTGTAGATCCACCCCATGAGAACAACTCTCACAAGAGGAAACCTGCATGGGCTAGAGATCTCATTCAAGATGAAGAAAGATATGGCATTCCAGAAGAAGAACACATAGCAAAGAAGAGAACCAGATGACATACCAGCTATGTTGCTTTACTCTATGATATCATGAACAAAGAACCTTCCAGTTATGAAGAATCAACGGAAAAGAAAGAATGGAAGGATGCCATGGTCAAATAATACCAGTAAATAATGAAGAATGATGTTTGGGATGTTGTCCCAAGACCTGAAGGGAAGTCTGTTGTGACTTCCAAATGGATCTACAAGATCAAGCATGCTGCAGATGGTAGCATAGAGAAATACAAGGCAAGATTCATAGCTCGTGGCTTCTCTCAAAAAGAGGGAATAGATTATGAAGAAATGTTTGCTCCTATAGCCAGGTACACTTCCATCAGATCAGTACTTTCCCTGGCTGCAGTGATGAAATGGAAGATACACTAGATGCATGTCAAGACTACCTTCTTGAATGGTGTAGTTGAAGAGGAAGTGTATGTGGAGCAGCCACTCAGTTTTGAAACACACGATAGGGATTCATATGTGTGCAAGCTGAAGAAATCCTTGTATGGCTTGAAGCAAGCTCCTAGGACTTGGTATGGTAGGATGGATAGTTTCCTATCTAGTTTGGGCTTTACCAAGAGTAAAGCGGATTCCAACCTTCACTACAAGGTTGAGGAAGAAAATCCTATGATACTACTCCTATATGTGGATGACCTATTTGTAATAGGAGATGATAGACTGATTGCCGATACAAAGAGGAATCTTGCTACCGATTTTTATATGAAGGACTTGGGGATGATGCACTATTTTCTAGGTATGGAGGTGTGGTAGAGTGCAGATGGGATCTTCCTTGGACAAGGGAAGTATGCAGTAGATATCCTGAAGAGGTTCGGGATGATGGACTGCAAGTCCATGGCCACACCTATGGCATCGAGCCTGAAGCTTCTATGTGATGCTTCATTTGAGCCGTTTGATGTCACTATGTATCGTTAGATGATTGGGTCCTTGATGTACCTGACGAACACAAGACCATATATTTGCTTTGGGGTGAACACATTGACCCAGTTCTTGACGGATCCGAGGAGTGTTCACCTGGTTGCTGTAAAGCATATTCTGAGGTACCTGAAGGGTACAATTGATTATGGGCTCAAGTATGATGCGAATCAAAAGTTTAACCTACAGGGTTATGTTGATTCAGATTGGGTAGGCAGTGCTGCAGATAGGAAGAGCACATCTGGGTGCTGCTTCAGTATGGGATTAGGTGTGATCTCCTGGTTTAGTAGGAAGCAATCCTATGTAGCACTAAGTACAGCCAAAGCAGAGTATGTTGCAGCTTGTTCGGCTAGTTGTGAGGCAGTATGGCTTCGGAAGCTACTGTCTAAGTTATTTGATCTACCGATGGAGGCTACTGGTGTATTTTGTGATAACCAGAGTTGTGTGAAGCTATCTGAGAACCCGGTGTTCCACGACATGTTGAAAGACATTGAGATCAAATATCACTATATCAGGGATATGGTGCACAAAGGAGTAGTGAAGCTCCTGTATGTTGCGACGGATGAGCAAATTACACATGTGTTGACGAAGCCACTAGCCAGAGTGAAGTTTGAATACTTCAGAGAGAGGCTTGGTGTTCTTCAGATCGATGACACTTCGAGGAAGAAATGATGGATACATTTTCTAAAGCCATTCCAAGCATGTTGGAAGGAGGATCCTTCACATGGCTGTGGATGTAAGCACTGGATGATGAGCATCATGACGATGCTCTAGTTACTGCTCTATATATGCATCAGGACAATGCTGGATATGATCAGTTGGATCATTTATATGTATATGTATGTACGCATCATGTTGGATGTTGGATATGATCAGTTGGATCATTTATATGTATATGTATGTACGCATCATGTTGGATGCTAGATCTGACCAGTTGGATCATTTATATGTATTTGTATATGCATCATGTTGGATGCTTGGACCATGTATCTGTATATGTATCAGGTGGATACTATGTATGATTAGGTAGATCATGTATGTTGATATATATCAGGTGGATACATTGTGTGGATCATGTATCTATGTATGTATCAGGTGGAAACATTGTATGATCAGGTGGATCATTTATGGTGATATGTATCAGGTAGATACTTGGTATGCATCAGATGGATGCATTGTATGATCATGATGACGAGCTTGAGGATGTTGATCCAGATGATATGTATCAGGACGGTACAGTAATGACGATCAGTATGATCATGAGCATTAGGATGATGCTTCGTGCGATGATGATCAGTTAGATCATGAGTATCAGGTTGATACTTGGAGGTCAGAGATGATATGTGGTAGGTTGTTCAAATAGCATGTAATTAGTCCTCATATATCCGATAGGTTGAGCTGTGTGCTCGTAATCAGTCCCGAGATGAGGTATTGCTATGCAGTATGTAATCAGTCCTTAGAGATCCTATAGGTTGAGCTATGTGTTCGTAATCAGTCCTGGGATGAGGTATTACTACAGAGACATGTAATCAGTCCTGGAGATCCAATAGGTTGAGCTGTGTGCTCGTAATAAGTCCTGGGATGCTCTTTAGAGATCTTGTCGGTCGTGCTGCGACACATAAATGTTTCTGGGATGCTCTTTAAAGGTATTGTCTATTCACATGTAATCAGTCTTGGAGATCTAAGAGGTTGAGCTGTGTGCTCATAATAAGTCCTGGGATTCTCTTTAGAGATCTTGCCGGTCGTGCTGCAACACATAAATGTTCCTGGGATGATCTTTAAAGGTATTGTGAAGGGGATGCATGTAATCAGTCCTGGGAGATCTTGTCGGTCATGCTTAGGCACATAAATTATCCTGGGATGCTCTTGTTATGTATTGCATCCGCACATAAAATTAGTCCTGAGAGACCACCTCTATTAGACCGTTCGCATAGATGATGAAGACCTACAGGTAGTGGGCCTACATCCAGTATGAAAAAGGATTGGCTCTGTAGAACTTCCTATGACGAGTAGATTCAAAGATTGGTTGAGATAGCAGCAGTAGTGATGATGACGATGATTCGAGGACGATGCATCGATGACGACAATCCAAAGAAGAAGACTTGTGCTAGTATATCTGTGTCGAGAAATACCTTCCTAGTTAAGAGGGAGTGTTGATGAATATGTAACTTCGGAATGTATTTCACTTATATATTTATTGTACTCCTATAGAGATGTATTATTTCCCTATACGGAAGTGTCATCATTTGTATTGACAAGTGTCACACATGTCTTAACTTTCCGATGGGTTATTGGACCACCTTGTAAGGGGTCGGTCCAATATAATGTAATATGAAGTTATTGTACCTAGCTAGACAAGTCGGACCCATAAGGTTATTGGGAAAACATGACAAGTATAAATAGAGATCGGGAGATCTCTATTTGGATCACTTTAGAACTCACACTTCCTTCACTCCAAAAGTGGCGCACATGTGAGGAGGAGGATCAGCTGCTAAGAGGAGTCTATCTCTTGTACTTTGGTTGTACTTTGGTTGAGCTATTGCTCTATCTATCTCTGAGGAAGTTGTGGGTTTTTTTACCTTAGGGTTTTCCCCACGAAAACTCTGTCTGTCTATTGTCTCTCATGCTTTTGCTTCTCGTGATGATTAACATGCTTATTATGATTGATATGCATTGATATATTGTATATGTTATTCTCTTAGTAAAGATCCTAGAGTATTGTGAATTATTGCTCAAAAAATTAACACTGTGTTCAAGGACATGACTAACTTAACTGCCTTTGAAATTGAAAAGATGTGATATACCCTTCTTATCCCTTATTCTTTTTGGTAAAAGAATGTCATTCTTTTTGTTTTAAGGAGTCCAAGAAAGAAAACTCAATAATTCCAAGCATGTAAAGATTTTAACGAGCCCATGGGAGGAAGACTCAGGACCTTCTTCATTGTTTATAGAGTTCGAAGAAGAGATAGAAGAATACTCTATAATACTGATCTCTGGATTCTAATATCGAGCCGAGATCTATTCTTGCTCGTCGGTGTTTTCAATTTTAAGGAGTCTGAAAAACTTAAACAATAACTCCATACACCTACCCGTAAATTTTAGTATCGAGCCCGGGTTGGTATATGCTCGCCAGTGTTTTCCTGTTTATAGAGTCTGAAAAAATTAAACAATCCTCTATATACCCTCTCGTGGATTTCACATCGAGCCCGAGTAGGTGAGAGCTCGCTTGGTGTTTTCATGTTTTGAGAGCCTGAAAACCTTAAAGAAGGATCCAAATGTCCTTTTCGTATAGTTAGTCTGCTCCCATGAAAAAGTTTAAAATGATGAGAGAAGAACTCGTCTAGCCATGTATGACTAGAGTATTCATTTTTTGTAAGTAATCTGCAAAAGTCCAAAAAAGGGTTAAACTTATACCTAAGCATATGTACCTTCAATTCCTTTAACGAGATTGAAGAGAACAAGTATGCTTGGAAATCTTGTTTAGTTTTTCAAATAGTCAAAACAAGAGCTTAAAACGACTTAAAATACAACTTCTAGGATCATAGGTTCATGACCCACCAAAGAATAGGATCTCAACAACCCAGTTAGTAACTATCGACAAAATTTCTTAATGACATGATAATTAGACAATATGGTACTTATATTGGTCCATCAATAAAGAAACTAAGTCATATCATGTGTAATACTTTGAAATTCTAGTGAAAATTTGAGATACCTAGGTTAAATTTAACTCACCAAGATTGGTAGGTATTAGTGATTAAATAGAACCTGTTAGGGACAATTTGAAACTATACACTTTTGAAAAAAGTGGGTAAAAATCAAAGTTCATTTTATATAAATAATTTCAAATTGAAAAATCAAATATCACAATTGGATTTTTTAGGGAAAAATTGGAGCAAAACCTTGATCTTCCTCCGTTTGCTGCGATCAAACCGAGCCACCAATCAACCTTCTACCTCCACCAAGTAAGTTTATTCCTCCCATACTTTCAATTTGATGCATTTTTTTGTCAATTTGCATGGTCAAAATCACTTTCTAGCAATGTTCATCACGTGTTTCTGCGTGTGCGCTACTGTATTTGAGCAAAAGCACCACATACTAGTCAAGTGCCCTAGTTTTGTTCTGGAAAAGCAGCGCTCAAGCATGATTGTCCAGTGCACATAGTAGCGCACACCCCTGAAAGTAGGGTAAAAAATGGAAAAGACTAAAAATTTGACTATCGCTTGGCAGGATGGTTCTTGTCTGGCGTGAAAGGGATCATGAGGACATGGATCGAATAACATTACAAGATCCAGTGACCCTCCATGCACTTCGAATATGTGGATTATTGAACTTTTATAGAACGGTCAACATGTGGGCACTAAACCGCTTGCTTGAGAGGCTTATCCAATACTGGGATGCCGAGGCATTGGTGTTTTGTATCCAAGGATAAATACTGGAAATCACCATAGACGACATCTACTTTATCATGGGTCTCTCTCGAAGGGGAGACTTTGTGAACTTGAAAGGGTCCTCACGCAATGTGGGTGCCTTGTCCGTGCAAGAGTATGTGAATGCTTACTGCCTACCGGGAACTGAGAAATCCGGTAGTTAGGTTCCGATCTCAACTATTGCAAGCTTCCCCCTCAAAGTCATCATGAATATTCTTAACCGAATGGGAGGGAGTGCTACACAACATCTTGCTTCGAGGAATTATATGCACATAGGTACTGAATGTTTGCACGACAGAGTATATGACTGGTGTTCAAGTCTTTTGGTGAACATGAAGCTTCAACTCTCGGGTTGTAAGACCGACAGGATGAAGAACTTTGGGTACGGAAGCATACTTTGAACCTTCTTCTTTGAAAGGGTTCCTGCTATGACTTTGGGCATGCCCTTGCCCCCTGTCAACCCTCGTGAGCCAATCCTGTCTCGTTGGGGTGAGATCTTCCTTATCCAGGGTGGTGGTGAGAGAAACTTCTGTTACCATGAGGATGATTTCTGGGGTTGGTGGGAAAGACAAGTGCCAGAACTCAAGCATTTTCCATATGCGGGTATAGACTTCTGTAATGATCCTGAGCTGATCCTTCCTCCAGGAGCATCCTGGGGAGAGATAGGTATGTTTATGCTTTTGAAAATTATTAAATTTTTTCAATTTTTGTATATATGATTTTTATGATGAGTTTGAAGTACTGAAACAAAGTGTCATATATAGATGTTGGACCAGTACGTCTTGCAGGACACCCCCATACTTTCGTGAGGCCAGTGATAGTGGGTGAAACTGATGTCATGTTGGGGAGCATAGAGAGGAAGATGAGTCGGCTGGATCATGACATTCCTAGATACAGGATTGAGCGGATGCCGCTTGACATGCAGGAGGATGTGGTTGGTGTGCTCCCAACCTGGATTGGGTTGCTGTGGAAAGTAGCTAGGCTAGTCATATGTTATCGAGAGGTAGCAGAGGCCGTAGAGGCAGATGAGGCCCCTCCTTCTCTATAGGAGAAGGATATTCTATGTATATTTTTGAGGCCATTGAGCCCAATTTTGTATCTTATGACATGACTCAGTGACAGAATTATAACCCAAACTCATATTATTTTTTGATACGGATTATATATATATAGTATCGGTTATATTTACATGTGTGTTATTGTGTTTTATGCATGAATTACTTATGTATGTGAATGATGCAAATGCCAATCTAAAACGTAGTTTGCAAATGAATTAGCTAATGCATTCAAGTTCCTTGGAATATGTTGATATGTGATATACTCAAACTGTCTCTCAAGTAGCTCAACGTGCATAAACTGACTTAGCAAAGTAGGATCTCTGACCTGATAAACACGAAATAACTGAAAAACAATTAACTGCAAGTCGAGCCGTACCTCCAAATGTGAAATGCCATTGAATAGAGCATCTCAGAGTAGCTCTATGAGTGCATTGTATTCAGTCACATTGTTTGTTGTGGGACCTAAACAAGTCCCTCCCGAAGACACCAGTTGGCCAGTTGGTGAGTAAATAACCCAAGCCACCGTGACCAACTAAAGGGTGTGGTGGCTAGCGCCATCAACAAACCCTATAAAGTTTTAAGTCGACATCTGAAACACAAAGCAATAGATACATAAGACATAACTACAACCGTAAACAAAGATAACTCTACAAAATGTACAGCTAAAACTACATGAAAAAGAATAGATGCCTAAGAATAGTACTTCTTCAGGTAGAATCGGTGCCTAGAACCTCTTCATGACACCAGGAAAAGACGTCACAGAAATCGTTAAAAAGATTGTATACGGAATTATCTCATCAAGATAAAAGTCTGCTCCGATAAAAATATTTTCCGCGACCCCAGGTTCGTTGGAAATGTTGATTGAGATGGTTCTCGATGTATTCTCCATATTCCCTTCGGCATAAAGAACTTCTAAAGTAGTATGGATAGAGGACAAATCAACATTCTCACGGGGTCTCGTTGTTAACACCCAAAAAGTGTTCACTACCTCATCTACCACATTATATGACTCATTTGTCCTTTTTCCTACCATATTTCCCTTAAAAACCCAAAAAAACCCACTAAAAAGCCTCCAAAAGGCTTAAAATGCCTCCAAAAGGCCACAAAACCATCAAAATAGCCTCAAAAAGGCTAAAAAACCTATTTTTCCTCCAAAAATAGCAAAAACCCCCTAAAAAGGGAAGAAAAAATATAAAATAATGAGGAAAAGGAGGAAAAAACCCTATACAGCTGCCCTAAACCATGTGTTTCCCAAAACCATGGGTCAACACTCCACCACCAAAAAACTATAAATAGGTGATGGAGATCCCTTATTCCATATCCACAATCAAGCATACCCTTACTCTGCCAAAATCTCTCTTGAAACCCTAGTTCACCCTTGAACTACTTTCACCTTGAGAGCCTCTTTTGGCCCATTCCCACCATTGGAGAAAGAGAAGGAGCACATTGGAGCTTGGAGCAACCCTCTTGGACATTGCAAGGAGCTTCATCAACCTTCACATTGAAGGTAATATTAATACAAAATCATTGTTTCCAAATTGTTGTTTATGTTTCATGCACATGCTTTAGAGTAGTTTCTATTTCTGTTTTAGCTTAATAATTTACATTTACTGAACTGCTACTAAGGAGTTCATTCTCCTTAGTAGGTGCTCATTTGCACAAGCTAGGGGTAAAACCCTAGCTACAGTTTTGGCGACTCCGCTGGGGATTTGAATTTCTGGTTTCGATTTAAAAAAATTAATTAATTTTTCCTTTCGGCTGTCCCTTTCGACCGCCGCATACCGCGTCTTTTCCCTCTGCAGTCGCGTCCCGACTGCGTCTTTCAGACCTTTACCTGCAACCCGACCGCGGCTCTCAGACAGTTTCTGACGCCCTGCCGGCGGATTCAAGTCGGTTACCTACGATCCAATAGCGGCTAATCAGCCTGTTTGCCCCGATCTGACCGCGCCTGTCAGCCTTTTTCCCGCATCCCGACTACGGCTTTCAGCCTCTTTCCCGCATCCCGACTGCGTCTATTAGCCTTTTAGCTGCGACCTGACCGCGTCTGTTTCCCTCAAACCCGCGGTCCGCCTGTTCTGATTTGCCACAGACCCGCGGTCTGATTTCTGCATTTTTTCCCTAATTTGAGCCCAGCCCCTTTTGCTACAATATTTTCTGCATATGAACAGCCACCTGTCCTACTTGCAGCCTCACTTCCCTACAGCCTTTCTGCAACATAATTTCTGTTCCCTTTACAGAATCCTGTGAAAATTTTAGTATTTTTAATTCAGAAAATTTTGCAAGTTAAAGTTTCAATTTCAATATTATTGATAGTTGGAAGTTGCCCCCCTTGTTGCACTTCTATTTTGGGTTCATCACCTCACGAGCACACACTCTGTCACATAATTCAAGTGATTCTTAAAAAGTACCTAACTCAACCAATATTCTAACCCCACTTGGGGAACACAAAAGAATCTTTGTACTTAGGTAGGATCGGTGGGATAGGCTTCCAATAACACCCCTCGATTACTTACACTTGAGACATAGTTGTTGTCCAAATAGGGAACCAAAATCCCCTAGTACTTTTTGGCACGGTCACGACCATTTTATCAGAGGGCCTCTCCCTTAGGAGGGTTGAAGTCGGGAGACTGGTTTCGGAGGCCTGAGTGGAATACCGCATTCCATTCAGTAACCGAAGGGCTACCTTTCGTGGTTCGTGGGATATCCCTGTATAGGGGTATTGAAGTAAACGGACTAAATGGCAGATTCACCTTTCTGGACGTGTCATGAACGGGGTATCTTAGTTGCATTTCTTCTAGGATTGACTATCCGGTGTCCCTCCCGGTAGGGGGATATCATAGCCACTTGGCTTTCCTATTCATATTGTCTGACTTGGATTTCATCACCTTGCAGAGGATATGTCTAGTTGAGTCAGAATACTTTTAGTTAGGTGTTTGCATGCTCCTTTACCTCCCTTTGGTCTAGTGAGTCCACCATTTTTTATTTCTAGGAAACCTGCTGCTTGTTGGTATTCTAACCATCTTTGTTGATACTCCACCTATTGTAGCACAGCTGTTGCAGTGGGTGTTTTGAGTTGGTTGTTGGCCTGAGTGCCTTGCTTTTTGAGCTCTCCTTCTGTACACTCGGTTGCATTAGGGTTTTTGAGCTATTTTTTACTCACCTCAAACCACAGAGATTAGACACCATCTATCACCATTGAGTCCCCGAGACATTCTCGGCGCCTCAGGGGCGAGCCCCCGCAGCACGGTTCACTTGACACCACCCGTCACCGTCACAGATCATCATCACTTGATACCACTTATCAGAGATCTCGGTCCTTGTCCCTTGACTCTACTCGTCAGCGACGTAGGTCTCCGTCACCAGATACTGACGCCCCCTACTTTACCTCCGATTCTGAGACAGAGTCTGAAAACCCCATTTACACTGCCCCTACTAGCCCCATGGCTGGCGTGACTTCCACTCCTTTTGTTGTGGGGACCATTGGTGGCACATCCACCACTACACCAGTTACTACACCTGCTTTGGGTATGCCCTCCATGGGGCCCCCATCTACTGTTCCCCTCACTGCATCCATTCCTGCAGCTGGGATACCTATTCCCACTTCATCAGTGGTTCACACCACCCATAGCGGTGCAGGCCCCTCCTATACTACCTCCGTTCCCCCACTTGGGGGCACCATCCCAAATCCTGTCCCTACACTTGGGGGCATTGGCCCCAACTTGGTCCAACCCACTACTGTGTCACGTCCCTCCTCCAGTTTTCCATTCATGGCTAGCCTCAACCTACCTAACCTGGCCAGATTGACCAACGACCCTATCCAACATGACCCTACGTGGCCTCATATGCCTACCAAGCTCCCCTCTGACATCCCTAAGTTCGAGGGCAAGGCCGGTGAGGACCCACAAAACCATATCATGTCTTTCCACCTATGGTGTTCCTCTAACTCCATAGTGGATGACTCTGTTCGCCTCCGTCTCTTACAGTGCACCTTCACTGGCTCTGCAGCCAAGTGGTATATCAAGCAACCTCATGGGACCCATGCCACCTTTGCTTCCCTTGCCTTGACCTTCCTACAGTTCTTCCAGTTGCCTATACGCTATGACGCGGGCGTTGAGATCCTCCTATCCTGCAGACAAAACACGGCTACCCATATCACGGACCACATCCATGAGTGGCGTCGACGCCGTAGCTTATGCAAGATCAAACTAGACGACCGTATCATCCTAGATTGGTTCCTCAAATCCCTTCTACCTGTCATTGCTAAGGATGTGGCATCAGAAAGACCCAAGTCTGAAGAAGAGGCCATCCTTAAGGCCCAATAGTTCGACCTCATTTACACCTAGTCGGGTTACCTTTATACCATTATACCTGACGCCCCTCGCGGTGAGTCCTCCCAGCACGATGCGCCGGGGGCATCCCATGCTGCAGACGGTATCATTGGCCGTGTTTCTTCGCATCCTCAACCATTTTCCATTGCACATCCTACCCCTGGCCCTGACCTTTCACGGGCTACCTCACAGTCTGGAGCAACCAACTCGTATGCTCCCATGACACATCACCATTCCCATGGACCCTCATGTCCACCTCAGTGCTTCGGTCATGCGACTCCCGCTTATGCTCCCCCAGTCGCACCTCAGCCTTACTACCACCAGCAGGCTACCCCATCTCCTGCGCCTTCACAAGCCCAACCTGCTTATTACCCGCCACAGGAAGCCCCTGCGGCAAACTCACAACCTGCTCCGCAGCCATATCAGCAACCCCCTCAAGTTGCTACACCTGCTCAGCCTCAACCTGCATACCATCCACCGCAGCCTGCTCCAGCACCTGCGCAACCTCAGAATCCACCTGCTGCCCAAGGGAAAGTTTACGCCCAACAAAACCCACAGCAAAACCAGAATAACCAACGTAACCAGGGCCAACAAAACCGCGGCAAGGGCCGTAATCATGGGAACAACCAACCTGCAGACCAAGCTGGTCAACTGGCGAATCCCCTCGACAATAATAACGCGGCCCCTGCTAACCAAAACCCTGATCGCCCGCCCAAGCAGGCTAAAAACCCCAATTTGCGAACAAACCACCCTTGTTCTATTTGCGGGGTCTATGGACACTACACGCATGCTTTCCCACACTTAGAGCGAGCTCGGCAGCTCTGGGTTGATGATGCCCACCGCCAAGGGCATGCGGCTCCTCAGGCTCCACCTAACCCCCCTCAGCCTCAGCAGCCTCCTTTGGTTATGCAAAACCCCTTACCCACCCAAGGCGTCGTGAACGCTCAACCGTTGGCTCCCCCTCAAGCCAACGTGCAAACCCAACAACAGATCACGTACGCTGCTCCCGATCAACCCATGTTTGATTCAGGAACCCACCACTTGTTGATGATGTCATCTGGTGACGTCAACCTCCAGACTCGTCGGAACCAATATGGCTCCACCACTGAAGCACCTCCTACTGATAAACCCACTAACGCCCATCCCACTGATCAGGCATTACGTATACCTCCACCTCCACTAGATGGCGCTCCCAAGGCCCCTCGTTTCCCACTTCACCGTATCAACAACAACCCCAATGCGCGGGCTGCGTCAAATTACAACATCGTCGACGACTTAGCCCAATCTCCCGCAACCATGTCTGCATTAGAAGTCTTGAAAAACTGCCCTTCTCAGCGCAAGACTCTACTATCCGCCATTGGGGCGATTGACCCACATGATTCGAATCTGATGGCATTTGATTTGGACCAATCCGAACCACGCCTGCCTTCCTCCTTAGCATTCCAAGTTTCTGTTTCCGTTCGGAATCTTGTCATCCATCGATGCATCATCGATGAGGGTGCCTCCACATGCGTTATGTCTACATTCGTATGGCAGAAGTTAGGATCCCCTACTCTCCAGCAGTCCACCACTGCATTACACGCCTACTACGGTCGGTCGGCCCAGCCCCAAGGCCTCCTAGCCAATGTCCCCATCCAGTTAGGCGGTAAAACCGTCCTTATCGACATCGAGGTAATCAATGCTCAATTGGATTATAACCTTTCACCTGGCCGCAGTTACATGTATGCCACGTGGGCGGTTGCCTCTTCCGGTTTTCACACCATGATGTTCCCCCATGAGGGACACGTGGTTAAGGTTGACCAGCTCACCTACTATGATCCCAGTGCTCCCGCGGCACCTGAAAATGTTCTCCCCATGGTTGAACAACCTGTTTCTCGTGCCACCACCTCGTTTGTTTCCTCTACGGGGCCTGGAGTCTACTCAGACGCGTCGATGACCTCCACCTTTCAATCCATTCCTCCCCCGTCATCTACGCCCGAAGTTTCTGACTTATGTACCTTGTCCCACGACAACCAACCCCCTAACAATCAACCACCCTTGTTGCCTAAACCACCATTGGTACCTAGCCACATTGGTGTTACACCTATCCTTACGATCCCCTTCCTAGTCCCTCCATCGGGAGTAGTAAGCGCCCTGATCATGGCTACCCTTAGCCTCCCTGGGTTAACTTTGGGATTACCCGTATGGTATCTTTCACCTCCCGTTCGCCCGTCGACACCAGATGTCGTCCTCCAACCGGTGCAACCCATGGCTACTACCTCTCAGCCACCTCCTGGTGTCTCTACCCCTTCATCCTCCACGACTCCCCCTCCTACTCCCAAACCCACTTGGGGCAGAGGGCCACAACCTTATACTGCTGTACCACCTCCCAAGACAGTAAAAAACCCTCCAGTGTTTCGTGCTCCTCCCAAATGCTCGCTGTGCGACGAGTTGGGCCATGCGACCCACCAATGCCCACAGTTACCAGCATTACAGAAACACATGCAGATGCTCGACGATGACCCCAACATCCCAACTGTCGAACTAAACCCCACTCCCAAGCCTAAAGATAAGTCCGTACGTACCAACCACTCCTGCTCCATATGCGGTGTTTACGGGCATTACTCACATCATTGTCCCGATCTCCCAGATTACAGAGCGGCTCTCTATGAGATGAACAATCTGGATCTTGAGACGGCACCCCCCACCATTGAGGAGATCCACCCTCCGGTCTCCTCCCCTTCAGGAGAGGTTAATACCATTTATATGATCTCTTCCACCACTATCCCCTCGTCAACCGATTTGACGACGCAAACTTTCCGTACTGATGAGGAAGTTCTTAAGGCCCTGACTGCCCCGGATTATCCCTGGGATGACATGCACCATCGTTCCTACTTCATCCCAGAAGCATCTTCCTCTCGCACCACTACCCAATTTGCGGTTGAATCCAAAGACTTCCTCCCCACCAAGGTCGACTGGTTCAAGGACCCTATTCCTGCTCCTGACGCCTTCAAGGAGGGTAACATGGCCAATATCTCACCCGTCATCCACATAGATATCTCTGACCCACCTGGCGTCAATGAATGCATTGCCTTAGGAGCCTCCTGCACTGAACAAGAGATTGAGGAGTACCGAAAACTCTTCCAAGAATTCCATGATGTCTTTGCCTGGTCCTACACCGAGATGCCCGGCCTTGACCCCGCCATTATAGAGCACCACATTGACACATGGCCTGATGTACCCCCCGTTCGTTAGAAACAGCGCCCCATTCATCCCTCAAATCTCCTAGCTGTCAAAGTCGAGATTGAGAAACTGCGCAAGGTAGGGTTCATTTATCCTATTGCCTATACCACTTGGGTTTCAAACCCCGTTCCCATTAACAAAAAGCAAGGCACCATTCGAGTATGCACTGACTTCTGCGATTTAAACCGTGCTTGTCCCAAGGACAACTTCCCTATGCCATTTATTGACCAACTCATTGATGCCTGTGCGGGGCATGAATTCCTCTCCTTCATGGATGGTTTTTCCGGATATAACCAGATTCAGATCCGTAAGGAAGACTAGTACAAAACTGCCTTTACCACCCTATGGGGCACCTTTGCCTATCGCGTTATGCCTTTTGGCCTCAAAAATGCTGGTGCCACCTTCCAGCGGGCCATGACCTATTGCTTTCATGACTTGGTCCATATCCTGCTAGTCTACCTTGATGACCTTACAGCTCGTTCCCGGAAATGATCAGACCACCTTAACGACCTTCAGCAAGTTTTTCTGCGTTGTCGCAAATACCAAATCCGCTTGAACCCACACAAGTGTATCTTTTGCGTTTCGGCAGGACGATTGTTGGGTTTCATTGTTTCCCAGAAAGGAATTACTGTTGATCCCCTGAAAGTCCAAGCCATATTGGAACTTCCCTCTCCTCGCACGCTTCGGTAGCTCCAAAGTCTGCAAGGGCAATCCAATTTTCTTCGACGATTTGTTCCCGATTACGCCACTACCGTTCATGGTTTCTTGCTCCTGCTCCGTACACATATACCCTTTGTCTGGGATGAGCAAGCAGAAGCTGCATTCGGAGCTCTCAAGAAATATCTCACCCAAGCCCCCTTGATTTCCCCTCCGGATTTCTTCCAGGACTTCATCCTCTACGTCTCGGCATCCGAGCATGCTGTGTCCGGAGTCTTGGTTCAAGAAGATGCTTCTCATCAGGAGCACGTCATTTATTACGTCAGTCAGACCTTTTCTGGACCCCCTCTGCGTTACCCATATGAGGAGAGACTCACCCTTGCTGTGGTATTTTCCGTCCAGAAATTGCGCCACTATATCTTAATGAGTCATACCACAGTCATCGCCGACTCGAACCCCATGGTCTATCTCCTAAACCGGCGGCTACTGCAAGGTCGTGTTGCTAAATGGGTCATTATCCTCCAGGAATATGACCTTACCTTCCGAACACCTAAGAGAACCAAAGCCCTCGCGCTTGCCCAGATCATTACTGATCTCCCTTCCCTTCTCCCGGCCAAACCAATCTCCGATGAGTTACCCGACAATCACCTGTTCACTATCTCGTCTGATGACCCATGGTACGGTGATATTTTGTTATACCTGCGCATGCAGAAGTTCAGACCCAAAGTCACCCGTAATGGTTGTCGTCGTATCTGTCACCAGGCCTCTCGATATCTCCTTTTAGACGATGTCCTTTACCGGTGAGGGGTTGACACCATTCTTCGTCGTTTCCTTACACACACGGAAGCTGAACACGTCCTTAACGACTGTCATAGTGGCACCTGCGGAGGCCATTTCTCAGGGATGGCCACTGCCCAAAAGGTTGTCCACGCCGGATACTTCTGGCCCACACTTTTCACCGACTGCATCACTGCGGTCAAGCATTGCCACAACTGTCAACTTTTTTCCCCCAAGGCCCGGACACCACCTGCTTCGTTACACCCAGTCGTCACCGTTGGCCCCTTTTGTAAGTGGGCCATCGACTTCATGGAGTGCAGACCCTCGTCTGCCAACGGTCACAAGTTTATCATTGTCGCTATTGATTACTTCACCAAATGGGCAGAAGCCATGCCTACCTTCAATTGTACCGCTGACACTGCTGCTCGTTTCTTTTTCAACCATGTTATCACTTGATTCGGGGTTCCTAAACAGTTGGTCTCAGACCATGGTTCACACTTTGAAGATGCCATCTGGCGTGAGTTATCCACCCTCCTCAAATTTGAACACCAATTTTCCTCTGCTTACTACCCCCAAGGGAACGGTCAAGTAGAGGCCATTAACAAAATCCTAAAACCCATCCTCCAACGAACTGTTGACAAGCATAAGTCCAATTGGCACCACATGTTGTTCCCTGCCTTATGGGATTACCGCACATCCACTAAGACCGCCACTGGTTTTACCCCATTCCATTTAGTTCACGGTGTAGAGTCTGTCCTCCCCATCGAGTGTCAGATTCCTGCCTTACAGATCGCCGTTGAGCTTCTCCCTGACACCTCCCCCCTCGAGCAACGTTTGCTGCAACTCGAACAAGTTGATGAAGACCGTCGTGCCACTCTTCAGAACATCGAAGCTGCCAAAAACCGCTCCACAGCCGGTTATGATAAACATGTTCACCCTCGAACTATCCACGAAGGGGACCTTGTCCTCGCATATGACCAAGCCCACGACAAAACCAGTAAAGGGAAGTTTGAATCCATGTGGCAAGGCCCTTACATTGTGCATACTTGCCTCGGCAAGGGGGCATACATCTTAGCCGACTCTGAAGGCCATCCTTTGCGCAACCCCCGTAATGGGTTGTATCTTAAGCGTTTTTTTTCCATAAATGAAACCGCGGCCTCATTGGTCCGCATTGTACAGTTTGCTATCTTTTTGTTTTTCACCTTTTTTACCATCATCTTACATTCATCATTGTTGCATGACCACAGATGGACCATCTTCCACCTTGTTACACTGGCCTCGCTGATGGCGCAAGCCGTTGGTATCCCAACCTGGCTTCTGCAGCATGGGTCTTGTACTCCCCTTCCAACGAGACGATTCACCTTGATGGAATGTGTATAGGCGCTGCTACCAATAACCAGGAAAAGTATGATGCTGTGACCGGTCTCCTGACTGCTGCCCTCCAGCTGGGCATATGCCACCTTCATGTGTTCCTTGACTCCCAGCTACTTGTCTCCCAGCGCAACAACTGCTACCAGGTGCGTGATCCCTGCCTTTTTAGAAAATTCCTGCGCGCAGAACAACTCAGTCGACAGTTTGAATCCATAACATTCACCCATGTCCCAAGAGCTCAAAACAGTGTCGCAGATCAAATGGAAAACAACATCCTAGATTGGCATATCAATCACACCATGTAACATCATGCATCATCATCCCATAATATCTCATAAAAGTATATAAAAACCCAAAAAGATTGCATCGCATCAACATTTGCATCCATGTACATAAACCACATCCATACCCATAGGGGCATCCACGTGCCTAGTCATACATACATCATGTTGCATCACATAAAATACACAAGAGGCATCCACGTGCCTAACATCCTAACCTACTTGCATCCATGTGCAATGTAAACATATCACAAATCATAAAGCGCATCCACGTGCGTACAAATAAAACAACATCATATAAAAAGGTGCATCCATGTGCATATATATATATATATATCAAAAAATACATGTTCAGTGCTATACATGTCCTAAGTACCCCTGTACTCAGCTATACAAAAAATGGCTATACATCCCTAAAGCCTCATCAAAATACATGCCGTAGCTACAAAACTCGGGGGGGGTTCCCTGCACTCCCTAATGAGAGTCGTATCCTGCATCACTGCTTGCATCGGCTGCCTCTGAGTCCTCCCCTCGCTCCTCCTCCGGCAAGTCCTCATCTCCTACGGGCTCCTGTGCCCGTGCCCGGTCCACCAAGATCGCCACCCGGATCGCTATGGATCTGAACTCTCGGGGTGCCCTCATGCAATCCTGAACCACGTCAGGATCGACATCCCACCATCCCTCTTCGGTCACCCCTATCAATAACCGATCTAGTAGTGCCTGGACCGACTCCAGTGTCCCCTCTGCATCGCAGCGACGGACCTCCCCTCGCCCAGGAAAAGCTGGCACGGCCACAATCCCCCTCCGTGCCACGTGTCCTGGAGGTGGCCTCGGGCCCACATCTGCAAGATCACCCATATGTCAGTCACAGTATATCAATCTACTATCATATAAATAAAACTTGACATCCATAATATGCAAGTAAACACATACGTACCGTCGGGACCCCATGCCTGTCCTGGTGGTCGTGGCGCCTCCGGATCTCCTGTGTAGTCCATGTCCCTATATGGGAAGTCATCCAGTGTCAATGGTATCTGGAGCCACTGCAGGTACAACTCCTGCGTAAAATACCTTCCCACATCGCCACCACCACGGCGACGCATCATCTCGCCCCACCGCACCATCCGCGGCTCCCTCCTCCCTCCTGCCCTGATCGGCACCCGTGGCCGCAGTGTGGGTACCCTCTCCATAAAGAAGGCACACAAGAAAGAACCAAAACAAAATCCCTTGCCATCTTCCTTCGCTGTCATCAGCTGCCGCTGAACGCAGGTCAGGAACATCTGGCCCCACGCGTAGTACACCCCATCCAGTACGCGCTCTATCATCTGCATCTGGCCCCCCGACACCTTCTCAGGTGACTGGGACCCCAATACCCGAACCACACATGCCACCATGGCCTGCACTGCTAGCTCCTGTAGATCCCTCACCAGGAGTGCATTCCTATGCACCCTCGCCTCAGGCCCACAGTATCTATCCAACATGTCCTCCATGTCGACGTCCGCGGAAACCCGCAGCTGTGTATCTGCTACCCTGCCTAGACAGGGCAACCCTGTCAGAAAATATACATCGGTCAAGGTGAGGTCCACCCTCTCACCCTGTACTCAGAAAGCCTATATGTCTAGCTCCCAGAAGCTAATCAGTCGGTTCAGCAGCAATGCTGCTGACCATATCATGGGTATCTGTGCGAAATTCAGTAGTCCGCACATTCCCAGCACAGATCGCACATGGTGCTCCCCTCGGACCACAGCCATGATCTCATCGGGGATCTCCCGCTCTCTCCAGAGCACCTGGGGCATCCTGTCAATCACACAAAGTAGACTCATTAGACTCATGCCAAATAAATAAGCCATTCCCCTCCCTCCGGAAGACCCTCTTAGCTCGGCCCAAAACCGCGGCTTTAGGGCTTCCTGCCGCAATTTCCGACCGCGGCTGCCAGGCCTACAGTCGCGGTCCTTAACCGCAACTGTTCGACCTAACCCCGCGGTTTCGAACCGCGTGTTCCTCCCTTGAACACGCGATCCGCGACCGCGTTTCCAGCTGAGAAACCCGCGGTCCCCAACCGCGTGGGTCATCCCAAAACTCGCGGTCTCCAACCGCGGTTTCATCCCCCTAACCCGCGGTCCACCCGACGTGGACCGTACAAGTAACCCTAGGACCCACTACCCAACCCCCGACCCTAAAAAATATGCAGGTATGAGTTTGACGGCATACCTGTATCTCCCGAATCTGAAATCGGCCGGTCGGATCATCTAGAAATGCCACCTCAGCTCTGGTCCACTATAATCACAGGTCAAAGTCAAATAGTACAAATGACACATGTCATGTTGGACCCACTCACTATTTATAGTCAGTTGACTTTTTCTTGTTTTAGCCATTCTGACCCCATACGGAGTCCATTTTTCGAACCGTTTCCACCACTGGAATCAAAACGACGCGACCGTCATAATGGTCCCCTCGTTGCATTTTTTCTTCCCCATCATTTTTTGCCCATTTTTTCGACACCACTAATCGCCTCGGTTTGCGTGCCACATCGGCCGTTCTCCGTTTTTCACATATTTTATACCCTCGGATTCATTTTTCCGAGCCGGTGATGATGCTTGAGATCATTTCTCGCTCTCACCCCTCGATTTTTTGGGTATTTTTCCAAAATGCCCTCGTCGCCTCGATTTGCATGCCACATCGATCGGTATCCGTTTTTGACACCCTTTATATCACCGGATTCATTTTTCCGTGCTCGTGATGATGCTTGAGATCATTTCTCGCTCTCACTTCGTACAATTTCAACATTGTGTCCCAACACCTTGCTGCCTCGGTTTGCGCGCCACATCGGCCGCCATCAGATTGTTCCACATTTTTACATGAGCCATTCACTCCTGTCATACTGCAAATGTTTCGTTATTTTTCCATCATTTTATTCACCCCGCAAGGAGGCCCACCAGTGTTCCCCACTACCCTTGTTCTTGGTCATCATTACTGATCCTTGCTTGAACACTTCCTCCTTGCCTGGCCATTCCTTTTGTTCGGTATACTTTTATCCCTTTTTCGGGCCGGACAAGTCCTTTACGAAAAAGGCACTTAGGGAGTTTCCGTTAAGCTCTTTTTTTACTCCTAAAAGAAAGAAAAGATCGCCGAGCAATCTTGCTTCCTTTCATGCTTGTTAAAGTACCTGAAAGGGCGTCTATCTGGTATAAGTTTAACCCTTTTCCGGACCTGGTAGACTAATTACGAAAAAGGAATACTCTAGTCACACCGGCTAGAAGAGTTCTTCATTGCATCCTTTTATACTTCTTTGGGCCTTGGAGACTAAATCTACGAAAAAGCAACCCCCTGGAGTCTTCTTATTTGCTTTCAGACTCTCTAAAATTGAAAGCAACCACGAGCATGAACTGTCCTGGGCTCGTAAAATCCACACGATAGTACCATTCTATTTCTTCAAAGTCTTCTTATCGCTTTCAGACTCCTTAAAATTGAAAGCAACCACGAGCATGAACTGTCCTGGGCTCTTATAAATCCACACGACAGTATCATTTTACACACACTTCTTCTAGTTCCTTAACCCATGAAGAAGTCCCTTCCCATGCCTCCTCGCACTATGATCGATCATCTTGGCAGCACCCCCAATCAGGTCTCCTTTATTCAGAGTATTCTACAGTCTTCTGCCATTTTACCACAGCTCGAGTCTCCCTCAGCCTAGTCACCTTCCCAGATCCAATACAGCTATGATCCCTTTCCCGTTAGTCAGTTTGATATGCTGCTAGATCATTCCCATTATCATACTCTGAACAAAGGAAGTTGGAGTCCACCCACTCTACTTGCCCAGTTGTCCCTCCACAGTTTGTCCGTCCTGCCATCAGTGTTATCACATTTCGGTTCTTCACCTCGTGCTTCTGTCAAGGACACATCATTGCCTTGATAGTCGCAGGTCTCCCTTTGTCGACGACATCTCCTCTATTCCAGAGGATAGGCCCAGAGGTCCCTATGCCTTGGACTTATCACCATCTGTGGTAAGTGCCTACGGATCATTCTGAGAGGAGTCATCATTGCCTCTCCGAGTGGTTGTTCCTCACATACTCGACTTCAGCACCTTGATCACATCGTTGAGGATCATGTAGGATTATGTCCCATCAGTTTTTAGTCGAAGACCCCGGATTTCCCCCGACTCTAGCACATTGGTGAGTCACTTCGGAACGCCTAGTTGTATGTTCCCGTGTATGTCCAGGCTGCGTTGGCGTTTGTATTCGAAAGCCATCCAGTTATATGCTTCCTTGAGTACCCATTTCAGTTCCAGCTCAGTGTACCATCGAGGTTATTGCTCCCAGTCATTATGATCCAGCAGCTCATCAGTTCCTCTGGTACCCTAGTCAGCAGCATTGTTGATTGTTCCAGTACACCAGTTCTTCAGTTTACACATGGTCAACCCAGCAGTATGTCCCAGATTTGTGTTTCCTCTTGACACATATGATGTACACAGTGGTTATCTATGTATCTTACAGGTCCCCCTTTTTCGGGCCTTACAGTTTTGTTTATGTATCTTGATACGAGCATGGGTATGCCCGCCTCGTCCATATATTGAGATTATTCCTCAGTCAGTATTTGAGGTCATGTATATTTCAGGTCCCCATATTTTGGACCCCATTGTTGTTATTATGTTATATCTTGATACGAGCATGGGAATGCCCGCCTCATCCATATGATCAGATGGTTCCTCATCCATTAGTGAGGTTATGTACTTTTAGTTCTTGCAGTTTGTTCGGGATCGTTGTTCCGGGCTTCAGTTTGTTTCTTCTCTTCTCTCCACACCCCAGGAAAACCATTCATGACTTATGATGTCCATCGGCCATATGATGAGCTCCTGCCCTCACACATCAGGGGGCAATCTGTTAACACCCAAAAAGTGTTCACTACCTCATCTACCACATTATATGACTCATTTGTCCTTTTTCCTACCATATTTCCCTTAAAAACCCAAAAACAAACCACTAAAAAGCCTCCAAAAGGCCACAAAACCATCAAAATAGCCTCAAAAAGGCTAAAAAACCTCTTTTTCCTCCAAAAATAGCAAAAACCCCCTAAAAAGGGAAGAAAAAATATAAAATAATGAGGAAAAGGAGGAAAAAACCCTATACAGTTGCCCTAAACCATGTGTTTCCCAAAACCATGGGTTAGCACTCCACCACCAAAAAACTATAAATAGGTGATGGAGATCCCTTATTCCATATCCACAATCAAGCATACCCTTACTCTGCCAAAATCTCTCTTGAAACCCTAGTTCACCCTTGAACTACTTTCACCTTGAGAGCCTCTTTTGGCCCATTCCCACCATTGGAGAAAGAGAAGGAGCACATTGGAGCTTGGAGCAACCCTCTTGGACATTGCAAGGAGCTTCATCAACCTTCACATTGAAGGTAATATTAATACAAAATCATTGTTTCCAAATTGTTGTTTATGTTTCATGCACATGCTTTAGAGTAGTTTCTATTTTTGTTTTAGCTTAATAATTTACATTTACTGAACTGCTACTAAGGAGTCCATTCTCCTTAGTAGGTGCTCATTTGCACAAGCTAGGGGTAAAACCCTAGCTACACTCGTAGAAAAATCGCCTCTCTCTATCAAGTCTAAGATAGGAATTAAATAGGACCTAGGGTGCAAATGTTCCCAATGGTGATTAAGGCCCGTCATAGCTTCAAAAATGGCTTTGTCAAAAGGAAAAACCGTGTCTAGACAATCAAGAGAGTAGGTAGAATCTACTGACCATGCAGAAGCATAGTCCATATCCGACTCAGCAGAGACCAACGGATTCATGATATGTTCTGTTGTAGTATGTTGAGAATCCAAGTAGGATACCTTTGCAATAGATAAAGGCACAACTGGTTCTGATTAAGTAGGGAGAATGCACGAATCTGTCGTTGGACTGACCGTGAATATCTCAGACGAAGAACATTCTTCAGAACCATAAAATTAACAGGAGAAGGTAGGTCAAAAGTGCCTATTAATGACCTGTAGAGACCTACTCCCAAACTCTCAGTAATTGGGTGGGACTGATCAATCAACAGAATAGATGAATCCGATGAAGTCTGGTTTTTCCTCCAGGTAAACGAAAGTTGATTGATTGTGACGATCTTGCCTTCGTGAGGGAAGATTATGACTCGGAAGATAGCTGAAGGCACTGCATACATGGAATATGTCCATCTCCTACCCAACAATAGGTTGTAATTAAGCGGATCATCCAGAACTTCAAGCTCTACCGATACTGGTTTTCCCCCAAGTTCAACATCAAAAGGTGGTAAGACTCTATGTGGACGGAAAGAACTTCCATTAAAGGCAGTAAGTACCATGTTCGAGGGATCTAACTCAGGTTCACCCAAATCTTTCCAGCACGAAATAGACATTACGCACATAGATGCACCCTCATCCACAATAGCTCGTACAATGGTCTTGGGACCATGGATGACCTCTATCTAGAGAGCAACATGATACGGCAACCAGTACTTGATATCTTTCATATCAAAACACGCTAGCATGTTGGATGAGTCTACACTCTCGATCGCTGCAAGGAGTGCACTGCGTTGAAATGGGAAACTTTGCAGTACCTCCAAAGTAGACATGGAACAGGGGGTTTGAGCTACGCCCTCTACAACATTGTAGTTGGGGGCAGCCCACACGTTGGGGTTATGCACAACCCGTTTGTAGACACCTTTCGGTATCTTTGGCAGCAAATTCAACAGTCTCTCGATGTGGAGAGGGGTAGAAGATTCAGGAACATCCTTCTGCTATGGATCTGGGGTATAATTTCGAGCTCAAGTTTGCAACAGAGCATCTAAATTAACCATATTAATGAATGACGATCAGCTGAGGTGGCATGAGTGGTGCCCCCAGCACCAGAGCTGCTAGAAGCTGAACTCTGTCTGTGAGGAAAAGGATCTTTTAAGACAGCTGGTTTCTTCTCACGGATCAGCTTCTGGGCTTCTTCCATTAGAGGGCGTTGATGGGTAAGGTGCTCGTCCTGGCATAGCTTGCAAGGGAACTTAACCTTCCTTTTTTCCTTTTTCCCCTCCTCAGCATTTTGTGTGTTTTTGGGATTTTGTTGGTTTGCCTCCCCTTTCTTTCCCTTTCTTTCCTTTTCTTTTGTTGTTGGGTTACTGAGATCCCTTTTGGTTTGTCTGAACCTGTTTTACAGATTCCATAGTTTAAGGGGAGGATGCAACTGAAGTTGCTTCTGCAGCAGACTGTTTGAATGAAAAGGTGTGAACCTACTTTTTTAAGGAATCAAACGCTGTAGAGTCGACTGAACCCACAATGCCATCAGCATGTGGTCCAGGTTTAGGTTTACCCAAGTCTAAGTTAGACCTTGGCACATCAGGAATAATTTTGTACAACAGACCAGACTGAGCATAAACTAAGTTGAGCTATTGGGTTCTCAAAATGGCTTCCTCTTTGGAGGACACCCTTGAAGTTGCAAATTCCTTAGAGATATAAGGAAGGAGTGATTTAAGATACCACTCTAATAAAAATGTTGGGGGGATGTTGGCTTTAATGAGCCTCTTTCTCCTTCGCCACTCCTGAATGTGATAAGATAGATGAGTGGCTTTGTTATGTCGAAATGTCGACAGAAGGTCTGTGCCAGCATTGTACCGGACAGGAAGTTGAAAGTGGTTCAAAAAAACAATAGCAAGATCCCGAAAGGTGCCATAGGAAGCTGCAGGAAATTCAATATACCATTTGGCTGCAACACTTTTCAAGGTTCTTTGAAAGAGCCTCAACCTTATGGAATCATCATTCAGTGAATTTGAGGAGCACCAGAGATGAAAAGTTGTGACATGGTCATCAGGGTCCTCACCAGTATTACCTTCAAACTTTTGTATGTCTGAGGGAAACTTAGTGGGAACAGGTGGCCATGTAGGATCATTGCGCACGTGGTCGTTCGTGAGTTTTGAAAGATTTGGCAAGTTTAACGTTGCCAGAAATGGTAAACGTGGTTGGGCCAATGGCATTTGGTAAATAGGAACCTGGTATTGGGTATTACCCACCTCCTGGTTCATGTACTATTGGTTGGGGTTTCCCCCATCCATCGGTTGTGAAGTGAATGCGTTAAAATTGTTCCACCCATAATAAAGTGGATTACTTCTCGGGGAAGTAGTCCATTGCGGCTGGGTGTTAACCCCACCGAATTATGGAATAATGATATTACCCCCTCCTCTAGCAAACAAAGAGAAAGGGATACTCCCTACAGGTATATTCGATGGATTAACATTATAACCTGCATAGGGGTTAAAGCCAAGCATAGTAGTAACGGACGGTGCCGTCATCGTACCCATAGCAGGGATTGATGCAGAAGGGATCAATCCTACAACAGAATTGGAAGAAATAGGTTGAGTAACACCCTGTAACTGTTGTGTAACAAGAGGCTAAGTGAAATTCATTGCGGGTATCCCTGTCAAAGGGATATTGTTAGGTCCAAAAGTAGGTGTAGAAACTAAGGTAGATGTCGAATCTAGTGAGCTTGGCATGCCTAGAGTACCAATGTTAAAAATAAAGAACAGAGTTGAAGCAGAAGCAGTCTGCAATGAACTCGGTGTGGCAGTGTTTGTGAAAGAAGGATTAACAATCCTTGTAGTAATAGAAGTTGTGGGAGTTTGAGGAACTCCTTGCTCATCTCCTGGTTTAACCATGGTGTAACCAGGTGTAAATAGGTAAGAACTGTACTCAGGTTGTTGAAAGCCAACAGGTACCAGAAGTGGATCATTGGGTCCAGTAAGAGGAGGCTTAAAAAGAGTACTAAACTCTCTAGTAGTTAGGTACTCAACCTCAACCGTATCAAATACCTATTGATCCGGGGTTCTAGGCTGTGGTTCTCCAAGAACCTCTGTGTCACCTGTAAGTTCAAAAGAACCACAGGAATCTATCCTCCGGCATCGCGGTGGCGGTGGAGGCTCCACTATGAGTGGGGGAAGGTTTTGAAACCTCTGAGACCGACGAAGATGTTGGTCCTCCACACTATAAAAAAGTAAACTAAGTAAAAACCTAGTGGCCACTACAACTAAGGAGCAAACAACATACCACTAAAATGTTTCCTAAGTAATCAAACCAGGTAAACAATGACAAATACTCTCGGAAGCAAGTCTGGGATTATTAGGGCCCAGAATAGACTAACAGAGTATCGATGGCTAGTTATGTGGCATCTAATGGAGGTCCTTTGGGTGCAAGCGTTTGAATCACCAAACTTCCCTCCCAAGATTACTGCCAAAGGGTTACCTTCCACGTCTGTCCGAGTTGAAGTGAGAATAACCGCCCATTTTACCTGTGTAGAGCCCTAAAGGTATGATACTAAGGATACCACCAATATGAAAGAACCTCAAGGAACAGTCGTCAGCCTATTCGAAACACATGGGAAGGGTAGCAAAGCCCGAAGTCCGTAAGGACCCCCGTATGTGAATCAACTCTGGTTTATGGTTGAGAGGAAAGTGAGGGGATATCCTCAACAGTTCCAATCGCCCACGGCCTTGTTCTTAACTCTGGTTTGAGTAGAGTGTTCCCAGGACAATTTGATAGAGGTGTATTTACCTAATACATAGTCGTACTATGATTGTTGAGTAATGAAGCCAGTTTTGATTAGTTTAAGGTGATTTAAACTCGAAACTCTAGCCTAAGCTAGTTGATGATGTGTATACCTAAAAGGAAAAATGTTGCTGGTTAATTTTATTAATATTTCTTTTTAAGGGCTACTTGTTACTCAATAAGGATAGTGTGGTGTGTGGAATGGTTTGAACATAAATTAAAGTGCATGTAAAGTAATGCTTTCAAATTCACAAAAACGTTTCTTTTTTGTTTAAATTCTTTCAAAAACGTGAAACTAGGTAATCCTAAATCAAATTTCTTTTTGTTTTTTCTTTTAAATTTCAAAGCAAACTATGCTACTTCAAAACAATGATAGACCTTACTACGAAGCTACTTAAAAAACTTTTTGTCTTTTCTGATAATTGTGAAAGAAAAAGAACTTATAAAAGAGAAAGTAAGACCTAACGCTAAGTGTGAGTAAGACAAACACCTAAATGGCTCAAAACAAACAAATCAAAAGACTTGAGGAAGACTCAACCTACCAATTTGTTTCAAAAGAAAAAAATTTAGGCTTGGAAACAAAGTGTAAAAGAAACAAGGGAAAGAGATGCTCCCAACGGAAAGGAAAACCTAAAGGCTGCTCCTAAATACCAAAACCCTAAGAAAACACTAAAACAAGCAAAGGAGTAGGCAAGCGAACCAAAGGTGACCTTACCAACACACGAATTCAAAAGGAAGCTAACTAGAAACCTTTGACTCACTTGGACTAAACTGAAAAGGAATTCAGAAAGTATCTAAACCAAGCAACCTTTCAAAGCAACCCTAAGAACTCAAACTTGGGGTCAAACCCTAATGGAAATGATAAGACACAGTGAAAGTGTGGTATTGTTACCACAAACAACGAACATTAAGAACGTGGGTTTGTATGACTGCAACAAGCAACTAGGGAAAAAGTGTGCAGCTATGTCAAAAAGAGGGAAGTGGACAACCTTCAAAAGGTCTAGAAAGCAATGAAGACAACTTAAACAAGTACTCAAGCAAGCAAAGACAAACTAAAAGACTTCAAAGAGAAAAACAAGGCTCAAAAGAAACATACAAGTCTCAGGGGTGAGTCGGGGAAGCAAAGCAAAAGACTGGAAGTGAAACCAAACAACTAGAAATCAAACCCTAATAGAAAACTGGAACCTACAGGAAAATGCACTACTGTGCAATATGGAAACCAACGCACACTGGAAAAGATGTTCTACTGTGCAGTGTACAAAGCAGTGTTCATCAGGTAAAATGCACTACTGTAAGTAGGGTAAACTAGCGCACATGTCTCAGAAGGACACAAGAAGTCTTTACAACACTAACTGAGATGAACCAAGATAAAATGAGCATGTAACAATGACCTATAAGACCTCTCAGAGAATAAAAAAAGACTGAAAAGAATTGGAAGAAAGCCTAACTAGGTCTCGTAGAGCCGAAAAAATACCGGTTACTCCCCAGTGGAGTCGCCAGTCTGTTGTGCAGGAAAAATACCTTGTAGTGACGAGAAGACACTACCAACTTGGGCGGGGTGACAGGTAAATACATTCATTGTCTTGCATTAGTTACTACAAATGAAAGAGATAAAGATATCGAAAGATGCACACTTTTATCGATGGCTGGTCCTAGCTTTTGCTTGATCTTCCGCTTGATCTCCCACTTGATCTTCCACTTGATGAACCTGCAACACAACGTAAACCTTCCTCAACGTATCTTGATTGCAATAACTATGATGAAATTGAAAGCAATTAAACATCAACTACAATCAGATATTAAACCAAATGAGCATTCAATCCAATAGACATTTGATTTGGGATAGGAAGGGTATTTCCACCTTTTATTGTCAAAGAAACATGAATCAGTACAAATATACCTGACGTGTCAAGATGCTTCTGCAACCAAGTCCTAGGCTCCTTCTCTTCACAATGACTTGGGAATTCCTCCAACGTAACAACACTTAAAGCATTCTTTCTAGGTCCCTCTCTCATGGATCCTCCTTGTATTTATGGGACAAGGTAGGCAGTTGAATTCGATAGGTGGTTGAATTTGGAGGTTGGGGAAGTTGCAAAACCAAATTCAACTAATCCCAATTCGTAATCTTAATATATTTTTTGATTTCATCTTAATATGTGCGCGGGTTTCATACAACAAAAGTAGTGCACAGAGAGCAACTTTTGTGCTTTGCAACAAGCGTTTGCAACTTTTATGAAGGTGTGCGTTGGTTTTCCTTGAGCAAAGTAGTGCACAACTCAAGATATGTGCTATTTTAATGTGCAAAGAGTGGCGCGCATGTTGTGAAACCTGTAGAAACATTAATATTTTCAGCTTCAAAGAGTAGTTCCAACCATAACTCATCTAGGTCAACCTAGCTCTTCAATCCATGGTGTCCTTTTGTGTGATAAACAGAGCAATGTGATTACAGACAAAGAAGTGGATATTTGACCTATAACAAGACATATAGGGGACATAAATATAGTTTCATATGCATCACCATTCAGTTTATTAATTTTGCTACAACCCTCTCCAATCAGGTACAAAAAGACTAGTTTTGACCTTGGGGGAAATGATAGGCAATCTTCTCCAAAAGCTAAGAAAATGAACAATATGAATCCAAAATATTATGAAATGAATATGAAACTTATTTAATAGGTTATTAATAGTCCATACATAATTAAATCATCATTAGTTCACTGGTCCATTCGAATACATCAACATATCATTGGCATACATCAACATAGTGGGGAAATTGGCACCATTTGCTCATTAATAATCAGATTTACATAGTTCCACTTGGAATCTCGACTTGAAGACATTATGAACATGAAAAAAAGATAATTTAAATTAGTTTATTAAAGAATGGGGAATTATAAGCTCCCCCAAAGAGTACAACATCTCACCAAGTGCGCAATTCTCAAGGATCATGAATATGCTGAGAAAACTTGAAATGGTTGAAGAGACAAGCTGAATTGCAAGTGACCAAGAGATTCCCTATATATTTCACTTGAAACATATGATTCCATTAAATCTCCAAATGAAAGGTATAAATGGCCTCTCCAGTTACCAACTAGGGTGGGAATCTTTCACCCTCGAAATTGGTGCTAAGGCAAGTAGAGTAGCACTCCACTAGCTCTCCTCTCAAATGCAAATTCTGAAAATGATCAAAATCCCTTCTCTTAATTGATCCCTATATTTTATAAACATCCTTAGCCTTATAAGGTTCTATTTCCATCCATATACTCCAATCCAATTCGAATTAGGAGAGGTTCATGATTTGCCATGTCTCTTCCACTTCCTAGCCTTCCACCTTCCACCATTTTGAGTAGGGAACTCTTGAGCTTCCCTAACTCCTATGAGCACTCCATTGGAGGATATTTTTAGGCCTAATATGTCATAATGGTAAGATTTCAGCAATCAGGTCTACAATTTTTCATAGGTGTCATAGCATCTTCATCATTGTTGTCATAGTGGTTAGGGAATCTAGTCCAAGTGTCCAATAACTCCTCATTTGACTCTTCCTCTTCCATGGGAGTTACACTTCCATCCCAATTCGACCTCTGATTCATATTTTCAAGTGTATGAGCCTTCCAATTCATCCCAAGAAGGTTGGGATTCTTAGGGATTCAAATTGACAAGAGGAGGTTGCCATGTGGCATAGAAAATCTAGCTTGTGTGGGTCCCACACCCTCCATGTGTCTTCATGATCAATTGCCACTTGTATTTCTCTTGTATTTATTTATTTAGCTCCTTTATTAAATATTTATGCCATTTTAATGTCTAAACATCATTTATTATCTCCCTTATTGCAAATCCCAATGTCTCCATCCAACCTAGGGAACTAGTAGGATTGATGGAATTTTCCTGTCATGAATTAATTTGAATGGGGACATTACACATAACCTTGGTCATCCCGATCATTTTTTTCATCCTTTATCCTTTTACATCAGTATTTACAAATTTACATTGTGGGGTTAAACTGGGTATAATGTCTCAGATCTAGGAGTATAATTCGCTCATAGAACTCACCAATAATCATTGAATAATAGGAAGAAGAAACCCTACATCCTGAAATAGATAAACACCATGAAGAAAGTGTAAATTCTACCCATGCTGCAACTCCTAAAATAGAAAAAATGATGCAACAAATGACTTTTACCATCCTGATTCAAACTAAATTTGTTACTCGTCTGTACCCAGAAATATTGGCAATAGCTAAGGTACCCCCATGGCATGAGTTTGACCTGTTGGGATAACTCCAGAGCCTGTGTATTAAAATACCATTGCTACATACAATATGGGATGTACCAATTTACGCCAAGACCGTCCTTGAGCTCGGTCTTGGGAAACTAGGGAGGAAACCTAAGGATACACCCACTATTCACATCTTGAGAAAATTATCTAACCTAATTTTGGGTAAATCCACACCCATCAAATATGATGACACTGGGAATCTGGCAGTCATTGTTCAAATACAGGGGAAAAAATTTCCAATACATTAGTGGATATGGGGGAATCCATTAATATAATGACTAAAGAAACTTGGAATACATTAGGCCTTGCAAACCTTAGACCAATCCCCATAGTCCTTGAATTGGTCGATCAGTGTACCATTTGACTAGATGGAAACCTGAAAGAAATAATCATTTCCATGGATTCCTAGGAATATCTAGTAGACTTTTTGGTCCTTCAAATGAAATCCCACCTTGAGGGCCATCCTATGATCTTGGGGAGGCTATGTTTATCCATGGACAATTCCTACATCAGATGCATGTTGGGGAATATGAAATTTTCCCATGGGGTCTCCATGAAAAATTTGGTCCTTTAACCACTAGTAAATCCCACTGTGGCATGTGAATATGCCTTGTTGACTGATTTGGAGCCCAAAGACAAAAATTTCCATTCCATCCTGACAATTGAAAAATCTCTGTCCTTTAAAAATGAAACAAAGGATGATGATATCGGTAGTTTTATCAACAATACGTCCTCTATTTCTTAGCCCATGTTTCATCGATTAAAATATGTAATGAATAATGATACCCATGAAAATATTGAAGCATATATGGGAAAAGAAGAAGAGGGTATACCAACAATAGTCATTCATGACAACATTCCAATCAAAATCGAGCCAAGAAAAACACTAAACATTAATCTATATTTGACTCTCTCATAGATCGATAAGTTGTTACAAGTTTTGGAAGAAGAAAAATAATCCTTCGCATGGGATTGAAATGACATGAAGGGTTTCCACCCTGATCTATGTACCCATCATATGACTAGGTCCCCACTCTACAACCCAAAAGGAGGACGAACACTTCCTTGAGAGACATTGTTAAATAAGAACCCCTGAAATGGTTGGATGCCAATTCCATTTACCCAATATCCAAAAATGAATGGGTTTCACCACTCGTTATCATCCCAAATAAAAATGACAACTAGAAAATCTGTGTTGAGTACCGAGAATTGAATAAATCTATGTAAAAATAACACTTCCCCTTTCCATTTATCGACCAAGTTCTTAGCACATTGTCAGAAAAGAAATTATTTTATTTCCTTGATGGTTTCAGTAGATACAACCAAATACAAATTGCTCCTAAAGATCAAGATAAAATGACCTTTACCTACCCATGGGGTACATTTGCATATCACATCCTTATTTTCAGGCTCTACAATGCACCTGTTGCTTTCTAGCGGGCAATATTAGGTATTTTTTTAATCTGGTTAATGATAGTGTCAAGATATAGATGGACTATTTTACACCATATTGTATTGAGTTCAAAGAAGCATTATCTAATTTAGAGAAGGTGCTCAAACATTGCATGTAGACTAACCTTTCTTTGAGCACATAAAAGTGCCACGTGATGATGACAAAAGGGGTGGTCTTGGGACATTTTCTCTCTACTATAGGGATACAGGGTGATCCAAGAAAAATTAAGGTAATCATGAGCATGCTCCCTACAAAACCACAAAAAGAGGCGCATATATTTTTAGGAAAAAATGGTTATTATCATTGTTTCATTGAGAAATATTCCAAGCTTGAGTCTCCTTTGTTTGTGCTACTTGCAAAATATGTAGAATTTTCATAGACTAACAACTGTTAATCTACCTTTCAAAATTAGAAACATTGTTGTCTACAGCCTCTGTTCCATGAGGACTAGATTGGCCATTTCCATTCCATATTTCTTCAAATTCCTCGGAAACTGATGTTGGAGTTATGCTAGGGAAAGAGGAGGATAAGAAGCCTTATTCCATCTATTACGCCAGCAATAAATTAGATCCCACATAATTGAATTATATGGTAACTGAAAAAAAATAAAAAAAAATTGTTGTTTTGTTTTCCATTAATAAGCTTCGACACTATATAACTGGTTACCCCATCTTTGTAACATAGACCACTCAACAATCAAGTATTTAACTAATAAACCCATTGCACGTACCCAAGTTACTAGGTGGTTACTACTAATGCAAGAATTTGATATTATCATTCTAGAAAATAGAACGTGGTTGCATATTTCTTATCTAGACTTGTCTCCAATGGTGACAAATCTCCTATAGAGGATAGTTTCCCATATGAACATGTTTTTGTAGTTTCCACTCACACACCGTTGTATGCAAAAATTGCTAACTATATTGGTGCAAGGAATTTGTTGCACCACATTTCTCCAAGGGAGAGATGAAAGATCATTCAAAAAAGTGCCATATATTTGTGGGTAGATGGATATCTCTTTTACACATGGGAAGATAAGGTAATCCATAGATGTGTGAGTGAGGATGATATCCATAACATCCCTAAGGCCTACCACATTGAGCCTTATGGAGTGAATTTTGCAGATAAAAGAACATGCCATAAAGTGTTGCGCATGGGTGACTTCTATCCGACCATATTCCGGGATTCAAAGAAGTATCTGCAAGGATGTGATAGCTACCAACAAATGGGCCAACCCATTCAATCCGATGAGATGTTGTTACAAACAAAGATGGTAATAAATACCTTTGAAAAGTGGGGTCTTGATTTAATGGGCCCAATTAATCCCTCATCTCGCCATAAATACTATATCCTTGTATGCACAGACTATGTAACCAAGTGGGTGGATGTATAGGCTCTTCTAGGAGCGACATAGTAGGTTTTTTTGGAATTTTTGTTCAAAGAAATATTTATTTGGTATGGGATATTGAGGGATATAGTTATCGATGAAGGGGGATAGTTTACATGGAATGGGATTGAGGAGATTCTTGCAAAATATAAGATTCAACATTAGGTCACTTCTCCTTATCCTCCACAAGAAAATGGGAAGGTTGAAAGTGCCAACAAGGTATTAGAGAACATTCTTATGAAGACTACGTCTAGTCACTTTCATGATTGGGACGAACTAATTCTAGAATCCCTATGGGCCTACATCACTACTTGTAGAAACACCAGATGCTTCTCTCCATTTCAGCTAGTGTATGGTGAGTGTTTGATATTTCGAATTGAATTTGAGATCGAAACACTTATAACCATTGTATAGGTTAGTATGGATTTGACAACATATCAAAGGAATCAATTAGATCAGCTCAATAATATTGATGAGTTTGTTTGGACGTGCTACAACACACTGAAATTGTGCAACAAAAACATGCAAAGTGCCATGACAAGCTCATAAAAAAATATGTTTCAACCAGGGTATTAAGTGCTATTGGACGACTCTGAATTTAAGGATTTCAATGGAAATATTCATACCAGGTGGTTGGGTCCTTGCAAGGTAGATACATTGTTTGATAATGGGACTATCAAAATTGTAACCATATACTGAGAACACACCCATATGCTCACCAATGGGCATTGTTTATAGTTATACTATCATCCAACCTCGAAGGACTCCTTCAATAAGTAGGTTTCTCCCAACCCACATTTAGAAGTGTTGCATTAGGAGGGACATACCTCCACACCCCCACTTGCATGATTTCCCTGAGTATAGTATAACATTGAGTGTGTGTGTGATTAGAGGAAATTTGAGGTCTAAAATGGGCCTCCTAAGGAAAATAATAAAATAATAAAATAATATTTATTAATTTTTGAGGAAGAAAGAAAAAAACTACTTTTTTGTTCATATTTTCAACATATCTCCCTGCGTTTATACTCAAATTTCGAGCGGGAACACTCGTTGGGATGCAGAATTAAATTCCACATCCAACGAGTACCCACAATACATACATTTGACTGGCCCCTTGCCCAAAAAACAAGAAATACCTGAAAAACGTGATGATGATGTCATCATCACGTTTTTTCAGGTATTTCTTGTTTTGGGGGCAGAGAGGCCAGTCAAAAGTATGCAATGTGGGTACTCATTGGATGCGAAATTAAATTCTTCATCCCAGGAGTGCTCCCACTCGAAATTTGAGTAAAAACACAGGGAGATATGTTGAAAATACGAACAAAAAAGTAGCTTTTTATGACAAATATCTATATTCAACCATTATGGTTGACTCATTTTATTGAAATTCTATTGGTCCTTGAATCCAACTCATCAAGAAATTATGATTGGCTCATTTTCTTATAAGCCCCATTTTAGACCCCAAATTTCCTCTAATATGGTGTGTGTTTTTGTGTATAATCCAACTGTGAAAACCGCTATGGGGCATAGTTGGATAGGTGTCATCAGAAAACTAGCTTCCTGGAAGTTGGCATCTACACAAAAAAATCTAAGTCATTTTGTTTCAAAATAATTATTTATGCTAATAAAAAATATTTGTAACATTATGACCCCTTTTGCATTGCAAGATTGATTGATTTATTTTCCCAAGAACAAAAAAGTGTTGTATATTGCACACATGTTGTAACTTGTGCAACTAATAGCATGACACAAATGCTAAAATTTCACAAGTAACAACACCAATAAAATTTTCATGTTCTCTAAATAATGAATTTGTTGTTCTTTTCTAGTACCAAAAAATTTGAAGTCTTATAGTAAAAGGGCTTGTTCAAATAAAATCCCACAAGCCAAAAAAGTAGCAGCACTTGCAATGATGCTATAACTTGTTATTCACTACTAGTCATTACTTGTTCCACCAAAAGTTCCGCCAAATTTGTTTCCAATTTGAAGGATGACACCGCTACTTCCCTCTTACGCCAAAACATCAAGGTTGTCTTCATCCAGGTCATTGGCATCATTACACATTAAAACATATCCATCAACAAATCTATGTCAATGACTGTCGATCGTATTGTCCGTCATATCCACCCATGCTAAGTTCAATCAGGTATGAATCGACTTAACACCTAATTATTAACTGAAATGGTTGCAGCACATCAACTCGTTGTCACCTTCCACCTTGATCAAATGTGGACGTCCAACTCTTTGGTTGGGGGAGGTGCCACTTCTAAATCTTGTGCAATATGGCAACTTTTACACTTTTGTATTGCTCGGTTAAAAAATAGAAATTGAACTCATAATCATGAAAACACCTGGACCCACCACATCACCAAAATTTAAAGCTAGAATCTTACCAAATTAAAACAAAAATATCATGCCATCCGCATATTAACTTTTGCATGCACAAACTGTAAATTGGTCTCTACCATAACACTACAACAAAACCATCCAAAGCTACCAGTTGAGTTTGACTACAATTCACAGAAAATGGGGGGTTCCACAATCCAATATAAGTCAGAAGACATAGATCAATTGTGTAAAAATATAGAAGCTTACCAGGTGTTCCAAGATGTAGGGTGGAAAGTATACTTTGTAATATTGCACGGTTTTGAGCAGGAGGTGGTGTTAGAATTTACCCAAAACTTGGACCGTGAAAATTCTATGGTAAGGGGTGTCCAAATTACAATGATAGAAGAGACGGTGGCTAGGGTGATTGGGCTCCCAAGAGATGGAGAGCAATGTTTTGGTAGGAGAACTTCCCTAGATTAAGTGACAAAAGAATTCACAACACAGGGAGATGTTCTGCAACGACAAGGAAAATGGTATGCTCAAGACTCCCTAGCTACGACATGGAAGGATGTGGCCTTTTTCATCCAAAATTACATCACATGCGAGGGTCGCTACTAGGTATTTTTTCTTATCATCTCAAATTGATAACTCATTTATGACATAATGTTCAGATAAACATCCCTTACTACCTCCTGGGATCTCTACAACTGATGGCATGTTCTACAAAGGAAGCAAGGCACCCATGGGAAGTAGTTACAAACCAATGATTGATTAAATTTTTGGTTATGTATTCCCTAACAAGAATCCAAACAACATGGAAGCAGTGATTGAGGTTTCCAGAAGAAGGGAAGGAAGAAGCAGAGGAAACAAGCTAGAGAGAATTGGATCGTAAAGAGCAAGAAGAGGAGAAGGAATATGATGTAAAGGAAATAGAAGTAGTCTCAGGTGAAGTTGATCGGAATGATGATCCAAAAAAACAAATCGCAAAGATAGATCAATTGCGGGAAGATGATGAATAAGGACCAAATTCACAAAAAAGGACCAAGCTGTTCGAATCCACCTACACCAGATGATGATGTTGATATTATCTAGGAAAAATGGCCTTTGGCCTCTACATGATAGAAGCATGCACTTCTATCTTTCCTACAAAGGAGAAGAACAAGGGAAATGGGATCTACATTGGTAGTTGTCATAAAACCATTTATCCACATTCCCACAGATGTAACCGAAGAACCAACCAAAAGGGGGGAAGAAATTTCCATGCAGGAGCCCAAATGTGAAGGAAAGACTCTTGATTTTACTTCTCCAAAGAAAATTGCACCAGAATTTCTAGTCAATATAAAAGAAACAAGTGCGAAGGGTGTTGAAACTACTATGCAGGATCTTAGGGAAGAAGAATATTTTTATGTTGTTACTTCACTTGATTGGATGGTAGAAAAAGACTTGGAAGGGATACAGGATATGGTCACAAAGTCTCCCAATATTCACGAACAAGAATTAGAATAGGGAGAGAATTCCCCTACTATTACTTCATCATAGCATGCAACATCCCATTATTTGGCTACTGCACCTATTAATGATTTTCCGATGCAGAATATGGATTCGGAAGAAAACCTTCCTCTTGTTACTTCTCCAATATAGCAAACCAAAGACCACCGTGCAACTGCTCCACAAGAAATCGTGGAACGGATGGATGATGACATGGATATAACATAAGAACCATCTGTGATCAATGAAGGATGGAATGAAGTTTCTACTACACCTGATACTAAATATGATATGCATAAGTCTAAATTGGAGGAAAACAAACTTGATGTTATTTCATAACAGGCTCCATAGGATACTTCGACTGCTCCATAAGAACTAGTCGAAGACTACGAAGAAAAGGCAGACACTTCGGCTGCTCCACAAGAACCATCCAAAGTTGGGACAGAAAGGGAAGACATTGTTGTTAGTAACAACTTGTTACTCCCTCAACAGATTCGGAAGTGGCAGAGTGTAGAAAATGTGAAGGATTCGGAGATGAGGGTTGTGCACACTAGGCATAGTAATAAAAAAACCCATCCCTAATAAAGAAATTTGTGCATTTGAAGAAATATAAATTGAAACTAAAACAGAAGGTCAGATTGCTAAGGAGAAATAAAGAGTTTTATGGTGCTTTGAGCTTACTTCCCAAGACTTACAGAAGGGATTCTCGAGGATAAGGTAAATTAAAGAGAAAGAGAAGAAATACCATTTTACAGTGTTGGGTAACACTAAATTAGACCCCTTTGCATATGATAGGGCTAGTAGAAAGATTAAAATAGTGTTTTTGGAAACCCAAACAATAAAGATTATAGAGGTGGATATCCCTGACACAGCAACAGTCTTAATTTTGAAAGTTGAAGTGGATAAATGGAGGAAAGTTAAAGAGTCTCTTCAAAAGGGCTCTGTATATTTACATGAGCATGATCATATTTTTCTTGCCTTAAAGAGTCAAAGGGAAGAGGATCTATATTTCTATCGATCCAAGAAACAAATATGGAAGGTAGAGCAACAAAAAATTAAGGAATCCCAAGAGTTGTCCATAAGATTAGTAACATAGAACAATTGATGAATTTCTAGTCCAGGATCTGTTGGGGTGAAGGGAACCCTCTCTTACCTACACCTTGTTTCTCTAGGAACAATTTATCCTCTTTTAGTTGTCAGCCATTTCCAGCAACAAGCCATACCACATCACCACTTCTACGGATTTCTTGAGCAATGATTCAACAATGTAATGTTTGTTGTGTGAACTACACTTCGATGATTACTTTTTATCTTATGAAGCACAATTAAATGTTGTACCCTACATCAAAGATGTACAGTTACAGGACTTCAGCTTGTTCCTCAACCATAAGGACAAATGGAAAATGGCCACAGACAAAATAGAGAATAACCAGGGCCAGTGTCAGTTGAGGATTAGGGGTGAACCAAAAAGTTTTGGTAATGTGTTTAGAGCCAATAGACACATTAGTTATTTTTTCAAGATTACATTGATGGTAGATAAAATAGAAACCCATGTAATGATTGAATGCATTCAGTTTATCGATGCACATCTGGATGAAGCCTTGATAGGAAATCAATGGCATTGGAAATATTCCAATTTCGCTATCTAAAGGAGGGATCCCTTCAACCACCCTAACTTATATAGGGCCATAAATAGGGCGAACAAGTTTATTGAATGCATCAAGCAAATATGTGCCAAGTGACACAACCTAAAATTTCATTACCCCTTGATTTCGTTACCTATCGAGAATTATAAGCCAGCCTATGTGATGACAAGTTTAGATCAGCAGTGGTGGGTTGAGGTGAATAGGTTTGCAAGGTTTAGAACTCCAAGAGAAAGAATAGAGGCTGCTTCTTTTCTTAGTAGAGTACATGAGGAATACTTTGGAGGAAACCCAGACATTCCTTAATATTTAGCTACATGGGGACATGTAGTGGCTTCAGCTGAGGGGATATGTTGAGTCCCCAAATTGTACTCATTTTTTACACTTGCTCACCATGTTTTGAAGGCCTTTTTAATCTTCCTTTACCCTTTTTTACAATATCTTGCTTATAACCTTGTGATTCAAACCAAGGTACAACCTTTCTATGTATTGCATTGTTTTAAGTAATAATATAGGGTTATTAGACCACCCTAGTGGGGGTCGACCCAGTCAGCATTATGTTAAGTGGTTAAGTTGAGGCTGACCTAGTTGAGTAAAGATCAAGTGAAAGTTAGTGTATAAATAGAGAGTGTGTCTCTCTCATTTTACACATTCTATTGTTCACTCACTTCGCATTAGTGAGAGAAAAGGAGGGCGCACAAGTGGAGGAGGAGTATGTTGCTATCTCTTGGACTTGATCATGGTGATATTTGTATTGATGCTTATTCTATCTCTAAGGAAGTTGCGGGGTTTTTCACCTTCTTGGTTTTCCCCAGTGAAATGTCTTGTGTCTCTTGTCTCTTGTCTCTTATGCTTGATATGTTGTACATGTTGTTCTTTTAGTTAAGATACTAGATCAAAATGAATTAAATTATGAAAAACTAACATGGTATCATAGCTAGCCTGAAGGAAGGCATGCTATGGAATTTATGAGACTTGTTGCACTTGCAACAAATTGGAGGCTAGGGCTTGATATAGAAAAACACCAGTCATCGTAGCACTTTCGCTATAAATATATTTTGGAGAAGGTTTGGGATCTAAAACTTTTACAGGTCGTAGATAACATCCCCATGTACCTTGTGTCAAAACAAAAGAATCTAATTTGGTGTACTTTGTGATTTATGATCTGTACAATCTAGGGTTTCTGCCTCTTCCACATCTCGGTCATAAACAAGTGACCTAGGAAAAAAGGTCACAACTTGGGCTAGGAAGCTCCAAATGAAACAAACTTTAGTTTATCAGGTAATGTTTTCAGATGCCGAAGTTGAACCAGTGACATGTGGCACTCTGTACAAGTTCGATCTCCTGTTTTATCCCATAAGCAGGTTACGTTGCGACACTTGGCATAACTCTCTCTCTCAGAGAATCCATTTGAGGTCAGATATGTGGTGATGGAAAGAAGATAGGTTAGGCTACCACAGTTCAAAGTTTCAGACCCTGTGGATTCGTAATTTAGGAGTTACACCAGAAACAATCAGGTGCATATTTATGTCCAAACAGAATTGGATTCTGAGCACCTTCATTTTTGGATCATCATTGTTCTGAGAAATTAGGGTTTCGGAGAAAGTTGAAGTTCTTGGAATCAAAGATCACGGGTGGATTCTCCTCATCAAAATTGAAATTTAGAGACCAAGATCAAATTTTTTGGTTGGGAAGAAGGTTGGGCTTGATCAAACCCCAATTCGGGATTTTGATCAGAAAGGTGGAAAATTAGGGCTTCTGCAAAAGTTGGAATTTTTGAAGTCTATGACCACCGATGGAAGCTCCTCAGAAAAATCAAAGTTTAGAGCTTTGGATCGAACCTTTTGGCTAGGAAGAAGGGTGGGCTTTATCAAACCCTAGTTCTGGGTCCTATCTAGTGAATCCAGAAATTTCGAAGGCAATTTTGAGGGGTCAAATTTTGCAGTTTTCAAAATTGAAGTATACCAGCTTGATCAGCTTAGCAAGCCACATCTTTCCATCCATTCAGAAGTTTGAAATTCAAAGTTTTAACTTTTAGGGTTTCTCTAACAAACCCTAATCTAGCTCCAGATCCAGTTTTAGAAATCAAAGTGGATTGGGTTAATCCTAGAAGAGAATGATTTGGACACTTGCATAAGTGAAGAAGTTCCAGTTCCAGAGGGAGATGAGGCTGAGGATTTACATGAGAAGGCTACAAGCAATCCCGATAGTTATGACTTGAAGAGATACAGGTATGTTTTGAAATCTGTTCATGATTAAGTTTATGATATGTTTGTCTTCATATTATTGAGGTTAGTGTTAACACCCAAAAAGTGATCACTAGCTCATTTCCTTATTCACATGACCCATTTGTCCACTTTTCCACCATTTGAGCCTCTAAAGCCATCAAAAGGTCACCAAAAGACCATAATACACCCCTTTTTCCCCTCAAAATGAATATTTTTCCTCAAAAAACATAAAAAACCCTCAAAAGGGGTCCAGAATTCCCAAAAATATTAAAAAGGGAATAAAAATATTCAAAATATTCAAAAAAAGAAAAAGGAGCGAAAAGGCACCTAAACCATGTTGGTCAATACCATTGGTTTCCTCAAAACCATAATGGTATTCCCCACCACAAAAAACTATAAAAAGGTGGTAGGGGCTCCTCATTTTCCATCCATCCATCATCCTATCCTCACGCTGTCAAAATCTCTCATGAGACTTTTGGCCATTTTCAGCATCTTGGAGAAGAGACCTTTGGAGCTTGGAGCTACTCACCTTGGGAGTTGCTCAACACAAATTTGAGGTATCTTAATACAAAATACTCATTCTTTTATTTCTTGTTCTTGAATCGTTTTTAAAAATATTTATTTGTTATATGCACATGCTAGTTTAGATTTAGATTTAGATTATAGTTGTTTTTGCTTTCAATATTGAAACTGCTATCACATTGTTGATAGGTGCCCATTGCAAAAAGCTTGGTTGCAAATCCAAGCCAACAGTTAGAACAATCTTGATTAATGTTAAACTTGTGTTATCAGCCTAGTAAAAATATGAATGCATGTGAATTATAGAATACATTCATTTGATTAGGGTTATGACATTTATGATTGTACTAATGCACTATGATGTTGTATGAGGTTGATGTTGTCCACTCACATGTAAGGTACAACAAGAAAGACAAATCAAGTTCTAGATCAAGAACATATGACCATGGTGACATAAAGACAAAGACTCATGAAGCTCTACTTACGAGGTATGTATAATTTGGTTCTACAATGATTAACCTATGAGATATGCAGGCTACTAGCATAGGTCATTGAAGAGAACAAGAAGACATTATGCAGGTATGTTAGACATAACTGGCTAACATGATAACCAGGTATGTTTTTCCTATATCAAGTTAGAATCCTACCTTGTGTTAGGATCTTATACTTTTGTATGAATGATAATGATTATTCTTGAAAGTTAGAAGTTTAAGTAATCAAGGGTTTATGCATATTATGTTTCTTACTTTGATTGATGATATGACTAACCATAAGAGTCCTATGGTCAATAAGAATATGCATAAGTAATAGAAGTCCTCCCTGAAACCTTAAATACTAACGCTTATTACCTGTGTGTGAAATAATCATGACCATACATGTTAAGTTTATTTAGGATCATAATGTTTTGATAGTATTGAGATTATACTAATGGATGTATGATCATGTATGAGATCTTGAGGATGACACTAGTGCACATTTAAGCATGCATAGTGTTCCAGGATGAATATAAGTTCAAGGACAGGTAATCCAGGAAGCAAAGATCAAGGGGAGCACACTCCAGTAGTTCCTGCAAGGAAGCAAAGATCGAGAGGGAGTCCACCCAACAACTAAACAAAGATAAGTATTTGAATTGTTATATATATGATTACTTAAATGGTGTTGTTCAGTCATGTACATATTCCTAGATTTACGATGTATATTATGCAAAGGTTACATTAATGAACAAGATACTACTAATATAGTAATGGGTAAGTGGCCTATGGTACTGTACAACATTCCATTGCTACTTATCTAGAATGAAACCTCTTTGCTGACATGTTGGGAGTTGTGGACACTCTTAACAATGTTCTGGTAGAGATGGAAGGCATCTAGAAAGTTAAGGAATATGGATAAATGTTGTATTAAAGCATTGGCTAAGATAATTGCATGACTGTATGACACATGTATTTATGAGTAAGAATTTGTTCTGAAATATATAAGATGTTTCTAATCATGCAATTGAACTTGTCTTGTAGGAAAGACCGTGTACCTACAAAAGAAGGACTACAACATTTGTTCCAGCGACAAAGTTCAAAGAAAACTATCTATTGAAGCTACCTTGAGAAAGAAGTGATGGGACACATTTGTAGGATCCATTCCAAGCATGGTGAGAAGGATCCTTCCCTTGGCTATGGATGTAAGCGTTGAGTGATGAGCATCAGGACGATGCTCCAATTATTTCTTTGGAAATGCATCAGTTGGATGCTTTCTATGATCAATTGGATCATGTATATTGATATGCATCAGTTGGATGCTTTGTATGATCAGTTGGATCATGTATATGTATATGCATCAGGGTGATGCAGTGACGATGATCAGGATGATCATGTGTGATGAGTATCAGGATGATGCTCTAGATGATATGCATCAGGATGATGATATGATGATGATCAGGATGATGCATTACTTTCTAGGCATGGAGGTGTGGCAGAGTGCAGATGGAATATTCCTTGGACAAGGGAAGTATGGATTAGAGATCCTAATGTTGAATATTGTAACTTCAAAGAATATTATATTTCTACTTTATTATTCCGGAGATGTTTCATTCCTCCGTGAAGATCTTATTGTATATCCGGAGATGTTTATTCCTCCGTCGGAATGTGGTAACTCGGGTTATTAGACTTCCCTAGTAGGGGTCGGCCCTGTATGTGTTATGTGGGTCAAAGGGTTATTAGACCACCCTAGAGGGGTCGGCCCAGTTAGTTGTAGTGGGTTATTTAACCTATTGGTTAAATACGAGCCTACGTGTACTTGTGTAAAATACATATCAGAGTAGTGTATAAATAGAGGAGGTGTGTTCCTCATTATACTCACTCACTCACTTGAGAAAGGCGCATTTGTGGAGGAGAGGTCTGCTATGGAGGAGAAGGAGCTTATGCTCAGGGTTTGCATCTTTGTATATTGCTGGTCATCTATATTGAGGAAGCTTTGCTGGGTTTTCTACCCCATGAGGGTTTCCCAGGATAAATCTCTGTCTCTTGTGTTTATGCTATGCTTGGTGTTTCTTCAGTGATCCTGTATATGCTATTATTGTGAAATGGAATGTAATGCTGCTATTTTCTGTCTTAGCATATTGAATTTTAACATGGTATCAGAGCTGACCTGAAGGAAGACAAGGTATGGCACTAAAGACACTTGCTTTACTTACGACAATTTGAAGGTTAGGGTTTTACATAGCAAAAACCAGTCATCGTAGCACTTTCGCTATAAATCCGTTTTGGCGAAGTTTTCGGATCTGAAATTGTTACAGGACGAAGCTAAAATCTCCAGGTACCTTGTGTCCAAAGGACAACCTCTAATTCGTTGTACTTTGTGATTTATGATCTGTACAATATAGGGTTTATGCCTCTTCCAGATCTGAGTCAAAATCAGGTGACCTTGGGAAAAAGGTCATATCGTGGGCTAGGAAGATCCAAATGAAATTTCGTAAAAAGTTACAGGTAGTACACAGTCTGCACTATCTCAGAAAACGTTTTCAGAGGCCGAAGTTGAACCAGTGACACGTGGCACTCCGTACAAGTTCGCTCTCCTGTATTATCCCATAAACAGGTCACGTTGCGACACTTGGCATAACTCTCTCTCAGAAAATCCAATTGAGTTCATACCTGTCAGGATGGAAAGATAACAGGCCGAGATATCTCAGAAAACTTTTTCAGAGGCCGAAGGTCAAACAGTGACACGTGGCATGCCGTACAAGTTCGCTCTCCTGTATTTTCCCAAAACAGGTCACGTTGCGACATTTGGCATAACTCTCTCTCAGAGAATCCAATTGAGGTCAGACCTGTCAGTATGGAAAGATAACAGGTCAGGCTATCTCAGGAAACTTCTTCAGACCCTGTGGATCAAAAATTTCAGAGTTACACCAGAAACAATCAGGTACATATTTCTGTCAAAACAGAATTATTTTTTGGTACCTTCATTCATGACTTCCGGAATTTAGGGCTTTGGAGAAAGTTGGAATTTTTGTAATTGGAGACCACGGCTGGATGCTACTCATCAAAATAGAAATTTAGAGACCTAGATCAGAATTTTTGGTTGGGCAGAAGGCCGGGCTTGATTAGACCCTAGTTCGGGACTTTGATCAGAAAAGCAGAAAATTAGGGCTTCTGTAAAAATGGGAATTTTTGAAATCTGTGACCACGGCTGGAAGCTCCTCAGAAAAATAGAAGCTTAGAGATTTGGATCAAACTTTTTGATGGGGCAAAAGAGTGGGCTTCATCAAACCCCAGTTCAGGGTCACGTCCAGTGAATCCGAAAGTTTCAAAGGCAAAATTGAGGAGTAAAACTTTGCAGTTTTCAAATTCTGAATATATCAGTTTGATCAGCTCATCAAGGCGCATATCTCTATCCTTTCGGAAGTTTGAAATTCAAAGTTTGAATTTTTGGGGTTTCTCTGACAAACCCATATCCAGCTCCAGGTCCAGTTCTTGCAAATCAAGTGGTTAGGGTTAATCCTAGAAGAAGATGGATTGGTCACCTACATAAGTGAAGGAGTTCATGTTTCAGAGGGAGATGAGGCTAAGGCTTTACATAAGGAGATTACAAGCGATCTCGATAGGTATGACTCATCAAGGTATGTTTTGAGATTTGTTCATGATTAAGTTTATGGTATGTTTGTCTTCATGTTATTACAGTTAGTACAATCTTGATTTTAGATTTGTTGTATCACCTTAACAAAATTATGAATGCATGATAGAAGATATTCATTGGTTAGGGTGTTGACACTTATGATTGTACTAATGCATTATGGTGTTGTGTGAGGTTGAGGTTGTCTGCTAACAAGATACAGGTACATCACAAAAGAAAAATCAGGCTCCATGACCATGAAAACATGAAGACAAAGACTCATCCATAATCTTTGTTCTACTTACGAGGTATGTATGACTTTGTTATATTATGCTTAACCTATGAGACATGCAGGTTCTAGCTCAGGATCTCTAAATCATTGAAGAGATGGTTTAGGTATGTTGTACATAACCAAGTAGGTATACTAATCCAGGTATGTTTCCCATGAATCTTACCTTGTGTTAGGATCCCTTATATAAGTATACTTGGAATGATTGGTTATGCTTATTCATAAAGTTAGTAATCAAGGGATTATGCATATTATATCTTTTATCAATGATATGCATGAGTAAAAGAAGACTTCCCTGAAATCTTGAATACTAATGTTTATTAACTATAATCATGACTATACGTTTTCAAGATTATTTAGTACTATAATGTTTTGATAGCATTTAGAATATACTAATGAGTGTATGTTTGTGTATGAGATCATGAGGATGACTCTTGAGCATGCACAGTGGTACAGAATAAATAGAAGTTCAAAAGACATACAGAAGATCAAGCGGGAGGCAGCCACACAAACATAAAAGATAAGTATTTGAGTTGCTATTTGAAATAGTAATGATATTGCCTGCATGCATATTTGTATTCCTAGAATATATAATGCTGAGTGTAAACATTCATAGAGCATTGAACAGTATACAACTAATGTGCATATGTTTGGACAAACATTCCATTGTTGCTTGTCTAGAATGAAACCTCTTTGCTGACATGCTGAGAGTTGTGCACACTCTCGATAGTATGTTCTGGTAGAGATGGAAGGCATCTAGATAGCCACTGTATGCATACAGGATGTGGGAAAGTGTTGTGCCAAAGTATTGGTCAAAATAGTTGCATCACTATGTAAATGATATCTGTATGCATAATGGGTTATCTTTTGATGATTATGAAGTATTACTAATCATGTACTTAATTTTGATTTGTAGGAAAGGTCATGAAGAATGATGGACACCATACAAGTGGTGGATGTTCAAACAAGAAGATTTACAAATCAAACAAAATATAGAAGGCTCATGGCTAGAAGATTCTCTTAGAAAGGGGAAGAGAATCACGACAAGATGTTTGCTCCAAGTATGGTGTAATTAAAGAAGAAGTATGAATCAGGTTCTGTATAGGTACCTAGGATCGATAATAATTTGATAAGCTTAATGATCACCATGGGTGATGTGGATCTCAACCTTTGCTACAAGGTTGAATATGATACACATATGACATGGATGCAAGAAGGAACTCACCACAGAGTTCGAATGATATTGAGGCTCATATCAGTAGACCCATCTAACGAGAGATGGCACAGTTAGATATGCGGAAGATCATTCAATGCAGAAATGAAAAATGAAAGATCTCAAATTGATGCTTTACTTCCTAGGTCTGGAAGTATGGCAAGGCTCAGAAGGAATATTTCTCAACCAGGGAAAGTATGATGAGAAATATGACTTGAGGTGTTGGAATGGCCACTCTTATGGATTCCAACTTGAAGCTGTTAGGGGATAACTCATCAGAGTTAGTGGATATAACTCTGTACAGTCAAATTATTGGGTTTTTGATATATCTAACATATACTAGGTTAGATATATACTTTGTTATGAACACCTTGAGTTAGTATCTAGTGGAAACTAGATGTGTTTACCTGATAGTTGCAAAGTATGTGATGAGGCACATAAAGGACACGATAGAATTTGATCTATGCTATCTTGAAGATCATGACTTCAGATGGCTATTCAGATTCTGTTTGGGCAGGAAGTGTATCAGACAAGAAGAACACATCGAGAGGATGTTATTGTCTAGGATTAGCCATGATCTCGTGGTTTAGCTGGAAGCAGTCTAGTGTGGCTATCAGCACAAGTGGAATATATGGCTGCTTGCTCTGCTAGTGGTGAAGAAGTTTGGCTTTAGGGTTGTTTGACTTAGAGATAGAACCAACTGAGATCCTTTGTGATAATTAGAGTTGTATCAAGATGACATAGAATCTAGTGTTCCATGATAAGTCAAAGAACATAGGGAACTAACAAGATATGACACAGAAAGGAACTCTAAAAGTTTGAATTTGTAACAGGTTACCGTTGTACTAACCAAGCCTCTACGTCAAGTGAAGAAGTTACCAACCAAACCTCTGTCTCGAGTGAAGTTTGAATACTTCCGAGACAAGCTTGGTGTAGTTCAAAAGGACCCTCCTCGAAAGGGGGAGTAGTATAGTCACTACTGATGAGATTGTCTCATCAAACAACAAGGTCGTTGATGAGGTAACCTGTTCTCTACACCCAGTTACTTAGAAATATTTAGATTTAGGACTCTTATACTTAGAATACTTAGCTTTACTTATACATGCTTTTGATGATAGATGTATTGGTGAGAATACATGCTAGATGTATACATGTTTTGGTGTGATGTATACATGTTTTGATGTATTAGTAAGAATACATGCTAGTTGTGATGTATACATGCTGCTGATGCTAGATATTGATTATGTACTTGCATGGATGAGGATACTTGTACTTGTATTGATGAGAATACAGATTGAGGGGATTGGATCATCCCTGGACTTCCAGTCCTAAAGAGAGCCGTAGACGTGAAGTCTCCGAGAATGAAGTCCTTAGTGGACAGTTGAGGGGATTGGATCATCCCTGGACTTCCAGTCCTAAAGAGAGCCGTAGACGTGATGTCTCCGAGAATGAAGTCCTTAGTGGACAGTTGAGGGGATTGGATCATCCCTGGACTTCCAGTCCTAAAGAGAGCCGTAGACGTGAAGTCTCCGAGAATGAAGTCCTTAGTGGACAGTTGAGGGGATTGGATCATCCCTGGACTTTCAGTCCTAAAGAGAGCCGTAGACATGAGGTCTCCGAGAATGAAGTCCTTAGTGGACAGTTGAGGGGATTGGATCATCCCTGGACTTTCAGTCCTAAAGAGAGCCGTAGACATGAGGTCTCCGAGAGTGAAGTCCTTAGTGGACAGTTGAGGGGATTGGATCATCCCTGGACTTTCAGTCCTAAAGAGAGCCGTAGACATGAGGTCTCCGAGAATGAAGTCCTTAGTGGACAGTTGAGGGGATTGGATCATCCCTGGACTTTCAGTCCTAAAGAGAGCCGAAGATGTGAGGTCTTCAATAATGAAGTCCTGAATAAACAGGCAGGGGATTGCATTGTCCCCGGACTGAGGTCCCAGAATAGAACCGTAGACTGGGTCTATGATAATGAAGTCCTAAATGAACAGGCAGGGGATTGCATCGTCCCCGGATTGAGGTCCCAGAATAGAACCGTAGACTGGGTCTCCGATAATGAAGTCCTGAATGAACAGGCAGGGGATTGCATCGTCCCCGGACTGAGGTCCCAGAATAGAACCGTAGACTGGGTCTCCGATAATGAAGTCCTGAATGAACAGGCAGGGGATTGCATCGTCCCCGGACTGAGGTCCCAGAATAGAACCGTAGACTGGGTCTCCGATAATGAAGTCCTGAATGAACAGGCAGGGGATTGCATCGTCCCCGGACTGAGGTCCCAGAATAGAACCGTAGACTGGGTCTCCGATAATTAAGTCCTGAATGAACAGGCAGGGGATTGCATCGTCCCCGGACTGAGGTCCCAGAATAGAACCGTAGACTGGGTCTCCGATAATGAAGTCCTGAATGAACAGGCAGGGGATTGCATCGTCCCCGGACTGAGGTCCCAGAATTGATCCGTAGACTGAAGTCTCCGAGAACTGAAGATTGGATTGTATCATCCATGGACCTATGTCCTAAAAGGAGCAGGATTGATCATCCTAGGAATATGATCGTGTGATGACGATGCTGATGATCGTGTGATGACGATGCTGATGATCGTGTGATGACGATGCTGATGATCGTGTGATGACGATGCTGATGATCGTGTGATGACGATGCTGATGACGATGCTGATGATCGTGTGATGACGATGCTGATGATCGTGTGATGACGATGTTGATGACGATGCTGATGATCGTGTGATGACGATGCTGATGATCGTGTGATGACGATGCTGATGATCGTGTGATGACGATGCTGATGATCGTGTGATGACGATGCTGATGACGATGATGATGATCGTGTGATGACGATGCTGATGATCGTGTGATGACGATGCTGATGACAATGCTGATGATCGTTTGATGACGATGCTGATGATCGTGTGATGACGATGCTGATGATCGTGTGATGACGATGCTGATGACGATGCTGATGATCGTGTGATGACGATGATGATGATCGTGTGATGACGATGTTGATGACGATGCTGATGATCGTGTGATGACGATGCTGATGATCGTGTGATGACGATGCTGATGATCGTGTGATGATGATGCTGATGACGATGCTGATGATCGTGCGATGACAATGCTGATGATCGTGTGATGATGATGCTGATGATCGTGTGATGACGATGTTGATGATCGTGAGATAAACGATGCTGATGACGATGCCGATGATTATAGTGATATCGACACTGTTGACATTGATGTTCCAGTAACTGGTTGAGTTACTGATGAAGATGATTGGAAGAAAGCTTCCAATGATTTATAGATGTATCATATATGATGACTCCTTTCCCTTGCAGATGTTGTTATAATATCCTTCTCGTTAAGGGGGAGTGTTGAATATTGTAACTTCAAAGAATATTATATTTCTACTTTATTATTCCGGAGATGTTTCATTCCTCCGTGAAGATCTTATTGTATATCCGGAGATGTTTATTCCTCCGTCGGAATGTGGTAACTCGGGTTATTAGACTTCCCTAGTAGGGGTCGGCCCTGTATGTGTTATGTGGGTCAAAGGGTTATTAGACCACCCTAGAGGGGTCGGCCCAGTTAGTTGTAGTGGGGTATTTAACCTATTGGTTAAATACGAGCCTACGTGTACTTGTGTAAAATACATATCAGAGTAGTGTATAAATAGAGGAGGTGTGTTCCTCATTATACTCACTCACTCACTTGAGAAAGGCGCATTTGTGGAGGAGAGGTCTGCTATGGAGGAGAAGGAGCTTATGCTCAGGGTTTGCATCTTTGTATATTGCTGGTCATCTATATTGAGGAAGCTTTGCTGGGTTTTCTACCCCATGAGGGTTTCCCAGGATAAATCTCTGTCTCTTGTGTTTATGCTATGCTTGTTGTTTCTTCAGTGATCCTGTATATGCTATTATTGTGAAATGGAATGTAATGCTGTTATTTTCTGTCTTAGCATATTGAATTTTAACACCTAAAGCGGTTCGGGATGATGGACTGCAAGGCCATGGCCACACCTATGGCATCGAACTTGAAACTATTGAGTGATGCTTCATTTGAGATGATTGATGTCACAGTTTATCATCAGATCATTGGTTCCTTGATGTACCTGACAAACATGAGACCAGATATTTGCTTTGCGGTGAACACATTGAGCCAGTTCCCGACGGATCCCAGAAGTGTTCACCTGGTTGTTGTAAAGCATATTCTGAGGTACCTAAAAGGTATGGTTGATTATGGGCTCAAGTATGATGCAAATCAAAATTTTAACCTGGAGGTTTATGTTGATTCAGATTGGGCAGGCAGTGCCATTGATCGGAAGAGCACTTCGGGGTGCTGCTTCAGTATGGGATCCGGTATGATCTCTTGGTTTAACAGGAAGCAGTCCTGTGTGGCACTGAGTATAGCCAAAGCAAAGTATTTCGTAGCTTGTTCGGCTAGTTGTGAGGCAGTATGGCTTAGGAAACTACTGTCTGAGTTATTTGATTTCCCATTGGATGCTACCTGAATCTTCTGTGACAACCAGAGTTGTGTGAAGTTGTCTGAGAACCTGGTGTTCCATGATAGGTCGAAGCACATTGAGATCAAATATCACTATATCAGGGAGATGGTGCAAAGATGAGCAGTGAAGCTCTTGTATGTTGCGACAGACGAGAAGACAGCCGATATGTTGACCAAGCCGCTGGCCAGAGTGAAGTTTGAGTACTTCAGAGAGAGGCCTAGTGTACTTCAGATCAAGATTCCTTCCAAGGGGAAGTGATGAGTCCGGAGACATAGATGCACATGATCCATTTTGACATGGTTGAAGTTTTTCTTTCCATGGTCGTTGATGTAAGGGCTGGAGTCATTCCGACATGGTTGAAGTTTGTCTTTCCATGGTCGTTGATGTAAGTGCTAGGGCCATTCGAGCATGGTTGAAGTGTGTCTTCCCATGGATACGATATAAATATTGTGCCATTCAAGCATGGTTGAAGTGTGTCTTCCCATGGCTGTGATATAAGTGATGTGCCATTCGAGCATGGTTGAAGTGTGTCTTCCCATGGATGCGATATAAGTTCTGTGCCATTCGAGCATGGTTGAAGTGTGTCTTCCAATGGCTGTGATATAAGTGATGTGCCATTCAAGCATGGTTGAAGTGTGTCTTCATATGGCTGCGATATAAGTGTAGTGCCATTTGAGAATGGTTGAAGTGTGTCTTCCCATGGTTGCGATATAAGTGTTGTGCCATTCTCGCATGGTTGAAGTGTGTCTTGCCATGGAGTAGATATAAGTGCTGAGCCTTTCACAGATGGTTGAAGTGTGTCTTCCCATGCCGGTGAATGTACGTGGTGTGTAATGTGCATCTGGGTTGTGCTCCATGGACAATGAGGTGATCTAAAGATGATGAGGTGACAATATGGTACACAGGTTTTGCAGAGGCATATAATCAGTCCTAAGATGCTCTTGGAGGTTTTGCAGAGGCAGTGTAATCAGTCTTGGGAGATCTTGCAGGTTTTGCAGAGGTAGTGTAATCAGTCCTGAGGTGTACCTACTTGATGGCTTGCTTGCAGAGATGATGAAGACCTACATGGAGGCTAGGCCTACATCCATCAAGAAAAAGGGCTAGCTCTGTAGAACTTCCTATGATGAGTAGATTGGAGATTGATTGAGAGAGCAGCAACAGTGGCGATGATGCTCCATGATCCAGTGATGATGATCCAGCTCCAGAATTGAAGACTTGTGCATATATGTATTGATGACTTGTGTCAAGAGAATACCTTCCTAGTTAAGAGGGAGTGTTGATGTATATGTACCTTTAGAAGATATTCACTTGTATATTGTATTTGTACTTTATTGTATCCCCAACTAAGATGTATTATTCCACCGATTGGAAGTGTTGTTAGTTGTACTTGCAAGTGTCGCAAGTCTTATTATAAGTGTCGCAACTTATATTTGATGGGTTATTAGACCACCATGTTGGGGTCAGCCCTATATGAGTTGTGTGGGTCAAAGGGTTATTAGACCACCCTAGTGGGGGTCGGCCCAGTCAGCATTATGTTAAGTGGTTAAGTTGAGGCTGACCTAGTTGAGTAAAGGTCAAGTGAAAGTTAGTGTATAAATAGAGAGTGTGTCTCTCTCATTTACACATTCTATTGTTCACTCACTTCGCACTAGTGAGAGAAAAGGAGGGCACACAAGTGGAGGAGGAGTATGCTTCTATCTCTTGGATTTGATCATGGTGATCTTTGTATTGATGCTTATTCTATCTCTGAGGAAGTTGCGGGGTTTTTCACCTTCTTGGTTTTCCCTGGTGAAATGTCTTGTGTCTCTTGTCTCTTGTCTCTTATGCTTGATATGTTGTACATGTTGTTCTTTCAGTTAAGATACTAGATTAGGATGAATTAAATTCTGAAAAACTAACAGCATGAAGGTATGTACTTGTAGGTCAAGAACAAGGAATTGTTTTCTCAATACTGGATGACATTACTCCCATGTGGACTTGGATAATGTTGTTAAATTTTGAGCATTAATTCACAATACTCTAGGATCTTCACTGAGAGAATAACATATACAGTATATCAATGCATGACAATCACAATAAGCATGACAAGCATCGCAAGAATCAAAAGCATGAGAGACAAGAGACACAGAGTTTTCATGCGGAAAACTCTAAGGTGAAAAACCCCACAACTTCCTCAGAGATAGAGAGAGCAATGGCTCAACCAAAGTACAACCAAAATACACTGAGATAGTCTCCTAGTAGTAGATGATCCTCCTCCTCACTAGTGTGCCACTTTTTGAGTGAGAGTGAAATACTTTTTCGAATGAATAAAATAGAGATCTTCGATCTCTATTTATACTAACCTTTTTTCCCAGTGACCTTATGGGGCCGACTTGTCTAGCTAGGTACATCCACATTATAATATATATAATTCAGGGCCGACCCCACATGGTGGTCTAATAACCCATCGACAAGTACACACACTTGCGACACTTGTCAATCCACATGACGAAACTTCCTTATAGAGGAATGACACATCTCTTATAAGGGTACAATAAATATATATAAAATACACAGATGAAATACATTCCGAAGTTACATATACATCAACACTCCCTCTTAACTAGGAAGGTATTTCTCGACATAGATCTGCTAGACAAGTCTTCTTCTCGGGATCATCATCATCGTCATCGTCACTGCTGCTGCTATCTCAACCAATCTCTGACTCTACTCGTCATAGGAAGTTCTACAGAGCCAGTCCTTTTTTATACTGGATGTAGGCCCACCACCTGCAGGTCTTCATCATCACTGGCCATACTGTGGAATTCTCAGGACTTATTACGTGCGTCACAAAACCTGGCTGCAGCATCCCAGGCTATTACGAGCACACAGCTCTACCTGTAGGATCTCCCAGGAGCACATTACATGTGACCCATCACAAAACCTGGCTGAAGCATCCCAGACTGTTACGAGCACACAGCTCTACCTGTCGGATCTCCCAGGAGCACATTACATGTGATCTCACCACAAAACCTGGTTGAAGCATCCCAGTCTATTACGAACACACAGCTCTACCTGTCGAATCTCCCAGGAGCACATTACATGTGTTCCACCACAAAACCTGGCTGAAGCATCTGAGGCCTTTTTCATCCTGTCCAGATCTCCCAGGAGAAAATTACATGTGGTCATGGAAAAACCTGGCTAAAGCATCTGAGGCCTTTTTCATCTTGTCCAGATCTCCCAGGAGCAAATTACATGCCATAGGACAAAACCTCGCAAGAGCATCTGCCAGATATCCCAGGGCATAAATTACATTCCATAGGCAAAACCTCGAAAGACTATCTGCAGATCTCCTAGGGCACAAATTATATGTCCTCCCAAGCAAAACCTCGAAAGAGCATTTGCCATATGTCCCAGGGTACGAATTACATGCCATGGGAAAAACCTCGAAAGACCATCTGCAAATCTCCCAGGGCACAAATTACATGCTTATTTGCACAACCTGTTCCATGGCCACAGAGTATCAACCTGATACTCACCATACATCATCCTGATGTACACATGATCACCCTGATCATCATCACTGCAACATCCTGTTGCATGTCATCTGGAGAAGCTCGTCATCCATGATCATCCTGATCATACAATGCATCCATCTGATGCACACCAAGTATCTACCTGATACATATCATCATACATAGTGTGTCCACCTGATACATAGATACATGATCCACACAATGTATCCATCAACATACATGATCTACCTGATCATACCTGATACATATCAATATACATGATCTACTTGATCATACAATGTATCCACCTGATACATATACAGATACATGGTCCAAGCATCCAACATGATGCATATACAAAATACATACAAATGATCCAACCGATCATATCCAGCATCCAACATGATGCGTACATACATATAAATGATCCAACTGATCATATCCAGCATCCAACATGATGCATACATACATATAAATGATCCAGTTGATCATATCCAACATCCAACATGATGCGTACACACATATATATAAATGATCCAACTAATCATACAAAGAAGAAACTAGAACATCATCTTGATGCTCATCATCAAGCGCTTACATCCACAGCCATGTGAAGGATCCTCCTTCCAACATGCTTGGAATGGCTTCAGCAAATGTGTCCATCACTTCTTCCTTGAAGTGTCATCAATCTGAAGAACGCCAAGCCTCTCCCTGATGTACTCGAACTTCACCCTGGCTAGTGGCTTCGTCAGCACATCTGCAATCTGCTCGTCTATCGCAACATACAGGAGCTTCACAGCTCCTCTCTACACCATATCCCTGATATAGTGATATTTGATCTCTATGTGTTTCGACCTGTCATGAAACACTAGATTCTCGGACAGCTTCACACAACTTTGGTTATCACAGAAGATACTAGTAGCATCCAACGGGAGATCACATAACTCAGACAGTAGCTTCTGTAGCCATGCTACCTCACAACTAGCTAAACAGGCTGCAACATACTCTGCCTTAGTTGTACTCAGTGCTACGCAGGACTGCTTCCTACTAAACCAAGAGATCACACCTGATCCCATACTGTAGCAGCACCCAGATGTGCTCTTCCTATCTGCAGCACTGCCAGCCCAATCTGAATCAACATAACCCTACAGTTTAAACTTTTGATTCGCCTCATACTTGAGCCCATAATCCACTATACCCTTCAGGTACCTCAGAACATGCTTTACAACAACCAGATGAACACTCCTCGGATCTGTCAGTAACTAACTCAATGTGTTCACCGCAAAGCAAATATCTGGTCTCGTGTTCGTTAGGTACATCAAGGACCCAATCATCTGATGATACATAGAGACATCAACTGTCTCAGATGAAACATCACATAGAAGCTTTAGATTCGATGCCATAGGTGTGGCCATGCTTTGCAATCCATCATCCCAAATCTCTTCAAGATATCTACTGTGTACTTCCCTTGACCAAGGAAGATCCCACCTGCACTCTGCCACACCTCCATACCTAGGAAATAATACATCATTCCCAAATCTTCCATATCGAACTCGGCAGCAAGCTTCCTCTTAGTATCTGCAATCAATCTGTCATCTCCTTTTACAAATAAGTCATCCACATATAGGAGTAGAATCATAGGATTCCCTTCCTCAACCTTGTAGTAAAGGTTGGAATCCGCTTTACTCTTGGTAAAGCCCAAACTAGATAGGAAACTGTCCATCCTACCATACCAAGTTCTGGGAGCTTGCTTCAAGCCATACAAGACTTTCTTCAATCTGCACACATATGAATCCTTGTCATGTATTTCGAAACCGAGTGGCTGCTCCACATATACTTCCTCTTCAACTACACCATTCAAGAAAGCAGTCTTGAAATCCATTTGGTGTATCTTCTATTTCATCACTTTAATATTTCTCTATGCTGCCATCTGCAGCATGCTTGATCTGATAGATCCATATGGAAGTCATAACAAAACTTCCCTTCAGGTCTTGGGACTACATCCCAAACATCATTCTTCATGATCGATGGATCATGGCATTCTTCCCGTATCCTGGGAACTTCAATGTCTTCAATATATAATTTTGTTGCTTGAACAAATGTTGTAGTCCTTCTTTTGTAGGTGAAGGTATACAGTCTTTCCTACAAAACAAGTTAAATTACATGATTAGAAACATCTCATAATTTTCAGACAAATTCTTACACATAAAGAAATATGTCATACAGTCATGCAATTATCTTAGCCAATGCTTCAATACAACATTTATCCATGTTCCATAACTTTCTAGATGCCTTCCAATCTCTACTAGAACATTGTTAAGAGTTTGCACTACTCCCAACATGTCAGCAAAGAGGTTTCATTCTAGATAAGTAGCAATGGAATGTTGTACAGTGCCATAGGCCACTTTCCCAACACATGCATATTAGTAGTATACTGTTCATTAATGCAATCATTCTAATATGCACAATACATATCCTAAGTCTAGGAACATGAGCATATACATCATTGAAAAAATTTATTTAAGAAAACAAATATGCAAGAAATGATAATTAAAATACTTATCTTTGTTTGTTTGTTGGGTGGACTCCCTCTTAGTCTTTGCTTCCTTGCAGGAGCTGTTGGAGTCCTTCTACACCTTTCTGTTGTGGAATGTAGAGAGATGGACAACTCCCTCTGAATATCTGCACCCTTGCAGAAACCACTAGAGTGTGCTCCCTCTTGATCTTTGCTTCCTGGATTACCTGTTCTTGAACTCATATTCATCCTTGATCCCTATGCATGCTTATTAGTATCATGATTGTGTTATCCTTTTGATCTCATACAAAATCATACATTCATTAGTATACTATTAAAACACAATAATCTCAAGCATGTATAGTCATGATCATTTCAAACAGAAATAATAAGCATTAGCATTCAAGGTTTATATAGGACTCTTATGGTTAGTCATATCATAAGAAACATAACATGTCTAAACCTATAATTACTCAAACCTATGACTCTTCTGGTTAGTCATATCATTAAATAAGGTAAGACACATAATATGCATATACCCATAATTATTCAAACTTATGACTTTATGAACAATCATGATAGATCCTATGATATAAGAAACACATACCTTCACCATATTTGCTAGTTATGTCTAGCAATGTGTTCTTGTTCTCTTCAATGGCCTGCATAACTCATTAGTCAACTTTTGAAAAAACAAATTATACATACCTCTATGTGATCCATGACTATGGATGAATCTTTGTATTTATGTCACCATGGCATGTTCAGGTTGTCCCTTTAATTTGTACAAACCTCCCTCTTGCTCTCCAATCACCATTGCATCATCTATGGTCTTTCCCTTTGGCCACATTAGAACTTGCCCATCCACTCAATTCATTTAGGACTATCCTTCCTTTCGGAATTACTGGATTTACCGTCCAAGGATGACTCAATCCTCAACCGTACATTTAGGACCATGTCCAAGGATGACTTAATCCTCCACCGCACATTTAGGACCATGTCCAAGGATGACTTAATCCTCAACCGTACATTCCTTACCACTACATAATTTTAGTTTGCAAAGAAGACTGCTACAGCAAATGTGATGTCTGAATGACAAGATCAACCTAATCAAAATTACCACTACATAATTTTAGTTTGCAAAGAAGACTGCTAAAGCTGAGTATATTCCCTCTACCTCAACCCAAAAAGGTCCCTTTTATCTAAATCTTTGATGATGATGGAAATTCTACTTAATTTCAGTATTGTTCAAAGTTTGTTTTGTTATGTTTTGTAGTTATTATGCGGCTGGTTACTCATTTGTTTATGTAGTTTTCTTGTGCAGATACTTGATACGCTCAATATCTTGTTGGGCATATATATATTATCCCATATATTTTTGCGGCCTTATCACATCCGCATGCAGACGCTGACTCAGATAGGGTGTAATATCTATATTACACTACATTCCCTGCAGGGGTGTTATCGATTACTATATTTTATGGACAGTTATAATTTTGGACATATTATGTGATGCATATATTTATGATGTTATGGCATTTAGCTTTTCTGATGTTATTGGACACATGGCTGTATGTCTATGGGTTATGGCAGCATTTGATGGCTGCTTTAGACAGAACACTTGATTTACATATTGATGATATAACCGGTTTGTTCCGGGGACTATATATTGGCTGATTGGCATGTATTTGAGCAGTGACTTGACAGTTGGACATATTTTACTATTTCGCATATTAATAGTAAGTTATATTTTTCTATGAAAAAAAAAATGTTTTGTAGTTATGTCTATATGTTCAAGTCTTTTAGTAAATATTATGCTTATGATAAGGCTAGCTATAAGAAAGTTACTCTCATAACTTTTATAAACACTTGTTTTGGATATATGAAAATATTAAGTGATGATCTTTTGTTTGGTTGCCAATCAGATTTCTCAAGTGGCCAACGAACTAACTAAGCTTTCTATATATTTATATAATTTTAGTTTAGTTTAGTGTACTAATTTAACCTATAAAAAATAGAGATTTTAATTAAAATATAATTATTATTAATGTTCATAGTTAACAATGATACATGTCTACACATTTAAGAGATAATAATATCCTAATATTTAAAGATAAATTAATAAGCTTCTATCGATACATATTAAAATAATAAAATAAATCTAAAATAATTCATAGTTATTATTTATGCTCATAAATAAATGATTAAACGTGGTCAATGAGATCGGATGATTTTTAAAGTAGAATGGAAAAATGTTTAAGATTATTGGTTTAAAATAAAATAAATTCAAAAAATGTTATGAAAATATCGTGTAAGAGTTCCTCTAGCAATATGATTATTTAAACCTAAACAAATAAAGGAAATTTTAAAGTAAAATGTAGTTTGGTTCCCACCATTTACAACTCTAATCTTGCAAAGAAGATCACCATTCAATAACTACAATGATATGATATGTTGTCTTATTGAGTGGTTATGGATGAGGGTCTAAAGAGTTTATGAGGTAGGCTTATATCTAAAGTACGTGTACTAGTTATATCAAATGTATTTATATCCAATAATTCAAAATCGAATCTCATTTTGTTTTTCGAGATAATTATGTATAGAAATGTATTTATATCCACCCATTCAAAATCGAATCTCATTTTCTTTTCACGTAACTATGTATAGAAATTTGGGAGAGAATTCACCATCATCTACCAGCAGTAGCTAGAATACTTTGTGAATGTCCGACCAAGATTATAAAATGTTACCCTAAAAGGATGAAGAGAGTCGAAAACGAATACACAAAAACTATATTCCTCCTTGTAAAGATTCAATTCACTATTCAATCAATGTAAAGGGAATATAATTTCTAATAACTAGGCCTTGTTAAGGTTCATGGCTTTATTTTTCCCTAAATTCTTGTGATGTTGACTTAAAAGGGAATTGTGTTTTCATTTTAATAGAATTAAAGAATAAATGTCCTCTTTGGCAATGTAGTGTATGTCCCATCCATGAGGATGTCATTACCATTCTGCTTCTTCGAGAACCCCATCAATGTGGCCGAATCCTAGCTTAAGAAGGGGTCATTTTTTATATTTAATAATTGCCTAAGTATTTAATTTCGGACTTAGTATAAAATATAATGTTGAAAGTGATAATGTATTTTGTAAATATATTTAATAATTAATTTAAGTGAATGCCTTGGGTGACCAAGAGGGGTGCATGAGGTTAAGTGGACCTAGTAAGTTGTCATAGCAATTGGCAACTAGACAAAAAAATCAAGAAAAATTTACAAAGCAGAAAAGATAGAAAGCGGGCCAAAAAGTAGTCAGTTCTAAAAAGCAAAAAGCAGACAGGAAAAGCAGGAAAGTCCACAAAGCAGGAAGGAGCATAAAAGTAGGAAAAAGCACAGGAAAAGCAAAGAAAAGCTAGGAAATCAAGGAAAAGCAAGATGTTGCCAGAAGAAAGAAAGCAGTCCAAATGGGAAAGGCAACAAAGCAAGGATAAAAGCAGACATGTTAAATCCCGTAAAGGAGGGTGCATGAGAAAATGAGATGACCACATTCAATGCATCTAATTAATCATTGAGCTTATAAAAGGAGGGAACACCACTTTCACATATTTTGTCAGTCTAATTGTTTGCCTTGAAAACAAGCTTCTCAAGGCTTGGGAGATGTGCCCCTAGCCATGCTTTGGGAGATGTTCCCCATGGAAAATATGTCTCAGTCGGTCTCTTAAGTCCAGAGAATGTTAAAATTTAGTATGCTAAGACATAACATAGCAGCATTACATTCCTTTTCACAATAATAGCATATACAGGATCACTGAAGAAACAACAAGCACAACATAAACACAAGAGACACAGATTTATCCTAGGAAACCCTCATGGGGTAGAAAACCCAGCAAAGCTTCCTCAATATAGATGACCAACAAATACAAAAGATGTAACCCTGAGCATAAGCTCCTCCTTCTCCATAGCAAACCTCTCTCTCATAAGTGCGCCACTCTCAAGTGAGTGAGTGTGTGTTAAATGAGGAATACACCTCCTCTATTTATACACTACTCCAACTTTTCTCTTACACAAATCATGTAGGCTCGTATTTAACCATTGGATTAAATACCCCATTACAACTGATTGGGCCGACCCCACTAGGGTGGTCTAACAACCCTTTGACCCACATAACACATATAGGGCCGACCCCCACTAGGGAAGTCTAATAACCCAAGTTACCACATTCCGATGGAGGAATAAACATCTCCGGATATACAATAAGATCTTCACGGAGGAATGAAACATCTCCGGAATAATAAAGTACAAATATAATATTCTTTGAACTTACAATATCTCAACACTCCCCCTTAACGAGAATGATATTATAATAGCATCTGTATGAGCAAGGAGTCATCAACATCATACATGATACATCTATAAATCATTGGAAGCTTTCTCAACATCATCAGTAACTCAAGCAGTTAGTGGAACATCTTTAATACTGGAACATCAACATCTTCAGTACCGAATCTTCTACAGCACTTGAACAGCTACAACAATATCATCATCTGGATCCTCATGATCAATAGCATTGTCGTCACACGATCATCAGCATTGTCATCACATGATCATTAGCATCGTCATCACACGATCATCAACATCGTCATCACACGATCATCAACATCGTCATCTAGATCAATACGATCAGCATCGTCACATCATCTCGATCTGCAGCATCTGGTTCATCATGATCTACAGCATCTGGATCATCTCGATCTACATGATCAGCATCATTGTCATCTAGATCAATACAATCATCAGCATCGTCATCTAGATCAACAGTATTAGTATCCACACCAATACAAGTATACACATCATCAATACAAGTATCCACACAATACAAGTATACACATCAATACAAGTATCCACATCAGCAGCATACCCTGGAACACACACAATCATATTACAGGATGATCAATCCTGCTCTTTTTAGGACATAGGTCCATGGATGATGCAATCCTGTCATGTACCTTTTGAACCGAGGTCCAAGGATGATCCAGTCCTACCATGTACCTTTTGAACCGAGGTCCAGGGACAATACAGTCCTATCATTCAATTCTCGGAGACCTCATGTCTACGGCTCAATTCAAAGGACCAAAGTCCGAGGACGATACAATCACCTTACCTGTTCATTCAGGATTTTTATTTTCGGAGACATCTTGTCTACGGCTCAATTCAAAGGACAAAAGTCTGAGGACGATCCAATCCCCTTACCTGTTCATTCAGTATTTATTTTCGAAGACATCTTGTCTACGGCTCAATTCAAAGGACCAAAGTCCGAGGACAATCCAATCCCCTTACCTGTTCATTCAGGACTTTATTTTCGGAGACATCTTGTATACGGCTCAATTCAAAGGACCAAAGTCCGAGGATGATCCAATCCCCTTACCTATTCATTCAGGATTTATTTTCGGAGACATCTTGTCTACGGCTCAATTCAAAGGACCAAAGTCCGAGGACGATCCAATCCCCTTACCTGTTCATTCATGACTTTATTTTTGGAGACATATTGTCTACGGCTCAATTCAAAGGACCAAAGTCCGAGGATGATCCAATCCCCTTACCTGTTCATTTAGGACTTTATTTTCGGAGCCATCTTGTCTACGGCTCAATTCAAAGGACCAAAGTCCGAGGACGATCCAATCCCCTTACCTGTTCATTCAGGACTTCATTCTCGAAGACATACATCCATGGCTCTCTTTAAGACTGAAGTCCAGGGATTATCCAATCCCCACTTGTCCACTAAGGAATTCATTCTCGAAGACAACTGTCTACAGCTCACTTTAGGACTGAAGTCCAGGGATGATCCAATCCCCACTTGTCCACTAAGGACTTCATTCTCAAAGACATACGTCTACGGCTCACTTTAGGACTGAAGTCCAGGGATGATCCAATCCCCACATGTCCACGAAGGACTTCATTCTCGAAGACATACGTCTACGGATCCTTTTAGAACATGTGTTCAAGGATGATGCAATCCCCTTGTCAACTTAGACCCTATCTAAGGACCATCCACTAACCTCTCTATTGGCATCACCAATATAGGTAACCACATCATCGACCTCTCTGTCGATGCAGGAAATCTCATCATAAGTGACCACATCACTCCCCCTTTCGAGGAGAGTCCTTCTGAACTACACCAAGCTTGTCTCGGAAATATTCAAACTTTTACTTGAGGTAGAGGTTTGGTTAGTACATCGACAACTTGTTCACTTGAGGTAGAGGTTTGGTTAGTACATCGGCAACTTGTTCACTTGAGGTAGAGGTTTGGTTAGTACATCGGCAACTTGTTCACTTGAGGTGGAGGTTTGGTTAGTACATCGGTAACCTGTTACAAATTCGAACTTTTTAGTTCCTTTCTGCGCCATATCTTGTATATAGAAATGTCAGATCTCTATGTGCTTTGACTTATCGTGGAACACTGGATTCTCTGTCATCTTGATACAACTCTGTTTGTCACATAGGATCACAGTTGGGTCTATATCTAAGTCAAACAATCCTGAAGCCATACTTCTTCACAACTAGCAGAGCAAGCAGCCATATATTATGCTTGTGTTGAGAGCCATACTGAACTGCTTCCTGCTAAACCACAAGATCATGGTTTATCCCAGACAATAACATCCTCTCGATGTGCTCTACCTGTCTGATACACTTTCTGCTCAATCAACATCTGTGTAACCATCTGAAGTCATGATCTCCAAAATAGCATAGATCAAAGTTTATCGTATCCTTTAGGTACCTCATCACATGCTTTGCAACTATCAGGTGAACACATCTAGTTTCCACTATATACTGACTCAAGGTGTTCACAACAAGGCTTATATCTGACCTGGTATTCGTTAGATACATCAAATGACTCAATAATTTGTCTGTACAGAGTTATATCCACTAACTCTGATGAGTCATCTGCTAACAGCTTCAAGTTGGAATCCATGAGAGTGGCCATTCCAACATATCAAGTCCTTTTAATATTTCTCGGCATACTTTCCCAGGTTGAGAAATATTCCTTCTGAGCCTTTCCATACTTCTAGACCTAGAAAGTAATGCATCAATCTGAGATCTTTCATTTTCATTTCTGTAGCCATCTATCTGTGCCATCTCTCGTTAGATGGGTCTACTGATATGAGCCACAGCATCATTCGATCTCTGTGGTGAGTTCCTTCTTGCATCCATGTCATCTGTGTATAGAAACCATATTCAACCTTGTAGTAAAGGTTGATATCCACATCACCCATGGTGATTATTAAGCTCATCAATTTACTATCGATCCTGGGTACCCACACAGAACCTGATTCACACTTCTTCTTTAATTACATCATTAAGAGAATGGTCTTATCTAGTCACTTGGAGCAAACATCTCGTCACGATTCTCTTCCTCTTTCTAAGAGAATCTTTTAGCCATGAGCCTTCTATATTATGTTTGATTTGTAAATATTCTTGTTGAACATCCATCACTTGTGCGGTGTTCATCATTCTTCATGATCTTTCCTACATATCAAAATTAAGTACATGAATAGTAATACTTCATAATCATGAAATCATGATAGCCTATTATGCATACAGATATCATTTACATAGTTATGCAACTATCTTGACCAATACTTTGGCACAACACTTTTCCATATTTTGTATGCATACAGTGGCTATCTAGATGCCTTCCGTCTCTACCAGAACATACTATCGAGAGTGTGCACATCTCTCTGCATGTCAGCAAAGAGGTTTCATTCTAGACAAGCAACAATGGAATGTTTGTCCAACCTACCAATCATATGCATATTAGTAGTATAATCTTCAATGCTCTACGAGTGTTTACACTCAACATGATATATTATAGGAATACAAATATGCATACAACCTATTACAGACAATATCATTTACTATTTCAAATAACAACTCAAATACTTATGTTTTATGTTTGTGTGGTTGCCTCCCGCTTGATCTTCTATATGTCTTTTGAACTTCTATTCATTCTGTACCATTGTGCATGCTCAAGTGTCATCCTCATGATCTCATACACAAACATACATTCATTAGTATATTTTAATGTTATCAAAACGTTATAGTTCTAAATAATCTTGAATATGTATAGTCATGATTATAGATAATATTCAAGGTTTCAGGGAAGTCTTCTTTTACTCATACATATTCTTGTTTGATCTGGTTAGTTAAATCATCAATCAAGATAAGAGACATAATATGCATAAACCCTTGATTACTAACTTTATGAATAAGCATAACCAATCATACCAGGTATACTTATATAAGGGATCCTAACACAAGGTAAGATTCTAACATGACATAGGAAAACATACCTGGATTAGTATACCTGCTTAGTTATGTCTATCATACCTAATCAATATCTTCTTTGTTCTCTTCAATGATTTAGATATCCTATGCTAGAACCTGCATATCTCATAGTTTAAGCATAATAGAACAAAGTCATACATACCTTGTAAGTAGAACTTCTATGTGATCAAATATTATGGATGAGTCTTTGTCTTCATGTTATCATGGTCATGGAACTTGATTTGTCTTTCGTGATGTACCTGTATCTTGTTAGCAGACAACATCAACCTCATACAACACCACAGTGCATTAGTACAATCATATAGCCCTAATCAATGAATGTCTTCTATCATTCACATGCATTCATACTGTTACTAGGGTGATAAGACAATTCTAACATTAATCAAGATTGCACTAATAAATAATATGAAGACAGACATATTATGAACTAAATCAGATTTCAAGACATACCTGTATCTCCTTAAGACATACCAGTTGAGACTTCTTGTAGTCTTCTTATGTAAGGCCTTAGCCTCAACTCCCCCTGAAACTTTATCTAGATCTTGATTACGGTTTGTTAGAGAAACCCTAAAAATTCAATCTTTTATTTTCACACTTCTGAATGGATGGAAGCATGAGCTGATCAAACTAGCATACTTCAATTTTGAAATCTCCAAAATTTGACCCCTCAAAATTTTCCTTTGAAACTTCTGGATCTTCTAGACAGGAACCCGAACTAGGGTTTGATGAAGCCCACCATTCTGCCCAATCAAAAGGTTTGATCCAAGGCTCTAAACTCTTATTTTTTCTGAGGAGCTTCCATCCGTGGTTATAGACTTCGAAAATTCCAACTTTTGCTGAAGCCCTAATTTTCCATCTTTCCGATCAAAATCCCGAACTGGGGTTTGATCAAGCCCGGTCTTCTACCCAACCAAAAAATTCGATCTTGGTCTCTAAATTTCGATTTTCTTGAGTAGCATTCAACCGTGGATTCCGATTCCAAAAATTCTAACTTTCTCCGAAACCCTAAATTCAGGAAGCCATGAATAAAGGTGCTCCAAAAATAATTATGTTTTGACAGAAATATGTACCTGATTGTTTCTGCTGTAACTCCGAAATTTTCGCTCCACGGGGTCTGAAAACTTTTTTTGTGGTAGCCTGACCTGTCATCTTTCCATCTCAACAGGTCTGACCTCAATTGTATTTTCGGAGAGATATTTATGCCAAGTGTCGCAACATGACCTGTTTATGGGATAAAAGAGGAGAGCGAACTTGTACGGCATGCCACATGTCACTGGTTCCTCTTCGGCCTCTAAAAACGTTTTCTGAGATAGTACAGTCTATGTACTACCTATCACTTGTTACGAAATTTCATTTGGAGCTTCCTAGCCCAAGTTATGACCTTTTTTTCTAGGTCACCTGATTTTGACTGAGATCTGGAAGAGGCAGAAACCCTAACTTGTACTGATCATAACTCACAAAGTACAACGAATCTGAGGGTGTCCTTTGGACACAAGGTACCTGGGGATGTTATCTACAACCTGTAAACGTTTCAGATCTTGAACCTTCGTAGAAATGGATTTATAATGAAAGTTCCATGATAACTGGTTTTTTCTATGTAAAACCCAAACCTTCAAATTGTCGCAAGTGAAGCAAGTGTCGTAAATGCCATACATTGCCTTCCTTTAGGTTAGCTCTGATACCATGTTAAAATTTAGTATGCTAAGACATAACATAGCAGCATTACATTCCTTTTCACAATAATAGCATATACAGGATCACTGAAGAAACAACAAGCACAGCATAAACACAAGAGACACAAATTTATCCCGGGAAACCCTCATGGGGTAGAAAACCTAGCAAAGCTTCCTCAATATGGATGACCAGCAAATACAAAAGATGTAACCCTAAGCATAAGCTCCTCCTTCTCCATAGCAGACCTGTCTCTCATAAGTGCGCCACTCTCAAGTGAGTGAGTGTGTGTTAAATGAGGAATACACCTCCTCTATTTATACACTACTCCGACTTTTCTTTTACACAAATCATGTAGGCTCGTATTTAACCATTGGGTTAAATACCCCATTACAACTGATTGGGCCGACCCCACTAGGGTGGTCTAACAACCCTTTGACCCACATAACACATACAGGGCCGACCCCCACTAGGGAAGTCTAATAACCCAAGTTACCACATTCCGATGGAGAAATAAACATCTCCGGATATACAATAAGATCTTCACGTAGGAATGAAACATCTCCGGAATAATAAAGTACAAATATAATATTCTTTGAAGTTACAATATCTCAATAGAGAATCCATTAGATCTTGAAGTACATATCTGATCCATCACTCTTCATGAAGAACTTGAGCCTCCAGAATAGTGCAGATATTTGATGCTTCAACATTCATGAATAGTTGTGATTTGGTCAAAAGAGGAAGACGAATTGAGTCATTATGCCCCAAGGAGTTGTAGCAGCTGCATATGTGTTTCCATGAGCTATAATGTGATCAAATCCTTCTCTTGTATCTGATCCATTGGTGGGAGACCTCCCTTTTCTCTAATCTTCCACATTCTTGCTTATAATTGTAAAATCATGAGGATTGAAGACTTTCTGTAGCTTGAATTACACTATACTTTTCTTTGCTGCTATAAGACTCTAAAATAAGCTTGATTTTGTCTATTTGCATTCCTTTGATCTCATATATTAGTGTTGGATTCGAATTTGTGAGCCACTAAGGATTTTTGAGAAGTTTGGTTTCAATGCTTGCTCTTTTGCATGTTAAATTTGACTAGTCTTATAGATTTTGTAATAAGTTGATATCTGTAAATCCTCTTCTTAGTTTGTAAGTTGATACATGTATTTAAGGTTCTGATTTATGATTCCACAGATTAAAACTTGAAATTTGAGTCTTTTTTGTGGTGTTTGGAGTCTTTTGGAAGTAGACTAGGTGTGCATTCCAAGGTAGCACCCTTGCTAATTTGACCACCAAATCCAATGTTATTGCTACCAAATATCTGTAATTATGTTGTGGCAGGTATGATATGATACACTTATCCTACCCTAGGTCTGATGATCTTCAATGAGCACCAGAAGCCTTGGGTTTCCACAGAAGTCCCATGGACCATTTCCTTGTACCCTTGGGTTTAGCCCAAGGGGTCTACTCAGGCGTGACGTACCCATAAAAGTGCCACTATCAAGATATTTTCTTGATTTCCATATGATCCACATCCTTACCAAGTCCTAACCCATTCGTATTAAGAATTTTGAACGAGTCTTTAGCTGTTTCAATTTTTCTTCTTGCAATATTTGTCAAACTATCTAGTTTTGAGTCTTAGTAATTTGCAGTGTGATTGCACCGAAGAGGCGCATTCTACAAACCAGTAGGCAAAGATGTGTAACTCCTTCTGTGCTCATTCTAGAGCTGTCATGTTTCATTTTTAAAAAATAATAAAATATTATAAAAATAACACATCGGCTATTTAAAACATTTACAACATCATATATATGTGTGTGTGTGTGTGTAACTACACAATTTAGATAAATCAAAACACTTCCTCAACATTTACACTCTAAAATGGGTTTACGCTTCGAGATATTTGATCCCTCTCAACGCTTGGTAGATCCCCTTTAAGATGGATCTATGCTGGTTTAATTGCATATATTTTGAATTAATGTGCCATTGAGCAGATTTGGTACATTACATGTAGATTATCAAAAGTATTGAATTGTGTCATATATTCATATGATCCTTCTAGCATATATTTAATTCACAATGAATCTATGCAAGAAGGATAACTAGGCCTTTGTTGGAATATATGCTCTTCTTGCATATATTTAATTCACAAAAGGACAATTAAGCCTTTGTTGATTTTTATGGATTTTATTGGGTTTAAATTCTTATCATGCTAATTCAAAGAGAGTTAGTTTTTTCTTTGATAAATTTGAATGATATTTTTTTTCCTAAATTAAATTTATTCAAAATAATAATTTTTATCATATATTTATATATATAAAATATTCAAAGAAGTCTCATTTATGTCCATAAACATAGTGTTCTGTAAGAAAGAGATTATAAAATGGATCTAGAGAACCTTCATTTATAAGCAACATTCCATAAAAAGAATTGTTTATTGATAACCATAACTTTATAAAAAATACCAAGATTTATTGGGCATACCTTTCTTTGATGATGTTTCCATCTAGAAATCCTTATTTCCCTCTAGCTATGCTTATTATTAGAGTGTCTATAATCTTAAGTTAGTTCTACAGTAATATTTTGGCTATGTTTTTTATTAAATACAATTTTGGTTATGCTTCTTATTAAATAGCATTTTCGTTGTGCTTCGATAATTGGTTTTGTAACATAGAATTTGTTCTACTAATTCTATCTATTTTCTTTTGCTCTTGTTTTTTCTATCTATTTTTTTGGTTGTAGGTTCCCATTGCTCCATAAAATATTCTCTCTTAGATCCTATTGTTTTTAAAAAATGGATTCTATGAGTTGCGAGGAAAAAAAATTTCACAGTGGAGCTTCTAGAGCTTCTTTCATAGGACCAATTGATTTATCAATGCAAGGACCATATGTGTAAGAGATGGATCATCTATTGGCTATGCACACCCTGTATCGATTGAAAAATGTCGACTATTATCCAAAAGATTTCCTATTCGAATTATGCAGTCTTGACATTCTCGTTTTTCAACTATTGAGATAAGACAAGGGATTGTAAATAACGTTAGGACTAGTTTGGATTGCTAGGACCTTGAATCTCTTCATTCAATGAAAACATAATTGTTTAGTGATTTCCTAGAAGAATTTCATGGTGTAAAAGATTCTAGACTTGGGCTATGGGGTGATATTTTTTTGCATCAAATGGTTTTCAAAGTGGCTAAAAGTTTGGGTCTTTGTTTAGTCATTTGAGAAGAAAACAAAATAGTTACGTTTTAATATTGATGCCAATGTATATGGACATAACCTATTGCTCCATGATAAAGCCACATCATGTGGTCACTTTGAGCCATTGTTTTCATGTAAATTAGGATAAAAAATAGAACTCAGATTAGAAGAATCAATTGCATGTGCACTTGGAAACGATGCTTCAGTTAGAAGAATACACATATTGTTTATTAAATGGGAACTATGGAAACAAGACTTTCATGTCCTTGATATATATGTGTACAAGAATTTGTTCTATTAATATATATGCATTATAGGAAATAGATAAGAATTTTTTTACAAAACATCATTCTACAACATAAAAGTTATTTGAAAAAATAAGAAGAAAAAACACAAAGACATATTGTTACTTGATTAAAAAATCTATTTTTTAAACCATTATTACAAAATGGCTAATTTGTTACTAAAACACAAATAAATTTGCATATAAATGACTACTTTTGGGTTGAAAACTAACAGTATCTAATTTAGAGTCTCTTATAATGTAACTATTTTTTAGTCATATTTTGCTTAGTCATTAATTGGTTGCCTTGATTTATCATCTTGTAGTAGATTTAGTTGTTTATTTGGTCATTAATTTAATCATGTATTTGGTCATTAATTGTCACAATTAATGACCAAATAAACAAGTAAATACATTACAAATTGTTGAATCAAATAAATCCATTAATGACTAAGAAAAATATGACTAAATGTTAGTCGTGTTATAAGAGACTATAAATTAGCTACCAAAAGTCGCCACCTTAGAAACAATAGTCGCATTTATGTAAATTTTAGTTGTTTTTTTAATCACAAATTTGTCGTTTGTAATAGTGATTTATCTCTTTTTAGTTGTTTCATATATATATATATATAATGAGAATGGTTAAGTTTTCATTTATAAAAGGCTAAAGAAGCTTCACCGGAATAGTATAGAATATTCCCAACATAGGAGTAAATGTTTATGACCAATATGAAGCTTAGTTACAATCATCCAAGATAAAATATACTTTAAACAAAAAACATATTCCCCTAAGTTTCTATATTTTAACATATTGGCCTAATATCATACTACAAAAAAACTTCATTCGAACAAAACTTAATAGGTACTAGGATCATTGTCCATGACCTAGAAATCTTGACTAATCGCGTATTCTTCCTCATGACTATCCTCGACATCATCCTCCTGGTTCTCATGATTATCATCATTAGTATCCTCTCTATCCATATCCTAAGTGTCATGACTATCCTCCATGTTTTAATTTCTCTCCTTATAGCCATAGATATTCACAGTTGCATGAATAGGTTGATACACCCAGTATCCTCAATTTCTTTGTTTCCAAAATCATAAATTCTAGACTGTTTAGCTACTAAAAGAGATTCATGATGCTCCATAGTGACCTTGATTGCATCAATTTGAGCTTCGTGAGTGTGCACATTTCCTTCAACCTCGTCTAGGCGGGAGTCTAAACAATATGTGTGGGAAGTAAGCGAAAATAAATCTTTTTCAGTTTCACCAAGATAGGAGTCTACCGAGGGAACTTGCGAGGTTATCTGGAAAACAATAGTAAGAAAACCCTCCATATGAGATTTCATCCACCTCATATGGATGCATATATCTTGCATATCATCTCGAGTTTCATGCATAACATGTTACAACTCCAATAACTTTCAATATCCACCATTTTCTTCATCTTTGCAAGGAAAATCATACCTTCCCACTCTCTTGAATCCCAAGGTTACCAAATTTAGGACTAAGTAGTACAAGAACCATTTCTAAAAATTACTTCTTGAATAATATCCTCACCCCCAACAAATGTAGCATCCAAAATCCACTCCGTCGGGGCATAGGGGAAAGCGACAATATCTTAAATTTCTTGTAACAACATTACCAAACCACACCCTACCCTGCACTTATTTGCCTCGACTCTCCAAAGATGATAGATTAAATTATCGAGGTATGAATACGAAATTACATTTGCTCTGACAACCTTCATGTAATCTTTCACATGCGAGAGAAGATACCTAACTACATGCAATAGAACTTGGTGGATGATCCCATTAAAGAGTGATGAGACTTGCCTTTGATTGCTATAATCTACCCCTCATCCCATCATAAACGTTTTTTCAACCTTGATGGATCATCATTGTTGGGAATTCGATTCATTCAGAACCAGGTTTCTACATAGGTGACCAACAAAACCCTACAACGCCAACATTTTAAATACTCTGTAAGCATAGTAATTTCTCACCTAAGACATGCATATGAAATTACACAGGAACCTAAATTAGGGATGCATAGGAAGGAATGTATTCTTTCCTCATCAACATAACGAACAATTCTCCTATAAACATGCAATTGAATCATTACTAAGTTAACATTCATTATATGAACTCCTAACATTCACTAAGACATTCATCAAGATATTTAGTCATAAAAAACTATGTATTACTAAATTTGAAACAACAATGGTATTATATTAGTATAAACAATTGGCTAGAAAATACATGAATACAAAACTCATCTCAACAACTTAGTACTTCTTCATACATCACAACATACAACAACAAAACAATGTTGATTACAATACAAACTCAGAGCTAAACAATAACATGGAACCTAATACAGACCCCCAACCGTTTAGTGCAAAATAGGCCTTATATAGGCTAAGGTTCCCAAAACTACAAATAGTTGGTGGCACGCAGTTGCTAACTGAACTCCATGCATAGTGTAACTGAAATTGGTGAATAGTGCAATTGATCCAAAACTTGGGCACCAATAGGCCCCCAAAACTATGTCATGGCTTGTCCCGAGCCACTCTTCAATCCTTGAAGATCGTATACTGGATCAAAGGAAACACTGAGGTAATTTGCATAGTGAATTTAGATACCTGCACCTCTAGATGTCCTACTGCCTCTATAAGACATTTAAATTTAGTGTTGAATTTGATAGTCTTCTCCAACATCGCATATTGTGGTTATGGTCGCTTGAATTCTCCAATATCAACAACCTTCTTAGACGTTTCATTCACCTCTACTACCTTCTGATACTAGGATTCGCATTTTTCTTGGATATCCATGATCTATGCAGTGATTTGATATTTATCGACACGGCTGGCGGATATCTAATTTGTTAGGGCCAAGATTTCTTTCATTGCTTCCATATGCTTAGACATAAGTAGGAATTTAACTGACTACTTTTTTGTTTTCACCTCGTCTTCCAACCGTCTAATGTAGACCTCATTCTAAGTGACCTCTGGTGGATCCTAAAAGTATGTCCATAAGTTGAAGCTGGTGTTCACCAAATTTACCATGCCTTGGAATTGGTGCTTGGGTCTTTGAAATGTTTCTTCACCCTACGTCACTAGGTTTTTTGAACCCAAAATCCGATGGCGTAGATGTCTGATTTTTGACATCATGTTGTCGACGATCCGATAAGCACCATCGTTTTTTAATGTTGGTTGCACGTCATCGGATATCCAACATTAAAATAGGATGTCGGATATCTGACATCTCCCATTTTACCATTCTCATCGGATATCCGACCAGTCTCTCTTTATAAGAGGTCAGATATCCAACGAATATTCTTTTACCATTCCCATCAGATATCCGACCGATATCTCTTTATAAGCAGTCGGAGATCCGACACCCCTCTTTTACCATACCCATCGGATATCCAATGGGTATCTCCTTATAAGAGGTCGGATATCCAATGTCCATTGCATAGAAAAAATTCCAATATCCGACGCCTTTAGCCGTTGGTGGTATGGAAAAGGCGTCGGACTGTTTGTAAGGATACGTTGGATATGCGATGACCTTTGCATAGAAAAAATTCCAATATCCAACACCTTTAGCCGTCGGTGGTATGTCAAAGTCGTCAGATTGTTTGTAAGGATAAGTTGGATATCCGACGTCCTTTTCATAGAAAAAAGTCCAATATCTGACGCCTTTAGCCGTCGATGGTATGGAAAAGGCGTCGGATTGTTTTGGAGTGATGGTCGGATATCCAACAGAGATTTTGTATTTTAAGAAAAAAAACAAAAACTTAAATATTTTTCTAATAAGCATACCCAACATGATGTGCAATAATCTTGCTGAGGTCTCAATGTTCTTCTCCATATTTACTATCCTTTGTTCAAATATCTAGACCTTCTCCTTCAAGTGCTTGTTATCTTCATGTAGTTGTACATCATGTTGGGTATGCTTTCTCTTCAAAGTTTTAGCAGTTGCTTCATAATCAATGATTGATATGCTATATATGTTAGCTTATGAAAAATAAACAAGGGATTTATAGCCTACTCATTTACCCGACAATGGTACTTTATGGAATAAATATTTGATATGTTTTCTTAGTTGTGTGCAAATATCTTTGTCTTCTGAATGGATTAAAAGGATTTTGTGCTCAATACAATTCTAAATGCAAATTACTCTTATCACTATCCTCCAATGAAAATAAAATAATGGTTATATTTCTAATGCTCTACTTTTGGGCCAAATTCCTTCACATATACTAGGTATTGTGCAATAGAACCACAATATGTCTTAGCATCAACATATCCCAAACTCTTCATTAACCAATAAACTGGCACTTTAACCAAATGCGTGAAACATAACGAAATATTACCCAACAATATAAATGCATTCAAATGAAGACTAGAAGTGTAAATGACATACACATCTCAATTGTTGGCTAGCTTTAGTAAAGCATAAAAAGGATTCCTTTCAATTGATTACAAATCGTACAAATCGAAGGTGTATGGTTGAGTTGAGTGACAAAGTGTTAGATTCTAATTTTGAAAGAAATTCTTGTAGATAAAAAGTGATACATTAATTTAGTTGTCCAGGTGTGCATACATAGAAAAAACCAAACATAACATATCTTATATGAAGAAACACACACACATCCCCAAGGACCGTCGATGTTGTCTTCAATATTGGACTTTTGATTGGAAACAAGGAAGTCGAGATCATAATATGATATGCAACTGTTTTTTAATTGAAGTGGAAAAATCCCATCATTGCTCAAAATAGCATTTTCATACACCATTCACTTCACAATACTCCAATATATATATATACATATATATCTTCAACCATTCATTGAGTTTAGGGAGGACCCATCTTTAGGTTTAAGATGTATATACTTAGTATTTAATTCATACTTCCTTATTTATATAATATACTCCTGAGATGATAAAGTATCATAGATGATTCTTTTACTTGACGGTAAATGAAATGTCATATGCAATGCCTCCTCATACAATGATTTTTTAACTATTAAGATTGATATGAGTTGACTTCATGTGAACATGGGAATGCAACAAATATAAATAATGCCAAAACTATTAACCAAGATAAGTTGATATAATTTGAACCATAAGATGACAAAACAATGGAATGAAGGAATGGTGATATAATTTATGGTTACCATTCATTAAACTTTCCAATCAACACACAATCCAACCAACTAATGAAATGCCACAATAACCAATTGTATGACCTCTAGGAAACAAGAGGTACCCTACTAGCTTGCATATGACCACCCACAAATTGTAGCTATCTTCTCAATGATGTGTTTTGATTGGTGAGGTTAGTACCACCTCTAGCTCAACGAAATTAAATGTGTATGTCACCTCTATTTACAATTCATATCATGGCTCTATGGCCATCCAATAATTTACATAGTTGGGCTCTTGTGTGTCCTCACCTACTAGCTAGAAAAAAACACCTTTGTGAGTGGAATTTCAATAAGATATAGATCAAGTTGGGGGTAATGGGAAGAAAAAATGTCCATGTCCCTTCCATTTCTCATTCCCAACATTCTCTCCTATTATTATTATTATTATTATTATTATTTGTTTCTCTCTCTTTTTTCTTTCTTACATTTTCTTTCTTTATTATTGCATTATATTTCCTTGTTTTCTACTTTCATTAATAGACTAAATTTTTTATATGTATCGAGTGTTACAACCATTCAAGTTGTTTGGATACCTTTTAGATATCACCTCCCTATTGAGAGGATTTTTGGTTGTTGAAATATTTAAATGAAACCAAATCTAGATCAATATACCTTTTGTTTGCTTCTTTGGAACATGGATCTAACTTTGGATCCTAGCTATATCTTTGGCTCTAGCTCAATGTTCTACTAGTTATGGCTATGGTTCTAGCTCTAATTCTAGCTCCACTTGCTCCCACAGTGCAAAAGTCTACTCACTAACCATCAACCCTAAGCAATATTCATATTCAAAATCTTCAATTAGAATTAATTCCAATCTTTGGTGTGCAAGTATCTCTTCATTATTAGACTTGGATACAATCCATATTGGAAGTAAATGATAACCAAGTCAAATTCAAGTCTTCTCTTGTTCTGTAAGATCCCAACAAGCATATTCCATCATGCAACAAGTCCACTAAATGAAGTGTGGTATGCCCTCTTTTGCTAGGATCAATTTCTTATGACATGGAAATGATTATCCAATGCTTGCATCTCACTCAATCTCTATAACAATGTCAATTTGAATGGTAACCTATGTGTGCAGGAAAAAGCTTCATGAACTATCTAACATTTATTTTCTCCAACGACTGTTATGGAGTTCCAATGAACCCCCACTATAATTAACGTTTGTTTACCAATCCCTAATACATATACACTAAGGAAATATTCACTTGGAAGATAAATAACAACAATTAAATAGCAGTTTCCCTTGATGTCAGCATCAACTTATTTCCACCTCGTTGACAGCGTTGACCTTCAGTTTTCTTATAACTCTCTAGACAATTTCTTATCCTTGGGTTAAGGATGCAAACAACCTCTCATCCTCTTTACTCTTCACTATCCACATTATTCTCCCCAGAAAAAGAGATGCGATATCTTCTCTATTGCAGGATGATTGGACATAACGGAGAGGATGCAAATGATCTAGAGGATTTGAGACATATCTCATTCAAATATTCTCAAGGAGATTCCAAGGAAATTAAAGAGAATGGTAAGGATATTGGTTCCAGTGCACCATTTACTCAGCCTTTGAAGTTGTGTAAACTCAAAATTAGTTATGACGAGCAACCAAACATCACAACAAGCTCCAAGAAATTGTCAAAATTTAGATGACACACGAGTGGGTTGTAGAAAGGCAGCACCATAGCCATTCATTGAGCTCCTCTTTGTTTCGAGAATAATTTAATATTCTCTAATGAACAGGGCCAACCATGTGAAGGTGAAAGCTCTTATGGTCCATCCCCCCCTCACATCACTCTCAATTCCCCATACCCAATGCATGTACTAGAAAAAAAAATTACGTGCAAATTCTTGCATATTTCATCATAAACAAACATCAACCATTCATTCAATAAAGGCTAACATTCATTAAACCTTTGTTTCATTCATTCAATAAAAGATAACATTCAATAAACCATTCATTCTTTCCATAAACACATTCATTCAATAAAATCTAACATTCAATAAAGGTAACAGTTTACAACACTGGATCATTAAACCATTAAACAATTCATTGAACCATGCATTCATTCATGAGGCCCAAACTCATGGACGACATATTATTATCAAAAATAATTGGACAATATTTTTTCAGTCACTTCTTTTTAATTATTCTTATCTTTACAAAATCTCTAAGAAAGTCAGCTTCTGGAACTTCTCCTCCAGTTCTTGGTACTTCATCAGCTTGTAGTGATGTCTTCATCCTAGAGTGCTCGCTACGTGGATTTTATGGCAAGGGGTTCGGATTTGCTGCAACAATGTGAAAATGTTGCATCGATATATTTTTCTATTGTAATAACAGGTATTTCATTTAAAAAAAACATTACAAAGGTGTTTTTTTACCTGTTGTGGCCACATCATATTCTTCATTTTCCTATCCAAGCTCAACCTGTACAGTGTGACCCTCTACATGCTCTATAGTTGAAATATGGATAAATACAATTAATGTTCACCATCTGCAATGATATATATAAAATCGTAGCATATGAATAAATTCATTACTAGGATTCGAAGCATGATCTTCGATTTGTTGTTGTCCCTCCTCGACATTAAGGGGATCATTGCTTTCCTACTCAAAACAGAGTCAATATTTTATGTCAATTATTTATAATGAATAGATTGAACAAGTAATAAATATTCATTAAACTATATAGATTTTTTATACCTGTCCATCAGATGGATCAGTACCAAAAGACTTTGCTTGCCCAGACAATATTTTTCAGCATTCAACAACAGCTCCAAAGCCATGCTGGAAGCCAAGCTTCAAGTCTTCCTTAGTGGGCACTTCTTTGAATCAGTCGGCCTACATATTTGCATAACGCCATTAATTTACATTTTGCGGTGCAATAAAAGGAAAAATAATTTGCAATTTATTATTTGGATGCATTATTGGTTTTTCGAAACTTACAATTCATGCCGCCAAATTGGAATAACCACCAGGCCCAAGCTTGTGCTGACCATTTTTTTCCAGTATTTCCTTTGTGGCCTTTGATGTGTCTGAAAACCTATGCAAGTGTTGAAATACGTTAGATGTTCCAAATTTGACATAGAAATCAATAATAATAAGGTTTATAATTACATTGTGGAAAGTATTGCATACCTCCCTGTGCCTAGTGTTATCTTTCCTTATTTTCTCAGGCCCCTCTGCTTTCCATCATCCACTAGAGCTCTCCACTCTCTTGCTGGAATCATTAGAGGGCGCTCATACCTAGGATTCCTCTCTAGGTTAACCCTATATTGATCTCGGACAATCTTCATATGTTGTCTAGCCTTTTCAGGACCGTGGCTCAATCGAAGGTCTCGTTGTCGAACATGCCAACCAACCGATTAGTGAGCTCATCTTTTAAATTTTTCAGTTTTCTATCCCACCTTGTGCGGATGGTGGATCGAAGATCACCAAGGACAAATCATTCATATTTTTATAAAAAACATCATTTCCTGCAAAACGATCATGCCATGATCATAATTAGTTGAAAAAAATGTTTTATGGGTACATTACAATAAAATTATAAACACTAACTTGGTCAACATATATTTACTTGGGATCTTATCTATCTTTATTGGGACGAGATATTCGTCCACCAAAAATGTTGTCTCGATTGTTCCCATGCTAGTGACAGGGAAAGATCCAGGAAATGCAGCTTCGACAATATCAATACTAGGACGCTTAATGTCGACCCCTTCTTCTGGACGATCTGGTGTGCGTCGGTCACTAGCGGCCGGTGCGCTCAGTTTCGACCCCTTCTTCTAGACAATCTGGTGTGCGTTGGTCAGTCGACAACAATGGCGAATGAGTCGATGCACGTGGAGTCATTTGCTCATGATTCGATGTCTCTCCACAAGCATCACTGGGGCCAACGCCGCCTTGACGACTAGTGTGTGGTCTTAGAAAATTCTATAAATACAAACCACATTTTATAGTTTCACTATCATATAAAAGTGAAAATTATAAAGTTATAAATGAATTATATTATGATTCAAACTTCCGCAACTTACTTGCAAGGTTTCAGTTCTGTGATTCAACAGTGCAATCCTGGCTTGAATCGCGTCTGTCTGCGGATATTGGAATAACAGACGAACAAGTTCCGCACTAAATTTTTCCAAGATGTTTTGTATCATCTTAACTGGGTTTGTAGCTGAACCAATTATGTCAACATCAACTAACATCTCAACCATTTCAAAATCTATTGATTGTTGTGATGTTGTTTCATACAATGATTCATTGGTGTACACCAAAAATATATAAAACACTATTGAGTTCTATCATGATAGATTCCTAAAATTATATTAAAAAAACATATCTATCATGATAGATTCCTAAAATTACAACTAGGTTTACCTGATGCCTGGATGATGGTGTCGTCTTATCCACAGCTGTGGACTTGCCCTGATCATCCGACCCCTGCAAAAAAAAAGAAGTAGAAAACATTATCATAACGAAACCAGTATACACATGAAAACTCATAACAAAATAAACATTATGCTACGTATTATCTTGGTACAATTCCAATGAATTATACCTGTTTCTGTGATGCACCTGCAACAATTAATTAACAAGAATATGCGAAATAGCAGAAATGACAGAACTCAGAATCACTTCTATATTGATCACAGGCCACTTCGAGGGGGAAACCTCCTTTGAGCAAGCTCAATACAATTAACTTCACGGTGCCTTCATAAGTCTCAACACACACTTATATACTAATTCTTGGCGCCAATACTATGGGTCAAAACCATGGGCCGTTACAAACTATGGATCAACAATACTACAGGCGACATACAAAGCATATGCGCCAACAACAATAACATAAACTATTGATCAAAAAATACTACAGGACGACTTACAAAGCATATGCGTCCAACAACAACATACTAAGAAAGTAAAGACATGGGTTCCTAACATCCCCTCCCCCTTAAAAAAAGCTTTGTCCTCAAAGCTTTAGATGTGGAAATTGTTGTTGAATCGGAAGGAGTGGTTCCCATGTAGCATCCTCTAGTTGCATGCCGTGCCATTGAATTAAGACCTCTGTGATAGAGCGAGAGCGAAGCTGACGCGTCCGCCGATTGAGGATGGCCTCTAGCTCCAAAAGGATGGATCCTTCATTATCTAGTTCGAGTAAAATCGTTTGTCCACTGATGTTGGTGCCAAGAACTTTCTTCAGAGAAGAGACATGAAAGACTGGATGAATGCGGGAAGAAGGAGGAAGTTCCAATTTATAAGCAACGGACACAATCTTCTGAAGAATCCGATATGGCCCATAGAACTTTGGAGCGAGCTCATGACGCCCTCTGAGTTTCAAGGATGATTGTTTGTACGGCTGGAGATGAAAAACCATATCGCTGACTTGAAAAGTGTGCTCAGAACGGTGTTGATCAGCTTGTTGCTTCATGCGATTTCTTGCCATGTGAAGATTGTCCCGCAAAATGCGAAGAATCTGATCGCGGTTTCGAAGGACCATGTCAACTTCTTGAACTGGTGAACTGGTGGGGGTGTATGGAAGAAGAGCTGGAGGTGCCTGACCATAGACTGCTTCATATGGGGTCATTTTCGAGGCAGTGTGGTAAGAGGTATTGTACCACCATTCAGCGAGAGGGAGCCATTTTTCCCACTGATGTTGTTGTTCCGAGGTGAAGCAACGAAGATAAGTTTCCAAGCATTTATTGACAATTTCAGTCTGACCATCTGTTTGTGGGTGATACCCTGAACTCATCTTCAGTTTGGTGCCAGTGTGGCGAAATAGTTCTATCCAAAAATGACTAGTGAAAGTCGCATCACGATCCAAGACAATGGAAGAAGGGATGCCATGAAGATGAAAGATCTGGTCCAGAAAAATTTGAGCGACGGAGGAGGCTGTATAGGGATGGCTGAGAGAACAAAAATGACTATATTTGGAGAGGCGATCAACCACAACGAGAATCACTATCTTCCTGCCAGATTTAGGGAGCCCTTCAATGAAATCCATAGAAATATCTGTCCAAATCCGTGTAGGTATGGGCAAGGGTTCAAGCAATCCTGGAAGGAGTGTTGTTTCACCCTTATTGCGCTGGCAGGTATCACATTCGGCCACCATCTGTTGAATTTTCCTTTTCGTGCCCTGCCAAAATAAGTTACGTCGTGCTCGTTCATACGTTTTGAGGAACCCAAAGTGCCCTGCCTATGGAGAAGCATGGAGTTCATAGAAGACAGCCTGTTGAAGATCTGTGCTCTGGGGAAGCACCAGACGACCCTTGTATCGCAGAGAAGCACCATCCCAAGAGTAATGCGGTACAGCAGAAGGGTTGTTGGTCAAGCGTTGGATGATTTGAGATAAGGAGGAGTCATTGACATAACCCTGTTGAACATATTGCAACCAATTTGGAACAGGCATAGAAATAGCTGAAAGAGAACCTTGGGCCTCAAATGTGCGAGAAAGAGCATCTGCCACAATATTGTCTTTACCCTTCTTGTAAGTGATCTCATAGTCATAACCCATGAGTTTTCTAACCCATTTCTGTTGTGCCGGGGAGGAGACACACTGGTCTAAGAAATATTTCAGACTCTGGTGATCAGTCTTGATGCAGATATGATTCCCTAATAGGTATGGCCGCCACTTCTGTACTGCATGCAAAATAGCCATCATTTCCTTCTCATAGGTAGAGGCAGCTAGATTCTTACCTGAAAGGGTTTTGCTGGTGAATGCAATGGGGTGTTCATCTTGAAGGAGAACAGCACCAAGTCCATTGCCGCAAGCATCACTCTCAATAGTGAAGGGCTTGGAAAAATCGGGCATAGCTAGCACAGGTGTAGTACACATAGCTTGTTTTAGTTTGTCAAATGCACACTGAGCAGCAGGTGTCCATGTGAAGGTGTCCTTTTTCAATAGAGCAGTTAATGGAGCTGCAATCTTCCCATAATCTTTGACAAACTTGCGGTAGTAGCCAGTCAACCCCAAAAAACCACGAAGGCTCTTAAGTGTCTGAGGATGCGGCCAATTGTTCATGGCATCGATTTTGGCAGGATCCACGTGAACCCCTTGTGCTGAGATAATGTGCTCGAGATACTCAACTTCCTTCTGTCCAAAAACACATTTAGACTACTTGGCATGGAGATGATGGTCAGAGAAAAGTTGCATGACAAGATCCAAATGCTGGAGATGTTCATCCCATGTTTTACTGTAGATGAGGATATCATCAAAGAATACCAGAATGAATTTCCGCAAGTAGGGTCGAAATATTTTATTCATTAAGGCCTGGAATGTGGAAGGAGCATTAGTGAGGCCAAAGGGCATGACCAAAAACTCATAATGGCCATCATGTGTGCAGAAAGATGTTTTAGGGATATCATCCTCATGAACCTGAATTTGATGATACCCAGAACGCAGATCCAACTTGGAGAAAAAGTGATCCCCATGAAGCTCATCAAGAATCTCATCAACAACAGGAATTGGAAACTTATCCTTGATGATGAGGTGATTAAGTGCTCGGAAGTCAATGCAGAGGCGCCATGACCCATCTTTTTTGCTGACAAGAATAACTGGAGAAGAAAAGGAACTAGTGCTTGGGCGAATGATACCTTGCTTCAATAAGTCCCGAACAAGCATTTCAATCTCCATTTTTTGGTGAAATGGGTAGCGATAGGGCCTGATGTTGGGAGGAACGCTGCCAGGAAGGAGCTGAATACGCTGGTCTTCTGGCCTTGAAGGTGGCAATCCCACTGGTTCAGCAAAGACACCTGTATATCGATCCAGAATTTGTTGTAGATCCAAAGGAGTAGTGGAGACCGCTGATGGTTGCATCTGGATGGAATGGATCTGAGTGATGACACCATGTGAATTCTTATTGAGGAGTTTTTCCATGTGATGTGAACTGATGATGCTGAGAGAACCTGGTTGTAATCCTGTAAATGTGTGTTTGTGTCCATTGGGGGAAAACTGCATCCAAAGTTCAGCAAAATCCCATAAGATAGGGCCAAGTGTGCGTAGCCATTGAGCGCCCAAAACCACATCACATTCGCCTAAGGGCAAGGAAAACATGTCAGAGCGCAAGGTATAATCTCCCATAGAGATACGTACATTTCGACACTTCCCTTTGCAAGGTAAGGTGCCCCCATTGGCAACCATGACTTCAAAGTTGGAGCAAGGATGGATAAAACAATCAGCTTGTTTGGCGATCCGAGGGTCAATGAAATTATGAGTGCTACCAAAATCAATGAGTATTGTAAGAGGAAGCTTCTTGAAGTAACCCCTGACCCGCATTGTTTGGGGGATGGTGATTCTAGCTAAAGCATGGAGAGATATCTCTGGCTGGTCATCCTGAGACAGAGGGTCAATAGGCGGTTCTTGAATGTCGACCGGAGCATCCAGTGTTTCTGGATCTTCGTCACCAATTTCAGAGGCAGGCGGAGACTCCACATCCAAGAGATAGAGCTTTTGCTGAACACATCTATGTCCCCGAGTGAATTTCTCATCACAATTAGAGCAAAGCCCCTTTTTTCTGTGTGCTTGCATCTCTGTTTCAGACAAACGCTTGATAGGAGTCGGTCGAGGAGCCTGCAGTATAGGTGGTCGCTGAGAACCCATATTTCGAAAGGGAACAAAAGTGGGCTTGGAGCGTTGTTGGGATGCAATCTTGTCTTCTTCCAACTTAGCCAACCCTAGTGCTTCCATCATTGTGTTGGGACAGAACATTTTGACCTCAGAGCGGATGGCATCCTTTAGACCACCGATAAAACAACTCCAGTAAAAGTCATCAGACAATCCTTCGGTGTGGTTGGCTAGATTCTCAAATTCAATTTGATACTCTCTCACAGTGCCAATTTGGCGAAGTTTAGTGAGGGCTCCTGTGAAGTCATGAAAAGCACTAGGACCAAATCGTTGCAAAAGGAGCTGGCAAAAGTCTGGCCATTTGGGCCCTGGATGAGCCTTGATGTACCAACGGTACCATTGAAGAGCTTCCTGTTCGAAATGAAAGGATGCCAATGGAACTTTGTTGACATCAAAAGTATTATGTAGACTGAAATACTATTCTGCATGATAGATCCATCCAGTTGGATCGGTACCATTGAAGCGAGGAAAATCAAGCTTCGGACCACGGAAATTGCTGGAAGAAGAGAACCCATTGTCTGCTGAAGACTCGGACTGCCGTTTGTTGTTCATAGCTGAATGTTCAAGATGGAGACCGAGAAATTTTTCATCCAGATCCTGGAGTTTGGCTTGGATGGCTGCAAGTGCATCCTCCATGGTTTTTGCTCCTACACGGGTGACAACCATAACCAGGATTTTATTTTTATTTTTTTATTTTTTTATTTTTATTTATTTATTTAATTTTTTTTCGGTTGACTAGGTAGGCAAACAAAAACAGAAACTACTCCAGTAATGGAAAATATGGACTTGGGAAAAAATTAGAAGGGTAATTGGGGTTTGACTAGGTTTTGGACACTGTTGGATAGACAAGGAAGCAAAAATGAGGATTTCAGAAGCGGGGTGAAAGAATGGGAAAGCAGAGGGGAACAAAGAAGCAGAATTCAGAAAGGAACTCTGTGGTAAAATTTGAAGGTGATTGGGTGAAATCTGAGGAAGTTATGGCAAACCCTAAAAATAGGCAAATGTGGGATTTCGGGCTTTGGGAAGGGGAATTGGGGATAAGGTCCTCAGGACTGAAATATGCAGAATGGGATGACAGGGGTTCACCAAAATTTTCAAGGAATGGAGTGGCTACGGCTCGAAAGGGATCTGGAATAGCGCCGAATGGATTGAAAACGGCTGAATCTGGAACGACTTGCAAAATGGATCTGAAACGGCGCAGTAGTGATCGACAATAGTTCAACTGAAAGTAGATATGGACCCCAGGTATGTGCGGATTCCTAACAGTTCAGGGGTTTCACTCGGCCACCAATGCTATCTGACGGCTTGCGTATTGGGGCAGTACACCTCACTCCACGGCTCAGGTAAAACTGATAACCGCTTTGCCAGAAACGACAGCTCTTGGTTTACCTCACAGGTGGGAACTAGTCAATCAGGTAGGGGTCGTTGCCCTTTTCGGTGGCAGGTCCTCTCAATGGGCCAGCTACTTTGGGGTTCCTGTGGTACTCCTCACAATGAGTTTTAGGGCTTATTCCCAAGTACTTCCCACAGTTAAGTGGATAGGGATTATTCCCAAATCCGAACCTCCAACAGATGCGAAAAACAAATTTGGCCGAAATTTCACCCAGCGAGCCCAAGAAAGTGCTCTGATACTAGATGTGATGCACTTGCAACAATTAATTAACAAGAATATGCAAAATAGCAGAAATGACAGAACTCAGAATCACTTTTATATTGATCATAGGCCACTTCGAGGGGACAACCTCCTTTGAGCAAGCTCAATACAATTAACTTCACGGTGCCTTCATAGGTCTCAACACACACTTATATACTAATTCTGGGCACCAATACTATGGGTCAAAACCATGGGCCGTTACAAACTATGGATCAACAATACTACGGGCGACTTACAAAGCATATGCGCCAACAACAATAACATAAACTATTGATCAACAAATACTACGGGACGACTTACAAAGCATACGCGTCCAACAACAACATACTAACAAAGTAAAGACATGGGTTCCTAACAGTTTCCCTGACTCATCGAATCAATGGTCATAGGTGACCTGCGCTAATCTACTAATAGGGAGGTACCCCTTACAGAACCCTAAATAAAAAACATAGAGAAAATTACCTAAACGAATCCAAAATACTCAATGAAAGAATATAATAACAAAATAGTTTGACGTATAATTTAAATTTTACAATTACAATCAGGTTTACCTGTTGCCCCGAGGCTGTTGTTGTCTAATCAATAGTTGGGTGGCTTCCCCGATCAATGTTTTGCATGAAATACAGATAATATTATATAAACCAAACTAATCTACTAATGAAAAAGCAAAGCAAAAAAAACTCTTTTTTCTTATTATATTTTTACTACTACAAAGATGTATACCTGCTCCCTCGAGGAATTTTTACTCCTCTGACCATATTTTGGTAGGGATTCTCCCCGATCACTAGCCTATGAAGTAAATATAGAAAATTTAAACGAAATAAACGAGCGAAAAATCCATAAGATGTTAAATTCTTTAATAAAAGGTTGGGTAAATTGTTAGATTTACCACACCCATAGTAACTATGTTTGTATCTACTCGATTCAAATTGTAATTAATAAGCAACTCTTCCCCTGCAGATATTGATTTAATGGCACATACAAAAACAAGGTTTCCTTCATGCCCCTCAAATTTGCAGTTGGGTTGCTTAATTGTAGAACCTAGTTGTGTACTATTTATAAACCCCGCAATAATCCCTGTGGCCTTTGGCCTTCCATCAATGTACAACATTGCTCCTTTATTTTGCTCTTTGTCTTTCAGCTGTAAATAGTTTGCTGACAATCCATATCTATGCATACTTCGTGTATATTGGACCAGGTGCATCCAATATTTTTAGTTGTAATAGGGTCCAACATACTCCATCAATTATGTACATCTGTCGTAACCGACCTTTATTCCATCCATGCGAAACAACCCCAAACCATGTAATGATGATGGTGCAATTCGATATATCCTCTCGTTCACACAAACATGTGTGTTCAGTTTAGGAAGATCCTTGGGCACCCATTGTTTCGCCATATGTCTGTACCTCAAGGACACCTCGATGTCTCCTATTGTCTCATCATCATAGGAACATGACCCCCCTTGAGCGAGAAAAAATTCCATGCATTTATGGAATGGAATTTTATTCTAATGTTTTGACATCTAGTTGATAAAACTCTTGTAGACCTACTGGATGTCTCACTTTCCTCTTGGCTTACTAAACTCCCCTCACTCGAGGAAGACAGATCTGAAAAATGCCTGTTTGGTTCTTCCTACACCATGGGAAAATATTTTAGATAGGACCTCAAAGCACAATGCCTCTTAAAAGGTGATGTGTAGTGCCTTTGATAAGGTGACTTGTACCGCATTCCCTTTCTCAAAATGTAGGCATTCAAGTGATGAGGAAGAGGATCAATTTATTTTTCTTAGGAGTAGAAATTCATGCAATTATGAGCTATCTTTTATTGCTCCTTTGGGTCTTGAGTCCCATATCACACCATCTAACTAACTTTGTCATCATGGCCCTAAAGTATCTCTAATCCCATCAGTTTTGGTTCATCACCTCAGTCATTGAATTACACTCACATTTAGTAAGATATTTATATTTAGCAATAATAATATAAAATAAAAATAATTAACCATTATAGAAAACTTGTAAAATTTTTCATGACTTTCAAAGCTAAGATCTTTGAGGTGGTTAATTAGTGTTCACAAATATTCAAAAACAATATTTTGCATAATGTTGTGAAACTTGTATAATCTTATTCAAAATTTAAACTGAAATATTCTTAAGGAAAAGGATGAACTCATTGAATATCGGTAACACATGGGTAGTTTTGTAATCAGGCATGGTCTTATTAGAGGACTGAAAGTAATTGAATCAAGCAACGACGAACCCATAAACATGTAAGTTGTTTTGAAAAATGGTAGCTTTCAGTCCTACTCCTAATTCTAAGGTTGTCCATATTGAGAATGGGTGTTTTGCTAATGAATCCTTTTTTACCATACTAGAAGAAAAAAAATGATGATATTGTGGATTGTATGCAAATATTATGTAAAGATTCATGCCCTAAGTTACAAATGGCCAAAACCCAATGCTATGGGACTATGTGAGGTGATATTGTCAGTTTAGCATAAGTGTTCGTTCGATCCCCTTGGGACTAAATTTTTCAAGGACAGTTTTGAGTGATAAGAGAACCATAAACTGTATGTTTTCATTCGATGTAATCAAAATGTAATCTATTGAGTAATAGATACGTTGATACAATGGATGGGAATTCCAATGAAAAAAAATGTAGAAAAAATCATAGTTGATTAATGATCCTCCTATACATCTCATAATCGAATTCATTTGGATCACCACCACTAGCAATACCATAGTGCTCTCCTTCCTCCTCCTTCACCTCTTTGTATCCAATCCAATATTTGCATATAACTATTTTGAGGATCCCCAATCAGATCACCATCATCAAAAGTGATTGGTTATAGGAATGGTGTAGTAAGATCCAAGTTTCCCAAATCCAACTCAATTATACTATCCAAACCCATATCGATAGGAAACACCTCCATCTATGTTCTTCCCTTTGACCACTCTTCCCTTGTCCTATATATAATATAAATGTTTTTGTGAACATACGTGAATACCTCTTCTCTCTTCTCTTGACTATTCAAGATGGTTGTTTTTCAAAGTGTTCATGTTCTCATATGTGCACCAATTCCTCTTGTAACAAAAGGATGATCTAACCTAAGAAAGGAACCCTGTGATGAATTATTGTAAAAGAGTGTATGCTACCCCATGTGTTTCTCATTGATCATATACCTTCTTAATCCAATGTCCCTATCATGTTGTAACATCTAAATCTCTCAATTTTAGTGGAAAACTCTACAAATCCATTCTCCACCTCTCAAGGATGGATTTGACCAAATATATCCTATTAAATGATGGAATTTGCATGCTTTTCATTAAGTCACTCATCACTACAGTACTTGGTAAATGAAGGTCTATAATTATTTTCCTGCCTAGTGCCAAGAATATCTCATATGTTCTTGAATAGATATTTGTTGTTGTCCCATAGTCAGGACACTTATTTTCCAAAATAATTGTCCTCACAAGTTCAATCGAGGAGTTCCACCCCTTCAGTAACATGTAATAATAAATTGTTTTAATTTACAAGAAAATGAATACATGAAGATACTTACACGGGTGTAGATGTTTCCTGTAATATACTCAGAAGAGTTACTTTCAGAAATGATTGTGCCTCTTAGAGTCCAGTCAACTCTAGGAACCAAGTGACCCTATTAGAGGGCTAGTGCAAACCAGAGTCAATGACATTCAAAAGGCTCAGTACAGTCACAATAAAGACCAACCCCTAATAATTCTCAGCATCACAAATAAAACTCAACAAATATATATAACCATAGATCAAGAACTACACACAAAATATGAGCATATAAAACAAAGGTCAGTAAAAAAACAAAATAACTTAAAAACTCAGTCCAAACTTCCCATACAAAATTTTGGCCCTCATAGATGAGCTGACAGCCAACATACTAAGGCCAAAGAGACTCACGACCTCCACATATGAGTACACAGAAGGGTAAAGCAAACCCTTAAGACCTCACGACCCTTACTAAAACAACCAGTAGAGAAAAACTAGGGCTTACGCCTAAGTCTGAGTGTCACAACCTTCCCAACAAGGATAAGGAGAGCAGATCGAAAAACAAAGTAGGAAGAAAGGTTACCAATAAAATCTCAATATCCTTCAAACTGCAAAGACAGATGTAGAAAATAAAAGATAAAAATAAATAAAAAATAAAAGTAGAATGTCTTAGGTGGGTACCAGGGTTACATAATTAAATAGGTGAGGGTACAAAGACCAACTAGTAAGGTACAATTCAAAAAGAAAAGAGTGGGTATAAAGACTCATAACCATTTGGACTAAGGGGGTGCACCCGAATTGTGGAAAAACTACCATAGTACCCATAAGACCAAAAACATAAAAGGTGGTACAAATCAAAAGATAACTCAAGATGACTAAAAGACCCAAAAGGTAAAATGCAAGGTACCAAAAAAATATTATCAAGAAAATTGAAGGACCAAAATTCAATCAACCAAGGTGGGGTACAACCAATCATCTCTCTCTCAAATGTACCAATGTTCCATATAACCTGAAAGTACATCATCACTATAAAAGGAAAATTCCACACGGATGATGTGATCATGTGGTCCTCTAGACTACTCCTAAGGTCAAGCATTAGTGGCTCCATCAAGGGGTGTCCAATCCCTTGAGAATACCATCTAAATCAACCGTCTCAAAGACCTAGGAGAAGAGGACATCACACATCATCATATAATAGGTAACTGACCATGTAAGAACTCAAAAACCCTAAAGAAACCAAGCATGCAGAAGGGGATCTAGGAAAATACAAGGCTCACAGACCAAAAAGAAAGCTAAAAAAACTATAATGGGACCGGTGTCATAGTAAGCGAGCTGAAACAAAAGTCTCCAGAATGCCAACAAGCAGCACTAAAAATAAAAAGACCCTCTAAAAAGGTGAAATATTAACAAAAATTCCTAACTAGGAGATGGAGACCTCGACAAATCATATCCTTCACAAGGTGATGAAATCCAAGTCGAACAATACGAAATGAGAGACCAAAGTGGAAGTATATCCCTCTACCGAAAGGGATCTTGGGTAAAAGAGCCCTAGAAGAAGAGTCATTAGACTACCTCATTCATGACACATCAGGGAAGGTTAACTTGAACTTTTGTCTTTGAGCTCCAGTATCGCCTATACGGTAAAATATAAGGAATACAATGGATAGATGTCCTTAGGTGCTAAGTGGAGTGCGACATTCAACAAAGTCCATCTGGAATCAGTCCTCGCGGCTTACCCCTGAAAAAATGAGAGCCCCCCCCCACATATTGGTCGATGACCATGTCAATAACTACAAGAGGATTTTAGTACCCTAGAGGACAACAACTATGTCTTAGATGAAAATGAAAAGGGGGAATTATTTGGATGCCTATCCCTGGTGTCCTACCTAACTACCAAATTCTCTTTATCCTCAAGCGAGGTTAAGGTGTGTTGAGTTAGGGAGATGAATTTTAATGGTTGTTGTATTACTCAGTTGGGTAATGGAAGTGAAACTTGTGGTGTGATGATTGACTCAAACCATGCAAATGAATATGAATCAAAATAAGCCTTTCCTTTCAATGAATACAAGCTAAGGTAAGGAGAGAGTTCTTCAATCAATGCAAGCACGAACTTTTTCAATAAGATGAAAAAAACATTGAATTTTTTTCTTTTTTGAATATGCCAAACTAATGTTACTTTTTTCAAGATGGATCTAATCTACTACTGATTCTACTTCTAATGAGTATAACTATGTGACAAATAACAAACGAATATATGCTTCCAAATACAAAATATGACTTTGATCTTTTCTACAAAAAGGGAAAGAGTGTCTCAAAAAGGTCTTACAATATCAATTTTGATTAAATAGATAGAAAGATGCTACTTCGAAACAATTTAAGGAATTGAGCACTGCAAATGGATTTTTTTCCATCCTTAGTGCACTCAATGCAAAAAAGGATTGTCACTGGGTACTAGCCTTTCAATCTCATTTCTATATTATCATTCTTTTTAAAAATTTAATTTGAATTTTTTTTATTTTTAAATAAATAGTAATGTATGTACTATGTGAGGCATATGGTGGGGGCACTTGATCAAAGACACTCGCTCTACATCTAGCTGTAGGAGAAATTGGGGTTTCTTAAAGCAAATTCATTCCAAATGACACAACTTGCTAGAAAAACAGGATCGCAGAGCAATAACAATAAACACAAATGCAAATATAATCACACCTACACATTACAAGAGAGACACAGATATATTGTGGTTCACCCAACTTGGGCTACGTCCACACTGAAGTTTCCAGTCCTTATTATTATTTCGTTCAGCAAAGTGAACGGATACAACTTGCAGCACAACCACTGCACTTCCTCTCCATTGTCTCACAGTCTCTCTTCTGATCTTAGATATCTTTACAATGCATAAAACCTAATACATCAACCCTAGTTGTATTAAAATGACTTTCTTTTATAAGGGAAATACAATGGGAAAATACCACGGGATACCCAAAACCATGGGCCCGAAAATAGCTGGCGTTGCCCCTGAACCCCCTTTCTTAGGGCGCTGCCCCAAACCCCAAGGTAGGGGAATGAGTGTACAGTCCTCTCGGGTGTACGGCTAAGACAATATCATCTATGAGACTAGAAGATCGGGCTCCACAACCAACAATCTCCCACTTGGAGATTGATCACAACAACTCTACCACTGTTGTACTTGCTGGACCTGGACTTGGCAACTTTCTCCTCTTCACCTTCATGCTAGAAGGCCAATTGAAACTGAGCAGGAACTTAGTTTCTCTTTGGTCACTACCTTTGTGAACATGTCTGCAGGATTTTGGCTAGTATGTATCTTTTCCAGCTTCAATAGTTCATCTTCCAGAACATAGCATATGAAATGGTACTTGAGCTATATATGTTTAGTCCTAGAATGGAATGCTGAGTTCTTTGCAAGATGAATGGAACTCTGGATGTCACTATACAAATTTCTATCCTTCTACTTCTTACCCAATTCCTCCATAAACCTCTGCAACCAAATCATCTCTTTACTAGCCTCTGTACTAGCAACATACTCTGCTTCCGTTGTTGAAAGTGCAACAACCTTCTGCAGTTTTGAAATCCAACTTACTCCTGTTCCACCTATAGTAAACACATACCCTATTGTGCTCCTCCTGCTATCCTTATCACCTACCATATCTGCATTAACATATCCCTATAGAACAATGTCTGAACCTCCAAAAAATAATTTCTGAGTGCTGGTACCTCTCAAATACTTGAGAATCCACTGTACTTCCTTCCAATGTTCTTTACCTGGATTGTTCATATATCTGCTCACAAATCCTACTACTTATGCATTATTTGGTCTTGTGCACACCATGGCATACATCAAGCTGCCAACTGTTGATTAATAGGGAATCTTGGACATGTAATATGTCTCTTCCTGTGTCTTGGGACACATTTCCATACTTAGACTGAAATGGTTGGCCAAAGGTGTACTTACTGGTTTTGCATTATGCATTCTGAACCTCTCCAACACCTTTTCTATGTACTCACTCTGAAACAATGTCAATTTGCATTTTTTCCTTGTTAGATTTTGAGCATTAATCCAATATGCTATAGGATCTTTACTGAGAGAATAACATGTACAGTATATCAATGCATAACAATCATATCAAGCATGCCGAGCATCACAAGAATCAAAAGCATGAGACAATGGACACACATATTTTTTCGTGGGGAAAACCCTAAGGTGAAAAACCCCACAACTTCCTCAAAGATAGATAGAGAAATGACTCAACCAAAGTACAACCAAAATACAATAGATAGTCTCCTACTAGGCAGCTGATCCTCCTCCTCCAATGTGCACCACTTTCTGAGTGACAGAAGAGTGAGTTCCGAGATGATCAAAATAGAGAATCCCGACTCTCTATTTATACTTGTCCTGACCTGGCTAATTACTTATGGGGACAACTTATCTAACTCAGCCTAATAACCCCAGTTACATATATATCGGGCCGACACCCACATTAGGTAGTCTAATAACCCATCGGCAATTTAATCTACTTGCGACACTTGTCAATACAAATGACGACACTTCCTTATAGAGGAATAACGCATCTCTTATAAGGGTACAATAAATATATATATGAAATACATTCTGAAGTTACATATACATCAACACTCCCTCTTAAATAGGAAGGTATTTCTCTACACAGATCATCGGGCACAAGTCTTCTTCTCTGGATCATTGTCATCGATGCATCATCATCGTCACAGCTGCTACTATCTCGTCTAATCTCTGAATTTACTCATGATAGGAAGTTCTACAGAGCTAGTCCTTTTTCATATTGGATGTAGGCCCACCACCTGTAGGTCTTCATCATCACTGGTCATACTGTGGAATCCTCAGGACTCATCACGTGCGTCTGCAAAACCTCGCAAGAGCATCTCAGGCCTTTTACGAGCACACAGCTCAACCTCTCAAATCTCTCAGGATCTTTTACATGCCACTGCATAACCTGTCCACGACCACAGAGTATCAAACTAATACTTCACCTGTTAACACCCAAAAAGTGCTCACTACCTCATCTACCCCATTACATGACTCATTTGTCCATTTTCCTACCATATTTCCCTTAAAAACCCTGAAAATCCCACTAAAAAGCCTCCAAAAGGCCACAAAACCATCAAAAAGCCTCAAAAAAAGGCTAAAAAACCCCTTTTTCCTCCAAAAATATCCAAAATTCCTCTAAAAAGGAAAAAACCCTTTAAAAAGGGAATAAAAAATTAAAAATAATGAGGAAAAGGAGGAAAAAACCCTATACAACTGCCCTAAACCATATGGTTCCCAAAACCATGGGCCAGCACTCCACCACCAAAAAACTATAAATAGGTGATGGAGACCCCTCATTTCACATCCACAATCAAGTATACCCTTACTCTTCCAAAATCTCTCTTGAAACCCTAGCTCACCCTTGAGCTACTTTCACCTTGAGAGCCCCTTTTGGCCCATTCCCACCATTGGAGAAAGAGAAGGAGCAAGTTGGAGCTTGGAGCAACCCTCTTGGACATTGCAAGAGCTTCACCAACCTTTACATTGGAGGTAAAATTAATACAAAAGCCATTCTTTACATCTTGTCTTTCTGTTTCATGCACATGTTTAGAGTAATTTATATTTCTGTTTTAGCATTTTAATTTACATTTACTGAACTGCTACTAAGGAGTCCCTTCTCCTTAGTAGGTGCTCATTTGCACAAGCTAGGGGTAAAACCCTAGCTACAGTTTTGGTGACTCCCCTAGGTTTGAATTTCTGGTTACAATTTTTAAATATTTTTTCTGTTCGACCGTCCCTTTCGGCCGCCGTATACTGCGTCTTTTCCCCCTGCAGTCGCGTTCTGACCGTGTCTTTTAGGCACTTACCTGCGACCCAACCGCGGCTCTCAGACTGTTTCTGGTGACTTGCCGACCATTTTCAGTCTGTTACCTGCGATCCGATCGCGGCTATTCGCCTGTTTGAGACGGTTCGACTGCGGCTATTAACCCTTTTCCTGCGTCCTGCCTGCGGCTTTCGGCCATTTTCCTGCAACCCGCCGCCGCCTTTCGGTGTCTTTCCTGCGTCCCTCCTATGGCTTTCGGCCAATTTCCCGCAACCCACCGATGCCTTTCGGCATCTTTCCTGCGTCCCGCCTGCAGCTTTTGGCCAGGTTCCCGCAACCCGTCGGCGCCTTTCGGCGTCTTTCCTGCGTCCCGCCTGCGGCTTTCGGCCAGTTTCCTGCAACCCGTCGACGCCTTTCGGCGTCTTTCCTGCGTCCCGCCTGTGGCTTTCGGCCATGTTCTTGCAACCCACCGGCGCCTTTCGACGTTTTTCCTGCGTCCCGACTGTGTTTTTCATCCCAAAACCCGCAACCCGCCTGCGACTGTTCAGCTGTTTTCCGCGGTTCGACCGCCCAGATTTGCCAAAAACCCGCTGTCTGTTTTCTGCATTTTTCTCTGTTTTGAACCCAGCCCTTTACTGCACTATTTTCTGCCCCAGCACAACCATCTGTCCTACCTGCAGCCACCCTTCCTTACAGCCTTTTCTGCATTTTTATTTTTGTTTCATTTACAGAATTGTTTTTACATTTTCAGCACTTTAAATTGAAAAAAGAAAATTGTGCATTTTAAAAGTTAATTTATGTCTTGTTATTGCTAGTTAGAAAGTTTCCCTCCCTAGTGGCACTTTTTACTTGGGTTCATCATCATCTCACATGCACACACTTTGTCACCTAATTCAAGTGATCCTTAAAAACTACTTAACTCAACCAATATTCTAACCCCACTTGGGGAACACAAAATAATCTTTGTAGTTAGGTAGGATCGGGGGGATAGGCTTCCAATAACACCCCTCGGTTACTTACACTTGAGACATAGCTGTTGTCCAATTAGGGAACCAAAATCCCCTAGTACTTTTTGGCATGGTCACAACCAGTTTACCAGAGGGCCTCTCCCCTAGGAGGGTTGAAGTCGCGAGACTGGTTCCGGAGACCTGAGTGGAATACCGCACTCCATTCAGTAACTGGAGGGCTACCTTTCGTAGTTCTCGGGATATCCCTGTATAGGGGTATTGCGGTAAAAGGACCAAACGGCAGATTCACCTTTCTGGATGTGTCATGAACGGGGTATCTTAGTTGCCATTCTTCTAAGATTGACTACCCGGTGTCCCTCCCGGTAGGGGGATATCTTAGCCACTTGGCTTTCCTATTCATATTGTCTAACTTGGATTTCATCACCTTGAAGAGGATATGTCTAGTTGCGTCAGAATACTTTTTAGTTAGGTGTTTGCATGCTCCCTTACCTCCTTTTGGTCTAGTGAGTCCACCATTTTTTTCTATTTTTAGGAAGCCTGCTGCTTGTTGGTATTCTGACCATTTCTGTTGACACTCCACCTATTGTAGCACAGCTGTTACAGTAGGTGTTTTGAGTTGGTTGTTGGCCTGAGTGCCTTGTTTTTTGAGCTCTCCTTCTGCACATTCGGTTGCATTAGGATTTTTGAGCTGTTTTTTACTCACCTCAACCCACAAAGATTTGACACCATCTGTCACCATTGAGTCCCCGAGACATTCTCGGTGCCTCAGGGGCGAGCCCCCACAGCACGGTTCACTTGACCCCACCCGTCATCGACACATATCATCATCACTTGATACCACTTATCATCGATCTCGAGCCTTGTCACTTGACTCCACTCGTCAGCGGCATAGGACTCTGTCACCCGATCTTGACGCCCCTTACTTTACCTCTGATTCTGAGGAAGAGTCTGAGAACCCCATTTACACTGCCCCTACTAGCCCCATGGATGGCACGACTTCCACTCCTTTCCTCGTAGGGACCATTGGTGGCACATCCACCACTACACCAGTTACCACACTTGTTTTCGGTATGCCCTCGATGGGGGCCACATCCACCATTCCGGTCACCATACCCATTCCAGTATCTGGCATACCTACCACCACTCCACCAGTGACTCACACAACCCATGGTGGTGCAGGACCCTCCTATACCTTAGTTCCCCCACTTGGGGGCAACACCCCAAACCCTGTCCCTCCACTTGGGGGCATTGGCCCCAACTTGGTCCAACCCACTACTATGTCACATCCTTCTTCCAGTCTGCCATTCATGGCTAGCCTCAACCTGCCTGACCTAGCCAGACTTACCAACGATCCTATCCTACACGAACCTGCATGGCCTCACATGCCTACCAAGCTCCCCTCTAACATCCCTAAGTTCGAGGGCAAGGTAGGTGAGGACCCTCAAAACCATATTATGTATTTCCATATATGGTGTTCCTCCAACTCCATAGTAGACGACTTTGTTCACCTTCGTCTGTTACAGCGCACCTTCACTAGCTCTGCAGCTAAGTGGTATATCGAGCAACCCCATGGGACCCATGCCACCTTTACTTCCCTTGCCTCGACCTTCCTGCAGTTCTTCCAATTACTGGTCCGCTACAACGTGGGCGTTGAGATTCTCCTGTCTTGCTGACAAAACACGGCTACCCACATCACGGACCACATTCATGAGTGGCATTGACGCCGTAGCTTATGCAAGATCAAATTAGACGACCGTATCTTCTTAGATTGGTTCCTCAAATCCCTTCTTCCTGTCATTGCTAAGGATGTAGCTTCCGAAAGACCCCAGTCTGAAGAAGAGGCCATCCTTAAGGCACAGCAGTTCGACCTCATTTATGCCTAGTCGGGTTACCTTTATACCATTATACCTGATGCCCCCCGCGTCGATTCCTCCCAGCACGATGCGCCGGGGGCATCCCATGCTGCAGACGGCATCATCGACCGTATTTCTTCGCATCCCCAACCCTTTTCCATAGCACGTCCTAACCCTGGCACCGACCTTTCGCGGGCTACCTCACAGTCTGGAGCAACCAACTCGTATGCTCCCATGACACATCACCACCATTCCCATGGACCCACCTGTCCACCCCAGTGCTTCGGTTATGCGCCCCCCGCTTACACCCCCCGGTCGCACCTCACCCCTATTACCACCCGCAGGCTGCACCAGCTCCTGCACCTTCCCATGCCCAACCAGTTTATTACCCGCCACAGGCAGCCCCTGCGGCAAACCCACAACCAGCTCCGCAGACATATCAGCAACCCTCTCAAGGTGCTGCACCTGCGCAGCCTCCACCTACATATCATCCACCGTAGCCTGCTCCCGCACCTGCACCAACTCAAAACCCACCTGCTGCCCAAGGGAAAGTATACGCCTAACAAACGCCGCAGCAAAACCAAAACAACCAACGCAACCAGGGCCAAAAAAATCATGGTAAGGGCCGTAATCGTGGAAACAATCAGCCTCCTGACCAAGGCGGTCAACCTCCTAATCCCCCAGACAACAATAATGCGTCCGCCGCTAACCAAAACCCTGATCGCCCGCCCAAGCAGGCTAAAAACCCTAATTTGTGAACGAACCATCCTTGTTCTATTTGCGGGGTCTATGGCCACTACACACATGCTTTCCCACACTTGGAACGAGCCCAACAACTTTGGGTTGATGATGCCCATCGCCAAGGGCATGCGGCTCCTCAAGCACCGCCTAATCCCTCACAACCTCAGCAGCCACCTTTAGTGCTGCAAAACCCCTTACCAAACCAAGGCATAGTGAACACTCAGTCGTTGGCTCCCCCTCAAGCCAATGCGCCACCCCAACAACAGATCACTTACGCCGCTCCTGATTAACCCATGTTTGACTCAGGTACCCACCACTTGTTGATGATGTCATCCGCTGATGTCAACCTCCAGACCCGTCGGAACCAATATGGCTCCACCTCTGAAGCCCCTCCCGTCAATAAAACCACTAACGCTCATCCCACTGATCAGGCGTTACGTATCCCTCCGCCCCCAATAGATGGTGCTTCCAAAGCACCTCATTTCCCACTTCACCGTATCAACAATAACCCCAATGCACGTGCTGCGTCAAACTACAACATTGTAGATGACTTAGCCCAATCCCCCGCAGCCATGTCTACGTTAGAAGTCTTGAAAAACTTCCCTTCCCAGCGCAAGACTTTACTCTCTGCTATTGGGGCTATTGACCCGAATGATTCGAATTTGATGGCATTTGATTTGGACCAGTCCGAACCCCGCCTGCCTTCCACCTTAGCATTCCAAGTTTCTGTTTCCATTCAGAATCTTGTCATCCATCGGTGCATCATCGATGAAGGTGCCTCCACATGCGTTATGTCCACATTCATATGGCAGAAGTTGGGATCCCCTACCCTTCAGCAGTCCACCACTGCATTACGCGCCTACGACGGTCGTTCGGCTCAGCCCCAAGGTCTCCTAGCCAATGTCCCTGTCCAGATAGGTGGTAAAACTGTCCTCATTGACATCGAGGTCATCAACGCCCAGCTTGATTACAACCTCTTACTCGGTCGCAGCTACATGTATGCTATGCGGGCGGTCGCTTCCTCTGTCTTTCGTACCATGATGTTCCCCCATGACGGATGCGTGGTCAAGATCGACCAACTCACTTACTATGATCCAAATGCCCCCGCTGCACCCGCAAATGTTCTCCCCATGGTTGAACAACCTGTTAATGGTGCCGCTACCTCATTTGTTTCCTCCTTGGGTCCTGGAGTTTATTCAGACCCGCCAATGACATCCACCTTCCAATCCATTTCTCCCCCGTCATCTACGCCCGAAGTGTCTGACTTATGTACCCTGTCCCACGATAACCAAACACCTAACAATCAACCACCCTTGTTGCCTAAACCACCATTGGTACCTAGCCACATTGGTGTTACACCTATCCACACAATCCCCTTCCTAGTCCCTCCATCGAGAGTAGTAAGTGCCCTGGTTATGGCTACCCTTAGCCTCCCTGGGTTAACCTTGGGATTACCCGTCTGGTATCTTTCGCCTCCAGTCCCCCCGCCAACACCAAGCGTCGTTCTCCAACCGGTGCAACACATGGCTACTACCACTCAGCCACCCCCCAGTGTCTCTACCCCTTCGTCCTCCACGAATCCCCCTCCTCCTCCCAAACCCACTGGGGGCAGAGGCCCCCAACCTTACACTGCTGTACCACCTCCCAAGACAGTCAAAAACCTCCCCGTGTTTTGTGCTCCTCCCAAATGCTCGTTGTGCAATGAGTTAGGCCATGCGACTCATCAATGTCCATAGTTACCAACATTACAGGAACACATGCAGATGCTCGACGATGACCCCAATATCCCGGTTGTCAAACTAGATCCAACCCCTAAGCCTCACGATAAATCCTTGTGCACTAACCACCCCTGTGCCATATGTGGTGTTTACGGGCATTACTCACATCACTGTCCTGATCTCCCCGATTACATAGCAGCTCTCTATGAGATGAACAATCTGGATCTTGAGACGGCACCACCCACCATTGAAGAGATTCACCCCCCGATCTCACCCCCATCCGGGGAGGTCAACACCATTTACATGATCTCTTCAACTACCATTCCCTCGTCAACCGATTTGACGGCCCCAACTTTCCGTACTGATGAGGAGATTCTTGAGGCACTCACTGCCCCAGAGTATCCCTGGGATGACATGCACCATCGTTCGTATTTCCTCCCAGAAGCATCTTCCTCTAGCACCGCTACTCAATTTGCGGTTGAATCCAAAGACTTCCTTCCTACCAAGTTCGACTGGTTTAAGGACCCTATTCCTACTCCAGATGCCTTTGAGGAAGGTAACATGGCCAATATTTCACCCATCATCCAAATTGACATCGCTGCACTAGGAGGTACACCTGAACTCATAACTTTAGGAGCCTCCTGCAGTGAGCATGAGATTGAGGAGTACAAAAAACTCTTCCAGGAATTCCGTGATGTCTTTGCCTGGTCTTATACTGAGATGCCCGGTCTCGACCCCGCCATCATAGAGCACCACATTAACACATGGCCTGATGTACCCCCCGTTCGTCAGAAACAATGTCCCATTCATCCTTCCAAACTACCCGCCGTCAAAGCAGAGATTGAGAAACTTCGCAAGGCAGGATTCATTTATCCTATTCCTTATACCACCTGGGTTTCAAACCCCGTTCCCGTTAACAAAAAACAAGGCACCATTAGAGTATGCACTGACTTCCGAGATTTAAACCGCGCCTGTCCCAAAGACAATTTCCCCACGCCATTTATCGACCAGCTCATCAATGTTTGTGCGGGGCATGAAGTCCTGTCTTTCATGGACGTTTTTTCCGGATACAATCAGATTTAGATCCCCAAGGAACACCAGTACAAAACTGCCTTTACCACCCCATGGGGCACCTTTGCCTATTGCGTCATGCCTTTCGGCCTCAAAAATGCTGGTGCCACCTTCCAGCGGGCCATGACCTATTGCTTTCACGACTTGGTCCATATCTTGCTAGTCTACCTTGATGACCTTATAGCTCGTTCCCGGAAACGATCCGACCACCTCCACGACCTTGGGCAAGTTTTTCTGCGTTGTCGCAAATACCAAATCCACTTGAACCCACACAAGTGTGTCTTTTGCATTCTGGCAGGCTGATTGTTGGGTTTCATTGTTTCCCAAAAAGGAATTGTTGTTGACCCCCTGAAAGTCCAAGCCATCATAGACCTTCCCTCTCCTCGTACGCTCCGACAACTCCAAAGTCTGCAGGGGAGATCCAATTTCCTCCGTCGTTTCGTTCCTGATTACGCTACTACTATTCATGGTTTCTTGCGCTTGCTCCATACCCACGTACCCTTTGTCTGGGATGAGCAAACAGAAGCTGCATTTGGAGCCCTCAAGAAAGCTCTCACACAATCCCCCTTGATCTCCCCTCCGGATTTCTCTCAAGACTTCATCCTCTACGTCTCAGCATCCGAGCATGCTGTGTCCGGAGTCTTGGTTCAAGAAGACGCTTCTCACCAGGAGCATGTCATTTATTACGTCAGCCAGACCTTGTCTGGACCACCTCTACATTACCCATATTAGGAGAGACTCGCCCTAGCTATGGTATTTTCCGTCCAAAAACTGCGACACTACATCTTACTTAGTCATACCACCGTCGTTGCCGACTCCAACCCCATGGTCTATCTCCTAAACCGGCGACTTCTGCAAGGTAGTGTTGCTAAATGGGTCATTATCCTCCAGGAATATGACCTTACTTTCAAAACCCCTAAGAGCACCAAAGCCCTTGCACTTGCGCAGCTCATCACCGATCTCCCCTCCCTTCTACCATCCCCCCAAATCTCTGATGAGTTACCCGACAATCATTTGTTCACCATCTCGTCAGATGACCCATGGTACGGTGATATTTTGCTATACTTGCGCACGCAGAAGTTCAAACCCAAAGTCACCCGTAATGTATGTCGTCGTATCCTTCACCAGGCCTCTCGATATCTCCTCTTAGGTGATTTCCTTTACCGGCGGGGGGTTGACACAATTCTTCATCGTTGCCTTACACACGAGGAAGCTGAGCACGTCCTCAATGACTGTCATAGCGGTGCCTGCGGAGGCCATTTCTCTGGAATGGCCACCGCCCAGAAGGTCATCCGCGCCGGATATTTCTGGCCCACACTCTTTACCAATTGCATCACAGTGGTCAAGCATTGCCATAACTGCCAACTTTTCGCCCCCAAGGCCCGGACACCTCCTGCTCCATTACACCCAGTCATCACCGTTGGTCCCTTTTGTAAGTGGGCCATCGACTTCATGGAATGTAGACCCCCGTCTGCCAACGGCCACAAATACATCATTGTCACTGTCGATTACTTCACCAAATGGGCCGAAGCCATGCATACCTTCAATTGTTTCACTGACACAGCTGCCCGTTTCTTTTTTAACCACGTTATCACTCGATTCGGGGTTCCCAAACAGTTGGTCTCAGACCATGGTTCCCACTTCGAAGATTCCGTTTGGCGCGAGTTATCCACCCTCCTCAAGTTTGAACATCAATTTTCGTCTGCTTACTACCCCCAAGGGAACGACCAAGTAGAGGCCATTAACAAAATTCTAAAAACCATCCTTCAATGCACTGTTGACCGACATAAGTTGAGTTGGCACCACATGCTCTTCCCCGCCTTATGGGCTTACCATACATCCACTAAAACCGCCACTGGTTTTACCCCATTTCATTTAGTTCACGGTGTCGAATCTGTCCTCCCCATAGAGTGTCAGATACCTGCCTTACATATCGCCGTTGAGCTTCTCCCCCATACCTCCCCACTTGAGCAACGTCTGCTATCCCTCGAACAAGCCGGTGAAGACCGTCGTGCCGCTCTCCAAACCATTGAAGCTGCCAAGAACCGCTCCAAAGCTGGTTACGACAAACACATACACCCTCGAACTTTCCACGAAGGGGACCTTGTCCTCGCCTATGACCAAGCCCATGACAAAACCGGCAAAGGGAAGTTCGAATCCATGTGGCAAGGCCCTTACATCGTGCAGACTTGTCTCGGTAAGGGGGCATACATTTTAGCCGACTCCGAAGGTCACCCTTTGCGCAACCCTCGTAATGGGTTGTATCTTAAACGCTTTTATCCCTAAATAATTCGCGGCCCCATTGGTCCGCATTGTACATTTTGCTCTTTTGTTTTTCACCTTTTTTACCGCGATCTTACATTCCTCATTTTTGCATGACCACAGATGGACCATCTTCCACCTTATTACACTGGCTTCGCCAATGGAGCCAACCGCTGGTCTCCCAACCTGGCTTCTGCAGCGTGGGTCTTATATTCCCCTTTCCATGAAATGATTCACCTTGACGGAATCTGCATAGGCGTTGCTACCAATAACCAGGCGGAGTATGATGCTATGACCGGTCTCCTGACTGCTGCCCTCCAGATAGGCATACGTCACCTTCATGTGTTCCTTGACTCCCAGCTACTTGTCTCCCAGCTCAACAACTACTACCAGGTGCGTGATCCCTGCCTCTTTAGAAAATTCCTACGCACAAAACAACTCAGCCGACAGTTTGAATCCATAACATTCACCCATGTCCCAAGAGCTCAAAATAGTGTCGCAGATCAAATGGCCAACAACATCCTAGATTGGCACATCAATCACACCATGTAAAACCTCCATCATGCATCATCATCATCCCATAGCATCTCAGAAAATATATAAAAACCGAAAAAAGATTGCAAGGGGCATCCACGTGCCTATCATCACATAAACATTTGCATCCATGTGCAATAAAAAATACCAAGACATTCACATACAGGGGCATCCACGTGCCTAGTCCTACATACATAGTGTTGCATCCATATGCAATACATCACATAACATACACAAGGGGCATCCATGTGCCCAACATCCTATACTACTTGCATCCACGTGCAGTACAAACATACAACACACCATAAGCGCATCCACGTGCGTACAACTAAAACATCAATCACACCATGTAAAACCTCCATCATGCATCATCATCATCCCATAGCATCTCATAAAATATATAAAAACCCAAAAAAGATTGCAAGGGGCATCCACGTGCCTATCATCACATAAACATTTGCATCCATGTGAAATAAAAAATACAAACACATTCACATACAGGGGCATCCACGTGCCTAGTTCTACATACATAGTGTTGCATCCATATGCAATACATCACATAACATACACAAGGGGCATCCATGTGCCCAACATCCTATACTACTTGTCATATTGGACCCACTCACTATTTATAGTCCGTTGACTTTTTCTTGTTTTGGCCATTCTGAACCCATACGGAGTCCATTTTTCGAACCGTTTCTACCACTGGAATCAGCACGACGAGATCGTCCTGATGGTCACCTCGTTGCATTATTTTTTCCCCGTCATTTTTTGCACATTTCTTAGACACCACTAGTCGTCTCAGTTTGCGTGCCACTTCGGTTGCTCTCCATTTTTCACATACTTTATATCGTCGGATTCATTTTTCCGAGCCTGTGATGATGCTTGAGATCATTTCTCGCTCTCACCCCCATATTTTTTGGGTATTTTTCCAAAACGCCCCTCGTCACCTCGGTTTGCGTGCCACATCGGCCGTTATCCATTTTTTGACACTCTTTATATCGCTGGATTCATTTTTCCGAGATCGTAATGATGCTTGAGATCATTTCTCGCTCTCACTTGGTACAATTTCAACATTGTGTTCCGACACCTTGTTGCCTCGATTTGCGCACCACATCGGCCGCCATCGGATTGTTCCACATTTTTACATGAGCCATTCACTCCTGTCATACTGCAAATATTTCGTTATTTTGCCACCATTCATTACCCCACAAGGAGGACCACCAGTGTTCCCACCCACCCTCGTTCTTGGTCATCATAAATGTTCCTTGATTGAGCACTTCCTCCTTTCCTGGCCATTCCTTTTGTTCGGTATAATTTTATCCCTTTTTCGAGCCGGACAAGTCCTTTACAAAAAAGGCACTTAGGGAGTTTCTGTTAAGCTCTTTTCTGACTCCTAAAACAATGAAAAGATCGCCGAGCAATCTTGCTTCCTTTCATGCTCGTTAAAGTACCTGAAAGGGCGTTTATCTGGTATAAGTTTACCCCTTTTCCGGACCTGGTAGACTAATTACGAAAAAGGCATACTCTAGTCACACCGGCTAGAAGAGTTCTTCATTACATCCTTTTATGCTTCTTTGGACCTTGGAGACTAACACAAGAAAAAGAAACCCCCTGGAGTCTTCTTATCGCTTTCAAACTCTCTAAAATTGAAAGCAACCACAAGCATGAACTGTCCTGGGCTCGTAAAATCCACGCGACAGTACCATTCCATCATTTCAGAGTTTTCTTATTGCTTTCAGACTCCTTCAAATTGAAAGCAACCACGAGCATGAACTGTCCTAGGATCGTATAAATCCACACGACAGTACCATTTTATACACACTTCTTCACATTCCCTAACCCATGAAGAAGTCCCCCCCCCCCGTGCCTCCTGGCACTATGATCGATCATCTCGGCAGCACCCCCAATCAGGTCGGCTTTGTTCAGAGTAGTCTGCAGTCTCCTGACATTTTACACCAGGTTGAGTCTCCCTCATCCCAGTCACTATCCTTGATCCATTACAGCTATGATCCCTTTCCCACCAGTCAGTTTCATATGCTGCCCGATCATCCCCGCCATCATACTCTGAACAAAGGAAGTTTGAGTCCACCCACTCTACTTGCCCAGTTATTCCCCCCAGTTTGTCAGTCCTACCATCAGTACTCTCACACTTCGGTTCTCCACCTCGCACTCCTGTCAAGGAAACATCATTGCCTTGATAGTTGCAGGTCTCCCTCTGTCGATGACAGCCCCTCTATTCCATAGGATAGACCCAGAGGTCCCTGCGCCTTGGACCCATCACCATCTTTGGTGAGTGCCTACAGACCATTTTGAGAGGAGTTATCATTGCCTCTCCGAATGGTTGTTTCTCACATCCTCGACTTCAACACCTTGATCGCATCTGTGAGAATCGCGCAGGGTTTCTATCCCTTCCATTTTTGGTCGAAGACCCCGGATCTCCCCCGACTCTAGCACATTGGTGAGTCACTTCGGAACGCCTAGTTATATGTTCCCGTGGATTTCCGGGCTACGTTGGCGATTGTATTCGGAAGCCATCTAGTTATATGCTTCCTTGAGTACCCAGTTCCATCCCAGATCAGTTCCAGTTCAGTGTACCATTGCGAGTGTACCCCTTGTCACTCTGATCCAGCAGCTCATCAGTTCCTTTGGTACCACACTCAGTAGCACTATTGTCATTCCAGTGTATCAGTACTTCAGCTCAGACATGGTCAGCCCAACAGTATGTCCTAGATTTGTGTCCCCCCTGGACCCTTATGATGTACACAGTGGTTCTCTATGTATCTTACAGGTCCCTCTTTTCGGGCCTCACAGTTCTTTTTATGTATCTTGATACGAGCATGGGTATGCCCGCCTCGTCCATATATTGAGATTCTTCCTCATTCAGTATTTGAGGTCATGTATATTTTAGGTCCCCATTTTTGGACCCCATTATTATTCTATTATGTTCTGATACAAGCATGGGTATGCCCACCTCGTCCATATGATCAGATTATTCCTCATCCATTATTGAGGTTATGTACTTTTAGTTCTTGCAGTTTGTTCGGGATCGTTGTTCCGGGCTTCAGTTTGTTTCTTCTCTTCTCCACACCCCAGGAAAACCATATATGACTTATGATGTCCATCGGCCATACGATGAGCTCCTGCCCTCACACATCAGGGGGCAATCTGTTAACACCCAAAAAGTGCTCACTACCTCATCTACCCCATTACATGACTCATTTGTCCATTTTCCTACCATATTTCCCTTAAAAACCTCGAAAATCCCACTAAAAAGCCTCCAAAAGGCCACAAAACCATCAAAGAGCCTCAAAAAAAGGCTAAAAAAACCCCGTTTTCCTCCAAAAATATCCAAAATTCCTCTAAAAAAGAAAAAACCCTTTAAAAACGGAATAAAAAATATAAAATAATGAGGAAAATGAGGAAAAAACCCTATACAGCTGCCCTAAACCATATGGTTCCCAAAACCATGGGCCAGCACTCCACCACCAAAAAACTATAAATAGGTGATGGAGACCCCTCATTTCACATCCACAATCAAGTATACCCTTACTCTGCCAAAATCTCTCTTGAAACCCTAGCTCACCCTTGAGCTACTTTCACCTTGAGAGCCCCTTTTGGCCCATTCCCACCATTGGAGAAAGAGAAGGAGCAAGTTGGAGCTTGGAGCAACCCTCTTGGACATTGCAAGAGCTTCACCAACCTTCACATTGGAGGTAAAATTAATACAAAAGCCATTCTTTACATCTTGTCTTTTTGTTTCATGCACATGTTTAGAGTAATTTATATTTCTGTTTTAGCATTTTAATTTACATTTACTGAACTGCTACTAAGGAGTCCCTTCTCCTTAGTAGGTGCTCATTTGCACAAGCTAGGGGTAAAACCCTAGCTACATCACCATACATCCAATTGATGTATATCATCACATGATCAACCTAATCATCATCACCATCTGCGAGCAAGCCATCAAGTAGATACACCTCAGGACTGATTACACTGCCTCTGCAAAACTTGCAAGATCTCTCAGGACTGATTACACTGCCTAAGCAAAACCTGTAAGAGTATCTTAGGACTGATTATATGTCTCTGCAAAACCTGTGTACCGAACTGTCATATCAATGTCTTCATATCACCACGTAGTCCACGGAGAACAACCCAGATGCACACACACAACACTTACAGTCACCATGGGACGAGTAACCTACCACCATGTGAAAGGCTCACAGCACTTACATCAACGACCATGGGAGGACCAACCTACCACCATGTTGAAAAGGCACAGTACTTACATCAACGACCATGGGAGGACCAACCTACCACCATGTTGGAAAGGCCCAACACTTACATCTCACCATGGGAGGACTAACCTACCACCATGTGAGAATGGCCCAACCCTTACATCTTACCATGGGAGGACCAACCTACCACCATGCAAGAATGGCCCAGCCCTTACATCCTGCCATGGGAGGACCAACCTACCACCATGCAATAATGGCCTGGCCCTTACATCCTGCCATGGGAGGACCAACCTACCACCATGCAAGAATGTCCTAGTGTGCATCTGTGTCTCCAGACTTCATCACTTCCCTCTGGAAGGCATCTCGATCTAAAGTACACCAAGTCTCCCTCTAAAGTATTCAAACTTCAGTCTGGAAAGTGGCTTGGTCAACACATCGGCTATCTGCTCATCTATCGCAACATACAGGAGCTTCACAACTCCTCTCTACACCATATCCCTGATATAGTGAAACTTGATCTCAATGTGCTTCAACCTATCATGGAACACTAGGTTATCTGACAACTTCACACAACTCTGGTTATCAGAGAAGATACCAGTAGCATCCAACGGGAGATCAAATAAATCAGATAGTAGCTTCCTAATCCATACTGCCTCACAACTAGCTGAACAAGCTGCGACATACTCTACTTCAGCTGTACTCAGTGCCACACAAGAGTGCTTCCTGGTAAACCAAGAGATCACACCTGATCCCAGACTGAAGCAGCACCCCGAAGTGCTCTTCTGATCAATGACACTACCTGCCCAATCCGAATCAACATAACCCTCCATGTTAAACTTTTGATTCACCTCATACTTGAGCCCATAATCCACTGTACCCTTCAGGTACCTCAAAACATGCTTTGCATCTATCAAGTGAACATGTCCTGGATCTGTCAGATACTGGCTCAAGGTGTTCACTGCAAAGCAAATGTCTAGCCTCATATTCGTCAGGTACATCAAGGACCCAATCATCTGATGATACATTGTAGCATCAACCAGCTCAGAAGAAGCATCACACAAAAGCTTCAAGTTCAATGCCATAGGTGTGGCCATGGCCTTGCAGTCCATCATCCCAAAACTCTTCAGGATCTTTAATGCATACTTCCCTTGTCCAAGGAAGATTCCATCTGCACTCTGCCACACCTCCATACCAAGAAAGTAGTGCATCATACCCAAGTCCTTCATCTCAAACTCGGCAGCTAGCTTCCTCTTCATGTCCGCAATCAGTCTATCCTCACCTATCAGAAACAGGTCAGCCACATACAACAGTAGTATCACTGGATTTCCCTCCTCAACCTTGTAGTAAAGGTTGGAATCCACCTTACTCTTGGTAAATCCCAAACTGGATAGGAAGCCATCTATCCTGCCATACCAGGTCCTGGGTGCCTATTTCAAACCATACAGGGCTTTCTTTAGTTTGCACACATGTGTTCCTCTATCATGTGTCTCAAACACAAGTGACTACTCCACATACACTTCGTCTTCAACTACACCATTCAAGAAAGCAGTCTTGACATCCATCTGGTGTACCTTCCATTTCATCACTGCAGCCAGAGCAAGTACTGATCTAATGGAAGTGTATCTGGCCACAGGAGCAAAAGTCTCTTCATAATCAATTCCTTCTTTCTGGGAGAAGCCACGAGCTACAAACCTAGCTTTGTATTTCTCAATGCTACCATCTGCAGCATGCTTAACCTTGTAGATCCACTTGGAAGTTACCATAGACTTCCCATCTGGTCTTGGGACCACATCCCAAACATCATTCTTCATAATAGATTGGTATTATTTGATCATAGCATCCTTCCATTCTTTCTTTTCTGCAGCTTCCTCATAACTGGAAGGTTCTTTATCCATGATGTCACAGAGTAAAGCAACATAACTAGTATGTGACCTTGTCCTTTTCCTTTCTCTGTGTTCTTCTTCTAGAATGCCAAATCTCTCTGCATCTTGGATGAGCTCTCTAGCCCATGTTGGTTTCCTCTTGTGAGGATTCTTCTCATGAGGTGGATCCACAGGTTCTTGTGGATCTTCCATTTCTCGATCTTCTTCAGGAATTGCTTCATTCATTGTGGTGTCTTGAGTTCTGGATATTCTGGGTTCTTCATTGTCTTCAACAGGTGTCTTTCTCAATTTGTGATAAACTAAACTTTCATCAAATGTTACATCTTTGCTGATGTCAATATTCTTGAATCCAGGGAAGTAGATTCTATAATCTTTCGAGCTTTCACTGTAACCCACAAATATACCCTTCTTTCCTGAAGGATCCAATTTTGACCTTTTCTCTTTTGGGATGTGAGTGTATACTAGACAACCAAATATTCTGAGATGGCTCACTTCTGGTTTCTTACCAGTAAACACTTCTTCTGGTGTTTTGTTGTCAAGTATCTTATGGAGTGTTCTGTTCTACACATATACAGCTATCCTTGTTGCTTCATCCCATAAGTGCATAGGTAAGTCTTGGTCATGAATCATTTCACTTGATGCTTCCATGATTGTTCTATTCTTCCTTTTGGCAACCCCATTCTGCTGTGGATTGTAAGGAGTAGTCAACTCCCTCTTAATCCTTGAATCACTGCATAACTTCTTGAAGTCTCCTGAAGTAAATTCTCCGCCATTGTTAGATCTGAAAATATTGATCTTCAAGTCAGTTTGGTTTTCTATCAAGGCTTTGAATTCCTTGAAATTGTTAAACACTTCATCTTTGTTCTTCAAGAAGTAGATCCAAGTCTTCCTAGAGAAATCATCAATGAAGGAGACATAATACACATACCCACTCAGAGAACTGGATGACATGGGACCGCATACATCAGAGTGGATAATCTCCAAGATTCCTTTTGCCTTGCTTTCACTACTTGGAAATGTCTTCTTTGTATTCTTTCCCTTTGCACAACCTTTGCAAATGCCTTCATGCTTTGTCTAGATTTCAGGAAGACCTTCTATTGCTTTGCTTGCAATTGGTAATGCTCTGTAATGCATTTGTGCAAGCCTTCTGTGCCAAAGTTCACTTGGCTCTACTGAATCATGGACTTTAATTTGCATAATCCTCCCTCTTGCTCTCCAATCACAACTGCATCATCTATAGTCTTACCCTTAGGCCACATTAGGACTTGGCCATCTATAAATGCAACCCTCATGCCTTTTGCATCCAATGAAGAGATTGAGAGTAGATTCTTCTCGAGTCCTGGAACAAAGAGTACATCCTTCATCTTCATAGACTTTCCAGAGTCTAGTTTATAGGAGGCTTCACCACTCCCTTTTATGGGATACTAGAAGTCATCTCCAAGCTTCACCTTGTGGGGTGAATCATGTTCAGATAGATTCACAAAGGATTCTTTGAATCCTGTCATATGTTTGGAAGCCCCACTATCTATGAGCCAAACATTACTTCCATGAGTAATGGTTCCGGTGAGAGCAGAAATCAAAACATATTCTTCATCACTTGAAGAATCTTCACTATCTTCTCTAGCCCTCTTCCTGGGAGGTTCATCATCCTCTACAGCATGAGCATGATGTCTTCTTTTGAAGTTCTTCTTCTTGTGAGTACCCTCTTTCTTATTATTAGGACAATATCTGGCATAGTGTCCCTTATCATCACATGTATAGCAACGGACATGGGACATGTCCCTTCGATTTCTGGGACTACCTCTTTGATTCTGATATTTTCCTTTCTTGCCATCATGGTGAGCTTTCTTATCACCATGCCTTTTGGAGTGAGCTATGAGTGCTTGGTCCTCACTCCCCATCTTCTCTTCTCTAGCTACAATTCGAGCTTCTTCCTGTGATCATTCTTCCCACAGTCTAGCAAAAGAGATAAGTTTCTTTCTAGCACAAATTTCTTGGATGAAGGAATCCCATGACCTAGGGAGGCCATTAAGAGTGGTCATCACCACTTATCCATTTTATACCACTTCACCCACAGCTTCAAGTTGTTCTTTTATCTGGGAGACCCTTGAGAAATATGACTACATAGTCTCTGCATTCTGGATCTTGATATTCTTCAATTGATTCCTCAGGGTCATCTTTTGATTTATATTCTTTCCTTGAAATAGTTTGGTCAAGGAATCAAACATCTCTTTTAGTGTCTTAAGGGATGACACATGAGGGATGAGATGATCTTTAATAGAATCAGCAATGATTCTCTTTGCCTTAACCAAATTCCTCTTGTGAAGAGCCTTAGCCTCTTCTCCCTTTGGGATAGGGACCTCTTCACTTATATAAGTATCCAACTCATTCTCTTCAAGGATTAACCCAATCCTGTACTTCCATACTTGGAAGTTATCAGCTCCTTCAAGCTTATCCTCAAGCTTGGTGTGGTGAGACATCTTAAAGAGTACTTCAAATGGAAATAGAAAAAATTTAGATCTTACCACTTGATTGCTGAAAACTGGATCTGGTGTCGGATTAGGGTTTGAGTTTCTCGGAGATCTACACAACCAAAAATCTTTAACCAAAGCTCCAAACTTCTGATTTTCCAAGGTGCTTCCAGCTGTGTCTTCAGATTTACAAAATTTCTATTTTTGACGAAACCCTAACTTTTAGGGCCAAAACTGAAAGTGCTTAGAATTGAATTCTGATTGGATAGATAGATTCATCTTGCTTAGGATAGTCAATCCATCATATTACTTTTCCAAAATCTGTGGAGATAAACCCAAAAACAAGAAGCCCTAGCTTCCGCAACTGCACAATGTCTTCTTCTCAAGTTAGCTCTGATACCATGTTAGATTTTGAGCATTAATTCAATATGCTATAGGATCTTTACTGAGAGAATAACATGTACAGTATATCAATGCATAAAAATCATATCAAGCATGCCAAGCATCACAAGAATCAAAAGCATGAGACAATGGACACACTGATTTTTCCGTGGGGAAAACCCTAAGGTGAAAAACCCCACAACTTCCTCAGAGATAGATAGAGCAATGGGTCAACCAAAGTATAACCAAAATACAATATATAGTCTCCTACTAGGCAGCTGATCCTCCTCCTCCAATGTGCGCCACTTTCTGAGTGAGAGAAGAGTGAGTTCTGAGATGATCAAAATAGAGAATCTCGACTCTCTATTTATACTTGTCTTGACCTGGCTAATTACTTATGGGGACGACTTGTCTAACTCAGCCTAATAACCCCAGTTACATATATATCGGGATGACACCCACATCAGGTAGTCTAATAACCCATCGGCAAGTTAATCTACTTGCGATACTTGTCAATACAAATGACGACACTTCCTTATAGAGGAATAACACATCTCTTATAAGCATACAATAAATATATATATGAAATACATTCTGAAGTTACATATACATCAACATTCCTATCTCTCGTTATTCTCATACCAAGGATTTTCTTTGCAGCACCCAAATCCTTCATCACAAATGAATTAGCTAGCTTCCTTTTGAGTACATTTATATCCTGCATGTTAGACCCTGCAACAAGCATGTCATCCACATCCAATAACAAGATAATATATCTTTCATTGTCTAGCTTATTGAAATAAACACATTGGTCAGAATGACATCTACTATAACCTTGTTCTATCATAAACTTGTCAAATTTTAAATACCATTGCCTTGGGGTTTGCTTCAAGCCATACAAGCTCTTCTTCAACCTGCATACCAAATCCTCCTTCCCTTTGACCTCATACCCTTGTCGCTATTGCATGTATATCTATTCCTCCAAATCCCCATGGAGAAAGGTTGTTTTTACATCTAACTGTTCAAGATACAAATCTTCTACCGCCACTAGACTTAAGATAGTCCTAATTGAAGTCATCTTAACAACAGGAGAAAATATTTCATCAAAATCTATACCTTTCTTCTGTGCAAACCCCTTTACAACAAGTCTGGCCTTGTACCGCTTCTTGCGTCCTTCTTCTTCCTTCAACCTGTAAATCCATTTGTTTTGAAATGCTATTTTACTAGTAGGAAACTGAACCAAATCCTAAGTTTGGTTTCCCACCAATGAGTACATCTCCTCATTCATGCCTTGCTCCCACTTCTTTCTAGTTTCCACGTACATTGCTTCTTCATAACATTCTGGTTCACCAACATCAATCATCAACAAACAATACATTGAAGGAGAGTATCGTTCAGGGAGTCTACTTAACCTGGTAGATCTTGTTGTAGTTGCAGGAGTTTCAGGTACTTGTTGTTGTTCTTGATTTTCTTGCACCTTTGGAACTTCATTTTCTTGAATTTCATCAAGCACTGTGTACTCTGTGTTTTCTTTTTCCTGTTTCTTTCCCTGCAACTGATATTTATACATGACCTTTTCATTGAATATTACATCTCTACTCTTGATGATTTTGTTATTTTCGTAATCCCATAAACAATAACCAAATTCATTAACCCCATATCCAATAAAGGTACATTTCTTGGATTTAGCTTCAAGCTTTGTTCTATTATCTTTGTCAATATGGACAAATGATTCACAACCAAACGTTCTCAGAAATAAGTACTTTACCTTTTTATCTGTCTATGCCTCCTCTGGAATACCACCATCTAAAGCACTTGAAGGTCCTCTGTTTATTAAATAAACAACAGTATTTACAACATCCGCCCAAAATTGTAAGGGAAACCCTGCATGCAATCTCATACACCTTGCACGCTCCATGATCGTTCTGTTCATACTTTTAGACACACCATTTTCTTGTGGTGTTCCTGGGACTGTCTTGACTCTATGAATCCCATGGTATGAATAGTAACTATCAAACTTCTTGCTGCAATAATCACCTCCATTATCAGATCTGAGACATTTCAATCTTTTTCCTGTCTCATTCTCAACCAAATCTTTCCACTTCTTAAAAGTAGCAAACACATTAGATTTCTTTCTAATGCAATAAACCCAAGTTTTTCTAGTTGCATCATCAATAAATGTAAAATAATAATGAGAGCCACCAAGAGATTGTACCTGAGCTGGTCCCCATACATCTGTATGCACAAGCTCTAACTTTTCATTCTTCTTCTGTTTCCCAACCTGATAAATCTGACTCTCTTCTTTTTTCCGTAACACAGTTCTCATAGAATTCCAAACTTACCTGATTCAAATCTGGCAGCAAATTCCTTGAGTGGATAATCTGCATCCCCTTCTCACTCATGTGGCCAAGCCTATGATGCCACAATGTTGTATTTGTTCCTGTGGAAGCTAAAGAGATAGAATGGTCAGTATTATGAGGACATAAATACAATGTACCTACCATGCCTCCTTTTTCTATCACTATTGATCCTTTAGTGATCTTCCACCACTTTTCTCCAAATGTAGATAGACAGTCTCCATCTCCCAACTACCCTGTTGAGATCAAATTTCTTTTCATAGCAGGAATATGCCTTACATCTTTCAACATCCAATTAGTTCCATTCTTAACTTTTATCCATACCTTATCCATTCCAACAATTTTACATGGTTCATCATCACCCAGTAAAACATGTCCAAAATCGCATGGAACATACTCATGAAAGTATTTCCTATGGGGTGTAGCATGACATGAAGCCCATGAATCTACTACCCAATAATAACTAGTATTATCTAATGCAAGAATCAAAGCATCTTGTAACACATCACCTGCTACATTTGCTTCCTGGGTTGTTTCCTTCTGTGCATCTCCTTTCTTCTTTAGAGATCTGCAGTCTTTCTTCAGATGTCCTTTCTTTCCATAATTCCAACACTCTATCTTTCCCAGTCTAGACTTGGATCTGCCCTTTTTAGAGTTGCTACAATTACCTTCTCTCTTTCCTCTCTCCTTTTGTCTTCCCTTGGTCTCCATTGTCAACGCATTTCCTGATGTCTCATCTGTGCTTTTTCTTCACATTTCCTCATTAAGAATAACACCAATAACATCATCAAATTTCAAGTTGTTTTAACCATAGATAGAGTTACTTACAGCCATGACCAAGCTATTCCAGCTTTTTGGCAATGAACACAGGATTAGAAGAGCCCTAACCTCGTCATCAAAGTTCACACTTACAGAAATTAATTTAGTTGTAACTGTATTAAACTCATTTAAATGATCAGTAGCAGATCCACCTTCAGACATCTTCATATTAAATAAACGCTTCATTAGAAATACATTGCTGGAGGCCGAGGGTTTTTCATACAGCTTACCCAATGCGCTCATCGAACCCTCCGTTGTTGTTTCTTTTGAGATATTGAAAGCCACCGACGAAGCTAGGCTCAATCGTATTGTTCCCAGATCCTTTCTGTCAAGAACCTCCAATTCTTCATCCTTCATGGCCGTTGGCTACTTTGCTCTTCCTCCCAATGGCAGGAACAGATCCTTCTGGTACAGATAGTCCTCCATTTTCATCTTCCATAACTGGAAGTTTTTGGTCATTAAACTTCTCGACCTTAAACTTTCCTTCTTCTGCCATTGCTCCCACTCGAACCATAAACCCTAGCTTCTTGCGGGTTTATCTGCCAAATAGACCTTTCGCTCTGATACCAATTGTTAGAAAAACAGGATCGCAGAGCAATAACAAAAAACATAAATGTAAAATCACACATACACATTACAAGAGAAGCACAGATATATCGTGGTTCACCCAACTTGGGCTACGTCCACACTGAAGTTGCCAGTCCTTATTATTATTTTGTTCAGCAAAGTGAAGAGATACAACCTGTAGCACAACTGCTGCACTTCCTATCCACTATCTCATAGTCTCTCTTCTGATCTTAGAGATATTTACACATCATAAAACCTAATACATCAACCCTATCCATATTACAATGACTTTCTTTTATAAGGGAAATACAATGGGAAAATACCACGGGATACCCAAAACCATGGGCCCAAAAACAGTTGGCGAATGAGGAATGAGTGTACAGTCCTCTCGGGTTTATGGCTAAGACAATATCATCTATGAGACTGGCTCCACAACCAACGCAACTAGAAGATCTGGCTCCACAACCAACGCAACTAACTAGTACCTATGCTGCATTAGAGGATCAATCATATAATCAAGAAGTTGTGGTTCATTTGTACATAGCCTTGATTGGTCACTTTGGAAATAGCCTTGATTGGTCACTTTGGAAAGGTAATCCTATGGAAATGGTGATATTGTACAAATCTATAACTTGGTTAACTGACTATCTAGATCCCCGTAGGTAGGAAATTTCAATGTCCTCCTAATGCTCTCATCTACAATATCATACCAATGTTTCCCTCTCTCAACCGGAACCTCCTTACTCATCACTCATCATGATCTAATGCAATATGGTATAGGGTAATGTCACCCCACTCAATTCACAAAATTGATATCATTTATGGACTATGGACCACTTTTTGTACTAACTGAATAAGGTGAAGGTGCAACAGAATCCACCTATGTGGAACTCTTGGATTCAACTCATATTCACCTTCTAAAAAATTACGTAGATCGAAATTTTCAAAATGGTATTTCTTCTTAAGTTGTTACAACTATACTTGAGAACATCACACTTGTCCTTGGTATCATATTGAGGTTCATCTACTCATGAATCCACCTTAGGGAGCAATACCAATTCCTCCCTCCTAGGTAGCTCTTTCTCGACATCAAGAATGATAACATTCATATTGTTAGTGGACACTTCAATAACCATTAATGATGCAGGAGCATGTTAAGAATCCTAGATAAGAATGTCAATAATGTATTTGAGGCCTCTCAATAGCCAAGTAAACTGTACCCACTTCTTGACCACTGAGTATTAAATTATTAATACAATCCTCCCTAGTTATCTTAGCGAATCAGAAAGGAAAATAGAGTGAAATAACTCCCTTATCACTTTCTCATTTAGGGTATTTTATTTTGCATAAAGTATTTTATACTTCAGAAATTAATTAGACAAAGTAAGAATCCCAATTTCACATCATTTGTCTCTTCAATTTCTTATTTCAAGCAATTTTTTTTCTAGTACTTTTCTTCACACATTGTGGTTTGGTCACTTTAAGCACACACAAGAATGACCTAAATAGTCCTTTCATTATGTTTTGCTCTTCACTTTGCACCAATAGAGTGATCTTGGTGAATAAAAAAGAGTGAGAAGCATGAACTACCTCCTTCATTAAACCATTTAAGTTAAAAACACGGGTTCATGATGCCAATGAAACTCATTTAAAAACAAATAACACATTTATATAACTAACTTAAAACCTTCACAAAGAAGTCACAAAACAATTTATAGTCTAAGTTAGGTTTGTGGAGATAGGCATCTGAAATAACTCCCCATAATTGTTTTTCAATACGAAACACAGTTGTTTTCCTAGGGAGATTAAAATCCTTTCATTCGAAGTGTGCAAAAATCAAGACAAGGAGATACCCTATGGGGTCATATGTTTAGGTCAGGTGTTTTTTTTCAATCTCTTTGAGCCATCCAATTTTCTTTTCATTGTGACCCTCGACTCCTAGAGGCTAAGAGTCCCTTGTCCACACTTGCAAAATATAACTTAGTGGACAAAATCGAGGGTTTATAGCCACGCAACATTTGTGGACTACATTTGCACTTAAACAAACTAGTGTCGGTCATTGGGAAATGTTTTCATTTCCATCGAGACATAGCCCCAATGCCCCTTGTTATAATTGACTCTTTCATGCCTTCAATTTTCATGTTCGAAGGATTTAGGTCCCATCCGTTGATAGCTTTTTGGAAGGCCCTATTCAATTTGAGTGGAAGGACTCTAGAAGTCATAAGACATTTTTTTTATATTTTTTGAAAACCACAATGCAAATAAATTCTCCTACATCAAACAAACATATATTTTGTGGTTAAAAATAATCTTTCCTAGGAACTGCACATAATCACATATTACTTGTCTTAATTAGAAAGGACTTCTATCCAACTTAAATTTCAGTCTTAAAAATCATATATTGAAGGTTAATTGAGAATGAAATAGTGGCAAACCTGGTACTTTGTTTTGTGACTTGAAAGAGAACACTAACCTATAGGCCTATATTGCTATTGTTTTCCTTATAATCCTTGGAGATCACTCACATATATTTTCTTATCTAAAAATTTCATTTTCTCTTTGTGCTATTATCCTACATTTCAAATCTAGTAATTGTAAGCAAAAATATAAAGGTAAATACTATGTTCTATGCCTTGGATACACCATTATTGTACATGCTCATACTGCTATCTTTTGTTATCTAGGCCTGATACCTTAGCAGCAACAACAAGCATTAACTCCAAACCTGGGCATGTTTCGGGCATGCTTTGAGGAAGTTCCTCAGTTATGTAATGATATGGAGATAACATTGAGCCTTGATAAGTCATTTGAAACATTCCTAGCCTTTTTGCATCCTCCTTTGAGGATAACGTTATGATATTTGAGGTCTTTTATATTATTTGGAGGGTATGCAACCCTGGATGAGAGTCTTATGCCTATGTTTCTTGATTGGTTTCTTGTAGAAGAAATTGTGGAAAATGGTGATGGCACAAGGGTGAATTTATGTAAGTCATCTATAGTACGGGTTTTGTGCTAAAGTAGCCATTATTCTCAATGACATATCAGCATGAAGGAACGATCCCATGTTAGTTGTTGACAGTTTTAGGCCTGTGGCAGAAGGGATTTGCATCAAAACATTCACCCTTTATTTACCATTTAGATCATCCATATGGATGTCCATTGATGGATTTTATGGTCCAAAGACACATGAATATGCCTCCCATTTTTTTATATACAGTTTATTAATCAAGTACCTAGGGTTTAGGTGGAGAAGTGAACATGTGGAGGAATGAATAATAATTAAATGTACAAGAAAACAAAACACAGATTCAAATAATCCAAACCATCGTTACATTCACGCCCAGCTAGGCCATGCAGAACTATTTGTCAAATGGCTCCATTGCTATTTCAATTAATAAAGCAAAAAAAAACACAAACTAAAAAGTAGGGCTTTTCCCATACCATTCATGTTAGAGGTCTATCCTTCCCAACGTTTCAACCTCCAGCAAAGTAACCTCGAGGTAGCTAACACGAAACTCTCCTGCAATGCAAAACCAAAACCTAAGTTAGTAAATCAACTAGTAAAACCCCTGTGAATTGAACAAAAACCCAAAACATATCAATGAGGCATAGATTATTACCTTCACGCGATTTCGGCTTGAACACGTTGATGCCCTTCTGCAGAGTTTACCACCAGCCAATAGAGAGGCCAAGAGCAGAGATTTCAAGCACAATAGGTAGGGAGCAGAGAGGTCGAGAGAGGTCGGGAGCAGGTAAATTAGTTTTAGTTTTGTTTTTTTTTGAATTTTTTTAATGTTATGTAGGTTTTTTATATTTTGTTTTATATATAATATTAATATATATATTATATATATAATATATAAAATATATGTATTAATAATATATATATCACAAAATATAAAAAAGCTACAAAAATTAAAAAAAACTATAAACTATATATAAAATATAAAACAAAATATACATATTAATAATATATATATAACAAAATATAAAAGAACTACGAAACTTTAAAAAACTAAAAAAAAAACTAAAACTAAAAAATAAATATATATAGGAACCATGGCTCTCCTTGGGTTTCCTTGGCTCTATGATGATGACGACGACGTTGACGATGATGGTGACCATGACAATGATAATCGTGACAATATTGATTATGATGAAGATGTCAATGTAATCATCTTGGTATTGTCTTGCCAATGAGGTTTCCATAATAAGTGAGATCTAAGTTTGATTCCCTCCCTCAAGAAAAAATAAAAGCATCTATAGTTAAAATATGGGAATAAGATGGAAATGGAACAAAATGCTTTTACCTATGCATATGCTTTACTCATTTAAATTTTGCAATAACTTAATATTTTACATAGGAACAAAATGGTTAATGGGATACCATATATTAAACTAGAAATTATATTATATGAAGTGTGCCTTGTGATAAGGGAACATATGTAACAATTCCTAATGGAAAAACATGGATAACAATAGGAGCGGATAAAAAGGAGTGGTGAGAAAGAAGTCAAAATCCTAAATTTGCAACAAGAAGGGGAAGAAGGCAAGTC